>JAPQVY010000068.1:61071263-62471263 GCA_028535165.1 Quercus tomentella | reverse complement strand
AACCCCCACATATATTGTTTTATTTTATTTTAACTATATGAAATCATCCTCTCCTTCTTCTTTTTTTTTTTTTTCCCTCTCCAATTAACCAATCATTTTTTTCCTTCACATGATAAAATGCATAATGGAATATTGCATGATTAACCTCTTATAATAGATAATAGATACTTTAACAATCAATTTATCCCTTTGTGAATGGTTCATGGTTGGGATCAATATTGAATGATAATATGAGCTCTTAAACATGATACCTGTACCAACTATAGAGATATAAAATATCTTTGACAGGGCAAAGAAAAATGAAAATTTCTGTTCTCCAATTAAATTAATCTAAATTGATAAAAAAATTAGTGAAATTTGCGTTGCAAACGATTTAACCTTATTGTTGACTCAACTTATATATATATATATATATATATATATATATATATATATATATATATATATATATTACATTTTAACTTCGTTAAGAAAAGTAATGAATTAAAGTTTATATATGTAATATAAACAATAGTTTGAAGCTTCAACTACTCATTTATTTTATTGGTTTCAATTTTTTTTTCAAATTTTATTTAGTCATATATATTATATAAAAATAACTAAAACAATCTTGCGTAATTCTACTTTATATTAAAAAAATTAATATATGACAGTTTGTTTATACAATTTGTTTAATATAATTTTAGACTTCATGATTTTCAAAGAGATATTATGGTTTTCTTTTATAACTCTTCAAAACTTCTTTAAATTATTTGGGTTAAAAAAACATTGTCCTACACTGTCATAAAAAGTCAATGTGTAATCCTGCCGTGATTTTTTTTTAGGGTAAGATTTTAAAATTTTGTTCATTATTTTGTTTACTTTATTCAACATTTTATATACTCACATTGTAGAATTTATAAATGAGTATTTTCGTTTATTTGGGTCTTTTTCTCCCTTTGTTTTTATTAATGAAAATATTTAGAACTAGTCAAATACTTAAATATTTATTATTATCCGAATGTGTGGAGACTATTGAAAAGAACCCCTCAAGGCTTCAAACACATATCAGACGGCAAACTGTACTAGATGTCCATAAGGTCTATCACTTATCCTTCCTCACATGGGGTGGGCCTAGAATCCTCTATTGTCGTTTTGTGGTAATGTCCATCACATGCATTTTACATGGGAAAATGTTTAATTGGGCCTACCGCGCTCCCTACTTTCTCACACGGGGGCCCCTCCACAGGATACTTTTTGACATTGTGAAAGAAAAAATGGAACGGAGTATAATGTTGAACGTATACTGTATACAGTAATAAAGTTCCATGTTCCAGAGTCCATAGTCCATAGTCAATACAGCGTTTCATCAATGATTGACAGGTCTTCAGCCCCTGTAAATTTCTGTGCTTTGCTGGTCATTAAAAAAAAAGTCTTTTACGGTAAGCTGCTGTTACGTAGAGGAAAGGATCAATTCATGTTTTAAGTGAAAATATGGAGGACCAAGCTCCTATGCAAGTGCCATAAGGTCAGAAGGTTTTGTGCGAACCAAGTAAAAGTGTTAGAGCACTCGCAGCAGTGGTGCTATATAGATATAATGTTAAAATTTAGCTCCACAGACCCAAAAACGTTGCTACAGCAGTGGAGCTAAATTTAAAAATTTTTGCTCCATTGCTACAGTGCACATCTAAAAATAGATGTGCACTGTTCATGAGAGCAAAAAAAAAAAAAAAAAAAAATTATTCCGTGTCTCTATCTCACTCCCATTAAAAAATTATATCTTTCTCTCTCTAACTCCGTGCCTCTGTCTCTCTCCCAAATCACTTAGCTTTTATCACTCTCTCAAATCACTCTCACTGTATGCCTCTCTCTCTCCCAAATCACTTAGCCTCCTCTCCCAAATCACTCAAGCTTTCATCCTCTCTCGACCCAACCGTCCCTCTCACTCTACCAAAACTCTCTCAAGCTCTCATCCTCCTGCCGCCACTCCCGACCCAGCCGTCCCAAGGCCCCAAATCACTCACCATCGCTCCTCTCTCACCGGCACACTCTCAATCTCCCTCATTCACCGCCTCCGGCCCGACCCAGCCTTCCCAAGCCGCTGACAAACTCACCGTCAGTCTCCTCTCTCACCGTCACTTTCCGATGTAGCGTAATTGGAAACCAAAGCATTGGCGAGGATGTTGACAGCGTGGGCAGCATCAACGCGTGGGTTTGTCTCTGATTTGTGCTGGGTTTGTCTCCGGTTGATGATTTTGTTTGGTCTGGATTGAGGATTTAGGTTTTTTTTTTTTTTTTCCTCTGCTGTGGATTGGTGGTGGTGGTGGTGGTGGAGGATGTTTGTGCTGTGTGGTGGTGGTGGTGGTGATATATTATTTTATTGTAATAGAAATATTATTTTATTGTGATGATTATATTATTTTATTGTGTTGAAAGTTAAAATAAATCTACTGCTGTAGCATGTGTGTAGGTAAAATAGATAAATTAACTTTTGGTGGAACTAAATTGCTAAAAATTTAGCTCCACTACTGTGGATGCTCTTATTCATACCCCTGTAACTAAGCGTGTAGACCCATTAGTGGGACAAGATTTTTCTCTAGTTTGAATAGAAACTTTTCAAGCTCTCTCTATACTTACCTTTTTATTAGATGTGAAATTTAAAAATTAAACTATTGAATTATATATTCTTTATGTTTTTAATATGTATATCAAATTTTATTCAAATCAAATATCATTTATTATTCAATCAATAAACTTATATTTTATGCATAATTTTATATCACAAAACTTGAAATTTAAACACTTGATTAAATATATAGTTATTGATTTTTTTGAAATTTTGCAAGTATGAAGGATATACTAAGAATACGCAATTCAACGGTTAGATTTTCAAAATTCACATCCAATAAAAAATATATGAAGAATTTGAAAGATTTATCTTCAAATTACTTTAGGGAGAAACTTTTACCCACTAGTGTGGCCTTGAGTCAACTCATCTTGCCAAATATGTCAATGGTTCCAAATTTCTTCGGGTGACTGGAATAAAGTGGACCATTGGAAGTTTATTTATGTCCATACTCTAGAGTCAATACGGTGTTCCATGAAAGAAGGATAGGTCTTCACTCTTCAGCCCTCATAGCACGTAACTCTGAACTGTCCAATTGAGAAGAAACTCTTTAAAAAGAGCACAATCAAAATTAATAATTATATAATTTATTTATTTTTAAAATATGAACGTCATAATCATTGATGTTTAATTCTAATGATACTTCATAAAATTTGTATATAATATTTCTTTTTCTTTTTCTTTTTGAGGAAAAATTGGAAACCTTATTAATGAAAACTGGCTACATCAGCTTGAAATATAGAATATAAAATTGTGGTGGAACATTTTCCATCCATACAGCACGATCTAAAACAGTAAGAGAATTCCTAACCAAACAATGGGCAAGTTTATTACCTTCTCTACTTGTATGAGAGTAAAAAAAATTAAGAAGAAGACCTAGTAAAAATCTTAGCATCTTGAATAAGAGGGTTTAGAGAGGCTGAGTACCCCATCCTCCACCAATGCTTTCATGATCACCTCGGAATCACCTTCCAATACAGCTCGCTTAACCCTAATCTCTGCACCAAACTCAAGAGCCTGACCTACAACCATAGCTTCTATATCCTGAACTTGAAAAGCGTGTGGTAGCTGTTGAGATAAAGAGGCAATCGTGAGTCCCTAAGAGTTGCGAATGATAACTTCTATCCCAGATTTGTTTTCTTCTTGGCTCCATCAAAGTTGATTTTAAAAAAATCTGAAGAAGGAGTTGTCCATGACACTTAAGGTTTCGGCACTCGTGGCTACTGGGGGGACTACACCACTAAATTATAACTCATGCAACTTGCAATATATACGTTAGTATTGACGTATATATTTATTATTTTTGTTTGATTTAACGTAATAGCAACTCAACTCAGGATTACCTTAATTTCAATTGGATATACATCACTGTAAGTTTCTTTAAAAAACTTTTTCCCATCTTCTCGTGTGTGTGTTAAAAATGCTTAGTATTCTTAAAAGAAAAATTAGTGGGTTAATCCCATATTGGAAAATGAAAGTGAGTTAAAGAGGTTTAAAACCTGTGCTGTGTATCCAAGAGTTAGGTCCTTTTGCATATACACCAATGTAAGTTTTTTTTAAAAACCTTCTCTCCTCTCCTTATGTGTGTGCGTTAAAAATACTTAGTATTCTCAAAAAAAAAAAAAAAAAACTTAATTTCAATTGAATTGAGATCAATAATAGATCCATGACCACATACATTCTTTTATTTTATTTTAAAAGCTAGTAATATTCCTATGTGATGCACTTAATTAAAAGTTATATATATGTTGAAACTATATTAATAATTTTAGAGCCACACGATAAAAACTAATTAATTTTGAAACATGTAATACATACATGTTTTGAGTCACTTTGTGCATACAGGGTGTGTAGTATATAAATTATACATATTAAAACATAAAGTTATATGATTTATAATCTAAATAAATATTAAATTTATTTTAAATAACTTGAAACATTTGGTAATAAAATTTTAAATGAAGTATAATTTAAAATTTTTTAGAACTTAGAACATAAAGTTTTATTCCTAGTAAACTATTAGTAATAAAGTTTAATATTTGATAACAAACTTAATAATAAATGAAAGTATAAATTGTATATTTTACTAACATTATCAAAATTATCTTAATGATTGTTAAACCTCTTAAAAGTTGAAAGTTTAACAGAGTTTTGCTGCGACTTAAATAATGCTCCCAAGTGTAGGATTGTCGCGAAATAATAATTCGGAAAGTTCGAGGTCGACTCCACAAGGAAAAGGGAATTGATTAGCAAACCAGAAGAGAATAAAACTAAAATGATAAAGCTTAACTAAAGAGATTTTTGATAGTTTAGTAAAGATAATTTAAATTGAGAGAAAATAACAATATATTAAGGTACTAAGGTTTTGAGATCCACACACAAAACATCTATTATTAGTCTTAACAATAATTATTTTATAACTCAGCTAAAATTCATACGAATGATGATCTTAGTCGGATGATTTAACAATAAAAACTTAAGAATTAATTGTCTAAGGCAGTTTCATGCAATTGATTGATTTTAGGCAAAACAAAACTAGTGAATTAGTTCGTAGGAAATACTAAGCATTTAACTTGCCAAGAGTCTATGATAAATTAAAGGATTATACAGAACTAAACACTTTTCTAGATGAGTAAAACAATAAAAAAACATAAAAACATAAGCATTAAAACCAATAAATAATTGTTAAGAACATACCAATAAACGGTTGGGTTTCATTCCTTGCCTTAGCAAGGCTTCTAGCAAGCCATAACACAAATAAAACTATAAAAACTATAAAGAAACTTTAAGAATTTTGTTCTATGGCAGCTTCCTTTTGAATTTTTCCCTAAAGAGCCTTTAAATAGGTCAAAGAATCCTATTACGAGTTGAATTCCCATTGAGAAAATCCCAGGTTTTTAGTCTTCAATTAACCAACGTTTTTGGCTCATTTAACTTCAGAATTCGGACTTTTGGTAAACTAAAAATTCGTAGCCCTTTAAGTTAGCTTTCCAGCCCAACTTGAATTATCTTGATTGGACATTTGAACCGAAAGTTATGCTCCAAATACTAACTGGACTGCAAGCTGGAATCCTAATCCGAATTGGACTTGGATTAGGTACAAATTTCCTTTGATTCCTTGCTCCAATTGGACTTGAATTTAATTGGGTTGTCCTTCTTTGACTTCATCATGGCCCTTGTAAAATTAAAGTCCATTAGCTTTCTTCTTTGCACAAATCCACTTTTTAAAACAAATTCAAGCATTAAAATTCAATTAGACACAAAATTGATTATTTAGCATTATTTCGAAATTAACTATAAAATGCATGAATTAACTCAAAATACGCATGATAATGCTTTCTGATAATGATATAAATATGCAAAATGAAGCTATTATCAAGTTTCTCCTAGAGTAAATTAAATAGAAATTATTTTAATACTCTTGTAATAAGTCCATATTGAGGAGAGTGTTTTTTTATTTTTTTTATTTTTTTTTTTAAGGAAAAAGACATCAAGCATGTTATTAAGTAGCTAGTATATCGGCTCCAGTTACAAAAAATAAATCTAGAGGAACAGACTCCATAAAACATAGCATTTTAGCACTCTTTAAAATTTTTTGATGTATAATGTAAACAAAGAAGGAGTAGGTGTTACCTTATGCTTTGAGTAAACTTACTTGAGATGATTAAATGAGATCTTCACATGCCTTATTATTTTATGTCAACCTCTTTGCTAATCTAACATAATTTCATGTTTAATCAAAAGTTATCTACTTAATTCTTCACCTTATATTATGAACATTTTCTATCTTTCAATCTCTACAATCCTATCAACATTTGTAGAGAGTGAAATAGTGATATCATGCTCATTTGTAGAGAGGTTCTAAAATAAGTTTGCATATACTTGTGAGAGACCAGAAAATTTGGGCGCTCTCAAAAAAGGGTTTAGGCACTGGCACCTTCCCTTTTCAAGATTATATGTGGAGTTGCCACTTATTTATTTATTTTTTTTAAATAATAAGAAAAAATACAACACAAATTCACATGTCCAAAATACCTCAAATTTCATTAATTGATTATATAAATACAATTTTGTCGTGCTAGATACAATCTATGTAAAAGAAATACAAGACTTTGGTCCTAGATACAATCTACCAAAAAAAAATAAAGCACTAGCTAGTCCTACCAACCTAAAATTCTAAGGTTCGGTGGCTAGGTTACAGGATGGGAAGGTGTTAGGCATCCACCTTGTCTAGACAGAGTCTGGTTTTCTAGACTTTAAAGGACCATTAAATATCCATATTCAAAGCATGAAATGATATGCAACAAATGCCATGTCAAAACCTAGACCTAGGGTTAAACTTCTATTCAAGAACCTTAGATCCGCAATTTTATTTTATGTAAAAAAAGATTTGATGAGAATGCTTGGTGAAAATTTTAGATCCGAGTTTTTTGGGAAAGAAAAAGAATGAATTTTTAATAAAAAATCAGATCTGATTTGAATTCTTTAAATGTGAGAGAAAAACAGATTTTTATTTTGAAAACACCAATTTTTTTTTTTTTTTTTTATCAAAAATGCAGATCTAGTTTTTTTACTTAAAAATAAACAGACCAGATTTTTATAAAGAAAATACAGATCAGATTTTTATAAATAAAATACAGATCTGGTTTCGGTTTGAAAATGAAACAAAGAGAAAAATGCAGATCTGACTTTTGTTTTGAAAAACATGGAGAAAATTTGCAAGTCTAATTTTATTTTTGAAAAACATAGAGAAAAATTGTAAATCTAAAATCTTAAGAAAAGATTCAACCCTAGATCTAGGCATGTTCGTCAACTAATCATGTGAGAATTTTTGAAAGTAAAAGAGAACATGTAATAATAGATGACAAACATGGTTACAAAAAAAAGCATCACATTCATGAAAATAAAGCATAGATGAAAGCATGTTCTTGGAATTAAAATAAATCATGTTATGGAAGTAAGGTTAGAATCATTACTACATGAATGTAATCCACTAGCAGTGAACTATCCTAGAGATCAGAGAGAATGAATTTCTAAAGATTTAAGTGAGGCCTCTTAACAGAAAAGAAATTCCTAAAGCAAAGCTTCCAGAACTTTTCTAACGTAAGGGGAGAGAGAAATCAGAAAAGGGGTCTTGAATGTTGGGAGGCCTCCCCTATTTATAGAGGTGTTAGTTGCTTAGAAAATAAGTTAGTTTTGCTTAAAAATTAAGTCCAATCAGCTTAAAAAATAAGCAAAAAAACATATGGGGAAAATCCTAAGGAAAATGAGATTTGGATAAGAGAAAGCTGATTTTTCAGATCAGAACAAGTTTCCATATTTTCATCATATCGTTTTACTCAAAATTGTGATTAAGCTTATATTTTGACAGCTGAAGGGAAATTCAATTCTCTACAACTTTACCAGAAATAGCCTAGTCCAAATTTTGAGTTATACTATGCCAAAAGTTCCTTGGAACGTGAATCTGAAATGTGCTACTGGATTAGCACGTTTTTGAAGCATTTTCCAAGTCTAAAACTATATCTGGAAGAATTTTAGAGTTATTTTCATGATAAATCTCATCCCAAACTGATAATTAGGATTTTTAAAATAATTATTTATATATATAACCGAAACCTCTCAAGTTCTCACAATTTTTCACGTCAGTACAATATTTAAATAAAATTATTTTTGTTTAGTCCAAACTTAACAAGGAGTGAAACTCTATCTCTCTAACATGTCCAACTTAAACTCAACTTCATCATTATAATTTTTTTTAAACAAATTTATAAGGGATGAAACTTTATCTCTCTAATAAATTCAACTTAAACTCAAACTCAAACATTGATAATCTATATAAAAACAAAAATTCTGATAGGACTTAAAAAAAAAAAATACAAAGAAAAAAAGATACTCACATTGAAAATAGGACTCAAAAAAAAGAAAAAAAAAAAAAAAAAAAGAGAGAGAGACTCACATTGGAAAAAAAAAAAAAAAAAAACACTCACGTTAGATTAAGAAAAAGAGAGAAAGAGAGAGAGAGAGAGAGAGACTCCTGTTAGGACTCTCTCCCCTCCTCAAAGTCCTAACAATTACCACCTCAAAACCCTAAACTTTAACTTCACTCTTGGATTCAAAAAAAAAAAAAAAAAAAAGATAAAAAGGAAAGAGAGACTCACGTAACCAAAAAAAAGAAGAAGTTAGGATTAAGAAAAAGAAAGAAAGAGAAGGACTCCTGTTAGGAGTCTCTTTTCCCTCCTCAGAACCTTAGCAATTACCACCTTAAAATCCTAAACTTAACTTCACCTTAGGATTAAAAAAAGAAAAAGAAAAAGAAAAAACAGAGACTAACGTAAAAAGAATAAAAAATAAATAGAAATGCAAGTAATCTAATTCAACTTATTGGATATGAGCAAGGCTTATGATAGAGTTGAATGAGTTTTCTTAGAAAAAATCATGCTGAAGATGGGTTTCAACCGTAAATGGGTGGGTTGGATTTTGGAATGCATTAGATCAGTCACATACTCCATCTTAATAAACAGTGAACCATAAGGACACATTGTTCCAACAAGGGGGATTAGGCAAGGCGATCCCCTCTCGCCGTACCTATTTTTCTTTGTTTAGAGGGTTTAAATGGGTTGATCCCACAAGTGGCAACCGAAGGGAATATCCAAGGTGTTTCAATTTGTAAAAATGGGCCAAAAATTTCTCATCTATTTTTTGCAGACAACAGTCTCCTCTTTTGTTGAGCTAGTTTGGGGGATGTTCAAACCATTAAAACCATTATGGAGACTTATGAAAAAGCTTCGGGCCAAAAACTCAACATGGAAAAGACAACTCTATTTTTTAGCAAAAATGTTCTAGATTGTTCCAAGCTATCTATAAAAAAATCTCCTTGGTGTACCAGAAATAAGGGAGTATGAATCCTATTTGGGTTTACCTACGGTGGTGGGAAAAAACAAACGAGCAAGTTTAAACTATATCAAGGATAGAGTTTGGAGTAAGTTGCAGGGATGGAAGGAGAAATTGTTGTCACAAGCAGGGAAGGAAGTTTTGTTGAAGGCAATGGTGCAAGCAATTCCAACATTTGCCATGAGTTGCTTCAGACTACCGGTTAGCCTTTGTTAGGACATTGAAATGCTCATAAGCAAATTTTGGTGGGGACAGATGGGGGAAAGGAGAAAAATCCATTGGACAAAATGGGACTCAATGTGCAAGCCAAAAGATGAGGGTGGATTGGGGTTTAGAGATCTTTGTAAATTCAATGAAGCTATGTTGGCGAAATAGGTTTGGAGACTAATACAAGATAAAGAATCACTATTTTACAGAGTTTTTAAGGGCCAAGTATTTCCCAAATGGCTCTATCTTTGAAGCAAACTCATCATCGGGTTCTTTTGCTTAGAAGAGTATTTTGTGGTCTAGGAAACTCATCGCCAAGGAAGCAAGATGGAGGGTGGGGGATGGAAAATCTACACGCATATATGGTGATTCTTGGCTATTAGGCACAGTAGGGGGGAAGGTCAGCTCTCCTCCCTCTTTTCTCTCATCGGAAGCAACTGTGGATGCTCTAATTGATCCACACACGGGTTGGTGGAATGTGCACCTAATAGACTTATGTTTTTATCCCCTAGAAGCTCAGCAAATTAAGTCCATACCTTTGTGTTCTGTCCCACAACCTGATATTCTGATCTGGCCAAAGGAAAATTCAGGTGTGTACTCGGTTAAATCCGGTTACAAAGCTCTCTGTGAAGAGGACCTGCAGAACCCGATCCTCCCTTAAGAAGCAGCAGCACAAAAAACTTTCTAGCGTGGGATTTGGAAGCTGAAAGTACCAGGTAAAATTAAATATTTCCTTTGGAGATCTGTTTCTAACTCTCTCCCTACAAAATCCAATCTTGTAAACAGGAAAATTCTGCAAAACCCGGTGTGCCACTTACGCTCATCAGCACCTGAGGATATGATTCACGCTCTCTGGGGTTGTGTAAAAATAAAGTATATCTGGTCTGAAGATTTTGGCTGGGTGGATAGGACAACAGCAGCAGCTCTCTCTTTCAAGGACCTGGTCGACAAAATAAGGGAGAAGCCTCAGACCTTGGCCCTTTTTGCTGTCATGGCTTGGTCAATTTGGCAACATAGGAACAAGTCACGTTTGCAGGAACCCTCGATGCCGCTGGAAAAATTGCTTCTTAAGCCAAGAACTATATCAAAAATTTGAAGAACCTGGAATTTAGATAGCCATGGTCACAGAACAGTGTTTGCAAGAAACGGAAACCTCCTCCACTGAATTCATACAAAACAAATTTTGATGGGGCTATGTTCAATGAATCGGAGGAAGCGGGGATTGGTGTTGTTATCAAAAAGTGTAAGGGAGAACTTATGGTGGCACTTTCAGAAAAAATTCAGAAACCACAATCTGTTGTGGCCTTAGAAATGTTAGCTGCAAGAAGGGCAGCCCTCTTTGCCTGTGAATGTGGTTTTCAACAATTGTCATTTGAGGGAGATTCTAAGTTGGTGATAAAGGCACTAAGACATGGAGAAATGCAGCATTCCTCTGTTGGTCATATTCTAAAAGACACAATGTCTTATGTAAGCTCTTTTCAGAGCTGTTCCTTCTCTCATGTGGATAGACAAGGCAACTCCGTTGCCCATGCCTTAGCCCAAAGAGCAAGGCTTTCTTTTCCCATTGTAGTCTGGATGGAGTCTTTTCCTCTAGACATAATGTCTTTTATTATGTCAAATATTTCATCCATTGAGTAATAAAGCTTACACGTATTCATTCTAAAGAAAAAAAAAAAACTTAACAATGATTAAAACTTTATCTCTCTATTAAGTCCAACTTAAACTCAAACTCAAACGTTGATAATTTATATATAAAAAAAAAAAAAAAAAAGACTCACATTGAAAATAAAAAGACTTATGTTAGATTAAGAAAAAGAGAGAAAGAGAGAGAGACTCCTGTTAGGAATATCTCTCCCCTTCTCAAAGTCCTAACAATTACCACCTCAAACCCCTAAACTTAACTTCACTTTAGGATTCAAAAAAAGAAAAAGAAAAAAGGGAGACTCACGCAACCAAAAAAAAACTTAGGATTAAAAAAAAAAAAAAAAAAGAAAGAGACTCCTGTTAGGAGTTTCTTTTCCCTCCTCAAAATCTTAGCAATTACCACCTTAAAACCCTAAACTTAACTTCACTTTAGGATTTAAAAAAAATAATAAAATAAAATAAAACAGAGACTAACGTAAATAAAAATAAAAATAAAAATAAAAATGCAAGCAATCTGATTCAACTTTCTTCTTTGATTAATGAATTTTATGTTGAATTTGTTTATATTGTTATTATTAATAAAATTTCAATTCAAAAAATGTGGATATTTGTTTATATTGTTATTAATGAATTTTTATCTTTTATGTTGAGTTTTTTATTTGCTTTCATATGTGCTTGAGATTTTCTTTCTATCTAATTCTTTTATTATGCTAAGAATTGATTTTCTTTTGAGTATTTGGGTTAATCTCCATATTTATATTGATGTTGTTTTCGTGGGTTTGGTTTTTGGGTTGAAATTTGATAGTTTTTAGATCCCTTAAAACACAATTGATTTAACCTAGGTAATTAGCCAAGTTGTTACTTAGTCCAATTTAACAAATCTAGGTTATCACAATCACAAAGATTATATTATGCACAGCAGCGGAAAAATAAATAACACAAGATATGATCACCCAAGAAACCAAACCGATAAAAACCTGGGGAGGATTTGACCTAGCTATTCTCAAGGTAAACTTGAATCCACTATCTTGAAAGAATCGAAGTTCATACAAGAAGACTTACAAGCCCCCATGCTAGACTTCTTATTGCTACCAACCAGTAGAACTTACTGACACGACCACGTCCAAGCTCTGAATCCACGGACTCCTTCTTTCTTGGATTCACCACCACATACAAGCACACCTGCTTGTGTTTTCTTTAAGCTTCAATGGCAGCAACCGAGTTGATCATCAAGGTGTAGATAAAATCTTCTCCTTGAAAACCCTAAGTTTGTGTAAAGGAAAACTCCTCTAGATCTCACAAGAGATTTACACAAACTGCAATATGAGCAACACTAAAACGTGGCTAGGGTTTGCCTTTTATACTTAGGACAAATTAGAAAACCCTAAAATGTTTTAAACAACTAGGGCTGAGTTGGAAATTTGCAGAAAAAAAAACATTCTACCCGAGCTTCGATCGATCGAGCGAGCCTAAGCTTCGATCGATTGAGCCAAGCCGAAATGCATAATGCTTTTTGCATTAGCTCGATTCCAACTTTACATAAAATGCACAACTTTGAGCAAGACTAAAACACTTCTAAACACATTGTCTTTGATCATGGTTTGCCAACAATACACATTAGAGTTCTAAATACATAAAATCCTAAGTCTTTAGAACCTAACAAACTCCCCCTTTGGCAATCCGTGACAAAACACAACTAGAAGCTCAAAGTTTACAAAATAAAAGCCCTTTACACAAATAATGCTCATAAAACAAATTCAATCCTAACTACTATCCATCAGTTGCAAGTGTAGATAGCAACTCAATTGAATCAACCTGTATATTTTCTGAAACACTAAACAAAATGCATAACCGCATGTGTGGAAAAAATAAAAGTAAACAAATTAAATTCTTGATTTCAAATAACACACAATAGAGACATATGTCAATGAATAACTCATAAATATAAATCCAAATCAATAAGCAGTTTGAAACAAGAAACAATATAAGGTAACAAAAAATAATACTCCCCCTAACATGAGTATCCCATCAAAAACATGGCAAGAGCTAAAAGGATAAAATACAATGTGAAGCACCTAGATACAATCGAAACCTCACAAGCTCCAACCAACAAAATACTCTCCCCCTGAAAAAAAAAAAATATATATATATATATATATATCTACAATGTACTCCCCCTTTTTGTGACGGAATGCCAAAGGGCAAACAAAATCCATCATCAAAATGGAGGTGGTCTAAACTGTGCCAACTCTGCACACAAGGCACGGACCTCATCGAGCACATCCACCAAAATATGTCCATGAGCTGCCTGAACGGTCAAGACATGATCCAACATACGTCGAATGTCTGAATCATTCGAAGTAATCGGTGGAGGAACATCAGCACCAGCACCAGCAGCACCAGACGTCTCAGCATCATCAGCACCTGTAGAAGAGGGAGGAGGGGGGACAACACTAGATGACGCACCTCTAGGACGCGAAGGAGCAACTCTCAAGTGAGCAGCCCTCTGTTGAAGAAAGGTGGCACCTATGGGAGCAACGACATGAGCAGGCTCACCAGAAGGGAAACCATCTAGACCCAAAAAGAGCAAAATCCTATGAATGAAAATAGGATGAATAAGCGCATGCCCTACGGCAGAACTCCTATGAACCTCGTTCAAAGAACGAAGGAACAGATGAGGGAAACTGATAGACGCACTAGAAACGAACACATACAAAAACACACATCGCTCTAGAGGGATGGTGTGGAAATGAGAAATAGGCCACAACGAATGACACGCTATCCTAAAGAAAAGATAGGCAGTCTCGGTAAGCTCAGCGAACGTGATCCGAGGATCAGAACACCACTGGATAGATGATCCAGTGATGTAAGACATGACTACATCTAAGGAAGAAGACTCATCATAGGAATAGTTAGGCTCCCGAACAACCGGAACCCCAAGAGCCTCAACCACTACTCGAGGGGTAATGGTGAACTCAACACCTCGTATCCAACTCCTAACAAGGGTGTTGGAATCATAGACGTGGCAAGAGAGGTTCGGGAAAAACTTTCTAACCAGGGCGGTCGGGGGTGGATGATCTATCTCTAAGAGAGGCAACCAACCTCTAGACTCAAAGTTGGCCCTAATGGCTAAATCAATCTCATCTAAAATCACAGCACGCTCAGCCCAAATCTTACGCTTACTGTTCAAAGTCTCAAAGGCCTCTTTGCTCTTATCATTCCTAAACACCTCACTCCTAGAGGGAGACTCAGAGGAAGTGGAAGGGGTCCTATGGGCTCTAGTTTTCCTAGGCATGGTGCTAGGATAAGGACCAAAACACAAAGCAAAGGAACAAAAACACAAAAAAAAAAAAAAAAAAAAAAAAAAAATACCATGGGCAGACTACAAGTTAGCACAGGACAAAAAACATATAGAACAAAAACTATATGAAGCACAAACAATTTAAATGGCATGATGCATGTGCTAATGCAGTGCAATTAAGTTCAAATAAGTTCAAATCCACAAAATTGGCTTGAGCATAGAGTTTTTAACACAAAAACCCCAAAATGTTGAAAAACCACTTGATCAATTTGAAAGATATTGACTAATTGATCATCATACAAGATAGATTTCAGAAAATAATGACCAATTACATCAATTGAACAAGCCAATTTCATCAATTTAGCCCAATTTGAACAAAATCCCCAATTCGGGTTAATTACAAACCCTAGAATTTTCAATTTTTCACAAAGCCCCAAATTGATCAAATTAACCAACATATATCATGAATATAATAATATAGGAGCAGAACCCAATGATCAATTTCAAAAAAAGAGGATTGATTCAACAAAAAAACCCATTAGTGAAAAGTTCCGAAAATTCCCTTAAAATGCATGAGTTTATGCATGAAAACAAGAAAATAAATGCAAAAGGAATGGCATAAGGGTCTTACCGGCCTTGGGAGACAAAAACCTTGCAAAAAATTTGGTCGAAGACGACAAAAAATCCTTAGTGGAGCCTTGCCAAGTTGGAGAGAGAGAGGAAAGTTTGATAAAGCTTGAAATAGTCCAATCTGAGTTTTAAAAAAACTTGATTCACGAGTTTCGATCGATCGAAAAACAGCCTCGATCGATTGAAACAGACAGAGACTCAACAAAAACAATTTAAAAAAATTTCGATCGATCGAAAAATAGAATGGATTGATCGAAATGGGCAGAGGCTCACTAAATTTGAGGAAAAAACACAGTTTTTGAAAAAAATTCAGGAGCAACTCAAGGTATTGAAGTTGAAGAATCAAAATGCATGAGTATGTGATGATGTGATTTTCAAAAACAAGATTTTAAGCCCAAAATTTCCAAAATCAAAATTTCTTGCATTCTCCATAAATTTTCAAGCATCAAATTGATTTTGCACAAAATTCAAAGTATTTGCAAAACTTGGTTGGTCAGACCATAAACACACACAATAACATGTACAAAGTTTAGCAAAGAGTAACTTGTGTAGTGTGTGCAACTAGCAAAAACTTGAGATACATGTGAGGTGATATGTGAATAGCAATCAATCACAAAGTCTACAAAATTTATCACAAAGAATTTTAAAAGAGACTAACACCTTAAGAGTTACATCATATAACTCCCACATCTCCTAGAACATAAGCTTGCAATCATGTAAGTTTCTTGAATTTATGCCTCATAATATACACACCAATTTTAAGTCGTGTGATTTTGGCATCAAGCCTAATAGTACACACCAATTTTAAATATTAAGCAATTTAAACCGAGGCTTCACCTTATGTTCTTTTTGTGCATGTGCTACACTTTCTCGAGCACGAAATCTTGTGATATGCACTAAGGTGTTCATGATTGGCTAGTGAACAGTGGTGAGATGGTTATTTATGCCTTTCTCTAAAAGTTCAAGTCCGACAGTCAAATACATGTGACTTTAAGATTAAGACAGAGTAATCATAGACCATAAACATCTTTCACACCCAACATGCACTACAAAGCTTCAACTAGTAAAGTGCAAAGAAGTAAGCTCATCAAGGCTAATTAAGGTACAAACGAAATGTTATGTGAAAATAAATTGACCAACCTTGTTCTCAAAAACCAAGAAGAATAGTACAAAAAAACACCTAGAATGAAATGCATGAATGTTATGCAATGCAAAACCTATAAAATAAAAAAAAAAAAACAAAACCAAAGAACCATGGTCACAAAGGGTAGAGCAATGAAGCACAAGGACCAAAAAGGCCAAGACAAATCAGGGACACAGAATCACACCAATTACTTGACGAAGTGTCTCAAACTTACTTCTATCAAGAGGTTTGGTGAAAATGTCGGCATTCTGATGTTCGGTAGGAATATACTCAAGACACACAATCTTTCTTTCAACAAGATCCCTAATGAAGTGATACCTAATCTCTATGTGCTTAGTCTTAAAATATTGAACAGGGTTCTTAGATATGTCAATAGCACTAGAGTTATCACAGTAAACAACCATGGTATCTTGGGATATCCCATAATCAGTTAAAACCTTTTTCATCAAAAGAAGTTGTGAGCAACAACTTCCAGCAGCAATATATTCTACCTCGGCAGTAGATAAGGATACAGAATTTTGCTTTTTACTCATCCAAGCAACGAGATTAGCTCCAACATAAAAACACCCACCAGTGGTGCTTTTTCTATCATCAGCATTACCAACCTAATCAGAATTAGAGAAACCAGCAAGAGACAGATTAGACTCTTTACTATAAAATAATCCATAATCACAAGTTCCAACAACATATTTAATTATTCCTTTGACAGCATTTAAGTGTGAAACTTTAGGATTAGAATGAAATCTAGAACAAACACCAACACTAAATGCAATATCAGGCCGACTAGCAGTCAAGTATAAAAGACATCCAATCATACTTTTGTATAATGTAACATCAACAGACTCACCTGACGGATCATTTGTTAATTTTGCATTGGCGGCCATTGGTGTTCTGGCATGTGCAGCATTGTCCAGTCCAAATCTCTTGACTAGATTCTTTGCATATTTTGCTTGGTTGATGATGATCCCTGAGTCCGTTTGCTTCACCTGTAATCCCAAGATATAAGTTAGTTCACACTACAATAAAATGTATTTTCAGTGACAAATTTTAGTGAGGAAAATTTTTTCGTCACTAAAAAGTACCATTTAGTGACGAAATTTATATTTCGTCACTAAATATAAAAAAAATTAGTAACATTTAGTGACGAAAAATAAATTTCGTCACTAAATGTTGAGTTGAACTAAAGGCACCAAATGAAAATGTAGGTGCCAAACTAAATTCATCTATAGTGATGAATTATTTCGTCACTAAAAGTTTAAGTTTTTTGTGACGAAAACTTTCGTCACTAAAGGTGATGATAAAAATACTATTAATGAAGAAATCCATTTCGTCACTAAAAGTCACAAATAGTGACGAAAATAAGTCGTCACTAAAAACAAAATCACAAAAATGGGTATCATTATCAACGACGAAAATTAGGTAGCCAATGGTGATGAAATATAAGTCGTCACAATAAGTTTTACACTAAAAATGTAATTCAGCCCCTTTTTATTTTGTTAAACTTCCCTCACTCACCTGATTCTCACAAAAAACTCTGCTCCCTATCTTTCCAAATAGTAAACAAACTTAAACCACTTCTCACCGTCGCATACCCAGCCTCACCGTCGCAAACCCAACCTCACTGTCGCAAACCCAGCCTCACCGTCGCCTATCCTTGTCTCACCGTCGCCATTCCTCGCCTCACCGTCACCGATCCTCGCCTCACTGTTGCAACCCAACCTCACCATCGCAAAACCCAGCCTCACCGTCACCAAACCCAGCCGCACCGTCGCCAAACCCAGTTGCACCGTCGCCAAACCCAGTTGCACCGTCGCCAAACCCAGCTTCCGTTGCCAAATCGTCACAGATCCTTGCCGATCCGTCGTAGATCCTCGCCGATCCTCGCTTCAGCTCGCGATGGTTCGCGATGGTTCACGACAGTTCAGCTCGTCGCGAAGCTCGCCGATCGTTCGCGACAGTTCAGCTCGTCGCGAAGCTCGCCGATCGTTCGCGACAGTTCAGCTCGTCGCGAAGCTCACCGGCCATTCATGACGGTTCAGCTCGTCGCGAAGCTCGCTAGCCGTTTGCGATGGTTCAACTCATCAGCTGTTCGCACCTCACTATTGCAAAACCCAGTCGCGCCGTCGCCAAACCCAGCCTCACCGTCGCAGATCCTCGGCTTACCGTTGCAGATCCTCACCGATCCTCACTTCAGCTCGCGACGGTTCGCGATGGTTCGCGACCGTTCACGATGGTTCAGCTCGTCACAAAGCTCGCTGGCCATTCACGACGGTTCAGCTCATTGCAAAGCTCACTGGCCGTTCATGACCATTCAACTCGTCAGCTGTTCGCGACGGTTTAGCTCGCCAGTCGTTTGCGACGGTGAGTTTTCTTTTTCAAATATTCTGACTTAAGAAGTTAAACCTTTCTTTTATAGTTTCAACATTCAATATTTTTTGAAATGAAATGCTCAACATTCAATCTTAGTTTCAGCATCTTTGACTTTGAGGCTCTAGTTTTTCAGTGTAAAGCTTTATGAGTTTCACTCCAAGCCTTCAAGGTCAGACAATCTCTCTCAACTTTTGCTTTAAGTTTTATGTATGTTTTGTGAATGTTGAAGTTCTTGATTTCCTGCTATGATAACTGATTTTCAATTATTTTTGAACTATAATAGACTTGAACTATGTTAAAGAACTGGGTTTTCATTTGTATGGATAATGGATGGTTTTGCAGATTTAAGAGTTCAAGAATCTTGCTAGAAGAAAACAGGTATATATGGGTTTTAAATCATTTTGATTTTGGATTGGTTAAACGTGTACTGATTGTTTTAAAGCATTTTGGAGATTTGGGTTTTGATTTTTATATATGGGTTGGTTCTGTTCTGGAAATTCGTGGTTGTTGATGGGTGGATGGTGATCATTGCAAAATGGGCATGGTTGGTTGGCGAGTTTATGTCTATTAGGTGGAAATTGATTCTGATTGCAGATTTATTCAATGGAAATCAACCACATTACATACCTTTTTCTATGACTGGTCTTTGTTTGTTGTATGGATTTGTCAGAGTATAAAAGAGAGTTGGAATTATTGAAATTTGCTAAAGAAGGTGTTTTAAATGCTGTGAGGAACTTCTTTGAGCATAATTTTGTATTTATCTTCCATTCAGTCAAATTGGGTTATCACTGTAGCTGGTTCAAATCCAGGTCCTTGGTGAGCATATGATAATGTGATCTCAATATTTTTAAACCATTAAAATCCATAACCAACCAATAAGGAAATCCCCATCACATACATTTCACATTGATGATCGATTAGGATAGTCACCAATGCTTCTTTGAATCTCTTTGATCATTGTTTTGAGCACATATTTTTCATTATCTCTTTGGTCATTGGTTTGGTTTCCACATTCATACCAGTGTTAGATATATGTAGTGTACAAGTGAAGGTGTAAACTTTGTTACCTAATTCTAATGACTTTATGTCAATTATCTACTTATTATTTATTATGTACGAAGTGAAATGAACGAAGTGAAATATTTTTGAGGTATGATTGGGTCTGGTTACTAGCAATATGATCGAAGTGAAATGTGGGGACTTGATACCACAAAGTGGGGTTTCAATCTTTTCAATATTGAATTCTAAGATATACCACTATTTAGAAACGGGAAAAAGAATAAAGAATATGTATTTTAAATTTGGGTCTACTTAACTGTTCACTAAAAGTTATCTTTCTTTTATCTCCAGCTCTCTTTCTCTTTTGTGGCTGAAGAAATTGTGTGGAACAAGGTGAAGAATACAAGTTAACTTTGGATTTTTTTCTGAAAGTTGTAAACTTAGTTTGAGCAAAGTAAGTAAATTCTAGTTAAAAACTTATAAATCTCTATATATACTTGTGATGTTGGAAATTGGTTTTGTGGTGGGTTGTGTTGGAGCAAGCGGGTGGCTTGCATGGTGTTATAAGGTGGTTTAAATATATATTGGGAGTGTTTTTCATTTCTTGCAAACGTGAATGAGTATTGTTGATTAGATGTGATGAATAGTATTTTATTTGATTTCAATACTTGTAAGCATTATACTTGTGATATTTGTGATTAGTTTTGTGGTGGGTTGTTGTATTGGAGCAAGCGGGTGTCTTGCATGGTGTGGTCTAAAAGAATATTCTTAACTTTTTGAGGAGCAAGGGTTATGATGATGCTCTTACTTATGGGGGTGGTTCAACTTCAAGTTAAAACACTTTTTGGTTAGTACTTTATTTGCTTTCTACAACTTATACATTAGGAGTTATGATTTTAATTTATTGGTGTGGTTACTCTTAATGCATTGTTAGAAATGTTTCTTATAACATAGTTAATATTTTTACTTTACGATTTTAACGAAGTATTTTTTTTTATATTTGTGCAGATTTCTTATTGGTGGCTTTTAGGAGATTTACTTTTGGCATTACTTGAAGACATATGAAGACATCTTCCGTTAGTTCTAAAATAGGGTTTAGGTAGATTTATTGTATGTATTGAAAACAATTATTGTATGGAAGGAGTTTGAATTAGATACTTGTTTTATTTTTTACTTGTTGAATGTATGGATCTTTTTTTATAAATGTGTTGTTGAAATAAATGTGTTATTCAAATGTGAGGTTTTAATAATGTAATGACAGGTTATAGGTTAATATCAAAGCCATGAAAAAAATAAAAACAAAAAATAAGTTTTAGTGACAAATTTTTTCGTCACAAACATAGCAACAAAAAATTGTTTTAGTGATGAAAATTTCGTCACTAAATATAGCAAAATTTTGTAAGAAATGGTTTTAGTGACGAAAATTTTCGTCACTATATGTGTCTGGATTTTCTTAAAAATAGTTTTAGTGACAAATTTTTTCGTTACTATATATACCCGAACGTAGTTTTAGAGACGAAATTATTCATCACTAAATATGATTTAGTAAACTAAAGTGTTTTTAGTGACGAAATATTTTTGTCACTAAATAGTGTTTTTAGTGAGGAAAACATTTAGTGACGAAACGTTTTTGTCACTAAAAGTTTTTTTTTTTTTTTTAAATCAAATCGGACTTTTAGTGATGAAATTTTTCGTCACTAGAACTTTTAGTGATGGGGATACAGTGACGAAATGAGTTTCGTCACTAAAAGTCCAATTTCGTCACTAAAGGTCCTTAGTGACGAAAAACTAGACTTTTAGTGAGGAATTTTTTTGTCACTAAAAATACATTTTGTTGTAGTGTCACCAACCATACTCATTTCAAACATCGCCTTCATTTCATCTACAAAAGAATGAGCAAGAGAGTCATTAGTAGCACCAAAAACAATATCATCAACATAAATTTGAACTACAACAAAACTGTTCTTATCCTTTCTTATGAAGAGAGTAGTGTCTGCAAATCCCCTTTTGAAGCCATGCTCAGTGAGATATGCAGTCAATCTATCATACCAAACCCGTGGATCTTGTTTCAAACCATACAAAGCTCTCTTCAATTTATACACATCATTCGGCCTATGAGGCTCAACAAAGCCTTTTGGTTGTTCAACATATACTTCTTCTTGCAGCATTCCATTCAAGAAAGCACTTTTGACATCCATTTGATAGAGTTTGAAGTTTAGATGACTAGCTATAGCCAACAGTATCCTAATGGATTCCAATCTTGCTACCGGTGCAAAGGTCTCATCAAAGTCAATCCCCTCCACTTGTGTGTAGCCTTGAGCAACAAGTCTTAATTTATTTCTGATAATAATGCCATGTTCATCTGACTTGTTCTTAAAGATCCATTTAGTTCCAATTACATTTACACCCTTTGGTCTAGGAACTAATTCCCACACATCATTCCGAACAAATTGATGAAGTTCTTCATGCATGGAGTTTACCTAATCAGCATCTTAAAGTTCCCCATCTACATTTTTTGGTTCAAATTGGGATAGATAGCATGAGTATGTAATTACACTTAAGACTTTTGACCTTAATCTCATGTTATCATTCAGACTTCCCAATATATTTGAGGAGGGATAATTAATCCTTACTCTAGAGGAGGGACCTTTAACTAGAGATGTGGATGTACCTTTCTATTCTGATGAAGGACTAAACTCATGTTGAGCCTGTTGAGTCACATGAACTGGAGTGGATGATTCAAGACTTGATGGCACAGAAATTGCATCATTCAACACCATTAGCTCCTCATCACTATGTTTCCCAACATAATCAACAGGAAGTGAGTCATTAACCTCCATAGGCTTATCTTGAACCGGAGTAGTACTTTCTGAATGTGCTTCTGGACATACTTCATCATTGATCACAACATTAGATGATTCCATGACAGTTTTGGTTCGTAGATTATACACTCTATATACTCTACTAGTAGAGGAGTACCCTAAAAAATATCCCTTGTCACTCTTTGCATCAAATTTCTCTAGGTTCTCTCTATCACGTAGAATGTAACAATCACTACCAAATATTCTGAAATACTTAACGACCGGATTCTTTCCTCTCTAGAGTTCATAAGGAGTCTTCTTGGAATCGGGTCTGAAATACACCCGGTTGAGTGTATGACAAGCAGTGTTAACTGCTTCTCCCCAGAAGGATTTTGGCAATTTTTTATTGTGTAGCATGACATGTGCCATCTCCTAAACGACACTATTTTTCCGTTCAACTATTCCATTTTGTTGTGGTGTCTTGGGTGAAGAGAACTCTTGATGTGTGCCTTGTTCATTGCAGAAGGTAGCCAACTTGGTATTCTCAAATTCTCTTCCATGGTCACTTCTGATCCTGGCTATCACAATATCTTTTTCAACCTGCAATTTCTTACACAGATGTATCATCTTCTTAGGAGCCTCAGCTTTATCTTTCAAAGCACAACCCAAGTATATCTGGTAAAGTCATCCACAACCACTAGAATATACTTCTTTCCTCCTAAACTCTGAACTCGAGCAGGACCCATAAGATTAATGTGCAGTAACTCCAAAGGTCTTGAAGTTTGAACACTAGCCATAGACGGATGTTTAGACTTTATCTGTTTACCTATCTGACATGGTCCACATATGCACTTATCTATCCTCTCAAACTTAGGTAAACCAACAACAGCATCACATTTGGAAATCTTTTCTAATTGCTTCTGACTTGCATGCTCCAACCGTTGATGCCACAAATCAACTTGATCAATCTTTGCACTAAAACACTTGTTGCTTATGCTTGGTGTCAATCCATAATAGTTGTCCGCTGTCTTTACACCAACACACATACAGTCACCTCCTCCATCAAGTATCTCACATTCATACTTAGTGAAGAGAACATTCAGTCCATTGTCACAAATCTGACTGATGCTGAGTAAATTTGCCTTCAGTCCATCAACATACCAAACATCTTCAAAGACTGGTAACCCTGGGATGTCCACAGTTCCAATGCCTCTGATTACAGATTTGCTTCCATTTCCAAAAGTGACTGTCCCAATCTTTCCTTCAAAGAGGGTCTTGAATAATCTTTTGTTTCCTGTCATATGCCTGGAACAACCACTATCCAAATACCAAAGACAAGAATCATGTGCCTTTAAGGCGGTTAAGGCAGTAGAACACAAAAAATTATTACCACATATGATAAGACCAAGACGCCCAAGGAAATATTTAACAAACTCAACAATTGACAAATACATAAAGTAAGCAAGTTGATGAATAAGCAAAAAGAATTTCCAAGAATCCATAACAACAGGGGTCAAAGATCAGCTCAGTGATCAAAAGATCAACAACAAGAGAGCAACTTGCTCTGATACCACTTGATAGTTTTTAGACCCCTTAAAACACAATTGATTTAACCTAAGTAATTAGCCAAGTTGTTATTTAGTCCAATTTAACAAATCTAGGTTATCACAATCACAAAGATCATATCATGCACATCAGTGGAAAAATAAATAACACAAGATATGATTACCCAAGAAACCAAACCGGTAAAAACCTGGGGAGGATTTGACCTAACTATCCTCAAGGTAAACTTGAATCCACTATCTTGAAAGAATCGAAGTTCATACAATAAGACTTACAAGCCCCCACGCTCGACTTCTTATTGCTACCAACCAGTAGAACTTACTGACACGACCACGTATAAGCTCCAAATTCACGAACTCCTTCTTTCTTGGATTCACCACCAGATACAAGCACACCCGCTTGTGTTTTCTTTAAACTTCAATGGCAGCAACCGAGTTGATCATCAAGGTGTAGATAAAATCTTCTCCTTGAAAACCCTAAGTTTGTGTAAAGGAAAGCTCCTCTAGATCTCACAAGAGATTTACACAAACCGCAATATGAGCAACACTAAAACGTGGCTGGGGTTTGCCTTTTATACTTAGGAAAAATTAAAAAACCGTAAAACGTTTTAAACAACTAAGGCTGAGTTGGAAATCTACAAAAAAAAAAAAAAAAAAAAAAAAAAAAAAAATTTCTGCCCGAGCTTCGATCGATCGAGCCTAAGCTTCGATCGATCAAGCCAGGCCGAAATGCATAATGCTTTCTGCATTAGCTCGATTCCAACTTTATATAAAATGCATAACTTTGAGCAAGACTAAAACACTTCTAAACACATTATTTTGATCATGGTTTGCCAACAATACACATTAGAGTTCTAAATACATAAAATCCTAAGTCTTTAGAACCTAACAAAATTTCTACTAATTATTATTTTTTTTTAAATTGTACATGGCAGATAAAGCATCTCTATTTTTTTTGGAGATAAATCAAAGCTGCAACCTATGTCATAAATTTTTATTTGGCATGTTATATATAAATTTGTTGAATTTGGTTTGGTTTTGAAGTAGAATTTGGGATTCTATAAATTTTGAAGTTTTAAGTCTTGGGGTTTTTGGTATTTGCGTATCAGTAAATTGATCTTAATTCTTCTCCTTAAATGCTTTTTATTTATGTTCATGTGATTTTTTGTTTTATTATTAAAAGCTATGATTTTTGGTTGATTAATTATTTGTTTGGATTAATTTCAATTAATTATTTGTTTGGATTCAACATAAAAGATAATGGAATTAGGTATTATAGTTTTGATATTGTTTCATATTTTGAATTGTCTATATTGTTATTACTATGAGAAAGTCATATTGCTACTTAAATTTGAAACTTGGTGTGTGTAGGAGGCAAAATTTTAAGCCAATTATAAAATGCCACATGAAAATTTAGTGACAAATTCTAAATTAATGTCATTAAATTAATTAAATTAGATGATGACATGTGTCATCCAAATTGACATCACATTGGCATATCAAAATTTGCCACGTGTCATTGGCCCACAAGATAAAGAAAAATTTCCTATTCAAAATTTATGGATAATTATCTTTATTAAAATAATTAAATAAAATAAAGATAAATTTTATATTCAAAATTGATAGATAATTATCATTATTAAAGTAAATTAAATAGAGATAATTATTTATCATTGTTGATTATTATCTCTAACAAAATATGATCATTATTAAAATAGATAAATAGAGACAATTATCTCTAAGAAGAATTTGGGCCAATCAAGAGTCCACTACATCTTTTCAAGCATATTAATTTAAAGTGGAGTTTATCCTTTGAAACCACTATAAATAGAGGACATCCCTTCTTATTTTGAACACCAAGTTTTCAAGAGGCCCAAGTTCTGGAGGAATTCTGTCTCAAGAATCTTTGAAGAACTTGAAGAATCTTTGAGGAACTTGAAGAACATTTGAAGGGCTTGAAGAACTTGAAGGATAATAAATCTCTAATAAGCTCAATGCTAGAAATTTATTGTGAAGACTGATCAATCCGTCTTCGAACTAAAGTCAATAAGATTTCTTGTTCGAGTCAAGTTTGAGTCAATAAGTATTCTTTTGTAAAAGAATTGAAATAGAGATTGTACTCATTATTCATCAATACAAATTTATATTTGCAAACCATATTTCTTTTCAATTGTTTGATTTTTTGCAATTGAGAAATTTTTTCTTTACAGTGTGTCTTCCTCATATCATGGCCTTTGTTTATATATTTACAATTTATATTAATTTTGAGTGTGTGTGTGTGTGTATATAACTATTGGAAGTTTTGCTTTATTAATTTAAGAATTGTAAATTACTTTGTAGGTTTTGGTAACTATGCACTTGCAACTCAATAATGTTCAATGTTAGACAACACTTCTAAACTATGGAAAAATATAGAAGTTAAATATTTCTTCATTTTTTGCAAAGTTAATAGCTTTTCCGTGCATCGCACGGGTTAGCGACTAGTTTTAAATATAATTATCCGAAAGGCCTAATTATCTATAGTCTTTAAATATTATCAGCTTATTTGTTTTAATCCCATGCAACAAATCTCACTTTAAGAAAAATACTTAACTAATCACAAAAATTCATTTAATTAATTTTAATTATTAACCAATCAAAATTAATTTCAATTAATCACATGTGATTAGTTCCACCCAAATGAATACGTGCAAACCGTGAAAACTTGATCTTGTAATATCTTTCAATCTGACGATTTGATTTGGTATTGGACATACCATCGTGATCGTTAGAATCTCAAGATTATTTTTATGATATGCAATTAATGATTTAATACATGTAATGCAACTATGATTCTTGGGTATTTGAAATGGTGATTTTAGTCATCTTCCAAAACTAAATTATGGATGTAAAATCGAGTGTCTACAATACCTTCATCGGAATTGATGTCATGCTCGTTTGTTTTGAACCCCTAGCAACTACCGAACCAAATAGCCATAGCAACAGGGCAGAAGAGAAAGAGATGAGTAAGTGATTATTGTTCATGATTGCAGAGAACGTAGCTTGAGTCTAAGATGGGTATTTTTTTATGGATATTTTCTCTTGTGGGAAGGGCATTAACCCCAATGAACCATAACAACATTTTGGTTCTCTATGGCATTTTGCGCTTCCAAAGTTTATTCCAGAGCAGCTAGGATGGGCTAGGGACGTTACTTTGTAGGATCATAGAGGATAAAGCTGATTTGACTGAGAAGTTTCCTTTAGAATTGTGCACCCAAATCAGCTTGTCTGACAGGGAGTGGAATGGAGAGAATGGCTTGAGCACAGGCATCATCAAAAGTGTCATGGATCAGGTTAGCCTTCCAAGTATGAAGGTCATTGTTGATGAGCTGTGAAACCATAAGTGGGGGTTCGGCAGTTAAAACTTACTTGGATTTAGGTTTGGGCTTGAATTCTAGAATCCAAGGAACTTATGGTTCTTGCCAGATATTGATAAATGTCCTATCTCCGGTGGTCTAGCATGCACCTTTTTCTATGATCTTTTTGGAACTTTCAATGGCTTTCCAAGTGGGATTGTTGTCATGGTGGATCAGTAGTTTTTTTTTTTTTTTTGGTTGGTGATTGTTAGGATGTGTGTGGTAGTGGGGTGGTGGTTGTTTGGGTGGGTTTCGGTAATGGTTGTTTTGGTGTTAGGTTTTGGTAGTGGCTGGGTTGGGATTGGCTACTGGGTTTTAGTGGTGGGTCGTTTTGGTGGTTCTCTCTTTCTCTGTCATTTTGGTGGTTATTGATGGTGGTGGTAGTGTGTTGTAGGAATGGTGGCTGTTGAGGTTGAGTTTTTTTTTGCTATGAGGTTTGTGTAAAGTTGTAATTTACAACTAGTTTACATTGGCTTTAATTCTGTGCCAAATTTGATTGTAATTATATTCAATCTTATGTACCCTGTATTTTATGTTGGATTTATTTGCAAGGGTTGTGTGTGAGAGAAAGAGTGTGAAGACTCAAGGCAATTAAAGACTAAAGCTGTTTTCACAAGTAGCTCACGAGTAAGCTTCTCGTGAAGTGAAGCATGTGCCCTGCATATGACTGGAATGTGAAGAGTCAGGACAGGATGGAGACAGCTGGTTTTTGCGAGTGTCTCGCGGGCAAGGCCTTCCCGTGAGATACCCACGAAACATTCTGTTTTGTTAAACTGTCATTTTGTGATACATACTTTCTGTACCCATACTATATATACCCACATTACCCACAGATGTTGAGGAGTGCTTCTGAGAGAAAACCCTAGCCACTATCCTTGAGAGTTAGAGATTGTTATACTCACAATTCTCTACACAATTCATTGTGGATTTTCCTTAACTCCTACCTTTCCATTTCCATATCCTTGAGAGGTTGATAGCCCAAACACTTATCACACCTTTTCAAAGTGTCAAGTGAGGTTTTGGTGCTGTTGGGAAGCATTAGAAAAAGCCAAGCTTTGGCGGATGCAATTGGGCGTATTGCAGGATCTAGAGAGCTAAACAAGACACGGTTCCGAGAAGCCTTGTTGGACTAGGAGCTTGGAGGGCTTAGGTGCATTGGGTAGATTAGGCTTGGAGGGTCTCTTACTATTCTTGTATCCCAATTGATTGTCTAGTGGATCGATTTACCGCTTGGAGGGCGGCGGAGAGGTTTTACACCAAGTACTTCGATTTCTTCTTCGATAACACATCAGCATGTTATCTTATGTTTGCATTCTTCTTCCCTACTCTTTTATCTTTCATTTTACTACTGTGTTTTAATGATTATGGTTTAGAGTAGTTATATTGTTTATCCACTCACATTTACTCTATTATGCACTTAGTATAAATTAGAGTAAAATCAATCAAGCCGTATAACTTTGATTTGGGGGTCTGAATAGCTCTTGTGTTTTTAACACATTTTCGATCTTTCAATTGGTATCAGAGTGGGTACACTCGTTATAGTTTTATTACCTGAGTGTGATCCTTGACCCCTTTGTGATGGATTGATTACAATCGCTCAATGCTCCACCATTCTTTGATGGGAGCAACTATGTGTTTTGGAAAGTCCATATGAGGGCATTCCTATTTGCTATAGATGAGTCAGTATGGGAATTTGTTGAGAATGGGTATGTCAAACCCATGACACCCAAGTCCGAATGGGACAAGGCAGCTCTTACTTTGGCTAATGCAAACAGTAAGGCTATTAATGCTATATTTTGTGGTGTGTCTACTGATGAATTTCACAGGATATCTCATGTGGAGACTGCTAAGGAAACTTGGATGATTCTTGAGACTACCTATGAGGGTACCAAGAAAGTTAAGGACACAAAGCTCCAGATACTTACCACCAGATTCGAAGAGCTCAAGATAGGTGAAAATGAGTCTTTTGATTCATTTTATGGGAAGCTCAATGAAATCGTAATTGCTAAGCTCAATCTCGGAGAGAAGATTGAGGATGCTAAGGTGGTGAAAAAGATTTTGAGGTCCTTATCGGAGAGCTTCGGTGTGAAGGTCAGGGCTATAGAAGAAAGTAAAGATTTGGATGAGATCAAAATCCAAGAACCCATTAGATCTCTCCAAACATATGAACTTGGACTGCCTTCCCACAAGTCTAGCAAATCACTTGCTCTTAAAACCATCATCAAGACAATGGATGACTCCTCTGAAGAAGATGTGGTGAAGGAGGTAGCATTCCTTGTAAAGAACTTTCGAAAATTTCTGAAGATGAAAAACAGTGGGAAGTCGTTCAGCAAAGGAAGGTTTTCATCCCCCCAAAAGTGACAGGAAGGAGTTTAAGAAGAGAGATAGGAAGGACTCTTAATCCCCTCAAGGAATCGTGTGCTACGAATGCAACGGTCATGGACATCTCAAGAAGGAATGTCCCAACTATTTGAGAGGGAAGCGTAAAGTGTTTGCCACTACTCTTAGCGATTCTAAAAGCTCAAACTCAGATACAGAAGGAGAATGTGACAGTGAAGGAAATTATAGGGCCTTTATGGCTATTGCCTCCATTGATTCAAAGGATGATTTGAGAAATTTGGTTGATGAACTTGGTAATATTTCTAAGGATGAGGAAATTTAAGAATTGGAAGATGAAGATGTATGCCAAAATGAAGGGGAGAACAAACTTCAAGAAGCATGATTCTCTACTGGAAGATTGTGGCAAATACGCCAAAGTTGCGAACCTTGCTATGAAAAAGGTTGAAGAAGAACATAGGTGTATACTTGTGCAACTTAAGGAAGCAAAGTGTGAAGTAGAAGGACTCAGGGGAGAATTGGATGAAGCTTACTCTAAGATCAAGTTTCTTGAACTTGAAATTATTCAAGCTAATGTCAAGGTTGAGCGCATCTCCACCAAGAAACTAGACAACATGTTATCCTCTTAAAAATTTTCACATGATAAGACCAATTTGGGCTATACTGGAGAAGGAAGTTCTAGCAACGAACTCAAGAAGAAAGTAAGGTTTGTATCAGCCAAGAATGATGTGAAATTCAAAGAAGTGAAGCCTGAGATTGAGACGCCTGTTGCTGTAAAAAGAACCATTAGTGGAAGACCAAAGGAAAAAGGGAAGTCATTACCCAAAAATCAAAGGGGGCCTCAAGTGAAGCATGTGTGTCATCATTGTTGCATACAAAGGCATACAAGGCCGAATTGTTTCAAGCTTCATTCACTCAAGAAGGCTGACTCTATGCGTGACCAAGAAATTTCAAAGAGAAGGCCAAAGGGAGCACAAGCTAAGGGAGGTAGTGAGGGACATCTCATTGGAGACATTATGGAGATATTGAAGAACATATCACTGTGCCTTGCTAGCTTCACTCCGAGATTTGAAAGTTATATTGGTCGTACCCCGCCATCTAAGGCTCTCACCCAAAATACTCGTAAAGAGTGGGTGAAGAAGGGTACTTATGCATGATCACTTCCTATGTCCATGCATTAATTCTTCCAATGTTTAGGGTCATAGGTTCATGCATCATGACATACGTATTTCTCCTGTGTCATTGCTTCCAGTTTATAGGATGTTTCTTTTACAAGTTTTGTTATGTACTTATTGTTTTGTTGATCTTACTTTTCATGTTTTGTTTTTAAGTGTTGAAAAAAAAATTGAAAAACTCATAAAAAATTGAAAAATCTCCAAAAAGTTTGATCATTGGTGTTGTGTATATCACATGTGAGTTTAGCCTAGTACCTCCGTACTAATGGCGTAGTGCATTTGTGAGCTTAGCTTGTTTTGTATGCACATATATTGGTGTGGGAAAAATCTTGAAAACTATGTGTGATTGTTGTAAATAGATCTTTAAGCTTGTCATGAATGATTGGTCAATAGTTTTGATGGTCTTGACACTTGCATAGACTTGTGCCTATATCTCTTCCCACTTTATTTTTATGTTTTTGCTTAAAGAGCTCAACAAATGTAAATCTCAAAATGAAAAGAGATAATGAGCTGCAAAAGCCGTCGCATATATTAGTATTTGATTAGAAAAAAGGGAAAGCGATTTTTCATTGAAATGTATGGTGTTCAAAAAGCCAAAGGCTCATTTTCAATATTGAAATATCAAAAATTTCTAGCACCGATCTCACAATGAGATGTATTGTTCAAAATGATCAAATGTTATGATTTGTAAATAAGCCAAATGAAAAGCTTCTAATATTTGTAATCATTTTCTTGTGGGAGGTCATATATGTTCACTTCTATAATTGAGATAGACCTCTTGACTTAGTACTGGTTGTGTATGACTTGATTGAATTGATCATTGAAGCTTCACTTTAGTCTAAAGACTATTCCACATTTGATACTCACCCACAACACACAAGTTTTTGTTCAATTAATTCTTATTTCATTTGTGTGATTGTACATGCTCAAATGTGATGTGTATGCTCAATTGCTTGCTGATCAAACCCAAATTTTTTTTTGAGTATTTTATATGTTTTTGAAAGTGATTTTATACTTTCGTGCTTTAAGTTTTTGTTCAAAATGCATTTTTGTGTTGGCCTTCAAAAACTTGTTCAGAGGCCTTTTCACGAGAAGCTCGCGACTAAGCACTTCCCGCGAAAAGAGGTTAAGGCAAAAACTGGAAAACACAAATTTTAGACAGAGACTTTCGTGAATGTATCACGACTATTTCGCAACTAAAAGCTTCCCACGAAAGTTTTTGTGCTTCAGTGGTGTTTTTCGCAAGTAATTTCGCGACTATCTAACCCATGAAAAACGCGTGTTTTCAGTTTTATAGGGTTGATGTAACAGTTTTTTAAAACACTCTTAAGTTCCCTCCTTTGCCTCACTTGAACCTCTCTCAACCCAAATTTGATTTTCACTTAAAACCCTCCAATTTCAAGTACAAATCTTTGCAAAATCTCTTCAAAGGTATGTTTCTTAACATTCTTTTTAGCTTATCATTCTAGATTATGTAGAATTTGTTTTAGGGTTGTTGAATTGGGATTTTCAAAAAAGGGGTTGGGACCTATGATTTTGGGCAAAAAAATTTCAAAAGCTTGATTGGGCTATGCCCCATTTGTCTTGATTGTATCTGTGTTGGGCCCTTGTGGCATTTTGATCATGTATTTAGGATTGTTTTCATATGTTCATGCATTGCCCACATGTGTAGTGTAGTGTTGCATACCATGTGTTTGATAAAATGCTTAAGTGACCTTTTTTTGTTAGTTTGGACTCCAATGAGTTCCAATTGTTGGGATTACCCATGATTGGTCTTGTTGAACATGTTTTAATCATTGGGTGTGTGTTTGACACATATTGCCCCATATGTGCCTCACCATGCCTTGCCATGCATCACCTAGGCACACCTCATGCACACTAGATGCACACACATGCACAGTTGCTATATTTTTGCATTTTTCTATTATTCATATGGTTTAGCTTTTAAGGCATGTTGTTTTAACTCTGTTGTGTTCTATTTTAAGTCTTTGTGCTTATGTTTTGGACTAACTTGATAGATTATGTTCTGTTTTTGTGTTTTTGCAATTTTGTTGTTTTTGTTATTGTGTGTTTCCTTGTGCAGATGTCTCCCACCAAGCATTCTACTACCAAGAAATCCTCCAAGTGTCCTCGCACGGACTCTGACAACTTCAAGTCCATTGAAGCAGACATGGCTTATACTGATTGCTACAAACGAGCCACAATTATTATGGAAAGAGTTGTTAGAATGGAGACTCTTGAGGACACTTACATTCCTGATGTGTTCAAGAGGATGACATGGACGAAGCTGCTGAATCCGAATGGAAATGTGTACTCAGAAATCATCAAAGAGTTCTTTTCAAATGCTACTGTGGATGGAGACCACATTAATTGCTGGGTGAGACATAAGGAGTTTGTTATTACAAGGGAATCAATCCAAGAATTCCTTGAAGTTTTTCCACCTTCTCAGCAGATTACTATTCAGTATGATGATCGATTGGACTCTCTTGAGCCAATGGTGAGACTTCTTGGTGGTACACTAAACAAGAAGTCAATGAAAACCATTCCATTCAACCCGAAGATGAGGACTCTAGCATATGTCATGATCCACAATTTGTATCTGGTCACCAACTTGATGACATTGTTCGCTCCAAGGACAATTTTCTTATATAATCTCTTCACACACAAAGAGATTGACATCTATGGACACATCTTCCATCTCTGACCAAGAGCATTGAGAAAAGGAACTCCAGAACTATCATGCCATTCCCCACTCTCATCATGGGCCTCATTGCAAAGTCAAGGCTCAAACTTCCGAGTGGTCTCACCACAGTACAAAGAGTCTATCCCATTGGTGCTAACACAGTGACCAGAAGCAAAGCTCACATCACTAGATCCAAGACCGGCATCTCACAAATACCAAGGAATCATGTTGAGGAAGAGGGTGGAGATATTGAGGAGGAGATTGACAGATTCACCTTAGCACCAAAAAGTTCTGCTCAACCATCCTCTCAAGCATAAGCATGGGGACCCGATCATCTTGATCGCCTCATTGCTAGGGTAGAGAAGATGTATACCATGCTTGACTAACATATGCAGCACACTGCGAACCAGTTTGCATACATCCAGGGTCAGATTACTGCTTTATCTTCTCAGATTGAGGATATGTTGACAACGCAGGGATCTGATTCAGAGTCTAAGGAGTTCTAGCTCCTTTGGCCATTTTGGTCAAAAAGGGGGAGAAAATTTTGAGGGGGAGTATGCACAATTGAGGGGGAGCAAAGCATAGTCATTGGTTTATTAGTTCATTGTTGGTGGTTTAGCATTTTTATGTTCGGTTTAAACTTCATTAGTGTTTATAACTCTTGTATAGTTTTATTGCTTTCCTTTAAAAGCTTAAGTACTTTGGTTTTAATTTCAGTTTAATATTCAGTTCTTGTGTTTCTTTCATTACTTTGTAGCATTTTTGTACTTTTAGATGTTGCTAAACTATCTTAAGTACCTCACTCTTGTACCCTTGTGGGATATTGTATCCTAGATGCAAATACTTCATATATTGTGCATTGGTTATGTGTTGGACATGCAATTGATCATTGTGATTGGTCTTTATTGCATTGCGTGTTCGGATGAGCATTTATTAGCTAAATGTTCATTGTAGTCATTCTTTAATAACTGACCTTGTTTGATCAAGATATGCTTAATCGTTATATAGTGTTTATTAACTTGATTGCACTTTACTTGCTTATAAACGTACCATGTATTCAACTTGTCATAAGCTTAATGAAAGTTTTGTTTATGTGCAAGTGTTTCAGGTTACAGGTATATACATGCAAATGCTTCACAGCTTCTAGATTAGGTGTGAGTGAGTTTTGCCACTATTTCCAAACTCACGTTTAAGTCTAGAGTTTGTTTTAGGGGTTTTGTCACGGAATAGCCAACTAGTTGTAATTTACAACTAGATAATGTTGGCTTTAATTTCGTGCCAAATTTGATTGTAATTATGTTCAATCTTATGTACCCTATATTTTATGTGGGATTTATTTGTAAGGGTTGTATGTGAGAGAGAGTGTGTGAAGACTCAAGGCAATTGAAGATTAAAGCTGTTTTCACAAGTAGCTCGCAAGTAAGCTTCCCGCGAAGTGAAGCATATGCCCTACACATGACTGGAATACGAAGAGTCAGGACAGGATGGAGACAGTTGGTTTTCGCGAGTGTCTCGCGGGTAAGGCCTTTTGTGAGATAGCCACAAAACATTCTGTTTTGCTGAACTGTCATTTCTGATATACACTTTCTATACCCACACTATATATACCTACATTACCCACAAATGTTGAGGAGTACTTTTAAGAGAAAACCCTAGTCATTATCCTTGAGAGTTAGAGATTGTTATACCCACAATTCTCTACATAATTCATTATGGATTTTCCTCAACTCCTACCTCTCTATTTCCATATCCTGAGAGGTTGATAGCCCAAACACTTATCACACCCTTTCAAAGTGTCAATTGAGGTTTTGGTGTTGCTGGGAAGCATTGGTAGAAACCAAGCTTTGGCAGATGCAATTGAGCGTATTGCGGGACCCGAAGAGCTAGACAAGACACGATTCTGAGAAGTCTTGTTGGACTAGGAACTTGGAGGGTTTAGGTGCATTGGGTAGATTAGGCTTGGAGGATCTCTTGCTATTCGTGTATCCCAATTGTTTGTCTAGTGGATCGATTTACCGCTTGGAGGGCGGCAGAGAGGTTTTACGCCAAGTACTTCGGTTTCCTCTTCAATAACACATCGGCGTGTTATCTTATGTTTGCATTATTCTTCCCTACTCTTTCAGCTTTCATTTTACTGCTTTGTTTTAATGATTATGGCTTAGAGTAGTTACATTTTTTATCTGCTCGCATTTACTCTATTCCGCACTTAGTATAAGTTAAAGTAAAATCAATCGAGCCGTTTAACTTTGATTTAGGGGTCTGAACAGCTCTTGTATTTTTAACACATTTTTGAGCTTTCAGTTTGATTTTTGGGATAAGTATTGACTGTGGTGCTAATGGTTGGTGGTGGCAAAATTTTTTTTGGGTAATTTTAGTGGTGAAGAATTGGTTTGGGTAATTTTAGTGGTGAAGAATTGGTGTTTGTGGTTGAGTTTTGGTGGAAGGTGGTTGTATGGGTTTACAGGAGAGAGAGAGAGAGAGAGAGAGAGAGAGAGAGAGAGAGAGAGAGAGAGAGAGAGAGAGAGAGAGAGAGAGAGAGAGAATCAAATTGGTTATAAGTGAAAAAACTATTTTGGTCCCTACATTTTGGTGTTACAGTCAATTTGGTCCCTGTTATTTTCAACTTGCCATCAATTTAGTCCCTACCATTAACTCACTAATGAAAAATGCATACATGGCAAGTGATTTGCATTGTTAGCACATACGTGGCTAAAATAATAATATAAAATCAAATAATCAAACATTAAAAAAGCCACATAAGCATTCTAATGAAAAATAAAAAACCACATCAATCAAAAAAATTCTGAAAAAATTAATTGAAAGAAAACAAATAAAGTGAATTGAAAAAAAAAAAATCTTCAATTTCTTTTATTTACCCTTGTATTCTTGCATTTTTTCAATTACCAAACACAATACCAAGCAAACAAAGAAATCTAAAACCAAACACTAATCACACAATTGTCAACACTTAAATTTTCTTTTCTATACTTTCTCTTTGCATATATTTCCCAGAAAACACACTCAGACACTTCTCTCACAGACTAGCTCTCTTTCTCTTTCTCTCTCTCTCTCTCTCTCTCTCTCTCTCTCTCTGTCTCTTAGATTAAAGTGGTCATGGTGGAGCTTGGGCTTGATGGGGAATCTTAATCTCAATGGGTCAAGGTAGTGGTGTTGGGCTTGATGGTGGTGGGTCTGCTCAAATCAATTGAGCAACGCAGGTGGGTGTCGAAACAACAAAGGATTAGGACCCAGATGTGGGTCTTGTGGGATATCATCATATCATCTTCAATTAGTTTAGAGTTTGAGTTCAACTCCAATTGTTATTTCAATGTTAACATTATCAAGCGGTTTAGTGTCTTTTGCTAAGTAGTAGTAGTTGTTGTGAGTCCTTTATTTTTTATTTGAGTCCTTATTCTTCTAAAGATTATATTGTAAATTTTGGTATAAAAACCAGTAAAGCACTCTTGAATAAAATCATCAGAAAATTATCCCAAATTTGTCCACAGAGTTCAGGATTTCCTTAATCAAATTCACACTCATCCATTTCTTATTTTTGTGTTTCTTTTGTTCTCATTCACTTGCTAGCCATCATAGCCATAGGTAAGGATAATAATATCATGTACGTACTAGAAGTGGAATCATTAGAGAGGTGAAAGGATTGACATGGTTTGGGCAGGTTGAGATCTTTTCAGTGTTTGTTCGTGATTGGTGTTTGCTAGGTTCTATTTGTGTGTTTAATTTGGTAAAGGGTTTCATAATGTTGGGATTTTCAAATTGCTTTGTGTTTGGGAGGTAAGAATCAGCAAGAATAATAGAAAAAGAAAATAAAAGAAATTATGGATTTAAAAAAAAATCATTTTCTATATTTGTTTCTTTCAATTAATTTTTACAGAATTTTTTGTTTGATGTGGAATCTTCTTTTTTATTAAAATGCATACGTGGATTTTTTAATATTTAATTCTTTGATTTTATATTATTTTAGCAATGTGTGCATCAACAATGCAAAACGTTTGTCACATATGCATTTTCTGTTAGTGAATTAATAGTAGGGACAAAATTGATTGCAAATTAAAAATAACAGGGATCAAATTGACCGCTATCAAAATGTAGGGACTAAAATGGTGTTTTTGTCTTGTTTATATTATTTTAATAAGTTGTATGTAAAAATAGAAACTGAGATATTGAATAAGTTGTAAAATGAGATAGTAAAATAAATAAAGTATGTTTTTAAGGTATAATAGAGACTCGTATGCATCCTCAGATGTTAGTGCCCTTAGTGAAGCAACATCATCCCACAAAGTGGTTATAAAAGTGGATTCTCAAAATAATAATAATAATAATATTGTATGTGAGGGTGCATATTTTATTATGGGGTGATCACTCATCACAATGTACACTACTAATAGATACATAATAAGACATATTAGTGACACACACATAAGCAATCTAATCCTGTAAAATTACTACTTCTCACGCGAATCAATAATTCTTCTCGTTGCTTATAGCAAGAAGAAAGATAAAACTAATTAGGTTTAGGCACATGCCCCTTATTAAAGTTCCTAATAAACCATTAAACACACATCTACATGCACGTATAGTCACAACAGGGTATAGCTTTATCAAACAGGCATGTATATTTTATATTACATTCACAAAACTAGTGTATTTTAGTATTTATCTGGCTTCCATATCTGAAATTGTGACATTATTTATGGAATAGATTTCTAGCTTAATTTCAGAATCTTCTGACGATTCTTCTTGAACAGAGTTGATAAAAAATGCCGGTTGTTTTGGAGGACAAAGTTGAAGAGCTTCATTTGAAAGCATAGAAACAACCTCTAGCATGGAAGGTCTATCTTTTGCTTGGTCTTGTACACATAAAAGACCAATATGAATGCATCTCAATACTTCAGATGGAGGGCGTGACTCGTCTAGAATTATTGGGTCTATTAGTTCTAAACCCTTACCTTCATTCCATAACTGCCATGCCTGATACAAGTCCAGTTGTACACAAAATGTTAACTATTAAGTTAAAAATCCCATCTACAAATTAATAATAGTTAAAGGGATAAACTTACATATCCTATAAGGTTTAGTGAATGATCAAAGTGATACCGACTATTATTTTTCTTGCCGCTCATTATTTCTAATAGTAGGATTCCATAGCTGAATACGTCGGTTTTTACTGAAACAACTCCATTCATGGCATACTCTGGAGACATATAACCACTGAAAAAAATAATTGACCAATAAGTTTTAGCATATGAACAAGCACATATACTTACACTCACAAATAGAATAAAATTAAATTATGTTGACTAGAAATGCAATGGATACTTACTATGTTCCAACAATTCTATTTGTATTTTCTTCTGATCCTTTCAACCCAAATATTCTAGCCATGCCAAAGTCAGAAATTTTTGGATTCATCTCCTGATCAAGCAAAATGTTGCTTGCTTTTAAGTCTCGATGAATTACTCTTAGTCTTGAATATTTGTGAAGATAAACTAGTCCTTGAGCAATGCCTTCTATGATGTTGAAGCGCTTTTCCCAATTTAATAGAGACTTTTTACTAGAATCTAATTCATAGGAAATAATTGCAAGCAAATGTTAAGTATTGATTGACTTTATAAAAAAGAAAAAAAAGAATATCACCACATAAGAAAATTTTCTTAGTAATGAAGATATGTCCCTACCAAAGAGGAAGAAGTCTAAGCTTTTGTTGGGCATGTACTCATAGATTAGTATTTTTTCTTCTTGCTGAATGCAAAACCCTAAAAGTCTGACAAGATTAGTATGCTGGAGTTTAGCAATAAGAATAGCTTCATTCTTGAACTCTACCAATCCCTGTCCAGAACTTTTCGAGAGTCTCTTTATTGCTATTTCTTGCCCATCAGATAATTTGCCCTGAAATTATATCAAACAAGTCAATTTTTACTCACATCATCTTAAGTTGGTCTCCACATTCATTATTTAATTTTCTGTGAAGATTACCTTCGGCTGAGCTCAAGTGCTAATTTATTGAGTTGATAAATTGGCTTAGCCTAGCAAGCTAGGTTTGGTTTAGATTTTGTACCGGAAACTAAATAGATGAAGAGAGAGCATTGATTAAGGTGGTAGATTTGATTAGAATAATAGTCAAATGTTAAATTCACCATTTCTGAATAAGATTTCCACTATCGACCATAAATATTTAACTTTTATTTCAACTCATTCAATTTTGATATGAGAGAGAGAGAGAGAGAGAGAGAGAGAGAGAGAGACCTTATAAACTGGTCCAAAACCACCCTGTCCTAGTTTATTTTCAGCTGAAAAATTACTTGTAGCAGCGGAAATGGTTTCGAAGCTGAAGATTTGCACATCATGACTACCTTGCCTATCATTATTTAGTTGCTTCACTTTGTCATGTACAGTTGAATGTATTGCATTACCTCCAAGTTCTAGAAGGAGCATCTTTTGTGCCTTCCTTATTCGCTCCTCTAATTAACATATATGCAAATTAATTATAACTTAGAAAATTTGCTGGTACTTTTATCATCAGTAGTATACCCAAAAATATTTATAGTAGGAGCATGAATTAGAATTACCTTTCTTCATCAATCTTTCATTAAAGAATAAACAGCAAGACGAGGTGATAATAATTCCCACTATTGCCACGATGAGCCATATCCACCACCTATTTGTCCTCATGACTTGGTTGTCACTCCCGTCAGAAGTAAGTCGTCGTTGGTCGTCTATTCCATCATGCGATGTTACAAAATATAGTCTCATTAATATGATATCCATGCAACATACGGCCTAATAAAAAATCATATATGAACTAAAGATAATATGGAAATCATTTTAACTTATTTATAATGAGTTACATAGAGAAATTTGTTATATAATTTGTAATACTTATTTTGAGCCATATAGTGTAAGCATGAGGAGTACGAGTCAAGGGAGTCAATCTCGTACCAGATGTTGTACTAATTTGACCTGTGGAACAATATAATTTGGTACCAATCAATACTGGTATACCGTTTTGGATTTACGACTATTTTTTTTTTATATTTATAAATATATATATGTGTGTGTATATATATTAGAATAAAAATAAAAGGTTACTATAAAACATTACCTCAATTCAAAAAAAAAAATCATGGCTTTAGACTTTAAACTTTAGCATACTAAAAAAACCAAATAATACTAATAAGTTAATACAAATAAGTTACCATTCAACTCTTACAAAAATTCAAAAATTACAAAACTAAAAAAAAAAAAAAAAAAAATGGAAGAAGCTTATTTCTATACAGGCCGGTACGCCTGGTATTTAAACCTATACGAAACAATGACGTTTCAGTCCCGGTGCACGTACTGGTACAGAATATACTGGCAGTATCGGCCGGTACAGTACTGTATCGACCATATTGGTACAAGTATGACTCAAATTTTAATATTAAAACAAACATCTACAGTAGATTATTAAAATAAAAATAAAAATAATGAAACATCTTATAAATGATTTAAACCATTGGTAGTAAAATTTTAATTGAACTTGTATTTTTTTAAAATAACAACTTCTCACTTAGGATTTGTTATAAAATTATTGTAAATATGTTGTGGATAGTACAAAATAAAAAAGAATAGTTACTGTTGATGAGTATGATAATTACAAAAGGAAAGGTAAGTCTTAATAAAGTTATAATTTTTAGAGACTCATATAATCAAAATTATCAAATTTTAAAATAGTTTTTGCATCTTCCAATTCAAGGAAAATTAAATGAATCATTTATTATTCACAAGAAGTCAAAAATAAATAAATAAATAAAAAGAAATCATTATATATATATATATATATATATATATATTTATAATGTCATTTTTAGTAAGGTACACCTCTAAGTCTAACTACAATTTTCACAACGGTTGGTCAAACAAAGATATATTTTTTCAAAAAAAGCATTTTTTTTAAGCTCTGCTTTTTCTTTAAAAAAATTAATTAATTTCATACCACACTTCACCTTTTCAAAAGGTAAAATATCAAAGAGCTAAACCAAAACACACCCTTAGACTTTAACATGTACATCAAGCAATCAGTAAAACAATCTTAACACATCAAATTCATGCATTTCGTAAGTTCTTACTTTTTATATGTACATGTGATACACCAATTATATACATAAATTTGATAAATCGAGCATGAATTAATTAGTCTTACCTTGGACTTCGAGTAAGTGGATTACTTTGTACACATCGTTGCCCGCAGAATAATTAGTTGCAGTACTTGGCCGTGTGCTCCAAATCTGACAGCCAGTGTGGAAATCTAGAGTTGTAGATGCATAGGCAACACAAGAACAGTTGTTGAAGCACTTGGCCTCGCAATCCATAATGGTCAGGTTCTCACCTTCATTGAACTTGAATCCATCCTTCGTAAGGGTCGGGTCAAAATAATATTGACGGAAATATTCCGATGGAAATGTAGTATTCCTGCACTCAGGAATCTCTTGCGCCACACATGGCTTTTCTGGATTAGACTTACAATCATCTGCAAGGACGTAACCTTCAGTCGTAAGTTCTCCCTGCGAACCCATCCTTATCTGCACTAATGTCTCTAGCAGGGAAGAAGATGGCCCCACGAAGAGTAGCAAACATAACAAACAGAGGATAACATTGCTCACTTTGCTGGCCATAACAGAGTTTTTTTATTTATTTTTTGTTAAGAGAGGCGGAAGGAAGAGAATATGCGAGACCAAAATCCACCAACTGTCGGCCAAAATGTAAGGAAAAGAAATAGACGTTGAAGATGAGAAAGTTTGAACATCGGTCCACCCCTAGTCATGAAGTCCACAATTTGTGACTGGCTGGTGCTCCGTTCTATAAAGCTGCTGCATAAGGTGTTGTTTGGATTTTGCCAAACTCAGTTAACAAAACTGAGTTTTGTTAAATCATAACCCAAAAACCGTGGGCCCACATGTATAATGTCTGTTTGGCTGATTTTCCCGGATGTTACTCAGTTAACAAAACTGAGTTTTTGGAGATATGAGTTAAGAAATTTGGAAACAAGAAAAGCTTGTTTTCAAGTTATTGAAATATGAGTTTTATGGCAATATTGCAATTTCATTCACTAAATGGGACTCACTGCAGTGTCTTGTCTAATCACTTTGATTCTCTTTCTTTTTCTCTTTTTTTTTGGGTTCTTTTTCTTTCTTTCTTTCTTCTTCTCTTCTTTCTTTTTTCTTTCTTCTTTTTTTTTTTTTTTTGGCAAAAAGCATATTTTAGTCCCTACATTTTTAGGCTATTTTCATTTTAGTCCATACATTTTATTTTTACCACTTTTAATCCCTATCCTGAAAAACGCTTCCCGTTTTGGTCCCTGCCATTATATTAGAAACGGAAAAAGTTGACGTGGCAAACGGCAGAATAAATAATACTAAATTCATGTCCACGTGGCCAAAATTAATAATAAAAAATGCCACGTCAGCATTTAAATTAAAAAAAATTAATTTATTAATTTTAACTAAATAAAAAAATTAAAAACAGAATTAAAAACTAAAAATAATAGGAATTGAGATCTAAGTGTGTCTTGAACAAGAACACAAACTTAGATTGAAGAACACAAACCTTAAAATTAAAAAAATTAAAAAAAAAAAAAAAAAAAAGCAAATTCCATTACTTGAATCTGAGAGTGCCAAATTATAGAAATACAACCTAAAAACAAGAAACGAAATCCAAATCTAGAGGCAAGATATACAACAACCACCACAACTAACTAAGTACACAAATCTAATCATTAGTGTAAATTTAACAGCACCGTCGAACCCAACCCCAGCACCACTGATTCAAACCCAACCCCTAGCATCGGTACTACAATCAACCATGAACCATTGAACTTGAAACCCACCCAGCACCACCAAAACGACATGACCCACAACCATCATGACCCACACCTCAACCACTACCATTGTGACCCATACCTCACCACAACTATGAACCACACTTTGACCCACACCTCGACTTCAACCATGAACCACACTCTGACCCATCGTGACCCACACCACATACCTAGCAACCACTGTGAACACAAACCCCAACCATAACCCATTGCCGACACCACCACCACTGAAGAGCATGACTGTGAGCAAAACCCACCACCAAAAAAAAAAAAAAAAAAAAAAACAGACCCACAACGAGCAAAACCCAAACCCATGGTAGCAAACCCACGGTGAGCAAATCCCAAACCCACAGCGGCAAACCTAGACCCATGGTGAGCACACCCCGATTTCATTCAACCACCCAAACACAACCCCAATTCCAACCCCATCTCCACCCAAACTGACCCAAACGCCACCCAATCACCAATCCAAAGGCCGACCCAAACGCTATCTCCTCTTTGTCTTCTTCTCTTTCCGCCCTGGCTATCTCCTCCTCCTCCTCCAAGTCTCGCAACCCGTTCTCGAACCTCTTTCGATTTGTGTTTAGCGGAATCGTCAAGCCCCTTCAGCTCTTTACCCAATTCCTTAACCCTTCGATCCCCTTACAATGTGATCCCCAGGATTTTTTGCTTCAGCTCCACCATTGCTAGGTGGGTTGATATGGAGGGAGATCTTGTGTTTTGCTTTGTGGCTTTTGGATTGGATTTGGGTTCTTGGCTTCTGTTGCTGTTGTTGGGATGACATTTTTAAGAGAAGAGAGAGAGAGAGAGAGAGAGGCATTGTTGGTGTTGTTACATTTGAGATCTGGGTGTTGTTATTTTGAGTGAGTTTGAGCGAAGGAAAGAAAGTGTCTGTATGTGGGTGTTTTTTTTCTTTCTTTCTTGTATCTGGAATTGTGTTCTTGGTGTTTTTTTTTTTTTTTAATTTTTTTTTAATTTTTTTTTTTTATTTCTGGGTTTGTGTTCTTGGATCTGAGTTTGTGTTATTGTTGTTCTTGTTCAAGACACACATAGATCCCAATTCCTATAATTTTTAGTTTTTAATTCTGTTTTTAATTTTTTTTATTTAGTTAAAATTAATAAATTAATTTTTTTTAAATTTAAATGCTGACATGGCATTTTTTATTATTAATTTAGGTCACGTGGATATTAATTTAGTATTATTTATTCTGCCATTTGCCACGTCAGCTTTTTCCGTTTTTGATGTAATGGCAATGACCAAAATGGGAAGCGTTTTTCAGGATAGAGACAAAAGCGGTAAAAATAAAATGTAGGGACTAAAATGAAAATAGCCTGAAAATGTAGGGATTAAAATGTGCTTTTAGCCTTTTTGTTGTTGTTGTTGTTGTTGTTGTTGTTAATGAGGATATCTAGAACTTGCCAAATACTTAAATATTTCACCGAATGTGTGTAGTCTCTCATTAACATACACCAAGTTATTATTGAAAAGAATCCTTTAGGTTGCATTTTTGGATATTTAAATTTGAATTTTAAAGCGATAAATTTGAAATACCTTAATTTCAAATCCATAAATATTTTAAGTATGTCATATGGATTTGCTAAAACTCTATAGGTTTATGGATATTCTGCCAAATGAAATATTTGACTTATAAAGTGTTTTTGTCCCTAATCGGTTAATCACTGATAATACCATTGTAACTTTTGAAGTTTTACACAGGATGAGAAACAAAAGAATAAGGAAGAAAGGGCAGGGGGCAATTAAGCTGGACTTTAGCAAGGCATATGACTATGTAGAATGAGAATCTCTTCATCAAATTATGCTCAAATTGGGAATTGATGACCGATGGGTGTGCTTAGCCATGGAAACAGTCCATATTGCATCATACTCGTTGCTCATAAATGGTGAACCAAAGGGATACATCACCCCATCCATAGGTATAAAGCAAGGCGATCCACTCTCACCATACCTGTTTCTATTGTGTGCAGAGCGTCTCTCTTCTTTGATCAGAAAGGCAGTAGAGTCACAGCAATTACATTGAATTTTATCTTGCACAAATGGCGTTTGTATATCTCACCTCTTATTTACTTCCCATGAGCGGAAACTAAATTATCCCCATCCTTGAGCTCCTGTCCTTGTACTAATGTGTCCAACTGGGAAGATGGCCCCAGGTAGCGTAGCAAACATAAAAGAACAAGGGTAAGTTTTCGCACCTTGTTTGCCATAATAAACAGTCTCTGAATTTTTGGTAAGCTGTGTTAGAGAAAGGATCAGTTCATATTTAAGTGCAAATAACGCAGAAAAAGCTATCGTTCAAGTGGCAGAGGCGATTAGGTGGGTTTTGCCAAAATTAAACTCATGGGATACAGACTGTATTATTAAGTGATGTGCTAAAATAAATAAAATAATTTTTTTTGTGTTAAAATTATGATTTATTTTTTTAGTACAATGCTCTAATAGGCTATTAATTCGTTCATCCAAAAAAATAAGCTATTAATTCCATATATATATATATATATATATATATATATATATAATTTGTGCTTTGATCCTGCCTCTTCCTTTTTATTTTTATTTTTTAAATATCTTAAACTTAAATATTCAAAAGGTTGAAACTTTCAAAAAATAAAAAATACTCATAAAATGAAAATAAAGTTATAAATATATTATTTGGAAAAAAATTGTTCAACTTAATTTGTATTTACCCATTAAACTTATCTATATATTATCTCTATTTTTTTGGCTATAAAATATTTTTATGTCTTTGGTTGTTGGAATAGCTTAAATTGTCAAAACAATTGGTGGCTTGACAATTAGACAACAAACTATCAGAAAGTTGTATAGCAATTATACGTGAAGAAATGCAAAGAATTAGTTGCATGAAATTGTTGCATGGACTCAGCCGAATTTGTTTACTTCTTGGTTGATAGAAGTCTTTCATTCCCATTGGTCTAGAACACTTGACATGCAGCCGAAATATGTGACTTCATTGAATTCATGAATTGTCAAGAAGAGTGTGCTAGCCGAATTGTATGAATTCTTTGGCAATAAATGCTTGGCCACTATTGTTGACTTCCTTAACAATTGGTGTTTCACGTTGGTGACATTTCGGCTGAATCCTTGGCTATAAATAGAGGTGGATCAAATGAGGAAGCATGCAAGTGAGCTACGGATAGTAATTAGTGTCTTGCAACTTTTGGTCTAAATAGGGTGTTCTCTATTTATGTGTGAGAGAATCAAGGGTGTATTTAGGTTTTGGATTTGAGTAAAAGTGTCTTCAAGTTATTGTTGTAATCTCTACAGTTATAGTAAAAATATATTCTATCGTTTTCAATGGACGTAAGTATATTGTCGAACCATGTAAATCCATTGTGTCATATTTTCTTCTCTCTCCTTTTTAACCTTGTGTTAATAAATTAATTCACCCAATTCTCACAACTCTGGTGTAACATGTAAACTTAGCCACTGGCTATTAGACCACTGGTCTAGAGCATCAGACTGGAAACCTAGGAACTAGACACGGAAAAAGAGCCATGGTGTGTTTTTGTAGAATGTTATATCAAATTTTTTTTTTAAAAGTGATACATTCTATAAACGATGTTAACGGAAATTTTTTTTTAGGTTTGACCGAATTTTATAACGAGACAAAACACAACTAAAAGAAAGCATAAGAGTACGAATTAGGATCCCCTTTTTCTCCCCTCGGAATGTGTCATGATCAATTCAAAAAGGGTAACATATTCTTGCTAATTAATATATATATTGCAATTTTGGTTGGTCCAAGGGATACATTTAAAAAAAAAAAAATTATATTAGTATCTATATTATCTATAACATGATTCATCTCTTTGATTTGAACATTTTTGAAGGTCAAAAATATCATATCCAGTAACCAATGGCTTCTCCTACAAATGTTTTAGGAATATGGTCAATAAATGTTCCCCATAAAATTCACTTTCTTGAACTAGATTGTTATGTGTTTTGAAAATATCCCTATACCCTAAGTTTAAGCATGACAAAATTCAAGGACAACATGGTAAAAATATATCTCTATAGCTAAAAATTTGCCTACAAAATAGAAGCACTCTCTTATAAACCCAGATATTTAAAACAACTCTACTTAAATGATAATAAAATAAATAAATAAATAAAGGGTCACCATGTTTCACCTTTTTTATTATTCTATTTTTATTTTATCAACACAACTTTAAGGGTTTGTTTCTTCTCTCTCTCTTTCTATTTTTTTTCTTTTTTAATTTTTCGTTTCCTTAATCCCTAATCTCCTTATCTCAGGTTTTTGTTTTTTTGTTTTTTTTTTTTTTGGTTTTCAAAATTTTTGGATTTCTTAATCCCTACTCTCACGTTGTTGTTGTTGTTGTTGGTTTTTTTTTTTTTTTTTTTTTAAATATCCTTTTCTTTATTTTGAATTTGAAGAAAAATAAAACACCCCTACTATAAAACCATTATTATAACTTCTCATCTATATTTCTTAAATTTAGGCACTACCACATATCCTTCTTTTTTTTTTTTTTTTTTTTTTTCCTGAATTGGAAGTCAATTCCCAATTATCCCAATCACAATTTCTAAGAAATGACTATTTGAATTAGTATCAATTGTTCAAATATTCAAAAATAAAAATAAAAATAAAAAACCAACCCACATAATCATGAATGCATGATTCCATTAGGGAAAAAAAAAATCGTGAATCTATTATCAGTTGCTAGTTGCCACACTTCGGTTTTTTCTCACTTCTCCCACTTCATTGCACCAAAAAATAAGATCATTTCAATCCCAATTTCCACTGGAAGAATATCAATATTTTAGTAGTTGGTGAAACCATTTTTTTGATGGTGGAAGGGCCTAAAACTTTACCGTTCATGGCTTTTCCTACCATTCTATTCTCCTACAAGTTTTTTAAGAATAAGAATGCTTATAAATTGTATTTTGTTATTCATTAAATTACTTTTTTTTTTCCATTAATGAAGAATTATGACACTAACCCCCCCCCCCCCCAAAAAAAGAGTCATGATGAGGCTAGTACTGTATATGTGGTTTGCAGTTAGCTCAACTTAAAAGGTCTCTTATCATTGAATAAGAGATCTAGAGTTTTATTCTTGTCTATACCAAAAACTAAATGGTATCTTAGTCTGATTATAAAATAATAAGAGTGGACACTATAAGTTGAAACTCTCCCTCTCAAAAAAAGAAAAACTATATATATATGGAAATGAGATGAAGTAGAAGGATAGAATAAACTCTTTCACTCCATTTGTTTTAATGAAAAATCTTGTGCAAACATAGTTTTTTGCTTTTTTCTAGTGTTGGATAGTATCAAAAAAATGAATTAAAGGAAAATTATATTTGATCAACCTAAAAAGTATGGTTTATTTTTTAAAGATTTTTTTCAACTAAATTTTTTTGGAAAAAAACTCTATCTCACTACAAGTTAAAATAATAAAAGTTAGGAGATCATTTTCTAACTCATTTAAAATCAGTACTAAACATAGGAAAATAAAGTTGTTTTATAAGCAATACTTTTTGAAAAATAACTCATTTTTCTAACTCATGTCTGTAATGTTGTTTAAAAACTGAAAATGAGTATTTGAAATGTCCTACCAAACGGACCCATATTAACGGCAAAACAAACCATTCGTACATGTCAAATCCATAATAAATTGACTTGGTCAACCGTATGAGTGGGGGGAGAGGGACCTTGACCAATTCATCTTGCTGAAGATTTTGTGGAAACTTTGATCAAAGGGTTTCAACAACCAAAAAAAAAAAGTTTCACATTTATTTGGGTGACTAGGAAGCCTATAATCAAAAGAAACAGCCAACATATTTTTCAAAAGTGAAAAAAATATAATTATGTGTTTGGTATGAAAATATGTTACTTTTTTTTTCAAGTCACGAGGCATTTAACATGTACAATAAAGTTATTAAATAGGAACGGGTTTTTAAAAAGAGAGACAAAGATAAATAAGGAAGGAAATGTGAAAGGAAGAAAAAAAAGGTACCACCAGCTACCATTCATAGAGTTGTTGGTCAAATCATGTAGGTTCATGCTTTTCAAAATATTTACAACAATGCCAGCATTGTTACTCAAAAACTAAAATCTGATCCTGATTTGTTCTAAAAAATAGAGTATTTAAACACCTTAAATAAAGAACTGTGACTCAAACACCTTAACAATGAATGATTATGAAAAGAGTGAGTGATTATTATAATATAGTTGCACCCAAACTCATAAACTTGATCTTTTGGGTGAAGTGGTGTTTTTATATGTTTATAGTACATGTTGAGTTATATGTATAATGAGTAATATTTAGTATTTATAAAGAGTTTTTTACTTTGGAGTCCAACATAATAATAAAATTAAAAAATTAAGTATTACATAGGCTAGGGATTTGATGTTGATTTTAATTTTGTCGTTGTGGTTTATGGAGAATATAGACTAGTAGAAGGAAAAATATATGAAATTATAAGTAATTACCTTATATGTAATTGATGTAGAACAGACAGTATAGATCTTTCTAGAGTAATAAGGGCATCAAAAGTCGGCAAAAGATTAAGGGGGTGCCAATAGAGGCCATTGGAGCGACAATGTCGGAATTGCATGAAATTTGGCAGGTTGAAGAGAAACGACATTCTGATCCAGATTGGAAACTCAAGTGTCGCCTAAATTTAGGCAAATTCCTTTATTAAGGTCTCGAAAAAAGTGTTTTTCTATTTATAGTAATATTTTTTTCCTTAATAATTTTTAATTTAAAAGTTAGAATAAAGTCCCGTCTATTTTTTGGATGTCTCTTGGAGAAAGTATTTTCAATTTCCACAATTATCTAAAATTTTCTATTTTTGGCAAAAATTGCTATTTTGCCACCTAATTACGTGGTTAGCGCAGATTAGGGTTTGTGGATGTTTTCATAGCCACACTAGGGTTTCTCTTACTATTTAAACATATTGTAGCCTCCAGGGCAATTTAGTTTTTCAGATTTATAAAAATACTAACTTTGTCTATTTCTCTCTGGTGGATTCCAGAACTTTATCACCTTGTGAATTCAATGGACCTCTTGTAGATTTGAAGTTTTCATTCAAAAGCTAACATATTTATTTTCTTGTAGCTTCCGTGACATCAATAATTCTCTAATTTTCAAGGGTCAATTGCAATGTGTTGATGGACATTATTACAACTAGCTTGTAACCTCATGCATATACATGAATACACTTAAAGATATATAATAAAATGCATAATATAATTTATATATATAATTTAAATACTATTAATAGTCATTTTTATATTTTGTTAACTTTTCAAAAAAATTTGTAAGGATATTATAAGGTATAAAATGTAAATTGTCCATTTAAAAAAAAAAAAAAATTTATTGTGAAGCACTTTTTTTTTTTTTAAATGATTCATTTATTCTAGACTTTTTGATTTTTGTACTTAATAACTCACTTAGATGAATATTTATGATGTGGTCCTATATTTGATTCTACAATTAAGAAATAAAACTCTTTAAGAATAAATAATTTAGGACACATGGCACAAAATTAGAACTCTAATTTCAAATTCTAATTTGGGTTTCTCTCAGCTTCACCTGTTATTATTATTATTATTATTATTATTATTATTATTATTATTATTATATATATATTTGTAAAAGTCCAAAATATTTTGGTGTATGATTGAGAAAAAAGGAATAAAATTAGAAAGAGTTCTAAGTCAAGTCAATAGCCTCTTAAAGGTATTAACCAATCCTACTATTGCAGACTGAGATCCCTAAGGATCCCATGTCCAATCTCTCTCTAGAGTTTACTAATGTGTTCGAAATAAAATATAACCATCTAAACTACTGTGTGGTAGACATTTTTGTACTATTTGGAATCCATGATTGTGTGGTATAAGGACTTATGAATGAAATTATTTTTTTATTTTAATTTTTTTTTTGCTATTGCTTCCGCAAACTATCAAGAATATCAAACACATAAAATAAAGGATAAATTTTTGATGCAGGGAGAAAGTCATTAGAAACAAAATACGTCTTTCTAAAGAATCTTTTTTTTTTCTTAAATTCACAAGGAGAGTTACTAGAGGAATCTACTAGGAAAAGAAAAAGGAGAAAAGTCTATGAATTTTTATTAAACTAAAATCTATTAAACTTGATTGACAAGAAAAAGATGTTAAAAGAGATCATAATTGATACCCTACTATATGTAACATGACTCTAATTTGACTAGAAAAATATTAATAAGTGCACTTAAAATCTTGGAAATAATAACCCTAAATCTAAAATTTTGAAAATAACATAAAAATACCAAAATTAATATCAGTTTTTGTGTTTTGCATGTCACAAGAAAGTCTTTTTCGGTAAGCTGCATGTAGAGGAATGGATCAATTCATTTTTAAGTGCAAATATGGAAGACCAAGCTCTTATACAAGTTCTTTTAAAAAACAAAGAAAAAAAAAGCTCTACAAGTGGCATAGCCCATAGGGTTGGGAGCAAAGTTTTAAAACCCAGACCGTTCATTAAACCATAAAAAAGAGAGGTTTAAGGTTTTTGAGTTCAAACCAAGGTTGAATCGGGGTTGAATCGTGATGACGTCATAATTAATTTAATAATTATTTTAAATATATTAAATTAATATAAATACAAAATTTGACTAAAATAATCCCTAAATAAATATAAAAATCTATATTGCAAATGTATTTTTTATTTCATAACTTTCATAAGATAAATCAAAAAATTAAATTCAAAGCAAACATAATAAATAAACATATATATAATTAAATGCAAAACAATGTCAGGGTTGATTTTTTTTGCTGAAACAATGTCAAGGTTGATTTGCTGATTATAAAAAATGTAGTTGATATACTTAAATCACTAACCAAACCAAATAGTAAACCATTTTTATCAATTTTAAATCTAATATAAAATATTATTAAAATATTAAAGAGGACAGTTGATGAAGCTTAAGCTACTGTGGTAGTAGTGCTACTGTGGTAATAGTGCTATATCAATCTCATAAAAAAGAAATGAATAAATAAATATATCAATACTCATGTGATCTGACCTTTTTGGTACACGATGGGCGAGAAAGTGAAGACGCGTTTTAGTAATTATGGGTGATTAATTGTTATTAGTTCAAATTTGAATCAAACATTAAGATTACTTTTTTGCTTCAATAATAATAATAATCAGTAACAACCTACCACTTAAAATTTGTTATAAAAAGTTATGAAATTACTGTAGATATCTCATTTCTCTTTTAAATTTCTTATACTTTTCAAAGAGAAATGATATCTCCACAACATTTTTACAATATTTTTTATAACAAATCCTAAGTGGCAGGTTGTTATTATGAAGTTAAAAAAGTAATCTCAGTGCTAAATTTAAATTTGAACTAATAACAACTAACCACCTGTGATTTGTTGTAAAAATATTGTGGACGTACCACTTTTTAAATTGCCTAAGTACATCCCGTTTTTCCTTTTTCTGTTTCTTTTATTTTTTCTTCCTTATTTTCTCCACCGTTTGATTGATTGATTTATCTCCTCCACCATTTATAATTCTATATCTTTATCTCTTTTCTCTTTTCTTTATTTACTAGTATCTTAAATTTTTCTCATCCACACATTTAAAAATTTTACCTTCCCAATGCCTAGTTGCCTACACGTTTCTTCAGTGAACTCTTTCTCTTTTTTGATGAACACTCTTCTCTCTTTCTTCTTCACAAATCTCCTCAGTCCTCACAAAACTCTTTCTCTGCTCCTTCTCAGTCTCACTCACGGAAACAATCATGGGTTTTTTTTTGGGGTCTAAAACTCTTGTAGAGCATTGCATTGTCACCGTGCAGTAGCTGCTCCTTTCTTCTTCTTTCTTTTTTTTTTTTTTTTTTTTTTTTGGTTAAAAAAAATTTCGCAAAAGCACTCATTGCCAAAAAGAAATTTTCGCCTAAAACTATCCAAAACATTGATGCGAGTTCAACATTTGACAGAATGTTATGGTTGAAGTTTCAATAATGGTGATTTGGTGCTGTGAGTCTGTAATGTTTTTATTTTTTAAATAAAAATAGCTCTGACTTGAATTATGAAAACTGCTCACGGTTCTCAAACCCGAGCGGTTCAACTGTGGTTTGAACGGTTCTCTGTTTTTCTTACTTAGAACGGTTTCTAGGGGTAAAAGAACCGTGATAGTAAAAGGTTCACGGTCCGATCCGGGTTTTAAAACCATGGTTGGGAGGTGTTATGTGAGAAAAATACTAAAACCACAAACAATTACACAACTTGAGTTGCGTGACAAAAGTTGTGAGAACCAAGTAAAGGTGCTCTTTTAAATTCAAAAAGGTAAAAGTGTTCTTTGTACCCGTGTGGATCGACCCATAAGTGGGATATTGAGTCAATTCATCTTGGCGAAATATGAAGTATCTGTTTGGATAGCGGCCACGTTTCATGTTTCCTTTTTTTTTTTTAGAAGAGCGTTTATGCTTTTCTAGTGGGTTCCGTATACTGTTTACAAGACCCACAATTTTTTTTTAAACAAAATTTTCATTAAAAATGGGCCCTATGACACTATTTACACATTTAAAAATTATTTTATTACAGTGTTTTTAGTTTTCAGCAAAATAAGCGATATCCAAATAAACCCGAAGTAAACGCTTTTGAAATAGTAACAGAAAAGAACAGGGAGCACATATAGTAGACCATCAAAGAATATTAGGTTTTCACTCTTCACCCCAAAAGCACGTAACTCTTTAAAAGGATTACTACCAAAACTAAAATTGATAATTTTATCATTTGATTTGTTTCTTCTAGTTCTTCTATGTTTTTTATTTTTTATTTTTTTTATTTTTTTTATTTTTTTTTGATGAAATATGCACACCCTAGTCAATAAAGTATATTTCCAAAATGCTTCATAGCATTTCTTTTTTTTGGTAAACCGGGATCTTATTAGTGCAAGAAACCCTTAAGGAACAGAGTAAGGCCTAAGCCTATCATAGTACATGCCAGAAATATCATAAAACAACAAAGGATATTTGATGATTAAATTTTTTCACCACTAAATTATAACTCGTGCAACATGCAATATATTATTATTATTATTATTATTATTATTAACGTATTTGTTTTTTATTTAACATAATAACAACTCAACTCATAAAAACCTTAATTTCAGTCGAATCCAGATCAATAATTGATCTACCACCACATATATTGTTTTGTTTTATTTTATTTTAACTATATGAAATCATCCTCTCCTTTTGTTTTTTTTCCCTCCCCAATTAACCTATCATTTTTTCCCTTTACATAATAAAATGCATAATGGAATATTGCATAATTAACCTCATATAATAGATAATAGATACTTTAACAATCAATTTATCCCTTTGTGAATGGTTCATGGTTGGTATCAATATTGAATGATAATATGAGCTCTTAAACATGATACCTGTACCAACTTTAGCGATATGAAATATCTTTGACTGGGCAAAGAACAATGAAAATTTCTGTTCTCCAATTAAATTAATCTAAATTGATAAAATTAATTAGTGAAATTTGTGTTGCAAACGATTTAACCTTATTGTTGATACCCGATTTGTCAATCTCTGATCTCTGTCAATCTTGATGGTTGTTTTTCACATTCATTAAAACACCCATAATTTCTGAGTTTGTTTGTGCTCAACTTTTTATTTATTTATTTTTTTTATTTTATATATATATATATATATATATATATATATATATTACATTTTAACTTTGTTAAGAAAAGTAATGAATTAAAGTTTATGTAATATGAACAATAGTTTGAAGCTTCAACTATTCATTTATTTTATTAGTTTCATTTCTTTTTTCAAATTTTATTTAATCATATATATTATATAAAAATGACTAAAACAATATTGCGTAATTCTACTTTATATTAAAAAAAATTAATATATGACAGTTTGTTTATACAATTTGTTTAATATATTTATAGACACAATGTATTTCAAAGAGATATTATTGTTTTCTTTTATAACTCTTCAAAACTTCTTTAAATTATTTGGATTAAAAAAAAAAACATTGTCCTACACTGTCATAAAAAGTCAATGTGTAATCCTGCCGTGATTTTTTTTTAGGGTAAGATTTTGAAATTTTGGTCATTATTTTGTTTACTTTATTCAACATTTTATATACTCACATTGTAGAATTTATAAATGAGTATTTTCGTTTATTTGGGTTTCGTTTATTGACTATGGACTCTGGAATATGGAACTTTATTACTGTATACAGTATACGTTCAACATTATTGGTCCACTCCGTTCCATTTTTTCTTTCACAATGTCAAAAAGTATCCTGGGGAGGGGCCCCCGTGGGAGAAAGTAGGGAGCGCAGTAGGCCCAATTAAACATTTTCCCACGGAAAATGCATGTGATGGACATTACCACAAAAGGACAATAGAGGATTCTAGGCCCACCCCATGTGAGGAAGGATACGTGATAGACCGGACACTACTTTTTGAGTCAATGGCCGACGTAGCAAGGACCTTATGGACATCTATTACAGTTTGCCGTCTGATATGTGTTTGAAGCCTTGAGGGATTATTTTCAAAAGTTTCTTGGTGTGTGTTGGTGAGTGTCTACACACATTCGGATAATAATAAATATTTAAGTATTTGACTAGTTCTAAATATTTTCATCATCAAAAACAAAGAGAGTAAAAGACCCAAATAAACGAAAATACTCATTTATAAATTCTACAATGTGAGTATATAAAATGTTGAATAAAGTAAACAAAATAGTGACCAAAATTTCAAAATCTTACCCTAAAAAATAAATCACGGCAGGATTACACATTGACTTTTTATGACAGTATAGGACAATGTTTTTTTTTTAATCCAAATAATTTAAAGAAGTTTTAAAGAGTTATAAAAGAAAACAATAATATCTCTTTGAAATACATTGTGTCTATAAATATATTAAACAAATTGTATAAACAAACTGTCATATATTAATTTTTTTTTTTTTTAAATATAAAGTAGAATTACGCAATTTTGTTTTAGTCATTTTTATATAATATATATGATTAATTAAAATTTGAAAAAAAAAATTGAAACTAATAAAATAAATGAGTAGTTGAAGCTTCATACTATTGTTTATATTACATAAACTTTAATTCATTACTTTTCTTAACAAAGTTAAAATGTAATATATATAAAATAAATAAAAAAATAAAAAGTTGAGCACAAACAAACTCAGAAATTATGGGTGTTTTAATGAATGTGAAAAACAACCATCAAGGTTGACGGCTAAAGTTGGTACAGGTATCATGTCTAAGAGCTCATATTATCATTCAATATTGATACCAACCATGAACCATTCACAAAGGGATAAATTGATTGTTGAAGTATCTATTATCTATCATATGAGGTTAATTATGCAATATTCCATTATGCATTTTATTATGTAAAGGGAAAAAATGATAGGTTAATTGGGGAGGGAAAAAAAAAAAAAAAAACAGAAGGAGAGGATGATTTCATATAGTTAAAATAAAATAAAACAATATATGTGGCGGTTGATCAATTATTGATCTGGATTCGACTGAAATTAAGGTTTTTATGAGTTGAGTTCTTATTATGTTAAATAAAAAATAATAAAACCTTAATTTTGGTGGCAACCATTGAAATTTGTTAAATGTAAATTTAGATTTGATTTCATCAAATAATTTCAAAAATGTATTTTGATGTGAATATATATGCAAATTATTGTAAGATCCCGTATATGATCATATTGTAAATCTAAAAACTAAATTAAATTTTTTTTATTTATGATGAACGTTTAATTAATAGTAATTTTATAAATAAAAAGCAAATCAGAAACTTTAGAGAAAAGAACTTGTCTAATTTAATTAGAGAATATAAAACCTAATTTAGTTCGAATTTGATTAGCGTTTAGTTCTTTCATCCAAAAAGATAATAAGTTCTAATTAGTTTACACTTACCTTAACCTGTCTAATGCGGTAAGATTCTAATGGAGAGCATAAATATAACAGATCTTATAGATGTCCTAATAGGATTCTAACCCCATTAAAAAATATATATTATAATAATGATGAGCAAAAATGTAAGGCCTCAATAGTTTATGTGATAAAATATTAGTCATTCAATCAAAGATAGCATAGCTACCCATCAATGGTGGATGGGGTTCACCCATTAACCCCATGGGCGTGGGGGGGTTTGTCACTCCAAAGTCCAAACCAAAAACAGAAATCCTGGTTCTACTTAGGATTTTCACACAAATTCAATTAATTTAATGCCCCACGTGTTGAAAAGCATGCATTACCATGCAGGCCTGTAGTAAATTATTAGGAGATTAGCATAAAAAACTGGTTTTTGGGTTTTTATATACTAACGTATTACCCTAAATCACAACTATATATTTTGGAAAGCAAATCAATTATATGCATTAATTTGATAAGTGAGAGCATGAATTAATTAGACTTACTAAGGAAGTATGTTGCCAGTGGAATACTGGCATCTGTCAGAACAATTCCACGCCCTGTGCTCCAAATCTCACACCCAGTATGGGCCTTCTATATCCATTATAGATGCATAGGCAACACGAACAATTTCACAAGCACTTGGCCTCACAATCCTGAAGGGTCAGATTTTCACCTTCATTAAACTTCAATCCTTAGAAATGATGATATCATCAGTGAATTCAGAATTTTGTAAACTTAAGCATCTATGTATTAAATAACTTTTTTTTTTTGTAGTGTTTTTTTTTTTTATTTGGTTACATTTATCTTTTGTTTGCATGTGAGAAATACGGATTGACACATAACCCAACCCAACACAACCTGTAACTTGATCGACCATACTTGCCTGCAACCTGTTTAGAATCACCTGTTTTTAACCCGAACCTATTTTTGTCTAAACCCAATCAACCCGACTCATTTGTCAGGTCTACCAAAGAATAACTACATTGTCTACAAATTCTGTAAGTCTACAGGCCACACCATGGATCAATGCAGCACAAAAGCCCTCACTCTTCCAAATTATGCACTTGTGGCTAGCTAAGAATCTTCCGCCCTCGGATGCTCACGTCTATAGAAGTGAGTACTAGTATATATAATTAAAGAAATTTTCATTTGTGATGCGCGTGACCTTGTTACCATCAAAAGTGATTAAAAAAAAAAAAAGGTTTTTAATACTTATGTGAAGTAGTTATTGTCATTGAGTATATTTGTTATCCAAAGTGATTAAAAAGGGGGAAAAACTAAATTGGTATGGTTTTGGAATTTTAGAAAGAGAACAGTAATACTATTTTTATCTTAGATGAATGACTAAAATTTTGAAGCTATGGTATATTAGAAAAAAAGTGTGTAAGGTAGAATGACCCACAAATAAAAATCTTGTAATGTTGTGACAAGGGCTTCTTGCCTAAAAAGTTATCCATTCTAACTGTAGGATATTCTTGTCACCCAAAAAAGAATAAAAAGAAAGTGTTAGTACATTTTAAATTAAATATGTTAAAACTCAAAATAACTGAAGATGAATAAAGGAATGAGTTATAATAAGAGTTGTTAAAGAAAGAGTTACTTGTATGTAAGTTAGATTAAATAAATTAAGAGAAGTTTTCTAAATTAATAAATAACATGTAGGTTATGTGAAGGGTTGAAAGACTATATATACGGCTATGCTATGTACTAATTTCATATCAAGAGTGAATGAAGAAAATAGTTAAAAGCAAAGTGTATTGTGTGAGAGAGTGAATTCAATAATATTCCTAAATACTTGAGAGATTTCGGGCCAAAGAAAGGTGTTCTTCTGGTGGAGCTTTGGGTTTGAACACTTTGTGCAGAAGTAGTTCTAGCCATACAACATTTGTTGGGCTGTTGTATCCTGGGGGAGACAAGTCAGAGAAGGTCTGCACCGGTTACAAAGTTTAGCCAACTAAGGGCTTGAATCTCCTTAAAGAGAGCGAGTGCCGCGCCTCAGTCCAAATAATATTGTGTAATTTTTCTCATTGAATTAATAATATTCAGAAGTACTATTCAGTTTCTCTTTGTATGTTGTTTCCATTATTATTGTGTTTGCACCAACAGAAAGTACTAATAATGTTATGAATTATAAGCTAGTGATCGAGTTTACATATCTATTAATGCAATTAGTGTATCAAATGTCTTGTTATCATTATTGTCAATTGATTCCTTGAATCACCCTCTCCACTAGAATCCGGATGGTTGGCTTTATGTATCACACCTGGACTAGGAAGCTTTTGCCCAAAAATTATATAATTAATTCACAAAAGATCAATAATTCTTTTAATTGCTTACAACAAGAAGAAAGATAAACGTAATTACGTATAGGTGTATCGTGTATACCTCTTATTATTGAAAGTCCTAATAAATCATGAAACATACGACTAAAGGGTAAAGACTTGTTTATTGTCCCAATCGGAAATAGCCTTATACTACATTCATACATTATTTTACTATTTATCTAACTTCCATAACTGAATGCGTGACATAATTTATGGAAACATTTTCTGGCTTAATTTTGCAATCCTCTGACAATTCTTCTTGAACGGATGTTGATAAAAAATGCGGGATGTTTTGGAGGTACGAGTTGAAGAGTTTCCTTTGAAAGCATAGAAACAACATCTAGCATGGTAGGTCTATCTATTGCTTGGTCCTGTACACATAAAAGACCAACATGAATGCATCTCAATACTTCAAATGGAGGGCATGACTCATTTAGTATGGTTGAGTCTACAAGCTCTAAACCCTTACCTTGATCATTCCATACCTGCCATGCCTGATACAAGTCCAACTGTACACAGAATGTTAATAAGTTCAAAATTTGATGTATTTATTCAAAAGAATTAAGTGAGAAACATACATATCCTATAAATGTACACATTTTCACAAATAGAATTAAATTGTGTTTACTTGAAATGCAATAAATACTTACTATGTTCCAACAATTCTCTTTGTGTTTTCTTTTGATACTTTCTACCCAAATATTCTAGCCATGCCAAAATCTGAAATTTTTGGATTCATCTCCTTATCAAGCAAAATATTGCTTGCTTTTAAGTCTCAATGAATTACTCTTAGTCTTGAATATTTGTGAAGATAAACAAGTTCTTGAGCAATGCCTTCAATGATGTTGAAGCACTTTTCCAAATTTAATAGACTTTTTACTAGAGTCTATACTTCATAGGAAATAATTGCAAGAAAATGGTAAGTATTGATTGATTTCAGAATATATATATATATATATATATGTATGTATGTATGTATGTATGTATGTCATCAACACATAAGAAAGTTTTCCTTGTAATGAACATATGACCTACCAAAGAGCAAAAAGTCTAAGCCTCTGTTGGGCATGTACTCATAGATTAGTATTTTTTTTTTCTTCTTGTTGAATGCAAAACCCTAAAAGTCTGACAAGATTGGTGTGCTGGAGTTTGGCAATGAGAATAGCTTCATTCTTGAACTCTTCCAATCCTTGTTCAGAACTTTTTGAGTGTCTCTTTATTTCTATTTTCTGCCCATTAGATAATTCTCCCTGAAAGCATATTGTGTGTCATATTTTAGTCACATTATTTAATTTTCTGTGAAGATTCTACCTAGCCCTTGGGCTGAACTCTAGTGATAGTTTATTGAATTTAGAGATTAGCGAGTTAGGCTAGGTCTTAGATACAGATTTTGTAAAAAATAAGAATAATAAAATAAAGAGAGAGAGGATTGAGTTAAGATGGTAAATTTTATTGAGATATAAGTAAATGATTTAACTATTATATATATATATATATATATATATATATATATATATATATATATATATATATATATATATATTTGACAGTTTTAATGGGAGAAAGAGATTTAAACTTTAGATGTCTTGGTTGGAAATATTGGCGGGACATGTTAGCTGAGCTTCAATTAATGCCCTTTGCATTTAATTATTATTATAATATTTTCAAATTTAATTTCATACACACACACAAAGAGAAAGAGAGAGAAAGAGAACCTTATAAACTAGTCCAAAACCACTCCCTCCTAATTTATTTTCAGTTGAAAAATTACTTGTAGCAATAGAAATGCTTTCGAAGCTGAAGCTTTGCAAGTCATGGCTAGCTTGCCTATCATTATTTTGTTCTTTCACTTTGTCACGTACAATGGAAGGTATTACACTACCCTACCTCCAAGTTCTGGTACGAGCATCTTTTGCCTCTTCTTAGAACTCTCCCCTAATTAACATAAATGAAAATTATGATTTGAAATTTGTTTTTGCTTTATCATCAGTATTATATCTAAATTAAATATCTGTAGTAGGAGCATTAATTAATTACCTTTCGCTATGTGTTTCTTCAATTTTGCATAGGATAATAGGCACAACAACGTGATGATAATTCCCCCTACTAACACGATGAGCCATATCCACCACCTGTTTGTTGATATGCTATCCTTAGAAGTAACTTGTTGACTGTCTATTCCATCTTGATGTTTCAAAATATAGTCCCGTTAATATTATGCCCATGCAATAACCCAGAAAAGTAATTTTTAGACCAAAATATCGGTTGGTTATATTGTAATAATTTATTAGCCTAAATCCGCAGTAATGTTAGAAACAATAACAAATGTGACTTGTTAGTCATAGCATGCGTTAGTTTGATAAAATTGACTCATTAAGAGCATGAATTTAAATGAATTAAAATTTCACGATTGTAATTAATATATTTTAAAATTTACAGTTTAATTAGAAACTACCCCAAAATTGTAAAATAATTATATAATTCACCAGAATATTTAATAAAAGGTATTCACTTGGCACAAAGAAAATCTAACCACTTGGCATTAAGAAAATGCATAAAGAAAATATAACCACTTGGCGAAACAGCCACGAATTCTAGGATTCAATTTTTATTTTATATATATAAATGATACATGTTTAGTTAATAAGTACAAACTAGCCTTTGAGCATGTGCTCACGGCGTGCTCAGAAGCTCTTCTATTTTTTAGGATAAAGGTTAATAAGTTGCAATCATTATAATTTGGAATTATTAAATTTTCCGATCACAAAAAAACCTAGGGGTATTTGAGTCTTAATAGATAACAAATACATATAAGAATCAATCATTTGAATACAAATGGGTAGTAAGAATAATAGTTATTTATTTATTTATTTATTATTATTTTTAAATGCGTGAAGGGTTTTCTTTTGTATTGATTTGATTTTGGAGCAACTGATACATTTTGAATAAGAAGTTAATTTTTTTTAAGGAAATTGGGAAACAAAGTAGCATGTAATGCGTAGTAAGAATGTTTCAAGTTGTTCCTTCTCAAAAAAGCGTATAATGGTGTAATACCCTCAAAAATAAAAAAAGTTGCGTAAATTCCTATTAAAAACAAAAAAAAGAGTTTGTGTTAGTTTTAAATTGAGAAACAAATTAAGTAGTGTAACGTAAATTCCTCAAAAACAAACACCAAAACAAGTAGCAGGCTTGCATGTTATTAAAGAATAATAGTGGTCAAAGAGTTTGTGTTTGATTTAAATTGGAAAACCAAGCAACACAATCTTCATTCAAAAAAGAAACAACACAATCCATTAAAGCAATTCTCCACATTTTTAAGTCTAAACATAAACTTTTACGCAGTACATCAACTTTACCAAACACAAAAAGAAGTTTTGAAGAATCACAAACTTACCTATACACCTCTCTTGTGCGCTCCATGTCTTGGGAGCGTCAAGCTCTTCGTACATGGCATAGTTAATCCTATAAAACAAAAGGCAAACAATCAGCAACAAAGTTTAAGCATATGAAATCCAATTAAGCGAATTTCAATCCAAATTCTCAAACAGCTACCTACAATAAGTAAATATATTGCTGCCAATACGATTTCTCTCTCGTAAACCTCTCTAATTCTCTCCTTATCCCCTTAAATAAATAAATAAATAAAAAGCATAAATTCCTACATCTAAAAAAAGAAGCGTAAAGATAACAATGGTTTGTTATCAAAGAGTTTGTGTTTGATTTAAATTGGGGAACTAAGTAGCATAATCCCCTAAAAACAAAAGAAGAGTTAATTCCTACCCCTAAAAAAAAAGTGTAAATTCCTATTATTAAAAAAAAAAAAAACAAGTGGCGTAATCCTCTAAAAAAAATAGCGTAAATTCCAAAAAAAAAAAAAAAAAAAAAACCCAAAAAAGAGTTTGCAAAAAGAAAAAGAAAGAGCCCTTACCAAAATCCTTTCTCAAGCAGCCAGTTCAAGCACAAACCCTCATAAGCAACCGTCAAACACTTTTGAATCCCTAATCACATTCACCCACAGCCCACGGGTAAGTACTTGGCAGCCATGGTAGGTAAGAACTTAAAGAAAGTCAATGATAAACAAAACAAAAAATAAAAAGAAAAGAAAGAGGAACTTACAAAAGATAGAACCTGAAAAGTTGTTGAAGCCTTTAACCGTGTCTGCTTAAATTGTTTAGAAACCAAATCTGAAAGTAGAAGAAGAAGAAAGAAGTGGATGTAGAGCTAATTTGAATATTTTCAATCTGAAGAAGAATGAGAGAAACTGGCAAAGTGTACGTGAATTTGTGGGTCTTAAAGTATAGGAGTTTTAATTTACATATTTATTCCCGTTAGTTGAAAACTTTTAAGTGGGTATAATGAGGGTATTTTAGGTATCAAAAATTGAGAAACCCAAACAGGGGAAGTCACGTAAATAGTAGTATAGATAAATAAAAAGTTAATTAAAAATGATAAAATATAAAATAAACTTCCCTTGTTTAATAAGAATTTACTTAAAAAATAGTAAACAAATAAATTATAATTTCTTTTAGAAATGGGTGCTTTATCTAAGAAGATAATGTATTTTAAACTAACATATTTTGCACCATTTTCTAAAACCAAATTTCAAAATATATATTATGATGATAAAACAAAAAAGTATGATTTTAAATAAGCTTATGCAATTATGTTCGGAAAAGTTTACAAAAAAATTAAGGGTATGTTTGGTAACTATTTTTCCCCTTATTTTCTATTTTCAAAAACAATTTTCAATTTCTGAGACTAAAAAACTTGTTTGGCATTCGAAAATGGACAAAAAACAAAAAATGTTCTCAAAACTCAATTTGTAAATGAAACTAAAAACATGCAAAAGACTATTTTCAGTTTCTAATTTTTAAAAGTCAATGAAAAACACATTTAATTTAATGAATATGTCTCATTTAATGAGTTAACATTAGAGTTCAAATCCTAGTAACAGTATATTTTAGTATTTTCTATTTTTTTTTCAAATAACTATCTTTTTAATTTCAACTAACCAAACATGTTTTTAATTTCAAAAATATAAGAATTTTTTTTTCTTTATATTCCCAAAAACAAGGTTCTGAAAATAAAAAACAAAAATTGTTACCAAACATAACCTAAGGGTTTTCATCTTATATTTTTGAACTAGTTGCTAACCCACAAAATGGACGCGAACTTTAGAACAAAAATTATTTATAATTTTTTAACTAATAGGTATTAGTAACTAAAATTCAAATTAGGAAATTTGTAGAAAAGAAAAATACTTACTTCATTTCATTATAATTTTATTTAATGTCAAACTTAATTTAGATAGAATTTATTTGGTATTGGGATGCTTTATCTATAAACGACAATAAGTGAAAGTTCAATTAGTGTGTAAAATACTATGAACGTTTAGACCCCCAATTAACAAATTACCAATTCGAGCTTAATATCAAACAATTAATATACGGAATATGAACATAAACTTAATACAAAATTGATAAACAATCTAAACCAATTAAAATCACATCCACAGCAGAAATTAAATGGCAAAAATTAAGGGAAGAGAGATTCAAATACAAGGACAACACAACGATGTGTTATCAAAGAGGAAACCGAAACCCTCAGCGTAAAACCTCTCCGCCGCCCTCCAAGCGGTAAATAATCCACTAAAGAATGTAGTTGGAATATATGAACAGCAGAAGACCCTCCAAGCCTAATCTACCCAATGTACCTAAGCCCTCTAAGCTCTTACTCCAACGAGGTTCCACCGAACCTATTTCTTCTTTAGCTTACTGGATTCCGCTACTTGACCATAGCATCTACCAATATAAAATTGGTCCCTTCTTAACTGCTTCTCAAAGCACTAAACAGTCTTCTCACAGATATGGGTATGGTGAGAAAAGGTTTTGGTAATGTACCTCTCAAGGATTTAACAATGGAGAGGAAGAGAGTAGAGGAATTTGAAGAGTCTCTATGTGAAGATTGTGAATGAATCAATCTTGTTTTTCTCTAGGGTTTCTCTCTCAAAATTCTCTCTAGAAACTCTCTACATTTCGTGGGTATAAGGGTCTATATATAGTAGGGTGAAAAGGAATGTGAAAAGTCAGTTTTTCCCAAACAGGGTGATCTGGTGGCTTGGCCTTGCGACTGGGCTGAGTCTTGAGTTCAAGCCACGAGCTAACGGCCTAGCCAGCCTGGAACTTTTGTCTTGTAGTGCAACAGCTGGCATGACTCTTCAGCTCCCCTACATGCTTCACATGTGTGCTAACTTTGGCGGCTTGCCAGTTGCGAGTCATCCACGAGTCCAGCTGCGAGTCTCTACATCCTTGCATAATCTTGAGCATTTCTTCACACTCTCTTACTCACTAGCCTTACATGATTCCCACCTAAATACAGGGTTACTAATTGCTAAAATATAAACAAATGTGGCACGAAATAAAGTCAACAAGATGATTGATAAAATTCAACCTTACAATAAGTTTTTTTAATTTTTAATTTTTTTTAATTTTTTTTTAATTTTTTATTTTTTATTTTTATGAATAGATGTTAGAATTTGTGTTTGTAGTATTGGCAAATCATGACAAAAAGTAAGTCTCATTGAGTTAGAATGGAATACTTTCAAGTCCAAGACAAAAAACTCAAGTTTAGGATGAAAAAAGTGAGATGCGATCTAGTTCTCTCAATTGCTGTTCGATCGATCGAAAGTCACAAATCAGCAAAAATCAACAAACGTAAAAAGCTCATAACTTGACTGTTTCAAGCCCAAATCGTGATCTGTTTTTTGTAATATTTAAAGGACATTATAAGCTAACCCTATAAGGGGTTTTAAGAGAGAGAATAGTGCATCTTGTGCCTCCAATTGTAGATCTTGGGTTTTTATACCCAAAACTCTCTTAAGTCTTCTATCAGTGTTATTCTTTGAAGAAACTCGAGATCTGGTGTTGTAGAAGTTGCTATCATATCAAGATCATACATAGTTGATGATTTAAAGTTTTGAGTGGGATCTTAGAGTCACAATTGTGGGTGTTTGTGTGCGACAAATTCAGGTAGAAGTGTTTGTAGATTCAGAGCTGCACGTGGTCGTGTGAGTAAGTACTACAAGTGGTAGTTTTAGATTTTAGGGAGAAAATCTATCGTAAAACTTACATTCTATCATAATGAATTTGTTACCTTGATGATAGATTAGGTTAAATCATTCTCGGGTTTTTTATCTTAAAACTATTGGTTTTCTTGGGTTATTATATTACTGTTTTCTTTACTTTTCTGCACTAAGTAATATGATTGCATGAGTTTAACCTAGATTTGAAAAATCAACCTAAGTACCAACTAGGTTATTTTTTTTATTTTTTATTTTGAGAATAAACTACTTGGTTAATTAATTAGGTTAACTGAATCTGATTTATATATAGGGGTTTAAATGAACAAACAATAGATTATAGAAATTGCCTAATCCAAGACTTACTGTAACTTATTTGATTACTATAAAAGACAATACTTTCTAAACTTTTTGATAATTTTTTAGCTGGGGTAGGGGAATTTGAAGCACCTAGAGCTGTCAACCAGTTGAGTCACAAAACTCTTGGCAAGTTCTAAATAATTTAAAGTAACATGTCCCTTTTTTTATTTTTAAAGTTACATAGTTTAATATGAAAATCTCTATTGTTTGATTCTTTTTTTAAAAGAAGAAATAAAGAAAAAAGAAAAAAATAACAAAACAAAAATACACATAATACATATTAAATTCATAAGACAATATGATATACCATTAAAAAAAAAAAAAACACTAACCTAACTAGAACTTTAATTTTAGTGGCAACCATTGAAATTCGTTAAATGTAAATTCAGATTTGATTTCATCAATTAATTTCAAAAATGGACTTTGATGTGAAAAAACATGCAAATTATTGTAAGATCCTGTATGATATTGTAAATCTAAAAACTAAATATATATATATATATATATATATATTATACAAGATTAGTTGATAGGTATCAATAAATAAAAAGTAAATTAGAAAATTTAGAGAAACGAACTTATCTAATTTATTTAGAAATAATTTAGAGAAGATAAAACCAAATTTAGTTTGAATTTGTTTAGTGTTGAGTTGTTTTATACAAAAAAGATTATAAGCTCTAATTATTTTACATTAACCTGTTTGATATCATAACATTCTAATGGAGAGTATAAATATAATAGGTTTTATAGATATCCAAATTGAATTTTAATCCAATTAAAAATATATGTTGGGATATTGATGTGAAAAATTGTGAGGTCTCAAATGCTAATGACTTATGTGGTAAAATGTTAGCCATTCAATCAATTATTTCATATTCGAAGATAATAGATCCACGATGGATGGGGTTCACCTGTTAACCCCAAGGGCATGGGGCTTGTCGCTCCAAACTTGGATAAACCAATAAAAGCCATGCATATTAGCTCTACTTAAGATTTTCACACAAATTTAGACACTTTAATGCCCCACTTGAATAATTACAAATAAATATAGACAAAGTTTACCTACAAATTTGGTTGTAGTCTTAGGCCACACCTTTACTCAATATCTTTTTATTGGAAGTGAATTTTGAAAAATCTACCATTTGATTATATATTCTTCTTATATTCTCCATGTTTAAAATTTCTAGAAAATTAAAGATCAGTAGTTATGTTATCAATAAATTGTTTAAATAGCAAATTTTTATAGTTTAAAATTATGTATAAAATATAAGTTTATAAATCATATAGTAAATAAATATCTGATTGACACAAAATTTGACATCTCTATATATTAAGAGTATTAAGAAAGTTAGTTATGACTTCAAAAAATGTCAAAAATATCCCTAATATAATTAGATAATCTTTATTTTTAAAAAATAAAAAATAAGGTTAAAATTGTAATTCAATAAAATTAAAATAAAAAACTATCAGAGGAACTTTTTCCTAAAAATTAGCACTCTCTCTATCTAAATATATCTCACATACGTGTGATACATCTTTTTTTCCTAAAAACAAACACACACTAAACTCAGCAGTTTACTCCATTTCAAATCCTAAATTTTAGTTTTATAAAAATCTCTTCTTATGTAACCTCTCTAACAATAGATAAATTCAAATAAAAAAAATTATATTAAATTCAATTATTAAATTTTCAAAATATGTAGTAATCTTTATTTTATTGAATAAGGTTATAGTCTTAGCCTACAAGTAATTTTGAAATTAAACTTTGTCTAATGAATATATTGGAAAGTAAATCTATTATCTATATTATTATTTAATCTATACTACTATTTAAGGGGCTTCTCCTGTTTGGATTCCTCAATTTTTGATACCTAAAATACTCTCATCATACCCACTTAGAAGTTTTCAACTAAGGGGATAAATATGTAAATTAAAACTCCTATACTTTAGGACCCACAAACTCATATACACTTTGCCAGTTTCTCTTATTCTTCTTTAGATTGAAGACATTCAGATTAGCTCTACATCCACTTCTTTCTTCTTCTTCTACTTTCAGATTTGGTTTCTGAACAATTTAAACAGACACGGTTAAAGGCTTCAATAGCTTTTTAGGTTATATATTTTGTAAGTTCCTCTTTCTTTTCCTTTTTTTTTTTAAATTTTTTTTTTTTTTTTTTTTTTTTGTTTATCATTGACTTTCTTTAAGTTCTTACCTGCCATGGCTGCCACTTACCCGTGGGCCGTGGGTGAATGTGATTAGGGATTCAAAAGTGTTTGATGGTTGCTTATTACCCATGACTGACTTAGAAATTTCAAATAAGAGGGCTTGTGCTTGAACTGGCTGCTTAAGAAATGATTTTGGTAAGGGCTCTTTCTTTTTCTTTTTGCATACTCTTTTTTTTTTTTTTTTATATATATATATATATATATTTATAATAATAATAGGAGTTTACACTTTTTTTTTAGGGGTAGGAATTTACTCTTCTTTTGTTTTTAGGGGATTATGCTACTTAGTTCCCCAATTTAAATCAAACACAAACTCTTTGATAACAAACCATTGTTATCTTTACGCTTCTTTTTTTGGATGTAGGAATTTATGCTTTTTATATATATATATATATATATATATATATATATATATATATATATATATATATATATATATATATATATATATATTTTTTTTTTTTCAAAGGGGATAAGGAGAGAATTAGAGAGGTTTGCGAGAGAGAAATCGTATTGGCAGTGATATATTTACTTATTGTAGGTAGCTGTTTGAGAATTTAGATTGAAATTCGCTTAATTGGATTTCGTATGCTTAAACTTTGTTGCTGATTGTTTGCCTTTTGCCTTTTGTTTTATGGGATTAACTATGCCATGTACGAAGAGCTTGACGACCCCAAGACATGGAGCGCACAAGAGAGGTGTATAGGTAATTTTGTGATTCTTCAAAACTTCTTTTAATGTTTGGTAAAGTTGATGTACTGCGTAAAAGTTTATGTCAAGGCTTAAAAATGTGGAGAATTGCTTTAATGGATTGTGCTGTTTCTTTTTTGAACGAAGATTGTGTTGCTTGGTTTCCCAATTTAAATCAAACACAAACTCTTTGATCACTATTATTCTTTAATAACATGCAAGCCTGCTGCTTGGTTTGGTGCTTGTTTATGAGGAATTTACGTTACACTACTTAATTTGTTTCTCAATTTAAAACTAACACAAACTCTTTTTTTTGTTTTTGTTTTTGTTTTTTTTTTTTAAATAGGAATTTACCCTACTTTTTATTTTTATTTTTGAGGGTATTACACCGTTACACGCTTTTTTGAGAAGGAAGAACTTGAAACAGGGGTTGCTAGGTGGCGGCGATGAAGTGGATTGGGGCACTGAGTCGACAGTTAGGTGGTGGTGGTGGGATTCGTGCTGAGGACTGGGTCTGCGAGTTAGAGAGAGAGAGAGAGAGCTGGGTGTTTGGGTGGGATTTTGGGTCTTTGAAGAGTTAGAGAGAGAGAGAGAGAGTGAATATAGAGAGTGTTTCATTTTTGGGAGTGAAATGAGAAGGCACTAAAAATGAAAAGCCAAAAAAAAAAACAGAGGGAAAAATTGAGGAGGCGAGGAATTACAAGGTCTATTGCGGCGGTCTCAACTACCGCTATAACTAAGAAGACGCACCACAAAATAGGTACCTATTGTAGCGGTCATCTCAACACCGCTACAACTAACATACTGCGGTGGTTTTCTATACTGCTGCTATAGTATCTGCGCAAAATGATATATTTATTGCGGTGGGATTTTGGAGTGCCACTATATCCAAGTTAACGCCGTTAAAACGTATATATTGCAGTGATTCTATGTCCCGCTGCTGTTGGATGCTGCAAAAGACTAGAGCTACTGTGGCGATCCATTGAAACGCCGCAATATGCGACATATAGCGGTAGTTTTTGCACCCACTGCAAAAAACCCACTATAATAGTACAGATTTCTTGTAGTGTAATTTATGGACTGATTAAATAGGATTAGCTAGGCTACATCACACACACACACACACACACACATTGAAACGCCGCAATATGCGACATATAGCGGTAGTTTTTGTACCCACTGCAAAAAACCCACTATAATAGTACAGATTTCTTGTAGTGTAATTTATTGACTGATTAAATAGGATTAGCTAGGCTATATCTCTCTCACACACACACACACACACACACACACACACACACACACACACACACACACACACACACACACACACACACACACACACACACACACACACACACACACACACACACACACACACACACACACACACACACACACACACACACACACACACACACACACACACACACACACACACACACACACACACACACACACACACACACACACACACACACACACACACACACACACACACACACACACACACACACACACACACACACAGAGAGAGAGAGAGAGAGAGAGAGAGAGAGAGAGAGAGAGAGAGAGAGAGAGAGAGAGAGAGAGAGAGAGAGAGAGAGAGAGAGAGAGAGAGCTAAACTAATCCAAAGCCATCCTCTCTTAATTTATTTTCAGTTGAGAATGCTTCAAAGCTGAAGTTTGCAACTCATGGCTAACTTGTCCACCTTTATTTTGTTTCTTCACGTTGTCTTGTACTGTGGAAGGAATTGCATTACCCCCAATTTCTTGTATCAGCATCTTTTGTTTGTTTTTTCCCTCCTAACGAACGTATATGGAAAATGTTAGTTGAATTTTTTCTATCTGCTTGATCATCAGTAATATATCTAAAAAATCAATACTAGGAGCACGGGTTACCTTTCATTCCGGTTTTTTTTTTTTTGGTCGTTTCCGTTGCTTGAGAATCAGTACAACGAGATAATAATTGCCCCCACTGCGATGATGAGCCATCTCCACCATTTGTTTGTCCTCCTGTTTTCTACTTTGTTTGCTACATGGACAAACAAACTTTCAATATTCTACTACGTACCAATAGTACTTCTATTTAATTCTCTTTTTTCTTATGATTTAATATGCTTTAAGATGCATGTTTGCTTTCGCTTTGGAAATCAAAAGAAGACTCATAAAATTCATTACTTTCACTTTGACCTATAGGGGGTTCAAACTTCAAATGTTTAGAGATTCGTCTCTTTGTGTGTTTGAACACAATTTTGATTTGAATTTTGAGAGAAAAGATTGACACAAATGATTGAGGGATGAATTTACCCCAATAATTGGAGGAAAGCGTGATTTGGATTATATTTTTACAAATTTGGCCTCTTTCATAACAACAGATAACGTTTGAAACTCTTATTATTTAGATACTTCCATAAAAAATCTAATGTCATGTAATACGAAATTTAATGGATCGCCTCTGACGGTTCTTTATCAGAAGAATTGATTTACTAGGACATAAAACAAGACAGGATAGCTGTAACAAGAATAAAATATTAGTGTAACACAGATTGAGTTTGTTTTTGGATTTATTTATTTATTTATTTTTTTTTAGTGTTTACTAGTGTTTCAGACGTACAAACATTAGTCTCGTTACGGGAAGCATTTGTAGATTCTGATCATTCACAGTCCAGATAAATCTTTTGAAAATTTTTGAACTTGTTAAGAAACCAACAATTTGTATTCACCCATTTTTACCATGTCCACAACAAAAAATCAGTTAATTTAGTTTTCTACATAAAGCCACCAGTAAATCAAATTATCAATCCTGCACATCATAGCCATGTATAGCATATGGTCTTATTTTCTACATGTAAATGTAATACATCAATTATATGCTTTAATGTTATAAGTTGGGTGTGAAGTAGACTTACCAATTACTGAATTAAGGAAGTATATCGTCCTTGCATTTGAGTTTGAAAATCCATTAAATCTTGCCTGTGTGCTAGTCCAAATCTCACAGCCAGTTTGGGCATCCTCAATTGTAGATGCATAGGCAACACAAGAACAATTGTTCAAGCACTTGGCCTCACAATCCATGAGAGTCAGGTTTTCACTTTCACTAAACTTGAATCCATCATTGTACATGAAAGTGAAATGTGAATAAAATACATCATCAGGGCTCCTACACTCAGGAAGCTGCGCCGGCATACATCTTTCCACTTTTGATGAACCAGAGAAACGAGAAATACAATCAACCAGAATGCCTCTATCGTCAGAAAGTCTTCCCAAGTAATCTATCACCAACCGCGGCGACTTTGTGAAACTCGTTTCCACAGAGTAGTTGAAGAATGTTTCATTCTCATTTGATATGTAGCTAAAATTGTAGTAAGAATCTGAAATACCTGAAAAAGATGAGGTGAAATGCCCTCGTTACTAGTCCAATAGATGTTGTCGTGCCACATGATGACCAATTGATTTGTATGGTTAAGAGTCCATGCCAAAGGTAAATACGCCCGAGTCAGGAACCACCACTCCTCTCCATGATGTTAGAGACCAAGTATGTCCCGTTTTCCGATTAACTCCAAGTTTCATTACTGGCACAAGAATGTGACTAGGATAATCAAAGCTTTGCCACAATTCCTCTGAATTATTCAGTTCGCGCAGTACAAAATTACCAGTGTCAAGTAGAACAGCACTTGTGTTACATCCTTCTTGTCCTGAATATAGTACAATAGGAAGACCCCCATCGTGTGAAATTTTCAAATTCCCGTTATCATCAATGGTAAGACTTTCAGAATTGTTAAAGATAGGAAAGTCTCGATTTGCAACCCACACTAAATTGTCCTGGCGTTGACGGTTGTCGTTGTACCATATTCCTAAGTAGTAGTTGTTACTTTCAAGCGTGAAGAATCCTAGTTTAAAGTTTCCTAGAGCTGAAACTAATTCATCCCCATCCTTGACCTCCTGTCCTTGCACTAATGTCTCTAGGAGAGAAGAAGATGTCCCCACGAAGAGTAGCAAACATGACAAACAGAGGATAACATTTCTCACTTTGCTTGCCATTACAGAGTTTTTGATTTTTTTTGTTAAGAGAGGCGGAAGGAAGAGAATATGCGAGACCAAAATCTACCAACTATTGTCAAAATGGAAGGAAAAGAAACAGACGTTGAAGATGAGAAAGTTGAACATCGGTCCACCCCTTGTCATGAAGTTCACAATTTGCGACTGGTTGGTGCTCCGTTCTACAAAGCCGGCGCATAAGTGGATTGATTTTCTAAATGTTTTTTTTTTTTTTTTTTTTTAATCCATTGACCATGAATCTTAGACCTTACATTTTAGAATTATTATCAATTTGATCTTAATATTTTAATAGTCAATTTGAGATTTTTATTTATTTATTTATTTTTAATTTATAGTCAATTTACATCACCGCACCCCCCCTTGTCATGAACATGAAGTCCATAGTATTTTGCTAAAAAAAAAAAAAAAAGAGTCCACAATCTGTGAGTGGTTTGTGGTCCGTTCTATAAAGCCGGCCCATAAGTGGATTGGTTTTCAAAATGTTTTTTTTTTTTTTTCAATCCATGGTCCATGGATTTAATCTCCGACCCAAGCCAGGAATACATAAAAAAAAAAAAAAAAAAAAAAAAAAAAAAAGGCATAAATATTACCTTTGTTCTTACATTTTAAAGATTATTATCAATTTAGTTTCTATATTTTAGTAGTTAATTTAGTTTTGTTATTTTCCATTTGCAGTTAATTTCTATAAATGAGTTCATAGTAAGGCCTAAATTACTGCAAATAAAAAATAACAGGATTTAAATTGACAATGTCTTTAAGATATAGAGCCCAAAGTGATTTTTTCCCCCTAAAAAATAACCCAGCCCAAATTTGGCATTGTCTCATATATCTTCATTTTATTTTCAGAAATGATATGTTTACAACATTTTTACAACAAATCCTAAGTAACAGGTTATTACTGGTTATTATTGTTAGGGCAAAAAAGTAATCTTAGTGTTAGTTTTAAATTTGAACCAGTAACAACTAATCACCTGTGATTTGTTGTAAAAGTGTTGTAGACGTAACATCTCTCTTTTATTTTTGTTCAATGGACTGGCCACAAAAAAAAAAAAAAAAAATCGAAATAGAATAAAAACTGATTTTAAAGCATTTAAAATTTCTTCAAAAGCTAGACTAAACAGGTCCTATACTATGCAAATTTGAACCCAAACTCATTACTCATTACCCGAAAAAAACGAATAAATATAAGTATAATTACAAGTTTTTTTTTTTTTTTTTTTTCTAATCCTTGAAAAATGGATCAACCCAAATACAACCTGCTATAATAGAGGGTCAGGTTGACAGGCAATTTAGGCAGGTCCACTTTTTAATTTTTCGTTTAAGTAGGTAAAAAAATTTCATTTTCCTTATCTAAAAATCTGTCTTTGACTAATTCACAGTTTTACTCTCAAATCTTTCATTCTTTATTTCTCACCATCTCATCTTCTTTACAATTCTCAAATCTAGATAACTAATAGCTATGGCCTACGGAAGACCTCACATAAAGGCTTCTTCCCCTGCTCACCAGAGACCCACAAACTATTTCTCCCTTGTTATGTTTTCCATTTACTTAAAAAATTAGTGCCCGGTCTATCTCATATCCACTCCACGGGGCGGGCCCCCAAAACTGGGAAGATGTTCAATTGGGCTTGTCGCTCCCTATTTTCAACTGGGGTCTTGACCTATTTTGAGGAACCTTGATCCAATTATTCAAATTTCAGAGTGGAATGAATTATATTTCTTGAAATGATATGAAAAAAACAAATTTCAGGTGAGGACTACAATTACAATCAACATCAAAATATCAGTTCTGCTTCGTTATTCTTCTTCTTCTTCTTCTTAAAGAGAGTTTTAACTTCTAATTGGACCTTAGATTTCTTATTTAACCATCAAAGATTTTACTAATTGAGCTAACTGATGAAGAATATTGGCAAGGTCTCTTTAGGGTGTTATATCATATAGAATCCTAGAGACTGTTTTCTATAATTTTTTTTTTAATCTATTCGGTTTATTTGATTTATGTACCAAATTTTAAAGTTAATGTAAAAATAACAATATAAGTTTAGGCATATGCACTAAACAATATATAATAATAATGTCAGTTCGGTAATATTGTAAGTTGAACAATTGTTAATAATAATAAACAATGCATTGGGAAATCAGGATTATAATTTCGTTGTAATGTGTGTGTATCTTTTATCATCAAATTTTTTTTTTTTTCAAATTTAAGCATTTGATTATATGCTTTAGTTTAAGCTTGAGTGCATGAGCTTGATACCAAGATTGTGTTTGAGCTCCAATTCAAGAGCATGATTTTTAAGCTCAATATAGAGCTTGAGCTCAACTTAAGTAATGAATCAAATCTTGTCAAGCTAAGCTTAAGCTTTTGGGTTTTTTGACAAGATTGAGTTCAAAAGTTGTGTGTAAGCTTGACTTGAGTTCGAGTCGATTTTGAACAAATTTTTTATTATTGTTGAGTTAAATTCAGCAATTCACTAGTTGTCAGTACTCAATTATAACCTTAGTTATGATCTTATATATATATATATATATGCAAAATAGAAATTCTACTATAACCTAATCTAAGAATAAATGTGTGTGAAACTCTCTTCTGGAGATTTGAACTCTGGTCCTTATCTCCCACATTCTATAAGTACTTATACTTGTGGAGTGACCATCGTATCAAGGGTGCGCGGTGGTGTTATAACTTATTAACTAATGATCAAGATTACATAGCTATTACTACATTTATTATATTGAATATGTCTAGTTAACTAAGCAAGGTGACTTTTACAATAATGCTTCTCATTGCTTATAGTAAGAAGAAAGATAAACAAAATTGCCTTAGGCGTATACCAATTATTACCAATTCTAATAAAAACCATAAAATACAAGGATACAAGCATGTCTAGTCTAGTCACAATTATGTATAGCCCTTATCAAATAGGCACGTGTACACATAACCCTTTATATATATATATATATATATATATATATATATATATATGTAAGAATATTGTAACTTTCATTAAGAAGAAGATAAATTCAAAACATCCTGAGCCAATGTGGACTTAAGCATACTAGAATTTTCTTCTATCCAAGTTATATAAGTATCAATTCCTCTAGCATATTGAGCCAAAACGCATGCTGGTTGATTTCCTTGCTACTTTACAAGACATAGTTGGACCGTTCTAAATGGTAGAGTTGGATTGAATCCTATCCATTTGGGGTTAGAGCACTAGTATTGGGAGGTGTAAAAACCCTCCAATTGCTATTTTACAACTCGAGACACCCAAAACCTGCTCCATCTAGGTTTGTAAACTTAAAAAAAAAAAAAAAATAAATAAATAAAAAAAATGAAACCTATGAACAATAAACCTTAATGTTTATAGGTTGTAAAGAAAAAAATATATTATTTTAATCTTGTGGTTGTGTGTGAAGAGAAAAAGGATAGTGGGAGAAAAAAAAAGAGAGAACAGTACTTTTTATTATTTTATTAGGTAGTTTATATTATTTTATTGAGTTGTATGTAAAAATAAAAACTAAGATGTTGGCTGAGTAGCAAAATGGGTTAGTAAAATACATAAAGTAGTATTTGAAAATGCAAAAATAATTTTTTTATTTTTTGCATCCCCGGATACTAGCGCTCTTAGATGGCAAACTCCATCCCCAAATTGGTATTAGTCAATTGGGCTATAAAAGCTATTGAGTATACATATGGAGCTTATACGGTGTAGGAATAATAATGAGAGATGATTTTGGTCATATAATTTCGGGGTCTACACGAAGGCAACCATGGGTCCCAATTTTAGTAGCCTCATCTCTCATGGTTGTGTCCAAAGCAATTACCTTGGATGCTAGTGTTTTTAATGCAACTTTGAAACAGATGTAACACAAGCGCTTCAACGCTTGTACAAAGCAAATTTCACTTGCAAAATTTTGGTCAACTCTTGAGTGATTGGCTAGAGGAGTAGTCTGCTTAGCTTATGCAGTGATAGTTTCTAATGTATTTAGCACTAGTTTCTAATGTATGCTAGTAAGTTGGAGCAAGAAGAAGAATAAGATGAAGAAGCTCTTATCCGGGGGGGGAGAGAGAGAGAGAGAGAGAGAGAGAGCACTACAACAAAATGTACTTTCAATGACGAAAAAATTCGTCACTAAAAGTCTAGTTTTTCATTGCTAAGAACCTTTAGTGACAAAATTGGACTTTTAGCGATGAAACTCATTTCATCGCTGAAACCCCGTCGCTAAAAGTCCTGGTGACGAAAAAATTTGTCACTAAAAGTCTGATTTGATTTTTTTTTTTTTAATGTTTTGTCACTAAATGTTTTCCTCGCTTAAAAACACCATTCAGTGATGAAAATATTTCGTCACTAAAAACACTATAGTTTATTAAATCATATTTAGTGATGAATAATTTTGTCACTAAAACTATTTTCGGGTACATATAGTGACGAAAAAGTTCGTCACTAAAACTATTTTTAAGAAAATCCAAGCACATATAGTGACAAAAATTTTCGTTACTAAAACCATTTCTTACAAAATTTTGCTACATTTAGCGACAAAATATTTTGTCACTAAAACAATTTTTTGTTGCTATATTTGTGACAAAAAAATTCACCACTAAAACTTATTTTCTGTTTTTATTTTTTTCATGGCTTTGATATTAACATGTAACCTGTCATTACATTATTAAAACCTTACATTTGAATAATACATTTAATTCAACAACACATTTATAAAAAAAAGATCCATATATTCTACAAGTAAAAAATAAAACAAGTATTCAATTTAAACTCTTTCCATACAAATTATTTGCAACATATACAATAACTCAAGATGTTTTATAACAATACAAAAGGTGTAGCATAATATAATTAGAACTAACATAAGATGTCCTCATATGTCTTCAAGTAATTCCAAAAGTAAACCTCCTAAAAGTCACCAATAAGAAATCTGTACAAATATAAAAACAATTAAAATTGTAAAGTAAAAACATTAATTATGTTATAAAAAAAACATTTCTAACAATGCATTAAGAGTAGTCACACCATGTAGTGTGAGTCAATTGCTAAAATAAAGTACTAACCAAAAAGTGTTTTAACTTGAAATTGAACCACCCCCATTGGTAAGAGCGTCATCATAACCCTTGCTTCTCAAAAAGTTAAGAATATTCTTTTGGACCTCTTCTTGCTTAGCTCATGCCTCTTGGTCCCTAACTCTTGCATCTTTAAGCTCAATTATCTCATTTTCTAGCCATTGGATATACTCCATTGAGGAATTAGATGAGGCGATGGTTACTAGAGAAGACGAAGGTCTCATGCCAAGTCTTTTTACAATACCAGACTTCTTCTTAAAAACCAAGTTTGAGATCTCCTCTTGTGTAAGGGGAATTGCATTAGGATCTTGACAATGATCCTTGTACACTTTCAAAATATTTTCCTATCATCTGAAAGAGAGAAAGAAACAAACAATCACAACATTAATACTATATATGTTATAGTTTTACAAACATGATAGGGATGGAATGATACACATACATATGACGCTTCATCCTCTTGGTGTATCCACATATTGTATTTTGATTGAAATAAACATCTTTGAAGATTTTTTCCAATTCAGGAACTTGACCGTCATTATTATTTGTTTGATTAATTAACATTCAAGTGTTACATAGATGTACTTAATTAATCAAAACATGTAATATACAAAGGTTTAAGAAAATGAAAAAACACGCACCTCCTCTTCAACCCTAACAGCAAGTGCCTTTGTCTCACATCGATGTTTGCCTGAAGTTTTCTTCCTATTTTCAGAGTTCTTTTTTGATTTTTTTCTAATAAACGACATTCAAGATATTTATTAGATGATGAATAAAATAGTATACATTTACTTCATCTAAGCATTAATCTAATTAGTTTACAACATAATATAGTAAACATTGGATAATAATAATAATAATATACGCATAAATAATTTACCAGTCAATCCTCATTGGTCCATCTCTCATCAATGAGTTCAATCCATAGTTCAAGTGTGAGTCGTCCTGGTACCATCACCTCGCGAGCGTGTAAGTCGTCCTGATGCCATTTGTAACTAACAAACATACATATAATGGAACAACAAAGTCATTACAAGTAATGGAACAATAAAGTTATTGTCATCTATTATACCCTATGGAATATCTATTATACCTTATGGATTACAAAATTAGATGACTCATCACCATTGTCATCGTCACCAATAGGTAGTACATAATCATCATCTACCGCAACACTAACTCTACTTCTTTTCCTTTTTGCACAATTGGACTAAACAGAATCCTTTAGAGAAGTTGAGATGTGCTTCAATCCTAAAGCATTGAATCTTTCTTGGTTTTGCTTTATTCTATCCAATCTTGCTATCTCATACATCGGTATGTTATGAGTGTATTTGGCCTTTTTGGGCATTTTTTGAAACTATGTACTGATATGAAAGATAAGTACAATTGCAACTAACTTAACATCAAAATCCACACCATTATCCATATCAAGCAACTCACAAGTGCAAAATTTGAATACAATTACTACTAACTCAACACAACAAATGACCACATCAATATCCATATCAAGTTCAAGATAAGTACAAAACATCTCAATAACAATTACTACTAACTTTACATATCATAGTCTATACCATTATCCATATCAAGCAATTCACAAGTGCTAAATTTGAACATAATTACTACTAACTCAACATAATAAATGATCACATCAATATCTATATCAAGTTTAAGATAAGTACAAAATAATTGCTACGTAGACAAGTATAAAACTTGAAGACAAGCACACAATATTTAAGACAATTGTTATGAACTCTACATATCATAATTCATATCAAGATCAACATTAGGTATGTCATACTCTTCATTTTGATTAACATCACTTGAAGTTCCACCTTCAAGAATAACCTCAGTTTCAACATCACCCATACAATAGTTAATAATATTGTCCTCAACATTAATAAAGACAATATCAACATTCGTTTTTTGTTGGATTGCGTCACTATCTTCTGTATTATCATTGGATTCTCCACCCCTGACTTTTGGGATATCAAACACTCCCTTATGTTGGATGGATTGCATAATTTTCCAAGATTCACCTAATTTGGAATTTTGAAAGTAAAAAACTTGTCTCGCTTGATTAGGAAGTATAAAAGGGTCATTTTCATATCACCGACTTGTAACATCAATGTTTGTGCAGTGTGCATCAGTTCTTATCGTTTTCCTTTGACTATTAGTACCAATATTATACCATTCACACTAGAGCAAAACAACTTTATGGCGAAACACATACTTCAATTCCCAAATTTTGCACAAATGACCATAGTAGTCTTGCATTTCTCCCTCATAGTCCCCTTCAATACATACACCATTATTTTGGGTTACACGACAATTGTCTAGGTCCCTTGTATGAAACTTTACACCATTGACCGTATAAACTGTGTACTCCTTCACATACGGCTTAGGACTATTTGCTAATGATCATAGCTGTTTAGTAGTTTTTAGTGACTCGTTAACTTTTAATCTATTCATCTATAATGACATACAACAAGTGATATTAAGTAATAATAAGTAATGACGAAACTATTTAAATGTTTAATTTTTATTAGTGCGTGATTAAATTTCAAATGTCTTACACGTTTTCTGAACCACTTAGGAAACTCTTGTCGTTGGATTTGATTCATGGCTTCTCCAGTAGGATTATGCAATGTGCTTTTGTGTTCACTGTTAAAAATAAGGTAATTTATTTTTAGTTAAGCATTGCAAATAATATTCAAAACTTAATCAAGCAAGACATGTATATGAAATCACATACTTTAAATAAGATTTCTTTAGCTGTTCTTGTATCTTTCCCACTTGCAACTCTAAAGATTTCATTCATTTCTCCGATAAACCATTATGCAATTGACTATGTCTCCAATAATGTTCCATAGGCAAATAAGTTCGATGGTTAATTAATCCAATTTTACTTTCCAAAACTTCTGAATATGGTTCATTGTTGTAAGTGTAACAAGAATGATAATCTTTTGTCCTCCACCCAGACACGCTATCAAATCTAGGATAGTCATGTATTGTCCACAACAAAGTTGCACACATCTAAAAATACTCTTTACTATAAACATCATAAGTTTCTACACCTTCTTCCCACAACTCCTTCAACTCGTTAACCAATATTTTCAAGTAAATATCAATCTCATTTCCCGGTTGATGAGGACTAGGAACAAGCAAGGACAACATAAAATATGGCTCCTTCATAACCAACCAAGGTTGTAGGTTATAGAGGATAAGTATGACAGGTCACATACTATAGTTGTTGTTTATATTCCCAAAAGGGTTAAATCCATCTGTAGCTAATCCTAATCTTATATTACGAGGTTCGAGGGCAAAATCAGGATGTTGCAAATCAAACTCCTTCCACTCCTCACTATCAATCGGATACCTCATTATCCCATCATCTATACGTTTGTCTATATACCATCTTATGTCCTTAGCTCTTTGCCTTGACATGTACAATCTCCTTAGTCTTGGTGTCAACGGGAAGTAATGCAATACCTTATTAAGAATCTTCTTATCTTGGGCATGTGTATCCTTACACCTAGGCCCCTCACACACTAGACATTTATCAAGGTTTTCATTTTCCTTCCAAAACAATTCACAATCATTTTTGTATGCATCTATATGCTCGTATGACATGCCCAAGTCACATAGTATCTTCCTTGCTTCATAAGTTAACCTTGGACCAAGTTACCTTTCGGCAAAACCTTTCTTAGCAATTCTAGCATCATATCAAGTCTCTTATTACTCAAATTAGTCATTACCTTTACATTCAACATCTCAATAACAAACTTCAAGATACTATAATTAGTGCAACCCGGATACAACTCACACTTTGCATCCTCCTTAAGTTTGTCAAAACGACGCACCTCCTCATCTTTGGTTGCATTTCTTGGTTTCCCTCTAATTCGGTCACCTACCAAGGCATTGATACCATCCATATGATCATTACCTTTACATTCAACATCTCAATAACAAACTTCAAGATACTATAATTAGTGCAACCCGGATACAACTCACGCTTTGCATCCTCCTTAAGTTTGTCAAAACGACGCACCTCCTCATCTTTGGTTGCATTTCTTGGTTTCCCTCTAATTCGGTCACCTACCAAGGCATTGATACCATCCATATGATCACCATCTGACATTTCATTATCATGAATGTTCTCGTTCAATACACAAGGTTCTCCATGATTATACCAATTAATGTAAGATTGCATAATCCCATGATAAAGCAAATGGATACGCATAGTATGAGGAGATTGACAATAGCAATTCACACAGTGAATACACGGGCACAAAATATTACTACTCAAGTTCACAACCGCTTTTGCAAAATTAATAAATGCATTGACCTCTTCAATATATGGATGACTTAATCTACCATCGGGTGTCTTACCTATTGTCATCCAACTTTTATCCATGTTTGACTACAATTACAAGATGAATACTACTTTAGTAAAATAAGGACAACTCATGCATAGTGTATTCTAATATTTAAGTCTATAAGCTATTTAGATAAAGTTCTATCCCATTCATGAATACACAAGTCTATATTAATACTTAAACAAATATATATTGCACACTAAAACACTCCTAATATTAGTTTAAACCACCTTATAACATCATGCAAGCCACCTACTTGCTCCAACACAATAGTCCACCACAAAATCAATTTCCAACATCACAAGTATAGAGTTTTACAGGTATTTAAATAAAATAAAATACTATTCATCACATCTAATCAACAAAACTAATTGAAAAACACTTCCAATATATATTTAAACCACCTTATAACACCATGCAAGCCACTTGCTTGCTCCAACACAACAATCCACCATAAAACCAGTCATAAACATCACAACTATAATACTTACAAGTATTGAAATCAAATAAAATACTATTCATCACATCTAATCAATAAGGTCCATTCACATTTGCAAGAAATTAAAAATACTCTCAATATGAATTTAAACCACCTTATAACACCATGCAAGCCATTTGTTTGCTCCAACATAACAACCCACCACAAAACCAATCACAAACATCACAAGTATAGAGTGTTTACAAGTATTGAAATCAATTAAAGTACTATTCATCACATCTAATCAATAAGGTCCATTCACATTTGCAATAAATTAAATGCACTCCCAATATGAATTTAAACCACCTTATAGCACCATGTAAGCCACTCGCTTGCTCCAACACAACAACCCACCACAAAACCAATCACAAACATCACAAGTATAGAGTGTTTACAAGTATTGAAATCAATTAAAGTACTATTCATCACACCTAATCAATAAGGTCCATTCACATTTGCAAGAAATGAAAACACTCCCAATATGAATTTAAACTACCTTATAACACCATGCAAGCCATCCGCTTGCTCTATCACAATAACCCACCACAAAACCAATTACAAACATCACAAGTATAGAGTTTTATAGGTATTTAAATAGAGTTTACTTACTATGATCAAGCTAAGTGTACAAGTCTAATTTGTTGGCTAAGCTCTGGTCTTTAACTTTCACAGATCTAAGCCTCTTTCTATTCCCCCACAGCAACCCAAACAATCACTAACCTTGTCATCACATTCAACCAAAAACCTTGTCACCAATACTAAAAAAGCCCTCAAATTATGTCACCAATGGGCATTCATCAAAAGCCTTTACAAACTATATGCAAAGAAAATTCAATTTACGAGTCTCCTATTCACCAAACCCATATAGCCAACAATAGTAATAATATCAACAAAGTGCACAAAGAGATAAACTCCAAAATCAATTCAATTATGTCACCATGTCCATTCCTAAAGTATTAAGCATTAATTTGACTTACAAAAGGTTCCTATCAGAAAGGCATTTCCTGTAAAATGAAAAAAAGAAAAAGAAAAAAAGAAGAAAGCAGTTAGTACAGCTTAAACATTAAAAAAATTTCAACATGCATATTGTTGAAGCAAGTGCCGAACACAATTTGTTACTGAATTCTTATTTACAAACAAATAAAGATAACCATAGCCATTTGGATAGTCTCTGTTTGGTTGCTCATAAAATGAATGTAAATGAAAAAGAAAAAAAGAAAAGGAAAAAAAAGAGCTGAAATAAAAACGAACAAACAAAACAATACCAAAAACCTTTCACATTACAAATTCACAATATTTACCAATGAACATTAAGAGAAACACAAATGGAGCAAAGAAATGGGAAAAGGAGATGAAGAAATAAGCAATGGGTATTCTTTGAAATTTTGAAATTGTAGAAAAAGGGTGAGTGACTTATTATCGTGATGGGAATGAAGTTTGTGATGGCTCAAATTGGCGACGGAATGCTCGAATTGGTGACGGTTGGTTTTCTTTTAGGTTATCAGTGACAGTGGGCTTATTTGTGATGGTTGCATTATCGGTGATTGTGAGTGGGCTTATCAGTGACAATTGAGTGCATTTAGGCGATGATTGAGATCATTTGGCTTGTCAGCGATGGTTGGGTTATCAGTGACAGTGAGTGGGCTTATCGATGACGGTTGGGTTCATCACAAGTATTGGTGACGGTTGGAGCTTAAGAGTCAAGCTTGGTATTTTTTTTTTTGTTTTGGTATTGAAATGGGGCTAGTTTGGGAGTATTTATATTGAAGTCTTTAGTGACGAAATGTTTTCGTCGCTATTGCCCACTTCTAGCGATGAATTTCAGTTTCGTCACAAAAGAAGATAGAATTTGTTACACTTTTAGCAACAACTTTTAATTTCATTGCTATAACACTTTTAGTAATGAATTTTAATTTCGTCACTAAAGAAACCATATTTTGTTCATATTTTTAGCGATGAAATTCAAATTTTGTTGCTATAGCATACTTTTAGTGACGAATTGTGATTTCGTCGCTAAAACTGTGAAATGAAAAACCATGATTATTTTTAGTGACGATTATTTTTAGTCACTAAAGCTTCCTTATAGTGATAAAAATAATTTTCGTTGCTAATACTATCCACAGCAACACCTACAATGACGAAATATTTTGTCACTAAAAATTTCAACTTTTAGCGACAAAATATTTCGTCGCTATAGACTAATTAAGTTTGTGTCAAAGTTTTCCCTATTGGTGCCCATTTTTCAGATCACAATAGTGACAAAATTTATTTTTCGTCTCTAAATGCTATAATTTTTTTCATTATTAGCGACGAAACTCATATTTCGTCACTAAATCTGTATTTTTAGCAATGAAAAATATTTTCTCACTAATTTTCATCGCTAAAAATACATTTTGTTGTGGAGAGAAGCATTATTGCAATATTCATCCCTTTTTTTTTTTGGGGTATCAAGATGCATTAGATGAGTAGCACGTACTTTGCAAATTGTGATATAAGGGTCGTCATTAGGAATAGGGGGGCATGAGTAATACCGCTAAGCATGAAATGGCCTGTGTATGATAGGTTCCCCAAAGAAGGGAAAAAAATTCACCAAATGGAAGAGAATAGATGCTATCGAAAGCAAAGTATGTTGCATTATTGCATTCATAAGAAAGGGGTGCTTTCAACTTGAAAACTTTGTTTTGCAATTTGATTTCCAAGGGCTATGTATGTCTTATTTCTTTTGAATTAGGATTTTTTGGGTAATTGTTTTGCATGGTCGGTTATTGTTGTAACTAATTCCATAAATAAAATAAAATAAAATAAAAAATTTGGAATCAGTCTTTTTTTTTTTTTTTTTGGTGAAATTGGTTTAATGAGTTTTATTTTATTTTAATTTTTTTTTTTACAAAACAAAAAAAAGAAAAGAAAAGAAAATAAAGACAAACAAGGTCTCTTGATGGAAATCTTATGTCTCGCTTGTTGTGTTGCACAATAAATGAGTCTATTATATTTTTACCCATTTTAGAAGAGAAAAAAATTGCTCTAAGATAAAATTATATTCTGGACTAATATAAGGGTGTGTTTGTTTGGAGGTGAAGTAGGGTGGATAGAAAAATATGGAGAGAAAATGGAAAGGAAAACTTTTTTGGAGTGTGTTTGTTGGTTAGGTGAAGAGAAAGGAAAATAAATGACGGGACTCAGTATTTTCTCCCTGGAACCACCAAAAAGTTTTCTTTCCAAAATGGAGAGAAAACTGAATAGAGAAATTGGGCATCATTTTTAAATGAAAATGCCCATGTACAATTGCACCTTCACCCACGTTGCTTTTCTTTACACTTTTTATTTTCTTTTCTTTTTTACTTTTGATTTACAGGGCAACATTGACTGCCTCTCCTTCTTTCTTTCTTTTTTTTTTTTTTTTTTTTTTTTTTTTTTTTTTTTTTGTGTGTGTGTGTGTGTGTGTGTATATATATTTTTTGTTTAGATGTGTTTTTTTTTTTTTTTTTCATGGACACAATTTGTATTTTTTAATAAATTTAGGCGATTGGTTTTTTTTGGTTGTTTATCACTTTTTTGGTTTTAATTGGGTATCATTTTTTAACAAAGATATATACGTAAATTTATATAAACTCACTTTTTCTTACTCTCTATTTTTCCACTCCCAACCAAATAAAAATGAAGGAAATTAAAATCTTTTCTATCCTCCCACTTTTCCATCCTTTTACCATTTTTTATCTTCCCACTTTTCTATCCCTCCAACCAAACAGACTCTAAGTATATATGTGTATAAAGGTCCCTTTTGGAGAGTATGCGAAGTGCACAATTAGGTGGAAGCATGCAAAGAGCCGTTTGTTTTGGGCCAAAAGTTGTGTGGTTCATATAAGCCATTTGAATGTACAATGTTCCAAGAGTCAATCTAGTCATCGTTCGAAGACCTTTTTTTTTTTTTTTTGGATAATACACTGTTCGAAGACTTGTCTCTCTCTGTCCCTAATAGAAGCATGAAACCCCAACAAAACATATCCATGATTTGGACTGGACCCTGCAAATTCAATTATACAACCATTTGCGTCCTTCTAGCGTCTCGTAAAAAATATGCTTATTTGAACGTTACAGATAGTACATAGCTTTTCTTTTTCCCAAGTATTTTCTCATATCCTAGTGTACAATATTCAGTTTTGAAGTATATGGGTAGTTAAGTGCACACGAAAAACCCTATTTTTTATTTTGCCAAAAAATATTTGTCAAATAAGAGAATGCGGCACTACTAATTAAATAAAAAAATTAAAAAAAGGGTAAAGATAAATAAATAAATAAGAATTTTTTGTTTTGTTTTGTTTTTTTGCTTAATTTTCTTTTACCACTCTTTTTGTGAAACCTTGGGGTTGGGACAGATTCTGGTCTTTGTACTTTAAATCTTGTGTCATTCTTATTTATTATTATTATTTTTTTTTTATATAGATATAATTTATACTTTAGCCTAATTTAAGTGTATATGTGTGTAAAGTTCTTTCCTAAAAACTTGAACCCCAACTCTTGTCCCCCACACCCCAAAAGCACTTGTGTCATTCTTAACTCATAAACACATGCAAAGAGTCGTTTGAAGTGGGGTCAGTCATAACACCACTTCACTTGCATTCAGCAAAAAAAAAAGGGGGGGGGGGGGGGGGGGGCATATATGTGGTCCATTTAAACCATTTGATTGTTCAATGTTCCAAAAGTCGTCTATCTCTATCCCTAATAAAAGCATGAGAACCCTACGAAACATCCATGATTTTAAGTAGACCCTAGCAAAATCTAGGGATGGCAATTTATGCCTAACCCATGAGTACCTAGCCCTGCCTGACCCATTACCCGGTCTGATAAAGAATAGGGTCGAGTATGGGTTTTTCTTTTTTATATAAAAAAAAAAAAAAAAAAAAAAACTGAAATGGGTTCAGGTTTTGTCAAAAACCCAACCCGAACCCGGATACGACCTAACTTAGTTAGCCTAAATATAAAATTACAAAAAAATTACCTATATATATATATATATATATCTCACAACCCTAACCTAAAACTCATTTCTCTCCTTTCTCTCTCAACTTAGCCGCCTCTCTCCCTTCTCTCTCAACTCAGCCACCTCCCTTATTGACTCTCACTCTCACTTGCATCTCATCTAGTCCTTACAGACTCCCACTCTCACTCAAATACTCACATCTCATCATCACCCTCACTCTCATTCACTCAACGACCCACCCTCAGCCTCGTGGAGGAGCACAAATCTCGTGGTGGTTGCCATTTTTGTCATAGAGGAGCACGCGGTCTGAGTTCTTCTTCTTTTCTTTTTCTTTTGGTTCTTTTTTTTGGGGGGGGGGGGGGGGGGGGACAGGGTTCATTTCCTCTCTGAATAGTTTTTGTTTTTGGGTATTTGTTTGAGGATTTAATATCTAAAAATCGGAGTGAATGTTGTGTTAATGTAAAAATATGTCCATAAATGATAAATGGAGTTTTGTTCCTCTCTCAGTAGTTTTTGTTTTTGGGTATTTGTTTGAGGATTCAATATGTAAAAATCGGACTGAATGTTGTGTTAATGTAAAAATTTGTCCATAAATGTAAAAATCGGAGTTTTGTTTCTTCCATAAATGATAAATGGAGTTTGAGGATTTAATTTCAACAAGACTAATAACAATGTTGATTGATTTGTGTTTGTGTTTATGTTTGGGTTTTATTTATTTATTTATTTATTTTTTAAAATAAGATTGAGTTGGATTGGGCCACGAATTAGGCTTAGAAGTGGCTGGACGGGACCCGCAGAGACCCGACAAGCCGGGTTCGGGGCGAAAAAAAGACTTGTTTATTAAATGGGCCAAGTCTGCGTAACAGGGGAGGACCCGCGGGTTGGGTTTGGAAATCAAAAACCCCGGCCCGAGCTCGGCCTGTTGCCATTCCTACCAAAATCAAAACAAGTTCTCTTTTAAGACTTGGGAGGGTTTTGCAAAAGGTAAACATATAGATTTGTTTACATGCAAATAAAAGTGAAATGTCAATTTGTTTAGAAAAAAATTAAAATTTGAATATTAAATTTGAGAGTATGCGATGGACGGAATTAAAGCATTTACGTCAATTTGTGTATAATAAAAATATATATAAATTTAAATCTTTTTGTTTAAAAATGATCCACATCAATCCGTGTATAATTGTGTAAATTTACAAGTTTGTTATAATAACCATATAAATTTAAAAATATATCTTTCTTTATGTATCTCGATGATGAAGGAAGAGAGTGGGTAGTGGTTATCATGTGTGAAGAAAGAGAAATAATTCTAAAAAATCAAGAAAAATTGATGTATATCGAGGATGATGGTTATTCTTTCTTTATGTATCTCGAGGATGAAGGAAGAAAGTAGATGGTGATTGTTGTGTATGAAGAAAGAGAAATAATTTTAAAAACCATGAAAATTTATATTTTAATAAAATCTAGTGTAAAATAGATAATTTGATATGGAGTGTTTTAAAAAATGAATATGAAAAATAGAAAAAAGTATATTCTTATTGTTAGGGTCATATTTTCTATATATTGGCTTATCCTTTGACAAAACACACTTTACTTGTAATTGAGTAGATCTAAGTTAGATTTAATGTATCAAGAAGTATGTTACTCAAGCATAACAAGTGGTATTATTAAAGACATGAAAATTGATCCAAGAAACAAGTGAAGAAAACTAGTTTTAGTGATTCTTGATATTAGGCTCGACACTAGCATCTATCGAGAATTAATGGTAAAACTCGACACACACTCGATCTATCGAAGACTTATGATTTCAAAAATTTCATATCTGAAATTCAACCGATGATGACTTGGATGATTAGAGTTTTTCTCTCTACAACCCTGGACCATATAAAAGACTTATTTTAAAGTCATTAAAGACACAGAGACTCAATTAGAGAACTCATATACTCTGTGAGAAACTACTGCATTTTGTACACCTTAGGGATTTGTAACCAATTACTTCCTAACCTTCAACGTGCTCTGAAGAAAAGAACTTTGTAGCCAACAACAATCAATCAGTTGCTTGGAGTTAGTTATGTACTGGGATCCGTGCAAAAGAAGAAGGCTCTACAAGATCAAGTCCAATTGGGGATTGAAGTAAAGGTTCAACTGTAAGTTGGTATTTTAGGATAGACCAAGGTAGTGGTAAGATTCCTTATACTTATAATCGCTTGATTATTGATTAGTGAATTCTTGGGAGTGATGACCTGAAATTCACCTAGTGGAGTTTTTGCCTTGCAAGAGATTTTCCCCATTCCTCAACAAATTACTGTGTTATTTAATTTCTGCTGCCTATTAGTTTATTTGGTGATTTGTTGATTCCTCCACAATTTGCATATAGTTTGACCTAATTAATCAATTTGGGTAATTGAATTAATTAACCGGGGTTAATTTATAACTCAACACTTATGTTAAAATAAACAGAAATTTTTGCACGAGCTAATACAAATACTCTTGGGGTGAAAGGATGCATCAAATTGCTTAAAATTTCAAGAAAGAAAAATACTCATAAAATGGAAATAAAATTTTAGATATATTATAGAGAAAATTAAAATGTTTAACGTATTCTAGTCTTGAGCTTTAAGTCATGTGTCAGTCATAACTCATAAAAGCATGCGAAGAGCCGTTTGTTTTGGGCCAAAAGTCATGTGGCTCATTTAAGTCATTTGAATGTTCAATGAATCAATGTTCGAAGAGTCGTCTCTCTGTGCCCCTAGTGAAAAGCATGAACCCCATCCATGATTTGGACTTTGGAGTGGACCCTCAATTATGCAATCAAATATACTTATTTGAATGTTTCAGATACCACATGGGTTTTTTTTTTTTTTTTTTTTTTTTTTTTTTTTTTTTTAAATTTTTTTGTTTCAATGAGTGAGAGTTGCATTTTTTCAACTTTTGAATCCCGATCATTTACAACTATTGCACAACGTATTGTACCTGATCTCAATCCTCCCAAGTATGCTCTCATATCCAGCTGTATAATATTTGGTTCTGGATGATATTATTTCTAGGTTTTAAATAAAAGAAGTTGCATATTCTCAAGACACAAAAAAATAAATAAAGCCTAAATTGTAAACTACACCTCTAAAGTTTTGGATGTTTGTATTTTAAACTCTGAAATTTCAAATTTTAGATTTTATCTCTGGAATTTTAGGCAGGGACAGAACCAGGATTCATACCTGGGGGGGGGGCAAAGCTTAAAACCAAAAAAACAAATTATGACAATAAAAACTAACATCTATTTCATATTCAAGAAAATACTACCTACAAAATAAATATTTCTTAAACATTTCATATTATAAAACATATTAACAAAGTATAACATACAAAATAATTGTTTCTTATTTTGTGCGCGATTTTTGTTTAATCCATATTTATTTATTTTTATTTTGGTTTTGTAGTTAAAGGGGCATGAATTTTATTTTATTTTATTTATTTTCTTGTAGGTCAATATCTAAATATTTTAGAGGAGGAGAGACATATATATATATATATATATAAGGCCAAATCTTAATTTTTTATACTAGTTTTTTTTTTTTTTTTTTTTTTTTTTTTTTTTTAATTTTGGAGGGGTGGTGGGGGGGGGGGGGGGGGGGGGCAATGGCCCCCCTCTTGCATAATGTAGGTCCATCCTTGATTTTAGGTATGTTTGGATTTAACACTTTGAAGTTTCTGAGTTTAAATTTTACACCATAAAGTTTAAGAGTATTTGGATTTTAGAATTTGAATTTTATCCGCTAAAGTTCTAGAATTTAGATTTTACGCCCTGAAGTTCTATTCCATGTCATTAGTAGCCCCCTGTCCATACTTTCCGCTTAATGCCACATAAACTTGCCACACGCATGTTTTACTTATTTAATAAAATGATTCCACATCATTACAACACATTTTGATTTTAAGTTTTCGTTCTAGTTTATTTCACAAATTTGGATGATTCTCAACCCTCTCAAGATAAAACTTAAGGCAGTTATAAACTAGTTTAAATATATATATATATATATATATATATATCAACTAAATAGATTTTATCTATTTGTATCATGTCCTCAACAAAATAACCCCATAACTTTCTACCGAGGTTTTCAGTAATCAGCTAGATTATCAAACCTACAAATCAAAGTTATGCATATATGGTACAGATAAAATAAGATATTTATGGTGTAGTCCCTACCGAACAAGACAATTAATTCCATATCTGATTTGAATATGATATTTATAGTGTAGTCCCTACATAAATTTAGATATATGGAATAAAATTGGAATGACCTCAATTTCAAATTCTAATTGAACATCTAGAAGGATAATTATAGTGTGGTCTCTACATAAATGTAAACACATGACGCAAAATTGGACTCTAATTTAGAATTCTAATTTGACTTTCTCTGTGTTTTGCCTATTTATAGAAATAGAAAGAGAGAATACAACCACGTAGTATACAGGTAATTATTGGGTACTCCCAGAGTATCATAAATGGGTACTCCCGGAGTATCATAAATACGTACTCCTATCTCATATAACTATGGGTCCCACTAATTAAATTTAATTAGTGGGACCTACAGTCAAGTGAGAGGGAGGAGTAAGTATTTATGGTACTCCCAAAGTATTTAATAATTTTCTGTAGTATACATTCTCTTACATAAGAACAATTAATAAATCCATCAAATTTAATTCATAATGAAATTTATTGTTCATACAAAATTAACTGATTGAGAAACAACCTTTAAAAGGGTTACAATCAAAATCGAAAATTCAGTCCTTTATTTTATTATTATTATTGGTTATAAAATATGCACGCTCCTATAATATTGAATTCCCAACAATGGTTCTAGGAATAGTGTATGCAATATCCTTAAAACGTACGTTGTTTCACATAGAGATGGAGCCAGAACTTTGAGTTAAGGGGTGGTTTTACCCTTGGCTATGTGTGACAATTTCAACCTCTGGCTCTACTACTACTTAATTGCTAAGGTTTTTTTTTTTTTTTTGGTAAGAGCAAAATTATTTTTGTTTAGAAGTGTTTTAAAGGGTATGGTTGTTTATTTTGGATAAAATTGGTGGATTGGGCTTAATTTTGTTTTAGTTTTACTATTGGTAATTTTTGTTGTTGAGCTAATTTTTTTTTGGGCTTCTACATTTTGTTTTAGATTTTAGATCTATAAATGTTTTATGGTCACTAAAATGAGGAAAATGCTAGAATTACAAACTTTTTTTTTTATATAAATTTTTTGAGGTAATAAGTGATTACTACTAAGTAATAAAATAATGTAAGTAGTGGGCCCGTATGCGAACCAATAAGAATTTGCAACCAAAACAGTTTGTAAAAAAGTTTGTAAGTATAATATTACTCAAAAAATAATCAATGATATTGTTTAAGGGGAGTAAAATGTAATTTTTTAAAATAAAATTTGAAAGTTCAAAAATGTGTATAAACACCTTTGAACGTTTAGACCCCCAAATTTCAACTTATCCATTTCAAGCAATATGTCAAACAACTAGTGCGCGGAAACTTAACATATGCTATAATATGAAATTGGTAAAAACTATCTAAGCCAAAACAAAATATAATCCATAGCAGATAATAAAAAGGCAAAGATAGAGAGGAAGGAAGATGCAAACACAAAGACAACACGCGATGTGTTATCGAAGAGGAAACCGAAGCCCTCGGCTTAAAACCTCTCCGCCGCCCTCCAAGCGGTAAACAATCCACTAGAAAATACAGTTGGGATACATGGACAGCAATAGACCCTCCAAGCCTAATCTACCCAGTGCACCTAAGCCCTCCAAGCTTCTTACTCCAACGAGGTTGCGCCGAACCTTTTTCTTTTCTAGCTTCCCGGATTCCGCTACTAGACCGTAGCATCAACCAATGAAGATTGGTTCTTTCCTAACTGCTTCCCAGAACACCAAACAACCCTCTCACAGTAATGGATATGGTGAGAACAAGGTTATGGTAAAAAGGCCTCTCAAGGATTTGGCAATGGAGAGGAAGAGAGTTGAGGAATTTGAAGAGACTCTAATGTATAGATTGTGGGTGAATCAATCTTGTTTTTCTTTAGGGTTTCTCTCTCAAAATTCTCTCTGGAAGCTCTCTCACAATCGTGGGTAAAAGGGGTATTTATATTGGAGTGGGAGAGGAATGTGAAACGTCAGGTTTTACAAAACAGGGGTGGCTCGCGGCTTGACCTCGCGGCTTGACCTTGCGGCTTGACTAAGTCGCGAGATCCAGTCGCGAGATAACCGTATGGCCAGTTGTCCTGTTTTGTCCTGTAGTGCTCCAGCTTGCATGACTGTTCACCTTCCAGCATGCTTGGCACGTGTGCTGCGTCTGGCGGCTTACAGCCGCGAGTCACCCGCGAGTTCCAGCCGTGAGTCTCTGTTTTCTTGCACACTCTTGAGCAATCTTCACTCTATCTCACTCACTACCCTTACATCAAACCCACCTAAATACAGGGTTACTAAATGCTGAATTACAAGCAAATTTGGCACGGAATAAAGCCAATTAGATGGTTGAATAAATTCAACCTTACAATCTCCCCCTTTGGCTATTCCGTGACAAAACCCTAAAACAGACTCTAGACTTAACATGTGAGTTGGGAACAGTTGAACAAAACTCACTCACACCTAACTCTAGAAGCTGTGAAGCACTTGAATCATATGAACATAATACTCCTGAAACACAACAATACACCCTGATCATTGTAAGCAGAAAATCATTGAATGCATATGAAACAGGCAATATGTGATCAAGCAAAGATGGAGTTAAGAAACAAACCATGGCTTGATCAACCAAGTGAACACCACAAGGTAGTGATCACAGTGCTCATTCACACTTGGAATGAACACAAGGACATACAAGTTAACAAGCACAAGGCAAGACACTTGTATGTTCAACACTCAACCAATGCATAGTACACAAGGTATATGCATCTAGGAACAATCCTACAAGGGCACAAGAGTGACAGTACATAAATCAAAATGCAAGACATTTAGATTAAAGTACTGATTTCAACATAGCATAAAGGCTGCAATTAAGCAAGGTACATACCATAAAGCCTACAAACTATGCATAAAACAATAACCCTAAAAGCTTACAAAAGCAACATGGGTATAGACAAAAAAAATCCTAAATAACATCATCAAAATATGTTAAAGTTTAAACCAAGAGTATAGATAAGAGTTAGAAACAACTATACACCAAAAACACAGTGTATCAAACCCATAAAAACACTAAAAGTCCAACAAACAAAACCTAAACCTATAAGTTTAGAGAATAAGACTTAAAACAAAAGTATAACAAAAGTATGTGTGAACTCCCCCTATCACTATGCACACTTATGCTCACTTCCCTTTGAACTTTCTCCCCCTTACTGAATGCTCTCCCCCTTTTTGGCACGAATAGCTAAAGGCTCTCGTCCAACCTTTGTTGAATAGCATCTAGCTAATTCTCCATAGTCTCAAGACGCATTTGTACATGGTTGTTTGTGGAGTAGAGAAGTGCCACAATCTCATCAATGCGTTTCTGAATATGCTCAAGTACACTGCCCACTCTATCAGTATGAGGAGCAGTCTGTGCTTGCGGAATACTAGCCTGTGAAGCTTCAGGAGCAGCACGCGAAGTAGATGTGGTATGTGCAGGTGTCTCTGATTTAGGGGCAGATGGAGTAACCGGAGAGATGTGAGCACTCCTTGGTGTTTTAGAGGAGTGACTTCTGCTAGCTTGAAGAGTGAACATGGAAATAGGACGCTGACGGGTCAACATCTTTCCATCTGCAGGGGGAATAATGCCTTCACGAAGAATGAGCTTCATGATGAGACTGCAAAATGGAATGATTCCTCGAGTTGCAGTTCGACAAGCGGTCTTCCTCAAGGTGTAGTAGATGTGAGCACATATATCAATGGAGGCTCCTGTAATAAGATCACAAAGGAATAGAGCTCTTCCAAGATTGATGAATGTAGTGTTGGATAGTGGGTAGAGATTGGTGAACATGATCAACTTCAGAGTGGTCAGCTCTGGTGCAAACTTTGCGGTGCTGATGGATGTTCTTGCACTTGATACTTCATGATCGGATCCTAGGATTTGTAGAATTTCTCCAACCTCTGGAGTTCGTTCATCGTAAGGAGTTAGATCCACATTCTGAGGTTTGGTGATGCCGAGAAGATCTGCGATGGAGTTCGGAGTGACGATAAACTCCTTTCCTCTGACCCAGAAAATTAGTTCAGCTCCAAGATCAGTTGTATTGGAGATAGCTTCCTTAACCAGTTCAGCCATTGGATCGTCAAAGTTCCCAAACAAGTTTGCCCAATCTCGTTTCTCAAAGATTCGAGGGATAAAAGTGGTCCCTAAGGTGTTAAACTCCACCACCCGTTCCACTATAGTAGTTGACTTGTCAAAAATGTTTGAGTAGACGTGTGAGGTAAGCGGAGTTCTGAACCTATCCTCATTGGGGTCTTGAGATGCCTGTGATGATAGTCGAGTCCTTTTAGCAACTGGTGTTGCTGGATCGTCAGCAACAATGTCCTTTCCCCTGGAAGATCGACGAGACATCTGCAAGAGAACAGGCCCACAGCAAAGAACCAACAGCAGTACCACACAAGATAAATGTCAACAAGATTCAGTGCTAATAGAAGGAAAAAAAATTCCAAAACATAAATACAAACTGAAGATAGTGCAGACCCAACCAGACTTCCAACAATACAAAGGAGCACAAAATGACAGGTGCAGGAAAATGGTGATAGTGCAAAAGAGCATAGATAACCACATATTCAAAGATAACTGTCAATGAGACAATCGACCATGACCATGAAATGCACACAGAACAACACATACAACCACAATAGAACAAAAGACAGATCAAAGTCATACGTACTCACAAATGGAGTAAAACCCAGAAGACATTATCAAACCCATATCCCAAATGAGTGAGAGGACCCATCAAACAACAAAGCACAATGTAACCAACAATAGAGTAAATCAGAATCAAACACAACCCACAAAAACCAGTACATTCAACAAAAAATCGAGCACATTAAGATTCTAACCGCAATAGCAACTCATAGACAAAGCAACAAAATGAAACTCAAAACATAAATATGTAGTGAGGAATAGAAAACCCATACCTTACTAGATGATTTTGAGAACAAATGGAGCAAAAATGATGTGAGAAACTAGAGGCACAGTGTATGGGTAAGAGCAGTTTTTAGAAAGACAATGAACAGTCACAAGAGTTCGAGGGAAAAACTGGAAAACGCTTTTAAAAACTGTCCCTATTTTTGCCAAACACGCGTTTTTCGCGACTGAGGTGAGTCGCCAGCAAGTCGCCAGGTTGAGCCGCCAAGACCCTCAAAGGAAAAATTTTGAAAAAATTTTTCTAAGTGTTTTTCGCGACTGGAAGGTCTACCCGCGAGGGAGTCGCGAGCTGAGCCGCGAAAATCTCTGGATAACCTCGCGACTGGACCTTTCACTCGCGAACAAGTCGCCAAAATGGACCCGCGAACACGCGACTGAGGCTCGCTATTTGACATACCCGCGACTAAGCCGCCAAAACTGGATTTTTGAAATATTCAGATTTTTCAACAAAATACTTTCCAAAAACACCTAAAACACTCAAAAATCTTTTTGTGCTTGAAACAACAAAGATTGAGCATGTGAAAAACATATTTCATCAAGTACAATTACACAAATGATTATGGCATTCTTTGAACATAAACTTGTGTGTTGTGTGTGGATATCAACAATGAGATAGTCCTTAGTCTAATGTGAAGCTTCAATGATCAATTCAACCAAGGCATACACAATTAGCACTAGATCATGTGATCTATCTCACTTATAGAAATATGTATATATGACCTCCCACAAACTTGATAACATGACTTGGAGCTGTACATTTGACTCCACTTTTAATCATAACATTTGATCTTTTTGATCCTTTTAAGACAACACCTCTCATTGTGAGAGTGATATTTGATAAATCTCTTTAATGAACAAGCCTTTGGCCTTTTGAATAAACATTTGTCTTTAATTTTTGGTCGCTTTCCCTTTTTCCTAGTCGAATACTAGTATGTGCGACAGGCTTTTGCAGCTCAATATCTCTTTTCATTTGGAGATTTACATTTAGTGAGCTCTTTTTAGCAATAACAAAAATAAAGAGTGGGAAGAAATATAGACACAAGTCTATGCATGTCTCAAGATCAACATAACCATTCACTAATCATTCATGACAAGTTTGAAGATCTATTTACAATAATCACAAAGATTTCAAGATTTCTCCCACAGAGATATGAGTGCAAAGAAACAAGCAATGCTCGAAAATGCACAAAGCCAATTGCACAAAGGTACAAGGCAAAACATGTTTTGAGACAAAAACTCAACAATGTCAATCAAACTTTTGATTTTCTAATTTTTATGTGAATTTTGGATTTTTGACACATAAGAAGAAAAAGATTGATCAAAAACAAAAAATATGCACAAGTAGGCAAGCAAACAACCAGCAGCAAAAACACCAAGCAAACAGACAAACATCGTCACAAAACATAGGAAGTATTAATGCATGGACATGTTGCAATGCTTATGCATGAGTACCCTTTTTCACCCACACGTCACTTGCGTTTGGGGTGATTTCCTTATAGGATTGGGTACGGGAGTTAGGGCTTTCAAACCTTCGTGAGAAGCTTTCCAAGCAGTTGGTGAATGCACCAATCATCTTCATCACGTTCATCATTCCGGGATCACCATTCTGATCTCTAGATTGATCACCTGCCCAATTTCTTCTATCATTTCTAGGTCCTCCTGACCTTTGAGGAGTTGCACTGTTCTTTGCTCTCAGCTTTTGGCAATTTGGTCGGGTATGTCCTTGAAGTCCGCAATAATGACACACATAAGTTGCTCTAGGACCTCTTTGTGGTCGTGGATGTGACTTGGCACGAGATTCAGACCTGCCCACAGATTGACTACGGGGATTCAGCATCCGTTGGTTCACCACATTCTTCTTCTCCTCCATCTTGAGCTCCTCATCAGTAAGGTCAGCTACAACTGGATCTTTGGCCTTTACAAACTTCACTTCTTTAGTGACATTTCTAGATGAACTACTTCCTCTGGTATATCCCAATCCGGATTTGTCTGAAAAGCTCTTTTGAGATGAGATAACATCATCTAGCTTCTTGGTGGTGACCCTGTCTATTTTAGCATTTGCTTGCACAACCTCTTGCTCAAGAAATCTCACTTTTGTGTAAGCTTCTGACAGTTCACCATTCAAAGTTTCTATCTCACATTTGGCCTCCCTATATCGGATTAGGAGACTTTTGTAGTCCTCCTCTGCCTTCTTCATTTTTCTCACAGCAGCCTTGGCCACCCTTGTGTACTCACCCGACTTCTCCAAGAGTGAGTTATAATTCTCTTGAAGATTTGCTGTGCTTTCATCTTGTTCAACATCTGATTCTTCAACAATTCCTAGTGATTCATCATCACTATGTTCTCCAAGGTCTTGTACAAGCAGATTCAACTCATCTGAAGACTTAACATGAGCAATGGTCATAAAAGCTGAATAGTTCCCCTCTCCATCACAACTCTCTTCAGATTCTGAGTCAGACGAATCCGAGTCACTCAATGTCGTGGCATACACTTTACCTTTCAATTTCAAATAATTCGGACATTCCTTCTTAAAGTGTCCATGCCCGTTACATTCGAAGCAAGTGACACCTTGTGTAGGTTGGGATTCTTTTCCATCTTTCTTTTTGAATTCCCTTTTCTCCCTTTCAGAACTTTGGAATTTTCTTTTATCATCAAATTTACCATTATTTTTGAATTTCAAGAACTTTCTGAAATTTTTGACAAGGTATGCAACATCTTTGTCAACCACATCTTCTCCCGATGAGTCTTGATCTTCCACCTTCTCATTAATGGTCTTTAGAGCAAGAGATTTACTCTTCCGTTGATTGGGCAGCGACATCTCATAAGTTTGCAGAGAACCAACCAGCTCCTGTACTTTGATGTCATCAAGGTCCTTGCTCTCTTCAATCGCTGTTACTTTAGCACGAAAACTTTCCGGCAATGATCGAAGGATCTTTCTTACAATTTTTGAATCCTCTGTTTTCTCCCCCAAGTTGAACTTGCTGACAACCACCTCATTTAGCTTCCCATAGAAAGAGTCAAAAGACTCATCCTTACTCATTTTAAGCTCCTCAAACCGAGTGGTCAGCATTTGCAACTTGGTGTCTTTCACTTTCTTCGTGCCTTCATAGGTGGTTTCCAAAATCTCCCATGCTTCTTTGGCAATGGTGATATGAGAAATCCTGTGAAATTCATCTGGAGACACACCACAGAAAATAGCATTGAGTGCTTTACTGTTAGCATTAGATGCAGCAAGAGCTGCCTTATCCCAAGTGGATTTGGCTGCCTCAAGTCTGGTCCAACCAATCTCAACAGCATCCCAAACAGATTCATCAATAGAACACAGAAAAGCTCTCATGCGAACCTTCCAAAAAGCATAATTACTACCATCAAAATATGGAGGTGCATTTAGGGATTGAGACCTATCCATCTCAAAAGGGAGTCAAGGATCACACAATGGTATTAAAACCAATAAAAGTGTACCCGCTCTGATACCAAATGAAAGTTCAAAAACGTGTATAAACACCTTTGAACGTTTAGACCCCCAAATTTCAACTTATCCAATTCAAGCAATATGTCAAACAACTAGTATGCGGAAACTTAACATATGCTATAATATGAAATTGGTAAAAACTATCTAAGCCAAAACAAAATATAATCCATAGCAGATAATAAAAAGGCAAAGATAGAGAGGAAGGAAGATGCAAACACAAAGACAACACGCGATGTGTTATCGAAGAGGAAACCGAAGCCCTCGGCGTAAAACCTCTCCGCCGCCCTCCAAGCGGTAAACAATCCACTAGAAAATACAGTTGGGATACATGGACAGCAATAGACCCTCCAAGCCTAATCTACCAAGTGCACCTAAGCCCTCCAAGCTTCTTGCTCCAACGAGGTTGCGCCGAACCTTTTTCTTTTCTAGCTTCCCGGATTCCGCTACTAGACCGTAGCATCAACTAATGAAGATTGGTTCCTTCCTAACTGCTTCCCAGAACACCAAACAATCCTCTCACAGTAATGGATATGGTGAGAACAAGGTTATGGTAAAAAGGCCTCTCAAGGATTTGGCAATGGAGAGGAAGAGAGTTGAGGAATTTGAAGAGACTCTAATGTATAGATTGTGGGTGAATCAATCTTGTTTTTCTTTAGGTTTCTCTCTCAAAATTCTCTCTGGAAGCTCTCTCACAATCGTGGGTAAAAGGGGTATTTATATTGGAGTGGGAGAGGAATGTGAAACGTCAGGTTTTACAAAACAGGGGTGGCTCGTGGCTTGACCTCGCGGCTTGACTAAGTCGCGAGATCCAGTCGCGAGATAACCGTATGGCCAGTTGTCCTGTTTTGTCCTGTAGTGCTCCAGCTTGCATGACTGTTCACCTTCCAGCATGCTTGGCACGTGTGCTGCGTCTGGCGGCTTGCAGCCGCGAGTCACCCGCAAGTCCCAACCGCGAGTCTCTGTTTTCTTGCACACTCTTGAGCAATCTTCACTCTATCTCACTCACTACCCTTACATCAAACCCACCTAAATACAGGGTTACTAAATGCTGAATTACAAGCAAATTTGGCACGAAATAAAGCCAATTAGATGGTTGAATAAATTCAACCTTACAAAATTAATAAAATTAGTACACACATATATAAATATATATATATATATATATATATATATATATATATATATATATATATAACAATAGTTTTTAAAAAAAAAATTAGGGGGGACCATTGCCCCCCTAGTCCAACAGTGGCTCCATCCTTGGTCTCGCAAGCAAGGAGACAAAAGCATCATTGCACTATTCATCTTCTCTTCTTTTTCTTTTTTTTCTTTTTTATATGTATCAAGACACATTAGATGAGTAGCACGTGCTTTGCAAATTGTGATATAAAGGTTGTCATTAGGAATAGGGGGGCTCAAGTTATAACGCAAAGCATGAAATGGCATGTGTATAATATGTTCCCTAAATAAGGGGGAAAAAATCACCAAATGGAAGAGAATAGATGCCATCGAAAGTAGAGTTTGTTGTATTATAGCATTTATTGTATCAAATATGTCTAGTTAGTTAACTTTAAGGTAAGTTCAATCAATTGGAACACCTGGTTGAACCCAAATGGTTAGCTTTACCTCTCACAACTGAGCTAGAACAATTTGGCTAAAAATTAAATCAGTTAATGTTATTTTTGGATGTTTGGAGGGAGAGGAGAGTAGAGGAGTGGAGAGTAGTGGGGAGGAGAGTAGAGGGGAATGGTTATCCTCTACCTTATTTAGATGTTTTTAAAATTAATTAAGAGGGAGGGGAATAATTAGCCTTTCTTCATTGTTTGTAATTTTGTTAATATGGTAAGGGTAAATTTGGTAATTCATTTGGTCAAGCATTTCCATACTCTACTCTCCTTCCAAATCTCTGCAATTTGGGAGAATTGAAAATGAGGAGTTAGAAGTAGTTAGAACCCCTCCAAATCCCTCCCCCTCCTACCTTAAAAAACATACAAACAAGATAATTTAACCTACTCTCCCTCCCTCTACTCTACTCCCCTCTACTCCCCATCCATCCAAACAAGCTATAAGTCTCATGTGAATCAATGATTCTTCTCATTCCTTATAACAAGAAGAAAGATAATTTTGATCAATATATATTGGCAATTATCAAGAATTCTAATAAAAACATTAGAAACAAGGATACATCTTGACTAGTTATATAATCAACAATAGCCCTTATCAGTTATCACAAAGGCATATATATACATACTTTTTTTTTTGCTGAGATGGCATATATATACATACTATATTCTAGTATTTATCTAGGTTTCATCACAGAAACCGTGACACTATTTACGGAACAACTTTCTGGCTTAATTTCAGAAACCAAAATCTCTTCCACAAATGTGTTAATAAAAAGAATTGGTTGCTTTAGAGGAGATAGTTGAAGAGTTTCATTTGAAAGCATAGAAAAAACATTCAGCATGGTCGGTCTATCTATTGCTTGGTCTTGTACGCATAAGAGACCAACGTGAATGAATCTCGATACTTCATATAGACTGCATGAATCATCTAATATTGTTGGGTCAATTAGCTCTAAATCCTTACCTTCATTCCATAATTACCATGCCTGATACAAGTCCAGTTATACAAAAATTATTAACTATTAATTTCAAAATTCCATGTATACAAATTAAGAAAGGTCAAAAGAAAAACTTACATATTCTATAAGGTTGAGTGGATGATCAGAATGATAATGACTATTTTTTTTCTTGCCACTCACAATTTCTAATAGTAGAACTCCAAAGCTAAATACGTCAGTTTTTATTGAAACAACACCATTCATGGCATATTCTGGGGACATATAACCACTGAAATAACAATTAACCAATGAACTTTAGTGTATAAACAAGCACATACATGCTCACAAATAGAGTTAATTAGATTGTACTTGCTTGAAATGCAATGAATACTTACTACGTTCCAACAACTCTATTTGTGTTTTTTTCTGATTCTTTCAATCCAAATATTCTAGCTAACCCAAAATCAGATATTTTTGGATTCATCTCTTCATCAAGTAAAATGTTGCTAGCTTTTAAGTCTTGGTGAACAATTCTTAATCTTGAATATTTGTGGAGATAAACAAGTCCTTGAGCAATGCCTTCAATGATATTGAAGCATGTTTTCCAATTTAATATGTACTTTTTAGCAGGATCTGACTCATTTTACCAAAAAAAAAAAAAAAAAGCAAGAAAATGATAAGTATTAATTGAATCTGTAGAATATAAAAGGGAATATGTATCATTGCATAACCAAATTTTCCTAGTAATGGACATATGTCTTACCAAATAGGAAGATGTCTAAACTTTTGTTGGGCATGTACTCATAGATTGGTATATTTTCTTCTTCTTGAATGCAAAATCCTAAAAGTCTTACGAGATTAGTGTTTTGGAGTTTGGCAATGAGAATAAATTCATTCTTGAATTCTACCAATCCTTGTCCGGAACTTTTTGAAAGTCTCTTTATTGCTATTTCTCGTCCGTCGGGTAATTTTCCCTGAAAGTATATTGCATTAGTCATATTTTACTCTCATTATCTTAATTCAATATTTACTATCATTTTCTAATTTTCTAGAAAGTTTCTAGCTATCCCTAGGGCTTACTCAAAGTGCTAATTCATTGATCAGATTAATTGGATTAACTAAACTAAGTCTTGAGTTCAAATTTTATCCCAAAAACAAAAAGAAAAGGAGAGAGAATTAGGTTAAGTTAGGTCTTAGATTCAAATGGTTATCATAAAGAAATCCATAAGTATAAAAGTACAACAAAGTTTATAAGATTTTTCACAACTGCAAAAATGGCCGGTTGTGATTGTTGTGCTAATCAAAATCTATCACCTCACCATACAGTAAAATTTGTTATATTTATACTTTTTAGTAATGTTGTAAATAAATGGGTAGAGAACTGACAGGACTTACCTTATAAACTGGTCCAAAACCACCCTCTCCTAATTTATTTTCGGTTGAGAAATTACTTGTAGCAATGGTAATGCTTTCAAAGCTAAAGACATGCGACTCATGGCTAGTTTGCCCATTGTTGTTTTGATTTTTCGCGTTGTCATGTACAGTGGAAGGTATTGCATTACCTCAAAGTTCTTGTATGAGCATATTTTGTTTCCTTTTTCTCTCCCCTAATTAACATAAATGCAGAGTATTAATTGAAAGTTTGTTACTACTTGATCATCAGCAATATATCTAACAATATCTATGGCAAGAGCATTGATTACCTTCCGCTATACGTTATTTATTTATTTTTGCATAGCATAAGAAGAAGAACAAGATGATAATGACTCCTCCTACTGCCACAATGAGCCACATCCACCACCTGTTTGGCTTTGCTGCATTGACAAACAATTTTTTTACCATTCTACTGGCAATAGTATTTTTGTTCGTTTTTCTTCTTCTAATCATTTACTATGCATTAAGATGCATGTACTGTTTGTGCTTTATTAAGATTGAATGAATATATTACATGCATTAAGCTTAAAGTGAATTACAAGCTCTGTTTGTTTATATACTAAGTTAGTAACAGACTTAGACAGAAAATAATAATAAACTAGCAACAACTATAGCATAACAAACTCCAAGTCAGCTTCCAAGGTGGTAACTAATGGTTTGTTTGGATTGAGAGGTAAGGAGGGGAGTAGAGTAGAGTAGAATATATTTAGCACAAAATTAGTTTATTTTTAGGCAACTTTACTCTACTCCCCACTACTGCCCCTCCATCCAAACAGGCCATAACTCCATTATAAGAATATTCCTATGTAGGGGCGGAGCTAGGAATTTTTGTTTGGAGGGCCAAGTTGCAATACTAATATATTTATTAAAACAACCCCCCACACACACATATACACACACACACACTTTTTTATTTGATAAATTATATATATACACACACCCAACCAAAAAAAAAAAAATTGCATAGCATTTTAAATCAAAATTATGTTTGATGATGATCTTTCATAAAATAAAATTCATTTTTAGTGTGAAATTCTTTAAAAGTTTCATTTTCAATACAAATTATCATATTTTATACAAAAATAAGTAAAAAAATCTTTTAACCAAACTAATGAAATTTTCAATAACATGACTAATTCAAAACTTGGAGGAATAAGTTATGCTTTAAACATATTTGAAGCTATTTTGCTCTAACCCATTATGTGGCAACTAGAAAGACATTTCATGTGTAGTTTTAGTGATAAGATTTTTCTAATAAGTCAACGAATTCTTAATTGCCACATAAGGGGTTGAAAGAGATAGATCCAGACATGTTTGGTGCCAAACTTTGTCAAATATTTAACAAATTAAAGAGCACATTTTACAATAAAAAATAAAATTGCAAAAAATAAAGTTATGTTTCTATAACTATTAGACCAATTTTTTTTTTTTTTTTTTTTTTTTTTTTTTTTTTTTTTTAAGTATCATTGGATTAGTTCAAATATTTGGGGGGCTAACTCTTATTTTTGTAAGCTAAATTTTGAAAACATTAAAATATTTATATATATATATATATAGGAAAATTTCAAAATTTTGGGTCATGTACATGGGTCCGTCCCTGTCTATGCTACCTGCCATTTGTATTTAAATTCACAAAACTACATGTCATATAAGCTCTCTTAACAAACATTGACATATTGATCCTTCAAATATTATGAGATTCTCTTATATTTTTGTTTTTTGTTTTTTTTTTTTTTTCAAGCTAGGACTAGGACTCTATGGTAGTTATTGTAAAGTTGTTATTTACAACTATTTTGTGTTAGCTTTAATTCCATGCTAAATTTGATTGTAATTCTATTCAATCATTTTTTTCCATGTATTTATGTGGGATTTTTATTGTAAGGGTTGTGTGTGAGAGAGAGTGTGAAGACTCAAGCTTATATTGAAGATCAAGTGGATTTTGCAACAAGCTCATTTGAAGCTAACCCGCGAAGTAGTCATGTGTTGAGCACATGACCGGAATGCAAAGAGTCATGACAGCCTGGTTTTCGTGAGTGTCTTGCGGGTAAGGCCTTCTCGTGAAATACTCGCGAAACATTCTATTTTGCAATTTTGTCATTTTTGCTCTACTAAGTCTTTACCCACACTATACATATCCTCATTACCCACATATTGTAAGGAGTGCTTATTCTTACCTCTCCATCCCTAAATCCTTGAGAGGTGATAGCCCAAACACTTACCACACCTAATCTGAGTGTCAAGTGAGGTTTTGGTGTTGTTGGGAAGCATTGGAAGAAACTAATCATTGGCAGATGCAACTGACTGAATTGCGCGATCCGAGAAAGCTAGAAAAGACAAGGTTTTATCAAACCAGTTGGTAGCAGGAGCTTGGAGGGCTCAAGTACATTGGGTAGACTAGGCTTGGAGTGTCTTTCGTTATTCGTGTACTCCAACTTATTCTTTAGTGGATTGATTTACCACTTGGAGGGTAGCAGAGAGGTTTTTCACTGAGTTCTTTGATTTCCTCTTGGATAACACGTCTTGGTGTTATCTTGTGTTTGCATCTTTCTTCCCTAATATTTGATGAATATGGCTTATAGTAGTTTTATCATTTGTTTGCATGCATTTACTCTTATTCCACACTTAGTTTAAGTTAGAGTAAAAGCAACTAAGCCATAACTTTTAATTAGGGGTCTAAACAAGCTCTAATTGGGGATCTAAACAAGCTCTTGTGTATTCACACATATTCCATTGGTATCAGAGTAGGTGCACTTGTTGTGGTTTCATTACCTAAGTGTGATCCTAGACCCCTTGGCTTGCTATGGATAGTGCTATGGCAAAGGCCAACATGAAGCATAGTTCATGTGTCTGTGATAATGACTCTATGAGCATCTTTGGAGACTGTCCTAGCAATGAGCTTTTAAAGTTATTCAAATCTAAGAAACATGATAGAATTTTTGTACACATGTTGAACTATTTAGAGCATAGGAATCATGATATTCACAATAGCTTGTGTGAGTCGAATTCCATAATTACAAAATATAGGAGAAGGAATAGACATTTGTATGATAAAATTGATGGTTTGAAAAGAAAGCTTCACTCATCTATGAATGAAATGAAGGAAGATAAGTCTTGTTTTAATGGTCAAGAATGTTTATCTCATGCTTGTCTTTTTGTCCATACCGCATTGAAAGTGTTTAATTCGTGTTTGTGGTATCTTGACAGTGGGTGTTCAAGGCACATGACCGGAGATAAAACACTCTTCAAAACTCTTTAAGAGAAGGAGGAAGGTTTTGTGATATTTGGAGATGGTAGCCACTCACAAGTTCTTGAAAAAAGAACTATCAATATTCCGGGACTTCCTTTGTTGACCAATGTTCTTTACATCAAAGGGTTGAAAGTGAACTTGCTGAGTATCATCCAAATATGTGATGAAAACTTTCTAGTTCAATTCTCAAAGAAAGGGTGTCTAATTCTCAGTGAAGAAGGTGTACAAGTCTTGAAGGTACTTAGGACCATTGACAATTACTATGGTGTTATTCCCAAGCCAAGCATATCATGTCGGAGCGCTCGAGTAAATCATTTGGAGTTATGGCATCAAAGTTTTGGGCAAGCAAATTACAAGCAAGTGGCAAAAGTCTTAAAGCTTGAAGCGGTGATTGGTTTGTCAAAGTTTGGAAAGATTGAGAAAAATGTTTGTGGTCCATGTTAATCGCGAAAACAAACTAAATCAACCCATCCCAAAGTAAATGTAGTTGCTTCATATGGATCTAATGGGGCCAACGAGAATAGAAAGTATGGGTGGAAAATGATACATCATGGTTGTGGTTGATGATTTCTCAAGGTACTCTTAGGAGGAAATCCTTAGAGAGAAGTCAGAGGCATGCAACAAGATGGAAAGATTATGCAAAAGGCTCCAAAATGAAAAGGGAGTTCCCATAGTCAAAATCAGGAGTGATCATGGGAAGGAGTTTAAAAATGCAAAATTTGAATTGTTTTGCAATGAGCACGATATCAAAAAGGAATTCTCCACTCCAAAGATCCCACAACAAAATGGGGTAGTTGAAAGAGAGAACTGGGTGATCTAAGAGATGGTGAGAGTAATGCTTCTCAACAAAAACATTCCACAGAAGTTTTGGGCTGAAATGGTGAGCACATCATGCCACATTGGGAATAGGATTTTCTTCCAAGCAGGAACAAAGAAGACATTATACGAGATTTTGAGGGAAAAGAAGCCGAAGGTGAAGTACTTTTGAGTATTTGGAAGTAAATGTTACATTCTCAATGATAGGGAGAATCTTGGGAAGTTTGATGCTAAGATTGACAAAGAGATCTTCCTAAGATAATCCATAAATAGCCAAGCATATAGAGTGTACAATAAGCACACTAAGATGGTGATGGAATCGATAAATGTGGATATAGATGACACCAGTCTGGAAAAGGATGTTGATGAGGATGGCGAAGCACCAAGCCTCAAGAAGAATAAGGGCGATGATAACATGTCTCAAAGTGATGATGGTGAGAGAGAATCACTGGAAAAGAAGTGTACACCTACTACATCAAGAAGCGAGACTAGATCAACACAAGGGTCTTCAAGCCCACCCACCCCTCCGAAAGTTCAAGCTCCATTTTCTCGTGATGGGGAACCCTCCATTTCCAAGAAATTGTTGTCAAGAGTAACTCTCAATCATCCCAAAAGCAACATCATTAGTGATTTAGATTAGGGACTCCATTTGAGAAGAGGAACGAGTTATAGTGTGAATCATGTGATGTATAACTGCTATCTTGCTCAATTTGAACCCAAGAAAGTGGAAGAAGTCTTGAAAGATGAGAATTGGGTAGAATCCATGCACTAAGAGTTACATCAATTTGTTAGAAATGATGTATGGGAGTTGATACCAAGGCCCAAGGATACACATGTAATCGGCACCAAGTGGATCTTTAAGAACAAGATTAATGAAGATGGTGAAGTTGTCTGAAGCAAGTTTAGATTGGTGGCTCAAGGATATACTCAAGTTGAAGGTGTAGACTTTGATGAGTCATTTGCTTCGGTAGCAAGACTAGAGTCAATCCGAATTCTTCTTTACATAGCGAGTATTATGAACTTCAAGCTATACCAAATGGGTGACTTTTTAACGAAGAAGTGTTTGTTGATCAACCAAAGGGATTTCAAGACCTTCACTTTCTGAACCTTGTGCTAAGATTGAAGAGAGCATTGTATGGGTTGAAGAGAGCACTAAGGGCATGGTATGATCGTCTCACCACATACCTTTTAGATCATGGTTTCAAGAGATGTCAAGCCGATCGAACACTTTTTGTTAAAAGAGATCAGATATCTCTTCTCATTGCTCAAGTATATATGGATGACATTGTATTCAGATCCACAATTGATCACCTTGCTCAAGATTTTTCGGAAGAAATGATAAAAGAATTTGAAATGAGCATGATGGGGGAGCTAAACTACTTCCTAGGTCTTCAAGTGAAACAATGGAAAGATGAGATATTTTTATCTCAAGAGAAGTATGCCAAAAATCTTGTAAAGAGATTCGGCTTAGACTCCAAGAAGCATGCATTCACTCCTATGAGTTCCTCGATAAAACTAAGCCTTGATCAATCTAGTGTGGAAGTAGATCCAACACTATCGAAGCATGATCGACAGTCTTCTCTACCTTACTATAAATAGGCTGGACATTACCTTTAGTGTAGGGTATATGCATGATTTCAGGCAGCACCCAAAGAGTCCCACTTGACAGCGGTCAAATGAATTATTCGTTATATCAATGGCACATCCGACTATGGAATTTGGTATTCAAGAGACTCAAATGAGTGCTTAGTTGGATATTCGAATGCTGACTAGGCCGGGTGCATTGATGATAGGAAGAGCACCTTGGGTGGTTGTTTTTACCTTCAAAATAACTTAGTGGTGTGGATGAGCAAAAAGCAAAATTCAGTCTCTCTATTAACAGCTGAAGCTGAATACATCGCAACGGGGAGGTGCACAACTATTGTGGATGAAGAAGCTCTTACATGATTATGGAATCACTCAAGACTGTGTGTGTGTTATGTGAAAACACGAGTTCCATAAACCTTACGAAAAATCCAGTTCAGCACTCGAAGTCAAAGCATATTGAGATTCGATACCGCTTGATTCGAGACTTGGTGGAGGAGAAGATTATGTGCCTGGAGTTTATCAACGCCGACAACCAAAAGGCAAACATATTTACCAAAACTCTCGATTGTCCTTGATTTAAGTCTCTCCGTAAGACCATTGGTGTCGGTCTCATCCCTTGACTTCTATCTCTTGTGTGACCTTATGCTGTTCATTGTTGCATACTTGCTATATAGGTGTCACTTGTTTGGTTTGATGATGTTTCTTTTTCAAGTTTGTTTTGTACTTGTTGTTTTTGTTGATCTTACTTTTCATGTTCTGTATAAAAGTGTGTTGAAAAATTCAAAAACTCATAAAAATTGAAAAAACTCTAAAAAGTTTGATCACTTGTGTTGTGTATATCACACTAGAGTTTGGCCTAGTATCTTCGTACTAATGGCATAGTGCATTTATGAGCTTAACTTGTTATGTATGCACATTTTCCAAGTGTGAGCATCATCTAGAAATCTACATTTGATTGTTGTAAATAGATCTTCAAGCTTATCATAAATGATTGGTAATTAGATTTGCTTGATCTTGATACATGCGTAGACTTGTGCCTATATATCCCATCACATTTTTTTTTCTTTTTCAAGGGCTCTACAAATGTCAATATCAAAAAGAGAATTTTGATCTGAAAAAACCATCGCACATTCTAGTATTTGACTAAGAAAAAGGGAAAGCAATTTGTACTAAAATGTACGGTGTCAAAAGCTAAAGGCTAAATTGTCAAAGTTATCTTAAAATATTTATGGTATGCTTCTCAAAAATTTAAGTTTTTTTTATCAAAAGTATGTAAATGGAAGCAAAAAAAAAAAAGGTAGTCAATCAAGTATAATCACATTGGTGAGGGGACATATCTGTTCATTTCTACAAGTAAAATAGGTCACTTGACTTTGTACTAGTCATGTATGACTTGATTGAATTGATCATTGAAGCTTCATACTAGACTATAAACTAGTTCATACTTGATCCACACACATAACACACAAGTCTAATGTTCAATGAATGCTTATTTCATTTATGTGATTGTACATGTTCAAATGTGATGTGTATACTCAATTGCTTGTTGATCAAACCTAAAAAGATTTTTGAGTATTTTATATGTTTTTGAAAGTGTTTTTATGCTTTTGTGTCTTTAGAGTTTTTGTACATATTGTCTGTTTCTTGTATTACTTAAAAACTCTTTCAGAGGAATTTTCACGAGAAGTTTTGTGAGTTAGCTCTTCCTGCGAAAATAAGGATGGCAAAAATTGAAAAGACTAAATTCAGATAGAAACTTTCACGACTGTCTCAAGAGAAAAATTTACCCGCGAAACAATTTACATGCTTCAGTGGCATTTTTGCGAGAAACTTACCTGCAAAAATTGCATGTTTTTAGTTTTTGAAGGGTAGACTATGATGGTTTTTCAAACACAACCCCTTTGCCACTCTCAAGCCTCTCTCAACCCAAAACATATTTTCTCTCAAAAACCCAAAAAAAACTCAAGTTCAATCAACTCTAAGTCTCACTAAGTTATGTTTGATCATGGGTTGTGTGTTTTACACACTTTGACCCAAATGTGCTTAGTAATGCCTTGGTCATGCATCACATATGCACACCACATGCACACTTGATGCACACACTTGTTCACTTGACATGTTTTGCATTTCACTCATGCTAAATAAATTTTGTTACATGTTTAGCACTAATAACATGATCTTGTGATAGCATTTTATGTTCTTTGTAGGACTAGTTGTTTAATTTGGAACTGACTTGTTGCTAATCAAGTTTGTTATCCTTTTGTGTTTCATTTTGTTCTTTGATGTTACATGATTGTTCTTGAAGATATCTGCATTCAAGAAATTAGCTATGAAAGGAAGTAGTAGCAAAGGAAAAGAACCGGTGATTGATGTTGACAGCCTCGCCCCAAACTCAAAGACGACTTGATCATCAACAGGATTTTATGATTCCAACAAGTTCAGATCATATGCCGCATCTCAAGCCAATGAGAAGTACTTCAAGTATGCTCCCTTGTTGGTTGAAAGGGTGGTTGAGCAAGCGTCTTTACTTGATACGAACATTCCGAAATGGTTCGCTGTCAAGGATTAGAATTTTCTGCTATCCAACTTTGATGAAACATACGAAGAAATGGTGAAGGAATTCTATGCAAATGCCATTTATGATGAGGATGAGCTGAAATGTTGGGTTAGAGGATAGGATCTCATAGTGACACCCTCCTATCTTGCCATCATTTTACAAATCAACAAGCTAGTGTTCAAAAAACCACTAGTGTACAATGACTTGGATCTGAAGGCAGACTTGCTTCGGGAAACTTTTGGAGAAAAGTTGGAGTTATCTCCCAATGGGAAATCAGTTAGTGTTGCATCACTATCTCCCAAATTGAGGCTGTGCATAAAAATCATGTTTCACAACCTATATCCTCTCTTAAGCACAGGGTACATGAATCTTGGTCGAGCTTTATTTCTTCATGACTTGATCACTGATGAAGAAATCGATATTTGCTCTTATATCTTCCATATCTTGAGCAAGACTGTTGAGAGAACTGCCTTAAGGAAATACCTTCCTTTCTATTGCCTCATTTCAAAAATCTTGAAGCTCAAAGGTGTTCATCCATTGGAAAATGAGTACCCTTATCCAAAGCAAAGTCCAATCAATATTCGCACTCTTAATGCTAGCGTCGGTCATAGTCGAAAGGGAGTCAAACAAGAGAGTCATGCTCCTCATGGTGGTTCATGCTTTAGCTTACATCCTTATGATGAGAAGTTAGACAACATTATGTCATCCGTCCAAGACATCAGTAACAAGCTGTTCAGACTTGCATCTATCATTCACTCCTAACACATCTGTTTTGACACAAAGTTCACGTCTCTCCAAACACAATTGGACCAAATTCAAAGGAGATTAAGGAAGATGAGGACTAGCTATTCCGTGACAAAAAGGGGGAGATGGTTCATGATAGGGGGAGTGTAATGATAAGGGGAGAAAGAACTAGACTGAAGGGGGAGCACTCGAGATGAAGAGCAAGAGCAAGAAAAGCCTACATTTAATATTTTGTTTTATGCTATTTACATTGCTTTCTTTTAAATCTTTAAAGTACTTTAGTTTAAATTTCAATTTATCTTTAGTACTTTGTTTGTATTGTTTGCTTTGTAGCTTATTAGTACTTTTAGATTATGTATGCATTATCTTTAGTACTCTTCTTTTATGCCCTTGTTGGATCTTGTATCCTTGATGCAAATACCTTAGTGTTTTGCATTGGTTGCGTGTTGGACGTGCAATTGATTTTTGTATTGCTCTTAATTGCATTGCATGTCTGGATGATCATTTACTAGATAAATGTTCGTTGTAGTCATTCTTTAATGACTGTTCATGTTTGATCAAGTTACGCTTCATAGATTATATCTTGTTTAATACCTTGATTGCATTTTACCTGTTCCTATATATACGTTATGTCAACTTGTCATGAGTTTAATGATAGTTTTGTTTGTGTGAGAGTGTTTCAGGATACAAGTGTATATGGTGCAAGTGCTTCGTTGCTTCTAGAATTTGGAGTGAGTGAGTTTTGCCATTGTTCCCAAACTCATGTTTAAGTCTAGAGTTTGTTTTAGGGGTTTTGTCACAGAATAGCCAAAGGGGGAGATTGTAAAGTTGTTATTTACAATTATTTTGTGTTGGCTTTAATTCCGTGCCAAATTTGATTGTAATTCTATTCAATCATTTTTTCCATGTATTTATGTGGGATTTTTATTGTAAGGGTTTTGTGTGAGAGAGAGTGTGAAAACTCAAGCTTATATTGAAGATCAAGTGAATTTCGCAAGAAGCTAACCCGCGAAGTAGCCACGTGTTCAACACATGACTGGAATGCGAAGAGTCATGACAGCCAGGTTTTCACGAGTCTCTCGCAGGTAAAGCCTTCCCATGAAATAATTGCGAAACATTATGTTACCTACATATTGTAAGGATTTCTTTTTAGAGAGAAAACCCTAGCACACACTTGAGAGTTAGGGATTGTTATATCCACAATCATCTACACTTTTCCTTGTGGATTTCCTCTACTCCTACCTCTCTATTTCTAAATCCTTGAGAGTTTGATAGCCCAAACACTTACCACATTTAATCTGAGTGTCAAGTGAGGTTTTGGTGCTAGTAAGAAGCATTGGAAAAAGCCAATCGTTGGCAGATGCAATCGGGTTGAATTGTGTGATTTGAGAAAGATAGAGAAGACAAGGTTTTGTCAAACTAGTTGGTAGTAAGAGCTTGGAGGGCTCAAGTACATGGGGTAGACTAGGCTTGGAGTATCTTTTGTTATTCGTGTACTCCAACTTATTCTCTAATGGATCGATTTACCGCTTGAAGGGCAGCGGAGAGGTTTTTCGCCGAGTTCTTTGGTTTCTTCTTCGATAACACGTCTTAGTGTTATCTTGTATTTGCATCATTCTTCCCTACTCATTTAATTTTCATTTTATTGTTGATATTTGATGAATATGGCTTAGAGTAGTTTTATTGTTTGTTCGTGTTAGGACATATATGATTTATGTTAGGAACATATGTCAATATTTAATGTAGTTGGTTAATCTTTTGACAAAATGCACTTTACTTGTATTTGGGTAGATCTAGAATGTGTTTAATACTTCAAGAAACATGTTGTTCAAGTCTAGTATTAAAGCCATGAAGATTGGACCAAGAAACCAGTGAAGAAGGGCTATTCATTAAAGCTGGACAAATACTTGATAGTTGTGGACAGATAGCTCGACAACTGCGCAACAGATAGCTATTTATCAAGATTTAATGAATGAAGCTCGACAGATTCTCGATCGATCGAGGTATCTATTGAGATTACAGGAATTCAGATTTTTAGAACTGATTTTCGGCCCATGATGACATGTATGTGTGGGATTTCTTTTCTCACAACCTTAGACCTATATAAAGCTTATTTTAGTGGCCGTCACATATGAGAATACAAGGTGAACATATGCAAAAGGTGACCGATGCCTTATTCTCTCTGAAAGAAGCTATTACGTCTTTGCACCTTAGGGTTTTGTAACCAAGTGCTTCTTGATCTTCATTGTTGCTGAAGTGAAGAACTTTGCAGCCAACATCTTCTTCTAGTTGGTGTGTTAGTCATGTACTGGGATCCATGCAACAAAAAGGGTGGCGTTTATATATTAAAGAGTTTAGAGGTTCTAAAGCGATAGAAGGTTTCTGCTGTGAGCTCATCTACGAGGATTGTAAAGTCTAGGGACAAAGGTTTTGTACTAGATCTGAAACTTCTCTTTACTATAGTGAATTGCTTTTTAGGAAGGTTTCCTCCCAGGTTTTTTACTATGACATTAGTTTGTTTGATTGGTTTTCCTAGGTCATCATATCTTGTCTTATTTATTTTTCCGCTGCATGATTTTGACATGATATTAACGTTTGTTTGTTTTAATAAATTTTATTCATAATAAATCTAACTAACAACTTGGGTTTAAAACTTGTTAATTCTATCAATCGGGGTCTAAATTTTCCAACAAGTGGTATCAGGGCAGGCCACTCTAATTAGGTTTTAATCTTTGCTGTGTGATCCTTGACCCCTATTGTTATGGAAACTCTTTATTTTTTTTTATTTGCATGATCTTGTGTTGAATGATGGTGATGATATTCAAGATGGCTACTGCAAGCTTTATAATTTTTGTATGAAATCGCTTGAATGTTCTACAAAATTAAAAGCTAATTTTAGAAAGGTCAAACTTGAAAGAGATGATTTGATTGCAAAATTGGATGAAGCTAATAATTTGAATGAGAATTTTAAAAATAAAATTTCATCTCAGGTGGACAAAATTTAGAGTTTGGAAGAGCAACTAGTTGAATTTAAAACTAAAGTTGAAAAATTAACTAGTGCCAAACTTGTCATTGAGCCTAACTCAAAAGAAAAAGATTTTTATATTCCTCCATTTAAAAGAAATAATCAAGAGTTGAATGCTAATATTGCTAGGATAGACAAAGGTAAACAATCTGATGTTAACACTGAAGTTTCTAAATCTATGTCTAAAACTCCTCCTAGGTTGAATAAAAATTCTGAATTTGTGCCCACTTGTCATCATTGTCATATTGTTGGTCATATTAGGCCAAATTGTCCTAAGTTGAGTTCTCTGTCAACCTCTGAGGTTAGGCCTCCTTCTAGGAAGCCGAGTAGCTCTAAAACTGCTCATGTTTGTCACCATTATGATATTTCTAGACACACTCGTCCTAATTGTTTCAAGTTGTTTCCTCATAAGTGAGTGTCAAATAGGTCTCATCTTTTGTCTAAAGGCTCTGTACCTATTCTTGGTGAGTTATTAAAAGTTTTGAGCTTTTTGACTTAATTTCAGGGGAATTCTAATTCCTCTATGTCCTTTAGTAGTCATACTAGGACACGTGCCTTTCCATCTTCATGGCCGAGGACTCGTGCTATGTGGGTGATAAAGGATCCTAAGACTTAATTGTCTTTCTCTTTGTCCTTTGCTTTAATTCTTTCTATTTAAAGTTGGACTTTCTTTCTTGATTTCTTATTTGTTTTTGGAATCATGCTTTCATGCATTTGCATCTAGTTTTATGCTTTGCTTAGCTTAACATGTTTTTTTTTTTTGCTTATTTTTAGTTTTGTTTTATTTTTATTTTTTCATATAAAAATAAATAAAAAAATTGAAAAATACAAAGCAGTGTGTGTTTTAAGTACATTGGTACTTGTATACCTTAGATGGCCATTAAAACAAAGTTTTCTAAACTTTGTATCTCTTGTAGCTTAGATGAGCATCTCTGTGCACAACTAAGCAAGTGAACTTTGTGGCTCTTATTTGTGATGAGTAAAATTAAGTTATCTCTTATACTTAACACTCGTATCACTCTTTTTGATGAGAAGGACTAGAAAATCCTTAGAGAAAGGCATAAATAACCATCTCATCACTGTTGCCTGCCAAACATAATATGATACCTGTATGCTTCGGCATAGCAAAAGTGCAGTGTCAATGACATTTGTGTGCTTCAAAATAGCAAAATTGGAATGTCAAATGCTTACCATCATTGGGTATTTCTTTTTTCTCTCTTATATGCCCATGCATGATTTGTTTAAGTAAAATATCCAAAAAAAAATGAAAAGCAAAAAGATCAAAATGCTTTAAATATGATTGCAAGTGTGTATTCTAGGAGATGTGGGAGTTATAGGATGTACCTAGAAGGTGATAGTCCCCATCAAACAGTTATGATTGTGTGTGAGTTAGAGTGATTTTCTCATATCTCAAATCATCATACATGTATACACTTATGCAATCTTGTGATGTTTTCCATACACAACATGCAACATTCTTTGTTACTTTTGATACATGTACAGGTACAATGTGATTTGGCCATCACAAGGTTTTACATGTGTTAATGTATGCTCATTAAACTGTCTTAACTTATTTTTGAAATATAAAATTGGTCAGACTTGTTTAGTGTGTGTGTGTGTTTTTAGGATCATTGTGCTTAAAATTGCTGTTGGGAGATGATTTTGATAGGATAATATGGTGTTTGGATCTTTGGTTGAGTTGCATGATTGATTGCATTCATGTATGTGTTTTTCTCTTCTTTGAAAAACTGTTTTTAAGCAATCTCAACAGCTCCTCGACATCTCTCGACACCTGGCTTTTCTATCGAGATCTTCAGCTGATTTTTATCACAATCTTGACACCTCTCGACAGCTAGGTGTATCGATTGAGAACTCTCCTATCTACTCGATAATTTCTCGACACCTCTTGATCGATCAAGATTCTTTTGCAAGCATTGTTTTTCACATGTTTTGCATCTTTCTTTTATCTTGTCATCCATAGCATCGTGTTTCATTACATTCATGCATTTTTATGGATTTCTTGTGCCCCCTTGATCATCCTTGATCATCTTTATGTTTCTCGGGTGAAGTTTTCTACCTTCTTGTACCCTTTGTCAATCATGACAAAAAGGGGGAGAAATTGCGTAAATATATGGTTTCTTTTAAAAGATTCTATATGTTAGGGAGAGAAATACATGCCTCTATAAGGGGGAGATGTGTTTCATCTTGTTAGGGGAAGTGCTTACTTCCTTTTTCTTGTATACTGGTCTTGTGACCATGTTTACATACATTGTGCTTATCTTTGATATATATATATATGATGTATGTTTTCTTCACCTACCTTTACATATGTTGTTTCTTTGCTATCTTTATACACACGCTTCTTATTACTTGTATGCAATTTATTATTTCTGTTTCACACTAAGATGCCTTGATGAGTTTTGTTTAAAATGTTTCAAAAATACAGGTTGTCAAAGTCTACTTGCCATAAACTCTCTTCTTGTAAAGTTTTTCAAGAATTTGTGTTAGGATAGATTTTATTGTATTTAACAAGTGAGTATGAGTTGAGTGATTTATGACTTCTCTCATATGTTCATTTGTTTGTTGTAGTTTTGTCACGGATTGCCAAAAGGGGAGATTGTTAGGACATATGTGATTCATGTTAGGAACGTATGTCAATATTTAATGTAGTTGGCTAATCCTTTGACAAAATGCACTTTACTTGTATTTGGTTAGATCTAGGATGTGTTTAATACTTCAAGAAACATGTTGTTCAAGTCTAGTATTAAAACCATGAAGATTGGACTAAGAAACAAGTGAAGAAGGGCTATTCATTAAAGCTAGACAGATAGCTCGACATCTGTGGACAGATAACTTGACAGCTGCTCGATAGATAGCTATTTATCGAGATTTAATGAATGAAGCTCAACAGATTCTCGATCGATCAAGATATCTATTGAGGTTATGGGAATTCATATTTTCAAATCTAATTTTCGGCCCATGATGACATGTATGTGTAGAGTTTCTTTTCTCACAACTCTAGACCTATATAAGGCTTATTTTTGAGGCCGTCACATATGAGAATACAAGAAGAACATATACAAAAGATAACCAATGCCTTATTCTCCTTGAAAGAAGCTACTGTGTCTTTGCGCCTTAGGGTTTTGTAACTAAATGCTTCTTAATTTTCATTGTTGATGAAGTGAAGAACTTTGCAGCCAACATCTTCTTCTAGTTGGTGTGTTAGTCATGTACTAGGATCCGTGCAACAAAAAGGGTGGTGTTCATATGTTGAAGAGTTCAGAAGTTCTAAAGTGGTAGAAGGTTTCTACTGCGAGTTCATCTACAAGGATTGTAGAGTCTAGGGACATAGGTTTTGTACTAGATCTGAAACTTTTCTTTACTATAGTGAATTACTTTTCAAGAAGATTTCCCCTCAGGTTTTTTACTGTGAAACTAGTTTGTTCAATTAGTTTTCCTGGGTAATCATATCTTGTCTTATTTATTTTTCCGCTACATGATTTTGACATGATATTGATGTTTGTTTGTTTTAACAAGTTTTATTCATAATAAATCTAATTAACAACTTGGGTTTAAAACTTGTTAATTCTATCAATTGGGATCTAAATTTCCCTACAGTTACACATTTACTTTTATTCCGTACTTAGTTTAAGTTAGAGTAAAAACAATCGAGCTGTAACTTTTAATTGAGGGTCGACTAAACAAGCTCTTCTGTATTCACACATATTTGAACTTTTATTTATTATATTATGATCACTTTTGTTTTCATCTAATTGCTTTAGTTTATTTCGTAAATTTGGATGATTCTCAAGCCTCTCAAGAAAAAACTTAGGGCAATTGATCTACTAGTTAAAAAATCAGTAGAGTTGATTTTATCGGTTTCCTACAAAGGTCTTTAGTAAGAATCTAGATTATCAAGCCTACACATCAAAGTCATGTTCTTAGCACATGTTCTACATCAACTATAAGCAAGAAATATGATAAATTAATTCAGCATGAATTAGTCTTACCTTTGTATTCGAGGAAGTATACTTTCGGTGCATTCAAAGCCGTTTCAAAATTTGGCATGGTGGTCCAAACCTTACAGCCGGTGCCATCTTCCTTTGAAGGCTCAAATGCAACACAAGAACAAATTGACAAGCATTTGTCTTCGCAATCCACATGGGTCATCGGTATCCACAAAGTAACCTGAACGTTCAGCAAATGTAATATCATGGCTCCTGCACTCCGGAAGCTTTTTCTTCACACATCCTTGATCACCTGAAAAAAAGGGAAGGAAAACTACATTGAACAAGCAACCTTTCACCTACATAAAGCTTTCCCAAGTTATCGATCCTTAACCGTGGGAACGTTTTGATGTCTTTATTTGCCAAATAGTTGAAGTATGTTTCATTCTCATTTGATATCTTTGAAAAGGCGTAAGAGGAACCTCTTTGATCTTGTAAAGTGAAACCATTTATTGGCTTGTGCTGGTAACCCTCATCTTGCGAAAACCCACCTGTCCAATACTCGTCCTCGTGCTGCATGATGTTGAACTCATTTCCAGGTAGAGTCCACGTTCATGCCAAAAGTAAAGGCCCGTGTCAGGTAGCACATCACTTCTCCATGATTTTAGAGACCAAGTTTGTCCACTCTTTTTGTTGAATCCCAGTTTCATTCCTGGCAGAAGTGTATCAGTGGGATAGTCAAAGCTTTGCCACAATTCCCTCTTCACAGTTCCATTTGAATTTAGCTCACGTAGTACAAAGTTACCAGTATCAAGTAGAACGGCATTAGAATTACTGGCTTCTTGTCCTGGATTTAGTGAAATAGGAGGACCCATTTTGCTGTATGAAATTTTCAAACTCCCATAGTCATCAATACTAAGACTTACAGAATTGCCAACCAGAGGAGCATTTGGATTGGCAACCCACACTGCATTCGTGAGGGAGTCACCATCGTACCATATTCCTAAGTAGGAATTGTTACTTGTGAGGTTGAAGAATCCTAATCTAAACTTTCCATCAGCTGAAACTAATTCATCTCCATCTTTGAGCTCCTGTCGTTGCACTAATGTGTTTTGCTGCTGAGAAGAAGATAGACCCAGGAAGAGTAGCAGACATAAAAAATTGAAGATAAATTTTCGTGCTATGCTTGCCATGAAAGACAGCCTCTGATTCTTTTGAGGTAATGTGCAAAATAGCAGTGCAAAAGAATTGTATATAGTTAGTTAGGCAACGTTTGAAACAATATAGGAAAGTAGCATCTCGAGTTTTAGAAACTCGAGATCCATATTAGAACTTGAGTCGTGAAAATGTCACATAGATCTCGAGTCTTTAAAACTCGAGTTTTATGCAAAAAAAATTTCACCTATAGTGGCGTTTTTAAGCCTTACAGTGATGTTTTAAAGCCCTATAGCAGCGTTTTCCTGCAAAAAATTTTTTTATAAGTACAGGTTTAGGGAGACCTATAGTGGCGTTTTTAAGCCCTGTAGTGACGTTTTATAGATCTATAGCGGCGTTTTTATTCAATTTATGGAAATCGAGTCTTTAAAACTCGATTTTCAGCTTGATTTTTTCCCATTTTAAACTAATCCACTTACAAATCAAGACTTAAAAACTCGAGTTCTATCTTGGAACTCGAGTTTTAGACACTCGAGATGCTACTTTTCAAAATTGTTTTGAACCGTGGCAAATAACTAAATTTTTTAATATTTATTGTTATTTAGAAAAAAAATTCGATTCTTTTTGGTATGCTATGGTGCAGAAATGTGTTTGTTCACTAAACACAATGACGGTAATTAACGAAACGGTTTGGGAGGTTTCAATTACGAAAGAAACGTACTTGGTTCTGTTAAACATCAAGCTCTGCCTCTTTCTCTTTCTCTAGAAATATCTAGAGTTTATCTCAATTTCTCTCACTGCGGAATTTCCTAGAGACTTTCTTGACTAAATAAATTCCAGCCACAATAAAAGCACCAAGTGAGACGTGTAAGGTGAAGTTTGTGAGGTGAAGAGAAGCACGTGAAGTGAAGAAAGTAAAGTCAAGAGTGGTTGTGTCCTAGTGTCAGTAGGTGTCTAAAGAAGTCAAGCGTGTGCTAGTGCATTTTAGGATAGTGTGTGCGAATGTAAAAGTATCGTGTGTGCCGTGAAAGAAAGGTGTTGTGTCTGCGTTAGTGTTAGTGAGTCAAAGCATTAGTGCTTATAAAGTGTTGTAATTTAAAGAGTTTTAAATAAAAGCCCTTTGTTTGGTTTTTTAAGTATTTTGTTCAACAATTTGGTATCAGAGCTTCTACTAACTCAATAGGACCATATTCTTCTAACAAAATATGATAAGGTCTACTTTATTTCTGATGCTAACCAACAAGCAAGCAGGCTTATTCCCGTGCAAGTTAGGTCCACTTTATTCGCATGCAAACATGCTTATTTTTGACACTAACTAACAACCAATCACAGAATTATCAAATTAATTTTATTTGTTTTCCTAATTAGAATTAATTTAAATTATTCACACATTATCGGATCCACTTAAACAAAATGCATACAGATCGTGAAAACTTGATTATGTGATATCTTTCAATCCGACAATCTAATTTGGGAATCGAGCATAACGTTGCGACCATTAGAATCTCAAGATCATTTCTATGATATGCAATGAGTGAATTAATGCATTAACGCAACTCTAAATTTTGGGTATATGACTGGTCACTCTAGCCATTTTCCAAGATTAAATATTGGTACAAAATCGAGTATCTACAGAATGCACCTCATTGAGAGAACTTGCAAAGTAAATGTCAATGTAAAACAAAGACACTAGTTTTAGAAGCCATGATTTAATCGAGGTCAACTTTTCAAAGATTACCTAGCCCTAAAACCTAAAAGTTTGGGACACAGAACTAGTGTTTTGTTGTTTTGAAAAATGGGAACTATGAACACTTGATCTCCTTGATAATTGATGAACCTAAATTAAATTATGAAATCTGAGGTGACTGAGAGGCTTCTCTATCTTAGCCTGAATCTAGGGGGACCAAAAGGCTTCTCCATCTTGATCTGAATTTGGGATGATTGAGAGGCTTCTCTATCTTAATCTGAAATAGGGGTAACCAAGAGGCTTCTCTATCTTGATCTGAATTTGAGGTGACCAAGAGGCTTCGCTATCTTGGTTTAAACCTAGGGCGATTGAGAGGCTTCTCTATCTCAATCTGAATTTGGGGTGACCAAGAGGCTTCTCTATCTTGACCTAAATCTGAGGTGACCGAAAAGCTTTTCTATCTTGGCATGAACCTAGGGTGATTGGGTTGCTTCTCTATCTCAATCTGAATCTAGGGCAACCAAAAGGATTCTTTATCTTGGTCTGAATTTAAGGTGACCAAGAGGCATCTCTATCTCGGTTTGAACCTAGGGTGATTGAGATGTTTCTCTATTTCAATCTAAATTTGGGGCACTTAAGAGGCTTCTCTATCCTGATCTGAATCTAAGGTGACCGAGAAGCTTCTTTATTTTGGTTTGAACCTAGGGCGATTGAGAGACTTTCTATCTTAATCTGAATCTAGGGTGACCAAGAGGCTTCTCTATCTTGATCTGAATTTGAGGTGACCATGAGGCTTCTTTATCTTGGTTTGAATCCGAAGCAATTAAAAGGCTTCCCTATCTCAATCTGAATTTGAGGGTGATCAAGGGCCTCCTTTATCTTGATATAAATGGGAGGTGATCGAGAGGCTTCTCTACCTCGGTTTAAACCTGGGGCAATTAAGAGGCTTATCTATCTTAATCTGAAACTAGGGCAACCAAGAAGCTTCTCCATCTTGATCTAAATCTCAGGTGACAGAGAGGCTTCTCTATCTTGGTTTGAACCTGAGGCGATTGAGAGGCTTCTCTATCTCAATTTGAATCTAGGATGATCAAGAGGCTTCTCTATCTTGATCTAGATTGGAGGTGATCGAGATGCGTCTACATCTCGATTTGAACTTGAGGCAATTGAGAGGCTTCTCTATCATGATCTAGATCGGAGGTGATCAAGGGGCTTCTCCATCTCAATCTGTCAATCTAAATCTAAGGTGACCAAGAGGTTTCTCTATCTCAGTCTGAATCTAGGGTGATTGAGAGGCTTCTATATCTCAATTTGTCAATCTAGGACAACCAAGAGGCTTCTCTATCTTAATATGAATGGGAGGTAACCAAGAGGCTTCTTTATCTTAACTTGAACCTGGGGTGATTTTAAGGCTTCTCTATCTCAATCTAAATTTGGGACGACCAAGAGACTTCTCTATCTTGGGTTGAACCTAGGGTGATTGAGAGGCTTCTCAATCTCAATCTGAATCTAGGACGACTAAGAGGTTTCTCTATCTTGATTTGAATGGGAGGTAACCAATAGGCTTCTCTATCTTGGTTTGAACCTTAGGCGGTTAAGAGGCTTCTTTATCTCAATCTGAATCTAAGATAACCAAGTGGCTTCTTTATCTTGATTTGAATAGGAGGTAACCAATAGGCTTCTCTATCTTGGTTTGAACTTGAGACGATTGAGAGGCTTCTCTATCTCAATCTATATCTAGGTCGACCAAGAGGCTTCTCTATCTAGATTGGAACCTGGGCTTTGCTTGCAAAAGACCAAAGTTTGGAATTAGCTTTTAGATGATTGGTGCTTTCTTGTTCCACTATTTTGAGATGTGTGATTCTTCTTCTTTTCCCTTCTTTTTTTGAGATTCGAATTTCCTCTTCAAAAGGAAAAACCATTGATTTTTTATGAAGTCCTTTGAAAAATTCTTCATCATTTATTTTTTTAAAACTTGAAATTTTCTTTGAAAAGTGGTACCCTTTGTTCTTGATTATCCTTAAGAAAAATTTTATTTTTTCTTCCTTCAAAATTGAAATTTTCTTGGAATTGATACCATTTGTCTTTGGAAATCTTTGAAAAGTTTTTTATTTTATTTTATTTTATCCATTCATCATTTTTTTTCTTTTTCATTCATCATTTATAAAAATAAAAACTAAATAAAACAAAAAACAAAAAACAAAACAATTTTTTGGGTGAGTTGACTAAGTCAACTCAATCAAACCTGAGTTAACTCAGCAACTCACATGTGACTCAAGAAAAAGAGGGGGCCAATGTGCTTGTCTCCATCATTTTTTTCTCTTCTCCTTCTTCACTCTCTCCTCTTCCTCCACTATCACTATTTACAAGCTTCTTCCTTTTGCATTTTCTTCATTTCCACACCATTTCTTGCTTAGAAAATTACTCTTTTAGGCTTCTAAATTTGATTTCATCCCTTTCCCTCAATATCTTTCCAGATTTTTGAGTTCTTGACCACCTTTGAAACAAACCCATTTTTGAAACCCATCTCCCAACTTCCTTCTTTTTTTTTTTTTTTTCATGGCATCTTCCAATGGGCCATCTTTTCTTACTTTCAATGAGAAGAAGTATCATCCATCCCTAGAATGGAATGAGGAAGAGTGGCTCCTTCAAGACCCTAGAACCCATGCTCCACACTCATCCAAAAAGGACTTTAAGGTGAGCTCATTTCATTTTTTTTGTTGGCAAATTTGTTGATTTCATGTTTTGTTGAGAGCTTGATGGCGGGACATTGACATTTTGTTGTTTGCTTTTGTGTGAATTTTGAACATCGTATAATTTGGTTGGAAATCCTTGTCTGATCAAGTTGTTTTCTTTGTTTTGGGGAATTTTTGAATTGTTGAATTGTTTGGTATTATGAAATTTGGACAATGTTGATGATTCATGAAGCTTTTTATTTTATGTAGCTTGTGGTATTGTTGGATGAATTTTGACTTGAATTTTGTGGATAGTGAAATCATGAGAATTTGATGTGTAGGCATGGTTTAGTAAACCCATTTTTTATGAGTGTGGAAACTTTGTTGGAATGTGTAGGTCTTATTTCATAAGCATGGAAATTTTCATGGGTATGGGTGTGGAAAACATTCTTGTGGTGGTGTGGATTTTTTTTGAGCATGAAAGATTTTTGTTGGACATGGAATTTTTTGCATGGGCATGGAAAAAAAAATTTTGTGTTGAGCATGGGATTTTTTTATGCAAGGGCATGGAAAAAAAATATTGTTTTGAGCATGGGATTTTTTTTTTTTTTTTTTTTTTTTTTCACGGGCATGTGACTTTTTATGTTGAGCATGGGATTTTTTTTTTTGTTGGGCATGGAAAGTTTTTTTTTTTTTTTTTTTTTTTTTTTGGGTGTTGAGCATGGGATTTTTTGTTGGCTTGAGCCATTGTTGAATAGACTTATGGAGATGCAGGATTTTTGGGTTGATGGTGGATATTGTTGGGATGTCATTGGATTTGAATTTATGGAATGCCCTTTGAGGTTCGGCTAAAATTTTTAGAGGCCTTGTTTTATTTGTTGGGGTTTTGGAATGAGTATTTTGGGACATGGTGTTTTGTGAGCATCTCAAGGATTGGTTAAACTTTGTTTTACAAAACCTCAAGAGTCGAGGTAGTCTCCAAAGGTTGGAGGGTATGTAGGTGGGAGGTATTGTCTCCAAACATAAAGAATGTCATTGATGAAGTTGGCTTCCAAACCTTTTTCTGAGCTCTGTTGGACCATGATATTAATGAGTATAAGGACCTCCAATTGCTCATTGCCTTGTCAGAGCGATTCTAGGACACTACTTGCACCTTCCATTTTCGGGGTATTGGTGAGGTGGAGTCCACACCCTATGACTTCTTAGCCATTACTGTCTTAAAATTGCGTGGTGAAAGGATAAAAGTTAATGATTCCATCACCTCAGTAGAAATTAGAGGTCTTTTGGGTGTGATGCCTCCAAAAGTTAGGTGTAAAAATGGAACCTTGATGTGGTCGTACTCTAATATTGACAATTGTAAGACTGTAGGAACCGGCACTCGCATGTTCATGCTTCTCTTCGTTGGAGCTGTCTTATGTCCAAACTTGGGGAGGACTATGAGTTTGTGCTATTTGTGGAGTTTGAGGGATATTGGCTAGATCAAAAATTATGATTGGGCTGGCATGGCATATGCAACCCTGTTGCACTACATGACTCAACTTTCTCAATGTAGCCTTTCAAGCTTAGGAGGTGCGCCATTTGTTTGGAAAGTGAGGTTTTCAATTGTTGGTTATGTGTGTTTTGAAAGGTTATTTTGGTTGTTTTGCTATTGATGATGTGTGTTGATTTTTTTCCAAGTCTAGATGTATGAATATTTTAGGGTTAGTCCTCAAGTTTTAGAAAATGTTGGTGACATGTATCCAAGGTTTCTTTGTTGGCTACCTAAGTATTATCTGTCAACGCCTCCCAAGTGTTCTCTACTGGCTTGGCATATGCTGATCGATAACTTAACTACCGATGGTGTGAGTTTTCTTTTTCTTTTCTTTTTTTTCTCTCTTTTTAGGGGTTTTGTGTTTGGTTAGGGGTTTTGTATTCTTTTTTTTTTTTTTTTTTTTTTTTTTTTTTTTTTTTTTTTTTTTTTTTTTCATTAGTATGGTTTGGCTTCCTTTCATTTTGGATTCTTTGTGATTTTTAGATGTCTTTGAATCCTTGGCTTGGATGTGAGGAGCATGTTGAGTGTGAATGGGCTCAAGAGCTGAATGGTCATCAAGTTATGTTTGAGTGTGACTGAGGATTAGCTCAAATTCAACATGTGTACCCTCTTGAGACAATTTCTATTCATCCTTGTCCCTCCATCCGGTTGGCTAACCTTTTGTCTAATAAAGAAATTGCTCGTGCTCGAGTCGGCCATGTTGTTTCGGGGACAATAGGAGACTATCTTGAATTTGTCCAGACTCAATTGCAGGGTTGTTTTGCTGGCATTCCTGTAACATCGGTAGCTTTCTTTCTTTCCAGAATCAATTTGCATAATGTCTTGCATCCTCATCTTTCACCTTCTTTGTTTTAACTTTTGTGGAAATATCAAAAAGTTGCACTTTTAAGCTTCATCTTCCAAAGAGGAGGAAAGTCCTCCTAGCCATGCTGACAGCTTTTCTAGTTCTTTCATGGAAACATATCCTCATTTTCCTGCATGGCAATATGAAGTAATAAACCTTGATGGGTCATACAGCTTTATGAATCCAGACTAGCCAGATTATACCCCAAATGTCCCTTGGAATGACCCAGTATATTCCTAAATCCTTTAGTTTTTTGTCCTCATTTTTGCTCATTGAATTATTTTTGAACTTGTGGATTGGTGCTTCAAGTCAGCGTTGATCTTGTGGGAGAAAACATGCAGATCATTGGAGGTTTGCAACTTGTGGCACACATTCAATCTTCTTAATATGTGCTCAATGAAATGAACTGGGTAAAAGACGATGCTTCCTTAATATTTTGCTTGAACTCCATGACAATGTATCTAACACTTGTCTCTATTGATTTTTTCAAAACAACCAAATGGCAATGGCTAATGCCAACATAAGATCCTTGGAGGAGAGAATTAGAGATCTTGAACTTCGGAACCGGCAACAAGAATCTTGGTTTTATCCAAGTCAAGAAGGAGACATTGAGGGTGGCTCCTCTAGGGGTGGGTCCAGGAGATCTTCCTACAGGCGAACCCAAAGTCTAAATGATGCTTTATTTGTATTTTAATTTTCCTGCAAGGACAAGAAAAAGTATTCCTTAGACAATTTGTATTAATTTCCGCTTTTAGTTTTTTATCTTTGGATTGCTTTTAATCTTGCTGAAACTTAGATGAGACAAGTTTAGAATTCACCTAATGAAGCTCTGTAGCAAACAATTTGAACTAATCAGACCACTTCTGATGTGATTTGTACTTACCTGAATGAGGCACGACCGAATGCCTCTAGTTTGGAAACTTATGCATGATGACCTTTTATTTTTTGAAGAGTGAGTCTCTTTTTTTCATTTTTCTTTTTTTGAAAGGGGATGATTGACTTTACGTGTTTCGGAGAAAGTGGATTATGCATAGCTGAATGCCCCTAGTTTGGAAAATAGATGCATGACTTTGGAAAATCTTGGTTTGGTTCATTTTCTTTTCTCTTTTTTTTTTTTAAAATAAGTGATGCAAGTTTTTTTTTTTTTTTTTTTTTTTTTGAAAAAATAGATGGAAAAAGCACATCTAAATGCCCTAGTTTAAAAAATCATGTAGATTTTTAAGAAACTTTATTGCACAATCATTATTTTTTTAGTGGAAAAACAGAGTCAAAACGGACCCATGAAATGCCCGAAAACACAAAATAGGGTGATTGGGCCATGGTTGGGCTGGTTCCAATTGGTAATCTTGGAGTGCCTATCGGCACTTAGGGAGTGCCAATTAACACTTTGGGGTGCCGACAGGCACACCCAATTTTGCCCCGATTTCTCGTGCTTTTCCAACGCATTTTCGGTGTTTTCTGGATTTTTTTGAAAAATATTTTCTCCATGTGGGACTATGAAACACTTTCCTAGTCAGCTACAAACTCTTGAAACCTACTTGAACCTGGTTGGGGACAAAGGTAGCTTAATTTAGCATCAAACTTGCAAGCAAATCCCTAGATCAAATTTATCAATAAACAACAATCACATGCAAGAGTTATCCATGGCTAACAATCAAAATTTTCCTCATTCAACCATTCATGATATCAATAGATGGGTTGGTAGCTTTGATTTTGGCACCAAGACCAATTTCACAGCCTATGAACTAGAGGGAATCAAGGCTTTTAGGGATGTCAAGATCAAGTGGAATTTTCTCTATGCTGCCGTGAAGTTCAAGCATACTGAGGACCATGTATTCCAGTTTAGAACTACTAAACTTTGTCCTGTAATTGAAGGGTTTTCAGCTGTTCTGGATCATGATCTTGGCAAAATATTCGTAACAATTTCTTGTGATCTCAAACATAAGGAGATCTTGTCTGATGCTTCAAGGCTTCCTACTTCAATCACTATTAGCATGATTGTAGGCCACATGGTGAATCGACATGCAGTTGTTTCAAGAATTATTAACAAACGTACTCATGGTGTGTCTGACAACATGCAGAAAAATTTTGGCTTAGCTCTTTGCTTCATGGGAGAATTTTGCTTTGCTTAGGAAGGCCTGGCTTTATGGATGCTCGAGCCATAGGTATCGGGAGCCAAGTTAAGGATGGCGATAATCTTGCTTCTCTGATCTTTGTAGAAACTCTTTTAGGACTAGACTCTGTATTTCATAATTGAGAGTCGCAACACTTTCTTGGGAGTTCCTCGACCTTGTAGATATGGTTGATGGAAAAATTGGACATGATTGCCATGCCTACTGTTGTTGATTATGGTCCTAGCAATTTTCTCAGTAGGATTGTCCTCAAAACTAAGTGTCAAACTGAAAGCAACAAGGTAAAATTTCTAAATAAGAAATTCAGTGTCTCAATTCAATAGAGTTATTATTGGTGGAAGTGTCCAACTCCTTTGTTGTAGTCTCCAGGATCAGATCACATCTTCATAGTTGGATTAAGAAGGGAAACTTTCTATAAGGCTAATAGACTCTTGAGACAATTCCAATATGAGCAAGGAATGCCTGGTGGAAGAGGAAGAAAATATTTCACTCCTATTGACACAAATCCTACTTCGATGAGGAACATGCTGTTGGGAAAAAGATTGACAAAATTGTAGATATGGAGGCTCACATGGCTACTATGAGAAAACAATTTCTTAAAGACAACCAGGGAAAAACATGAGGCTAACAACTATGAGTTTAAAAGAATGGACAAAGATGACAAAGTTCCTACCATAGATGGAACCAACAAACAACCAAAGGAGAAAAGACTAAAGAAAAAATGATCTTCTTATTTTTTGGCTTTAAACATGTTTATTTTAAATGCTAATGTGAAACTTTTAGGTTTAGAAATTATTTAGGACTTTCGGGTTTTTTTTTTTTTTTTTTTTTTTTTTTTTTTTTTTTTTTTTTTTTTTTTTTTTTTTTTTTTTTTTTTTTTTTTTTTTTTTTTCGGTTTAAGGTTTGGCTTTTGAATTTTGTGTAATGGTATGGTTTAATGGAACGGTTGAATTTTATTAAAAAAAAATTGCTTAATGGGTAAAAGTTGGGTTTGGGGAAATTGTGACTGGACCAATATATGGTTGCCTACGTACCTCCTTAGTAGAAGGATCAAGTCATCACGTAGTTCATTTTATTTGCCTTAAATTTTGCCTACGCCACCCTTTTCGGTTTTCAACCTAGCAGGCTCTTAGACTCTCTCTTTCTTTCTTTTTTGCTCTCCTATTGCGTAGGTTGCCTTTTTGAGTTTTCAGCCTACCCTTTTTTTTTAATGCCCTAATTTTTACCTAGACTGCCCTTTCGATTTTTCAGCCTAGTGAGTTTTTTTTTTGAACCTAGTAAAGAAAATAACATAATTTACAACAAATTCAGACGTGGTGTTTTCAAACTACCACCTCAGACGTGGTATTTCTTCAATTGATCTATATTGGTTGGCTCAATGAAAGGGTTTGCATCTAAGTCCATCAACCTTACTGCCCCTAGAGTATATCTGCTTGATAATATATGGACCTACCCCATTTTGCTTGAATTTTCCGTTCGTTTCTTGAATCAAGGCTCATATCTCTTTCAGCACTAAATCTCCCAACTTCAAATATCTTGTGTTAGGACATATGTGATTCACTTGTTAGGAACATATGTCATTATTTTATGTAATTGGCTAATCCGTTGACAAAACGTACTTTACTTGTAATTAGTTAGATCTAGGATGTGTTTAATACTTCAAGAAATTGTGTTTCAAGATCAAGTGTTGAAGCCATGCATGTCTGTCCAAGATTCAAGTCTGAAAAGTGCTTGTCATTAAAGCTTGACAACTAGCTCAACAGCTAGCCATCTATCGAGCTTAAAGAGCTGTTCCAACCCCATGGCTCGAGAGCAGCTTGACAGATAGGGTATCTGTCAGGGTTTATAAAAAACAGATTTTCAGCTTTGTTTTGACTCTAATCCATGATTATGTGTTTGGGCTTTCTTTTCTCACAATCCTAGACATATAAAAGGATTATTTTAAGGGTCATCAAAGAGTTCACAAGTTGCACAAGTGTTAAGCAAAGTTTGTTTAAGCAAATTGTGACTAGAGACAGAATTTGCCCTAGTTCATCTTTCCTATGAAGAAGTTGCTATGTTTGTATACTGTAGGGTTTTGTGACCAAACATCTTCTTGATCTTCATCATTGGGATGAACTGAAGAACTTTGCAACCAACAACCTTCTCTAGTTGGTGATTGAAGTCGTGTATTAGGATTCGCGCAATTTGTTAGTCACGTACTTAGGAGCCGTGCATCGAAAGGAGAAATTGTCACTACAGAACAAGTCCAATTAGGTATTGAGGTAAGGGTTCTACTGTAGGTTGGTATAAAGTACTGGGATTCCTTTACTTGTAACAGTTTGTTGTGATAATAATGGAATTCTGGAAGTGGTGACCTTAAAATCACCGGTGAGGTTTTTGCTGTATAGGTTTTTCGCATTCATAAACAAATCACCGTGTCAAATTTATTTTCCGCTGCATACTTAGTTTATTGCTGATTTGTTTGTGCTACCACATGTATGCATGTTAATTAACTTATTTAATTCACTTGGCTAAATTACTTGGTTAATTTATCACAAGGGGTCAATTCATTTTTGGCCTATCATCTTGTTCTTACCTTCTTGTCAAAAGCTTTCCTAAGTCTCCTTTGGTAACCTTGAATGTGATACAAGGCCTTGAGTCTCTTCTCATCCATCATGCATAATTAGTCATACCTACTCTACAACCAATCTACTTCAAGAATTTCACTCTCCAATACTGTTCTCAATGAACGAGCACTTATTTCAGTGGGGAGGATTGCTTCCATCCCATACATCAAGGAGTAAGGAGTGGCTCCTGTGGAGGACCGAATTGATGTCATATACCCTAAAAATGCATAGGGTAACTGTAGATGCCAATCCTTTTAGTTCTTCATGCTCTTCTTTAAGATTCGCCTTATATTCTTGTTTGAAGCCTCAATTGCTCCATTGGTTTGAGGACAGTAAGGTGAAAATTTATGGTGCTGAATATTGAACTGTTAAAGTAGCTTCTCTGTTTCTCCCTTGAAATGCAACCCATTGTCTAAGATAATTTCATGCGGTACCCCATATCTATAAATGACATTAGTCTGAATAAACTGAGAAAATTTCTTCAAGTTCAAAACCATATATGAGGTAGCTTCTACCCATTTAGTGAAGTAATCAATGTCAACAAGTATAAATTCATGGCCATTGGATGTTGGTGGGTGAATCTTCCCAATGATATCTATTTTCCATGTAGAGAACGGCCAAGGTGAAGTCATGGTATGTAATGGCATAGGTGGCAAGTGCTTTGGATTTCCATGGACTTGGCATTGATGACATTTTTGAATATGGATAGCAATTTGCTTCTATAGTAGTCTAGTAATAACCTTGTCTCATTATCTTTTGTAACAACATGTGTGCATTCATATGTGGCCCATAATTTAACTCATGAACCTCTTCAATTATTTTCTGTGCTTCCTTGGCAGTCACGCAAAGGAGATGAATTCTGTTATAGGATCTTATGTAAAGCCTCTCACCAAAAATAATATGATTAGTGGACAACCTTCTAATGGTCAATTGGTCATTCTTATTTGTAGACTTTGGGTATGTCTCATCCTTAAGATATTGCAAAATGTTAGAATACCATTCACCTTCCCTATCCATTCCCTCATTTTCTTCTATCGACATGCAAGAAGCTAGCTCTTCTTTTTGTTCCACCACTATTGGCCGAGCTTCATTCTCCTTAGGCCCATCCATCATGGATGCCATTGTTGCTAAAGCATTTGCAATCTGATTTTGCATTCTTGGCACATACTGGTATTGAATCTTACCGAATTTTGAGGCCAACTTTTGAACACATTCATGATAAGGCATCAACTTTTCTTCCTTGATCTTCCATCTATTTTGAAATTGAGAAATTATCAAGCATGAATCACCATATACTTCCAAATTTTTTACTCCCAGACCTAGGGCCGCTTGAAACCCCATAATTCAAGCTTCATATTTAGTGGCATTATTAGTGGCAAGGAAGTTGAGTCTACCAGAGAATGGGATGTGTATCCCTTTTGTCAAAATTAAGAGAATTTCAATGCCACTTCCATTTTGATTAGTTGCTCCATCAAAATACATCTTCCATGATTCTAACTCTATCACCATGATATCCTCATCTAGAAAGTCTCCTTGGATTTCTTTAGCTTCTTCAGGTGAACAATGGGCTAAGTGATCAGCGATTACTCTCCTCTTCATAGACTTTTGAGTCACATATTTAATATCAAATTCTGACAAAAGTAAAACTCATTTAGTTGTCTTCCTATCTTGCATAGGTTTCTCCATCAAATATTTCAAATGGTCTATTCTTGCAATCAACAAGACCTTGAAATCAAGCATATAATTTTTGAGTTTTTGGGTTGCCCGTACAAGCGCTACACATGTTTTCTTAAGTGGTGAATACTTCTCTTCATAAATCAACATCTTCTTGCTAATGTTATAAATTGCATTCTCTTTCCTAGACTCCTCCATGTAATGAGCAAGCAAAGCCACCATTACTATATTTATAGATGTGAGATACAACAACAATGGCTTTTCAAGTACTGGTGGAACCAGTATTGGTAGCTTCATCAGATAATTTTTAATCTTTTCAAAAACTTCTTGACATTGTTCATTCCACACTAAGAGAACTTCTTTCTTGAGTAGTTGAAAAAGAGGCTCACATGTCATGGTAAGCTGGGTTATAAATCTACTAATGTATTGTATCCTTCCTAGAAATCCTCAAATCTTCCTTTCAATCCTGGGAAGCTTCATCTCCATAATTGCTTTGATTTTGTCAGTATCCACTTCAATTCCCCACTGACTTACTATAAACCCCAACAGTTTTCTGGATGTTACACTAAAAATGCACTTCTTTGGATTCAACTATAATTTATAGAATTGGAATCTTTCAAAGAACTTTCGTAAAGTTGGTATATGCCCTCCACAGTCTTTGGACTTCACTATCATGTTATCAATATAAACTTAGACTTCTTTGTGGATCAAATCATGCAACAGAGTAGTGGCTGCATGTTGGTAGGTAGCACTAGCATTCTTAAGGCCAAATGGCATGATCTTGTAGCAATACATCCTCTATGAAGTAATGAAGGAGGTCTTCTCCATATCTTTCGGAGCCATCTCTATCTAATTGTATCTTGAAAAGCTATCCATAAAAGATAGCAAGGCATGTCCTTCTATGTTATCAACTAAGATATCAATGCGAGGCAAGGAAAAATCATCTTCTAGGCTAGCCTTATTAAGATCTCAGAAGTCTACACATATTCTCATCTTCCCATCCTTCTTCGACACTAGAACCATATTAGCTAACCATTCTGGGTAGTTAACCACCTTCAGAAATCCTGCATTGTACTATTTCTTAACTTCTTCTTTGATCTTAAGAGTCCACTTTAGCTTCATTCTTCTCAACTTTTACTTGACCGGCTTAATGGTTGGATCTGTTGGAATGTAATGTTGCAATACGTTTGTATCAATCCCGAGCTTGTCTTTGTATGACCATGCAAATACCTCCTTGAATTTTCTCAGAGGAGGTTAGGTTGTTGCCCATTTGTATCATATTAGTTTCATCATCAGTTCCCAGGTTAATGGGTTGGGTTTCTTCTTTTATAGGTTCTACATGCCCTTATTTTAATTCCTTAGTATTAAAAGTTTCTTTACCAATTTTTGAAATAAAAACATTCAAAGCCAACAAATAAGTAGAATCAAAAATCATATTGTAAGGAATAGAGTTCTTAACAGACTCAACAGAAACAAACTCTATAGGAACACGATCACAAATAGACTCAATAGGAACAATAATATTAACAGAAACATACTCAATAGGGATTGAGACAACGTTTTTCATAGGAGTGATTGGCTTAGTGGTCTTGATCTTCTCCAAAGAGTCTTCCATAGAGTGGGTAATTCGCTCCCATGCCTAATTCTTCAACTCAACTATGGCTTCAATGATGGTGGTTGGCTCCTAGTGAGTTCTTCTTCCCTCAACATCAGTACCGTAGGGCCTTCATCCATATAATCTGTGCCTTCACCATCAATCTCCATGTTTATGGGCATGTCAGACATAAGCATCTAGGCGCTCTATGTTGTCCATCCACTCTCCAAATAGATATTGCTTCCCTTTGTTGCTTGGGTGGATGTATTGGGGGAAGTACTTTGACTCACTCCCTCCCATTCTCTCATCTTCATCTTCAAGATTCTATAGAATTAGGTTTTTGTACTGTGAATCATCAGCTTTCTGTCTAATGTGACCAATCTTGCGTCTATGTCATCTTTTTCCTTAGTATATGGGGTCAGTGAGCCAAGTTCTGAATTATGGAATGACCTTAACTCAGGAATTTCTCTACCATGCTTGTCATATAGAGGGCTTGATCATGAACTAACATCAGTAATGCAGCTCCAATCTAAGGTTCGCCCATAGGGGTAATCATCGTAATTTATACCATTAGCTTCTGCAGCCTCCTCTACTTCTTCATCTTCAAGTTCTACATTATCTCCTACATCTTCACCTTTAGCTTCTGGCTCATTTTATTCATCTTCATCCTCTACATCTTCCTTTATATCTATAGGCTCAACTTTGCCATCATCCTTTATAGTAGTTCACGTCATCATCAAAATGGTCTTCATGAATAGATCCTACATCTTCATCCTATCCATTGCTAAAGGGCTCTCCTCTATCATTGCCATTATATTGGCTATCATAATCTTGACTATTGTTGCTGTCACTATCATTATCACTATTGTTGTTATCCTCACTATCTCCACTGTCACTACTACTGCTATTACTACTACTATCACTTTTACTGTCACTACCTTCATCATCATCACTATGGGCTTTTCCCCTTCCTCATCTTCATCATTTGTTCTTGCTTCATATGGGCTCTTCAATGCATGTTACAAGCTTCCTAATACTCTTCTTCTTCTATACTGTAGATGGCATCTCCTAGAGGCGTGGTCATTGCATCAAGGTCCATGTAATCAGCCCAATCAGTTAGGACCTTTCCCTGATTTATGTCTTCCTTCTTCAGTTCTAAAAGCTTATTGTCACGATTAAAGAATAGCTCAAACCCAGGCACCATTGTTTTCAACTTAGGATCATACCTCAATTCAAGGAATCCCCAGTAGCATTGACTATCTCCAGCTTTGACAGATTTTCCATTCAATATAGGAGTGTAAGGCTTTAGGGGTTCTAGGGGACAAGGAAGTCCTTTTGCATAGGCCTCTACATGGGCCATTCCTCTCACCTCCAATTCTAGCAAGTCATCATCAGTAGGCTTATAACCTAGTCCAAATGGTGAGGTGGTAGTAGGAATTATTGGAACTTAAGTGGTTGTCTCTTTCACAGTTTTCCCTAAGTTCATCCGTGGAAGATAATACATTCTCCTCATCATTGCCCCGCCAATATTGTTGCTATAGGGAGTGAAGTCCATAGGAATCTTTTCTGCCTCCTATTTTCTTCTTCCAAAAACAAGCTTCTCAATTTCAAAGCCATCCAAGGTTAATGGCTCTTTCTTAGAATCAATATCAAAAATGGGCTTTGATATAGTCAAAGTATCACCATATATGGTAACTATGGCTCCTCCATGGAAACCGAACCTTTTGGTATAGGGATGAAGGTACGACCTCTGTATCATGGATCCATCATCTCTCAAGGAGGAAATTGAAGCATGAAGCTATGTTCAACACTTGAAATTTCACTTTCTTGGCCATTGGCCCTATGGTAAGCTCTAATGTCACGGTTCCCAATACCTCTCTTCTACTATTGTCATATGCTCTCACATACTGATCAGTTGGCACAAAATCCTCAATACTTAGGCTCAAGCAACTTGCAATCTTTAAAGTACACATATTTAAGGCACTTATGTCATCAATCAGAACCATTGGGATCCTCTTGCCTTTGGCATATATAGTAATGTGCAATGGATCATTGTGGTGTTTCCCCTTCTTTATCAGAGTAGGAAACAGTGAGTTCCCCTCTTATAGACCTAATCAGAACATTCAGATCTTGAGAAGTAGTGGTTGTAGAGACTTGGATTTGATTGAGAAGGTCTACCAGATTCTGGCGATGCTTGTATGAGGCCATGAGTAAATCTCATAAAGATATATTGGCTTGTGGCTTCTGCAGTTGCTTGAGGACCTCATTCTCTTCAGTGGGGGTTTGTTGGGTAGATTTGTTTAAGGCTTCTATCAGGTTTTCTATCTCCAAATGTTGGGGTTTGAAGTGTCTCCTCCCCTTGTGATGTGGGAAATTTTTTATGAGTCATTTAGTTCAGTATCTTAGGGTTTGAAGTGTATCCCCCATTTGTGGACGTTGGGTAGTTTGATTGGGGTTTGAAGTATCTTCCCTCATATATGGATATTGGGTAGTTTGGGGTTCCATTCACTCCATATATCATACCTTGCAGTGGATGTCATACCCATGAACTCTTCCTATGTCATCATAAAACATTTGGGTAGGTCATAAATCAACTCAGATGGGCCATTTTCTCCTTCCTCTTCAGTCATCAAGCAATTAATCCTCGGTCCCTTTCCAAAATTATGGTAGGGTAAGGGATTATTGGTGATGCTAGGCCTTATAGGCAATGCAATCACCTTAGTGTTCGTTAAATCTTGAATTGTATATCGAAGGCCAAAACAATTGTCAGTGTCATGGCTAGGACCTTGATGGTAGGCACACCTTTTACTCACATCAATTTTTGTAGGTAATGGGCTTGGGATTAGTCTTGAGTCTAAGGGTTTCAGGAACCCCTTTACTTTTAATTTTTAAAACACTTAACTTACGAGCATATTCAAGAGGCGGCCCTTGTGATACTTGCATGGGTGCAATGGGGGCAATAAGTTGGTAAGGATCATTTTGTATATATTATAAACTTCTACAGTTTTAGAACTAGACCCTAAATTCTTTTTAAACCTTAGTGCAACCTCATTTTTTATGGTGCCATTATTTACTGCATCCTTAATTTGGGTACCAACAACAATTAAAGTTTTAAAATTTTTAAAATACTGAGCAAAAAATACTTATGGTATACAGGTAACAAGTTTTTTACAACCATGGTTAATTGTTCTTCTTCACTTGGCCAATTCATCATCTATGTAGCTTTAGACCTCCATTTGGTAATGAAGGTGGAGAAAGACTCTTTCGGCTCTTGTTTAGTGGTCTCCAAATCTCTCCTCTTCACATCCACTTTTGAGTTATACTTGTATTGATTGTGAAACTCACAGTAGATGTCCTCCCAACTCCTTGCTTTAGCATCATCTTGGTTGAGAAACCACCTAAAAACGCCTCCGATCAAGGTATTTTGAAACATTTGAGCAAGTAGTTCTTCAGTTGCTCCTAGGGGCTGCATAGCCCTCATGTACATCTTCAAATAGGAGTTTGGGCAGCTAGTCCCATCGAACTTGTCCAAGGTTGGCATCTTGAACTTGGGAGGCAATCTCACATTGGGGAAAAGTGAGAGTGATTGGTAATCCATAAGGTCTTCCATCTTGCAGGCTCTTTTGATCATCTTTTCCACCTTGTTTATCCTCTCGTTAATCTTCTTCTCACCCTCTAGGATAGGAGGATTCTAATCGGTCTTATTCTCCTTTTGACCACCCTTCAAGTTCTGAGACTACTATATGATAAGGTTCATGTCTTCTTGTAGACGACTAAATTTCTCGGTTCGAAATGAGTCAAACAAGTAAAATAGTTTCACAAATGCGAATTTGTATTGATGAATGTCTGGTACAATTCTTTGTGATTACAAAAGAGTTATCCTCTGATTCAATCTCCTTAAAAGACATGTTGATTGGATTTGTAGTAATGTGATTTTGATTCGAACACCCAATATACTTCAATTTGGCTGAAGAATGGATCGAAGATCTTTGAACAGAATTACAATGAATCTCTGGCTATGAGCTTATTGGAAATCCTTCGTTCTTCACATTCTTCTTGTTCTTCGTGTGTCTTCAAAGGTTTGTGGTGGAAGTTCTTCAAGACTTTAGAGGCTTGAATCCGTTAAGCTTCACTGATTTGTGATTACTTGAGGTTTTTGGAGGCTTTTGAGCTTGATTCCAGTGAACTTTGAGATCTAAAAAGATGATTTGGACAATTCCTCTTCGAATGTTCTTTGTATTTGAAGGTTTGTGGTGGAAGTTCTTTGGGGTTTTGGAGGCTTGAATCCGTAGAGCTTTCTAGATTTGTGGTTTGTTAAGGTTTCTGGAGGCTTTTGAGTTTGATTCCAGTGAACTTTGAGATATAGGAATATGCTTTTGGATGATTCCTCTTCGAATTTTCTTTGTATTTAAAGCTTTGTGGTGGAAGTTCTTTGGGGCTTTGGAGGCTTGAATCCATAGAGCTTCACTGATTTATGGTTTGTTGAGGTTTTTGGAGGCTTTTGAGCTTAGTTCCAATGACCTTTGAGATCTAGGTAAGTATTTTAGATGATTTTGCTTTGAATGTTCCTTGCATTTGAGATCGAAGTTCTTGGAGTTGCTGGAGGTTTCGAGCTTGATTCTAGTAGAGTTTCAATACTTCTGAATCTTCTTTGATGCTACTTGTGCTCTAGATGGCTTGATCTCTTCCAAGATGTCTTCATCTTCCTAAAATACCTTAGGAAGGCTTTTATTTATAAAATTTTGGGAGTGGGTGAGTGACACGTGGCAGAGTCTGATTGGTGACACATGTCACCACCTGATTGGTCCGCTTATGTCATCACTTACACGCACTAGATTGCATATGTCATCGCTTACATGTGCTGAACTACTTATGTCATCGCTTACATGCGCTGATGCGTGATTGGTTTTTGCATGACACATGCCAAATTTCTGTTGGTTTCTGAGTAGTGATAGCAAAACCTAGTAGCAATACATGGCACTTTATAATTGGCTGTATTTTGTGGACTTGGTAATATGACATGTTAGCTTGTGATAGGTCGGGAATTTTCCCTCTCTACACTTCTCTTAACTGAATTTGACTTGCTACTATGGTATTTAGTAGCTCTTGAGTGTTCATGGGTTCTTCAGTGTTTGGATGTTCTCCCCTTCTACTATAGTGATGGAGTCTTTAGACTTCTTGTGGCTTGGGCTGTCTTGTAAGTCGAACACAGGATAGTTAGGGAAAGCTTTTAACAATCAACATGGCAACACAAATAAAAAATATCATGCAGACATCTCATGACATAGACAACCAAACAAAGAACAACATCATACAAAACAAGGGTATATAATTGGTCACTTAAAGTCTAATACAAAGCTTAGTCCTCGACATCTCCAACAAAGTCACCACTGTGAGAGACTGCCATGGTTTGGGGTGCTCTCAAAAAGAGATTTAGATGCTTAGGGCACCTCTCTTTTGGGTAACTATGTGAAGTTGCCACTTATTTTTTATACAAAAGAATAAAATACAATTACATGACCAAAAATTCCTCAAATGTTATCAATTGATTATAGAAATACAATTTAGTAGAATAACTTTACAAGGGCTTTTGGTCCTAAATACAATCTATGTAAAAATTACAAAGCTTTGATCCTAGTTACAACCTACCAAAACAAAAGATAAAACACTGATCTACTATACAAAATCCGAAGTTCAGGGACTAGATTACGAAATGGGAAGGTGCTGGACACCCATTCCGCCCAGACAGAGTCTGGTCTTCTAGACTCTAATGACCATTATATGCCCATTGTATGACATTGAATGATATGCTATTACATATGTAACAAACACTTAACAAAATTAATTTAAACAAATTTGTCTTATGAATATGCCCTCTTTTTAAAGAAAAATCAAATTTGTTTTGGAAGGTTGAGAAAAGTGAAATTTGGTTAATAAAAATCAAATCTATTTTGTAAAGGATAAAAAAAAAAAAAAAATGAGATTTGTTTAATAAAAATGAGATTTGTTTTGTAAAGGATAAAAAATGGGATTTGGTTAATAAAAATCAGATCTGTTTTGTAAGGTTAAAAAAAAAAAAAATGAGATTTTTAAAAGATGATTCATATTCATAATTCAAATCCATAATGCATGCATCACATATATATAGAATGACATAAAAAAATTTTAAAAAAAAAAAACTTTAACCTAACTATTTTAATGAAAATACTAATCTCTTTTGTATGCTTGAAAAATTCAGATCTATTTTGTGACTAGAAAAATTTTTAGATTTGTATTTAGTGAAAATATAGATTTGTTTTATGACCAAAAAAATTTTCAAATCTGTATTTAGTGAAAATATAAATCTATTTTTATTTAAAAAAAAAAAAAAAAAGAGTTTTGGTGATTAATTGCAGATTTTGAAATCAAAGAAAAATTAAAACATGTTAAATAATTAAAGAACATTCTAACTAAGCATACAAACATGGCATATATAAACTCTGAACAAGATCATAATAAAATCAAACACTTATTAACAAAAATCATGCAATGAACAACACAACATGTCAATTAAGAGACAAGAAAAATAAACATAAGAATGAAATGAAATACCTACTTGCATGAGTGTACACTTCAATGGAAGAATATTTTAGAAATTAAATAAATTTTCACTTCTTTGAGGTCTAAAACACTTTACTTATAGAAAAGAAGTTCTTAAAGACAAGGCTTCTAAAACGTCTTTAATGTAAGGGGAGTAGAGAGGTCGGAAAAAGAAGGGCCTTGAATTTTGATCTTTTTCCTCTATTTAAAGAGGTGGGGATGCTTGAAAAATAAGCTGAGTAAGATTAGATATGAATTGGAATGCGTCCTTATCTCTAAAAAGTTGAAAAAGATAGGTTTTATCTTAATCAAAAAGTTCTCGGGCCGGGCCAAGCATTTGGGCCAATCAGCACTCCAAGATAGTCGACAGACCCTCTTGGGTGCAAGCCCCCTTTTCAAGTTTGGTTTGATTTGGACTCCTTTTTTTAGAATTTTTGAGCTGGGAATTGCACCTAGACTCGTTTTTAATTCATATTTTAAAAATTAATCCCTTTTTCCTGATATTCAGGTATTTAAAAGTAATAATTATTTGATAGATAAATATTCTAAAAAGACTTAATTATCCACAATTTCTTTGTTATCTGATTATCTACTTTATTCCCATGCAAGCAGCCTTATTTTTGATACTAACCAACAACCAATCACATAATTATTTAATTAATTTTAATTGTTTAATTAATCAGAATTAATTTAAATTATTTGCACGTGATCGATTCCACCCAAACAAAATGCATGCAGATCGTGAAAACTTGATCATGTGATATCTTTCAATCTGAAGGTCTGATTTGGGAATCAGGCATACCATTGCGACCATTAGAATATTAAGATCATTTTTATGATATGCAATGAATGAATTCATGCATGTAATGCAACTCTAAATTTTGGGTATATGAATGGTCACTCTAACCGTCTTCCAAGATTAAATTAAAACCGAGTGTCTACAATGTCATTTACCTTCAATCTTTTGAGAACACCTACCTAGTTCTAACATTGTTGTCTCATCTAATCCTAACTTGTATGAGTTGGCTACAACCAAGGAAGGGAGCTTGCATTTTATATTGAGCGACAGCGGAAATTACAATTTTGATGTTAAGGCCGAGTGTTGTGGACTTGTAGAGTTTGTAAAGGCTGTGATTGATTGTGGGTATTTAAGATGTGTATTTTATTTTAGAATTAACGAGAAAGAAAAAGACAAATTCTATATCAACTTTCATTCTACAATATTCATCTAAAGCTTTTTTTTTTTTTTTTTTTTTTCATTACTTGAAATGAATAATTATAATGGATATATATGTGCAATCTATAATTGTTACTTCGTATGATGAACTCATTATTAGCAAAGTTCTATAACAATTATGCTATAATATATATATGTACAACATCCTCCAAAACCATCTTATATGAAATATTATTAAATTATTTGTGCATTGCACATGTATAAGTGTATACCTCTTATTGAAAATCCAAATAAATCATTAGGGAATAGACTTGTCAAACATGCATGTATATACACTACTTTCATACGTAAAAAGTGTATTTTACTATTTATCTAGCTTCCATTTGTGATTGAGTGACATTATTTATAGAACATTTTTCTAGCTTAATTTCGGAACCCCCTAATGATCCATCTTGATTAGTGTTGACAAAAAATGCAGGCTGTGAAGAGTTTCTTTTGAAAGCATAGAAATAACATCTAACATGGTGGGTCTATCTGTTGCTTGGTCTTGTACGCATAAAAGACCAACATGAATGCATCTCAATACGTCAGATGGAAGGCATGACCCATCTAGTATTGTTGGGTCTATTAGCTCTAAACCCTTACCTTCATTCCATAATTGCCATGCCTAGTTCAAGTCCAATTGTAAACAAGATGTTAGTAAGTTCAAAATTATGTATATATATATTTAGAGTTATGAGAGAAACTTACATATCCTATAAGGTTGAGTTGATAATCAAAGCAATTGTGACTATTATTTTTCTTGCCGCTCACAATTTCTAATAGTAGGACTCCATAGCTAAATACATCAATTTTCATTGAAACAACACCATTCCTAGCATACTCTGGAGGCATATAACCACTGAAGGAATAATTCAAAAATGTACTTTATTGTATAAACAAGCACAAATACACATGCACACGTGTTCAAAAATAGAATTAAATTGTGCTCATACTTACTATGTTCCGACAATTCTATTTGTGTTTTCTTCTAATCCTTTCAGCCCAAATATTCTAGCCATTCCAAAGTCTGAAATTTTTGGATTCATCTCCCCGTCGAGCAAAATGTTGCTTGCTTTTAAGTCTCGATGAATTACTCTTAGTCTTGAATATTTGTGAAGATAAACAATTCCTTGAGCAATGCCTTCAATGATGTTGAAGCGTTTTTTCCAGTTTAATATAAACCTTGTAGTAGAATCTGATACAGAGTAAAAAAAAAAAAAAATTGCTAGCAAATGATTAGTATTGATTGATTTCATATAAAAATGTGTGTGTGTGTCATCATATAAGAAATGTTTCTTAGTAATGAACATATCTCCTACCAAAGAGGAAGAAGTCTAAACTTTTGTTGGGCATGAGCTCATAGATTAGTATTTTTTCTTTTGGTTGAATGCAGAACCCTAAAAGCCTGACGAGATTGGTGTGTTGGAGTTTGGCAATGAGAATAACTTCGTTCTTGAACTCTATCAATCCCTGTTTAGAACTTCTCGAGAGTCTTTTTATTGCTATTTCTTGCCCATTCGATAGTTTACCCTGAAATCATATTGCACGAGTCACTATTTAATTTTCTATGAACCTACTCTTGGGATGCACTCAAGTGATAATTTATTGAGTTTACGTATTGAATTAACGAGTTAGGCTAAGACTTAAAAGTACAAATTATGTAAAAGAAAGAAAGAGAGAGGGGATAGCTTTAAGGTGGTAGATTTTATTAAAATAAAAGTTAAAAGATTAAAACTTTTGGACTATTGGTATTTTGTGACAATATTAGCACATGTGGTCATGAGTTCAAAACATGTTTCACTATCTACTATAACTTTTATTTAAAAGTTGAAAATCTCAAGTGTTAGTGAATATAATTTTTAACCATTATTCTTTTGGGTAAATATCATTTTGCTTCCTAACATATTTTTTATGTGTCAAAATGATCCTAATTTTTTAAATTATCAGTTTTATTCCTGATTTATTGATATTGTATTAAAATAGTGTCCATCCAAGTGTGATATATGAAAAATGCTAACATATATAATAAAAATAGTAAAATTAATTTCATGCAACTTAGGCTGCCACATGGATTTCCACATGGCATGAATTTTAAATAAATAATAAAGAAAGGAGAAACTAAACTAATTAAAATTATTTTCCTTTCTTCTCGCCCTTCTTCTATCTTCGCTCAAACCCAAATTTCTTAAGCTCTCCACATTCTGTCATCTCTCAAATCCAAGTTCTCAAACAAATTACCTAAGGTAGGGAGGGTGCTTACGGTTTCACCAAGAGAGAGAGTCATGAATATCTTCGTTGGTAACATATATGAAACGTGTCAATTAAGTTAAAAAACTCTTAGCATTGATTATTATTCTAATATGTTTAAATTTTATCTCTCTCACACACACAAACAAAGAGAGAGAGAGCGAGAGAGAACCTTATAAACTGGCCCAAAACCGCCCTGTCCTAATTTATTTTCAATTGAAAAATCACTTGTAGCAGTAGAAATGCTTTCGAAGCTGAAACTTTGAAATTCATGGCCAGCATGCCTATCATTGTTTTCTTCTTTCACTTTGTCCCGTACAGTGGAAGGAATTGCATCATCATCAAGCTCTTGTAAGAGACACTTTTGTCGCTTCTTAGAACTCTCCCCTAGTAAACATACATGCAAAACATGACTTGAAAATTTGTTTATGCTTTATCATCAATAGTATATATAAAACATCTATATATAGTAGGGCCATAAATTACCTTTCGCCATGTAATTTTTCAATTTTGAATAGCATAATAAGCACAACAGCGTGATGATAATCCCCCCTACTGCCACGATGAGCCATATCCACCACCCAATATTTGCCCTTGACTCGTTTGCCAACATGCTATCCTCAAAAGTAACTTGTTGGCCGGCTATTCCATGATGGGATTTTCCAAAATATAGTCTCATTAATATTATATCCATATAACAATACGCATATTAATTTGCACCATAAAAAATAACTTTAAGACCAAAATAGTTGTTTATATTATGCACGATTGTAGATAACATAGTTTAGCATTATTTGTAACTATTCTACAAACCAAATTTAAAAAATATAGGCTTTTCAAAACTTACGTGCACTAAAAAAAAAAAAAGGCTTCAATTTTATAAATATTATAGATATAATTTCAAAAATAATATAAGAAAAATATTGATATTATTCCTTACTTAACAATACTCTTTTTCCCTAAAATTTAGATAAATGATAATTTTTTTTAGTTGCATTTTTTTTTTTTTGAAAAATAATGCATTAAAAATTTGAATTTTTTAAAATAACCGACTAAATGAGGAGGGAGTACATTTTTTGCTACATGGTATTCTACTAGTAATAGTATAATCTATATTCATTTATCTTTTTCTTTTCATTTTATATCCTTTAGAAAAGAAATTAAGACCGATAAAACATAGCTGGATGGTCGTAAGAATAAAATATGTGCAGATTCGGATGATTCTTCCACCAAAAATAAACCTTATTGTGGAAATAATTCAACTAGTTAAGAAATCAACGATGTGTATTTATCCATCTACACATAGAAGGGCAAGTATATCGTATGTTCTTACGTACTCTTTATGTGTAGATGTAAGTATGTAACACATCGATTATATGCATAAATATGATAAATGGAGCATGAATTAATTAGACTTACTGAGGAAGTATATCGTCCGTGGAATACTACCACCATCTGTCAGAACAAGTCCCCCTTTGCTCCAAATCTCACAGATAGTTTGGTTCTCTTCATTTGTAGATGCATAGGCAACACAAGAACAATTTTTCAAGCACTTGGCCTCACAATCCTTAAGGGTCAGGTTCTCACCTTCATTAAACTTCAACCCCTCTATGATAAGTGAAGAAAATGTATCATTAGGACTGCTGCACTCAGGAAGCTGCGCCACACATCCTTCATTTAAATAAGCAGAAGCAGAAGTACAATTAACTAGAGTGCCGTTATTATCAGAAAGTACTCCCAAGTAATCTATCGTTAACTGTGGCCAAATTATTTGCCCTGTATCCACAGAGCAATTGAAGTATGTTTCATTCTCATTTGATATGTAGTCAAAACTGTATATGGAATTTGTCAGGCGCGGTGAAGAAGAGTTCAAATACTGATGGAAATCAAGATCAATTGATTGAGAACTTGAACTAGAATTGCATTAAAATTAAGAATTAAAGCTGGAATTACAGAGAAACTGGAGAAACAAGTTTCTGTCCAGGTCTGAAACTGAATTATATTCACATCAAAACTGATTTTACTCTTACATAGCTAGCTTATTTATAATCTTTAACTATTAGGAAATAAAGTAGCTAATAGTTACATAAGTCAAAGCTATAATTAATGAGCATACATAGCAGATATGAGAAGTCAAAATAAGGGGCTGCTGGCAGTCCTAAGAGGTCAGAAAGTTTGGCTGGCTGGTTGTCAGTCCTAATGGTAGAGGAGGGGTACATGGCAGATATGAGAAGTCAAAATAAGGGGCTGCTGGCAGTCCTAAGAGGCCAGAAAGGTTGGCTGGCTGGTTGTCAATCCTAAGGATAGAGGGTGGCTGCATCATACTCCCCTCCATAAAGGAAACTTGCCCTCAAGTTTCACTTGGAAAATAAGGCTTCAAATGCTTCACATTGAAGGCATTAGAGATGTTTAAGTAAGGGGGTAGTTGGACTGTGTAGGCATTGTCATTGATTTTAGTCAATACTTTGCATGGACCTACTTTCCTTGCTCCCAACTTGGAATAGGAGCCATGAGGACACCTTTCTTTAGTCAAAATCACCCATACAAGATCCCCTTCCTTGAAAATTAGTCTCCTTCGGTGAATATCAGCAGCAGCCTTGCAGTTTGCATTGGAATGTTCAATTCTCTCCTTGACTTGTGCATGGACAGATTGCATAAAATCTATCATTTCTGTTGCTCTTACATTCTCCTTCTTAGAAAGTGGCAAGGGTGCCAAATCTAAGACACTCAAAGGTTTATTCCCATACACAACTTCAAAAGGAGATGTGTTAATAGTCCGATTAAGAGAAGAGTTGTAAGCAAATTCAGCCAAGGGAAGGATACTTTCCCAATTTCTAGGATTTTCTCCAATCAAGCATCTCAAGAGATTTCCAAGACTTCGGTTGACAACTTCAGTTTGACCATCCGTTTGAGGGTGGAAAGAAGTGCTAAAGCTCAATTCAGTTCCTATCTTGCGCCATAGAGTTCGCCAAAAATGAGCAAGAAATTTAGCATCCTTGTCGGAAACAATAGATAGGGGTACACCATGAAGCTTGTAGACTTCTTTGAAAAATAAAGCAGCCACATTGGAAGCATCCGAAGTCTTCTTGCATGGGATAAAGTGAGCCATCTTGGAGAAACGATCCACTACCACCATGATTGAATCACTCTTTCGTTGTGTAGGTGGAAGGCCAAGAACAAAATCCATACTAATATATTCCCATGGTTTATTAGGCACTGGAAGGGGTAAATACAGACCTGCATTAGTGGTTGTACCCTTTCCTTTTTGACAAACTTGGCACCTTTGAACATGCCGCTCAATATCTTTAGTCATTCCCGGCCAAAAGTAGTCTTGTTTAAGGAATTCTAGGGTCTTTGATTTGCCAAAATGCCCCAAATTATGTTGTTCAACAATCATCGACTCCCTTAGAGAACATTTAGGCACACATAATTTCAGTCCTTTGAAAAGAAATCCATCCTTCAACCAAAAGTCAGACTTGGTAGGTTGCTGTCCCTGCTGCAATTGTTGGTATAAATCACCAAAATGTGGGTCATCTTCGTAATTCTCCTTGAAAACTTCAAAACCAGCAACCTTAGCTTGCATTTCCACCAAGAAATTAGTCCTCCTACTCAACCCATCAGCCACTTTGTTGAGAATTCCTGACTGATGTTTCAATAAGAAAGTGAATTGCTGCAAAAAGCTTACCCACTTAGCATGTCTCTTGTTCACATTAGATTGGCTATTGAGATATTTCAAAGCCTCATGATCAATGTGTAGAATAAACTCCTTGTAGGCCAAATAGTAACTCCAATGCTTGATGGCTTGAACAATAGCATAGAATTCCTTGTCATAGGTAGAATACCTAAGTTTTGCTTCATTCAACTTCTCACTAAAGAATGCTATGGGCTGCCCTTCTTGGCTAAGGACACCCCCAATTCCCACTCCTGATGCATCACAATTGAGCTCAAATATCTTGTCAAAATTGGGCAAGGCAAGGATAGGAGCTTCGGTTAACTTCCTCTTCAAAAGTTAGAAGCTTTCTTGGGCTTCATCAGTCCAAACAAAGGACTTTTCTTTGAGACAATTGGTGAGAGGTGCTGCAATGGTGCTAAAATTGCTAATAAACCTTCTATAAAAGGTAGCAAGACCATGGAAACTCCTCACCTCATGCACACTAGAAGGTGTAGGCCAATCAACAATTGCCTTAACCTTGTTTTCATCCATGAACACTCCTTTGGAAGACACAACATACCCCAAGAACACCACTTGATCCATCCCAAAGCTACACTTTTTCATGTTACCATAAAACTTTTCTCTCCTCAAAATGTCAAGCACAAGCTGTAAATGCACCAAGTGATCCTCCAAACAACGGCTATACACCAAAATATCATCAAAATACACCACAACACAAACCCCCAATAGTGGTTGCAACATTTGTGTCATCACCCTCATGAAAGTGCTAGGTGCATTTGTCAAACCAAATGGCATAACATGCCATTCAAATAATCCATGATGTGTCTTGAAGGCCGTCTTCCATTCATCTCTTGGGCGAATTCTAATTTGATGATACCCACTTTGCAAATCAATCTTGGAAAACACCTTTGCACCCGCCAAGCAATCTAGCATGTCATCCAATCTAGGAATTGGAAAACGATACTTGATTGTGATCTTGTTGATAGCTCTACTATCCACACACATCCTCCAAGAGCCATCCTTCTTAGGAGTCAAGAGAGCGGGCACCGCACAAGGGCTAATACTAGCCCGAATGTAGCCTCTATCAAGAAGCTCTTGAACCTGCTTTTGCAACTCTTCCTTCTCCTTTGGAGCCATACGATATGCTGCCTTGTTTGGAAGGGGTGCACCCGGTACCAAATCAATGGCATGTTGAATGTCTCGCATAGGAGGCAAGTTAGGAGGTAACTCATGGGGAAAAACATCACCATATTGCTGTAATAACTCAGTGACAGCACTAGGAACATCAGTTCCAGCCACTGTGTTGACTGGAATTAATGCGAAAATGTAGCCACTATCTTGGCTTTCTTGAATGAAGCTTTTAGAAGCGAGTAAAAAGGTTGTAGAGGATTTAGAAGTCACATTTTCCTTCATTGGCAGCAAAGTAAATTGCTGATTGTCTTTGCTTAAGGTATGGGTGTTCTTCTTCCCATCATGCATCGTTTGGCGATCATATTGCCAAGGTCTTCCAAGAAGGATATGGCATGCATCCATTGGTACTACATCACACCAAACTTCATCAAAATATTTCTTCCGGATAAAAAATGGCACCAAGCAACGCTTCGTTACTTTCACCTCATTACCCTTCTTGAACCAAGAAAGTTTGTAGGGATGTGGGTGATCTTGAGTGGCAAGCCTCAACTTATCAACCACCTCCTGAGAGACCACATTTTCACAACTTCCCCCATCGATGATCATATTACAAACTCTTCCTCCAATACTGCAAGTTGTATAAAAAATATTGGTTCTCAACCAATCTTCTTCGGAATAGGATTTAGGAGCAAGAAGAGTCTTTCTCATCACAAGTGTCAAGCCTTCTTCTTCTTCAAAATCACCACCAACCTCATTTGAAGGTTGATCAAAGATGGGTTCTCCATCTTCATGTTCAAGCTCTTTTACTTCCTCCAACATAAGAGCCTTCTTCCTACAATCCGAAGATCGATGCCCCGGCTCTCCACACTTGAAACATTTGAAAGTACCCACCTGTTGCTGTCTACCCCCACCAACAGTGGCTGTTTGGGACTGTTTTGGGGCTGTAATAGCAGATTTAGAACCTGCTGGTTGTTGTTCAACCCCAGAAGTTTCTCCTCTCCCATTTGTACTTGAATTCCCAACCTTATATTGGCTAGAAATCCCCTGCCCAGACCTGGAACCCCACTGTCCAGACCTTAAAGCTGGCCTAGTTTGTTGCTTCTCTACAAGTAAAGCCCGGTTGTAGGCTTCCGACACGTTCCACAATGATTGAAGACTAAGGACATCTTGGATGGATGGCTTCAATCCACTCAAGTACCTTGCAACCATTTGTTCTTCACTTTCATTCAAATCTACCCTTACTACAAGTTGGTGAAATGCCTCCGTATACTCCTCTACACTTCCCTCTTGCTTAAGGTTGTGTAGGTCTTTGTAGAGTGATTGGGTGTAGTTGAAAGGAAGAAATTGCTCACGGAGCTTTTTCTTCATCTTCTCCCAACTCTTGATCTTGGCTTTACCACTTCTTTGGCGAGAAATTTGCAATTGTTCCCACCAAGCGGAAGCTCTCCCTTTAAGGCGAATAGCGACTAGCTTCACTTTCTTTTCATCTATAACTTCATAATAATCAAACACCCTTTCAACGGTGTTAAGCCAATCTACAAAGTCTTCCGGTTTGAGACTCCCTTGAAATTCTGGAATTTCAACCTTGAAGTTGTAGTCAAGCCTTGGCTCATTTCTTTCCACATAAGGCCTACCCCTTGGAGGAGCTCCAAAAGGGTTCTCAAAATGAGAATAAGAGTCATCGAACTCATCCGTAGTCTCATGAGGAGGCTGCATACGCTGCACCACCTCCGTAAGTGCCGCAACTTGTCTCCTTAATTCAGCAATCATGTCTTCTCTCTCTATGTTTTGATTCCGTCCAACATTCCTCCCCATTGGAGGGTTGGCTTCAACTCCTTCCCCAACATTCATTTGATTCCCCCTTATTCCGCCTCTCCTTCCTCTCCTTCCTTGAGCCATTAGAAGCTTCACAATCTTTGAAAAAAAATTGTAAATAGAAGTAACAACACAAGTGATCAAATCTGTGATATTTGCAACAGCCACAGATTTGATTGTCACAAGGAACCTAGATCTAAATTCTAGGATCTTGAATGAAGGGAGAAAAAAAGAAACACAAGGAAATCTAGGGCTCAAATGATCAAAGTGGTAGGGAAAAAAGAGGACCAAATCTGTGCTCTGATACCAAATGATGGAAATCAAGATCAATTGATTGAGAACTTGAACTAGAATTGCATTAAAATTAAGAATTAATGCTGGAATTACAAAGAAACTGGAGAAACAAGTTTCTGTCCAGGTCTAAAACTGAATTATATTCACATCAAAACTGATTTTACTCTTACATAGCTAGCCTATTTATAATCTTTAACTATTAGGAAATAAAGTAGCTAATAGTTAGATAAGTCAAAGCTGTAATTAATGAGCATACATAGCAGATATGAGAAGTCAAAATAAGGGGCTGCTGGCAGTCCTAAGAGGTCAGAAAGTTTGGCTGGCTGGCTGGTTGTCAGTCCTAATGGTAGAGGAGGGGTACATGGCAGATATGAGAAGTCAAAATAAGGGGCTGCTGGCAGTCCTAAGAGGCCAGAAAGGTTGGCTGGCTGGTTGTCAATCCTAAGGATAGAGGGTGGCTGCATCACTTCAAGTAATCTATCGTTAACTGTGGCCAAATTATTTGCCCTGTATCCACAGAGCAATTGAAGTATGTTTCATTCTCATTTGATATGTAGTCAAAACTGTATATGGAATTTGTCAGGCGCGGTGAAGAAGAGTTCAAATACCCACTTGTCCAATAGATGTCCCCGTTGAACAAGATGACCAATCGATTTGTAAGGCTAGGATGGAGGCCAAAGGTAAAGTTGCCTAATTCAGGTATATCCACGCCTCTCCATGATGTTAGAAACCATTTTTGTCCTGTTTTTCGGTTAACTCCAAGTTTCATTCCTGGCAGCAGTATGTGACTAGGATGATCAAAGCTTTGCCACAATTGTCTTCCTGAACTCATTTCGCTCGGTACAAATTTACCATTACCAAGATAAACAGCACTTACATTTCTAGTTTCATGTCCGGAATGTGGCCCAATGTAGAGTAGCAAACATAAAAGGCTGAGTATAAGTTTTGGTATTTCGTTTGCCATAACTAAAACAGTCATTGATTTTTTGGTGAGATGTGAGAGGAAGGGATCTGTTCATATGTATGTGCAAAAATGGCAGAACAAGCTCTCTGGCAAGTGGCGTAGTGTCAGGGTTCTGAGGGTTTTGCCCAAGGTAAACATGTGGTTGCGTACCCATATGATAAGTCTAGACTAAAACTGTGGCTCATTTTGGGCCACATCGATCGCACGTTGCTCATCTAAACCATTGACTTGAGTCATTTCAAGGAAATTGAATGAGGTCATCACTGGCCCTAATAAATTTGGTGGCAATCTAGTCAATGTGCAAGCAAAAGGCTCAAAATTTGAATCCGGAGTAGTCTTTTGATACCAACATATATAAAAGTATATTTTTATATACGTATACATAGAAACATAGAATATAATATATGTATACAGTCCCTCACTACTATCTTTCCGAATATGTTGAAATTCATATATATATATATAAATGTTTCCGAATATCATATAAAAGTATATTTTTATATAAGTATACTACTATGTTTCCGAATATGTTGAAATTCAAATATTAAAAAAAAAAAAAAAAAATCCAAATATGCTATTTATATCATGGTTCTAACAACCAATCTGGTCAATGAATCGCTTATGTTCCCAATTCCCAGTTTTTGAACAGTTTTTTTTTATTGATTTTAGTCAGTTTTAAGGGTTTTTACCTGATTGGATTAGTTCCTCATTCCTGGTTGAACAAGGTCGACTGATTAGTTCGGTCCGATATATTCTTCTACTATAATTTTTAAGTTGATAAAAATTTTAATTTGATTATAATCCAAATTCTCAACTAAGTAACTTCACTAAATTACAGAAATTTTAATAGATTTTAAGAAAATAGATATACATTTTTTTTCTTACCTTCTTCCCCTATAATTTCTAAGTTGATAAAAATCTTAATTGATTATAATCTAAATTCTTCATCTAATACTTTTCTTATTATAATTTAGTGGATAAATAATATCATTTTAATTACAATGCAAAATCTTCAACTAATTCTTTTTTATCTAAATTATATTATGTTAGGTTCTAAAGTTTAGGATTTTATGTATTTAGAACTCTAATGTGTATTGTTGGCAAACCATGATCAAAACAATGTGTTTAGAAGTGTTTAAAGCTAACTCAAAGTTGTATGTCAATGTAAAGTTGGAATCGAGTTTAAAGTAGGAAACACTGTGGCTTTCGGCCTAGCTCGATTGATCGAAGCTTAGGCTCGACCGATCGAAGCTCGGGCAGATTGCTTTTCTGTAGACTTATCCAACTCAGCCCTATTTGTTTTAAAACGTTTTTAGGGTTTCTTATTTGTCCTAAGTATAAAAAGCAAACCCTAGCCACGTTTTAGTGTTGCTCATATTTGCGGTTTGTGTAAATCTCTTGTGAGATCTAAAGGAGCTTTCCTTTACACAAACTTAGGGTTTTCAAGGAGAATATATTTTCTACACCTTGATGATCAATTCAGTTGCTGCCATTAAAGCTTAAAGACTACACAAGCGGGTGTGCTTGTAGCTGGTGGGAATCTAAGAAAGAAGGAGTCCGTGGATTCGAATCTTGCACGTGGTTGTGTCAGTAAGTTCTACTGGTTGGTAGCAATAAGAAGTCGAGCGTGGGAGCTTGTAAGTCTTATTGTATGAACTTCGATTCTTTCAAGATAGTGGATTCAAGTTTACCTTGATGATAGCTAGGTTAAATCCTCCCCAGGTTTTTACCGGTTTGGTTTCCTGGGTGATCATATCTTGTGTTATTTATTTTCCGCTACTTTGCATGATTTGATCTTGTTATTGTGATAACCTAGACTTGTTTAATTGGACTAAGTAACAACTTGGCTAATTACCTAGGTTTAATCAATTGTTTAAGGGGTCTAAAAACTGTCAAGTGGTATCAGAGTGGGTAGCTCTTTTGTTGTTGATCCTTTGATCACTGAGCTGATCCTTGACCCCTGTTATCATGGAACACGGACACTCTCTATTTATTCCTCCTCACTTTGATGGGAACAATTATGCTTACTGGAAAGTAAGGATGAAAACTTTCTTGAAATCCATTGATGAGAGGGTGTGGAACTCCATTGAATACGAATGGGAGAAGCCCACTACTCCTGTTAGTGAGTGGGAAACTTCTCAGAAAGAAGTAGCTTCGTTTAATAGCAAGGCTATGAATGTGATTTTTAACGCTGTTTCTATGGAGGAATTTAAGAGAATCTTGAATGTTGAGATCGCTCATACTGCTTGAAATATCCTCCAGACTGTGCATAAAGGCACAAAGGCTGTCAAAATAAATAAATTGCAGCAATTGACTTCTAAATTTGAAAGCATTAGGATGTCTGATGATGAATCTTTTGATGAATTCTATGCTAAACTGAATGATATTGTTAATTCTGCTTTTAACTTGGATGAAATCTATGATCAACCTAAAATTGTTAGGAAGATTCTTAGATCTTTGACTGAAGACTTTAGACCCAAGGTGACTGCCAATACTGAAAGCAAGAATGTGGACTCCATCTCTGTTGATGAGCTTGTAGGATCTCTTCAATCCTATGAGTTGGATCTACCCAAAACTACCAAATCCAAATCAATGGCTCTTAAGTCAGTTGATGATGTTGATAGTGGTGGATTTGATGATGAGCTCTCTGCTACAGAGATTGCCTATCTTGCCAAGAACTTTAGAAACTTTCTCAGGAATAGCAATAGAAAGGCAAGAGGCACAAACACTGCTGAACCTAGAAATTTTAGGAAGCATGATCCCACGAAAGTTAACAACAATGATAAGCCTAGAGAAAGAGTAGGTCAAGCTTCTAATAATTCCTTGGGCTCTCAGTGTTTTGGGTGTCAAGGGTATGGACACATGAAATCTGAATGTCCAACCTATTTGAAGTCTAAGGGTAAGGCTATGGCTGTAACCCTTAGTGATGGTAAAGTTTCTGATCATGAGTCCGATTGTGATGAGGATGGAAACTTCATTGCTTTCACTGTTACTGCTGTAGTTGATGATAGCATATCTGTTGAAGAGGACCTTTCTGATGGGGAACTCTCTGAAGATGCAGATCTTTAAGAGGCCTATAACAAACTTTGCAAAGTTACTGCAAAGGATGCTATGAATATTGAACTTGGCCTAAAGAAAATTGAATCTCTTGAGCTTGAAAAGAAAAATTTGCTTGTTAAATTGTTTGATGCTAATGATCTTTTGAACAATGTGAAAACTGAAAACATGCTTTTGCTTGATAAAGTTAAATCTTTGGAACTTGATTTATCTGTTGCTAGATCTGCTAGTTCTAAACTTGATCAAATGCTGAGTGTTCAAAAGTCGTCTTCTGACAAAACTGGTTTAGGTTATGTTGATAACATCTGTGTGTCCGCTCCCCATTCCACTAAGTTTGTTCCTTCATCTTCTTCTTCTGAACCTTCAGTGAGTGAGATAGTGAGTGAAACTGTCAAACCCTCTGTGAGTGAGGTTGCTAAACCCCTAGAAGGTTCATCATCTAGGAAGAATAGGGTTGATTTGAAAGAATCTAAGCCTAAGAAGCCTACCCTATCTAAGGACAAGACACATGATAAACCTGCTTGGGTTTGTCACTTTTGTGGAAAGACTGGACACATACGTCCAAATTGCTACAAGCTGCAAGCTGCAAAGAGAGCAAACAAATCAAAAGTACCTGTGCCTCAAGCACTTTATCCTATGGTACTTATTAGTGATTTGGTAAAGGCTTTAAACCTTTATTTCAATCCTGGAGTTGGTAATCATTCTCAAGTGAATAAAAACTCCAATGCTTGTGGTGCATCTAAAAAGTTTTAGATGCAAAAGACTCGACCTAACTGAGTCTTTCTGACATGATCCTTGTGCTTCATTGCTCTACCTCTTTGTGACCATTGTTCTTTGGTTTTGTTTTTTTTTTTGTTTCTAGGATTTGCATCGCATAACATTCATGCATTTCATTCTAGGTGTTTTTTTTAATAATAATAATTAAAAAAAAAATAATTAAAAAAAAAAGGGAAAAGGAAGCGCATTTTGTTTTGCACTATTCTTCTTGGTTTTTGAGAACAAGGTTGGTTAATTTATTTTCACATAACATGTCTTTTGTACCTTGTTTAGCTTTGATGAGCTTATTTATTGCACTCTTCTAGTTGAAGATTTGTAGTGCATGTTGTATGGGAAAGATGTATATGGTTTTTGATTACTATGTCTTAATCTTGAAGTCACATGTTTTTAAATGTTGGACTTGAACTTTTAGAGAAAGGCATAAATAACTATCTCACCACTGTTCACTAGCCAATCATGAACACCTTAATGCATATCATAAGATTTTGTGCTCGAGAAAGTGTAGCACATGCACAAAAAGAACATAAGGTGAAGCCTCGGTTAAAGTGCTTAATTCTTAAAAATCAAAATTGGTGTGTACTATTAGGCTTGATGCAAAACTCACATGACTTAAAATTGGTATGTATATTATTGAGGCAAAATTCAAGAAACTTACATGATTGCAAGCTTATGATCTAGGAGATGTGGGAATTATATGATGTAACTCTTTAGGTGATAGTCTCTTTTAAATTCTTTGTGATGAATTTTGTAGACTTTGTGATTGATTGCTATTCACATATCACTTCACATGTATCTCAAGTTTTTGCTAGTTGCACACACTACACAAGTTATTCTTTGCTAAACTTCGTACATGTTATTGTGTGTGTTTATGGTCTGACCAATCACGTTTTTGCAATTACTTTGAATTATGTGCAAATTTAAATTGTTGCTTTAAAATTTGTGGAGAATGAAAAAATTTTGCTTTTGGGAATTATGGGTTCAAAATCCTTGATTTGAAAAACATACCATCTCATACTCATGTTTTTTTTTTTTTTTGTTCTTAAAATTCAATGCTTTGAGTCGAATCATCTCGTTTTTTCAAAACTTGTGTTTTTCCAAAAATTAGTGAGTCTCTGCCTGATTCGATCGGTTCATTCTGTTTCTCGACCAGTCGAAATTTTTTAATATTGTTAAAATTTGAGAGAGGGAGTCTCTGTCTGTTTTGACCGGTTGAGACTGATTTTCGACCGATCGAAACTCGTATATCAGGTTTTTTAAAAAGCTGAATTGGACTTTTTCAAAGTCACTGTTCAAACTTTTTCTTGCTTTTCTCTCTCTCCGTGTTGGCTCAAGGCTCCACCATTCAAGTTTTTGTCGTTTTCCTTCAAATTTTTTGCAAGGTTTTTGTCCTTGGAAGCTGGTAAGTCCTTTTTGCCCTTCTTTTTCAAGTTTAGTTCTCTCTTTCATGCATTTTTCATGCATTCTCATGGGTATTTTCGGCATCTTCACACTTATTGGGGTTTTTGATGATTCAAGCCTATTCTTGTGCAATTGATCAATGGGTTTTTGTGCCATGATGTTATATTGATGTTCCCTATAGTTTAATTTGATCAATTTTGTGGTTTTTGAAAAATTGAAAATTCTAGGGTTTTAAATTTGAGCCGAATTGGGGATTTTGTCAAATTGGCTCAAATTGATGAAATTAGCTTATCCAATTGATGTATTTGGTCATTATTGTTGTTATTATAACATGTGTAATGATCAATTCGTCAATATTTTTCAAATTGATCAAGTGGTTTCTAAAATTTTGGGGTTTTTGTGTTAAAACTCTTAATGTTCAAGCCAATTTTGTAATTTGAACCTCTTTTGGACTTAATTCACTACATTAGATCATGCATCATGACATTTAAACTTGTTCATGCATCATATAGATTTTTGTTCTATATTTTGATTTTGTGCTAACTTGCAGTCTGCCCTTGGTTTTTGGTTTGTGGTTTTTTTGTACTTTCACTCTGTGTTTTGATCCTTATCTTAGCACCATGCCTAGGAAAACTAGAGCTCATAGGACCACTTCCACTTCCTCTGAGTCTCCACCTAGGGTTGAGCTGTTTAAGAATGATAAGTGTAGAGAAGCCTATGATACCTTGAACTATAAGCGTAAGATCTGGTCTGAGCGAGCAGTTGTTTTAGATCAGCTTGATCCGGCCATTAGGGCCAATTTTGAGTCTAGAGGTTGGTTGCCTCTCTTAGAGATAGATCATCCACCCCTGACCGCCCTAATTAGAGAGTTCTACTCGAACCTCTCTTGCCACGTCTATGATTCCAACACCCTAGTTAGGAGTTGGATACGAGGTGTAGAGTTCACCATTACCCCTCGGGTAGTGTCTGAGGCTCTTAGGGTGCCGGTTGTTCAGGATACTGACTATCCCTATGATGAGTCACCCTCATTAGACGTTGTCATGTCTTACATCACTGGGTCATCTATCCAGTGGGGTACTGATCCTCGGATCACGTCTGCTGCGCTTACTGAGACGGCCTATCTCCTCTTTAGGATAGCGTGTCATTTTGTGTGGCCTATCTCTCACTTCCACACCATCCCTTTAAAGCGATGTGTGTTTTTGTACGCTTTTGCTTCTGGAGCATCTATCAGTTTTCCTCATTTGTTCCTTTGTTCTTTGAACGAGGTTCATAGGAGTTATGCCGTAGGGCATGCGCTGATTCATCCTATTTTCATTCAGAGGATTCTGCTCTACTTAGGTCTAGATGGTTTTCCGTCGGGTGAGCCTGTTCATGTGATAGCTCCCATAGGTGCCACCTTTCTTCGTCAGAGGGCTGCTCAGTTGAGAGTTGCTCCTCCTCATACTAGAGGTGCATCATCTAGTAGTGTTCCTCCTCCTCCCTCTTCTACAGGTACAGCTACTGCTGAGACTTCCGTTGCTGCTGCTGCTGCTGAGGCTGATGTTCCTCCACTGACCGCTTCAAATGATTCAGACATTCGTCACACGTTGGATCATGTCTTGACCATTCAAGCGGCTCACGGACAGATTTTGGTGGACGTGCTTGATGAGATCCGTGCCTTGCGTGCGAAGTTGGTGCAGTTTAGACCACCTCCCTTTTGATGATGGATATCTTGTTTGCCCTTTGGCATTCCGTCACAAAAAGGGGGAGTACTTGTAGGATTTTTGTTTTCAGGGGGAGATTATTTGTTTTTGGTTAGAGCTTGTGGAGTTTTAGATTGTATCTAGGTGTTTCACTGTGTACTTAACTTTTTTAGCTCTTACCTTGTTTTTGATGGGATATTCATGTTAGGGGGAGTTTTATGTTTTTGTTGGTACTTTATTTGTTTCTTGTTTCAAACTGCTTATTGATTTATATTTATGAGTTATTCATTGATATATGTCTTTATTTGTGTGTTGTTTGAAATCAAGAAGTTATTTTGTTTACTTGTATTATTTCCACATATGCGGTTATGCATTTTGTTTAGTGTTTCAGGAAATATACAGGTTGATTCAATTGAGCTGCTGTCTACACTTGCAACTGAGGGATAGTAGTTAGGATTGAATTTGGTTTATGAGCATTATTTTGTAAAGGGCTTTTCATTTTGTAAACTTTGAGCTTCTAAGTTGTGTTTTGTCACGGATTGCCAAAGAGGGAGTTTGTTAGGTTCTAAAGTTTAGGATTTTATGTATTTAGAACTCTAATGTGTATTGTTGGCAAACCATGATCAAAAAAATGTGTTTAGAAGTGTTTAAAGCTAGCTCAAAGTTGTATGTCAATGTAAAGTTGGAATCGAGTTTAAAGCAGGAAGCACTGTGGCTTTCGGCCTGGCTCGATCGATCGAAGCTTAGGCTCGACCGATCGAAGCTCGGGCAGATTGCTTTTCTGTAGACTTATCCAACTCAGCCCTATTTATTTTAAAACGTTTTTAGGGTTTCTTATTTGTCCTAAGTATAAAAGGCAAACCCTAGCCACGTTTTAGTGTTGCTCATATTTGTGGTTTGTGTAAATCTCTTATAAGATTTAGAGGAGCTTTCATTTACACAAACTTAGGGTTTTCAAGGAGAAGATATTTTCTACACCTTGATGATCAATTCAGTTGCTGCCATTAAAGTTTAAAGACTACACAAGCGGGTGTGCTTATAGCTGGTGGGAATCTAAGAAAGAAGGAGTCCGTGGATTCGGATCTTGCACGTGGTCGTGTCAGTAAGTTCTACTGGTTGGTAGCAATAAGAAGTTGAGCGTGGGGGCTTGTAAGTCTTATTGTATGAACTTCGATTCTTTCAAGATAGTGGATTCAAGTTTACCTTGAGGATAGTTAGGTTAAATCCTCCCCAGGTTTTTACCGGTTTGGTTTCCTGGGTGATCATATCTTGTGTTATTTATTTTCCACTGCTTTGCATGATTTGATCTTGTTATTGTGATAACCTAGACTTGTTTAATTGGACTAAGTAACAACTTGGCTAATTACCTAGGTTTAATCAATTGTTTAAGGGGTCTAAAAACTGTCATATTACTACATGTCTAAGAAAAAATGTTGTACAAATAATAAATAATAAATAAAAAAAGTTCTTGGTTTAGTAAAAAAAATAGCAAAATTCTTGGTTTAGTTGGATTTTATGGTGAATCTTAGTATTATATTACTATTTCTTTTATACAGATTCTTTATAGTAAAAACCTTTAAAAAAATTAGATACTTTTTTATGTTAGTTAACACCTTTGAGTTCTACATGCTCAATTTTGAAGTTTTAAAAATACTAATATTACTATTTTTGTGTGTTATAATAATTATTATTGTTTACCAAAAAAACTAATATACAGATTAAGAGTGTATTTTTTTCATTGAATTCTTAGAATTTGTATTTTACTTTGATTATTGTGGTTGCCAGTAGGCGTTTTTAATTAAAGTGATTGCCTATTAGATAGTTTTAGTAACATTAATTCTGACCAATTTCATAAATTCTGGTTTAGATATTTATGATATTTGGTGATGTGATTTTTGTTAAAAAAATAATAGCCTCATCATAAATAAGGTTCTCTTTTTTTTTTTTTTTAGTTAAGTTTTATAATTGTCCATTCATCCGAATTTGAGGTTTACATGTTTTTTTACAAATTTTAGAAGTTTCATGAGGCTTGCTTCAAAAGATGAATAAATCTATATACAAACATATGATTTCAATGCGATTAGTGTTCATTTTTTTGAGCTAGCTCATGAAACTTCTGGCTCTATCAGTAGTTTGTAAAAACATAAAATTTATGAATAAACATTAAAAAAAAAAAAAAAAAAAAAAACCCCTAAACTGGAACGAATGAACAATTATAACCCTTAACCCAAAAATAAATAAATAAGTCTCGTCGCATACTCTCAATATATGGAAATAAGATGAAGCAGCAGGATAGAAAAAATGTTACGTCCGCAAGAAATGGACTTGGTCATCGACTCACCGTATGGGTCGGGGTGAGCAGGACCTTGACTAATTTATCTAGCTGAAGATTTTGTGGAAACTTTGATCCGAAAGATTCGATATTTATTTGGGTGACAAGAAGTCAATAAAGTTGAAACACAGTGATAGTGGACCAGCGGAGCTTCAATCCTATGTCCCCAAGTGAAGACTATGAAGTTAGTACGGAGTACCATCAAAGAATAACAGGTCTTCAGCTCAGAGCTCAGGGATTGAGATCACCTGATACAATACCATTCTTCCCTCTCACAAAATATTTTTCCCTTTTCACTTTTTAGCCTTTACTCTTTTAATTATTAAAAAATTTTTTTTTTTTGGATTGAATATTTGCTCTTTTCAAGTCTTAATCTTAGTTATTGAAAAGAATTGCATCAGGTGATCCCTGAAGCATGTAACTTTGAGCTATTCAATTGAGAGAAAACTCACGAAAAAAAGATTATAATCAAAACACAAATGGGAAAAAAAGATTATAATCAAAATACCAATGTGAATGAAGTCCCACATTAAATAATAATGAGAAAAATAAGTAATTACTATAACATAATTGGACTTAAACTCATAAGCTTGAGCTTTCAGGTTAAGTTACATCTTTATATGTTATATTATATGTTGAGTTATATGTATAATGAGTAAAATAAAAAAAATAAAAAAATCATATGTATAATGAAATCAAGAAATTAAGTTACATAAGCTAAAGACTTGGCAATGATTTTAATTGTCGTAGTGGCTTATGAGGAATATAGTATGGTAGAAGGATAAACATGTGAAATTGTAAGTCAATGAATATATTATATGTAATTCTCTAATCTTCAAGGGTTAATTGCAATGTGTTGATAGACATTATTACAATTTGTAAAAGTCCAAAACATTTTCATGACATGATTGAGAAAATAAAGGAATAAAATTAGAAAGAGTTTCAAGTCAAGTCAATAGACTCCAAAATGTATTAACCAATCCTACCATACCACGCTATTGGTTCAAAACTACTAGGTGGTAGACACTTTTGTTCTATTTAGAACCCATGATTGTGTGGTATAAGAATCTTATTGCTTCAGCAAACTACAAGAATAGCAAACATAAAAATAAATAAATAAATAAAATGGAAGATAAATTTGTTATGCAAGAAGAAAGTCACAAGAAATAAAATACATCTGTCTCAAGAAAAAACAAATCATTGAATTCACAAGGAGAGCTCCTAGAATCCACCAAAAAAATAAAGAAAAAAGATTCTGAATTTTTTTTAAACTAAAATATGTTATTTAATTTTCGTTTACAAACTTGGAGCCCAAAAAACATGATTGATAAGAAAAATATGCTAAAGGAGATCGTAATTAATACTCTACCATAACATGACTTTAATTTAACTATAAAATCATTAAATGCACTTAAAATCATAAAAATAATAACCCTGAACAGCTGAACCTAAAATTTTGAAAATTACATAAAATTATTCAAATTAATCAGTTCGTGTTTTGCTTGTATGCTATGTTGATTTTGCTGTAGTATCCTTGGCCAATGTGCTAAGTTAAAGTTTGTTGATACCAAATTCCCAATATTTATGTTACAGGTTGTTGATTGGCTGGATAAGAAAGGAATTGTTGAAGGAATTTTAAATGCATAAATAATCCTAACACGGTAAGGACAGCAACTGTATGGTGATATAATTCTGCAATTTAAATTTACGTGTGAACTGGTTCTATTGAGAGCCCACCCCATCCCTTTTCACATTGAAGAAGTCAAAGGTATCCAATTACAAAGATAATATGCAAAACAATTCAGACTAATCTATGTTTATAATTGTTGCAGGCATTGACAATTGATATATTGTAAAGATTTATCTTTTCTATGTATTAGGTGCAAAGATTTGTTTTTTTTTTCTTTTTTGTATCCCTCATTTAGTGTCACATATTTATATGAAATACATAGAGTAAATAATTGAGAGTCTCAGCACAAATTTCACAATATTACTTGGAATACTAATCATTGTAGCTTCCATCAAAATAAACAGTGTATCGCACGGTTAGCAACTAGTTATATTTGAATTTGACTACCTTATTTGTTAAACAAACGAACATAAACAATATTTTCTCGAAAGTAAGCCCAAGGTAGTCATAAATTACTCATTTCAAATACAACTCTACTCTCATCTCTATATTTAAAAAACAAAAAGGGATTGTACAGATGCTCTAACTAAGAAAGGGGTGTTTTCAACTTGAAAACTTTGTTGTGCAATTTGATTCCCTAGGGCTATGGACGTCTTATTTCTTTTGAATTAGGATTGTTTGGGTCATTGTTTTGCATGGTCAGTTATTGTTGTAACTGATTCCATCAAAAAAGAAAAAAGAAAAAAAAAAAAAAAAAAAAAAAAAAGACCAATTCCAATGTCTTCTCTTTTTGCTAAAATTGATTTAATGAAGTTTTTTTTTTTTTTTTTTTTCCAAAAAAAATAAATAAATAAATAAAGACAAACAAGGTCTCTTGACCAAATACAAATCTTATTTCTCGCTCTTTGTGTTGCATAATAAATGATTTTATTATATTTTTACCCATTTTAGAAAGAAAAAAAATTGCTCTAAGATAAAATTCTATTTTAGATTAATTTAAGTATATATGTGTATAAAATTTTCTCGTAGAGAGTATGCGAGTATGAAATTAGGTGGAAGGATATATGGCTCCAAATTGTTCCAGAAAGCAAAATGCTCATAAAATGAAAATAAAGGTTTAAATATATTATTATAGAGAAAAATAAAATGTTCAATTTATTTTCTATTTTATGAAAATTAAGTGTCTAACGTACATAGCACTATATATATATCCACAAGTAATTGCACTACCTTCAAAGTTCTCTTATTAGAAAAATCCTAGAGTAAAAGTCCTGGATGTTGGAGACAAACAGATTCTGGTCTTTGAGCTTTAAGTCATGTGTGTCAGTCATAACCCATAAGCATGCAAAGAGCCGTTTGTTTTGGGCCAAAAGTTCTGCAGTTTATATACAATGTCTGAAGACCTTTTTTTCTTTTTCTTTTTAGAACACATTGTTCGAAGACTTGTCTCTCTCTGTCCCTAAAAGAAGCATGAAACCCCAACGAAACATATCCATGATTTGGACTGGACCTTGCCAAATTCAATTATACAACCAGTTGCGTCCTTCTAGGCTTCTAGCGTCATGTCAAAAATTTGCTTATTTGAAAGTACATGGCTTTTCTTTTTTCCAAGTATATTCTCATATCCTACTGTATAATATTCGGTTTTGAAGTACACGCGTAGTTAAGTGAACACGAAAACCCTTATTTTTCATTTAACCAAAAAATATGTTTTAAATAAGAGAATGCGGCATAAATGAAAAGAAAAATAATAATAATAAGGGTAAAGATAAAATAAAATAAATAAGAATTTTTTTTTTTTGGCTTAATTTTCTTTTATCTGTCTTTTGTGAAACCTTGGGGTTGGGACAGATTCCGGTCTTTGTGCAATAAATCTTGTGTCATTCTTAACTCATAAAAGCGTGCAAAGAGCGTTTGTAGTGGTGTCAGTCAAAACACCACTTCACTTACATTCAGCAAGAAAAAAAAGGCACGTGGTCCGTTTAAACCATTTGATTCTTCAACGTTCCAAAAGTCGTCTATCTCTATCCCTAATAAAAGCATGAGAACCATACGAAACATCCATGATTTTGACAAATTCAAAACAAGTTCTCTTGTCAGTCAAAACACCACTTCACTTACATTCAGCAAGAAAAAAAAAAGGCACGTGTTCCGTTTAAACCATTTGATTCTTCAACGTTCCAAAAGTCGTCTATCACTATCCCTAATAAAAGCATGAGAACCATACGAAACATCCATGATTTTGACAAATTCAAAACAAGTTCTCTTGTAAGTGGCGTAGGGATTGGGTTGGGACTTGGGAGGGTGCTGCAAAAGGTAAACATGCGGATTCGTTTATATGCAATCAAGAGTATGTTTAGATACGATTTATTTTGTGAAAACTGAAAATACTATAATAAAATAATTTTTAAATATGTGAATAGTACCATGAGACCCATTTTTATTGAAAATTTTGGTAAAAAAAGAGATTTGGGGGTCTCATAAATATTGCACGGGACCCACTGGAAAAGATAGAAACGCACTTAAAAAAAAAAAAAAAAAAAAACATTGATGCAAATGCTATAATTAGTATCCAAATGATCATTGTAAGGACACGATTTGGAGCGACCCAAGAACGATACCGGGTTCGCACGTAAATAAGCCCTCACAATATCATTTATAGAGCGTGGGTTTGAAAGGCTAGGCCTTGGTCACCAGGCGGTGGGTTTTTCGTGGTGTGGTGTTCATACATGGTTAAGTTTTCTTCACCCCTGGAGTCTTTCTCCTGGAGGTGGGCTGGGAGGCTCTGGTGTTTGGCCATTTTTCCCAGCCCCTTTAGAGGTGTGTCAGCCCTTACATTATATAACCCTTTTCGGTTGATCTTAGCCCTCTAATTGTTGGTCAGGCAGGTGCTAACTTCTGTACTCGTCCCATCGACGGTCCCATCTTGCTTTCTATTAGTTGCGACGATCGAAATCACCCTGACCAGGTGTCTTCTCTCATTAACTCGGTCAGGACACCGGTGGAATCATTAAATGCGGAGAGGTTGTATTTATCTTGAACCAGTTCCGTGCCATACCCCCAACATGGGTCTCATTCTATTCGTATCCTCTTCTAGGGGCCTTTTGGGGATAGTCATCATTGAGACGTTGCTAATCTTCTTGAAGTCTAGTGGTGCCGAGGACAGGGTCATCCTCGGCTGTTCCACTAGACACATCGCCCCTTCTAAGGGTTGCTTACTTTTCCTTTTATACTAGCCCGTGTTCCTTATCCTTCGTCCACGTGTAGGGTTGGCTTTTCAGGACTGATACTTGTCCCATCAGCCCATACTCAAAGTCGTTGGAGATAGTTGTAAAAGCTGGGAAGTATGGCTCTGTCAGGTGCACAGTATTGAATGGCAGTAAGGGCAGCTTTCCCTGGTTGTTGCACTTTCCAGCATACCCTTTTTTATTGACTTAGATATTTTAGATCCTATTCCAGCTGTTATTGTACCGTTTTTACCCTTTCCTTTTGGTAAGACTTTGGACATGCCGAGGACTGAATCGTCCTCGGCTGTGTCCCAAGGCCATTTCACACCTACACTACCGAGCCTGGGCTATAATCTTCCTCGGCTCGGGCCTTGGGCCCCAACGAATGGATGGGCCAGGACCACAGCTTACTGGGCCCCACAATAGCCCTTCAAAATCCTGCTGTCCAACCTTTTGGTTGGAGAGGAGGGTTTTGGAAATGCCAAGCCTTCATCACGGCTCGTTTAGCTCTGCCTTTCATTAATGTTAGCGTCCCTTCATTTACCCAGGAAACATACCAGGTTATGGGACCTTCCTTTGAATTAATTTACAATGTGTTCCTGTCGTTGGGTTACCCGAAACGCGCCTTTAATGGCTTCCCTTTACGAGACCATTTAATTTCGACGGTTACCGATGGTGCGGGGAAGCGGAACGGGTATATTCTTGTTTACCGCTTTCCTTGGAGATTCGGGCAGATTAAAGACCCTCCGTTTCGTTCTTCATATAAAAAGAAAGGCAGGAGGCTATTTCTCTTATACAGAGACCCTTTCCATCCTTCTGAAATTTGAAACCCTTAGCCTCCTTCAGAGTTTACTTTACTCGCCAATTACACCTTAAATTGTGATACGTTCGGGATAGGAATAAGTAATGAAGGAACCATACCCCTCCCAGAAACACCATATTCTTATGAAGCTCAAAATGGCTCGGTCAGGACAGGGATGGCGGAGACTCAAGATCCTTCTTACCTTCCTTTCAGCCAAAATCCGAAGCAGGGACTCGTCACGCCAAACTTTCGGCGCGGCTGAGCTGGGGTCACCCATCATCAGTACCAGCCGCTCTCTCATGAGCATAGCTAACATGGCACCAGCGTGTTAGGAGTCAGGACTGACGCAGGGCCAAAGTATCTCTGCTTCTTCCTCTCTTCCTTCACTGGTGCCTCATTTTGCCTCTCTTTCTTCTTCTTTCCACCGCCAGATCCATCCTGGCGCTTTTCCTTCTTCCTCTTCTTCTCCTCCTTCTTTCTCCTCATCTCCTCCTTCTTCTTCTGAAGAAGGTCCTCCTCTCAATATGGGCGCTACTGGGGCGGAGTTTGGAAGGACGTCAGAGACGAACTTCAGAGACGAGTTTAAGAAGACGTCTGACCATCTATTTGTCGTATTGTTGTTGTTGTTGTTTTTTCTTTTTTTTTTTTTTTTTTTTTTTAACTCCTTTTCTACATAGGCTTTATTTAAGCCCTTTATTGTACGCTGTAACACCTCTTTACATTAATAAAGGTCGTTATTTCTTGATTTCGTATACTCTGTTTCTTCTTTTGAAATAGCTATGCTGTGAATAGACGTACTATCCTGTAAATAAGACCTTTTTTATGCTATAAACGATGCTTGGTGACCGAAATCCCAATTAATAAAAAGATCTTGCTCTATGCTTATTGGAACTATCTGGCATAATAATGCTGACTTCAATGAGCGACATTTAGGGCAGAAATTTTTACTGAGAAAAAGACGTCTATAACAAACTTAATGAAATTGTTCGGCACAATAATGCTGACCTGAGAAAGCGATACTTAGGGCCAAAAGTGCCTTACTAAGATAAAAGATACCAATATAAACTTTGTTGGAGCTATCGTGCACAGTAAGACTAACCTGAAATCGGGTTGTACACCCCCCAAATTTGAACGAGGTGGTGGCCGAATGTTTGATGCCGTGTAGGAAGCAATTATCCGAGGATATGTAACCCAAAAATGTGCAACCCCTGTTGGTTGCTGAGTAACAAGGCTTTTCACCATCCCCTTAGTAACTTTCATAGCCTTGACCTTTTTCGGTATTTGGTCCGAGGACTGAGCGTCTTAGAATTCTTCTTAAGTAGTTGGTTTCCCCATAGGTTTGAGTCCGAGGACCATGCAATACCTTGGTTCTGTCCAAAACCCAATTTTTGAGAAGTAGTTGGTTTCCCCTTAGGTTTGAGTCCGAGGACCATGCAATACCTTGGTTCTATCCAAAACCCAAATTTTGAGAAGCAGTTGGTTTCCCCATAGGTTTGAGTCCGAGGACCATGCAATACCTTGGTTCTGTCCAAAACCCAATTTTTAGAAGTAGTTGGTTTCCCTATAGGTTTGAGTCCGAGGACCATGCAATACCTTGGTTCTGTCCAAAACCCAATTTTTGAGAAGTAGTTGGTTTCCCCATAGGTTTGAGTCCGAGGACCATGCAATACCTTAGTTCTGTCCAAAACCCAATTTTTAGAAGTAGTTGGTTTCCCCATAGGTTTGAGTCCGAGGACCATGCAATACCTTGGTTCTGTCCAAAACCCAATTTTTGAGAAGTAGTTGGTTTCCCCATAGGTTTGAGTCCGAGGACCATGCAATACCTTGGTTCTGTCCAAAACCCAATTTTTGAGAAGTAGTTGGTTTCCTCATAGGTTTGAGTCCGAGGACCATGTAATACCTTGGTTCTGTCCAAAACCCAATTTTTGAGAAGTAGTTGGTTTCCCCATAGGTTTGAGTCCGAGGACCATGCAATACCTTGGTTCTGTCCAAAACCCAATTTTTAGAAGTAGTTGGTTTCCCCATAGGTTTGAGTCCGAGGACCATGCAATACCTTGGTTCTGTCCAAAACCCAATTTTTGAGAAGTAGTTGGTTTCCCCATAGGTTTGAGTCCGAGGACCATGCAATACCTTGGTTCTGTCCAAAACCCAATTTTTAAGAAGTAGGGGCATTAACTTCTCGGTTATGGCGTGAGTCCTTGGATCACGAGGAATCAGCTCCTCGGCCAAGCCCCTAGAACCATCCGTGCTATTGATGCTACCCAACGCAGCCCCTACTAAAGAAACATAGCCCCTGGTGGAACTTTAAGCTAACACCATACAACATAAACGACTGTTTAGAAGTGACAAGGGGATTGTTTCGATGAAACGCCTGAGCCAACGCACAAGCCCTCCCCACAGACGGCGCCAATTGTAAGGACACGATTTGGAGCGACCCAAGAACGATACTGGGTTCGCACGTAAATAGGCCCTCACAATATCATTTATAGAGCGTGGGTTTGAAAGGCTAGGCCTTGGCCACCAGGCGGTGGGTTTTTCGTGGTGTGGTGTTCATACATGGTTAAGTTTTCTTCACCCCTGGAGTCTTTCTCCTGGAGGTGGGCTGGGAGGCTCTGGTGTTTGGCCATTTTTCCCAGCCCCTTTAGAGGTGTGTCAGCCCTTACATTATATAACCCTTTTCGGTTGATCTTAGCCCTCCACTTGTTGGTCAGGCAGGTGCTAACTTCTGTACCCGTCCCATCGACGGTCCCATCTTGCTTTCTATTAGTTGCGACGATCGAAATCACCCTGACCAGGTGTCTTCTCTCATTAACTCGGTCAGGACACCAGTGGAATCATTAAATGCGGAGAGGTTGTATTTATCTTGAACCAGTTCCTCGCCATACCCCCAATATGGGTCCCATTCTATTCGTATCCTCTTCTAGGGGCCTTTTGGGGATAGTCATCATTGAGACGTTGCTAATCTTCTTGAAGTCTAGTGGTGCCGAGGACAGGGTCATCCTCGGCTGTTCCACTAGACACATCGCCCCTTCTAAGGGTTGCTTACTTCTCCTTTTATACTAGCCCGTGTTCCTTATCCTTCGTCCACGTGTAGGGTTGGCTTTTCAGGACTGATACTTGTCCCATCAGCCCATACTCAAAGTCGTTGGAGGTAGTTGTAAAAGCTGGGGAGTATGGCTCTGTCAGGTGCACAGTATTGAATGGCAGTAAAGGCAGCTTTCCCTGGTTGTTGCACTTTCCAGCGTACCCTTTTCTATTGACTTAGATATTTTAGATTTTGTTCCAGCTGTTATTGTACCGTTTTTACCCTTTCCTTTTGGTAAGACTTTGGACATGCCGAGGACTGAATCGTCCTCGACTGTGTCCCAAGGCCATTTCACACCTACACTACCGAGCCTGGGCTATAATCTTCCTCGGCTTGGGTCTTGGGCCCCAACGAATGGATGGGCCAGGACCACAGCTTACTGGGCCCCACAATCATTAAAAGTGAAAAGTCAGTTTGTATAGAAAAAATTAAAACTTGAACATTAAATATGAGAGTATGCGATGGGCAGAATTAAAGCATTCACGTCAATTTGTGTGTAATAAAAAAATATATTTAAATTTAAATATTCTTGTTTAAAAATGATCCACATCAATCTGTGTAAAATTATATAAATCTACAAATTTGTTATAGTAACCATATAAATTTAAAAATATATTATTCTTTATGCATCTCAAGGATGAAGGAAGAGAGTAGGTAGTAGTTGTTATTTGTAAAGAAAGAGAAAATTTTTAGAAAATCAAGAAAATTTGATGTATATCAAGGATGATGGTTATTCTTTCTTTATATATCTCGAGGATAAAGGAAGAAAGTGGATAGTGGTTGTTGTATACGAATAAAGAGAAACAATTTAAAAAATCAAGAAAAATGACATTATAATAAAATGTAATGTAAAATAGATAATTTGATATGGAATGTTTTAAAAAATGAATATGAAAAATAGAAAAAGTAGATTCTTATTGTTTGGATCATATTTTCTATGTATTGGCTTATTCTTTGACAAAATGCACTTTACTTGTAATTGGGAAGATCTAAGTTGGGTATAACGTCTAAAGAAGTATGTTGCTCAAATATAACAAGTGATATTATTAAAGATATGAAGATTGATCCAAGAAACAAGTAAAGAAAATCAATTTAAGCAATTCTAGACATTAGGCTTGACACTAGCATCTATCAAGAATTAATGGTGAAACTTGACACACGCTCGATTTATCAAGACTTATGATTTCAGAAATTTCATATTTGAAATTCAGCCGATGATGACTTGGATGATTAGGATTTCTCTCTCTACAATCCTAGACCATATAAAATACTTATTTTAAAGTCATCAAAGACACATAAACTCAATTAGAGAACTCATATACTCTGTGAGAAATTACTGCGGTTTTTGCACCTTAGGATTTTGTAACCAAGTACTTCCAAACCTTCAACGTGTTTGAAGTGAATAATTTTGCAGCCAACAATCAATCAATTGCTTGGAGTTAGTCACGTACTAGGATCCGTGCAAAGGAAGAAGTCTCTACAAGATCAAGTCCAATTAGAGATTGGAGTAAAGGTTCAACTGTAGGATGGTATTTTAGGATAGGCCAAAGGAATGATAAGATTCCTTATACTTGTAACCACTTGATTATTAATTAATAGATTCTTAAGAGTGATGACCTAAAATTCACCTGGTGGGATTTTTTCCTTGTGAGAGGTTTTTCCTATTCAACAACAAATCACCGTATCATTTAATTTTCGCTGTATATTAGTTTATTTGGTGATTTGTTGGTGCTTCCATGTTTCATATAGTTTAACCTAATTAATCAACTTAGGTAATTGAATTAATTAACCAAGGTCAATTTATAACTCAACACTTATGCTCAAATAAACAAAAAATTTTGCACGAACTGATACAAATACCCTTGGGTGAAAGGATGCACCAAATTGTTTAAAATTTCAAGAAAGAAAAATACTCATAAAATGGAAATAAAATTTTAGATGTATTATAGAGAAAATTAAAATGTTTAACATATTCTAGATACAACATATTCTAGTCTTAAGCTTTAAGTCATTTGTCAGTTCTAACTCCAAAAAGCATGCAAAGAGCCGTTTGTTTTGGGCCAAAAGTCATGTGGTTCATTTAAGCCATTTGAATGTTCAATGAATCAATGTTCGAAGAGTCGTCTCTCTCTCTGTCCCTAGTGAACAGCATGAACCCCATCCATGATTTGGACTTTGGAGTGGACCCTCAATTATGCAATCAAATATACTTATTTGAATGTTTCAGATACTACATGGTTTTTTTTTTTTTCCCAAGTAGGATTTGGATCAGTACAATTACCCCCATCTTCTTCACAATTTTTTTTTTTTTTTTTTTTTTTTATAATTTTCCCTTTTTAACTTTCATCTTTTACCCTTTTTTTTCAACTTTTGAATCCTAGTCACTTACAACTATTGCATCAAGTATTGTATCTTATCTCAATCCTCCCAAGTATGCTCTCATATCCTGCAGTATAATATTCAGTTCTCAACAATATTATTTCTAGGTTTTAAATAAGAGAAGGTGCATATTCTCAATAAATAAATAAATGCTAAATTATAAATTACATCCCTAAAGTTTCAGGAGTTTGTATTTTAAACTCTGAAATTTCAAAATTTGGATTTTATCTCCGGAAGTTTAGGCGTGTTTGGATTTAATACCTTGAAGTTTATGAGTTTAAATTTTACACCCTAAATTTTGGAGTATTTGGATTTTTTATCCTAAAATTTTAGAATTTGAATTTTATCTCCTAAAGTTCTAGAATTTAAATTTTACCCCATGAAGTTCTATTCCATTTCATTAGTAGCCCCCTGTCCGTACTTTCTGTTTAGTGCCACATAAACTTGCCACATGCATGTTTTATTTATCTAATAACATGATTCCACATCATTACAACACATTCTGATTTCATGTTTTCGTTCTAGTTTATTTCACAAATTTGGATGATTCTCAACCATCTCAAGATAAAACTTAGGGCAGTCATAAACTAGTTAAAAATAATAATCAACTGAATAGATATTATCTATTTGTATCATATCCTCAACAAATTAACTCCATAACTTTCTACCAAGGTTTTCAGTAATCAGCTAGATTATCAAACCTACAGATCAAAGTTATGCATATATAGTACAGATCAAAGTCCTTTTTTTTTTTTTTTGATAATTTGTACTACATCAATTATAAATAACAAATTAATGTGATAAGTTCAACATGAAGTAGTCTTACCTTTGTATTCAAGGAAGTATACTCTCCGTGGATTCAAAGCCAATTTCAAAACTTGGCACTGTGGTCCAAATCTTACACTCGGTGCCATCTTTATTTTTTATTTTTTAAAAAAGAGTTTTAACTAATGACATTCGCTAATGATAATAGTTTTTATCATTAGATTAAGACACTAATCGATTTTTGGTGTGGAGGGAAATTGAGCCCCATATCCCTTATTCAATCATTAGAAATTTTACCAGTTGAATTAATTAAAATCTACTAGTCGGTGCCATCCCCTTTTGACTTTTATTTGATTAAATGAACATCTATGCTAGCTAATAAATGTTTTATTTAGTTCAGTTTATTTTTTTTCCATCAATAAGGTAGATTGTAGTTCTGTTAATTTTTTCATCAATAAAGATTGAATTTTATCAACAACAAAAAATGTATGTTGTGACTCTATACTAAAAGAGAAGTGTTATGCCTACAATATTTTCACAACAAATCTAAGTTAGCAGGTTATTACAAGTTTTTAATTTCAAGTCATTACTGAAATTATTTTTTTGTCTACTAGTAACAGTAAGTCAACAAGTAACAACTTGCCACAAAATTTGTTGTAAAATATATTGTGAAAATGTTGTGAACATAACATTTCTTTATTATTATTATTATTATTATTATTATTATTATTATTATTATTATTATTATTATTATTATTATTATTATTTTGTGTTTTTGATGTGTGCGTTGTTTCAAGGTAATTTAAAAAAGGTGTAACTCTTGTGAAGTTATACCAAGTATAACTTGAACCCATATATATTTATCTATATATATATATATATATATATGCAATCTATTTTTATGTTTCTTTGCTTCAGGTCTGAAGCCCTATCAATTACGTAATCTAGCTTATCGATATGTAACTTAAGGCCCATTTGGATTGAGGGGTGAAGGGAAGGGGAATGGAGGAGAGTAAAGTAGAGTTGACTAAAAATATGCTAATATTGGGTCAATTCTACTCTACTATATATACTCTACTCCTCCTCCCTCCACCTCAATTTAAACAAACCATTAATGTTGTGTATGCACTATGCAACAATGAACCTTGTGTATGTAACATTATAATTTTTTTATTATATATATTTCGACATTTTTTTGCCTTTTTGGCTAATACTTTTTTTAATGTTCTCATTGACAACTAGAGGCTTAAGTCATTAGGGATACAAAATAAGGTGTTTATATATAGTTAGCCGTGTGGGCCAAATCACATTAAAACTTTGATTTATGTCTCTCTTTGTGTCTACTTTCTCACAAAATTGACCTCAAAATTTCATCCTAAATTTGAGGGGTATGTTATAAATATTTATATAGGTTTATTGTGCAAACCTAACTAGTGGTACACCTTAAGATTAGTATAAGAATATTTTCGGAAAAAACTATTTCATTTAAAATTTTCTAAAGGTCAGGCTATTTGTTGTGGGTAAAATTGACTGGTTAAGCTTAATTGTTGTTAGCTTTACTATAGGCAATTTTGTTGTTGGGCTAATTTTTTTGGGCTTGTATATATTTTTTAGATTTTAGATCTATAAATTTTTTATAGACTTTAAAAGGAGGAAAATATTAGAAATACAATTTTTTTTTTTTTTTTTACAAATTACCGATGTGGTGAGTGGTTACTAGTAAATTAAAATGTGATGTAAGCGGTTGGCCTAGATGTGAACTAAAAAAAAAATTATTATCTCAGTAGTTTGTAAAAATGTTGTAGAAAATTTTGTTATTATAGCATTACTCGTAAAAGAATTCAATGATATTATTAAGGGAGGCAAAGTTATTGCCATTACTTCCATATACCCTCTTTAATCCTAATAGTTTAATGCTCTGGATACGTTCAATCATCAACCAATAAAATTGAGACATAATTATGATATCAAATATTTTTTATCACAAGTGCTAATGTACCATTCTATGTAGATTTGAGAGACAATTGTCTTGGCCCTTTGATTGATCATACAATAACAATCATATTCCAAAGGGGAAACCACTAAAACTAAACATTCTACTAGGTATGTGAATTTTTTGAATGGGCCAATTAATAGATTTGTAGGTAGGGGTGTGCATCAATCAGATTGGGTTGGGTTGAGGTGATTTTTTGACCCAACCAACCATGGTGGGTTAAAAAAATCCAACCTAACCCATCACAGGGGTACAACCAAACCCAACCCAACTCACATGGATCAAGTTAGGTCAAGTTGAACCCATGGGTTGGACAGTTTTTTTTTATTACAATTATTATTAACTTGAGCCGAAAAAATATATATCCCACTACCACTTGATTTGATAAATAAAATATTCATAAACTAGTATTCTAACTCAGTTACAAACAAAACATATCCAGCTAAGTTGATAAAAAAAAAAAATACATGAACTAGTATCCAACTCAGTTATAAACAAATAGGAGTGGACTGGGAGAGTGGGAGTGGGAGGCGGTAGAGAGAGATAAGATTGTGAGGGTTTATAAGGTAATTGAGTTTTAGATAGGACGAGTTGAATAAGAGAAAACATTATTAATTATATAATATATTTCTAAATATATATAATTTAAAATTTAAATATATAGGTGAGTCGGGTTGGGTTAGACAGGTTTGTGATTGTTATGACCCGCACCCAACCCAACCTGCTATTAAAGAAATTTTCATAACCCAACCCAACCCACCAACCACTAAAAACCGACCCAACCTAGTGGGGTAGGTTGGATTGGATTAGTTCAGTTTTGGCAGGTTGGTGGGTTGCCTACACACCCCTATTTGTAAGGGCGCAGCTTGTTTTTACCCCCTTTGCAAATTAATTAATTAGTCAAATTATATGCAATATCATGGTAGCATAAACAAATCACCAAATAACTAAATGCAGCAGAAAGTAAATTTGACACAAGTGATTTGTTTACAAATGGGGAAAACCACCGAGACAAAAATCCATCTGGTAAATTTAAGGTCATCACTCCCGAAAATCCACTATTATCAATCACAAGTGGTTACAAGTAGAAGGAATCTTACCAAACCTTTTAGCCCATCCTGAAATACCAACCTACAGTTAAACCTTTACTCTAATACTCAATTGGACTTGTATTGTAGCGATAATCTCTCCATTCAATGCATGAATCCCAGTACGTAACTAACCAATGATGCACGGATCCCAATACGTGACTAACCAATAATGCACAAATCTCAGTATGTGACTAACCAATGATACACAAATCCTAGTACATGACTAAGCAATAATAAACGGATTCCAATACGTGACTAACTCACCAACTTGAAGAAGATTGTTGGCTGCAAAATTCTTCAGTTCATCAACCGTGAAGATCAGGAAGCTCCTTGGTCACAAAACCCTTAGTATAAAGACGCAATAGCTTCTTTAGACAGAATGATGAACTAGGGCACTATCTACATGTATTATTCTTGCATCACCCCTGTGATAGCCCTTAAAATAATCCTTATATATATATATATATATATATATATATATATATATATATATATATAGGGTTGTGAGAAAAGAAACCCTACACAAATACTTAAGGATATGCGTGTAACCAGATCTAAAAAACCTAATTTTGTAATTCTCAACAGATATAGCTTGTGTCAAGCTTCTGTCGAGCTTCAACATTAAATCTCGATAGAAAGAATTTTGTCGAGATTTCTGTCAAGTTTTAACGAACAACACTTCCTTCACTTGTTTCTTGGTCAAATTTGCATGACTTCAATACTTAACTTGAACACTTGTTTCTTGAAGTACTAAACTCATCCTAGATCTACCCAATTACAAATAAAGTGCGTTTGTCAAATGATTAGCTAGTTGCATCAAATATGTCCCTAACATACTATATAGGAGTTACAAAAGCTTTGTGTGTGTGCCTTCACCCTAATGAGGCATGAGCCAGCTGCATGGCAGGGCTGGGCCTACTTGCTAGCTCATTTTCCACAGGCTTCTAGTTCATTCTGGTCCTATTTTCTCCCTTTCTCTAGTCCTATCTTTGAGTGGCTATTTGAGTGCCTTTCTGAACTCGAATTTTTGCGTTCTTATAAACATCAAAAAGGTCTTGTAGTCTATTTTTCAAAGGTACATGCTTTATTCCATTCAAAATAGTGGTCGTGAAGATATTCTAGCAGGAAGAATGGTGGTTATGTGCAGAAATTTGAAAGGATGACCTTTTTCCTATAAATTGCATGTGATATCTTTGAATCCCGAGATGATATTGTCAAGCCATTTTTTTCATGACATAGGTAACTGATCATAACTCATGAAAGTTCCAACTTTTTGCATCATTTATGATTGGAACTAAACAATGTTTTGTGCAAAGACACCCCAAAAAACACAGATTTTTTCTCGAAAAATGGATTTAGTGCAATTTGTTCTAACTTTGTGAACTTACTTTATGGTCTTGCCTCTTGGTGATATCTGTTTTGGCCAAGGAAGGTGTCGTTGTAAAGGTTGTGATTCCTATTTTCTAAATATGCTTCTCTATTGTACAGATTCTTGAGTTGGAGATTTGGAAAAAAGGTCATGATCCTGCATAAAGCTTCCACTTTAATATTTTTGGTAAATTCTTTTTATTCAAGTGGAGTTTTTGTCATCAATTACACCAAATTGAAGTTCATCATGAAGCCTTTCTAAAGACTCCTCTTTTTGGCTAATTAGGGGCCGTTTGAAAATAATTTAATCGAGATTAAACAAGAATCAAACTTTGCAAAACTGAAATTCTTTTTATCAAAGATTCAATATTTTATAATATCTTATTCATTTCAACATCGATTTGGGATTGTGAACTACCATTTTAAAGAAAATTTCATGATTTTTAACATGAGCATAAATTCATTACGATGGGATGGTTGGACTTTTGGTCAAAACCTAATTAGGCCTTGATCAGGGTTGGTCAAAAATTAGATAATTGACTTTAAATGGTGGATTAGGTTAAAACAAGGTGGAATTCAGGCATCATATGAATTTTGGACTAATTTGATTGTCGACCAACTTGGTCAGACTTAATCAAACTTGGTCTAAAATGTTATTTTGAGCTCTTAAAGCATCAAAATGATTTACCAACGTCTGATCAAGACAAATTAAATTATTTCAAGTTGTTAATGTATATTATGTTATGGGCTTTAGGCCCAACTAAATTACTTGTATAACACACATTCTTGTACTACACTTGTACCGCACACATATGCTTACTTTTACCGCACACATATGCTTATGATGGCACTCATGTATTTTCTTTGACTATGAAATACAATACAATCATTCAGTATTTCTAACATGATATCAGAGCCATTGTTTTGACCTTTTCTTAGCAGTTGTCTTTGTTGTTGTTACTCCATTCTCAACATCGCTTCCGCCATCACAACAGTCACTGCAGCCTCTTGTCGTTGAACCTCTGACATCTTCCAACCGTTGTCTTTGGGTTCCAGACCTACAGCCACTGTCGTTGTGGAGTCCTACACCACACAGACTATTACACATGTCGTCACTGTCGTGTACATTGCTCCGATTACATTTCTAGAGGTATCAATAAGATCGTCTTGCACCGATCTACACGTCGATGAAAGCCTCGCAGTCATTGGCGACCGCACGCACCCTCACCAGCCACCTAAAGCTTCTGCATTAGTGCCCTACGCGCCGTCCTCAGCTCCAACTGACGTCACTCGTGACGTCATCAGTGCCACGTCAACCCTAGCTACATCAGCATTTAATCATCTATTGACGTCAACGCCATGTCATCTTGCTGACGTCATCCGTTGACTGTTGACCTCGTTGACTTTGGCTGGCCGTTGACTTTGACTATTGACTTTTCTCTAGGGTTGACTTTTGCAATCCAGGTTCTCCTTACCTAGTTTTTCACCTAGATTGCATTTTTGCAGTATATTTTTGCATATTGTGTCTCTAAATGGATAAAAAAGATATTTTTCTTCCTCGCCCCATTAACATGGAGGGGAATAAGAATTACTTATCCTGGTCTCAAGCTATGCACAATTTTCTTAAAGGCCGCATGCTCTGGCATTATTGTACTAGTGCAATCGCTATTCCCATCAAGGGAGCAAGTGAAGAAGATGCTTCCTTCTTTGGTCACATTATTGAATGGGATAGTCTCAACCACATGATCCTCACATGGATTCGAAACACTTCCAATCCTTCCATCTCCAATCTGTTGGGCAGCTTTGATGATGCAAAATCAACATGGGATATGTTGGCCAAAAGGTACTCCATTACTCACGGATCCATGAAATAATAGTTAGTGGTTGAATTGCATCAACTCAGGCAAGAACCAAGGCAATCCATCAATGACTACTATGATCAGCTTCACTTCATTTGGGACCAAATTGACCTTTATGATCCAACTTGGGCATGCTCAAAGGATGCTCAGCAATATGCTTCCACTAGAGATGAATTTCGCCTCTATGAATTCCTGATGTCACTTCACAAGGATTTTGAGCCCATTCGAGGTCAGCTTCTAAATTGCAATCCTGCTCTCTCTCTTGATAATGCTATGAACGAGTTAGTTAGAGAAGAAGCTCGTCTTACAATACTTCAAGCTTAGAATAAGCTCAATGTTTTGGCTATTACTCCTTCCGCTCCACCCATAGAGCAACCTCAGCAATCAGGTGATTCCTCTGGCTATAGCAATCGTTACAAGCAGACCAACAAAATGTTCTGCAACTATTGCAAGCGCCCTAGCCACACCATTAAGACTTGTTACCGTCCCAACAAATCTACTGCTGTTGTTGCTAATACTGAGCCTACTCCGCCGATGGCTTCCATTTCTACTGAGCCCCAGTCTTTTAGATCCACTATCAACCTCTCCCCCACTGAACTATAAGATATCATAGCTCAAGCTATTCGTATGGCTGGTAATACATCTCTTTCCACTGCTCTCTCAATTCTACCTAGTAAGTCTCAAACTTGGCCTTTTGATTTTGCCTATTGCAATCACATGACACCTCACTCGTCTTTATTCTCCAAACTTGACCCTACACCACATCCTCTAAATATTCATATAGTTGATGGTTCCACCATGCATGGGAATAGTCTAGGTTTTGTTTCAACCTCCAACCTATCTGTTCATAGAGTCTTCCATGTACCTGACCTATCCTATAATTTGTGCTCTGTGGGACATTTAGCTGAACTAGGTTATTGCCTTATTTTTTTACTATTCTGGGTGTATTATGCAAGATCTGAGGACGAGGCAAGAGCTTGGGACCGGTGCTAAAGTTGGGCGTATGTTTCCCGTGAACAATCTTCATCTTCCACCTGTTGCTCCTATTTCTATTGCTGCTGCAGTTTCTTCCTTACCATCTCTCGCACTTTGGCATTCTCATCTTGATCATGCACCATCTTCTCGAGTACAACAGTTAGCTTCTAAAGGTCAGTTGGGTTCTATGTCCAAAGACAATTTTGATTGTACTTCATGTCAGTTAGGAAAATAGCCAACTTTGCCTTTTAATAACAGTGAATCCATTTCTAATAGTATTTTTGAGTTAATTCATTCTGATATTTGGGGACCTTCTCCTATTGCTAGTATTGGTGGATCTTGATATTTTGTTGTTTTTATTGATGATTATTCTCATTATAGTTGGATCTTTCCTATGAAATCTCGTTCTAAAATTTTACCAATATACAGCAACTTTGTAAAAATGGTCGAAACACAATTCTCCAAATTTATCAAAACTTTTCGATCTGATAATGCTCTCGAATATACTCAATATGCGTTTCAAGCTCTGTTACATTCCTATGGCACTGTACATCATCTAACTTGTCCAAGTACCTCTCAGCAAAATGGTCGAGTCGAAAAAGAACTTCGTCATATTCTTGACACTGTTCGTGCTCTACTTCTTTCTACCAAAGTTCCTACCCCATTTTGGGGTGAAGCTACTCCTCATGCTATTCATGCAATTGATCGCATTCCAAGCGCTGTCATCCTTAATCAGACTTTGTATGAGTGTCTCTTTGGGTCACCCCTTAACTATCTTCACTTTCACTCCTTTGGATATGCTTGTTTCGTTCTTCTTCAATCTCATGAGCACAACAAACTTAAGCCTCTATCTAGACTTTGTTGTTTCCTTGGTTATGGAGAAACTTAAAAAAGGTATAGGTGTTATGATCCTGTCTCTCATCGTCATCGTGTTTCTCGTAATGTTGTCTTTTGGAAACACCGATTGTTTGTTGAACTCTCTCATTTTCGTTCTTCCTTGACTACCACCTCTATTTTAGAAATCTTTCCAAATGAGTCTCTTGTTCCTTCTACAAATACTTTTGATCCTTCTTTGGACTTCTCTATTCAACCTCCAAATATTTTTGATGCTTCTCCTAGACAGGTCAAAGATGAAGAGGTTGATGACAAGCTACCCCACCTTAAGCTTAGGTCCCCTACTTCTGCTTCGCCTGAAGATCCTCCACAAGACATTCTACCTCGCCACTCAACCCAGCTAAGATCCATTCTTGCACATTTACTTGACTATCATTGTTACACTGCCCTTGCTACACTTCACGAGCCTCACACTTATCATAAGGCCTCCACTGACCCCTTATGGCATATTGCAATGAAAGAGGAATTTGATGCATTAACCAAAAACCATACTTGGGATCTAGTCACTCTCCCTCCTGGACATTCTGTGGTTAGTTGTAAGTGGATCTATAAGATCGATACTTGCTCTAATGGGTCCATTGAGTGCTACAAGGCTCGTCTTGTTGCAAAAGGTTTTACACAGGAGTATCAGATTGATTATGAAGAGATCTTCGCTTCAGTTGTTCGTATCTCATCTGTTCGTGCCCTCTTAGCTATTGCTGCTGCTAGTAAATGGGATCTTTTTCAGATGGACGTTAAAAATGCCTTCCTTAATGGGGATCTGAGTGAAGAAGTCTATATGCAACCTCCTCCTGGTCTCTTTGTTGAATTAAATAAGGTTTGTCGCCTTCGACGTACACTTTATGGCCTTAAACAAGCTCCACGAGCTTGGTTTGCCAAGTTCAGCTCCACTATCTTTCGCTTAAGTTACACTGTCAGTCTGTATGATTCTACCTTATTTTTTCTTCATACTAATAAATGTACTATTTTGCTTCTCCTATATGTGGATGATATGATCATAATTGGTGATGACCTCAGTAGCATTCAAGAACTCAAGGATTTTCTCAGTCAACAGTTTGAGATGAAAGACTTTGGACATCTTAGCTATTTTTTGGGTCTTGAAATTACTCATTCCACAAATGGTCTTTATATTACTCAAGCCAAGTATGCTTCTGACCTTTTGTCTCGAGATGGAATCACTGACAACAAAACTGTTGACACTCCAATTGAACTTAATGCGCATCTGATACCCTCGAGGGGAAACCATTGTCTAATCCTTCTCTTTATAGACGATTGGTTAGCAGCCTAATTTATCTCATAGTTACTCGTCCAAACATCTCCTATGCTGTTCATCAGGTGAGCCAGTATCTGTCTACTTCACGATCAACTCACTATGTTGCTGTTCTGCGCATTCTTCGATACCTGAAGGGCACTCTCTTTCATGGCCTTTTCTACTCAGCTCAGTCTCCTCCTGTACTTCATGCATTCTCTGATGCTGATTGGGCAGGAGATCCCACTAATCGTAAGTCCACTACGAATTATTACTTTCTCCTTGGTTTTTATTTGATTTCTTGGTGAAGTAAGAAACAAATTTTTGTGACCTGCTCCAGTACTGAAGCAGAATATCATTCCCTTGCTAATACCACATTTGAGCTTCTTTGGCTACGATGGCTTCTTAAGGATTTAGGTGTGTCCACATCCTCTGCTACTCCCCTTCATTGTAACAACCAGAGTGCCATTCATATTGCTCACAATGATGTCTTCCATGAACAGACTAAACACATTGAGATTGATTGTCATTTTATCCATTATCATCTTGTCCATGGTGCTCTCAAGCTTTTCTCTATCTCCTCCAAAGAACAACTTGCAGATATCTTCACTAAGTCACTTCCTAAGGGCCACACTCGTGATTTGGTTGACAACCTCAAGCTGGTCTCACATCCACCTTAAGTTTGAAGGGGGTTGTTAACGTATATTATGTTATGAGCTTTAGGCCTAGCTAGATTACTTGTATATCACACATTCTTGTACTACACTTTACTTGTACCACACACATATGCTTACTTGTACCGCACACATATGCCTCCTATATAAAGGCACTCAGGTATATTCTTTGATTATGAAATACAATACAATCATTCAGTATTTCTAACACAAGTAATTCCTTATTTTTCTATATTAAAAATGCTTTTTTTGACTTTTTAGAACTTAAATTGGTATTTTTAACATACAAATTGAAGCTAACAAAATACAGTACCCACATAAACCACTGAATAATTACACATATCAAATATGCCTTTGTTAGCACTGTGGTAAATTAATTCCTTGTAGCAACCACTGGAACCCTGATGGTTGGCTTTACCTATCACACATGAACTAGGACACTTTTGCCCAAAATTAATTAATTAAATTACAAAAGTTTCAATAATTCTTCTAATTGCTTTCAACAAGAAGAAAAAAAATGCAATTAGGTATAGGCATATACTCCTCCTTAAAAATTCTAATAAACCATTAAACATACTACTAGAAGCTTGTTTAGTCCCAAACGGCTATAGCCTTATTAAATATGCATGCATGCATATATACCATATTCATACATATATAGTGAACATATTTTACTGTTTATCTAGCTTCCATTACGGAATGTGACATTATTCATACATAAATCGATGGAAATTGATGACTCATGCGTGCGAAAAAAATCAACATTTATATGTGTCTATGCTTGATGTACTCTGTAGCTGGTGCAATTTATTATATTAGAGTTTTATGGAAGTAAAATTGATGATGTTGACTACACATGCGCGTAAAGAACTAATTTGAAAAAGCGAATAGATGGACTTCGAATTAGGGTCTGCTTGTAGTATTTAGTGCTCTATCTCACTCAATCTTGCCTACAAAACTATTGGATTGAATGTCGTTTTGCAGGTTAGTTATGCATGCATATCTGAAGAAGCTTCGCAATACCTTCAATCATGTGGTACAATAAACAGCGTGACTAACTTGACATAATTATAATTATGGCCAGCCAAAGCGTTTTTGTTTTTGTGGAACATGTTGCTATCTAAATTACCTGGTCATCATTTCTTTTTTTAATTTATAAAACACATGGAAGGAAACTTTTGTTGTGGTTTAACAGAAAAACTAAAACAAACAAGCAAATGGCGAAAACTAAGACAGAACATATTAAACCAGCATCAAGAACTCATTCAAATCACTCAAAAACAAAATCTCAGGCACAAATCAAAACTGAAACAGTAGCTTCACTGTGGTTTAACGGAAAAACTAAAACAGACAAGCAAATGGTGAAAACTAAAACAGAACATATTAAATCAGCTAGGTGGCACGGACACGCCATTTTTGGCGTCATGTCAGAATGGGGACGACACACAGGATTCCAGTGTCCGGCGGTGTCCCTTTTTTTTTTTTGCTTCTCTGACATAGCTCCAACACGGCTCTGACATGGCTCCGACGCGGTTGCGACGCATCCAACACGCCAGCAGTGAAAAAAAAAAAATCATAGATTTTGACAGGTGCACTTACCAATACCATTGATTTTGTGATAACCCCAAAAACAATAAAGCAAGTTTAGAGTCTCTTAGACTTTCTGAAACCACATCTCAAGTTCTTCTCAGCCCACCCTCCCTCTGTCGTTGTCGTTGCCCTCTGTCCCTCGCTGGAGTTAGATCGGGCCGATCGGCAAGCTCCGACGTCGACGCTGTGCCCTCTATCCTCTGTCCCTTCCGATCTCTCTCTCTCTCGGGACGGACAACAGGTCCGATCTCTTGATTCTCTTCTCTATTCTCTCTCTGTTTTTCTTTCTTTCTTTCTTTCTTTCTTTCTTTCTTTCTTTCTTTCAGATATTAATTTTGGTGAATGGGTGGGTGTACTATTACTAATCACTTATTTATAACGCATTTTATTTTTTTGTTTTTTTTTTATTTAACTGCTATTGTGGTCTGTGGGTGCCCTTTGTCCTACTTTTTTTATTTTTTTTTATATTAGTTATAACTTATAAATTTGTTTTTGTGTTCTGCTATAGTTTTATTTATTTATTAAAGTTAAATATTGTAGGTGATTTTACTAAAATGAATACTGAAAATGAAAGTGAAAAATCATCAGCTGAGACAGCTGCTGCTCCTCTATGGAAATATGTTACTAGGTTAGGAAAAGCAAGTGTTGGTGGTGGGAATGTTTCTTTCAAATTTAACTATTGTGAAAAAACTTTCAAGGGGTCTTATTCAAGGGTGAAGGCACGCTTGTTAAACTGCCTAAATTTGGAATACAAGCATGTGCCAAGGTTTTAGATGAGTATTAGAATGAAATGCAGAAATTAGAAGATGCGCATGAGGAATCTTCGCGTATATTGAAGAAGCCTAAGCTAGTGTCTTTACCAACTGATTCTCCTACTGGTCCTAATTTGGGCAGTAGTAGTACAGCTACAAGTTATCCATTTTTTCAAAAAAAAAAAAAAAAGGGTTGGGAATTCTCCTTTGGAGAGGGCTTTTAACAATCAATGTTGAGAGCAATTAGATTCTCTTATTGCTAGGACATTTTATTTTGTTGGTTTACCCTTTCACTTTGCTAAGAACCCATATTGGATTGAGATGATCAAATTTGCAGCTAATAATAATTTAGTGGGCTATATTCCTCCGGGTTACAATAAATTAAGAACAACTTTGTTGCAAAAAGAGAGGGCACATATTAAGAAGTTGTTGAGGTTAATTAAAGACACTTGGAAAGAAAAGGGTTTAAGCATTATAAGTGATGGGTGGACAGATGTACAAAAAAGGCCACTTATTAATTTTATGACTACATCACAGAAAGGACCACTTTTTATCAAATCCATTGATGGTACCAAAGAGTACGAAGACAAGCACTTCATTGTTGACTTGTTTCTAAAGGTCATTCGTGAGGTTGGGCATCAACATGTTGTCTAAATTATTACTGATAATGCATCTGTTATGAAGGCTGCAGGATCTATTGTTGAAGCTGCATATCCTCATATATTTTGGTCACCTTGTGTTGTGCATACCCTCAATTTGGCCTTGAGGAATATATGTGCACTTAGGAACTCTTTGCAGAATGAGGTTGCATATAATGAATGTAACTAGATTGCACAAGTTTCAGATGAGGCAACTTTCATTCGTATTTTCATCACAAATCATTCTATGAGATTAGCAATTTTTAATTCATATTCCCCTTTGAAGTTACTTGTTGTTGCAGAAACACGATTTGCTTCAATAATCATCATGCTTAAAAGATTGTTTCAAGTAAAACAAAATCTTCGAAATATGGTCATTAGTGAGGAATGGATGTCATATAGAGAAGATGATGTAGGAAAAGCTCGAATTGTGAGGGATTATGTTTTGAATGATTTGTGGTGGGACAAGGTTGCATATATTCTGAGATTCACAGGACTTATTTATGAGATGCTTCGAGTGGCTGACATAGATACACCTATTCTCCATAAGGTATATGAAATATGGGATTCCATGATAGAAAATATGAAGAAAGAAATATACCGGCGTGAAGGCAAGGAAGATTGTGAGAAGTCTCCATTCTATGATGTGGTACACAATATACTCATTAAACGGTGGACTAAAAATTGCACATAACTTCATTGACTAGCCCACTCCTTGAATCCGAAGTAATTTTTCTATCTCTTTAATCTTTTCATTTATATTCTTTATGCATTTCCAAACAAATAAACTAATCTCATTAGTTTTACTTATTTATTTGCTTTTAACTAGGTATTATACTAATCAATGGATTGAGGAAGTCAGAGGCCGTGTTGCGCCACATAAGGATGCTGAAATTGCAATAGAGAGAAACAAGTGCCTCAAAAGGATCTTTCCTGATCCTAATGATAGGAAGAATGTTAATATGGAGTATGGTTTGTTTTTAGGAATTAAGACTTATGATGATGATAACATGGAGGATAGGTGGAACTACGATCCAATGCTTTGGTGGTCAACTTATGGGTCCAGTTTACCAGTGCTTCAAACTTTAGCTCTAAAGCTTCTTGGATAGCCTTGCTCATCACCATGTGTTGAGAGGAATTGGAGTACATATGGCTTCATCCATTGTATGAGGAGGAATAAAATTACTCCTAAACATGCTGAAGATTTAGTGTTTGTTCATTCTAATCTTCGACTTCTTTCAAAGAGGAGGCCTGAGTACACTACAAGAGAATCTAAGAAGTGGGACATTAGTGGAGATAATTAGGATGAACGATTTTGAGGACCTGGGTTGCTTGAGATTGCTTATCTCGCACTAGATGAGCAAGAGATGGAGACAAGTATTGTTGAGAATAATGACTATGGTGATGATGATAATGTTGTTGTTCTGTGATAATCTTGAAAGTTTACAACTTGTTATCGTTTTATGTTTTTAGTTTGATGTTGAACTTGTTATCCTTTTATGGTTTGTGCTCTAAACATTTTATGTGTATTATTGTACTACTTTGGGTGTTAGTTTACTTATTTGTAGTTCTTACATAATTTAAATTCTAGACATAAACGTATTTTATGTCTAAAAATATTTAAAAAATATGCCTAAATATAAAATTTAATTAATTATTTAACCGCCGTGTCCCTGCCGTGTCGTGTCCTTATTTTTCAAAAATTGCCATATCCCTGTGTCCATGTCTGTATCTGTGCAACATAGTAAATCAACATCAAGAACTCATTCAAATCACTCAAAAACAAAATCTCAGGCACAAATCAAAACTGAAATAGTAGCTTCATTTTTTTTAGGGGAGAAAAAAAAACCTGGAACACACACCTTACAAATTCTATAATTCTTCTCCCATGATAATTGGGCTACTTGTCCTCCTCCTTCCTCCGAGTGCAAATCCCTAATCAATTGCAGACTGACATGTTGCTTTGCATGGAGCCTTTTTTTAGCAGAACCTAAAATCAAAACTTTTTCCCTTCCAATTGAGAGAGAGAAAACCTCTGATCATATGATATTTTAGGAGTTAAGGCAACTAATGTGCATGAAAAATTAGATAAATGAAGAGTCATTCAGTTCAGAAAGGGAAGAGCCGAGAGAAAGAGTGTATGGGCATTATGTTAAAGGGTAAACTTTAGACTCTGTCAAGCAAATCTGTTATATATGCTCTTCCAAGACAATTAATTCCATACGTAATTTGAATATGATAGCTTTGTGTAGTCCCTACATAAATTTAGATACATGGAACAAAGTTGGACTTCAATTTCAATTTCTAATTGAACACCTAGAAGGATAATTATGGTGTGATCCCTACATAAATTCAAACATATGACGCAAAATTGGACTCTAATTTAGAATTCTAATTAGACTTTCTTTGAGTTTTGCCTACGTATAGAAATAGAAAGAGAGAGAGAAAGAGAATATAACAACATAGTATAGGGTAATTATTAGGTACTCTCAAAATACTATAAATGCATACTCTTCCCTCTTATATAACTGTGGATCTCAATAATTAAATTTAATTAATGGGACCCACAGTAATGTGAGAATAGGGAATATGTATTTATGGTACTTCCAGAGTATTCGGTACTTCCAGAAAAAGTCAAACATTTTAAGGGAACATCATTTATTGTCTTGTCTGCCTTATAAAAATGTATAAGTTTACAAAACTACCCTTAAATAAATTTATTAGCTTTTTTTAAAAGGAGTTATTCTTAATGAGGCTTAGGGATATAATAGAAATATTAGTAAACTAATAACTTTTATTTTTAGAAACAGGACAATATTTTTGGACATCCCAAAATGGAATAGAGGACAAACAAAGTGGGACGGAGGGAGTAATTTTTTGTGGTATACTTTCACTTACATAATAACAATTAATAAATCCAACTACTTTAATTCATAATGAAATTTATTGTCCATACAAAATTGACTAATTGAGAAACAACCTTTATAAAAGGGTTACAATCAAAATCGACAATTCAGTCCTTTATTATTATTATTATTATTATTATTATTATTTTGGTATAAAATATGCACGCTCCTATAATATTGAATTCCTAGCATGGTTCCAGGAATAGCGTATGCAATATCCTTAACCATCTACGTTGTCTTGCACAAAGACAAAGCTAGAAGTTTGAGTTAAGGGGTGGTTTTACTATTGGTTATGTGTGATGGTTTCAATCTATGACTCCACTACTACTTAACTGTTGAGGATTTTTTTTTTTTTTTTTTTTGGGTGGTAAGAACAAAATTATTTTTGTTTAAAAGTTTTTAAAAGGGTATGGTTGTTTATTTTGGATAAAATTGGTTGATTGGGCTTAATTTTTTTTTTTTTTTTTTAGTTTTATTATTGGTAATTTTTGTTGTTTAGCTAATTTTTTTTTTTTGGGCTTGTATATTTTGTTTTAGATTTTAGATCTATAAATTTTTTTTATGGTAACTAAAATGAAGAAAATGCTAGAGCTACGAATTTTTTATTATTAATTTCTGAGATAATAAGTGGTTATTACTAAGTAAAAAAATGATGTAAGTAATAGGCCCACATACGAACCAATAAGAATTTGCTACCAAAACAGTTTGTAAAAAAGTTTGTGAGTATAACATTACTCTTAAAATAATCAATGATATTGTTTAAGAGGAGTAAAATGTAATTTGCTAAAATTAGTACACAGAGAGAGAGAGAGATATATATATATATATATATATATATATATATATATATTTTTTTTTTTTTAAAAAAAAAAATTGGGCGGACCATTGCTCCTCCTAGTCCAACAGTGGCTCCATCCTTGGTCTTGCAAGCAAAGAAACAAAAGCATCATTGCACTATTCATCTTTTTTTTTTTTTAATGTATCAAGACGCATTAAATGAGTAGCACGTGCTTTGCAAATTGTGATATATGGGTCGTCATTAGGAATAGGGGGCTCGAGTTATAACGCAAAGTATGAAATGGCATGTGTATAATAGGTTCCCCAAAGAGGGGGAAAAAAATTCACCAAATGGAAGAGAATAAATGCTATTGAAGGCAGAGTTTGTTGTATTATAGCATTTATTGTATCAAATATGTCTAGTTAGTTAAATTTTAGGTAAGTTCAATCAATTGAAACGCCTGGTTGAACCCAGATGGTTAGCTTTACCTATCACAACTGAGCTAGAACAATTTGGCTAAAAATTAAATTAGTTATGTAATACCCGGAAAAAATAAAATAAAATAAAATAAAAGGAGGGGTATTTAAGTAAATTTGTTATGGGGTCAACTTTTATAATTAATATTACTAAGGGGTTTTTTAGAAAATAAGGTTGAAACCCTAGTTTATATAGTCTAATTTTAAGTTAGCGTATACTAACAGATGTTTTGAGAGAGAAGACTTCTCAAAGGGTCGAAGTAGAGAAGACTTGACTACACTCTTGAGGTAAAAGTTTAAGAAATCTTATTCTTTTGTTAAATTTAGACTTTATACGGTATTAAAATATTTTCTTATATGAGTATTTTGGTCAACAGTGAGACTTTGTTTAACCATGGCCGCATGGTGCGTTCTACAAAATTTTCTTAAAGGAATTGAATCTGATTGATGGAAAAAAAAAAAATGCTTGACGCAAAGAAGGAATGTCAGTTTCTTTCTATTATATTATTATTATTATTTGTTTATTAACTTGGCAGGGGAAGAATAGAGTCAATAAAATCTTGTGTCAGATATTTGTCTTCATGCATAGGAAAACTAGAGACGGCAGTGGCAGTAAAAAAAAAAAAAAAAAAAAAAAAAAAAAAAAAAGAGAAAGAAAGGGAAGAACACGTGTACAACTATAGAAGGTTGTATAGGCTTTTGACACTAAACGATGTTAGCTATCCTAGGCTTGTTAGTGGCAGTAGAATATATATATATATATATATATATATATATATATATTTTGAATAAATGAATTTTATTTTGAGATAATAGAGTGAAATTATTGGATATTTTAGTGGTCTCTTTATTGGTTGGGTATCGTTATAAGTTTTTTTTTTTTAATTATATAATTATTGAGTAAAAATATTTGAAAATTGTTCTAGGTGATATTTAAGGATTTTAGAAGAAGTGTTAGGGAAAGGTTTCTTTTGGAGGTAAGTAACTTTATCCTAATGGGTTTTATTTTCATATTTTAACTACTGAAAATTGTTTACAGTTGTTACTATTTATTTCTATTGTATTACTGATTTCAAGTAAAGAATAGAGAAATTTCACAAATAAATATGAGCATTGAATATATGATTTATTTATTTAATTGTTCCTTTGACTATATTGATTTAAAGTACAGAATATAGAAATATCATAAATATATTTGAATACTGAAAATATGATTATATATGATTATGGATAAATTGACTATGAATTAATTTTGATACCCAAACCAATGGGGGTTATTCATTGGTATTCTGATACCCAACCAATGGGGGTTATTCATTGGTACTTTGATACCCAGCCAATGGGGGTTATTCATTGGTATTCTGATACCCAAACCAATGGGGGTTATTCATTGGTACTCTGATGCCCAGTCACGGGGATATAGCGTGACCATAGTCATAAAATTGTTAAGAATATGAATTACGTTTGAGTATTTGAACTAATTTGAATCTTTAAAACTGCTTATGTATTTTTAGAACCTATTGTGAGTTATAACTTTTGATATATGAAAAAAAACTGACTACTTTCTAAACCATCTATGATATATTTGTAAGATTAAAGTATGTGATCTATTTGCAACTCATTATTTTAAGACTATGAAATTTCTTTAGTTATTTTTGAAAACCCATAGCATAGTATAATTTTTGAAGATTCATATTACATCTTATTACTTCACAAATCTATTGTTGGATAGAACTTAATTGGATTTTGGTTACTTATTGAGTTGTCAACTCACCCCCCCCCCCCCCCCTCTTTCTCCTTTCAGATTCTGATCAGGAAGAGTAGCATATGTTTGGGCTTCCGTTGGGATGTGCGCATGAGTGAAGTTTAGGAAATTAATGGAATAAGTTTTGAACTTTTATGTTTTAAGATTACCCTTTGTGTAATCCTTCAGACTTAAAGGATTTAGTTTATTTTTATTTGATGTCAAAAGATTATTATTTGGAGATCTTTTGAGAATTTCTTTATTGAGAATATTTCAAAAATTTATTGATGAAATTTTTCTTAAGGATAATTATTTAATTGTTTAAGAGGGCCTTACACACTTATAGAGTGTAAACTTTATAAGTGTGTGGCTGTTGTCACGTGCCTAGCTCTTTTTGGGTTCGGGGCGTGACAAGTTAATACTATGTTTGAAGTTTGGAAGGAGAGGAAAGCAGTGGGGAGGAGAATAGATGCGAGTAGTTATCCCCCACCTTATTTGGATGTTTTTAAAATTAAGTAAGGGGGAGGGGAATAATTAACATTTTTTCATAGTTTGTAATTTTGTTAATACGTTAAGGATAAATTTTGTAATTTATTTAGTCAAATATTTCTATGCTCTACTCTCCCTCCAAATTTCTCCAATTTGGGGGAATTGAAAATGAGGGATTAGAAGTAGTTAGAACCCCTTCAAATCTCTCCCCCTCCTCTCTTAAAAAACATCTAAATAAGATAATTTAACTTACTCTTCCTCCCTCTACTCTACTCCCCATCTATCCAAAGAGGCTATAAGTCTAACGTGAATCAATGATTCTTCTCATTGCTTATAACAAGAAGAAAGATAATTGTGATCAAGAATATATATGTTTGCAATTATCAAGACTTCTAATAAAAACATTAGAAACAGGGATACATCTTGACTAGTCATAATCAAGAATAGCCCTTATCAGTTATCACATAGGCATATATATATACATACTATATTCTAGTATTTATCTAGGTTTCATCGCAGAAACCGTAACATTATTTACAGAATAGCTTTCTGGCTTAATTTCAGAAATAGGATTCTCTTCCACAAATGTGTTAATAAAAAAAATAGGTTGCTTTGGAGGAGATAGTTGAAAAGTTTCATTTGAAAGCATAGAAACAACATTCAGCATGGTCGGTCTATCTGTTGCTTGGTCTTGCACACATAAGAGACCAACATGAATGCATCTTGATACTTCATATAGACTGTATGAGTCATCTAATATTGTTGGGTCAATTAGCTCCAAATCCTTACCTTCATTCCATAATTTCCATGCCTGATACAAGTCCAGTTATACAAACATTATTAACTATTACGTTCAAAATTCCATGTATACAAATTAAGAAAGGTCAAATGAAAAACTTACATAATCTATAAGGTTGAGTGGATGATCAGAATGATAACGACTATTATTTTTCTTGCCGCTCACAATTTCTAATAATAGAACTCCAAAGCTGAATACGTCAGTTTTTATTGAAACTATACCACTCATGGCATACTCTGGGGACATATAACCGCTGAAATAACAATTAACCAATGAACTTTAGTGTATAAACAAGCACATACATGCTCATTAGATTGCACTTGCTTGAAATGCAATGAATACTTACTATGTTCCAACAACTCTATTTGTGTTTTCTTCTGATTCTTTCAATCCAAATATTCTAGCTAACCCAAAATCGGATATTTTTGGATTCATCTCTTCATCAAGCAAAATGTTGCTAGCTTTTAAGTCTCTGTGAACAATTCTTAGTCTTGAATATTTGTGGAGATAAACAAGTCCTTGAGCAATGCCTTCAATAATATTGAAGCGTGTTTTCCAATTTAATATGTACTTTTTAGTAGGATCTGACTCATTTTACAAAAATAAAAAATAAAAATAAGCAAGAAAATGATAAGTATTGATTGAGTCTATATAACATAAAAAGGAATATATATCATCACATAACCAAATTTTCCTAGTAATGGACATATGTCTTACCAAATAGGAAGATGTCTAAGCTTTTGTTGAGCATGTACTCATAGATTAGCATATTTTCTTCTTCTTGAATGCAAAATCCTAAAAGTCTTACGAGATTAGTGTGTTGGAGTTTGGCAATGAGAATAACTTCATTCTTGAATTCTAACAATCCTTGTCCAGAACTTTTTGAAAGTCTCTTTATTGCTATTTCTCGTCCATCAGGTAATTTTCCCTGAAAGTATATCATGTTAGTCATATTTTACTCTCGTTATCTTAATTCAAGATGTACTTTCATCTTTTAACTTTCTAGAAAGTTTCTAGCTATCCTTTGGGCTTACTCAAAGTGCTAATTCATTGATTGGATTAATTGGATTAACTAGACTAACTTGGATTAACTAGAGTAGGTCTTGAGTTCAAATTTTATTCCAAAAACAAAAAGAAAAGGAGAGAGAATTAGGTTAAGTTAGGTCTTAGATTCAAATGGTTATCATAAAGAAATCCACAAGTATAAAAGTACAACAAAGTTTACAAGATTTGTCACAATTGCAAAATGGCCGGTTGTGATTGTTGTACAATAAAAATAATGTTGGTGAAGACCCCAATAATAAAAATGATGTTGCCCTAATCAAAATCTATCATCTCACTAAACAGTAAAATTTGTTATATTTATACTTTTTAGTAATGTTGTAAAGAAATGAATAGAGAATTGACAGGCCTTACCTTATAAACTGGTCCAAAACCACCCTCTCCTAATTTATTTTCGGTTGAGAAATTACTTGTAGCAATTGTAATGCTTTCAAAGCTAAAGACATGCAACTCATGGCTAGTTTGCCCATCGTTGTTTTGATTGTTCACGTTGTCATGTACGGTGGAAGGTATTGCGTTACCTCCGAGTTCTTGTATGAGCATATTTTGTTTCCTTTTTCTCTCCCCTAATTAACATAAATGCAAAGTATTAATTGAAAGTTTGTTACTACTTGATCATCAGCAATATATCTAACAAAATCTATAGCGAGAGCATTGATTACCTTCCGCTACGCGTTTTTTATTTATTTTTGCATAGCATAAGGAGAAGAACAAGATGATAATGACTCCTCCTACTGCCACAATCAGCCATATCCACCACCTATTTGGCTTTGCTGCATTGACAGGCAACTTTGCTGCATTGACAAACAATTTTTTACCATTCTACTAACAATAGTATTTTTGTTTGTTTTTCTTCTTCTAATCATTTACCATTCATTAAGATGCATGTACTGTTTGTGCTTTATTAAGATTGAATGAATATATTGCATTAAGCTTAAAGTGAATTACAAGCAGTTTGTTTATATAGCTAGTAAGTTAATAACAGAGTTGGCCGGAAAATAATAACAAACTAGCAACGGTTATAACAACCTACAGGACTCCACTATAAGATTATTCCTATGCTACCTGCCGTTTGTATTTAAATTTACAAAACGACATGTCATTTAAGTTCTCTTAATAAGGTTTGACATATTGAGCCTTTAAATCTTCTGAGATCCTCTTTCCTCTGTTTTTTTTTTTTTAAAAAAAAAAAGCAAGGACTAGGACTCTATGTTTGTTATTATATTACGACACCTTTTGTTTTAATTTATTCCGCAAATATGGATGATTCTCAAGCCTCTCGAGATAAAACTTACGGCAATTGATCTACTAGTTAAAAACTCAATAGAGTTGATTTTATCTGTTTTCTACTAAGGTCTTTAGTAAGCATCTAGATTATCAAACCTACACATCAAAGTCATGCATATATCGTATGTTCTTAGCACATGTTCTACATCAATTAAAAGCAAAATATGTGATAAATTCAGCATTAAGTAGTCTTACCTTTATATTCAAGGAAGTACACTTTAGATGCATTTTCAGACATCTGAAAATTTGGCATGGTGGTCCAAACCTTACAGCCGGTGCCATCTTCCTTTGAAGGTTCAAAGGCAACACAAGAACAAATGATCAAGCATTTGTCTTCACAATCCACATGGGTCAGGTTGTCATCCGCATGAAACTCGTATCCATCAGTATCCACAAAGTAACCTGAACGTTCAGCAAATGTAATATCATGGCTCCTGCACCCCGGAAGCTTTTTCTTCACACATCCTTGATCATCTGAAGCAAGGGAAGGAAAACTACATTGAACAAGCAACCTTTCACCTAAATAAAGCTTTCCCAAGTAATCTATCCTTAACCGTGGGAACGTTTTGATGTCTTTATTTGCCGAATAGTTGAAGTATGTTTCATTCTCATTCGATATCTTTGAAAAGGCGTAAGAGGAACCTCTTTGATCTTGTAAAGTGAAACCATTTATTGGCTTGTGCTGGTAACCCTCATCTTGCGAAAACCCACCTGTCCAATACTCCTCCTCGTGCTGCATGATGTTGAACTCATTTCCAGGTATAGAGTCTTCGTTCATGCCAAAAGTAAAGGCCCCTGTGTCAGGTACCACATCACTTCTCCTTGATTTTAGAGACCAAGATTGTCCACTTTTTTTGTTGAATCCCAGTTTCATTCCTGGCAGAAGTGTATCAGTGGGATTGTCAAAGCTTTGCCACAATTCCCTCTTCACAGTTCCATCTGAATTCAGTTCATGTAGTACAAAGTTACCAGTGTCAAGTAGAACAGCACTACAATTACTGGCTTCTTGTCCTGGATTTAGTGAAATAGGAGGAACCATTTCGCTGTATGAAATTTTCAAGACCCCATAGTCATCAATACTAAGACTTACAGAATTTCCAAACAGTGGAGCATTTGGATTGGCAACCCACACTACATTCGTGAGGGAGTCACCATCATACCATATTCCTAAGTAGGAATTGTTACTTGTAAGGTTGAAGAATCCTAATCTAAACTTTCCATCAGCTGAAACTAATTCACCTCCATCTTTGAGCTCCTGTCGTTGCACTAATGTGTTTCGCTCCTGGGAAGAAGATAGACCCAGGAAAAGTAGCAGACATAAAAAATTGGGAATAAATTTTCGTGCTATGCTTGCCATGAAAGACAACCTCTGATTCTTTTTGGTAATTAGCTATGCTGCAGAAATGTGTTTGTTCACTGTGTACACAATGACGGTAATTAAAGAAACGGTTTGGGAGGCTTTAATTGCTAATGGTACGTATGTGGTTCATATTCTTCTAATAAATTATGGTAAGGTCATAGTCCCGGTACTAATCAGTCGCCGATTGTTTGAACTTTTCAACTTATTAAAGGATTGATTGGTTTCAACTGCTACGCTGACTCATGCACTTGAGAGGGCCCACAAATTTTAACCAATCAGTAAATTTAGAATCCCAAAAATTTTCACAAAAGTTTTTTCTACGTCTGTTCCAAATTGTTGATTCTATTTTAGAATTTTTTTTTTTTTTTTTTTGAAGGGAACATTAAAATTATGGGAAATAGTTTTTGTCTAATAAACACAACTTTCAACTTCAAATCAGGATTTTGATTGCTTTTGTTTCAATTAAGTGTGTAAAACTCTATAAAACAGTCTGTGTGTAATAACTAATATACACTCATTTTTAACAAAGGAAATTGCTAATGAGGACCTAGGGGTGTCAATTCGGGTTAGCGTGTTGGGTTCGTGTCGTGTCGAGATAGGAGTATTCGACTAAATGGCTCAACCCTAACTCGACCCATTTAATAATTGTGTCATGATCCTTCAACCCTAACCTGACCTGTTAATAAGGCGGGTTGACCTGACCCAACCCATTTGACACGCTTAATAAACGAGTCGCGTTGGGTTGACACGAATGTAACACAACCCATTTCAACTTGCATAATATTAAATATAACATCCATCTAGAAATAATTTTTTTTACATCCCAAAAAGCAATGCATACACTTCAAGTTTTTAACCCACATTCAAAATAATATAATTCAACAAAAATATAACATTCATCTAGAAATAAGTTCTTTACACTCCAAAAGAAGTGCATACACTTCAACCTAAATTCAAAATAACAAAGTTTAACAAAAATAAAATAATATAGTTCAACAAAAATATAATATCCTTGGAACTCGCCAAATGCTAAGTATCAATATTGAAAGAATTTGAGTAAACAGTAGACTAATCCTGACTATGACCACAATTATCATCCATAGATTCTTTTTTGATATACAAATTCATAACATCTTCCACAAGCTCATCCAATTTCATTTGTGCAAGTTCTATGCCAAAAAAAAAAAAAAAAAAAAGTATTAGTAGTTCTAGGATCTGTAAAGTTTTAATTTCCAATTATATCCCTTGTAAATTTTTGTAATTACTCACTTTTCTTTTTAAATTAAAAATATATGTTGGATATAAAAGGTATTTGACAAATCTAAAATAAAATAAATATTTATTTATTATACGAGTTAAACGGGTTTTGTTAAGTGGGTCATTTCGGGTTGACACAAATAAATTGGCGTGTTAAACGTGTCTATTGCGGGTTACGCTGGTTGACCCACTTATAACACGTTTCTTATCGTGTCGCTTTCGAGTCGACCCGTTTATGACCCAAACCCATTAAGGCCTAACCCTGACCCGAAAAAACCCGTGTCGGGTTCGTGTTGTGTTCACGGGTTGGGTCAAACATTGACACCCCTATGAGTACTCTTAGAGCACTGGTTAAGAATCCAATTAAAAAAAGGTTTTATGAGAAAAGGAAAAAAAAAAACAATTAATGTTTTGACGGCTTTTTTCATTTCCCATAAAAGTGATATTAAAACTTTCATAAAATAGATTGTTAACGAATACCTTAAAGGCACTCGTTAGCTTGACTCTATGACAAATTAGGATGGGGACGTTGGGTTGCATAGGACGAAAGATTTTTTTTATTAATTATTTTATACAAAGAGTAATCATGGGACTACGTGTACTTATCTCTTAGTATTTTTTTATTTTTTAAATAAAATTTCACACTCTTTTTGTGTATAATGAATAAAATTTTGCCTTAAATTTCTTTAATTCTTTATATAAAATTTTATATTTATACTCTTAGAGTTCACATTCACATTTTTACCTTTAAAGTTTGTGTTTAAATTTTATACTCTCAAATTATGAAACTTCAGAGTATCAAATTTAAACACCTCAAAACTTTAAAAAGTAAAATTCAAACCCCTCTAAAATTTAGAGGGTAAAATTCAAATTCTAAAATTTCAGAATATAAAATCCAAACACCCAAAAACTTTAAAGGTGTAATTTGCAATTTACCATTTATTTAATTTTCTCTTTGGTTTTCTTATTAGTATTTAATATCTTAATTGTTAAAAAAAAATTGATAAATAAAAAATCAAAATGCTAGGACAGCCCAACCATTCAGGAAACTTAAGTCATTTGCCTAAGGCCTCCTCTATTAACTAATATAATATATCTATATTTATTTGTCTTAACATTTTAATTAAGGCTTGCTTCACCCAAAAATTAAAAAGTAAAAATATAAAAACAATTAGGCTCCCTTTATTTTCCAATTGAATGCATTGTGTACTAAAAAGACCTCATTGTATCCAAAACAGAAAAGCAATTTTTTTTTTTTTTTTTAATATTAAAACGGGAAGATTAAGGCCCGCTATATCCCACGTTTACACCTCTGACCTCTGTACGTATTCTCACATCACATCATTTTGAACAAACCTTATCATCTTCTCCACACACATTCACTGGTTTACTCCTTTGCACCTATTATCACGTCGATTGATGTACCACTTTTGTTACCTTCTTACATTTTAAAAAAAAATTAATTAATTAATTAGTATTTCTCTATAAAAAAATTAATTCGTTTCAACTTTATATTTATACGGGTTGATTTTAAATTTTTTTTTTTAAAAAAAAAAGACAGAATTGGTCCTTTTTATTCTAAGTGGGATATGTAATTTGTATATTTTGAGTGACAGTAATTTTTATAGTTGCATTTCATAAAAAAGTTTTTCAAAATTAAAATTAATAAAAATACTATTTAATATTGATTATATCGAAAGAAAGATTAAGTAGATTAGCCTTATTATCAATAAAAAAATGAAACGTTAGCAGAACTTGAATACAAAAAATTGCGGAACTTGAATAAAAAAATTTAATAATTTTGCATTTCAAAAATCAAGAAAAATATATATTAAATAAAAGAAATAAATATATTATTTAAATATAAGAAAAGGCTTTGTTGCCAAAATTGATTTGAGTCGCCCTTTGGTTGCTTACCCTTATAGATGGTATTTGTATTTAGTTTAATTGTAAATTTTTTTTTTTTTTTTTTGGTCTAATTCAATGAGTAATATATTAAATTTGTTTTTATTTATGCGTTGGGACTATTAGATACTTCTAAGGATAAGTGAAGTTGTATTGTATTACTTTATCTAGTACATGTTATAATTACTAGTAAAATACATTCATGTTTCCATCTTAAAAGAAGAGAAGAATAGAAATTTTTTTATTTAATGTTTAAATATAAGAAAATGAATCAACTCTAGTTTCAAGTTATACTTGGTGTAACTTTAGATAATGTTACACAATATATATATATATATATATATATATATATTTTTTTCTTTTTTATATCAAAAGCAAATGGTTACAAATTTACTGTTAGATTACATTTTTTTTTTCTAAATCTTCCATACTTGCAAAAAAAAAAAAAAATTAATTTTTTTTTTGATACACATACTTGCAAAATTTTAAGATGATTAGGGATTAAAACTATCTCATCCATAAAATGTTTAAACTTCTAACTTTTGTATATTAAAATTATGAATAAAATATGATTTTATAAATTAAATAGTAAATAATATCCAATTCATATTAAATTTGGTATGCATAAAAAGTACATAAAGAAAATATAATTTAAGGATAATATTTTCAAAATATTAATTCAATAAAAAGTTAGATGGTATAATTCTTAAAATTATTGTGTAACTTGATCTTTTACTTAAAAGAATAATAAACGTGTGCAACATGACCTGGTTTTGGGTGAAACGTCATTATTTAGATTTATGACCCTCTTTGCTGTTTGAAATTTTCAAGCTCCCATAGCCATCAATAGTAAGACTTATCTAAAAATTCTTGAGGCAGTCACAATCGTACCATATTCCTTGTTGATTGAAATCATGATCCAAGACAAGACAAATATCTCAGTATTACACACATGACATCACATATTATCATTTGCAAAAGGTCAAAGCCAGTCAAGCATAAAGAGTTTTGAATTTGAAGCACCTTAGATGGCAAAGGGAGTGTTACTGAGTGACTACAACAAAGACAGATTTTTTCACCTTCCATCTCCAATTATGCCACCAAACATGCAGTGGCGACGCCAAGTATAGGTCAGGGTGTTCTCAGGAACACCCTAACCTGAAAAAAAATTATATTTAATCTGTATTAAGAACACCCTCAATCACAAAATTAGGAACACCCTCAAATTATTAAAAAAAAAAAAAAAAATTATCTGTTCTACTTTCATGCAAAAAAAAAAAAAAAAAAAAAAAAGAACTAAAAAAGCCCCAAAAAAAAAATTATAATAGAGCCAAGCCCACGAGCGGCCTAACAGATTACAGAGGTAGCAAATGCACGGATTCTCAACAAAAAAAAAAATTATAACAGAGCCAGGCTCACGGCAAGTCCAACATATTACAGAGGTAGCAAACCCACTGATTCTCGAAAAAAAAACCAATATAGAGAACCAGAAATCAAACCCACGGTCACGTCGTTGGTAGAGACAACTAAACCCCAATATAGTCTATACAGAGCAAAACAATACAAACTCCAATACAGAGGTGTTTATCAAAAACCAAAAAAAAAAAAAAAAAAAAAAAAAAAAAAAGAACCCAATACAAAGCAAACCAAACCCACGGTCATGTCGCTCGTAGCTCGCTTGTTGTTACCGCACCTTGCAATAGATTGCAGATCGTAAATCGTAGATCGCAGATCACAGATCACTTTACTCTGGTGCTCGGTGCTCCCTCCCTTAAGGTATTTCTCTCTCTTTTTCTCTCTAACTCTCTCTCTCTCTCTCTCTCTCTCTTAGTCTCTCAGTCTCTCTCTCTTTATCTAAATCTGAAATGAAAAATGCCACTGAAAGTGTCTTTATTCTTTAACTCTCCCTCTTTTGAACTAGTCTGTGATTGGCTGGCCTTTACTCTTTAGCTTTATTAATATTTGGTTGTTTGCCTGTTTTTTGACTTTTTAAATTTGGCTTTATCTTATTCTTATCCGTTGGTGTTGGCCAGTGTGTGTTGGTGTTGGTGTTGGTATTGGTATTGGTGAGATATTGATTGTCTTTTAGTGTAATGTGTATAAGTGTATTGTGATTTGTGATTGTGCAATTTTCTGATTGGCAGCTGGCTATTGTGATTAGGGCATCAAGCATTAAGCTTGTGCTTGTCTGTTGAGTGGAGAAAGGGTGGATGGGCTCATGGGCTCATGGGGCCGGGTAAACAATAATTAAAGTAGTGTAATGTAAACAATAATTAAAGTAGTGTAATGTACTGCACATTACACTACTTTAATTATTGTGATGCACATGGGATGTGTAATGCCTGGCTCTTTTAGTGTTAGGCTAAATAAATTAACAATTATAAAAGACAATTAATAATTAACCAATACATTATAAAAGACAAATAAATTAAATTATGTTAGGCAAAATAACAATTAATAATTTTATAATTAATGAAACAACAATATAACAAATTATAGTTTATAAAAGACAAATAAATTAATGAAACAACTAAACAACAATAATTAATAATTTTATTAATATTTCAAATGAACTTATAGTTTATTGTTTATTCTTTTGCTAGAATTATGAACAAATATTTGATAAGAAAACCACGTACCCAAGATTCATCTCCTGTGCAAGATTCATCTCCTATGCAAGATTCATTTCCTGTGCAAGATTCATCTTCATCTTCTAAGCGAATTCATGTTGACTTTAACTTAGAAAATCTTCCTTCAGATCCTGGGCTATGACAAAAAATATCATCTTATCATCCTAATAATCATGATGAAATAAGAAGATATTATTTAACAAAAGGCCCTTGTCAACTTGTTCATGATTACCCTGTTTCATATTTTTCTGGAAAGTCCCATCGATTTAGATCTAAATGGTATGTAAATAGAAAGTGGTTGGAATATAGTATAGACAAGGATGCGGCATTTTGTTTTTATTGCTACCTATTTGGGCAAGATGTTGGTAAGCAAGAAGGAGGTGAGACTTTTGTAACGAAGGGATTCAAACTTTGGAATCAGCTTGCGAAGTTAGATTCCAATGTTGGAGGAGTTAATAGTGCTCATAACCAAGCTGTCAAGAAGAGTGAAGATCTACTGAAGGAAAAGCAACACATTCAAAGTGTTTTGATTAAGCAATCAAATAAAGATAAATTTGAATATCGGGTTCAATTAAATGCAATAGTTGATTGCATAAGATTCCTTTTATGTTGGGGATTAGCTTTTTGTGGTCACAATGAATCTCAAGGTTCAAGTGATAAAGGAAATTTCCTTAAGTTTCTACAATTTTTGGAGGATCACAATGAATCTATTAATGAAGTGTTGCAAAATGCTCCGAAAAATTGCAAGCTTACCCACTTTGATATTCAAAAAGACATTGTGAATGCAATTACACGTGAAACATCCAAAGTCATCATCAAGGATCTTGATAATGGGCTCTTTTCAATATTAGTTGATGAGTCACGTGATATATCAGTGAAAGAACAAATGAGCCTCGTTCTTCGTTATGTGAACAAAAAAGGAATTATTATAGAGCGGTTCCTTGGTGTCGTACATGTAGCAAGTACCACCGCTTTGTCACTCAAATATGCTATTAAATGTTTACTTTGTGAACATAATTTGAGTTTATCGAACCTACGTGAGCAAGGTTATGATGGGGCTAGTAATATGCAAGGTGATATCAATGGTCTCAAAACTTTGATTTTGAAAGAGAATAAGTCAGTATTTTATGTCCATTGTTTTGCTCATCAACTTCAATTGACACTTGTTGCAGTTGCTAAAAATCACATAAACATTGTTGAATTTTTTTATGTGGTTAGTAATTTAGTGACTATTGTTGGAGGCTCTTGTAAGAGACGAGATGCTCTTCAAGATACACAATTTGCCAAAATTAAAAAAGATTTAGAAAATGATGTACATAGAAGTGGGCAAGGTTTGAATCAAGAGACAAATCTTAAACGCCCTAGTGATACACGTTGGGGATTATATTATGGAACTATTCTCAACTTGATTTTGATGTTCTCTGCTATTGTTAATGTACTTGAGATTATTGAAGAAGATGGCCTTTCTGATCAAAAAGTTGAAGCTCGATCTATTATGAGGTCAATTCTATCTTTTGAATTTGTCTTTACTCTACACTTGATGAAAAACATTTTAGGGATCACAAATGAGTTGTCAATAGCATTGCAAAAAAAAAAAAAATCAGGATATAGTAAATACTATGGATCTTGTTAAAGTGTCTGAGTAATGATTGCAAGTGATGAGAGATGATGAATGAAAATCTTTATTAATTGAAGTGTCTTCATTTTGTACCATACATGATATTTCTATCTTGAATATGGATGAAATATTTGTAGTTAATGGGAGGTTGCGACGTAACACTTAACAAAATACAAATTTACATCATTATCATGTTGAGCTATTTTACACAGTCATAGATATGCAACTTCAAGAGCTTAACAGCCCTTTTTCTGAGGCGAATACCGATTTGCTATTTTGTATGGCTTGCTTGAATCCAAATAATTCATTTGTGGCTTTCGATAAGGAAAAGTTGGTACGTTTAGCTAAGTTCTATCCCTCTGATTTTCTTGGGACAAATATTTTGGCACTTGACACTCAACTGCAGGATTACATTTTTGATATGCACAGCAATGACTTCTTTTTAGAGCTTCAAGGAGTTAGTGAAATTGATGAAAAATTAGTGAGCACAAGGAAGTATGAGACTTATCCATTAGTCTATTTGCTTGTGAAGTTAGCTTTGACCCTTCCAGTTGCTACTGCAATAGTAGAAAGAAGTTTTTCAACAATGAAATATATAAAGAATGAACTGCACAATTGAATGGGAGATCAGTGGATGAACGATTGCTTAGTTGTGTATATTAAAAAAAGATGTAGTTTGTAGCATTGATAATGAGACTATCATGCAACGATTTCAAAATATGAAAACTCGTAGAAGGCAATTGTAAATTTTATGTATTTGCGTGTTTTTTTTATTGTTGTTGTCAATATATAAAATTTTCTTTTTATTAGATTGTGTAATTTATGCTTGTTGAGAAACACCTTGAAAATGTTTCCTGGAGTTGCCATTGCAAACATGGTTTCAGTAACATTTATAGGAGAAAGCAATGGATCACCGAGTTGGCTAAGATCAATGTTACCCTCATGATGCTTTCTATCTTCTTCACTCGAAAAGCTGCTTGTTATATCTTTGAAATTCCAATAAGTTAAATAACTTGGCTTTGATGTAACAATGCCTACCTCAATATCTCCTGCATGCATGGCCACAACACGGGACATTGGTGGTTGCATGTTTGGTGATGCCTGTGTGCACATCAAAGACACTGCTATCACTTAAGCAGCTTCATTTTCATCAAATTTTGATAATGTGGGATCTACCAGCCTTAAACTCTGATTATTTTCATGTAGAGTTCATGCCCATTCAAGTAGATAAATTTTTTCAATGTCCAAGCTGTTTCTGAGTTTGGTCTCCCATTTAGGATCTCCAAAGCAACAACACCAAAATCGAAAACATCAGCCTTCTCAGTCAGGTGCCCACACATCGCATATTCCGGTGCCAAATGCCTATGGTCCCTACAACTCAAGTGCAGATGTGGGTTTTAGTGTCATCATAAATCTTTGCCAATCCAAAATCTGATATTTTTGGGCATAGCTCTCCATTAATCAAAATATTGCTAGTCTTCACATCTTGATGTACAATCCTTGGCCTTGAATCTTCATGGAGATAAGCAAGTCCTCTAGTAGTTCCCAAGCAAACAATGAAGCGGGTAGGCCAATCAAGATGCAACTTATTTTTTCCAAATAGTGCCTGATCAAGGCTTCCGTTTTCAAGATATTCATAAACAAGAAGGTTCCTATCTCCTTCAATGCAGCATCCGTTAACTTCACAAGGTTACGATGTTGCACAAAAATATGGTAGAAATTTCAGTTACAAATTGTTACTTGTAAGAGCATTCACATCCGGAATTTACAAAAAATTCTATTTTACCATCTCAAAAGCTATTTTATCATTTATACCATACCATTTTACACTACACCTAACATCCCAACTTTTCTTTTACCATACTACACATTAAAATAATATAAAAAATTATATAAAAATATTCTCACTTCTCTCTCACAGAAAGCACGCTCATTCAACCACAAGCAAACCCACTGATCAACCACAACTCACAGCAACCCACGGATCTCCACCGCAGCACAAACCCCATCGAAACCACCACGCATGATCTCACCACGATTCATGCTGACCACTACGCACGACCTCGCCAATCTCCACCGTTGCACCCACGAACAACCCACGACCCATCAAACTCGAAACCTAGCTAAACCCACAAACAACCCATCAACAAACCTCCACCCTTGGCCGATCGCCGTGAGACCCATCAACCACCAAGAGAGAAACCCATCAACCACGCACGATCCACGTTGACCACCAAAATCAAAACCCACTCACCTCTACCGTGAATCCATAACCCACCTTGTCGAAATCCATGCCATGAGTCCGTGACCCAACTCGCCACGACCCACCTTGCCATGCACAACCTCGCCACAACCCACACTATCACCTGACCCATGCCAAAGCCCACACCAGAAAATACCCACCACAGTGAGCTAAAGAGAGATATGATGAGAGAAAAGAATATGGATTGGATTGTTGTGGAGAGAGGGAGAGTAGAAGTCTAAGAAGAGACACCAAAGAGAGAGTAAGAGCTAAGATTTGAAATAAAAAATAATATTTGGGATTTGGGATTGTGCTACAATACCCTCGTATATTTGGTACGGTATTGTAGCGAACTTGTAGATTTTTTTGGGATTTCAATTCCGAATGTTGGGTGGTTTTTGGGCTTTAATGCTAAATCATCCCTACTTATCCCATTGGCAGTCCCAATGGGAATGTTCTAAGGTTGAAGAATCCTATCTAAAGTTGCCATCAGCTGAATCTAATTCATTCCCATTTTTGTTGCACAAACTAAGCCACAACTTTTATCACAACTATCTTACTTGGTAGATTGTGATTAACTATTTATCAGGTTTGGCTTACCTCCAATATTTTTTTAACTAGAATCTCGTTTTATTTTAATAAGAAATTGTCACATCACCACTAACTAAATAAAATGTGGAGATTAAAAGTCACTACCATTTGTTATTGTGTATTTAAAACAAAAGGACACCTCTAGTTAAAAAAGTACTAAAGGGAAGTCAAATTCCTGTCTATCTCTTTTATATAGATCCTACCATTTTTTTTTTCTACCACTCACATTTTGCCAAATGGATAGCTGTGTCAAAAATTGTGGATTAGTTTGTGTTGTGTTGCTAGATTTTTGGTTGGTTGCTTAGCCCATTGTAGCTAGGCTGGTTACTAATCAGCCACCTTCTCTTCTTCTTCTTCTTCTTCTTTTTTTCTTTTTTATTAGTAAATCAGCCGCCAATTTTGAATATATATGATTGATGTAAGCCAAGAATTGTTTGGAAAATTGCCTCAAATTCCTTTACATGGAAAAAAAAAAAAACACTATTTATTAGAGTGGAAGGAAAGAATATTCTTTGTTAAAGAAGTAATCTATGATTGTATTCATTGCATAGAAGTCAAATTGTATCAAAGGTTGTTTCAATTTGGCCAAGGGAACAAAATATATCGATACCAGTTGATACCAATATACCCTTTTTGGGATGCCCTATATATATATATATATATATATATATATATATATATATATATATATATATATATATATGATTGTATTTATTTATTAATTTGTTGTTTATGAATATCGAATTTAAAATCCACATATTATACAAGTCTAAATCCTAGTTGTTGGGGTACATTTTATTTTTTACACCTAATATTATTTAAATAACACCAATTTATTCCTTTTCAAATGTCACAAACAAATTATTGGGCATGCCTAAATTTTTTTTTACTATCATTATGCTAGCCCACAACCTTTCTCCTTTCTATCACAAAATTGAGCTACGAACATAAAACACTATAGGACCTAATATTTTTTTCGTAAAACCCAAATTATTTATTGAGCGAGATAAAATCTAATTCTTTCTAAATCCCTAAAACTTTATACTTAGCAAATATTTGAAAAAACCTATGATTCAAATTCATGGCAATACTATTTTTTTCAATGGAATTCAACCCCATAATCAAAGCCCATGATTCAAACCCGTGGCAAACTATTCGTCAAAAATCTCAATTCCCACTAGCAATATCAAAAGCTCAATTTTCATTTGCAATATCAAAAGCCTAGTTGCCACTAGCAATATTAAAAGCCCAGTTCTCGTTGACAATATCAAAAGCCCAATTTACGTTGGCACTATTTTATCAAAGAGCCCAATATTATTAATGCTTGGCAAAGAAAAAGTATCATGGTATAATTATTGCTTAAATATTACTATGGCAAAAACCATGGCAATTGTCTTATAAAAGCTCATAGGAAGTTATCTTGAAGATTATGACCTCATATTATAACCCATCAAACAAATGGTCATCATTTGCATCACAACATCCATAGTATATACCTTCAACACTCATGGTAAATATTCAATCCCACAAGCTTATCATTTAAATTATGATGCGATTATTAGAAACCATGAACATTATTTACAATATGGAATTCATCATAGTAAATGTTATTTACAAAGGTATTTTGAAACTTGTCTTATTGTTTCAAACATTACAACTAATTACTCGAAGGCCCATTCAATTATCTATGAAAAACCAAAAACATATTTACTAATAAAAGTCTATGAGGAATGAAAAGCCATGGCAACATGTGTTGTTGATGTTCATTTTGTAGGATGCACATAACCCAGCCCAAAGGAACCAGCCCATGTAAGCAAGCCCAATCTGAAAGACCCTAGCAAGAGGCAGAGGATTGAAAGTGGACAACCAACCCTTGTTCATTCCTGACCAAAGTATAGCTGGAGGCCCCTACAAGAGAACCAAGTCTTTGAGAATGAACTAGGGGCTGTCCCATCAGATTTTTGTCACCCTCTACCTGACGTGAACAGTGCCCGAGGGTTGTGATATCAACTGAAGTCTAAAGGGTTATGGAACTCTATCATCTTCCTCAAGACTGTATCTCCAGCGGAAAGGAAGCTGAAACCAAGTTATCCAAACCTCAACAAATTGATGCTATAAATGTCAAAAACGTTCAAGACATGATTCATGTGCCAAGCCCATGAATCCTAAAGGGGAAAAATTGGGAACATGTTCTTTATTAGGAAAAATCAAGAATTAACTCTGAAAATAGGAGCAAAACTTCAGGCAAACATAGATGCAGGTCAAAGTCACTTGTTGTTAGGGTTGATGAGGAGGTGTGTGTTTTTTCATTTTTTTAAACCTTAGTGTATTACATGTTGTGATTAATTAACTATAAATAACTAACACTCGAATGTTAATTACTTAGAAAAATAATAATGGCGGTCAAGTTCCTGAATTGGCAAAAATCTACAAAGATGTTCATTTCAATCCAAATACAAATAGGTGGATACACCATGAGGATGAAGCGACATATGTATGTGTATCATTCCATCCCTATTATTCCATCTTTATCATGATTGTAAAGCTAAAACATATGTATTATTAATGTTGTGAATGCTTGTTTTTTTCTCTTTCAAATGGTAGGAAACTATTCTCAAAGTGCAAGAGGATCATTGTCAAGATCCTAATGCAATTCCCCTTACACAAGAAGAGATCTCAAACTTGGTTTTTAAGAAGAAATCCAGTATTGTAAAAGGACTTGGCATGAAACCTTCCTCTTCTCTAGTAACCACTACCTCATCTAGTTCCTCGATGGAGTATATTCATCGGTTAGAAAGTGAGATAATTGAGCTCAAAGAGGCAAGAGCTAGGGATGAAGAGGAGCGAGCTAAGGAGCAAGAGGCACAAGCTAAGCAAGATGAGGTCCAAAAAAATATTCTTAATTTGTTGAGGAGCAAGGGTTATGATGACGCTTTTACCTATGAAGGTGGCTCATCTTCAAGCTAAATCACTTATTGGTTAGTACTTTATCTTTAAGTTAAAACACTTCATTTTTTATGTATCATTTGAAACTAATATTTGTCACGTGATAGGTTATTCAATCTTTAGTTTATGATACTGAAGATATAGAAGTGAAATTTCTATTGGCACTGTGTAGAATTATATTTGACTAAAGATTTATATTTGACTAAAGATTTATATTTAACTAAAGATTTATATTTGTGCAGATTTCTTATTGGTGGCTTTAGGGGATTTCCTTTAGGCATAATTTGAAGACATATGAGGACATCTTCCGTTGGTTTTAATTATATTATGCTACATTTTTTGTATTGTTATAAAACATCTTAAGTTATTGTATGTGTTGCAAACAATTATTATATGGAAGGAGTTTGAATTGGATACTTATTTTAATTTTGACTTGTAGAATGTATGAATCGATTTTTTATAAATATGTTGTCGGAATAAATGTGTTAATCAAATGTGAGGTTTTAATAATGTAATGACAGGTTACAGGTTAATATCAATTCCATGAAAATAATAAAAACAAAAAATAAGTTTTAGTGATGAATTTTTTCGTCACATATATGGCAACAAAAAATTGTTTTAGCGACGAAATATTTCGTCACTAAATGTAGCGGAATTTTGTAAGAAATGGTTTTAGTGACGAATATTTTCGTCACTATATGTACCCAAAATAGTTTTAGTGACGAAATTGTTCGTCACTAAATATGATTTAATAAACTGAATACTGTTTTTAGCGAGGAAAACATTTAGCGATGAAACGTTTTCGTCGTTAAAAGTGTTTTTTTTTTTTTTTAAATAGGACTTTTAGTGATGAAATTTTTCGTCACCAGGACTTTTAGCGACGGGGCTACACCAACGAAACGAATTTCATCACTAAAAGTCCAATTTCGTCACTAAAGGTTCTTAGTGACGAAAAACAGGACTTTTAGTGACGAATTTTTTCTTCACTAAAAATACATTTTCTTGTAGTGACATGTGGTTTGGAGGGCATAAAGGGATCTCCTGCAGAACCCCCTGAAGTGGACATAGAATTTGACACCTGGCTTGGGGTGTTGAATCCTACAAATACGTTATATCCTTCAATAGTAAAACAAAAAGGAATAAGGATTAAAGTCTTATAAATAGACAATGCTACAAATGATTTAATGACTTGGGCAAAATACCCTCACTATGGGATAAGGGAAAGAATAATAGAAACCCAGAGATAATACAATGAAATTTTCACTTGGAAGGTAGCACATGGAGAGAAACAATAAAGTTTGGGATTTCTTTACACATGGTTTTTTAAGCGCACAAATTAAGGAGATGATATTGACAAAAAGGTGCACTCTGTGTGTGTGAGTACAAAGAGATGATTCAAATCCTTTAAATTTTCAAGAGTACTTTATCAAATAAATTTCTTTAAATCTTAACTATTCTTTAATGATTTAATGGCCAGGATTTTGCCATGTTAGTATTTCACTAACAATAATCTTAATTGTTTTGTTTGCAACATTATTATTTTATTTTAAGAGTATTATTAGTGGAATACTAACATGATAGAATCTAGACCATTAAATCATTAAAGAATGGTTAGGATTTAAGGAAATCTATTAGTAGGTACCCTAAGAAATCTAGAAAATCTGAATCCGTAAAGAAAATATACACAAGGGAAGATAAATTTGAAGTTTTCTCAAGGGAGAAGTTTTTGGGTGCTACAATCATGGAGAGTTATTGTATTCAAAGGGATTGAAGATTTGTAATTAATTTTATAATAGTGGATATTTATTTGGATTTTCGAGTTTGTTCCGCAGTTTTTCTCTTCAAAGAGAATGGTCTTCCATGTAAATTTTAGTGTTTTTGTGTTTGATTGATGTTTTGGCTTAGCAATTTTTTGTGATAATGTTTTTAGTGATTGATTAAAATTCTTAGTTGATTTTCTTAATTTACACAAATGGAATGGGTTTTACCCACCCCATTAAAGGATATGGAGGTGAGTTTTTTTTTTTTTCACACTTGATTCCCGCAGTTTTGGGCAACTGGGCAAGGGTATCACCCAAACCCGATTTGCATATTGATTTTGGCTTTTTTTTTTTATCAATGTTTTTTCCTTCAAGCTTCATGCAGTAGCAATAATGGAAGCATTCCGACTGTGCTAGCTAGAAGAACTTTCGAGAGGTAATAATGGGAAGCCATCCCAGAACATTGATAACTGACAGAATTCATCCACCGTGCATGAATGCTTCGAGTTATGCACAATTCCTATTTGAGATATAAGATACTGCAAGTCTTTTTCAACTCTGCAACTTTCATTATGTACAGAATAATTAGACAAAAATTAAATCAATTTACTCTCACAATAGCATCAATGATTCTTCTCATTGCTTACATTTACAACATGAAGAAAAATAATTGTGATAAAGTATAGACGTATTAGCCCTTATTAAAACTCTTAATAAGACCATTAAAAATATGGATACATCTTGTCTAGTCAAATTCAGGTATAGCCCTCCTCACACAAGCATGTATAACAAACTACATTCATACTAAGTAGTGTAGTTTAGTATAAAAAAGTTTAGGGCACAACAAAATTCCACAATATTTTTTTAATATTCTTATTTAATTGAGTCGTGGTCTGTTTTTTCTTATTTTAGTATTTATCTAGCTTCCATCATAGAAATTGTGACATTATTTATGGAACAACTTCCTGGCTTATTTTTGAAATCTCTATCTCTTCCCCAAATGTGTTAATAAAAAATATAGGTTGTTTTTGAGGAGATAGCTGAAGAGTTTCATTTGAACGCATAGAGACAACATCTAACATAGTGGGTCTATCTATTGATTGGTCTTGTACACATAAGAGACCAACATGGATGCATCTTGATACTTCATATGGACAACATAACTCATCTTGTATTGTTGGGTCTATTAGCTCCAAATCCTTACCTTCATTCCATAATTGACATGCCTATTACAAACCCAATTATACAAAGATTATTAAGTTCAAAATTTCATATACAAGTTAAGAAAGCTTAAATTTCAAACTTACATATACTATGAGGTTGAGTGGAGAATCAAGATAATGGTGATTATTATTTTTTTTGCCGCTAACGATTTCCAATAGGATGACTCCAAAGCTGAATACGTTAGTTTTTATTGAAACAACACCATTCATGGCATACTCAGGGGACATATAACCGTTGAAATAATAATTGACCAACGAACTTTAGTGTATGAACAAGCACATGCATATAAACACACACAAACTCACAAATAGAATTAAATTGTGCTTACATGAAATGCAATGAATACTTACTTTGTTCCAACAACTCTATTTCTATTTTCTTCTAATCCTTTCGATCCAAAGATCCTAGCCATGCCAAAATCAAATATTTTTGGATTCATCTCTTCATCAAGCAAAATGTTACTTGCTTTTAAGTCTCAGTGAATTACTCTTAGTCTTGAATATTTGTGGAGATAAATAAGTCTTTGAGAAATGCTTCAATGATATTGAAGCGTGTTTTCCAATTTAATATGTACTTTTTAGTTGAATCTGACTCATTGTAGAAAACAATAGCAAGAAAATGATAAGCATTGATTGAATCTACATAATATAAAAAAGAATATATTTCATCACATAACCAAATTTTCCTAGTAATGGACATATGTTTTACCAAATAGGAAGATGTCCAAGCTTTTGTTGGGCATGTACTCATAGATTAGTATTTTTTCTTCTTCTTGAATGCAAAAGCCTAAAAGCCTTACTAGATTAGTGTGTTGAAGTTTCGCAATGAGAATAGCTTCATCCTTGTTCAGAACTTTTTGAAATTCTCTTTATTGTGATTTCTTGTCCATTAGGTAATTTTCCCTGAAAGTTATCGCATTAGTCTAATTTTATTCACATTATCTAATTTAGTATGTATTTACATTAATCAGCTTTCTAGCAAGATACTACTTAGTGTGTGGGCTCACTCAAGTGCCAATTTATTGAATCGATTAACTAGGCTTTGTCATAAGTTAACATTTATGTCCCAAAAACAAAAATATTGAGAGAGAATTGGGTTAGGTTAAGTCATAGAATCAAACTTTTTATCATAAGAAATCAATAAGTCTAAAAATAACAAATGTCATCAGATTTTTTATAATTATTGAGATATTAGGCTGTGATTGGTGTCAATAAAAATAATATAAGTGATGACCTCGGTAAAAGTGATTTTTTTTTTTTTTTTTTTTTTTTTTTTGAGAAAGAACATTAGTAACTTTTATTAAGAAAAAACTAGCCATTATCGGCTGAAAGTATAGCTTGAAGGTGTGGAGGAACATCCTCTATCCACACCAAAAAACCTCTAACATGTCTTGCATGTTTAGTTAGGTTGTGAGCAACAGAATTACCAAGTCTACGAATATGGGAAAAATGAAATACAACAACTGGTCTCTATGGTTGGTAAAAGTGATGTTGTGTGGATTAGAATTTGTCATCTCTATAAGTTATTGAAAAAATTATAAAAATATATCATATGGATAGCATTATTGGGGAGAAATAGATAGAGAGGTGTCAAGAACTTACTTTATAAACTGGTCCAAAACCAACCTCTCCTAATTTATTTTCTATTGAGAAATTACTTGTAGCAACATAAATGCTTTCAAGGCTAAAGACATGCAACTCATGGCTATTTTTCCCATCGTTGTTTTGTTTCTTCCCTTCGTCATCTACAGTGGAAGGTATTGCATTCCCTGCAAGTTCTTGTATGAGCATCTTTTGTTTCCTTTCTCTCTCTCCTAATTAATTCACACACATGCAAAGTATTAATTTATAAAAAAAAAAATTATGCTTGATCATCAGTAAGTCTAACAAAATATTTAGCAAGAGCATTGATTACCTTCCACTTTGTGCTTTTTCTGTTTTGCATAATATAAGGAGCATAACAAGATGATAATGATTCCCCCTACTGCCACAATGAGCCATATCCACCACCTGTTTGGCTTTGCTGCATTGACAAACAAAGTTTACTGTTCTACTAGTAACGGTATTTTTTTTTTTTTGGGGGGGGGGGGGGGGGGGGGGGGGGTTAAGGCATGATGCGGTACATCAATCCACTTTTGTTACTTCCTTACATTTTTTTAAAAAACAAATTAATTAGTATTTCTCTTAAAAAAATTTAATTAGTTTCAACTTTCTATTTATACCGGTTGATTTGAAAAACTAAAAAATAATAATAAGATAGAATTGGTCCTTTTTATTCTAAGTAGGATATGTAATTTGTATATTTTGGGTATCAGTAATTGTTATAGTTGCATTTCATAAAGAAGTTTTTCAAAATTAAAATTAATAAAAATACTATTTAGCCCCCTAGGGGCATGGTGCGTTGGTAAGAGTCCCAAACTTGATCACACTTGCGAGTTCAAGAGTAGTTGTCGGGTTCAAGTTGTGCGCTTCGTAAAAATGTTGTGCTATGACGTAGATAGCTCTACCATGCCCAAGGGTGCCCCATGACAACAATAGCGAGTTTAAAAGGGCAGGGTCAATGATCACACACATAAAGTCCTTTTTTCGTTCATAAAAAAATAAAAAATAAAAATACTAATTAGGATTGGTTATAAAAAAAAAAAAGATTAAGTAGATTAGTCGTGTTATCAATAAAAAAAAAATGAAATATTAGCAGAACTTGAATACAAAAAGATTAATAATTTTGCATTTCAAAAAAAAAAAAAGATACTAAATGAAAATAAATAAATATATTATTTAAATATAAGAAAAGGCTTTGTTGCCCCAAAATTGATTGAGTCGCCCTTTGGTTGCTTAACTTTATAGATGGTATGTTTTTTTTTTTTTTTTTTAGTTTAATTGTAGACTTTTTTTTTTTTTTTTTTTTTGTCTAATTCATTGAGTAATATATTAATTTTTTTATTTATTTATGCTTTGTGACTTTTAGATACTTTTATGGTTAAGTGAAGTTGTATTGTATTACTTTACCTAGTACATGTTATAATTACTAGTAAAATACATTCATGTTTCAATCTTGAAAGAAGAAAAGAAATGAAATTTTTTGAATAAAGTTGTGGTGTACTTTTATGTTAGAACCTATTTCCCTCTCCCTTGTGTGTGTGCGTTTGTTTCTCCCCCCCCCCAAAAAAAAAAGAACATAAATTTTTTTAATTAATGTTTAAATATAAGAAAATGAGTCAGCAATTGGTTGAAGTTATATTTGATATAACTTTAAATAATGTTAAACAATATATATTTATCAAAAGCAAATGGTTACAAATTCACTATTAGATTATTTTTTTTTTCTAAATCTTCAATACTTGCAAAATTTTAAGATGATCAGGGATAAAAACCATCTTATCTATAAAACTTTTATACTTCTAACTTTTTTTTATTATTAAAATATGATTTTATAAATTTAATAGTAAATAATATCGAATTGACATAAAATTTGGTATGCATATTAAATACATAGAGAAAATGTAATCCAACCATGAGACTTTTAAAATATTAATTCAATAAAAAGTTGTTAGATAGTATAATAATTCTTAGATTTACTATGTAACTTTATCTTTTCCTTAAAAGAATAATAAACTTGTGCAACGTGACCCGGAAACGTCATTATTTAGATTTATGACCCCCTTTGCTGTTTGAAATTTTCAAGCTCCCATAGCCATCAATAGTAAGACTTATAGAGTAGCCAAACTTTGGAGCGTCTGGTTGGCAACCCATGCTACATTCGTGAGGCGGTCACAATCGTATTACCATATTCTAAGTTGGAAATTGTTACTTGTAAGGTTGAAGAATCCTAATCCTAAACTTATCAGCCGCCAATGTTGAATATATATGATTGATGTAAGCCAAGAATTGTTTGGAAAATTGCCTCAAATTCCTTTTCATGAAAAAAAAAAAACTATTTATTGGAGTGGAAGAAAAGAATATTCCTTGTTAAAGATCGTCTTCATTGCAAGGGAGCCAAATTGTATCGGAGGCTATTTCAGTTTGGTCAAGGAAACAAAATATATCTGGTTGATACCAGTATACCGTTTTGGAAATACCCGATATATATATGTTTGTATTTATTTATTAATTTTTATGTTTATCAATATTGAATTTAAAATCCACATATTTTACAAGTTTAAATATTAGCCTAAGTACATTTATCAATATATTAGCCTAAATAACATTTTTTTATATTAAAAAATTCATTTTTTTTCTTTTTCAATTTTTTTATTGTATCGGTCGAAACGCCAATACTAGACGAAATATCCGAAATATGCCATGTCTACAACCTTGTATTTTTTTTCTCCCTAATAAATTTTAGAGGATTACTAGTATGAAATATTTCGCTAGTACAACCAGTACTTGTGCGGTATTAACTTCCCTAATTCATTATCCATCAAGGAATAAAAATTAAAGTCTTATAAATAGACAATGCTACAAATGATTTAAAGACTTGGGCAAAATACCCTCACTATGGGATAAGGGAAAGAATAATAGAAACCAAGAGATAATACAAGAAAATTTTCCCTCGAAATGTAGCACAAGGAGAGACACAATAAAGTTTGCGATTTCTTTACAAAGGTATTTTAAAGCGCACAAATTAAGGAGATGATATTGACAACAAGGTGCACTCTTTTTGTGTGAGTGCAAAGAAAAGTGTAGGGGCTTGGGCCCAAGTGACTAGGAACGGCTTGTGTGACCAAGGCCCAACATTGTGGGGATAGGATCAGTCCACTAGTAAATATGCAGGAGTCTAAGGATTAGCGTTTACGGGAACCCTATTGTGTTCGGGCCAGATTAGGCCCAATACTAACTAATAAGCCAAAGGGAAGCTAAGGAGGGGATGGTCAAATTTAGGTCAGTAACCAAGCACTATTAATGCCTTTGTGAAACTCACTACCGAACACTATTTGGCGCCTGAAACAAGTTCCAAGAGAATTCTCAAAAGGCATGATGATTCCTTAGGATTTTGGCGAAAGTGGAAATGCATGTGAAGTGATGAAATGATAATGATGAGTGCCCCACTAATGAGAGACTATAAAAGGGATGAGGAGGCAAACAAGAAGGGTTGGTTGAAAAACACGGGGAAAACATTGGGAAAAAGGGGTAGACGCAAGGAAAGGGGGATATATACACAAAGAGGAAGGGAGTGTGAGTAAACTAGCTGAGAGAAGGATACAGCTTGGACTATCTAGGTGAAGCTTGGAGCTCTACTTGTAGGATTGCAAGAAAGCCCACAAATAAATAAATTGGGGCCCAAATCCTTCGCACAGTATTATAGCCTAAGGAGGTTTGGGGACCACAAAAAGGAAGGAAATTTTTCTTTAGTAGTGAAACATACACAAGGGAAGATAAATTTGGAGTTTTCTCCAGGGAGAAGTTTTTGGGTGCTACAATCACAGAAAGTTATTGTATTCAAAGGGATTGAAGATCTATAATTAATTTTATTATAGTGGATATTTATTTGGATTATGGAGTTTGTCCCGCAGTTTCTCTTTTCAAAGAGAAATGGTCTTAATGTAAATTTTTGTGTTTCTGTGTTTGATTAATATTTTGGCTAAGTAATTTTTTGTGATAATGTTTTTAGTGATTGATTAAAATTTTTAGATGATTTTCTTAATTTACACAAGACTAGATTGAGACCCAACATGAATTATGTGGAGAATTTTGCACCCAAATGGAATGGGCTTTACCCATCCCATTAAAGGATATGGAGGTGAGTTTTTTTTTTTTGACGCCTGAGTCCCGCAGATTTGGGCAACTGGGCAAGGGTATCACCCAAACCCGATTTGTATATTGATTTTGGCTTTTTTTGATCATCAATGTTTTTTCCTTCAAGCTTCAGTAGCAATAATGGAAGCATTGCGACTGTGCTAGAAGAAAGTTCGAGAGGTAATAATGGGAAGCCATCCCAGAACATTGATAACTGACAGAATTCATCCACCGTGCATTAGTGCTTCGAGTTATGCACAATTCCTATTTGAGATATAAGATACTGCAAGTCTTTTTCAACACTGCAATTTCATTATGCACAGAATAATTAGACAAAAATTAAGTCAGTTCACTCTCACAATAGCATCAATGATTCTTCTCATTGCTAATATTTACAACATGAAGAAAAATGATTGTGATAAAGTATAGACGTATTAGCCCTTATCAAAACTCCTAATAAAACCATTAAAAATATGGATACATCTTGTCTAGTCAAATTCCAGTATAGCCACCCTCGCACAAGCATGTATAATAAACTATATTCATACTAACTAGTGTAGTTTAGTATGGAAAAGTTTAGGACACAACAAAATTCCACAACATTTTTCTAATACTTTTATTCTGAGTTGTGGTCTGTTTTTTCTTTTCTTTTCTTTTTTTTTTTCCTTTTTTCATCTACAGTAAGCTAACACCTCAACTTATTATAAAAATATTGTAAGAATTCGTAGTGCCCATAGAAGAGCTATTTTAGTATTCATCTAGCTTCCATCATAGAAATTGTGACATTATTTATAGAACAATTTTCTGGCTTATTTTTAGAAATCTCTCTCTTCCCCAAATGTGTTAATGAAAAATGCAGGTTGTTTTGGAGGAGATAGCTGAAGAGTTTCATTTGAAAGCATAGAGACAACATCCAACATAGTGGGTCTATCTGCTGCTTGGTCTTGTACACAGAAGAGACCAACATGGATGCATCTTGTTACTTCATATGGACAATATGACTCATCTTGTATTGTTGGGTCTATTAGCTCAAAATCCTTACCTTCATTCCATAATTGCCATGCCTATTGCAAATCCAATTATACGAAGATTATTAACTATTAAGTTCAAAATTCCTTATACAAGTTAAGAAAGCTTAAATGTCAAACTTACATATACCATGAGGTTGAGTGGAGAATTAGAATAATGACAATTATTACTTTTTTTTTTTTTTGCCACTAATGATTTCCAATAGGACTCCAAAGCTGCATACTCAAGGGACATATAACTGCTGAAATAATAATTAACCAACGAACTTTATTGTATGAACAAGCACATGCATACACACACACACGCACAAACTCACAAATAGAATTAAATTGTGCTTACTTGAAATGCAATGAATACTTACTATGTTCCAACAACTCTATTTGTGTTTTCTTCTAATCCTTTCGATCCAAAGATCCTAGCCATGCCAAAATCAGATTTTTTTGGATTCATCTCTTCATCAAGCAAAATGTTGCTTGCTTTTAAGTCTCAATGAATTACTCTTAGTCTTGAATATTTGTGGAGATAAACAAGTCCTTGAGCAATGCCTTCAATGATATTGAAGCATGTTTTCCAATTTAATATGTACTTTTTACTTGGATCTATCTCATTGTAGAAAACAGAAGCAAGAAAATGATAAGCATTGATTGAATCTACATAATATAAAAAAGAATATATGTCATCACATAACCAAATTTTCCTAGTAATGGACATATGTCTTACCAAATAGGAAGAAATCCAAGCTTTTGTTGGGCACGTACTCATAGATTAGCATTTTTTCTTCTTCTTCTTGAATGCAAAAGCCTAAAAGCCTTACTAGATTAGTGTGTTGAAGTTTTGCAATGAGAATAGCTTCATTCTTGAATTCTACCAATACTTGTCCAAAACTTTTTGAAAGTCTCTTTATTGCGATTTCTTGTCTATTAGGTAATTTTCCCTGAAAGTTATCATGTTAGTCTAATTTTATTCACATTATCTAATTTAGTATGTATTTACATTAATCAACTTTCTTGCAAGATACTACTTAGTGTGTGGGCTCACTCAAGTGCCAATTTATTGAATCAATTAACTAGGCTTTGTCATAAGTTAACATTTATGTCCCAAAAACAAAAAATATAGAGAGAGAATTAAGTTAAGTTAATTCATAGAATCAAATTTTTATAATAAGAAATCAATAAGTCTAAAAATAACAAATGTCATAAGATTTTTTTATAATTGTTGAGATTGTAGGTTGTGATAGGTGTCAATAAAAATAATGTAAGTGATGACCTCAGCAAAAGTGATGTTGTGCAAATTAGAATTTGTCATCTCTACAGGTTATGGAAAAAATTATAAAAATATATCATATGTGTAACAACCCAAGAAAAAGTACTAGTCATATCTGCGTTATACTTCAAAATGAATAGTTACAATTGAGGCTTCTTGTAGTTGTTAATAAAGCTTAGTTCAGCCCAGTATATGCCCGATATAAGACTCATCACACACCAACACGTATTACACAATCAATTAAATTGGGACATCACAATATGGATAGCATTTTTGGGGAGAAATTGATAGAGAGGTGTCAAGAACTTACCTTATAAACTGGTCCAAAACCACCCTCTCCTAATTTATTTTCGGTTGAGAAATTATTTGTAGCAACATAAATGCTTTCAATGCTAAAGACATGCAACTCATGGCTATTTTTCCCATCGTTGTTTGGTTTCTTCCCTTCGTCATCTACAGTGGAAGGTATTGCATTCCCTGCAAGTTCTTGTATGAGCATCTTTTGTTTCCTTTCTCTCTCTCCTAATTCTCACACATGCAAAGTATTAATTTTTTTAAAAAAAATTATGCTTGATCATCAGTAAGTCTAACAAAATATTTAGCAAGAGCATTGATTACCTTCCGCTTTGTGCTTTTTCTGTTTTGCACAATATAAGGAGCACAACAAGATGATAATGATTCCCCCTACTGCCACAATGAGCCATATCCACCACCTGTTTGGCCTTGCTGCATTGACAAACGAAGCTTACTGTTCTACTAGTAACAGTATTTTTTTTTTTTTTTTTTTCCTTTTTGTTAAGGTTCTAGGCTCCTGTAGACACAATATTAACCAATTCTCAGACAAGTAATTAATTAAATTAATTATGTTTTAGTTTTGAACTAAATAACATCACACATGCATGGATCACATAAAGACTCCAAAATGATGACACAATAAAACTAATGAAACAAACCTTTTTATTATAAAAACCTAGAAGGATTTAACCATTAATCCTCGAGGCAACAAATCCACTAGAATAGAATAGTAGTTTATACAAAAGATTTAACCCTAAATCTAATGCTACCTTATGTAGTACTTATAGAAGTAACCACACATAACTTTGATATCCACAAACTCCGCTATTCTGACTTGTTGCACATGCTTCTAGTTCATGACTCTGAGATCTACTTTCAAAAATTTGTGCCAATAACTATGATTGTAAACTAGATGCAGCAAATTTACTTAATCACTAGATATATAGTACGCAAATAGGTCTCCGGTTGATGCTTTAAGAGAGTTCGGAAAATTTCAAATTTGTGTACAAATACACTATTGTCTCATGTGTGTAAAAACGTGATCTAAAACTTGCTAATATTGTGTACTTGAGATGCTAGATATCCTAGATCCAACGACTAAGAAGAACTGCTAAAAAACCAATCTACACAGATCTCAATCAGTTCAGATATGCAGTTTGACCGGTCGAGTTAAGTGATTTTGGACCTATTGACGTCCAGTGCAACAACAGTCCAATTTTTACATTCTTCAGTCTTCAACTATTCAAACCTTGATTTGTCTTGATCAAATGACTGACCCATACCAATTAACTAGACAAACTAGGTTCTAAGTTGTTACAATTGTTCATAGTTTGCCAACCTAAAAATATGGACCTAACAGTCACTTTTTATAATTATTTACTATGCTTTAAGATGCAAGGATCGATTGTGCTTTAAAAATCAAAATAAGACTGACAAAATTCATCTTCGGCTTTGACCTATAGGAGCTTCAAATCTTTTGGGATTCTAGTCTTTGTATTTTTCTTTTCAAGCTAGGACTAAGATTCTTTGTTCACAATTTAAACCAAAGATATCTTCAACCTTTTTAACTATAATTCAGTTTTCCCGTGAGAAGAATTGTGTTCCTGGGAGTTCGAACAAAATTAGATGTCTTTAATATTATTAGTGTTTAGCGGATTGGAATTATTTATGTTTTACTAGTGTTTTAAATGAAGAACAATTAGTCTCTTAATTGGAAGAAGCTACAGATTGTTAGATATTCCTCTTGATTTTTTATTAATTTGACTATCATCGACTACATCATTTGTTTTATGTAACTTAAAACATATAAGGAAGTCAATCACTTAGAGCAGTTGTGTTAATTGTAGAAATCATATTCCTTGATTGAAGGGATTCAGTTTTACAGTAAATGACTATATTTAGTAACAATGTACAGCTCTAAGACTAAGGCTTTGAGCTTAGAGGTTCACTATTTTTCACATCTTCATCACTATAACACTAATAAGCTTCAATTTCGATCAAAACAATGCATCTTTTTGGGGTATTCTTTAAATCATCTGGATATTTGCGTTTGGATTTTGATAATGGTCGTATGTATTTATCGCATCATGTTGTCTGAAATGACGCTTCCTTCCAAGAACTGCAAGGCCACTTCACAAATGCTGCTAGCATTGGCTCCTCCAGTGATTATACCACCTGTACCATTGCACAAACTCAAACAGCTATTGTCCCTTCAAACCCAATGCCTAGCTCCCCATCCTTGCACCTCCTCATCAGCTATACCTTACTCAATCCAAACATCTTGTAGGGAAAGTTCTAGCAACCTCTACCATTACTTCTCTGATGAAGACCTCCCCAGTACCCACCTGAGGTAACAGGACCTCCCTATACCGCAAAATGAGTTTCATCATCAGTTGCAAAGGGACTAGAATGAACACCATCTGGAGCTATTTCTAAAAGTATATTTTTGTAGGCATGCTTAGCGCTTGGTAGTTCAGGAGCAGAGGTTGTAGTATTGTAATACCATATCCAGCTTCTGAAGCAGGGTATATCTGATTCACTTTTCATAGGTTTCCTAATAAAAAAAAGGCCCTGTCCTAGCAAACTAAAACTCTAGTTTATACTGCAAGGAAATGGGCTAGCCAAATATGTTGTTGATCTTTTTCAATACACTAAAATGGTTAATGCCAAACAGTACTCTTAGCCGCCATCACAAGTAAGAAGATGGCTGCAACTGATGGTGATCCTCTCATTAATCCTATCAAATACCAACATGTGTTCAGTTCTCTTCAATATTTGTCTCTCACTCGACCTGATTTGGCTTACATGGTTAATCAAGCATGAAAATTTGTGCACCAACCCACCATCGTTCATTGGACAATCGTGAATTGTGTTTTGCACTATCTCATGGTTAATTCAACATGGATCATTATCACAGTTACAAGCTTACTCACACTGATAGAAGAGGTGATCATAACTTCACTGGGGGTTATTGTGTTTTGCTTGATATTGGTCCAATATCATGGAGTGGTGCAAATTAGCAAATGGTATTGCACTCAACTGCCAAAGCCGAATACCATCCCCTAGCTCACAATTAAATCGAAATTTCTTGGTTAAACTCCTTATTCAAAGACCTTATGATTGCTCTTTCTTCTATTGTTCGGTGTGACAATATCAACTCCATTGCTCTTACCTCCAGTCCTGTATTCCATTCTATAACTAAATACTTTGGAGTTGCCACTGTGTTTGTGATAAGTGTAGTTGCCAAAGAATTGGATGATAGGTACATGTGCACCGAAGGACCTATCCGCTTTGCACTTTCAAAATTTGAAAAACCAAGCTTATTATGCAGGGGCAGTGTTAGAGAAAAACCACAATCTTCTCCATGATTTTTGAATAGGTTGACTAGCAAAAGCAATACCCAATTTTTTTTTCTTATCAACTTATTGCATATAAGGAAGTCCATCCCTTGATTAAAGCAGTTGTGTTAATGGTAAAAATCATATTCTTAGATTGAAGGAATCAAGTTGTACAGTGTAATGATTATGTACAGTAACAATATACTTAAATACAATTCTAAGACTAAGGTTTGAGCTTAAAGGTACTCTGTTTTCATCTGTCTGTTGTAGTTTATTTCAAAATTTGGATGATTCACAACCTCTTAAGATAAAGCTTATGGCAATTATTCAACATCTTAAGGAATCAATACAACAGACTTTAATCTATTTTTACCATGTCCTCAACAAAATAACCCTATAATTTTATAACAAGGTCTTCAGGAAGCAGCTAGATTATCAAACCTACGGATCAAAACCATGCCTATATGTTCTTATGCACATCTAATACAAGCATTATATGCAATAAATATGTGAAGTTCAGCATGAAGTAGTCTTACCTTCGTATTCAAGGAAGTATATTGTTGGAGCATTCTGGGACCATTCAATACTTGGGACCCTGGTCCAAATCTTACAGCCAATGTCATCCTGCTTTGAAGACGCATAGGCCACACAAGAACAATTGTTCAAGCATCTGTTCTGACAATCCACACGGGTCAGGTTGTCACTCTCATTAAACTCGAACACATAGCCGTCCACCATGTAAGCTGAATTTTCAATAAATGTGTAATCATGTCTCCTGCATTCCGGAAGTGTTTGCTTCACACATCCTTCATTTGAAGCAGGAGAAAGAGTACTACATTCAACAAGCAACCTTTCACATAAATAAAGGTTTCCCAAGTAATTTATCCTTAAGCGTGGGAATGTTGCACCGAGTCTCGTTGAGTAATTGAAGTATGTTTCATTCTCATTCGTTATCTTCACAAAGGAGTAGTAGGCACCTCTTTGATCTGGTAAAGTGAAACCATTTGTTGGCCACGACTGGTAACCCTTTTCGTTCGAAAACCCACCAGTCCAATAGGCTTCCCCGTGCCACAAGATGACAAATTCATTTCCTGGTTTAGGGCCGGTCCTTGTTCATGCCAAAGGAAAAGGACCCAAAGTCAGATACCACAACACTTCTCCATGATCTTAAAGTCCAATTATGTCCAGTTATTTTGTCTGACTCCCAGTTTCATCCCTGGTAAAGTGTGTCAGTGGGATAATCAAAGCTTTGCCACAAATCCTGCTTCACAGTTCCATCTGAATTCAGTTCTTGTAGTACAAAATTACCGGTATCAAGTTGAACAGCACTAGTGTTACTAGCTCCTTGAGTTGAATATAGTGAAATAGAATGACCCCCGTCACCGTATGAAATTTTCAAGCTCCCATAATCATCAATAGTCAGACTTGAAGATTTGCCAAAGATTGGAGCGTCTGGATTGGCAACCCACACTGCATCCGAGAGGCGGTCACCATTGTACCGTATACCTAAGTAGTAATTGTTAGGTGTAAGGTTGAAGAATCCTAATCTAAAGATTCCTTCAGCTGAAACTAACTCACCACCATCTTTGAGCTCCTGTCGTTGCACTAATGTGTTTGTCTGCTGGGGAGAAGATGGGCCTAAGATGAGCAGAAAACATAATAAATTGAAGATAAATTTTGGTGCTATGGTTTCCATGAAAGGCAATCTTTGATTCTCTTTTTGGTAAGCTATGGTGCAGGCAAGAATTGGGCTTGTTCACATATTAATTAAGTACAATGATGGAAAAACAAGCTCCGGGGGATGCTCTAGGAGATTTGCAGAAAGCTAAACTTGTGCTTCATATTCATGTAACAAAAAATTGTGTCATAATAAGCCGGTGGGACCATTCAGCAAAAAATAAAATAAAATAAGCCGGTGGGACCGGTACTGATTAGCCATCTATGTATTCTAATTGAACAAATATGATTGACGTTTCAGAGCAAGGTGGAACTATGTGGAGGTAGCCGTGTCCGAGTGTCTCACCAAACCAACCAAGCTAGCCTCCACTGACTGTCAGGAGGCAGCCACTGAACAACGGTGCCGTGGTATGCTGCATAATTAGTACCGGTTGGACAGGTACTAATTAGCCATCTATGTTAAATAATTGAACAAATATGATTGACGTGTCAGAGCAAGGTGGAACTATATGGAGGTAGCCGTGTCTGAGTGTCTCACCAAACCAACCAAGCTAGCCTCCATTGACTTAGGCAGCCCTTGAAGAAGGTCAGTCACGGTGGTCCAGATATTAAGAGGTTAAGGTTTATTTTGGCATTTTCTTATATAGGCATTTACTTGTTTGATTGTGAATTAGTCCTAGACTCGCACATTGTGCGTGATAATATTATTGTTTTAGTTATTATTGGTTAATAGTTGGTTTTTCATTTTCTTTCAAGTTAATATATTGACTTTTAAAAAAATATACAATTTAATATATTAATTCAATAATAATAATAATGTTGAATAAAATAATATGAGAAGAAAAAATGTAAAAATAAAAGATATAGCAATAAACACCAAATTAACTATCTCTAAATAAATACCAAATTATTTAAATCATATTATTTAATATTATAATATTACATTCTTATATACTATCTTTAATTCTTCACAATGCAATATGATAAAATTTAACATCCAAAGTGAAAAAAAAAAAAAAAAAAAAAAAAAAAAAAAAAAAAAAAAAAACCACACACACACAATTAAATCACATCAACCTCAAGTAGAGTTCTAAAAACTACAAAAATTTCTCAACCTAAAGTTGAGATGCTATATATATATATATATATATATATATATATATATATATATATATATATATATATATATATATCACCAAAAATTGAGAGAGAAAGAGAGAAATAAATTTTTTTGTGAAGAAAAATTATGCATAAAATGGAAAAGAGAATGTCAAATTTATACTAAAAGGATAATGTAAGGACTCAATTTGTAACGACCCAAAATGATATTGGGTTCGCACGTAAAAAAGGCCCAAACAATATCATTTGTAGAGCGTGGGTTTGAAAGACTAGGCCTTGGTCACCAGACGGTGGTTTGTTGTGGTGTTCATATAGAATTAAATCGTGTTCGCTCAAGGAGTCTTTCTCCTGGAGGCAGACTGGGAGGCTCTGGTTCTTGGCCATTTTTCTCAGCCCCCTGATCTCTGGGGTCTCTACTCTTATTTATACTACATATTTTCTTTCATCTCTACCCTACACGTGGATAGTTGATGGTTTATGCTGATACTTGTCCCATCAGCCCCCTCTAGAAGTCTTCTGGGGTGGTTGTAGGGCTGCATTAATACTGTGCAGAGGTCACTTCCTCATTAATGCGGCCAGGGAGTTAGCTAGGGTGCATTCAATGCGGTGACAGTAGCTTTTCCCAAGATATTTTGGGATTCTTCTCTGTCTTTTGTTCTTGTAAGACTTATCCATATTTCCAGAACTTCATGGATCGCACCCCTAGATGGAAGGCATCCTTTACAGACCTCGGCCTTGGCTAGCCGAGGACAAATTCATCCTCGGCACAAACTCTTAGGCCATTATGTTCAATATTGTCTTCCTTATCCACTAGTATGGGTTTCCTTTGCTATACTTACCCATCCTCGGACAGCCCCTTATCCTCGGCTTGGGCCTTAAGCCCAAAACCCAATTGTATAATCTGGGCCCATGACCCCACAGATAACAATAAGAAGAAAAAAAAAATAAAGGGAAAGATGAAGAGTGATATTAAAAGACAGGGTAGTGGGGAGATGAAAATGTAAAGGGAAAGAGAAAGGTTGGAGAAAGTGTAAATGTTAAAAAAAGTGAGTACAATTTAATTTATTTAAATTTAAATAAATATTATATGTTTAATTAAAAAAAGAAAATATAAATAATTTATTATATGGAGGATGTGACTGAGTTTAAATATTGAATAAAATAAGATGAAAAGATTAAAAAAGTAAAATAATATATATATATATATATATATATAACAATAAACACCAAATTACCCAAATCATATTATGTAATTGAATAATATATATTATATTCTTATATATTATCTTTTTTTAATTTTTTTTATAATGCAATAGTATAATATTCAACAATCAAAGAGAACAAAAAAAACTTAAAACAAAAAACTAAATTGTACCAACCCAACGTAGAGTTATAACAAACACAAAAATTTATCAACTTAAGCAAAGATGCAAGGAAAAAAATACTCCAAAAATTATTTTGTGTGTGTGTGTGTGAGAGAGAGAGAGAGAGGGAGGGAGAAAAAACCTTTCTGTGATGGAAAACTATGCAAAGAATGGAAGAGAGAATAACAAATTTATAAAAAAATATTGTGTGAATATGAAGAGACAAAATAAAGAAAAATGAATAGAAAGATGAATAGTGACATTAAGGTTGAGGGTAATGGGGAGATGAAAAGGTAAGGGAGGGAAAGATAAAAAGTGATATTAAGGTTGAGGATAGTGGGGAAATGAAAAGGTGCATGAGAAAGGCTGGAGAAAGTGCAATTATTAAAAAAAAGTAAATATTAAAAAACAATTACAGGAAAATTAGAAAGAAAAAGGATAATAACGTGGATGCTGATATGGCTCAACGTGAGCACAGTAACATTAAACGCTACGCTTAAGATTTGAGAAAGTGTAAATGTTAAAAAAAGTGAATACAATTTAATTTATTTAAATTTAAATAAAATATTATATGTTTAATTAAAAAAAGAAAATATAAATAATTTAATTATATGGAGGATGTGACTAAGTTTAAATATTAAATAAAATAAGATGAGAAGATTAAAAAAGTAAAAATAATATATATAACAATAAACACCAAATTACCCAAATCATGTTATGTAATAGAATAATATATATTATATTCTTATATATATTATCTTTTTTAATTTTTTTTTATAACGCAATAGTATAATATTTAACAATCAAAGGGAACAAAAAAGAAACTTAAAACACAAAACTAAATCATACCAACCCAACATAAGGTTATAACAAACAAAGAGATGCACGAAAAAAAAAAATACTCCAAAAATTATTTTGTGTGTGTGTGTGTGTGTGTGTGAGAGAGAGAGAGAGAGAGAGAGAGAGAGAGAGAGAGAGAGAGAGAGAGAGAGAGAGAGAGAGAGAGAGAGAGAGAGAGAGAGAGGGAAGGAGAAACAACCTTTCTATGATGGAAAACTATGCAAAGAATGGAAGAGAGAATAACAAATTTATAGAAGATGGTGTGAATATGAAGAGATAAAATAAAAGAAATTAAATGGAAAGATGAATAGTGACATTAAGGTTGAGGGTAATGGGGAGATAAAAAGGTAAGGGAGAGAAAGATGAAGAGACAAAATAAAAAAAAAGATGAAAAGTGATATTAAGGTTGAGGGTAGAGGAGAGATGAAAAGGTAAAGGTATTAGAAAGGTTGGAGAAATTGCAATTATTATAAAAAAAAAAAAAAAAGTAAATGTTAAAAAACAATTATAAGAAAATTGGAAAGAAAAAATATAATGATGTGGATGCTAATGTGGCTCAACGTGAGCACAATAATATTAAACGCTACGCTTCAGCTTTTAGTAATATATAGATGTGACTCAACGTGAGCACAGTAACATTAAACGCTACACTTAAGATTTGAGAAAGTGTAAATGTTAAAAAAAGTGAATACAATTTAATTTATTTAAATTTAAATAAAATATAATATGTTTAATTAAAAAAAGAAAATATAAATCATTTAATTATATGGAGGATGTGACTGAGTTTAAATATTAAATAAAATAAGATGAAAAGGTTAAAAAAGTAAAAATAATATATATAACAATAAACACCAAATTACCCAAATCATATTATGTAATAGAATAATATATATTATATTCTTATATATTATATTTTTTAATTTTTTTTTATAACGCAATAGTATAATATTTAACAATCAAAGAGAACAAAAAAGAAACTTAAAATACAAAACTAAATCATACCATACCAACCCGACGTAAGGTTATAACAAACAAAGAGATGCATGAAAAAAAAAATACTCCAAAAATTATTTTTAGAGAGAGAGAGAGAGAGAGAGAGAGAGAGAGAGAGAGAGAGAGAGAGAGAGAGGAAGAAACAACCTTTCTGTGATAGAAAACTATGCAAAGAATAGAAGAGAGAATAACAAATTTATAGAAGATGGTGTGAATATGAAGAGACAAAATAAAAGAAATTAAATGGAAAGATGAATAGTGACATTAAGGTTGAGGGTAATAGGGAGATAAAAAGGTAAGGGAAAGAAAGATGAAGAGACAAAATAAAAAAAAGATGAAAAGTGATATTAAGGTTGAGGGTAGAGGAGAGATGAAAAGGTAAAGGCATTAGAAAGGTTGGAGAAATTGCAATTATTAAAAAAAAAAAAGAAAGTAAATGTTAAAAAACAATTATAAGAAAATTGGAAAGAAAAAAGATAATGATGTGGATGCTGATGTGGCTCAACGTGAGCACAATAATATTAAACGCTACGCTTCAGCTTTTAGTAATATATAGATTTGATAGTTTTGAATGAGGCTTTGCTTGTGCAATGTGTACTTGGTTGTTTGATTTTTTGTATTTGTATTTTTTACCTTCAAAATTTCAACATTCCCCCTGTCAACCTACACGGCCTGGCCCAACCAATCTAACCTATCGCACCGATCAAACCTACGTTGATCAAGCCAACTTAAAGAAATTGAGGAACCAATGCCATCAATACTATGCAAAAATAGGCGAAAATTAAAACCCTAACCTTGAACCAATATAGTAATTATCTCAATTATTTTTTTTATACAAGATATAATTTATACTCTAATCTAATTGAAGTGTGTATGTGTTTAAAACTCTCTCCTGAAGATTTGAATCTCGACTCTTACCCCCACACCCCACAAGTATTTATATTTATAAAGTAATCGCCGTACTAAAGGTATGCAGTGGTAATTATCTCAATTATTAGGTCTACATATTACATGCATATGCCAAATACATTTCCCCTCCACTCCACACCCGGGTGTGAACAGTGTGGTCAAATTTTCGCCTATTTTTGCATCATTACGTATTGATGGCATTGATGCCTCATTCTATTACCCAATTTCTCATCTGAGTTGATAACCTACTTAGCAAAATAATATTTTATATCTGATTAAGCATTCAGTTCAAGTCTCGTCGTTACCTTGCACCTGTAAGTGTTTCAAATTATTTTAGTTATTTCAAGCTTGTATTTTTTAAAAGACATTTCAAGTAATGTTCAGTTATATTTTTGCATTTAAAGTTATTTCTGCATTTAAATTTCAGTTATATATCTTTTCAGTTTATCCTCTTATTCTTCTATTTTACTAATAAAAAATTTAAATTATGTGTAATTGAAGTACTTAATAGCCCCTTTCATCTTTTTTTTTTTTTTTTAAATGCTTAAATTACAGTTTACACCCTTAATAGTGTGGTCATTTTTATTTTGTCCACTAAAATTTTTCAAATTTTGATTATATATTCTTAATTATGTAGTATTTTGATTCGATATATATATTTTTTTTTTTGAGTAAAATTTGATTCGATTTCTTTCATCCATGTCTGGTGCTAATGTGTCTTTTAATGGCCTCAACTCAAAATGACACAGTTTTAATTAAAATGTGTCATTTTGAATTCTTTTGAGCCACATCAGAATCTGTTAAAATAATACATATTATTACTTTTTATTACTCCTTGCCTATTTTATTTCTTTTTCATTTTCTATTATGTTATTTTTCAATAATACTAGTAGCACACACAAATACACATACTTTGCCAAAACTGACCTACGTGGCTGGCTATAATCATTTATTTCACTGTCACATATCACCATCATTTGATCAAACTTTTACTCAAGAAAGTTTTTCTGCTCGTGATTTTTATGTCATTGAATAAGACTTAGAAACAGTACTTAGATGTTATTCCTTAGGTTTTTTTTTTTAAGATTCTACCATGTGGATTTTTTTTTTCATGAAATGAAAGTATATGTTTTAGTTAAGTAACATGGCTAAATCTTATAAAGGAAACCGAAGAAATAACACCTAAAGCATAATACCTAAGTTTTGTCATAAGTTATTTATTGTCTTTTAACTAACACAAAAAAGGGACATTTTATTCAAAATTATTAAAAGTTGACATACGTTAATTCCTACCACTCTGCAGCTGCCACTTCAACTAATCATGTGACTTTTATTAATCCATCTCTTTTTTTTCTCGCAAATTCGTCGCCTCTCATATTCTTCATGTTCACATTGCTAATGGGTCTGCTACGACTATTACTCATTCTGAATGTGCCATTGCACAAATGACCCTTCCTTAAACTTTTCTTATTCCTAGGCTTGCCCATAATTTGCTATATGTTGGTCAGTTAAGTGAACCTGGACTGAATTTATTCTTTTCTTGCAACAATAGTTTTCAGTTTTTAAACAATATTACACGTATTTTCATATACTTTTTCATTCACATGTAGTTCCAAAAAATACAAACAATATTACTAGAACAACGTAACCAAATGGGACTACTCCTGTATAGGATTCTCAAAACAAGGAAAACCATTTGGATCGGACATATAAGACATTACTTGTTAGAACTTTCCTCTCTTTTATCTTCCTTCTCGTTGGAAAATGTTTCACACCAAACTAGTTTAGAGAGAAATCTTTCAAATTTTTCTTATATTTTTTTTGTTGAATGTAAATTTTGAAATTTTAACCGTTGAATTACGTATTTTTATTACATCCTTCATTCTTGCAAAATTTCAAGAATATCAAAAATTAATGGTTATGTCATTAACATATATAAATTTGAAGTTTTTGTAGTAAAACATTATACATAAAAATAAATTTATTGATCAAATACTTCCTCCGTCCTAGTTTGTTTGTCCTCTATTCCATTTTAGGATATTTCAAAATATTATCCTATTTCTAAAAATAAAACTCATTAATTTACTAATATTCTAATTATAACCCTACTTTATTTTCAAAACTATTTAAAAAGAAAACTAACAAATATTTAAAAAATCAATCTAATTGGGGCATCTTTTTAGTTGCCTCATTAAGAATAACTCTTCTTTAAAAATAAATAAATAAATAAATAAAAGCTGATAAATTTATTTAATGATAGTTTTGTAAACTTATACATTTTTATAAGGTAAAAAAGACAATAAATGATGTTCCCTTAAAAAGTTTGACTTTTCAAATAGGACAAACAAATTAGAACAGATGGAGTAGTAAATAACACTCAATTCGAACAAAAAAATTTGATATGCGTGTTAAAAATATAAATAACATACAATATAATGGTTAAATTTTCAAAATTCATATTCAATAAAAATATATATGAAGAGGTTTTTTTTTTTTTTTTTTTTTTAATATTGAGTGTGCCTTTTCATGACCCCACTATGGGAGGCTCTGGAATCTGGATATTTTGTGATTTTTGCAAATGATTATTCTCGTTATTCTTAGCTTTATATCATTAAACATAGATTTGATGTGATTGATATTTATCTTAATTTTATAAAAAGGATTGCTACTCAGTTTTCCAAAACAATCTTGAATTTTAAGAATGCCATGGAATATGAACAACTTGATTTCATCAAAAAAAAAAAAAAAAAACTTGATTTCATCGGTCTCTTAAATGGTCATCAGTGTTTTTGTCCTACATCCCAGGAAAATGCTTGAGACGAATGCAAAAATCGACTTAATTATATTCGTGTTCTACTCATCTCAACCAATGTTCTTGAATCATTATGGGGAGCAGCTTCCTTAACTGTTGTCTATACCGAAAATCAACAAATTGTATTATTTTCTTTGTCTTGACATCAAGTCTCATTATGGACAATTGTATGCTATAGTGCATGTCTCATTCTTCTTCAACCTCATGAATACACCAAACTCGAGTCTTACTTTCGCTAATGTTATGTCCATTTTTTCTCACATGTTACTTACTATAGAACTAAGCAACGAATTGAGCTTTAGAAAGCTGTTTCACGTTAGCACATTCATTTTCTTGCTCTATAGCATTTTAGAAAGATTGTAAGGTGTTTAGGCTTTACTATTAACATAGAAATGGCTTTTTCAGCTTACTCTACATATTTCAGCAGTTTTTAAACATTGTTATTTAGTTTTCAATATTGTGGAAATATGTGTTTGAGTGTTATAAAAATACCTATCAGAAGTGTTATTGTTGTTTAAACAATAATGCCAAATAGCCCTTATAATCTTTTGGAAAAACACACCATTCTCTTCCTTATCTCCAAAATTTGTCATCTTGAGTTTTAAGGGATGATGGACTTATAAGATGACAAGCCTCTAATTGAATTCCTAAACTTATAAATAAGTTATTTAGTGATAGGCCCAACAAATACCCTTGCCCAGATGAACCCATCAAGCACCATCATCCACTCTTCAACCACATGGACGAGGGAAGATAAGCCATAAAGAGGAGAATTCAATATCTCGGACAGTTACAAACTAGCTATCAAACAATTGGAAGCTCATCAAAATCCACATTAATGAGTTCAAAGGCATTACAAAAGAAGCACTAAAGCCACAATAAAAGCCACCATGGCTAGAAGTAAGAAGAATATATATAAATAAATAAATATATATTTACATATATATATATATTTATTTATTTATTTATATATATCGCCTTTCAGAACCAAACAAGGTACATTCACATACACACATATGCTGAAGTATTGATAATTTCTAGTTCTCATAGTCTCTCTTTCATTCCATTCATTGATTTTACCATCGGAGACTCAGTGGTTGGCACCACACCGGTGACCACCCAGAGAAGATCCCTTTCTAGACCTTGCAGGTATAGAGACAGAGCTCATGCTAACTCATTTGGACAAACTTACTTGACTGACGATCTTAGCATCATCAGTTTGGTGCCGTCTATGAGAACGACAATTTCATACTTAGGTTCAAGGGCGTAGTTCCATTTAAACTCTAAAGTCCAAATGGAGTCTAGCATGCCCCAAGATTCTGTAGCACTAGCCCTGTAAATCCAAACACTCACAACCGACATAGAGGAACTCGCGAAACAGAACCAAGAGATGAGATTGCAGCTTTAGCAAGAAGATAATCGTTCTAGGACCCATTAGAACGACAAAGGAGACAACCAAAGAAGGAACGACCACCAACGACCAACTACTCCTGATGGAGTGAACTCGGACCTTCTCAAGGAAATAAGAAGGGAAATGGACAAGCTGAGAAGTGCAATAAGGGAAAAAAAAAACAGATCGGAGCTTAAACAAAATGATCAAGAGGACAGACTCACCCTTTACAACAGCAGTCCTAGAATTCCCAATGCCTTCAAAGTTTCATCTTCCACAGCTCGAGTCGTTCGACGGTCTAAAAGACCTTCTAGACCACCTCAATACCTTCAAAACAACTATAGGTCTTCAACAGCCCATTGATGAGATACTGTGCCGTTCCTTTCCCACCACTCTCAAAGAAGCAGCACGAGAATGGTTCACTAAGCTACCAACATCGTCCATCGACAACTTCAAACAATTAAGCAACTCCTTTTTACACCATTTCGTCGGTGGACAACGCCTGAAAAGGCCAACGGACCACCTGCTCACCATCAAGCAAGGAAAGAATGAGACCCTGAGGTCATATGTGAAGCATTTCATCAGGGAAATCTTAAAGGTAGATGAAGCAAATGACAAAGTGCAGCTGACGGCCTTCAAAGCCAAATTAAAGTCCAAAGAGTTCGTGGTCGCCCTCGCAAAAAGCCCTCCTCAAACGATGGCAAAAATGCTCTTGAAGGTGCAGAAGTACATGAATGCCGAAGACTCCCTAGCAGCAATAAGGGACGAGAAGAAGTCCAAGGAAAGGGAGGAAAAGGAGAAGACCGGAGGTGACGAAAAAGAGAAAGGGGAAACCATCAGGGCACTAATAGGAACAAGCGAAAGGACAACAAAACCCCTCGGATGGTAAAGTTTACCCCTTTAATTATGCCCATTGACAAATTTTTGACATAAATTAAGGACAAGCATTACCTTAAGTGGCCAAGGCCGTTGCACTCACCACCTAATGTGCATGACAAGAAGAAGTACTACCATTTTCATAAAGATCACGGCCATTACACAGAAGATTGCAGATATCTGAAGGAGCAGATAGAAGAACTTATTTGGAAAGGGAAGTTGCAGAAGTTTGTGAAGAAGGGGGAATCCAATAGATCTAGAAGCAATAACAAGGAGAAGCATGAAGCTATTTCAAGGGACGAGGACAACACTTTCAGCCGTCCACAAAGCACGATAGGAGAAATAAAGACGATCATAAGAGGACCATCCACAAGTAGGTCTTTCAAATCCCTCAAAAATTCACAATAAAGGCAAGTAAATAGTGCCTACAAGTTACCACCCCTAAAGTAAAGAAGGACGGACAAGGATATCATATTTTCAGAAGAAGATGCCAGAGGTGTAAAGCAGCCGCATGACGACCCCCTGGTTATAATGCTCATGATATAGGGGTTTAACACCCGGAGAATTCTCATAGACAATAGTAGCTCTACAGACATTATCTACCTCTCTGCTTTTCAACAACTAAAGGTAGATCCTGAAAGATTGCGGCCTTTTGAGTCTCCCCTTGTCAGCTTCAGTGGAGATAGGGTGTATCCCAAAGGCATAGTAATGCTGACGGTCATGGTGGGGTCCTACCCCCGATAGTTGACACATCAGCTCGATTTCCTAGTAGTAGATTGTCCTTCCTCGTACAACATGATAATTGGAAGGCTTACACTCAACCGCTGGAAGGCAGCCACATCCACCTATTGCCTGAAGGTAAAATTCCTGATAGAGAATGGCATGGGCAAAGTTAAGGGAGATCAAGTGTTGGCTAGGGAATGCTACCAAGCGATATTAGCCACAAAGGAAAACCATATGTGGATGATCGAGGAGAAAGAAGAAGAAAAGATGGAAGCTTTAGAAACCGTAGAGCTAGTAGACGAGGAACCAACGAAGCCAACAAGGATAGGGACAACTTTAAGCAAAAAGATGAAGAAGAAACTAGTCTGATTCCTTAAGGGCAACTTGGACATTTTTGCATAGAGTCAAAAGGATATGCTAGGCATAGCAACTGAGGTCATCCAACACCAACTGAATGTAGATCCCGAGAAGAAGCCAGTCTAGCAGAGGCGACAAGTCTTCCTGAATGAAACAAGGCAGTCATGGACGAGGTAAACAAATTGCTGGCCGCAAACTCCATTCGCAAGGTCTATGATTTAGATTGGCTAGCCAACATTGTCCTAGTAAAGAAGGCGAATGGGAAGTGGAAGATGTGTGTAGACTTCACGGACCTAAACAAGGCCTGCCTGAAAGATAGTTTCCCCTTACCAAGAATAGATCAATTGGTGGATTCCATGGTAGGACACAAGCTCCTTACATTCATGGACGCATTCTTGAGATATAACCAGATCGAGATGTTAGAAGAAGACCAGGAAAAGACTGCCTTCATCATAAGCCAAGGGCTCTGCTACTACAAGGTAATGCCCTTTGGATTGAAAAATACAGGAGCAACCTACCAGAGGTTAATGAACAAGATGTTTAGTAAGTAGATTTGGAGAAACATGGAGGTATACGTAGACGACATGCTCGTCAAGAGCAAGGAAGAATCTACACACCCAGATGACCTCGAGAAGACATTCACTACTCTCAGGCAATATCAGATGAAGTTGAACCCCAGCAAGTGCGCCTTTAGGGTAGCGTCTAGAAAGTTTCTAGGGTTCTTGGTGTCCCAAAGGGGGATAGAAGCAAACCTAGAAAAGGTGGGAGCCATATTGGAGATGGCATCACCAAGGATGGTGAAAGAAGTCTAGAAACTAATAGGAAGGATAGTAGCACTCAATAGGTTCATCTCTAAAGTAATAGACAAATGCTTGCCCTTCTTCAAAACTCTAAACCAAGCCTTCACCTAGACGGAGGAGTGCGAGAAGACCTTTTAGGAGCTTAAACACTAAGCAATCCACCTCTCCTGAGCCCGTCAAAAGAAGGGGAGGACCTACATTTATACTTAGCAGTATCAACTACAGCTGTGAGTGCAGCCTTGATTCAAGAAGAGAATGGAACAAAACTCCTAGTCTACTATGTCAATCAAGCATTCCAACGAGCTGAAGCAAAGTACCTACAGATCAAGAAAATTGCATTCTCCTTGAGTGTAGCCTCACGAAAGTTGCGCCCCTACTTCCAGCCTTCTAGGAGAATCCTATCCTGGTGATGACAAATTAACTCATAAAGAAGTCAATGAACAAGCCCAAAGCTGCAAGAAGAATGGTTTAATAGGTAATCAAACTTAGCCAGTTTGATATTGAGTACCACCCTAAAACAGCTATCAAAGCACAAGCACTAGCAGACTTTATCACCAAGTTCATGATCCCTGATGGAGATAGGGCACCAAACGAAATGGAAAGATGGACGATCTAGGCTAACGGGTCGTCAACCCAAAAAAGGGGCGAAGTAGGGGTTATTATCATTATCCCAAAAGGAGATATACTCAGATATGGAGTTCAACTTCAATTCCCCTCCACTAACAACGAAGCGGAGTACAAGACAATACTGACAAGACTAAAGGTCGAAAAGGCGTTGGGCACTAAAAACTTACTCCTCTAGAGTGATTCTAAGCTAGTCATGGGACAGATAAAGGAAGAGTATGAGGCAAAGAAGGAGAGAATGTAGAAATACCTGAGGCTGACAAGGCATCGGGCCCAAGAATTTGATTAGGTAAAGTTCATACAGGTCCCTAGGAGCCAAAATATGGGGGCAGACGAGATAGCAAATCAGGCATCATCAGAAGCAAGATCGACAAGCACAGATTTAAAAAGGGAAGTCCAGAAGTGTCCCAGCATTGAAGAGATCCACACCTTCACAATTCAAAGCGAAAGCAGCTGGATGACCCCAATTCTATCTTTCCTTCAAGATGGATGACTTCCACAGGATGTTGAGAAGGCTAGGAAAGTCAAGAAGAGAGCAACCAAGTTCACTATCTTGAACAATTCCCTGTACAAAAGAGGCTTCTCCATGCCCTACCTGAAGTATGTCATCGAAAGTGAGGCTAAGTACATCTTGGAGGAGCTCCATGAAGGGATATGCAAAGACCACATAGGCCTAAGATCCCTGGTAAGTAAGATCATTAGAACAGGTTACTTTGGCTTACTATGCAAAAAGATGCAAAAGAGTTCGTTGAACGATGTGACAAGTGTCAGAGGTTCGAAAATGTTCTGCATATTCGACCAAAGAAGTTGAAGCCAATAACCTCCCCATGGCCATTCGCCCAGTGGGGAATTGACATCGTGGGCCCACTACCCCAAGGTAAGAGACGGGTAAAATTCTTATTGGTTGCAATTGACTACTTTACAAAATGGGTTAAAGTAGAAGCAATACTAATTATCACAGAGGCAAAGATCCAGAACTTCGTGTGGAAGAACATAATCTACAGATTCAGGATACCACGGACAATCATAACAGATAACGGATGATAGGTCAACAACCAAGACTTCATAGACTTTTGCTCGAGATTAGGGGTCAAGAACTAATTCTTATATCCAAGACATCCACAAGCCAACAGACAGACGGAAGTAACAAACCGAATGCTGCTGAAGATCATCAAAGCTCAACTGGAGGAAGCAAAGGACGCATGGCCAAAGGAATTACCTAATGTCTTGTAGGCATACAAAACTACGGCAAGAACTTCGACAGGAGAAACTCCCTTCAGGCTCACTTATGGCATCGAGACAGTTATTCCAATCGAAGTAGGAGTCACTAGCATGAGAAGAGAAGTTTTTAGTGGAGACAGCAATGATGATGAATTGAGAGTCAACCTAGATTGCCTAAATGAATTGAGAGACAGAGCATCCTAGAAGATGACGAAATACCAACAACAAGAGAGTGAAGCTCAGAAGACTCAACATAGGAGACCTCGTCCTTTGCAAAGTCACGCCAGCTACTAAGGATCCAACCCAAGGGAAGCTTGGGCCAACCTAGAAAAGGCCCTACAAGATAATCCATTACTCAAGACAAGGCAACTATCACTTGGAGACGATGAACGGGAAGAAACTACCATGGCCATGGAATATTGAGCATTTGAAGAAGTATCATCAATAAATGTAAAAGACAATTGTATCCATATTTGAAATAAAGCAATAAAAGCACTATTCAGCCAATATTCCAGCTTATTGTATGCAAGACTAGAATACTAAAAAAAAAAAAAAAAGGCTAAGTGATAAGATTCCGCTAAATGGATGTAAATCACTGACGAAGCCAAAGTGACAAAATTCCTTAGTTGGATGTAAGTCACCTAAAAAAGGATATGTTATAAGATTTCGCTAGATGGATGTAAATCACTAACGAAGTCAAAGTGACAAAATTCCTTAGTTGGATGCAAGTCACCTAAAAAATGCTAAGTGATAAGATTCCACTAGACGGATGTAAATCACTAGCGAAGCCAAAGTGACAAAACTCCTCAACAGGAAGTAAGTCACCTAAAAATGACTAAATGACAAGATTCCGCTAGACGAATGTAAGTCACTGACGAAGCACAATTGGCAAAACTCCTCAACAAGATGTAAGTCACCTAAAAAATGAATAAGTGACAAGATTCTGCTAGAGGGATGTAAGTCACTAACGAAGCCCAATTGGCAAAATTCCTCAGCGAGATGTAAGTAACCAAAAAATGACTAAGTGACAAGATTCCACTAGACAGATGTAAGTCAATGACGAAGCCTAAATTGGAAAATCCTCAACAGGATGTAAGGCACCTAAAAATGACTAAGCATCCATAGACGAGAGTAAGCAGATAAAGATTCTGGCAAAAGCATAAGTCACATGCAAACTAAGAACATCAAACATAACAAGAAAAGAACCATCAAAGGTATGAAAATAAGCAATAGCATAAGCATGTCTTGTCCGTAAACAGAAATTAAAAACCCAAAAAATACTAGGCAAAGAGCATTGTCTTGGAATTAGAATAAAAAGCCCAAAAACACACCAGGCACCCAAAAAAGGGGAAAAGCATATATATATATATATATATATATGTGTGTGTGTGTGTGTGTACTGGACAAGTTCACGTAGCAACCACTCAAGAGCAGCGGTAGCGGACTGAGAAGCGTCGTCCATCTCCATCCCCTCGTCTACCTCCTCCAGGTCCATACTAGCAAGATGCTTGATGAGATAGTACCAAAGGAGCTCGAAGCCCTTGTAATACCAATTGAAGAGCACAGTGTTGTACTCATCAGTTTGTTAAAAGGCTTCAATTTCCTTGGTAGCAATGGTCTTGACCCTTTCTTTTACATCTTAGAGTTATTCGTCCTTCTCCAAGGTCAACTGCCTCTCAGTCCTCAAGTCGTCAGCCAGAACCTTAGCCTTTTCCTTGGCGGTGTTGGCCTCGTCCATGGAAAAAATGAGCTCCTTCCTTAGCTTCAAATTCTCTGCCTCTAAAACCTCCACCTTGGACAAGCTTATGGATGTGACAACCCACGATCTCATTGGAAGGCATGCCAGAGAAGACCTTGAGCTCCTCAATAGTGAAGGCACCCTGCACCCTTGTTAGTGCCAGGTTGAAGTCGTCCTAGAAGCTTGACGAGCAAGAGTCGGCCTTCTTTTTGCCCTTGTTCCCCACGCGCTGCTTCTTTGGGCAAGGAGTAATCTCTTCCACCGAGGTGGCAGGAGACACAGTCCTCATAGCTTCAAGGACGGAGGCAACAGGCGTGACGGGAGTCCCCTTCTCCACAACACGCACCACCCTTTTCCCGAGGTTGGAGAGAAGCTCATTCTTCCAGGTCCTTATCTTGGCGTACATCTCCTGATTGAACTTTGTTGTCATCTTTGTGAAAGAGAAACACTTGTTTAAAAATAAATAAATAAAAACAGAAAGAAAAATCCAAGTCAGTGACGAACCAAATGAACACTTACTCTTCTCTTTAATTTCAATGGCACATAGGACAAAGGAGGAAGGCTCTAGACCAAGGCAATGACGAGCTAAGGTTCTCAGTTCAACCAAGACTTCGAAGTCCTCAATCGTCTTGGCATATTCATTAGCTACTTCGACACGCCTCTTATACCTGCTCTTAAGGTTTGGATGCTTTTTAACTGCACAGACATAACAAACAAAAAGATTAGCAAAAAAAAAAAAAAAAGAGTTAGAGAAGAAGGAAAAAGGACTTACAGAAGGACGACACACCTAAACTTAGGACTTTCCAATGATGAAGCAGCCTAGAAATGTCACCCCAAAATTCATCGGAAGGAGTCTCCCATCCGTCTGCAGACACAAAAAAGAACCTCGATTTCCAATATTGGAAGGATGATGGTAGATCAGCAATGATCCTAGCATTCCTAACCTAGGGCACAAGTTCGTAGTACCTATACTCCTTTGACTCCTTTAGACGAAACAAATATGTGAACTCATCCACCCTAATCATGTCCCCTTTAGTGACAGCCATCCATATTTCCATACAACTAATCATAATCCTCCACGAATTTGGCATAAGTTGCCCAGGAGCAATGTTTAAATGATTCAGAAGCTCCATAATGAAGGGGTGGAAGGGAAATCTAAGACCACACTGGAAAGTGGCCTCATAGAAACACAACTCCCTAAGCGAAAAATGGCAAGCCCATTCCTTTCCATGAGGAAGACGAATCCTAACCCTCTTAGGGAATTGGAACCTATCCCTAAACCTAGAGAAGGTGTCAGAGTCCAAACCAGACACCTCCCCGAGGGCATGAAAAGCCCTAACTTCTCTTGGGCCAGAACCAGTGGTATACTCCTCCACCTCAACAAGGTCGTCGTTAGACGAAATCCCCATTTCTAGCTCACTAAATCTCATTCCAGCATAACTCCCCTCTCACCCACCAATTCCTCAAACCAATGGACTGATTGATGAAGCAAGGAAAGTAGATCGGCCAATGCTAAACCTAAGCCACTGCCCCCAAACACAAAATTTTCAACTAAAGGGCAAAAAGAATGAGAAGATCCTTGAGAAGCCCCTAAACGTGCAAAGAAAAATGAAATGGAAGGGCAGAGTCTCCTAACCTTAGAGCTATCAACCATGGAACCCAAAAGAAGGGAAAAAAGGGGACAAAACTCCAAGTCCCAAAACAAGAAAGAAAAAACCAGTAACTTTCAGACGTAATTGTCGCTACAAAGATTAAAGTAAGAAGGCAGAAATCGTACCTTAAAGGAACAATCCCAGAAAGGAGAAACACAATAAAAGAGCTCAGAGAAGAGAGAGACAGAGCAACAATGGTGCAAAGGGAAGAAACTAAGGAGGAAAGAGGAAAAACAAGTAGTTTAAAAAAGTTGGGCACGAAAAATTGAAAATTAGCGGGAAATCCAAAAGACACATGAGTGGAGCATTAAATTCCACCAATCAAAACGTGCCACGTGGCCACGACGCTACCACTACGCATTAAATGTGGCTGGAACAGAGTCCCAGGGGTCATGTCTGAACAAGAAACCTTTCATCTTTTGGTGATTGTCATGACATGTAAGGACGACCACAGAATCGGGGGGAGGGGGGGGGGGGCAGTTGATAGGCCCAACGAATACCCTTACCCAGACGAATCCATCAAGCACCATCGTCCAATCTTTAACTGCATGGATGATGGAATATAAGCCATAAAGAGGAGCATTCAATATCCCAGACAATTACAAACTATTTATCAGACTGTTAGAAGTTCATCAAAACCCACATCAATGAGCCCAGAGGCATTACAAAAGAAGTACTAAAGCCACAATAGCTAGAAGTAAGAAAGATATATTTGCCTTTCAAAACCAAACAAGGTACATTCACATACACACATACATTGAAGTATTGATAATTTCTAGTTCTCATAGTCTTTCTTTCATTTCATTCACTGAGTTTACCATCGGAGACTTCGTGGCCGACACCACTCTGGTGACCACCCAGAGAAGATCCCTTTCTTGACCTTGCAAGTACAGAGACAGAGCTCGTGCTGACTCATCTAGACAAACCTACTTGACTGACGATCTTAGCATCATCATTTAGCTTTACTAACAAGACAAATAAAGTAACAGGGCTAATCTATCTAGGGCTACTTTTCCTATAAATATGTTGTGGTAGTACAATTTTACGTTCGAATATCAATTCAATCTTCCTTTCTTTAATTTTAAAGTAATGATATAACTTACTTTTGGGGGCTCTGCGGCAAACAATCAATTCTTGAGTCTTATTAACAAGTAGGTTTACAAGTCATTTCTCCTTTGGCCTCCGGTTTCTCCCATTCTACTGGTGACTTTGTTTTCAAATTTCAAGTCTTCCTATGGGCTTATTAGTTATTACCATTTATCCTAGTCAACAGGTTTTAGGTAATTAGCCTTTATTATTTAAAACTAACAAATGCTCTAAGAAAATTGATTTAGAAAGTATTTTTAAAATCTTTTTAATAAACTGCTTAATCTATGTGTTATTAGTATTGGTCAAGATATGTAATATCATTGAGAAGAACAAGATTAGTACCGGATGGGAATTTCGCATGATATATATATATATATAAATATATATATATATATATATATATAAGAAAAGTTAATGGATGCTTTAAAGGAATTAGTTTATGAAATATTTTCAAAAACTTTTTATGAAAAAAATTGATTTTTTAATAGCTTTTTATATTTTTTATAAAAATAATATTAAAATTCTCTTAATATTGTCCATTAACAAATGCTTTAAATAAACTCGTTAACCCAACCCTATATATAGAGTATTCGAAACAATGGTTATCTTAGATAGATGTACCATCTCTATGCCACGTTAATAGTCCTTTACCACTTTTAGCTTTTTAGACTTTATTATCAAACTTTCAAGTGGTTTCTATTGACAAAAACTTTAAAGGACTAAAAACCAAATACACTTTTTATTGAAAGTATTTTAATTATTTAACATAAGATTTTGTTTTAATGAAATTGGTCCTATTAGATGTGCTTCTATATATAACCTACCCCAGAGAGAGAGAGAGTTATACCCAATATAATTTTAAGTAACATTACACCACCAACTAAGTTTTTATTAGATTAATATTTTAAAAATCTTACCGTTAGATTATATATTCCTTAATTATGTTCTTTACACTTATACCAAGTTTCGTGTCAACCAGATATTGGTTACAATTCGATCTAGAAACTCATCTTTTATGCACAATTTTAATTATAAAAACATGAAGTTTAAACATTTGAACAATAATAAAATTATTAATCTCAAATCATTTTGAAAAATTGCAAGAATGTAGAGTATAATAAGAGAATCTAAATACAATGTTAGATTTGTTAAAATTTGTGTCAATAAAAAATATTGAGTGGTATAACATAACATAAAATTATGCTAGGTGCAATTTGAATCCAACTATATATAGGGTCATTTATGTTGAGTGCTAGCATATTCATATTCAAAAATTATTTTTTCAATGTATTTGAGTGGTAATATTTTAGTGTATAGATAAAGTTTAAAGCCCTAAACTAAAGACATAAAAGAAGCAACTCAAGAAACTACTCAGAATGAAGAAGTACTACTGTTTTGATTGCATCTCAGTGAATCAATTGCATCTAGTTGACCAATCAAATTTCATGATTTTGAAAATATTAATTCAATAAAAAATTATTATGTAATATAATATTGTTTAAATTTACACTATGTGTTACTTGATCTTTTCCCTTAAAAAATTAATAAACTTGTGCAATAAGATGCAGTTTAGGGTGAAGTGTCGCATTTAGGTTTGAATTCAATGAGCTGGAAATGATGTCAATTTTTTTTCTTAATTATTTTTTTCCTTTAATTCTACGAAAAGACCCTCTCTCTCTCTCTCTCTCTCTCTCTCTCTCTCTCTCTCTCTCTCTCTCATGCTTTTTCTATTTTAATTCTCAAACATTGACACTCAAACCTGAGTTTTTTTTGCAACTGAAATCACAAATTTCTTCATTCCCCATTTTGTTTTCCTTCATAAATTTAGAGGTTAGGGTTTTTATTTTCCATATTTTATATAAGTGCGTCTTTGGTTTGTGACATTGATGATTTTAACTGAGGTTGAGCCTTTGTAATGTGTATTTAGTTGTTTTATAAAATAATTTTGTGTATCGGCTGTTTTTCAGAATTTCTTTATACCCCCTCTCAAAGTACATGGCCCAAACAGTGTAACTGCATGCACCAATTGGCCCAAGCGAACATCTGGATCTATGCAGTGTGACGCACAAAGGAAGTTAAGGCCCACACTAAGGAAATTAAGGCCGACTCCATTAAAAAGATGTAGAAATAGGCAAAAAATCGATCGCACTACATTGTATACACCCTTTATGCAAGGAAAATGTACCTTTTGCATTTAGCATATGCATACATTATCACTCGTACAAAATAAAGAGCATATATTTGCCTAATTCATGAGATAATTATTATATGGATTTAGGATAGAGTTAAAAAATTTTAATACTGTAGTCTACTAATCCTTTTATATAAATTTTTTATATATAAAAAAACATGCATACTTTTTGCCTCCTAACCTGTGGCAGAGACAGGGGCCAAGAGGCCATACACTCCCTCGCCAATTATTTTACCAAAAAAAAAAAAATTTAATCATGTGTGATTTTAATTAATGGCCCCCTTCATCTTTTTTTTTTTTTTTTTAAAATGACTAAGTCACAATTTTTACCCTTAAAATTTGAGATTCAAATTTAAAAGTGTGACAATTTAGATTTTGAGTGACATCGTGTTGTCTAACTCAACCTAAAAGATTGTTTGAGTGCTATTATTATTATTATTATTATTATTATTATTATTATTATTGTGGGGGCTGATCAGTCACCAAAATTGTTAAGGTCAAGTTAATTGGGCCTGTGGCCCATCCGAGGATGCAAATTTGTCCGAGGAGGCCCATGTCAGATTGTAAGGGTAACCAAACGAAAGGTAGAGTAGATATCACGAAGGGTAAGTTCAATATTCGTCCGAGGACAAAATCCTCCTCGGCAGTATGAGTCCGGGGACGATTAAAACGTCATCTTGTTACAAACGTACTTCGGAGCTGCGTCACCACTAAAGGTGGGATAGGGGACCAAGGGTAAGAAAGAGAAGGCAAACAAATATTTATAACAACAGCTGCCTCCGCATTAATTCCCTCTCAACCAACACTCTGGCCGCATTAATGTGGAGGTGATGCCTGAACAGTGATGAAGCAGCCTTACAGCTACTAGTAAGAGGTTTCAGAAGGTGTTAGATGGGACAGAAAGAGATCCCCTGAACCCAACCTACACGTGTGTGGTGAAGATGGTATGAAGGGGGTATTATATAACATGAAAGAATAGCATGCAGAAAAGGGGGGCGGAACATAAAGAAAGACAAAAAGAATACTCAGAAAAAAAGATGGAGAAACCTTAGAACTTGTTTCAAAGAAAAACCAATTGTGATATCGGTTCTAATCCATCTATAAACGTGAGGTTGAATTGTTTTTCTTTTAAAAAGTTAATCTAGTTTTTAAACACCCACGCTCTACAAATTTTATTGTTTGGGCGTTTGACATACGAACCCAATACCAGTTTGGGATCGTTACAAATTGAGTCCATACAATTATTATTTTCATTTTTTTTGCTTGTATCTTTGGTTTTTTATTTTCTACTTAGTAACACTAATTAGGTTTTTTTTAGTAAGAAGAATATTAGCCACATAATGATATACAAACAACTTTTAATTTTCATGTTTTGTGCTATTTCCTTTATAGAATGGTTATACTTTTTTTTTTTCTTCAGTTATAGTTAAGGGGTTAGGGCCGACATGTTTGGTTCTTTTAATTTTTGGGTTTTTTTTAATTAACATTTTTAAATTAATAAATAAATACTGTAGTAAATATTAAATAAGGCCAAAATGACGTGTAATGGATAACAGAATTGAGGAGTTTTGAAATTTAAAAGATTGAAATGAACGAATACAAATTTAGAGTACTGAAATAAAAAGTGATGAAATTTAAATGGTGGATTTTGTATTTTAGCCATTTATTTTTTATATATTAATTTATTTTTTAATTTTAGTATATTTCTTATTCTTGAATAATAAATAATAAATAATTCATTACCCCAACAAATCCTGCTAGCTCCTTTCCCGAATGACCATACATCATAAGGTTGCACAATCTTACGAAGACAATCGGTTCTTTTAAAATTTTCATTCTGAATAAGGACAATCGGTTCTTGAGCCTTATAACGAGAAGCTAGGTTTTCACTTTTCAATTCATTCCTCCTCCAGCCTCCGGTTTCACCTATTCTATTGACTACTGGTGACCTTGTTTTCAACTCTTCCCGTGGGCCTATTATTAATTAGTTATTACCATTCATCCTAGTCAACAGTTTGTAGGTCATGGTTTCAAGATTTAGATGTTTTTTCTTTTTCTTTTTCTTTAGGTCAGGTTTTAGGTCACAGTACACTGAAACTTCGCTTAGTGGGTGAAACTTTTTTTTTTTTCCATTTTTTCACTTCTTTCCAAGTCTAAATTTAGCTATTTTGTTTAAGTATTTTAGATTTTATTTTGATATATTTTGGCCTTCAATTTAAGAATATTTGTGGGCAATTTTTTATTTTCTTGTCAGAGAAGTAATTCCTTGCTCAAAAAGCAAAATTTCTTGTCCTGAGAGTGACTTTTCTCTTCTAACAAATAAAAGCCAATATTTAAAGAGAAAGATCTCCATACATATATATGGAATTATATAAAGCACCCAATAAAATTTTGCGGATTGCCGCATCGAGACCAACAAGTATGACCGTAAATCATATATAAGACACATTATTATGAAGACAATCATTTCTCAAACCTTGAAACTTGAAAAAAAAGTAGGTTTACAAATTTCAATTAACCATTCCTCCTCCAGCCTCCGGTTTCTACTTTCTACTATTCTATTGATGACTTTAATTTTCAACTCTTACCGTGGGCCTATTTACCTGTTATCCTTGTCAACAGTTTTTAGGTCATGGTTTTAAGATTTAGGTTTTTCTGTTTTTGATGAATTTAATATTTAAATAGAAGTTATTCCTGAATTCTCATTACTGATTAGTATTAATTATGCTAATAGAAACGAAAATAAAATTCGTTAATGCTTTTTTCTTTTCTAAGATCTGTAATCATAAACCTATCACATTGTAATATTGATTTTAAAAAACATAAAACTTCTTTCCAAGTTTAAATATAGTTGTTTTGATTAAGAAAAAACTTTCTAATAACAATTAAATTCAATGCAACATGTGTTTAAGTTAGTTAAAAAACCTAATTTACTTCACCCAAAAAGGAATTATACTTAATTTTAATTTTATGATTTATCAAAATGAAAATTATAAAATTAAAAAACCAGATTTAATATAGTGCCATTTTTTTTTTTTTTACCTTTTATTTTATTTTGAGAAACATGGCCCGTTTGATAGAGGAGTTGGAGTAATGTTTTTTGAATGCCTTGGATATTCGTGTGTGTGAAAAAGTGTATTAAAATGTATGTAAAGTTATTTAAAATGTAAAAATGTGTGTTTGAACCACACAACCAAACAGGGCTACTAGGTACTTTTTTTCCTCTTTTTTATTTTTTTATTTTTTATTTTTTATTTTTTTCTTGTTAGAAAAGCAATTCCCTTCTTCAGAAAGTCAAAATTTCTTGTCCAGAAAGTAAATTTTCTAACAAATAAATAATTAGGAAGATCTCCATACATATATGGAATAAATAGATCCCACCATTTTTTTCCTACCACTCATGTTTTGTCAAATGGATAATTGTGTCAAAAATTGAGGATTAGTTTGTGTTGTGTTGCTAGAATTTTGGTTGGTTGCTTAGCCCGTAGTAGCTAGGCTGGGATACTAATCAACCACCCTTTTTTTTTCCGTAAATCAGCCACCAATGTTGAATACATATGATTGATGTAAGCCAAGAATTGTTTGGAAAATTGCCTCAAATTCCTTTACATGAAAAAAAAATAAAAACTATTTATTAGAGTGGAAGGAAAGAATAGTCCTTGTTAAAGAAGTAATGTATGATTGTATCCATTGCATAGAAGGCAAATTGTATCAAAGGTTGTTTCAATTTGGCCAAGGGAACAAAATATACCGTTTTGGGAATGCCCAATATATATATATATATATATATATATATGTTTGTATTTATTTATTAATTTGATATTTATCAATATCGAATTTAAAATCCACATATTTTACAAGTCTAAATATTACTCTAAGTACATTAATCAATATATTAGCCTAAATAACATTTAAAATAAAAAATTTCAAATATCCAAAATATGCCATGTACAGAATGATACAACCAGATATTTTTTTCTGATAAATTTTAGAGGATTACTAGTACAAAATATTTCCCTAGTATAGCCAGTACTGGTGTAGTATTAACTTCCCTGATTCATTGTCCATCAAGGAATAAAAATTAAAGTCTTATAAATAGACAGTGCTACAAATGATTTAATGACTTGAACAAAATACCCTCACTATGGGATAAGGGAAAGAATAATAGAAACCAAGAGCTAATTCAATGAAATTTTCGCTTGGAAGGTAGCACAAGGAGAGAAACAATAAATTTTGGGATTTCTTTACAAAGGTTTTTTTGAGCACACAAATTAAGGAGATGATATTGACAAGAAGGTGCACTCATGTGTGTGAGTACAAAGAAAGAATTCAAATCTTCTAAATTTCTTAGAGTACTCTACCAAATAAATTTCTTTAAATCTTAACTATTCTTTAATAATTTAATGACCTAGATTGCCATGTCAGCATTCTACTAATAATAATCTTAATTGTTTTCTTTGCAACATTATTATTTTATTTTAAGAGTATTATTAATGGAATGCTGATATGGCAGAATCTAAATCATTAAATCATTAAAAAATGGTTAGGATTTAAGGAAATCTATTGGTAAAGTACCATAAGAAATCTAAAAAATCTAAATCCGCAAAGAAAATATGCACAAGGGAAGATAAATTTGAAGTTTTCTCAAGGGAGAAGTTTTTGGGTGCTACAATCATAGAGAGTTATTGTATTCAAAGGGAATGAAGATCTGTAATTAATTTTATAATAGTGGATATTTATTTGGATTTTGGAGTTTGTCCTGCAGCTTCTCTCTTCAAAGAGAATGGTCTTCCATGTAAATTTTTGTGTTTTTGTGTTTGATTAATGTTTTGGCTTAGCAATTTTTTGTGATAATGTTTTTAGTGATTGATTAAAATTCTTAGTTGATTTTCTTAATTTACACAATACTAGATTGAGACCCAACATCAATTATGTGGAGATAGTGCTGGGATGGCAAAAACCCGTTTTACACCCAAATGGAATGGGTTTTACCCACCCCATTAAAGGATATGGAGGTGAGTTTTTTTTTTTTTTTTTTTTCACACTTGAGTCCCGCAGTTTTGGGCAACTGGGCAAGGGTATCACCCAATCCCGATTTGTATATTGATTTTGGCTTTTTTTGAACATCAATGTTTTTTCCTTCAAGCTTCATGCAGTAGCAGTAATGGAAGCATTGCGACTGTGCTAGAAGAAAGTTCGAGAGGTAATAATGGGAAGCCATCCCAGAACATTGATAACTGACAGAATTCATCCACGGCATGAATACTTCGAGTTATGCACAATTCCTATTTGAGATATAAGATACTGCAAGTCTTTTTCAACTCTGTAACTTTCATTATGTATAGAATAATTAGACAAAAATTAAATCAGTTTACTCTCACAATAGCATCAATGATTCTTCTCATTGCTGACATTTACAACATGAAGAAAAATAATTGCGATAAAGTATAGATGTATTAGCCGTTATTAAAACTCCTAATAAAACCATTAAAAATATGGATACATCTTGTCTAGTCAAATTCAAGTATAGCCCTCCTCACACAAGCATGTATAACAAACTACATTCATACTAACTAGTGTAGTTTAGTATGAAAAAGTTTAGGGCACAACAACATTCCACAATATTTTTTTAATATTCTTATTATGAGTTGTGGTCTGTTTTTTCTTATTTTAGTATTTATCTAGCTTCCATCATAGAAATTGTGACATTATTTATGGAACAATTTTCTGGCTTATTTTTAGAAATCTCTATCTCTTCCCCAAACGTGTTAATAAAAAATGTAGGTTGTTTTGGAGGAGATAACTGAAGAGTTTCATTTGAAAGCATGGAGACAACATCCAACATAGTGGGTCTATCTGTTGCTTGGTCTTGTACACATAAGAGACCAACATGGATGCATCTTGATACTTCATATGGACAACATGACTCATCTTGTATTGTCGGGTCTATTAGCTCGAAATCCTTACCTTCATTCCATAATTTCCATGCCTGTTACAAATCCAATTATACAGAGATTATTAACTATTAAGTTCAAAATTCCATATACAAGTGAAGAAAGCTTAAATTTCAAACTTACATATACTATGAGGTTGAGTGGAGAATCAGAATAATGGCGATTATTATTTTTTTTGCCACTAACAATTTCCAATAGGAGGACTCCAAAGCTGAATACGTCAGTTTTTATTGAAACAACACCATTCATGGCATATTCGGGGGACATATAACCGCTGAAATAATAATTGACCAACGAACTTTAGTGTTTGAACAAGCACATGCATACAAACACACACAAACTCACAAATAGAATTAAATTGTGCTTACGTGAAATGCAATGAATACTTACTATGTTCCAACAACTCTATTTGTGTTTTCTTCTAATCCGTTCGATCCAAAGATCCTAGCCATGCCAAAATCAGATATTTTTGGATTCATCTCTTCATCAAGCAAAATGTTGCTTGCTTTTAAGTCTCGGTGAATTACTCTTAGTCTTGAATATTTGTGGAGATAAACAAGTCCTTGAGCAATGCCTTCAATGATATTGAAGCGTGTTTTCCAATTTAATATGTACTTTTTAGTTGGAACTGACTCATTGTAGAAGACAATAGCAAGAAAATGATAAGCATTGATTGAATCTACATTATATAAAAAAGAATATATATCATCACATAACCAAATTTTCCTAGTAATGGACATATGTCTTACCAAATAGGAAGATGTCCAAGCTTTTGTTGGGCATGTACTCATAGATTAGTATTTTTTCTTCTTCTTGAATGCAAAAGCCTAAAAGCCTTACTAGATTAGTGTGTTGAAGTTTTGAAATGAGAATAGTTTCATTCTTGAATTCTACCAATCCTTGTCCAGAACTTTTTGAAAGTCTCTTTATTGCGATTTCTTGTCCATTAGGTAATTTTCCCTGAAAGTTATCACGTTAGTCTAATTTTATTCACATTATCTAATTCAATATGCATTTACATTAATCAACTTTCTAGCAAGATACTACTTAATGTGTGGGCTTACTCAAGTGCCAATTTATTGAATCGATTAACTAGGCTTTGTCATAAGTTAACATTTATGTCCCTAAAACAAAAAAAATATTGAGAGAGAATTGGGTTAGGTTAAGTCATAGAATCAAATTTTTATCATAAGAAATCAATAAGTCTAAAAATAACAAATGTCATCAGATTTTTTATAGTTATTGAGATATTAGGTTGTGATTGGTGTCAATAAAAATAATATAAGTGATGACCTCGGTAAAAGTGATGTTGTGTGGATTAGAATTTGTCATCTCTATAAGTTATGGAAAAAATTATAAAATATATTATATGGATAGCATTATTGGGGAGAAATAGATAGAGAGGTGTCAAGAACTTACTTTATAAACTGGTCCAAAACCACCCTCTCCTAATTTATTTTCTGTTGAGAAATTACTTGTAGCAACATAAATGCTTTCAAAGCTAAAGACATGCAACTCATGGCTATTTTTCCCATCGTTGTTTTGTTTCTTCCCTCCATCATTTACAGTTGAAGGTATTGCATTCCCTGCAAGTTCTTGTATGAGCATCTTTTGTTTCCTTTCTCTCTCTCCTAATTCACACATATGCAAATTATTAATTTTTTTTTAAAAAAAAAATTATGCTTGATCATCAGTAAGTCTAATAAAATATTTAGCAAGAGCATTGATTACCTTCCACTTTGTGCTTTTTCTGTTTTGCACAATATAAGGAGCACAACAAGATGATAATGATTCCCCCTACTGCCACAATGAGCCATATCCACCACCTGTTTGGCTTTGCTGCATTGACAAACAAAGTTTACTGTTCTACTAGTAACGGTATTTTTTTTTCTTTTTGTTAAGGCTTTAGGCTCCAGTAGTCACAATATTAACCAATTCTCAGACAAGTAATTAATTAAATTAATTATGCTTTAGTTTTGAACTAAATAACATCACACATGCATGGATCACATAAAGACTCCAAAATGATGACACAAGAAAACTAATGAAACAAATCTTTTCATAATAAAAACCTAGAGGGATTTAACCGTCAATCCTCAATGCAACAAATCCACTAGAATAGAATAGAAGTTTATACAAAACATTTAACCCTAAATCTAATGCTACCTCATGTAATACTTACAGAGGTAACCACACAACTTTGATATCCATAAACTCCTCTATTTTGACTTGTTGCACATGAACTTCTAGTTCTTGAATCCAAGATCTACTTTCAAATTTTTGTGCCAATAACTATGATTGTAAACTAGATGTAGCAACTTTACTTAATCACTGGATATTTAGTATGCAAATAGATCTCTGGTTGATGCTTTAAGAGAGTTTGGAAAATTCCAAATTTGTGTACAAATACACTATTGTCTCATGTGTGTAAAAACGTGCTCTAAGACTTGCTAATATAGTGTACTTGAGATGCTAGATATCCTAGATCCAACGACTGAGAAGAACTGCTAAAAAACCAATTTACACAGATCTCGATCAGTTGAGATGTGTAGTTCGACTAGTCAAATTAAGTGATTCTGGGCCGGTTGATGTCCAATTCAACAAAAATCCAATTTTTACATTATTGAGTCTTCAATTATTCAAACCTTGATTTGTCTTGATCAAATAACTTACCCATACCAATTAACTAGACAAACTTGGTTCTAAGTTGTTACAATTGTTCATAGTTTGCCAACCTAAAAATATGGACCTAACAGTCGCTTTTTATAATTATTTACTATGCTTTAAGATGCAAGGATTGGTTGTGCTTTAAAAATCAAAATAAGACTGACAAAATTCATCTTCGGCTTTGACCTGTAGGGGCTTCAAATCTTTTGGGATTCTAGTCTTTGTATTTTTCTTTTCAAGCTAGGACTAAGATTCTTTGTTCACAATTTAAACCAAAGATATCTACAACGTTTTTAACTCTAATTCAGTTTTCCTGTGAGAAGAATTGTGTTCTTGGGAGTTCGAACAACATTAGATGTCTGTAATATTATAGTGTTAGCGGATTGGAATTATTTATGTTTTACTAGTGTTTTAAATGTAGAACAATTAGTCTCTTAATTGGAAGAAGCTACAGATTGTTAGAGATATTCCCCCTGATTTTTTATTAATTTGACTATCATCAACTACATCCTTTGTTTTTTGTAACTTAAAACATATAAGTCAATCCCTTAAAGCAATTGTGTTAATGGTAGAAATCATATTCCTTGGTTGAAGGGATTCAATTTTACAGTCAATGACTATATTTAGTAACAACGTACATCTCTAAGACTATGGCTTTGAGCATAGAGGTTCACTATTTTTCACATCTTCATCACTATTACACTAATAAGCTTCAATTTCGATCAAAACAATGCATCTTTTTGGGGTATTCTTTAAATCATCTGGATATGGGCGTCTGGATCTTGACAATGGTCGTATGTATTTATCGCATCATGTTGTCTTTAATGAAATGACGCTTCCTTCCAAGAACTGCAAGGCCACTTCACAGATGCTGCTAGCATTGGCTCCTCCAGTGATTATACCACCTGTAGCGACCATTGCACATACTCAAACAGCTATTGTCCCTTCAAACCCAATGCCTAGTTCCCCATCCTTGCACCTCCTCATCAGCTATACCTATCTCAATACAAACAACTTGTAGGGAAAGTCCTAGCAACCTCTACCATTACTTCTCTGATGAAGACCTCCCCAGTCCCCACCTGAGGTAACAGGACCTCCCTATACCGCAAATGAGTTTCATCATCAGTTGCAAAGGGGCTAGAATGAACACCATCTGGAGCTATTTCTGAAAGTATATTTTTGTAGGTGCGCTTAGTGCTTAGTAGTTCATGAGAAGAGGTTGTGGAATAGTAATACCAAATCCAACTTCTGAAGCAGGGTATATCTGGTTCACTTTTCATAGGTTTCCTAATATAAAAAAAGCCCTGTTCTAGCAAAGTAAAAACTCTAGTTTATATTGCAAGGAAATGGGCTGGCCAAATACGTTGTTGATCTTTTTCAACACACTAAAATGGATAATGCCAGACGATAGTCTTTGCCGCCATTACAAGTAAGAAGATGGCTGCAACTGATGGTGTTCCTCTCATTGGTCCTATCGAATACCAACATGTGTTCAGTTCTCTTCAATATTTGTCTCACTCGACCTGATTTGGCTTACATGGTTAATCAAGCATGACAATTTGTGCACCAAACCACCATCATTCATTGGACAATTGTGAATTGTGTTTTACACTATCTCAAGGGAAATTATAACAATTGTATTATAATTCAACATGGATCATAATCACAGTTACAAGTTTACCAGGACACTGATAGAAGAGGTGATCATCACTTCACTGGGGGTTATTGTGTTTTGCTTGGTATTGGTCCAATATCATGGAGTGGTGCAAATTAGCAAATGGTATCGCACTTAAGTGCAATAGCCGAATACCATCCATTAGCTCACACTAAAATCGAAATTTCTTGGTTAAACTCCTTATTCAAAGACCTTATGATTGCTCTTTCTTCTATTGTTCGGTGTGACAATATCAACTCCATTGCTCTTACCTCCAATCCTGTATTCCATTCTAGAATTAAAAACTTGGGAGTTGATTACCACTGTGTTTGTGATAAGTGTAGTTGCCAAAGAATTGGATGATAGGTACAAGTGCACCGAAGGACCTATCCACTTTGCACTTTCAAAATTTGAAAAACCAAGCTTATTATGGCCTGGTAGCATCCAACAAGATTGCAGGGGCAGTGTTAGAGAAAACCACAATCTTCTCCATGATTTTTGAATTGGATGACTAGCGAAAGCAATACCCTTTTTTTTATCAACTTATTGCATATAAGGAAGTCCATCCCTTGATTAGAGCAATTGTGTTAATGGTAAAAATCATATTCTTAGATTGAAGGAATCAAGTTGTAAAGTCAAAAGAGTGTAATGATTATATATTAACAATATATTTATATAAAACTTCAAGACTAAGGTTTGAGCTTAAAGGTTCTCTGTTTTCATCTGTCTGTTCTAGTTTATTTCACAATTTGGATGATTCACAAACCTTTTAAGATAAAGCTTATGGTAATTATTCAACATCTTAAGAAATCAATACAACGGACTTTAATCTATTTTTACCATGTCCTCAACAAGATAACCCTATAATTTTCTAACAAGGTCTTCAGAAGCAGCTAGATTATCAAACCTACAGCTACAGATCAAAGCCATGCCTATATGTTCTTATGCACATCCAATACAAGCATTATATGCAATAAATGTGTTAAGTTCAGCACGAAGTAGTCTTACCTTTGTATTCAAGGAAGTATATTGTTTGAGCGTTCTGGGACCATTCAATACTTGGGACCCTGGTCCAAATCTTACAGCCAATGTCATCCTGCTTTGAAGACGCATAGGCCACACAAGAACAGTTGTTCAAGCATCTGTTCTGACAATCCACACGGGTCAGGTTGTCACTCTCATTAAATTCGAACACATCGCCATCCACTATGTGAGCTGAATCTTTAATAAATGTGTAATCATGTCTCCTGCACTCCGGAAGTGTTTGCTTCACACATCCTCCACTTGAAGCAGGGGAAAGAGTACTACATTCAACAAGCAACCTTTCACATAAATAAAGGTTTCCCAAGTGATTTATCCTTAAGCGTGGGAATATTGCATCATTACTCGAGTAATTGAAGTATGTTTCATTCTCATTCGTTATCTTCACAAAGGAGTAGTAGGCACCTCTTTGGTCTGGTAAAGTGAAACCATTTGTTGGCCACGACTGGTAACCCTTTTCATTCGAAAACCCACCAGTCCAATAGGCTTCCCCGTGCCACAAGATGACAAATTCATTTCCTGGTTTAGGGTCCTTGTTCATGCCAAAGGAAAAGGACCCAAAGTCAGGTATCACAACACTTCTCCATGATCTTAAAGTCCAATTATGTCCAGTTATTTTGTTGACTCCCAGTTTCATCCCTGGTAGAAGTGTGTCAGTGGGATAATCAAAGCTTTGCCACAAATCCTGCTTCACAGTTCCATCTGAATTCAGTTCTCGTAGAACAAAATTACCGGTATCAAGTAGAACAGCACTAGTGTTACTAGCTCCTTGAGTTGAATATAGTGAAATAGAATGACCCTCGTCACCGTATGAAATTTTCAAGCTCCCATAGTCATCAATAGTAAGACTTGAAGATTTGCCAAAGATTGGAGCGTCTGGATTGGCAACCCACACTACATCCGAGAGGCGGTCACCACTGTACCATATACCTAAGTAGTAATTGTTAGGTGTAAGGTTGAAGAATCCTAATCTAAAGCTTCCATCAGCTGAAACTAATTCACCACCATCTTTGAGCTCCTGTCGTTGCACTAATGTGTTTGTCTGCTGGGGAGAAGATGGGCCTAAGATGAGTAGAAAACATAATAAATTGAAGATAAATTTTGGTGCTATGGTTGCCATGAAAGACAATCTTTGATTCTCTTTTCGGTAAGCTATGGTGCAGGCAAGAATTCGGTTTGTTCACATATTAAGCACAACGAAGGAAAAACAATCTCCAGGGGATGCTGTGGAGATTTCCAGAAAGCTAAACTTGTGGTTCATATTCATGTAACAAAAAAATGTGTCATAATAAGCCGGTTGGACCGGTACTACTTAGCCATCTATGTTGAATAATTGAACAAATATGATTGACATTTCAGAGCAATGTGGAACTATGTGGAGGTAGCCGCGTCTAAATGGCTCACCAAACCATCCAAGCTAGCCTCCATTGACTGTCAGGAGGCAACCACTGATGAACAAGGGTGCCGTGAGATGCTGCTAAAGAAATTGAGGCACCGTATGCACCCATGCGTGGACTGGAGGGGAATCTATTAAAATCCAGCACTGAACCAAAATAATAATTATCTCAATTTTTTTTTTTTTTTTTTTGAGCAGAATAATTATCTCAATTAATATAAGGTCTACATGTATGCATATGCCAAATACATGAAATACCCAAATACATTTCCCCTCCACTCCACATCCGGGTGTGTACAGTGTGGTCAAATTTTCGCCTATTTTTGCATCGAATTGATGGCATTGCTACTTCATTCCATTATCCAATTTTCTTAGCAAAATAATATTTTATTTTCTGATTAAGCATTCAATTCAAGTCTCCTCGTTACCTTGCACTTGTAAGTGTTTCAAGTTATTTTAGTTATTTCTTAAAAACATTTCAAGTAATATTTAGTCATATTTTTGCATTTAAAGTTATTTCTTCATTTAAATTTCAGTTATATATATTCTCAATTTATCCTCTTATTCTGATATTTTACTAATAAAACTTTAAATTATGTGTAATTGTAGTAGTTAATAGCCCCTTTCATCTTTTTCTTTTTTTTTTTTTTTTGGTAAATTCTATTAATATATCCTGAGGTTTGGGCTAATATACCAACTAGGTCCAAGACTTTTTAAAACTAACTAATTTAGTCCTTAAAGCCAACTTAATCCCTAAAACGGTTGATAAAAAATAACTAATTGTTTTGGGACTAAATTGGCTAGTTTTAAAAAGTCTTGGACCTAGTTGGCATTAACCCAAACCTCAAGGTTTGTTAGTAGAATTTACCCCTTTTTTTTTAAATGCTTAAATTACAATTTACATCGTTATTATTTGGGGTCATTTTGATTTTGTCCACTAAAATTTAAATTTTGATTATGAACTCTTAACGTTATGCAGTATTTTGATTTGATTTCTTACATGCATGTCTGGTAGCATGTGTCTTTTAATGGCCTCAACTCAAAATGACATAGTTTTAATTAAAATGTGTCATTTTGAATTCTTTTGAGCCACATCAGAATCTTTTAAAATAATCCATATTATTTTTTTTTATTACTCCTTGCCTATTTTATTTCTTTGTCATTTTCTATTATGATATTTTTCAATAATATTAATACCACACACAAACACACATACTATGCCAAAACTGTCCTACGTGCCTATGACTATGATCAATTATGTCACTATCACATGTACACCATCATTTGGTCAAACTTTTACTCAAGGAAGTTTTTCTGCTCGTGATATTAACACAAAAATGGGAAATTTTATTCAAAATTATTAAAAGTTGGCATATGTTAATTCCTACGTACCACTCTGCAGCTGCCACTTCAACTAATCGAATTACGTCGATCCTTTGGCACGTCCAGATTATATATATTATATTCACTGCAACTGATTTGGAGGCACTCTTCAACTAGGTTTCATCTCACCATAATATCCATTTTTGTGTACGCTTTTGACCACATCAGGCAATTCTCCGTGGCTCAAGCTATAATCATGTGACTTTTATTAATCCATCTCTTTTTTTTTCTCTCGTAAATTCGTCGCCTCTCATATTCTTCATGTTCACATTGCTAATGGGTCAACTACGACTATTACTCATTCTGAATGTACCACTGCACAAATGACTTTTCCTTAAACTTCATGACCCCACTAAGGGAGGCTCTGGATATTTTGTAATTTTCGCAGATGATTATTCTCGTTATTCTTAGCTTTATATATCATTAAACATAGATTTGATGTGATTGATATTTATCTTAATTTTATAAAAAGGATTGCTATTCAGTTTTCCAAAACAATTAAAATCTTGAATTTTAAGAATGCCATGGAATATGAACAACTTGATTTCATCAGTCTCTTAAATGGTCATCACTGTTTTTGTCCTACATCCCAGTAAAATGCTCGAGACGAACGCAAATATCGACTTAATTATATTCGTGCTCTACTCATCTCAAACTATTTTCTTGAATCATTATGGGGAGCAGCTTCCTTAACTGTAGTCTATACCGAAAATTGACAAATTGTATCATTTTCTTTGTCTTGACATCAAGTCTCATTATGGACAATTGTATGCTATAGTGCATGTCTCATTCTTCTTCAACCTCATGAACAAACCAAACTCGAGTCTTACATTTTTTTGATGAAAAGGAAATTCAGTTAAAACAAACTAATGAGCAACAATAGGTTCAGGACAAAGCCTGTTAGAGTACATGCCACTAAGGTCATTCTCAAAAACTAAACTAATGTCCACAGGCGGACTTTCAAAGGAAGTAAAAACTAAATGTTGACTGATGCTCATCCTAGCTAGACTGTCCGCGCAACGGTTAGTTTGCTAGAAGCAATGTTTAAATTGGATCTGATGAAAGCGGGATGCCAGCAACCTGCAATCATCCAAAATAGGAGAAATGACATTATTCACATACTCAGAGTTACCTAAAGCATCTACAATGGATTTAGCGTCTAGTTCAACAATCAAAGAGAATATATTCAAATTGTAGCACATTAACAGCCCATCCCTCAGCCCCCACAACTCAGCCACAAAGCTAGTTGTTAACCCAATTTGCCTAGCGAAGCCCCTCACCCATCTGCCATGCTCATCTCGAACTACACCACCACAATTAGCTATCCCCAGGTTCCCAGCAGATGAACCGTCTGTGTTGAGCTTCATCCATCCTCCAAGAGGTCGCTCCAACGAATTCTCTTAACTCTCTTACATATCGGCATTCTTAGGGAGGAAAAGCAGTGAATGTACTCCGTCACTTGGTTTACTATCTCAGTTGCCAATTTTGGATTTTGGATTTTCCTTCTAAACACAACTTGATTTGTATCCTTCCATATCAGTCAGACTGTAAAAGAGAATAAAATTCTCCACGGAATCTTTGCAAGATTGGCACTCCCATTCTGTCTTCCATTGAAATTCAACCATTCTTGGAGATTGCTATCCCAAAACATCGTGTTAGATGATCTGACCCCCAAACGAGACCAAACAGATTTTACTCCATGACAGTCCCAAAGGACGTGAAGAATGGTTTCCGGCTCACCTTGGTAGATGGGGCAATCCTCCTCCTCTACAATACCTCTTCTCACAAGGCAAGCCATAACTCCGATGCTACTGTGAGTGCACATCCACAAAAACGTTTTACTATGGGCAAAGTATCAGCTTTCCATATCCAATTCACATCAAAAGAAGTATTGGAGTCAGGACCCAAAAAGAACTTGTACGCACTCTTTAAGTCAAAAGTCCCATGAGAAAAGCCAACCCAAGCTAATTTGTCGCTTCCTCTGGTTGTAAAAGCAATCGGCGTGGCCTAAATTAGCATTTTAATTTCTAATAGGAGATCAAAGGATAGTTTATCCCAATCCCAACCATAATCTAGAATAATGTCCTTTATCTCAAGTTAGCTGGCTTCCTGTGACAAAGGCCCCTGAATAAGCTGCCTGAGAGGCCCTTTGCTCGTCCAGCTACTATGCCAAACATTCAAATTACTGTCTCTGCCTACCAGCCACCTATTACCTTTATTGAATGTTTCCATCCCTCTTTTCATTGTTGCCCAAGTTAAAGAACACGGAAGATTATTGGCATTACGGGTATAGTATTTTCTCCTTAAAACTTGGGCCCACGGTGTCTTTTTCTCCGTATGAAATCTCCAATTAAGCTTGGTTTAAAGGGCTACATTTCTTCCCGTCGATGATTGCAACTCGAGCCCCCCTTCCTCCTTCGGTCTAGTCACCTTCTGCCAATCGACCCAATGCACTTTGTTGGCTGATTCTGTGGAACCCCATAAAAAATTCCTATCAACCCGATCTATCCCATCCAAGATTTTGACAGGTAGGTGAGTGCACTACATGACATAAAAAGGAATTGCAGCTAAAGAGGTTTGAATCAGCACTATACGCCTCGCCAATGATAGCATGTTTGCTTTCCATCCCAATAATTTCTATTTCACTCTATCTAGAATGAAATTATAATCCTGGGAAGAAATTCCCAGTTGTTTCATTGGAATGCCAAGGTACTTTCCAAGGAAAGGGGTAGAAGAAAATCCAAGGATGTCACTTAAAGACTCCCTGGTATCCCTATCCACATTAGGCAAAAAATAGACTCTAGATTTTGATTCACTTAACGATTGTCCCGTCATGTTGTAAAATGTATCTAACACATTAGTAATGGCAAAGCAATTCACGTAGTTAGCCTTGCCAAAAAACACAAGGTCGTCCGCAAACAACAAGTGGGAGAAGGCAAGGCCTCTTTGAGAAGCTTTAACTGGCTGCCATAATTTTTTACTGCATTTCTCCTCAATAAGCTGGCCAAGGAAGTCCATGCATAGAATGAATAGGTAAAGGGAAAGAGAGTCCCCTTGCCTTATTCCGCTTGTTGGATAAATTGGATCCAAAGCTTCTCCGTTAAACAAGATTGATGTAGACACCGAAGTTACACAACTCATTATCAAATCAATAAGGTCTTCTAGCATGTTTACTTTAATGAGCGTCTCTCTTATAAAACTCCATTCTAACTTATCATACGCCTTCTCCAAATCTATTTTAAGCGCCATGTATCCAACCTTCCCCTTTTTCTTTCCTAAAGAGTGAATGATTTGCTGCGTTATTATGGCATTATCAATACCTTTTCTTCCCGGTACAAAAGCCGTTTGTAGTGGTGAGATGAGCTTCTCCAAGAGAGGTCTCAGTTTGGCCACAATAATCTTCATGACTACTTTATAAATTGTATTACATAAGCTAATAAGTTTGAAGTTGCCCAAATTTTTTAGGCCTTGAATCTTTGGTATAAGGGCTATGTAGGTTATGTTCAGGTACTCGGGAATTTTTCTTTCCTCGAAAATCTTTTTAACTTCATCAACCACTAATTCTCCCACTGTAGGCCAGAATCTTTGAAAGAAACCCGTGTGGAGACCATCCGGCCCTGGAGCTTTAAAAGCTTTAAGGGACCACAATGCTGCTTTAACCTCCTCCTCTATAACACCACCACTAATGCTAACCTTTTTCTCTTCCAAGAGTCTAGGCTGCCATTGAGAACAAATACAAGGTGCTCGAGAAGATGTGGAAAGAGATGTCGTATAAATCTCCTTGAAGCCCCTCTGAATAAACTCCTTGATTTGACTTTCCTCACTCATCTACTCCCTTGCTGCATTTTTCATGGCCACAATCTAATTCCTCTTTCTTTTGACCACGTTGAGACATGGTGGAAAGTCGTGTTGCGGTCATCCTGAATCATCCAATTAACTCTGGATTTCAAAGCCCAAAGTTCCTCCTCTTGGCTAAGAATCATATCAAGTTCCTTCAGTAGCTTGTTTTCAAGATTAAGGAGGAAACTTGAATGCTTGATAGATATAGCTCGCTAAATACCATTCAATCTTGCCATAAGATTCTTCTTTCTTGCAAAAATATTTCCAAATTGAGTCTTGTTCCAAACTACAGCTTCCTTCGTAATTCTTTCAATGGCATCCTTGAGCCTCGGCATCTGCCTCCATGCCTAAGAAATAATTTTTGGAAAGGAGGAATCTAGCAGCCAGCAAGTTTGGAATTTAAAAGGTTTCCCTTTCCTACTAAGAACTCTTGGCCGCATCTCCATCAAAACAGGGCAGTGATCTAAATGACTCCTAGTGAGGTGCACAATTTTAGCATTCGGATATAACAGACACCAACTTGGATTAACAAAAAACTCGAGTCTTACTCTTGCTAATTTTATGTCCATTTTTTCTCACATGGTACTTACTATAGAACAAAGCAACAAATTGAGCTTTAGAAAGCCGTTTCACGTTACCGCACCCATTTTCTTGCTCGATAGTATTTTAGAAAGATTGTAAGGTGTTTAGGCTTTACTATTAACATAGAAATGGCTTTTTCAGCTTACTCTACGTATTTCAAAACATATAATCTTTTGAAAAACACACCATTCTCTTTCTCATCTCCAAAATTTGTCATCTTGAGTTTTAGGGGATGATAGACTGATAAGGTGACAAGCCTCTAATTGAATTCCTAAACTTATAAACTAAGTTATTTAGCTTTACTAATAAGACAAACAAAGTAATAGGGCTAATCTATCTAGGGCTACTTTTCCTATAAATATGTTGTGCTAGTACAATTTTACGTTCGAACATCAATTCAATCTTCCTTTCTTTAATTTTAAAGTAACGACATAACTTACTTTTGAGGGCACTGCGGCACAATCGGTTCTTGAGCCTTATTAACAAGTAGGTTTACAAGTCATTCCTCCTCTGGCCTCCGGTTTCTCCTATTCTATTGGTGACTTTGTTTTCAAGTCTTCCTGTGGGCTTATTAGTTATTACCATTTATCCTAGTCAATAGGTTTTAGGTCATGGTTTTAAGATTATGGTTTTTCTTTTTCTTTTTTTGTGGATGAATTTAAGATTTAAACATCAGTTACTCTAGATTAGTATTATATTAAAATCTAATTTTGTGAATTTAAAAAAAAAAAAAATCATTGCAAAATTATTCTATATTTGTAATCATTAACATATTACATTGACTCCTAAGTAAGTTATTTTAGTTAAGAATACATTAGCTATTCTAATTAGATTTAAACACATGGATTCATTGATCAATGAAGTATAACTTTAAACAATATTTTTGTTTTTAAAATAATTAAATTCAATACAATATGTGTTTGAATTTAATTAAAATACATAATTTACTTCACCCAAGGATTTATACATTTTTTAATTAAGATAGAAATTTTACTTTAACCTAATTTAAGTGTATATATGTATGAAACTCCCCATGATTTTTTTTTATGGCAGAGCCAAGAATTTATTGGTGGGGGTAGGCGTGAGTAAAAAATAAGATGATTATTTTTTTTTCTGTATGTACAACTTCCACGTTATATACAATACAACTATATTATATAATAGTCTAAAAAATTATTAACAATTTAAAGATGGTTAAGACGACAATTATTAGATGCATAAACAAATAGAATTAAATAACTAATCATACATTTTTTATCAAATTAATAATAACTTATTATATATATATAAGTTATATCAATTGAATAAAAAAAATATAGAATAAATAAGAATAGTAAGACATTTAGGAGTAGGGTTAATTTGAAGTAAGTTTGAAATTAAAAAAATAATACTCTAGTAATAAATTTTTGCTTTTGTAGTGTATGATTTTTTAAATATGCACGTGGTCAGTCTCTTGGAATTGGAGTGAGCAATAAAAGATTTTTTGGACTTGGAAATATGTAGAGCACTTATCAAAATACTTAATTGAACATAGAGAAAAACTAAGAAAACATAATAAAAACTAAGGATCCAGTTCAAGCTTATTTCAATTGGGCTTAACAAAAAATTTAAAGTCAAGGTGTTCAAATTTTTATTGTAGGGGTCAAAACAAAAAAAAAAAAAAAAAAACAAAAAATTAAAATTATATATAATTTTTCTTTTTGAACTAAGTCAGGGGGTTCATTTGAAACACTTATACTTGTGAAGTGACTATCACACTAAACCTAAAGATTTATACCTAAATTTACCTTTTTATTTTTTATTTTTTAAAAATAAATTTAGCCCTAGTAATTTTTATTTTCTTGACAGAAAATGATTCCCTTGTTCAAAAAGAAAATTACTTGTCCAGAGAGTAATCTTTCTAAAAAATAATTAATTATCCCCCCCCACCCCCACATCAGAGATTTTCTCAAATTTTCTTTTAGACTCCGTAATCTCTCTTTTTTGTTGCTTGCTTCAATTTTTCTTTACAGGTCTTTTCTATTTAAGTAATGCTACGTTCACAATATTTTCACAACAAATTATAGATGGTTAGTTATTATTAGTTATAATTTGAATTTATCACTAAAATTACTTTTTTATCCCACCAATAACAACCTGTAACAACATGCTACTTAAGATTTGTTATGAAAATATTATGAAAAGGTTATGGACATAACTGATGAAGCGTGAATTTGTTAGTAGAATTAGGCAGATGGAATCAACATCCGGTCCGTGTGAATGTATCCTCAAAGATGGTCACCGGTGTGGTGCCTGCCACAACGCCTCCGATGCCAAAGTTAGAATAGGAAAGCACTTTGTGAAATGAAAATAGATTAGCAAAATAAAAAGGGGTGTTTCTTAGTGAAATGTATCTACCTCTGGTTGGCAATGTGAGGGGCTATATATGTTGCCCTGGGGTTCTAGCCGTTGTGATTGGCATTATGATGTTAATGTCTTCCTTTGGTAACGCCTCCTGCCTTCAATGTGCTTTCAACGGTCTATACAGTTGGTTCTGTAACCGTCCGAGGTGTTATTGATGGCGTTGAATGATCCAGCTGTCTTCGTCACTGACGGGGCAAGTGTTAGGCTCTTCACTTGGAGATTTCCTCGTCAGTATGCCTTATCTCTTCTGTGGCCTATTTCGTCAGTCCCATCAGATGCCCCCGGATTCTATGGTCGTTGGGACATGTCATGATGACCGTAGAAGATGAAAGGTCCTTGGCCTGTGAGTGACTCTTGGACTTCGTGCTGTATTAAATGCGTAGTGGGGGCACTACAAACTTCATGGCCACATGGTGCATATTTGTTGGTGGATTTCTTTGCACGACCCTTGGGTTTCCCGCTGCTTTTCAGTTACTTGGGTTTTAGTTTTTAAACTTCCTTTCACTTCCCCCTTTACTTTTCCTAATTTCCTTATCCCTTGCTCTAAGTCTTTTCTTCCCCATTTTGTTCTTGCTACCGCTCCGACTTTATTCCAATGACTCTCCTTCTCAAATTTGCGCTGCGTTTTCTCGAGGTATGTTTCTCTTTTTCCTTTCCTTCTGCCTCCTTTTTCTTTCCCTTTGCTATTTGTTGTGAGTTTCTAATTTTTTCCTTTTTCTCACTGTGATTGTCTTTGTTTTGTGGCTTTTGGGGTTTTAGTATTTACCTCGCTCTTCTGCGTCTTTTTCTGGGTCTCCATGGTTGGTAGTTCTGAGGTTAGAATAGCTTGCCCCTCAATTTCTTTCCTTTTTGAGCATTTGGGGGGGTCTGTAGGTGTTTTCCCAAACATTGAGGGCTTTGTTTTCGTGGGTAACAGTTTAGGTGTTGTGTTGGCTGAGTTGTGTCCTTTGCTCCGTCAATCCATAGATTGGTTTGCGAGTCTGATTAAAGAGCAGGAGACGATGTCTAAGGCTAGATCTAGTGAGCTCGACACTGGGTTGTCATCTAATGGTGAGCCGGTGGAGGGAGATACCACCGTCTCTAACCTTCGAGAGGTTAGGGCTTTTTATGCCCTTAAGGAAGTGTGTGGGCTAGATGCCAAAACCGTAAGTAGATTTAGGGACAGATTCCAATTTCCGGAGAGGGTTCGCGTTCGTCGGTCCAATGACGAGGATAGGGCTTGCCACTTCTTTCCTGGTGAGGTCTGCTTCTATGAGGCTACCTTCACTTGTGGCTTTAGGTTCCCCGTCCACCCGTGGATCATGGAGCTGTTGGATCATTTTGGCATTGCTCCCGGGCAGCTTATGCCCAACTCGTGGAGGATAGTGGTTAACTGTATGGAAATATGGTCAGCCGCTATCGGGGACACGATTAAACTAGCTGAACTCGTCCATCTATACCGGTTGAAAGGGTCTAAAGAGTATAGGTATTACGAGTTAGTGCCCTGGGAGAGGAAAACCAGGATTGTCAAGGGTTTACCATCGTCATTCAGGTATTGGAAGTCAAGATTTTTCTTTGTGTCCGGGGATGATTTTGAGACTTCTTCCAGCCAGGATTGGGGTGATGTCCCGAGATTGCTTCGTCGGTGGAGAACCCCGACCTTAGGTGCGTCAGTATTTCTTCTCGTTGTTTTCAGTTTAGTTGTGTTTGCTGTCGTTGTTGACATCGTGCCTCTTGTCTTGTGCAGTAAAGAGACGACCTAAGCTCAAGAGTAGGTATAAGGAGCGTGTTGAGAAGGCCATACAGCACGCTGAGTCGATAGAAAATTGGGAGGACTTGGTTAACCCGCGGACACTTGCTTTCAATCATCTTGGTCCCGACCCGTCCTCCTACATTCTGCGAACCCTTGGCATTGAAGAAAAAAAGAGTAAGTGTCAAGATCGTCAGTGTTTACTTTCTTTTAAGCACCCTTTTGTTTTTCACGAGTGTTTTCTTTTTGCAGAGATGATGACTAAGTTCAACAAGGACATGTATGCCAAGATGAGGTCCAAGAAGGACAAGCCTTTGTCCAGTATCGGGAAGAAGGGAGTGCACGTGACTGGAAAAGGCCCTTTTGCTACTTCAGTTACTTCAGTTACTCCCGTCATCTCCGGTGTTGAGACCATGAGGATGACTTCTCCAGCTGTTTCGGTTGAAAAGATTCCCACTCCTTCATCGAAGAGGCCGCGCATATCAGGCAAGGAGAAGGAGAAGGCTGATTCTCAATCATCCACCGTATGGGGAGATGAAGGTCTGGCTGTAGACAGGGCGCATGGAGTTGTCACTACCGAGGATTTAAAGGTTTTTACCGGCGTGCCTTTCAATGTGGTCATAAATCAACAAGTCCATAAGCTCGTCCAGGTAATCTACCCGTGCGCTTCTAGTATTTTTCTATCTTTTTACTGACGATTTTAGCTTTCTTTTTAGGTGTTGGGGGAGAGTCTCCACATTGCTTCGGAGTATCTTACTCAGGAGGCTAAGGTGGCGTCACTAATGTCCAAAATGGAGGCCCTAGAAGAGGAGAATTCCACAGTGAAGAAAAAGCTCAATGAATCCATGAACGAGGTCAATACCTTGAAGGAAAGCACAAAGACTTTGACTGACGATCTCCGTGAAGAGCGTCAGTTAACTTTGGAGAAGGATGAACAACTCCTGGCAACCAAGGAGAAGCTCAAGACTATTGCTGTCAGGTCCGTCGAGGCTTTCCAGCAGACTGAGGAGTACAACATTGTGCTCTTTAGTTGGTACTTCAAAGGTTTTGAGCTTTTAAGGCGGTACCTCGTCAAGCATACCACTGGAGTTAATCTGCAAAATTTGGACCTTGAAGTGGTGGACCAGGAGATGTCGACTGACGAGGCTACCCAATCTTCTACTCCGGAGGATGATGTCCTCGAAAAGACTCCTGCTGATGACGCTACTGCTGCCGGAGATGATGCTTCCATGGGTGATGACGCGGTTGTTGGCCCATGAATTTCATATTTGTGAAAATTTCCTCTTTCCTTCTGTTAGCCCGCCATGTTTTGGGCTTTTTGTAAATCTAACTTTAGAACAATTTAATTTGTCCTAAGGACAATTTTTTGTGTTGCCCAGTGTTTATGGGTCTTTTTTTTTTTTTTTTGGGTAGAACAACAATGGTAATTGCCCTTGGTTTTTGGGATTTTAATTGAATTTGCAGCATACTTACCTGTTCGTCAAGTGCTTATGCCGTTTTATATTCGTCCATACCTTGTACTTAGCATAAATTTTTAGCTGTGACCTTTCCTTTTCATTCGTCATTGATTTACTACTTTGTCTGCAACTCACGATCCTTCAGAGGGGCTTGGATACAGCCTGAGTTTTTTTTTTTTTTTTTCGTCGGTAACTTGCGTCCGTCATGCGGAATCTTGTTATTTGCGCCCGCCTAGGGATTGTTCCCGCGTCAGTAACTTACATCCGTCAAGGCGGAATCTTGTTACTTAGCCCTTTTTGACTCATACCTTTTCAAGGGATTTTGTCATGTCTGTGGATTCGTCAGTAACTTACATCTGTCAAGGCAGAATCTTGTTACTTAGCCATTTTGACTCACACCCTTTCAAGGGATTTTGTCATGTCAATGGATTCGTCAGTAACTTACATCCGTCAAGCGGAATCTTGTTACTTAGCCATTTTGACCCACACCCTTTCAAGGGATTTTGTCATGTCAATGGATTCGTCAGTAACTTACATCCGTCAAGGCGGAATCTTGTTACTTAGCCATTTTGTGTTATACGGTTGACTACACCTGTTTACATAGAGACATTAGATGAATAATTCTTTTATTAATTTCAGAAATTAATATATTTTGTTTGTTACATCTATTGGTGGTACTTCTTCAAATGCTCAATGTTCCACGGTCGAGGGAGTCTCTGCCCGTCAATGGTTGCCAGGTGGTAACTACCTTGCCTTGAGTAGTGAACGACTCGGTAGGGTCCTTCCCATGTGGGACCCAGTTTTCCCTGGGCAGGGTCTTTAGTTCCTGTGGTGATCTTGCGTAGGACGAGGTCACCTATGTCTAGTCGCCTGAGTTTAACCCTCTTATTGTAGTATTCCGCCATTTTCAGTTGGTACTTTGTCGTCTTGCTGGAAGCTTTGTCTCTAACTTCGTCCAAATAGTCCAGGTTGAGTCGCAGTTCATCGTCATTGCCCCCTTCATTGAATGTCTCTCGCCTGATGCTCGTTACTGCTACTTCGACCGGGATTACTACTTCAGTGCCATAGGTAAGCCTGAAGGGCATTTCTCCTGTTGAGGTTCTTGTCGTGGTTCTATAAGCCCACAGGACATTTGGTAATTCTTCTGGCCAAGCACCTTTCGCCTCGTCCATCTTGGTCTTGATAATCTTGAGCAGCGTCCGATTCGTTACTTCCGTCTGTCCGTTTGCCTGTGGATGCCCTGGGGAGGAGAACCGGTTCTTGACTCCAAGTTTTGAACAGAAGTCTCTGAAGCCTTGGCTGTCGAACTGCCTCCCATTGTCTGATATAATCGTCAAGGGAATCCCGAACCTGCAGATTATATTCTTCCACACAAAGCTCCGAATTCTTGCCTCAGTGATTGTTGCTAAAGCCTCTGCCTCAACCCACTTTGTAAAGTAATCAATAGCAACCAGGAGGAATTTTACCTAACCTTTACCTTGGGGTAGTGGACCGACGATGTCGATTCCCCATTGTGCGAATGGCCACGAGGAGGATATCGTCGTCAGTCTCTCTGCTGGAAGCCGTTGTACATTCCCGTATCGCTGGCACTTGTCGCACTTCTTGACGATTTCCACAGCGTCCACCTGCATAGTAGGCCAGAAATAACCTGTTCGTAGTACCTTGTTTACCAGGGATTTGGGGTTGGCGTGGTTGCCGCAAATTCCTCCGTGGATTTCTTCCAATATGTATCTGGCTTCTTCTTTGTCGACACACTTCAAGTAAGGCATGGAGAAGCCTCTCTTGTATAAGGCGTCATTGAGGATCGTAAATCTAGCCGCCCTCTTCCTGATTTTTTTAGCCTCTTCTGTATTCTGAGGTAGGTGCCCATCTTGGAGGAAAGATATTATTGGTGTCATCCAGCTGTTTATGCTCTGGATTGTGAATGTTGAGGCTTCTTCAATGCTGGGGTGTTTCTGGACTTCCATCGCCAAGTCCGTGCAAATTTCCCCTTCTTCTGACGATGCTAGCTTCGAGACTTCGTCTGCCCCCACATTCTGACTTCTTGGTATCTGTATGAATTCCACCGTATCGAACTCCTGAATCAGATGTTTTATCAGCTGGAGGTATTTCTGCATTTTCTCCTCCTTTGCTTCGTACTCCCCCCTGATCTGCCCGATGACCAGCTTTGAATCATTTTGAACTAACAGGTTCTTAGCTCCAAGCGCCTTCCCGAGTCTCAATCCTATCAGTATCCCTTCGTATTCAGCTTCGTTGTTGGTTGCCGAAAATTTCAGTTGAACTCCATACTTGAGTGTCTCTCCATCGGGGGTGGTTATGACGACCCCTACTCCCCCCCCCCCCCCTTTTGAGCTGATGAACCATCAGTATGTACCGTCCATTGCTCGGATTCATCAGTGAGACTATTCTCGTCTGGAAAGGTGAACTCCGCGATGAAGTTTGCCAAAGCTTGTGCTTTGATGGCTGTTCTGGGATGGTACTCGATATCAAATTAACTTAACTCAATTGCCCACTGGATCATTCTTCCGACTGCCTCAGGTTTGTTCATGGATTTTTTGATAGGTTGGTTTGTCATCACCAGGATAGGATTCGCCTGAAAATATTGCCTTAGTTTGCGTGAGGCCACTATTAATGCAAACGCGATCTTTTCAATTCTTGGATACCTGGACTCAGCCCCTTGGAAGGCTTGGCTGACGTAGTAGATTGGGAGTTGTTTCTTGTCTTCTTCTCTGATCAGGGCTGCACTCACCGCTGTGGCTGATACAGCCAAGTACAAATATAGGTCTTCCCCCTCCTTGGATGGATTTAAGAGGGGTGGATTACTCATATAACGTTTGAGTTCTTGGAATGCTGCTTCACATTCGTCGGTCCAAGCGAAAGCCTGCTTCAATGTTTTGAAAAAGGGCAGGCACTTGTCCGTCGCTCTAGAGACGAACCTGTTTAAAGCTACAATCCTTCCCGTAAGCTTTTGGACTTCCTTGACGATCCTGGGCGAGGCCATGTTGATTATGGCTTGCACTTTTTCCGGGTTTGCTTCTATTCCTCTCTGGGACACCATGAATCCCAAGAACTTCCCTGAAGCTACACCAAAAACACACTTACTAGGATTCAACCTCATCTGGTACTTTTTGAGGGTGGCAAACGTCTCCTTCAGATCGTCCAGATGTGCGAGTTCTTCCTTACTCTTGATGAGCATATCATCCACATATACTTCCATATTCCTACCAATCTGTTGGCCGAACATTTTGTTCACTAAAAGGCATAACCTTGTAATAATAGAGTCCTTGACTCGTGATGAAAGCAGTCTTCTCCTGATCTTCTTCAGCCATCCTTATCTGGTTATATCCTGAGAAAGCGTCCATGAACGTCAGCAACTTGTGTCCGGCTGTAGAATCCACAAGCTAGTCTATTCTTGGCAAAGGGAAACTATCCTTCGGGCATGCCTTGTTCAGGTCTGTGAAGTCTACACACATTCTCCATTTCCCATTTGCTTTCTTCACCAGGACAATGTTTGCGAGCCATTCAGGATAGTATACTTCCCTGATGAAGCCTGCTGTCAATAGCTTGGTAACCTCATCTGTAACTGCTTGGTCTCATTCCGGGGCGAAGACTCTTCGTCTCTGCTAGACGGGTTTTCTCTCCGGGTTCACATTCAACTTATGCTGAATGACTTCTGGAGCTATGCCCGGCATGTCCTCGTGACTCCATGCGAAAACATCTAGGTTTTCTTTCAGGAACTAGATGAGCTTTGTCCTCATCTCAGGGCTTAGCGTCGTCCCTATCTTCGTCGTCTTGTTTGCTTCTCCTTCGGCCAGCTCCACTATTTCCAGGGCTTCCATTTTTTCTTCTTTCTTCTCTTCAATCATCCATGTGTGGTTCTCCTTTGCAGCCAGGACGGCTTGATAACATTCCCTGGCTAAGACTTGATCTCCTTTTACTTCGCCGACACCGTTACCCATTGGAAATTTTACCTTCAAGCAATATGTTGACGTGGCTACTTTCCATTTGTTAAGTGTGGGCCTCCCAATGATCACATTATAAGATGACGAGCAATCTACCACCAGGAAATCTAATTGACGGGTCAGCTGCGCCGGGTAGGTCCCCACTGTTACTGTCAGCGTCACTATGCCCCTGGGATATACCCTATCTCCGCTGAAACTGACGAGGGGGAAGTCAAATGAACGCAGTCTCCTTGGATCTAGCTTCAGCTGTTGGAAGGCAGGGAGGTAGATGATGTCTGCTGAGCTACCGTTATCCACGAGGATCCTTTTGGTGTTGAATCCCTCTATGTTCAGCATTATAACCAATGGGTCATTGTGGGGCTGCTTCACTCCCCGGGCGTCCACTTCATTGAAGGACATGTCCTGGTCTGTCCATTACTGCTTGAACGGAGGTATCATGTGGATGCTATTCACTTGTCTTTGGTACGCTTTCTTGAGGGATCTGAATGATCCTCCTGTGAAAGGCCCTCCTGTAATCGTCTTTATCTCCCCGATCACGTTCTATGTAGGTTGGAACGGCTGATCGTCATTCTTGGAAGAGGACTCATGCTGACCTTTATTACCATCCCTGAACTTGTTATATTCTCCCTTCTTCACGTATCTTTGTAACTTGCCCTTCCGTATCAACTCTTCTATCTGTTCCTTTAGGTCCCTACAATCTTCCGTGTTATGGCCATGATCCTTGTGGAATCGGCATTACTTATTCTTGTCACGAATGTTAGAAGATGAGTGTAATGGTCTTGGCCATTTAAGATAGTGTTCGTCCTTAATCTGCATCAATATTTTGTCAATAGGCATAACTAGAGGGGTAAACTTTACCATCCGAGGACCTTTGTCTTCTTTTCTTCTGTTCCCGTCATTATTTCGACGATCAGGGGGCTCCCTCTTTTGACCCCTACACTCGTCATCCCTTCTTCCTTTGTCCCCTGGCCTCTCCACGTCTTTTATGGCTGCTAAAGCGTCTTCGGCATTCATATACTTCTGCGCTTTTATGAGCATTTCCGCCATCGTCTTTGGGGGGTTTTTCGCCAATGAAGCCACAAGATCTCTGGATCTCAATCCTGCTTTGAAGGTCGTCAGCTGTACCTTGTCATCAGCTTCGTCCACCTCTAGAGTCTCCCGAGTAAAACGTTTCACGTACGACCTCAGGGTTTCCTTCTCTCCTTATCTAATGGTGAGTAAGTGGTCCACCGGCCTCTTTGGACACTACCCCCCTATGAAATGACGCAAGAAGGCTTTGCTCAATTGCCCAAAGTTGTCCACGGACGATGTCGGCAACTTTATGAACCATTCCCTTGCAGCTCCCTTGAGAGTGGTGGGAAAGGAACGACACAATATCTCGTCGGGTGGCTGTTGAAGACCTAGCGTCGTCTTGAAGGTGTTAAGGTGATCCTGAGGGTCTCTGAGTCCGTCGAACGGCTCAAGCTGAGGTAAACGAAACTTTGACGGCACGGGGCATTCAAGTACCGCCGCGGTGAAAGGTGAATCCGTGGCCCTTACCGTTTTGTCTACGCTTCGGTCTGTCTTCTCCTTGATGGTGTTCTCAGTTCGTCCATCCCCTTCCTCATCTCTCAAAGGAGGTCCAAATTCTGTTCGTCCGGAGTAATTGGTCTTTGATGAATGCTCCTCCTCTGGCTATCCCCTTCTCCTTCCACGTTATCCTTGGATCGATTCTCTACCTGTTGAGCCTATTGCACCTGTTGAAGCCGTAGTTTCATTTCCTGATTTTGTTTGGTGGGTTCCTCAATGGTGGCTGCGAGAGCTTGAACTTGCTGGGCCAAGGCTGCGAAATCTGGGTTGGGTTCCATCTGAATGTAGAAGTTGATGGAAACTACGTTTTCAAATATGAATCCAAAAATGTCGTTTCCCACAGACGGCGCCAAACTGATGAAGCGTGAATTCGTCAGTAGAATTAGGCAGATGGAATCAACCTCCGGTCCCTGTGAATGTATCCTCAAAGATGGTCACCAGTGTGGTGCCTACCACAACAAACTGATGAAGCGTGAATTCGTCAGTAGAATTAGGCAAATGGAATCAACCTCCGGTCCGTGTGAATGTATCCTCAAAGATGGTCACCGGTGTGGTGTCTGCCACAACGCCTCCGATGCCAAAGTTAGAATAGGAAAGCACTTTGTGAAATGAAAATAGATTAGCAAAATAATAAGGGGTGTTTCTTAGTGAAATGTATCTACCTCCGGTTGGCAATGTGAGGGGCTATATATGTTGCCCTGGGGTTCTAGCCGTTGTGATTGGCATTATGATGTTAATGTCTTCCTTTGGTAACGCCTCTTGCCTTCAATGTGCTTTCAACGGTCTATACAGTTGGTTCTGTAACCGTCCGAGGTGTTATTGATGGCGTTGAATGATCCAGCTGTCTTCGTCACTGACGGGGCAAGTGTTAGGCTCTTCACTTGGAGATTTCCTCGTCAGTATGCCTTATGATCTCGTCTGTGGCCTATTTCGTCAGTCCCATCAATAACATTTCTCTTTCTAGTTCTATATGAGCTTTTGGAAAAAATGAAAATCAAAGAAGTAGGTTATAAATTTAAAATAAATAAAAATGGCATCAAAGGGGTCGTAACCCGCAACTCATAAGCCTTGTGTTGCCACAAAAGTGCAATATATTGGGTACACAGTTGTTACAATATTTGATTTATTCAAGAGGAAAATACAAATAGCTTAAAAACAAATATTTTATTAATACCAAATACCAAATAAATGCTAATTTGAATTTTCAGAAAGAATAAATTGATATAGGCTTTGGCCCCTAAATTGAAATCCTTGCTCCTTCTTCAGTCATGACTGATGTTGAGACAAATTATCAACATCGCTCAGTACTTTACCGCAATAGTTACAACATAAAGGCATAGTATCGTTGAAAGTGCAACCAGTTGGTGGAGCAGGGGGTTGAGGCCCTGGAGGGTATGCCATAACCAGCTTTTCAGGGCTCAACAACGTCGGTTTAGGGTTTGCCATAACCAGCTTTTCAGGGCTCAGTAACGTCGGTTTGGGGTCTGCCACTATTCGAACTCAAACATTTGCAATAGTTTAATACACAACATATATAATGGAAGAAGCAAGAGGATTCTCAATTAGTTCTTCTAACACAATAGGACAAAGGAAAAGATCTTGAATTTAAATAAATTAGCTAAATAAGGATATAGCAAAATGTTCAAACTTAAAAAACAATAAATAAAAATAAAAGCTGATGTTTTACCTGGAAGCTGCTTTGGATTATTATGGGAAGACATGTTCAATTGAGAAAGGCAAAAAGAGAGACAAAAAGAGAGGCAAGCAGAGAGAGTTAGGGTTATAATAAGGTATTTTGGGGACGTGACCTAGTTTGGGGCACTAGGTTTTGTAGCTCTATTTTTTGATAACTTAGCTGTTAATTTTTCAAAACAATAAAATAAAGATAAAGACAAGACATAATTACTTTCAGACATGCTGCCAAGATCTTACAATATCATCAAAACCAATTACTTGCATGCGATAATTAATAATAGATTATGCATGCCTGATGTATTGATTTAACTACGTAATAATGCGATTACAAGTTCTGTCTTTTTTATCTCTGCCTCTCCCCTTCCCGGTAACTGAAAAACTCATTCATGCAAAACAAATTAATAATAATAATAATTATTATTATTATTATTATTACCAAAAAAGTTATTCATACCAGGATATTAAAAAGTCTTTGATAATAACTCTAATACATAATTTATATATATATATATATATATATATATATATATATATATATATACTATAAAACTAAAGTCTTTGAATATTTTTGACCTCTTGAGTCTGTCACATAAGCTTTAGAGCTCTCACAAATTTACACATCACCATTATTTTCTTTTAAACTTTTTAAAGTTCTAATTTTATAATTCAACCCTTCGATAATTCTTCATAATAGTTTCAAACTCCCACCGCACTCCGACTCACACGATCAGATTCAAACTCCTTTTGATCCGATTCAACTCAGCCAAAGTCACCCAAACTAGTTAAGCAAATAATTGAAGAACGAAACATGTGGAAAGATTCTTTAAGTACTAGAGTTTAGAAAACTTTCACGCTAATATTATAATGTTCAAGTAATGTAATTTGAATTTGGCAGAGCTAAAATTAGTAAACTACTCAAATTTAATTTAATTGTTATTAGTATTGGTCAAGATATGTAATATCATAGAGAAGAACAAGATTAGTACTAGATTGGGATTTCTCTCGTGTGTATGAGTGTATATATACATATACACACACAATAAACATAGAGTATTAAAAACAGTGGTTATCTCAAGTTGATGTACCCTCTTTATGCCATGTTAATAGTGCTTTTATCTCTTTAGCCTTTACTATTTCAAACTAACAAATGCTCTAAGAAAATTGATTTAGAAAGTATTTTTAAAAACTTTTTAATAAACTGCTTAATCTATGTGTTATTATTATTGGTCAAGATATGTAATATCATTGAGAAGAACAAGATTAGTACCGGATGGGAATTTCTCGTGAGATATATAAATATATATATATATATATATATATATATATATATATATAAGAAAAGTTAATAGATGCTCTAAAGGAATTAGTTTATGAAATATTTTTAAAAACTTTTTATGAAAAAAATTGATTTTTTTAATAGCTTTTTATTTTTTCATAAAAATAATATTAAAATTTTCTTAATATTGTCCATTAACAAATGCTTTAAATAAACTCGTTAATCCAACCTATATATAGAGTATTCAAAACAATGGTTATCTCAGGTGGATGTACCCTCTCTATGCCACGTTAATAGTCCTTTACTCCTTTTAGCTTTTTAGACTTTACTATCAAACTTTCAAGTGGCTTCTATTGACAAAAACTTTAAAGGATTAAAAACCAAATTCACTTTTTATTGAAAGCATTTTAATTATTTAACATAAGATTTTGTTTTAATGAAATTTTTCCTATTAGATGTGCTTTTATATATAACCTACCCCGCGCGCACACACATACAGAGTTATACCTAATGTAATTTTAAATAATATTATACTACCAACTAAGTTTTTATTAGATTAATATTTTAAAAATCTTACCATTAGATTATATGGTCCTTATGTTCTTAACACTTATACCAAGTTTCGTGTCAACTAGATATTGGTTACAATTCGATCTAGAAACTCATCTTTTATGCACAATTTTAAGTATAAAAACTTGAATTTTAAACATTTGAACAATAATAAAATTATTGATCTCAAATCATTTTGAAAAATTGCAAGAATGTAGAGTATAATAAGAGAATCTAAATACAATGTTAGATTTGTTAAAATTTGTGTCAATAAAAAAATATTAAGTGGTAAAACATAACATAAAATTACACTAGGTGTAATTTGAATCCAATTATATATAGGGTCATTTATGTTGAGTGCTGGCATATTCATATTCAAAAATTATTTTTTCAATGTAATTGAGTTGTAATATTTTAGTGTATAGATAATGTTTAAAGCCCTAAACTAAAGACATAAAAGAAGCAACTCAAGAAACTACTCAGAATGAAGAAGTACTACTGTTTTGATTGCATCTCAGTGAATCAATTGCATCTAGTTGACCGATCAAGTTTCATGATTTTGAAAATATTAATTCAATGAAAAGTTATTATGTAATATAATATTCACTACAAAACGCAGGGGCCTTGGGCCGCGTTTTTTAAGCCGTGGCTATAAAAAACGCTGCCCAAGATAGACTGAAGCCGCGTTTCATAAAAACGGGGCCATAGACGGGTTCTTAGGCCGCGTTTTTTAAGCGGGGCCATAGACGGGTTCTTAGGCCGCGTTTTTTTGAGCCAAAAACATGGCCTAAGGACCTCCGTATTTTATTTTTTGGCAAACTTTTTTTTTTTTTTCTTTTCCTTAACTGTGGCCGCATTTTAAAAATGGGGCCATAGACGGGTTCTTAGGCTGCGTTTTTTAAGCGGGGCCATAGACGGGTTCTTAGGCCGCGTTTTTTTAAGCTAAAGACGCGGCCTAAGGACCTCCGTATTTTATTTTTTGGCTAACTTCTTTTTTTTTTTTTTTTTCTTTTCCTTAACTGTGGCCACATTTTAAAAACGGGGCCATAGACAGGTTCTTAGGCCACGTTTTTTAAGCGGGGCCATAGACGGGTTCTTAGGCCGCGTTTTTTTGAGCTAAAAACGCGGCCTAAGGAATTATATAACTACTAAACTACAAACCTTTTCACCCCTAGCCTCTTCCATCGCACATGGCCTCCATCTCTCAAGCCCGATCTAGCTCAACCCTCACCCTCCATCAGAGCAGATCTTCCTTCGCTTCCCTCATCTCCTCCACCACCATCTTCGCCGACCTCCACCAAGTCCCTCCATTCGGCACTCTCGTCACCACTCTCTTCCAAACCACCGGCGTCGTTTCGATCCCTGCGCAATCATCAAACGCCACCGTGAGTCTCTCTCTCTCTCTCTCTCTCTCTCTCAGTATATTTGGTTTCATTTTGTGTGCGTGTGTGTGTTTTTGGCTTTTTAGTTCATCATCTTTGCATTTGGGGAAGTGGGTATTTCAAAAGTCAATGCTTTTTTTAATTTTTGGTTTTGTTTGAGAGATTGGGGTGTGTGGGTTTTTGGGATTTGTTTATTAAGTGACCTGAACTAATAAAAGAAGAACTAAAATCACAAAATCGACTATATGGGAGAGGTTACCATTAATTGGGAGAGTTTTTTTTGTGGTAGTTTATGGAGTTATGACATTTCAAAAAAAAAAAAAAATTCTACTCTTAAAAATGAGAAACGTTCTCTACTCTATTGGTTTTTTTTGTTACTTCAATTAATTACTAATTGTCATGCTTTGTGGTTGTTTTCATGTTCTGTATGAAGCTTCTAATTGTATTGTAAAGCTGAGTTTTTGACTTTTTTGGCTAATTTGTGTGCATCTGAGAGTTTGGTTTTTGTTAGATTAACAATAATCTTTGGAAGATTTGGTATTTAATTTTGTACTTGATATGTAACTTGTTAATAAAGGGTTTACAATTATTTGATTGTTTGCCTTTTTGTTTGACTGTGTTAATGCCCCTTTCTATTGTTCAAAATGGATACCTTGTCAAGAAGAGAAATTGAAAGAAAAGGAGGGGACAAGAAGCTTCCACTTACTTTAAAGGGCCAAAAATTGAAACTAAAAGGATCTAAAAATAAAATCAGCCCTTTCTTTTTCTTAATATTTTCTGCTTTGGACTTTTAAAGGATTTGTGACAGAAGTTGGTTTATATTGTTAGAACCACATACTTATCAAAAAAAAATTGTTAGAACCACATACGGTTATTTCAAGGTTCTTACAAACAATGACTTCTAAACGTTAAAAAAAAAAAAAAAAAAAGGTTCTTTCAAACAGTGTGTGTCTGTGCCATCAATCCCCTTGGGAATAAAAAAAATCACAAGGAAACATGTCATTCTAAACTGATTTAAGGACATTTAGTGATTTTAGTCTCATGAGAATATGAGATCACTAGTACACCCATTATGGGACACTTTCTTGTTTACATTGTTAGTATCCCTGCTGGAGTTCTTTTACTACAGTGTAATTTTCTTTCTTTGGGCAGCTAATGTTCATTTCTTTTTTGATTGGTTTGGAATTGCAGCATTTACTCTGGCACAGTAGCAGGTGCTCGAGAGGCCTTTTTCAATGATTTACCTTCTGTCTCTATATCATATGATTGGTATGTTAACAAATATGTATGGCAATAGTCTAACATATAATAAAGATTTTGTTCAAAGTCAAATTTTTATACAATTTGTCATAGCATATTACCGTGGTTGAGGCAGAATAAAATGAATGTGACAACAACGTCATGTTATGTTTCGGCCAAGAACTGTTTCAGCTATTTTACATTTCATCCTTAAATCTATCTTGCCATCATAATAATGTTCCTTTTCTCCTACAATTGATTTGCGTTCTTGATTTTCAGGGTTGGAGGTAAGAGTAGTTTAGATGACTATACGCTTGCCGCTGAGGCTTGTTTACCAATCATAAGTGCAATTCTGGCTGAGATCAGGAATCAATCTTATCCTCAAAAATGTTTTTTGAACATAGATCTGCCAACAGATGTTGCTAATAATAAGGTAAACCCAAAACCACTTTTGAAAGTTTCACTATTGAATGATAAGTTTAAGAGAACTTTTACTTATCAAAAAAAAAAAAAAAAAAAAATATTAAGAGAATTTTTGAAGGTTTCACTATTGAATAATAAGGTAAACTCAAACTACTTTTGAAGGTTTCACTATTGAATGATAAGTTTAGGAGAACATTTTCATTGCCATTGTCCTTCTGATAGGTCAGTTTTTACATTATGCAAGATAGTAGCATATCAAGAATGTTGAAGAAAAGAGTAATCTGATTATTCACTCTCCTGGAATGTCTTTAGTCGGTCTGATTATTTTAAATGAGTTGAAATTCTTCATAAGGTGATCAACCTACTTTTAATTTCCTGATGCAACTTATAAATGAAGTTATGCTCGTGGTTAAGTCATTTGGCTTGAAGATATGCTTGTGGTTAAGTCATTTGGCTTTGTCTGGTCAATTGGAACTGATTCAACTGCAATTTCTTGTTTCATGATAAGAATGCTATTATCTCAGTTATGCAATGTGTGGTTGTAATGTGTGTCTCACGTGCCTCAAAAAGGGGTACAGGCTGACTAAGCAAGGTAAAAGTATATTTAGAATGGGATGGAAGCAAGTTACTTCTGACATGCAAGGAGGAAAAATGTTATCAACTATGACTATGGAGGCTAACTCAGAAGCATCAGCAGAAACTGAAATGTCAGCTACATTGCCAGACAATCTTTTGTTCAAGAGGGAAGTATGTCCCTCGCTTTATCCATCGCTCTTTATGTTGTGACTCATTGTTTAATTATTTTTCTAAGTTGATAATACTCTGATAGTCACAATATTCACTGAACTCTTTTGCATTTGCATTTGCTTGCCATTTACTGCTTGAAGGCAAACATGTATAGCTTTTCCCATTTCCGTGTTGCTCAGAATCACTTCGTTAATAATATCCTGAACCAAATTGAAAGTACAAAAAGCAAGCAACCCATGCTATAATAAATTAATCTCAATTTATCCTCAATGTCCGAACCTATTTTACTTAAAACAAAAATTAATCAAGATGGTTACCTATTTCACCAACATAGCCTACCTCAATAGACTGAGCCTTATAGACCTGCAAAGATTGACTTCATTTGGATATTTCTAGTGTTTACCACTTTCCCTAAATGAATTGATCAGGATCTTACATTGATTATTTTAAATAATTTGAATTTTTCATTTAATTTTGGTTATGTTAAGTTCACATGTTGAACTTAGACTTTGGAGAAAATCATGAGTCTTCCTCATCCTTAAGGGTGTTAACTTTTAAGCAAAATTTGACGGTTATGCTGTAATTGTTATGGTCCGTTTGGATTGGGGGGTGGGGAGGGGGAGTAGAGTTGGCTGGAAATTAGCCAAGGAATTTCAAGTCTTATAAATTGCAGTGTTAAGTTTAGCCTTTGTTTAATATAGTTATGTGATAGTTTTAATGTGTATGTTTTTGGGGGGGTTAAAGGACACTTTTAAGTCTAAAGTTCTTAGCTTCCAATTTAACCCTATAGACAACAGTGCTCAAGGTTCTATTTTGTAGAGGTTTTGTGAACAATAAATAATTATGCATGATATACACAAAATTTTCTCCTTGGGTTCTTAGATGTCAATGTTGTAAAAATATATGATTTGTAAATAATTTAAAATATAATTTTTATAGTCTAAAATTGGAAACTTTTAGTAAACAATTGAGTTTGTAACCAAGTTTTTTTAATGAGGGTTACTGCTTTTAAAATTTGTTTAAGCTTGAATGATCTTAAATTCATATTCTATGTTCCAGAGCAGTTCTTAAAGTGGATCTTAGAGGGAATTTGCTGCTAATAGATCCTGCCCAAATTCCTCCATCCCCTGTGGCCTTCCAACTTTCTAAATTATATCTTCTTACCTGCTTTATAAAGGATGACAAAAACGTATAAGCAGCTTATGTTTTTTCTTTAATTGGTGTTGAATTGTGTTATTTCACATTTGATTCCGTTTCGATAGATTTTGTTTAGCAAATTATTTATATATTTATATTTTTTAATAGATAGATAGTTGGGGAGGTGGGAATGTGGGAGTCGAACCACAGTTATGGTTCACCACAAAGAAAGGAGGAAGCCACTTCAGAAATAGAACCCTTAAGATGCCTCCAATCCATTATATTCCAGAGGATTTGATTTCTTTGAAAGAAATGAATGAGATTATGTTGGATGCCATAATTGATATTGCATACCTTTTTTTTTGATCGGTAAATAAAAACTTTATTGAAAAAATTAAAAAAAAAAAAAAAATACAAGAAGGAGAAAACAACTTCCTTGGTACACAGGGGGTGTACTGGGAAAGCAAAAGCCTACCCAAATTGGACACCTTGTTTATAGTAAAATAGATGATCCATAATCATTTCATCTAATGACCGATGGTTTTGAGTACAATATGATTGAAACTCTTAATTGTAACAAATTAGAGAATAAAACTTGATTGTAACATAGTAATTATAAACATGAAGGAAACTTGATTATGTCACTTTTTTTCTATTTAAATTTTAAATGGATGACTCTACTTTTCAATTGTTGTAGGTAAAGGGTCCCTACATTGATGAGGAGGTTGATACAGACTACCAATATGTTCAAGAAGGATATGTGCGTAGATTTGATTTATGAAATTTATTTGTGTGATTTTATCTCCCCCACATTATTTTGTTCGATTAAAATCTCTATGCGGGCCATCACTAACTTGTTATCATGATTTTATTTCAGATTACTGTCACTCCTCTTGCTGCCCTGTCACGTGCAGACAGCGATTCCTATGCCTTCTTTCAAAATTGGCTACCGAGTGTGGCTGAACATGCTTCTACATCATCCTTGTGATGCCATTAAGGTCTGCCTTGTAGTAATTCACCACAGCCTCTTTAAATTTTCCTTAAAATTGAGTGAACAACATTATCACATTAACACATGTTTGCTTGTCAAACTCCATAACACTTCAGTCATTGTATGGTTATGTAGGTTTCATGTTTGCTATTTATTTGATAGCTTAATTTACAACATATTGATAGCAGCACCGAGACATACTTGTCCCATTAAGCTCAATCACTTTGTGCTGATTAAAACCGTATATGGCTATCAGGAATGCTGTGTTAGCACTTGAAATTAAAAGATAATACTCCATAGCTAATACAGCATAGCTGTTTGCAAATATTTTGTTGGGTTACCAAAAATTTGATATATGCACTGATTAGTTTTTAATAATAACAATAATAATAATAATAGATATAGACCAAAAATTATGAATTATCTAGAGGGCAATGGACATCTGCTAATATCTTTCTTTCTTTGGATAAAAATGCAGAATTTTGAAAGGGAAAGGTAAAATTATTGCTCAAATAATTCCTTTGGATTCTTCTTCCTGAAGATTGCCATTATTGCCAGGTTTTGCTTGTACTTGCCACATATGTCCCTACTGAGAACATCTGAAAGTTATTTTGAACCCAGCTTTGTATGATTAAGGGGCAAAAGCTCCTGTAAGCTATTATTTTCCTTGTGATTAGTTTGATAGCAACTATGGTCTTAACTTTGATTTATTTAAATTTCCTAGAGACTTGGATGACGATTTGATTGTGATATAGCTATGATATCTGCCTGATAGTGATATAAAGTTATGAGTGCGGTCCTATAAAAAAATAAAAAGTTATAAGTGCGGCATATCTTTGAGATTGGTGTTCGTAGTACAAAATTTATTGACGTAGGACAATCCTGATAAGAAGCGTTTGTAGAAGAGCATTTGTCATCAGGCCTAGAAAGGGAGAAAAAAAAAAGGCTATAGCCGTGTTTTAAAAATGCGGCTATAGTTCTAACAACCTATAGCCGCGTTTTAAACGCAGCTAAAATATGTATTTGAGGCTGTCAACCAAGGGAGCTATGGCCGCACTTTTTAAACGCGGCCTAAGGGTCTAGTCTTAGGCCGCGTTTTAAACGTGGCCTAAGGTTAAACCTTGGGCTGCGTTTAAAACGCGGCCCAAGACCACAACCTTAGGCCGCGTTTTAAACGCGGCCTAAGCCCAGACGTTTAGGCCGCGTTTTAAACGGGGCTATAGGACCTGGTCTTGGGCCACGGTTAAAAAGTGCGGCCATAGGACCATCAGTCCTATAGTCACAGGTTTTAGACCACATCAGAAAGCGCGGCCTAAAAAAACGTGGCTATAGGCTATAGCTACGTTTTTTTGACATATAGCCACGTTTTAAAAACGCAGCCATAGAACCTTTTTTTTGTAGTGATTACATAATATTATTATATTATGTAATATAATATTATTTAAATTTACACTATGTGTTACTTGATCTTTTCCCTTAAAAAATTAATAAACTTGTGCAATAAGCTGGAAATGATGTCAATTTTTTTTCTTAATTATTATTTTTTTTTCTTTAATTCTACGAAAAGACCCTCTCTCTCTCTCTCTCTCTCTCTCTCTCTCTCTCTCTCTCTCTCTCATATGCTTTTTCAATTTTAGTTCTCAAGCATTGACACTCAAACCTTAGTTATTTTTGCAACTGAAATCACAAATTTCTTCATTCCCCATTTTGTTTGCCTTCATAAATTTAGAGGTTAGGGTTTTTATTTTCCATATTTTATATGGGTGTGTCTTGGGTTTGTGACATTGATTATTTTAACTGAGGTTGAGCCTTTGTAATGTGTATTTAGTTGTTTTATAAAATAATTTTGTGTATCGGCTGTTTTTCAGAATTTCTTTATTCCCCCTCTCAAAGTACATGGCCCAAACAATGTAACTGCATGCACCAATTGGCCCAAGCGAACATCTTGATCCATGTACCTATGCAGTGTGACGCACAAAGGAAGTTAAGGCCCACACTAAGGAAATTAAGGCCGACTCCATTAAGAAGATGTAGAAATAGGCAAAAAGTTGATCGCACTACATTCTATACACCTCTTTTATGCAAGGAAAATGTACCTTTTGCATTTAGCATATGCATACATTATCACTCGTACAATATATAGAGCACATATTTGCCTAATTCATGAGATAATTATTTTATGGATTTAGGTTAGAGTTAAAAAAATTTAATACTATAGTCTACTAATCCTTTTATATAAAAAAAAAAAAACATGCATACTTTTTGCCTCCTAACCTGTGGCAGAGACAGGGGCCAAGAGGCCATACACTCCCTCGCCCTTTATTTTACCAAAAAAAATTTTAATCATGTGTGATTTTTACTTAATGGCCTCCTTCGTCTTTTTTTTTTTTTTTTTTAAATGACTAAGTTACAATTTTTACCCTTAAAATTTGGGATTCAAATTTAAAAGTTTGACATTTTAGATTTTGAGTGATATCGTACTGTCTAACTCAACCTAAAAGATTGTTTGAGTGCTACTTTTTTTTCTTTTTTCTTTTTTTTCATTTTTTGCTTGTATCTTTGGTTTTTTATTTTCTACTTAGTAACACTAATTAGGTTTTTATAGTAAGAAGAATATCAGCCACATAATGATATACAAGCAACTTTTAATTTTCATGCTTTGTGCTATTTCCTTCATGGAATGGTTATACTTTTATTTACTTTTTTTTTTTTTTTCTTCAGTTATAGTTAAGGGGTTAGGGACGACATGTTTGGTTCTTTTAATTTTTGGGTTTTTTTATTTTTATTTTTATGTTAATTAACATTTTTAAATTAATAAATAAATATTGTAGTAAATATTAAATATTAAATAAGGCCAAAATGACGTGTAATTAATGGATGACAGAATTGAGTAGTTTGAAATTTAAAGGACTAAAATGAACGAATATAAATTTAGAGTACTGAAATGAAAAATGATGAAACTTAAATGGTGGATTTTGTATTTTAGCCATTTATTTTTTATATACTAATTTATTTTTTAATTTTAGTACATTTCTTATTCTTGAATAATAAATAATAAAAAATTCATTACCCCAACAAATCCTGCTAGCTCCTTTCCTGAATGACCATACATCATAAGGTTGCACAATCTTAGGAAGACAATCGGTTCTTTTAAATTTTTCTTTTTGAATAAGGACAATCGGTTCTTGAGCCTTATAACGAGAAGCTAGGTTTTCACTTTTCAATTCATTCCTCCTCCAGCCTCCGGTTTCACCTATTCTATTGACTACTGGTGACCTTGTTTTCAACTCTTCCCGTGGGCTTATTATTAATTAGTTATTACCATTCATCCTAGTCAATAGTTTTTAGGCCATGGTTTCAAGATTTAGATGTTTTTTCTTTTTCTTTTTCTTTAGGTCAGGTTTTAGGTCACAGTACATTGAAACTTCGCTTAGTGGGTGAAACTTTTTTTTTTTTTTTTTAACTTCTTTCCAAGTCTAAATTTAGCTATTTTGTTTAAGTATTTTAGATTTTATTTTGATATATTTTGGCCTTCAATTTAAGAATATTTGTGAGTAATTTTTTATTTTCTTGTCAGAAAAGTAATTCCTTGCTCAAAAAGCAATATTTCTTATCCTAAAAGTGACTTTTCTCTTCTAACAAATATAAGCCAATATTTAAAGAGAAATATCTCCATACATATATATGGAATTATATAAAGCACCCAATAAAATTTTGCGGATTGCCGCATCGAGACCAACAAGTATGACCGTAAATCATAAGACACATTCTTATGAAGACAATCATTTCTCAAACCTTGAAACTTGAAACTTGAAAAAAAGTAGGTTTGCAAATTACAATTAACCATTCCTCCTCCAGCCTCCGGTTTCTACTTTCTACTATTCTATTGATGACTTCGGCTTTCAACTCTTACCGTACGCGTGGGCCTATTTACTTTTTATCCTTGCCAACAGTTTTTAGGTCATGGTTTTAAGATTTAGGTTTTTCTGTTTTTTGATGAATTTAATATTTAAATATAAGTTATTCCTGAATTCTCATTACTGATTAGTATTAATTATGCTAATAGAAACGAAAATAAAATTCGTTAATGCTTTTTTCTTTTCTAAGATCTGTAATCATAAACCTATCACATTGTAATATTGATTTTAAAAAACATAAAACTTCTTTCCAAGTCTACATATAGTTGTTTTGATTAAGAAAAAAACTTTCTAATAACAATTAAATTCAATGCAACATGTGTTTAAGTTAGTTAAAAAACCTAATTTACTTCACCAAAAAGGAATTATACATAATTTATCATTTTATTTATTTTAAACAAATACACATTTTTAGTCCCTACATTTTTAGGTGTATTTTTAATTTTTTATTTTATTTTATTTTATTTAAGAAACAAACAAAGGGAGAGGGAAATGAGTTATAAGTTATAACACAAAAGCACATCACAAATTCTGCTCAAAAGCCATGGCAATTTTTAAGGAATGATGAAACAAGTTATACTACACACAACACATTCTCTTAAGTAATAGAAGACAATTATTATTATTATTATTTTGAAAAACAAACACACACACAAGAGAGAGGAAGAGGAAAGGTAAAGGGTCCAGGCCTATTTTTAATTTAGTCTTCCGTTTTTCACAATTTTCATTTTAGTAAATATATTTTTAACGGCAAGTTTAAAAATATGAGAACCAAAATGAAAATTATAAAATTTAAAAACCAAATTTAAAATAGTGCCAAAATTTTTTTTTTTTTTTTTTATTTTGAGAAACATGGCCCGTTTGATAGAGGAGTTTGAGTAATGTTTTTTCAGTGTCTTTGATATACGTGTGGGTGAAAAAATATATTAAAATATGTGTAAAGTTATTTAAAATGTGAAAATGTGTGTTTGAACCACACAACCAAACAGGGCTACTGGTACTTTTTTTCCTCTCTTTTTTTCTTGTTAGAAAAGCAATTCCCTTTTTCAGAAAGTCAAAATTTCTTGTCCAGAAAGTAAATGTTCTAACAAATAAATAATTAGGAAGATCTCCATACATATATGGAATAAATAGAGCATCCAATAAAATCTTGACTTAGATTTTCTTAAACTTTCTTGTAGACTCCGTAGCCTCTCTTTTTTACTTGCTTGCTTCAATTTTCTTCACAGATCTCTCCTAGTTTTTCTCTGCGCTTCGGCAAAAACAAAAACCAAAGAGGAAGTACCAGAAAATTATAAAAAGCAACAAAGGGTCATAACTCATAAGCCTCATAAGCTTTGTTTTTGCCACGACAGTGCAATTTGTTGGGTACACAGTGGTTGAGGTGTGTCGATAGGCCCAATGTTGACATCAACGAGGCCCAACAGCTGTTAACACTCGTTTCAGAGCCCTTTCTTTCTCTCTTGGGTTTCTCACTTCTCACTCTCCCCATCTTTTTTCAGTTTTTACAGTTTTTGTTTGACACATATTGAAGGTTAGGTGTCAATATTGAATAACAGCTGAACACAGCTGAATACTCACACTTAACAGCATTTTGAATCTGCAACTAAACCTTACTACCAAATACTTTTTTTTTATTTACTACCATGATTTCAATGCCAAGATTCACTGCATCTTCAACGTGAATCTATTTGTTCCACCCAATTTTCCTCGTTCCCAATCGTAAGTCAGAGCCATGGTATGTTCTTTCTTTCTCTCTGTTTGTGTGTGATTAGTATTATTGAATGCATGCATTCTTTTACTTGTTAGTAAGCAAGGCCATGTTTAAACAAAATACGGAAGAATGCTAATTAATACCTATTGTGATTCTATGCTTTGAGTTTTTTTTTTCTTTTTTCTTTTTTCCTTTTTCTTTCTTTTTTATTTGGTGGGTAATATGTAGATGTTCATGTTGAACTTGAACGATATCATCTTTGTAGCACATTATGCTATTGATGCTTCAGTTCAGTCACATAAACAACACTGGATCAAAAAGTAGGTTTGAGGGGTTTAAGTGTCTCTGGGTGTTTGTTTGATCTCTGTTTATAAGTATTAATGTTGCTACTGCTACTTTTACTGTCTATAATAATATAGTGTCTATTATGCCATATCAAGTAGTTTTTTGTATATGACTACCAAATTAGTTGTTGGGTTTTGTAATGACTTTTTATGCTTTTTCATGCTCTGTTGCAGACTATTATGCCACTGATGTTTCGGTCAATAGTGAGACTGCTAACATCACTAGTGTCTCAACCAGCAGCCTCTGTCACTACCATACTCTACTACAGTGGTCTCCTCCCTCGAAACCTGAATTTGGAGCGATTGGTTAGGACTGAATTCCTTGATCGAGAGAACTATATGTTCCATTTTCTCATCAACATGATGAGGTGTTTCTGGTAGCTGAGCACCATCCCCCACATAAATCCTTATCTCCTATGGCTATGGTTAATCTTATTTTTGCTATGGTTGAAACTTTAAGAAAAGTTAGGTACTTAGCTACTAGTATATGAACCCCAATTTGTTTCAGATTGGACCATATTTTTAATGCAATCATACCCATTGATGGATTAGTGTTAGTGAGTTAATATATGCAATTTTCAAGAGAGATTTTGAGAACAAAGCAAACTCAATTTATGGTAGAGGCAGACTGTAAATTTGAGTAAATATGATGTGGCTAGAATTTTTGTTTTCTTGAAGAAGGGGACACTATTGGTATGGAACCTCCTTCAGAAATCATTATTGAATGTTCTTTAAAGCATTTGCATGATTCATTGGTAGAAAATTTGGTGGAACATTTTAGACTTTTTAGTCACGCATGTGGCTGCATTAGTAGAATGGCCAAGGACACGTGCCATCCTTCAACCGGCGTTAGCTGCACACACAATAGCAACATTTTTTTGTGCCTTAATGTGATGAGAATATTTTGATCCTTCGGACCCCACTCCTCAATTTGGTGTTCCATTACATGAATGCAAGGTCTCAATTATTTAGACCATAAAATGTACATAAAATAAAAATAAACATTTCGTGACTCATGCTATTCTCTTCTCTCATAAAAAAGAACATGAGTTCAATCCCAACATTTTTTTTTTAATAATTCAATATTTATAATAGGGTAATCAATAAGAATTTGAACCTTAAAAATTTCTATTAAAAACAATACGAAGAGCCCCCTTGAGTTACTAGAGGCTTGGCCAACTCCTCAACTTGTAAAAAAAAGAACACCTTGTCTCAATTTTTTTCTCATCCTATGAAGAGGGACTCAAAAGCACATACCTAACCTACCATAATTATTTTTTCATACACAGACTACGCATATTTGGTTTAAAAATCCATGTTGGGCTAACGTGAAATGAAGGAAGGTTTAGGCCATAGGGTTTAATTATTAGAAACTGACTTTAATTTCTTTTAATTCAGATTTCAAGTTGAAACCAAAACCAAATTGGGCCTTGATAGTAATAGCCCACCTGCAACCAAATCCAAATTGGGCTGTGAAGCCCAGCGGAATAAGACTATTTTTATTTTGGAGACCTACTAGTCCAAGTACAACTGTGAGTATGACTATCAAAACTCACTCAATCCTTCTTTCTCCGTTTCATATAAAATTTTTGTCGCATTACAAACTCTATTAGGATTGCCCATTTATATTAAAACTATATTTCCTCTTATAGACTTGCATTTTTTTTTTTTTGGGTTTCACGTAGAATTTTTGTCCTATTAGAACTTATTTAGGATTACCTATATATATTAAAACTCTATTTCCTTTGAGATTCAAGTCTCGAGTATGAAGTTTTGCACACTTATACACTTAAATTATGTTAGAATAAAATTTCTATCCTGTATAAAAAATAAATAAGGGAATGACTTGTTTAACTGTAAAAAATAATGGAGAAAGAGAAAGTTAAGTGAAGAGGTTGATGGCAATATTGATGATTGATGAAAACACTGCAAAAGAAGATGGATTTACATGAAGAGCAAAGAAAGACACCAAAAGAAAATTGATGTCCTCACACCTGGTTTTGAATTCACCCTCCCCATTTATTGTGTGGGAAAATTATTAGATACTCTCGGAATATCATAAATACATATTCCCTCCTCTCACATGAATAGTGGGTCCTACTATGAATTTAATTAGTAGGACCCACCATTCATGTGAGAGAAGGGAGTACGCATTTATGGTACTTCAAGAATACACAATAATTTTCCATGTGGGTGTTTGTGTGTACATTTTCTGTATTGTTGATTTCTATGATGAAATATTTGAAAGCTTATCTTTGGTTGTAATTTTTTTACCAATAGCGATACCAGTGTAGTACATGTCCTACTTCTCTTATCCTCATTTTTCTTATCATCTCTCTGCCACATGTAAAACTACTTCCTTAACTAAAAATATTTGACTAAATTACCAATTACACCTTTTAAAATTATGGTCATTTGATTTTGCCCATAAATTTTAAATTTTGGATTTTAGATCTTTAACTTTATATTCTAAAATTGCATCGCATTAGGGGGGAAAAATTTCCTCTTTTTTTTTAAATTATATTTTAGTAAAACAAATTATGATTTTGTATTATTTTTTTTCCGCTCTCTTTCCCCATTTTCTATCTAGTTGTTGTCACAATCCAGAATCTTAGCAAACCTAAAACCCCATCAAAACACAACACACCTCAAACCGACTTTCAGGACTCAATAACAAAACAACCATCTCTTCATCACAAATGCTCAAGTGATATAAACCCATTTCTTAAAAAAAAAAAAAATATATATATATATATATATATGTGTGCAACAAGGAAAGAACCAAATCTCAGCGAGAATTTTCCAATCTATGTGCAAAGAAGGAAACCAATCAATTTGACCAGCTTCGACCTCCTAGATCTTTTCACGGCAACATTTTCATTGGCTCAAAAAGCTTATATAATGTTATCATTTATGTTGAACTTAGAATTTTGAAGCATTTAAATTCTATACTCAAGCCCTATTGACATCATTGGTATCACCATTACCAGCATTACTATGTCCACCACCAGTGCCCACTATCAAGTCTACCACCACCATCACTACCAGCATCACACAATATCATACTACCATTGTCACCAAGTCATTACGACCATTATTATTGTTATTGTTAACTTCTATAATATTTTAATTTTTTAATGTTAAATAAATTGAAGGAGAGCAATATTGTAGAGGGTGAATGGAAGTGAGAGAATAGAGAAAGATTATGTTTTCTACCGATTTTTTTTTTTTTACCAACGTGTGAACAGTAACATCACATGTGAGTACTGTGCAGGGGACAAAAGACATTGTTCACGGGTCCCACGGCACTATTCACCCATTTAAAAATTATTTTGCTACCGTATTTTCAGTTTTCAGTTTTCAGTTTCAGCAAAAATAAGTTGTATCCAAACGGACCCTTATTGCTGAAAATACTGAGCAAAATAATTTTTAATGATGAATAGTGTCGTGGGTCATGAACAGTGTCGTTTATCTGCGTTTTTGCTGAGTTTTTGACTAGGTCATAAACAGTGCTGTAAGATCCAACCAAAAACTCAAATGCACAATAATTCTCTTCCAAATGCACGCTAACTATAATAGGGAGCTACAAGTTTAGGGTTAGACCTAAAAGGGCCTTATACTAAGTTGGGCCTCTTGAGCCATACATAAAAACAAAAATAAAATAAAAACCAATAGATAGTATCTTTAATAGCCCCCTTAAACTCAAGCTAGAAGATTACTGGAGCCTTTGAGTTTGAAATAAGTTTACGAAGATTTGGTTAACTATCAAGGAAAGCAGTTCACAAAAGATTGTCAGATCCTAGTTGTGTTAATGAATTGGGTCAAGCTAGATTCAGGCCCAAAGAAATGTTACTAACATTGGTCATGTTGAAGGATTGGATCAAGCTAGATTCAGGCCCAAAGAAATGCAACTAACATCGTAGATTTTGCCGGCGTGGCAGGTGACATGACATGATCAGGTCACACTGATGTAAGAGAGGGCTGACATGGCAGTGACCATTGGGTGACACGTGTACTTAATCTAAATTCTATATAACGAAAATTGACATGGCCGAAATTAAATTCCCATACATTTAAACCTTAGTATTTTAAAGATTCTAAATTATTTCCAAAGTCTTTATCACAAGACAACATTGCCGTTGGAATAATTGTGGGGCATTGTTTAGCTTATATGAATAGTATCATCCTTTCAAAAAAAAAAAATAGTATCATGTAAAATGTACATTGTAGGAAAATATGTGACTAATATTTTCTACTCCGGGTGAAAATGTACAATTGTTATAACTTACATGAACTGTACTTTGTAAAAATAGTTTTTTTTTTTTTTTTTTTCATAATTCTGTTCTAAATCTTTTACACGGGTGAAGTGAGAACGCAAAAAGTTCCTTAACACCGACCTCCAAAAGTGACTTCGCTGGTATTGATAACGCAAAAAGATATCAATAGGCTGGGGAGGAACAGAACCTGAACTCCGTTAATGGGCCTAGAGTTGAGAACGCAAAAATAAATCTACCTTCTAATGGGCCTAAGTAGTCACTTGCCTAGTTTTAGAGAATGCTTGCCCATTACTATTGTTTTTTTTTTTTTTTTTGGTAGAAGCCAATTACTAGTTTAATCTGACCATCCGAATTGCCCTTTTTAGTTCTTAGCAAATAGCAAGTGTAGGGGGAGTTAACGGAACTCAAACCAAATTCAGATACAATTTACAATTTGTTTTACACAAGATGGTAGGAGTTCAGATTGTGATTGACAAGTGTTGATGGTAGTAAGGACCTGGCTAGCTACTTCTAAATAAGTTTCTGCATATATATATATATATATATATATATTCAAACTTGGCCATTTAGGCTTTTAAATTTAATAGTTGTGTTGTCTTTGGAGGTAAAGGACAATAGTTAAATGAGAGGGATTAAACCATAGAGGATGTCCCAATGTATGACATAAATAACATACTATCACCCTTTAATCGTAAATATAAGCACTAATGTCAATGGTTTGTAAGATCATTTTGATAATGTAAAAAAGAGTGAAAGATAGTCTTTGATCTAGATTAAGTACTTCAAAGTTCCAATGTGTTGTAAACCATGGCCACAACAAAATGTTTAATGTAGCAACCTATGATCAAATTATGAACATCCTAAAAGAATGCTCCGATAGTTTTGCTAATTCAACACACTGCATTAATGGTAGAGATGATGATGGAGTTCTTGATCACATTTTGCCTTCTGCATTCAAATCAGAATGGCCATTATGATCAATAAATTTCACACACCCACCACGACACAAGTCATGTTCATGTCGAGCAAGTTGATGAAACTACCATTCTTGAATTTGGGTTTTGTTGCGTCACTAAAATGATTTATACTATTCCATAATTTAAAAATGCGCTTTCAACAATTTATTATAACAAGTTATATACAAATCAGAAGTATTTAAAGCATTTTCCTAATAAAAAAGACAACATTTTAGGGTAATTATACTAAAGGCAATCATATAAAATAAAAATTCAACGGGGCCTTGGAAATCAATTTTTTACTCTTTTTTTTTTTTTTTTTTTTGTGCAACTAAAAGAATATATTTGATGGAAAATACTTAAAATGAACATATAGTAGTCCATAAAATAAATAAATAAATAAATAAAAAATAGACATTTGATTAAATGGGTGCGTAAAGACAAAAGAGTACTCTCTTTTTAATGTGAAATTAAAATTAATATATTTAAAAAAAAAATTATTTTAAGTGGCGCAGGATCGATTCAAACCCTTTTCTTCTTTTTTGCTAAAGATTGGTTTGAACCTTAATTCTCTATTAATGAGTTGGACAATATCTGTAAATTATAAGACTCTTAACTAATTCTTATAAGCCTTATCCTCTCATTTTTCTTTTTCACTTACTTATGGTGAAAAAAGATAAAATGTAAATAATTTAATGAAGAGGCAATGGAACATGGAAAATGATAGCAAACTTGAGCATCAATGAGAGGTGATATGTGGGATCCACACTCTCTGAGGAAGGGAGTGCATACAGGCTACAGCTAATTTGTAAAATAATTTTCCCTTTGTGATGGGGCCTTTCTGAGATTGTGGGTTGGGCTGTCTCCTACCACACTACGGCGCAAAAGTTCTAGGTAGGAGAGTTAGGACCAGTCCAATTGCAACTCACCTCAGGCCAGCTTGTGCGCAAACTAAAGCCCCTTTGTTGAAACTTTGGTCACATGCTCATGGCAAATGAAGCTGTTACAAAAGAGTTATGGCAGGTAAATACAATATAACAACAATAAAGAAAATACGCTTGCTGTTAGACAGAATAAGTAAAGGATTCTCAATGTAAATAAAGAAAAGAACAACATAACAACAAGAAACGCATTATAAATGAAATGGCAAAGGCAAAAGAAAAATAATACTGGTACTTAATCAATTAAAGCAAAGAATGAAATGTTAGTCTACTGTGCTCAGTTGCATTATGGAACTAAGACCAAGGAGGAAACCATTTCTCCAATGTGGATAACCTCACAGGAAGGTCCTGCTGCGAAAATTACCCACTTCGAGAAGATGGGCCTAAATGGCTTATGCCCGAGAAATCCTTAATCCTTAATAGAGGGTAGGCTTTTAAAGGGAGAGAAGGGGTTAGTCTATTGGTGTATGTCTGCTATCACACTCTTCCTTACTCTCTGTTTTTCTTTCTCACTATTTTCCTTTCCTAAGTTTTGTTACTCTACTTTTCCCACTCTTTTCTTTTTTTAGTTCTTGCTCGTGTGGTGTTGTGGTGATGGTTGTGTTGTGATACTGTGACTCTCTCGTTGTGATTGTTGCTGTGATGATGATCCTACTATACACGGTAAAGGCTCTTTATATACTACCTGCCGTGACTGGTTTTTTACCATTTCACCCTTTAACCACTTTTGTCTGGGTGTGGGTGTCCTTCCAGAACACCCACTGATTTGTTAGCTGCCACCGTCACTTACCTGTGCTGGCCGTGCCACATCCCATTATCAGACAAAGAATTCTATTTTGTTTGCTTGTTCACCGTGGCATTCCCATCTGGAACAAGGTGGGCATTCTCTCTTACTATCTCTCATGGCATGCACCTAATAGTTCCAACTCATTATTCCCTCTTTTGGGTGGTATGTCGTCCCAGTAAGACATTTCCCCTAAAAGAGTTTGAGCGGGAACCCCAGAATAGGCTCCCTCATTCTCCCCACCGCCAAACCATACTCTCTCTTACCTCTGACCCATGGCTCACCACTCTTGTATTAGCTGGGTACAGGTTGGTGGTGTTTGGGCCTTGTGCGTGCTCCACTTCCGTGTGTGTCCAAAGCTTGGCTGCTACTCATGCATTTGCCATGGCCTAGAGGCTCGTTTATGTGTTTTGCTGCTCATTCTTGACCTTTTGTGGTGTGAACTAGTTTCTAAGCCTTCATTCTTTATGGCTTGCTTCCTTCAAAAGATGGACCTTGCTTGATTGTGGGCTTTTCTTTCCTTAACCCACTATTTCCTCCTTCCGCAAACTTACTAGCATTCCTGCCCTGCCATTCCGCTATTCCTGCTATGGTGTTATTTGATCCGTGCTTGCTAGGCCTCTTTTGGGCCTGTTGTATACTTTCTCTTTTACTTAATTACAGTGGCCCAGTATTATCATTGGACTTGCATTCATGCTACTTCAGGCTTTCTTGACCCATTCCATTGCTTACGGGCTTCCTTGGCCCATTTCTTCCTTCTTGGGCATACTCGGCCCATTTCCTTTCCTTGGGCATCCTTGGCCCATTCTAATTCCACATTTCCATGGGCTTTTGCTAACTCTTTTAGGCTTCCCCGGCCCAGTTGTTATATCCTTTACTTTTGGGGTTCATGGGCTCTCTATCAACCTCTTACTCACTTACTTCATTACTTCGGGCCTTCTTTGGCCCATTCTTGCTTTCCATACTGCCCATGAGTTTACTACTTCTTTCTCTGGGCTCCTTTAGGCTCGATTGCTTTATTTGAGGCCCATTTATTATTTTTTAGGCCTATGATCCATTATTCCTGCCATTCATACTTTATGTTTTCTCCCTAATTTACTAACTCTTTTCCTCCCATATTGTTGGGCTTCTTCCTGCTATTGGGCCTTTCTGCCAAAGTGAGCATCAACACCCTTCAATTAGAGGGACAAGCGAGACAGAGGCCTAATGCCAAATGACATTCATGATTAATGCCTCATCCTCATCTATTAGATCATTGTCCTCCAGCTCAAAATCCACAGCCTCCATCTCCATAATGCAAGCCATAACCTTCACGTAAATTTAATTTATATTCATATATAAAGTCTAATACAATCTACACTATTCTTCTTTATTTAAACATCTTGTAATAGGTGGGTTTTAGTTTGTTTAATTGGTAAAGTCTTTGATAATTGAATAAGATATCTACAGTTCAATTCCTATCTACACCGAAAATCAATTGTTGTCTTGGTCATATAATAAAGTACTATTATCAAGAGTAGACGTCATAGGTTAAAACTCTCTCAAAAAAAAAAAAATTCTTATAATAGTAATACGAATAAAAATATTTTGTCTCATTTTTAAGTGTTTCATTTTATACTTCACTAATTATAACTTACGATATATTAATTTATTATATCTTTATAAAATAATCAAAATGTAAAATTAAAAAAAAAAAAAATCAAACACATATCATACCATAATTAATTAAACATAAACTAAGTAGGACACTAAGAATATACTGTGATTTTCATTCGTTGCAATTCATGGGTGTTAAAATCTTATTAAGATATATGTACTTCAAATAAATATATAAATTAAATACGAAATATAAATCTACTTCAAAATTGAGCTGATTTATTTTGAAAATTTATTTAAAACCAAATCAATGAATTGGTTTTTTGATTTCTCGCGCAATCTCTCTTAACGTGTTAAATTTCATTGTAATTTTCCTTTTTACAATCTAATCTTGCCCTCTAAAAGAATAAAAGTTTGTAGTTTCATCACTGATTAATGATGAATATATAGCACAAATATTTATATCGAGGAATGGTTGGTGTGATTCACTGATTTGTCATAGCAGTTCCCTTTTCTTTTCTTTTTTTTTTTTTCTTTTTTTTTTTTCTTTTTTTCTTTTTTTTTTTTACGAATACCATGTGTTAACTTAATTTTAAGCACAAATTAAATTATATATTTCAAAATTTTTTATTTATTAAATTTTTATTGTCATTTCACCCAAATTATATAGTCTTATACCCCCCTTCCCAAATTAATTAAGGAAATGCCCATCTTTTAAAACTCGACTTTTCCAATTGCCTATAACTCGATTTTATGGAGCTCGAGTTACAAAACGCCACTATAGGTCCTTAAAAACGTTACTATAGGACTCCAAATTTTTTTTTTTTTAAACTCGATTTTGAGAAAATCGAGTTACAAAAGAGGGGCATTTCCCTAATTAGTTTGGGAATGGGGGCATAAGGCTATATAATTTGGGTGAAAAAGGCATAAGGTCATTTTGTCCCACATTCACGTTTATCATTTCAATTTGTAAACTATTATAATAAAATTAATAATAGTTTTAACATTTTTGAAGAAAACAATACGACTACTTCATTCACAAGTTGCCTTCAGAGTCTGATAGGTACCCAAGTACAAAAGCAAAACATAAGTATGATTCATTAGCAACTCATTTGATGAACTCTTTTAATTAATTTAATCATTTCCAGCGGCTCCTGATAGAGATTGTTTTCCCTTTAGTTCAAGACCAACTCACTGCCAGCTTCTATTAAGAAAGTCTACATTTTCTAATAAATTAAAGTATAAACTTCCCAGCACTAGGTCTCTTATTACCTGACTTCAACATTTCATTTCTCTTACATGTTGCCACAAAGTCCACTTTTATTAGGTATAATATAATCTCTGCTTTACTTGTCACTCTACTCTCTCTACAAAACAAATTTTCTCCAAGCTCTCAAAACACTACATAGTATATACCCCCCACAATATCCACTGGTAGTTGATGATATGATTACCATTTTGCAAAGAAATTGATTTTTGTCTGTCTTTATCACACACCCAAAATCCACTTCTTTTTAGATGGAATTTGCTTGGTCAATGGGTCTGTACTGTTGCATTTTATTACACATGCATTGCTCATTTACTTTAGCATTTTTAGACCAATAAAACTTAGGAGTCAACCATTTGCTATATATTTTGGACAAAGTAAACAAAATAAGCTATAAAAATTTTTTTATTAGAATTAATCACTTAAAAGAGAATTGCAAATCAGTGGGTTTCAATTAACTTAACTGGTAAAGTTTCTAATTGTTAAATAAGAGACTTAAGGTTCAATTCCCGCCTACATTAAAAACCGATTGGTGTTTTGTTCTGATGATAAAGTGAGTGATCATCAGGAGTAGACACTATAAGTCAAAACTTTAAAAAAATAAAATAAAATAAAAAATTGCAAATCATTCTGTTTCTGTTGATAAGGTTTGTTTGTTTGTTTTTTTTTTTTTTTTTGAGAAGCTGATAAGGTTTGTTTATCCTACATAATTGTTTACGTGTAAATATAATGTTAGGGAACGTGATTTGCGGGTCCAAACTCCAAAGACTCCAAACTAATGAGCCCACCTAACCGCACATGACCAAATATAGTTGGTCAGTGATTACTGATCATTAGTCACAACAACCTCGATAATTACTTTCTCCCAAAAAAAAAAAAAAAAAAAAAAAACTCGATAATTATAGCTTATCAAATTCATGAGTCCATTGGATTCCATGTTCGAATGTGCCGTATATTCAATTTATTTAGTGACTTACCTCAACCTTAGTGCTGGAGATAATAATAAGAAATTAAGACCACCAACACGACTTTATTTTATTTCAAAGTTTCAATAAACAAAATACGCTTATCTTTTATTTTAGAAGTAGTTTACTACTATTTCAATTCTCATATATACTTCTGGCAAAAAAAGAATTCTCATATATACTTTCCTTCTTAATAAATACCCACATGTTACTACATTCATTATATAAAATTGTGTTTACTATCTATGCCATTATTTAAGGAAGACCCTTTTGTTCAAACTTTAGATAACACCTCCTAAACTTGGTTGCAAAATCTAGTACAATTTGTACTTGGGAGGTTTTTATTTTATTTTTTATTTTATTATATATATATATAATTATATATATATATATATTTTGTTTTCGTAAAGTATTTCTAAATAACTATCAAAGTATCAATTATTAATTTCAAAGCACTAGACCCAAATTTTCTCATATTTGATGATACAGATATAATCAAAACAGGATCCATGTTCTCAATTAAGTTTAGTTAAACCATTCTAGAATCAACCTAATTTGGACAAGTTCGAAATGACTGAATAAGACTTTAGCTCAAATCTATCCAAAAATAAAGACTTTTTTTTTTTTTTTTTATAAGACAAAAATAAAGACTTTAGCTTAAAGGCCTGACAATAAGCATGCATGTAAGTAATAAACATGCTCCCTAAAATTTCATCTATAGTTTCCATTGTTTCCATAATTATCATGTTTAATTTGCAACTTTTCAAGATAATGATCGCTAGGCCATAATATGTGATAAATTCTCAGTATAACGAAATTTTATGCAATTATCAAAGTAGGCATTGTATGTAGACTACTTTCTTTTTTCAAAAATAAAAAATATTCCTTATCGTAAGAGGATATTCAGTACTGCCTTTAGAATTGGGAACTATATGATTAATTATATTTATATTAAAATTGAAGTGTAATCAGAATACAGATTGAATTTTACTTAATTTTTAATTGTTGTCTAATTTTACTCTACATGTCTAATATAATTTTAATGTCAAATAACTTATTTGTAATACTCGACACAAAAGTTAAGATGACCACCTCACTCACATAAGTTGAATTACATTATCATCACTCACTATCTAGTCTGTGTTGAATGTTTCGTAGTTACAACTTAATTATATTTTTGTAAATTTTCATTATTTCATCAGTCATATAATCAATTAATGCATCAGTTAACATATGATATAACCATATAAAACTTACTGTACAAAATCTGTGCTATGATTACAATTTACAAAACAATGAAAATGTTTCCATTTAAAAAGAATAAGCATCAAAGGGAAATTGACTTTTTGTAACCCTTAAAGTAAGCCACACATTATTTTATTTCCATGATTCTTGTGAAATGGCCTTATTTTATGGCGACCTAACGAACCATAAAGCCTCGAATCAAGCCCAAAAGTACATTTTCCTCTACTAGAACAACTGGCATCTTCTTTATATTTTATATAGAAATAAAAGATGATGATCCAAAAAAAATACCATAATACTTGGCAACCAAGTAAGAAAGAAAAGATTAAAATTAAGAAGCATATCTCATATGGGACAGTGTGTATAAAATAATAAAATATATTCTCACAGCTGTGTTCTAGTAAGCCATGTTTCAACCGAGTCACAAGGCTGCTTGACTCGCTTTCTCTTAACTCACGCAACCTAATAGGGATAGACAATATGGGTATGATGATATCTTCTGCCAAGAATAGACGCAAAGATAATGGAAAAGAAAAACTTCTGGATTTATTCTTTTTCCTCTTACTCGGTAGCTCACCCCGAAATTACACATACACCCTCATGATTCCTATAAGTTTTGTGTCCCTCTAAACATTCCAAAGAAGAATTAACAAAAATAAAATAAAATAGAGAGAATGAATTATTGCAAATTTTTATGTATGATTCTATTAATCAAATCATTTGTCATCCGCGGCATCAACAAAAAAGAATTGCTTCTTCTTTTTCTTTTTCTTTTTTTCTTTTTTTAAGATAGGTAAATAATAAGGGAGTGAGAAACAGGATTTTAATCACATGCTTTTTGAATAATACAGCATATGAGTATTACTACTAAACTATTGCTTGAATCTATTATTATATAATAAAAAATTCTTTTTTATTACATAAATAATTGGGAAAAATGTGAAATTTGAACCAGAATCAATACTTTTTAACTTGTCTTTCTTTTTAGTAGTAATGTTGAACTCATTAATTTTCTGAAATATGTTTCTTCATATTTCCCTACATGCAATGTTAATGAAACAAACATACCCCTCATGATTGTAATTATTCACACTCAATAAGGCTAGAACCTAGAGGTGAAATTGTCAAATTGACAGACCCCTTTTCCTCATGTTAATGGATTCCATTCCAAGTCTTCACCTTTGTTCTGTTGAACACTTTCTATCTATATCCTTTCTAAAAGGAGACTAAAACCCTGTCAATATTCAAAAGCTGCCCCCACTTATTGTAGCAAAAATAAATTGTCATTCACTTCAAGAAGCAAATTTTACTTGGTGTATATATTAAGGATTGTAAGTCTTAGTAGAATCTAATTCATTAGTAAAAAAAAAATCATATATTTCACCTTGGGTTCACCTTTTTTTAGTATTTAATATAGAAAAATACTAATGTTTATAACATTTTTCACAACACTTTCACAACAAATATTAAGTATTAGGTTATTACAGTTGTTATTGATGATGTAAAAAAGTAATTCAATGATAGGTAAAAAAAATCGTGGACTTATAAGTTATCACTTATCTTTTTTGAGAAAATCACTTATCTTTTTTAACATATATAAAATATATTAAGACTGCCTTGGCCTTTGACTTTCAGTCAGGGTTTATTACTTGGATTGTGGAACAATTTTTCCATTTGGCAAGTTTGCACCGAATTGATTCAGCACGTAAGAAACAAGTATAAAGTCCAAATTGTTTTTACATCTGTGGAAAGACATTCTTGACATAATTGAAAATTTCCATACGGGCCCGTGAAGCCAGGCCAGCTATTAACGGGAAGCTACACGTTTTGTCTTCTTATCTCAAAAATTAAGGAACTTAATTAATTGGATAATTTTCTAGATAAACTCCTATTATCTCTCTCTCTTTTTTTTTTTTCAATTATCCTTTTATTTCTTTTAATTTTTCTCATTCGATCTGGTAAAGTATGTTATTACCATTAAATGTGCAAAGAAAAATAAAAAGCAATTTCTCTTTCCTTTTTCTTTTTCTTTTTTCCTTCTTTCTAAATATTTTGCACCCATGACCCATTGGTTGGCAAAGAAAAAAAAATCATTAGGGTTTTGGGAATAATATTCTTAGCAAATTAATTTCTAATTTTTTTTATTGAGCTGGATTTTTAGATATTATTAAAGGTCATATTAGCTGAATATATTAGTAGAAATATTCAAAGGTCATATTAGTTGAATAATTTCTATGCAAATATAACTAATTTCAAACCATTAGGTCTAACTGCCTTAACTGCCTTAACTGTTAGAGGACACAATATGTGGGAGATATTTTTTAATTGAGCCAATTGTTTCGCATCTTTGAAATTATTTTATTAAAAAAATAATAAAATCTATTATTTAAAGAAATGAATGCTTAATGTTTACATCAAAAAGTCGGCTAAGACGATTCAATAGCTATATATTCTTAGATGAGCTCGGCTATTCTAGGATTGTCAATACGTGTTATTAGTGCTAAGAAAGCTTAGCCTAGAACCCTCCAATTTCATGCAATTTGATTATTCTTCCAGCACAAATCCAACTCTAATGCTTAATATGTAATTAAAGTGCACGGATGGGTTCAATGTCTCAACATGTTATCAATTTCCTACCCCAAAATGTATTTTACTACATCACCCCTCCCTAAGTTTTCAACCCTAAAGTTTAAATAATTTTTTTTTTGATGAAATAAAATCTAAGTATTGGTTGTTCTATCTTCTGTGAATGCATCAAAAAACAAAAATAGAAGGCATGTCTAAAAAAATTTAATAAAAAAATGGTAGGTTTTAATAAATACAATTTTTTTTTTTTTGTTCATTACAGAATTTATTGATTTTAATTACTTAAAATGTGATTGATTTTTTTTTTCTTTTTTTTTCTTTTGTTCATTACACAAAGCTACAAGGGCAATAAGGCTTCACATATAAAGGGTTTGGTTAACCGATATTCTTAAAACATTTGTTAATAACTTATTTTAGTAAAGTTTTGATATCATTTTTATAAGATATATAAAAATTATTAAAAGACTATTATTTTTTTCATTAAAATTTTCTAAAAATGTTTCCTAAACTAATGCTCTTATCCGTTAGCTTTTCTCTTCTATAAATTGTCCTCACCTCGGTCTATCGCATTTGTTTGGTTAAAAACTTAAAATATATCCATTCCCTCACTGATTGCACACAGCAATTGATTTCATGAAGTCCTATCTTGCTTTCAAAAACAGGGTAAAGAAAGTGATAATTCTTATCTCAAAAAAAAGAAAGAAAGTGATAATTCCTATTTTGAATTCAAAGAAAGTGCTAGGGTGGAGGATATTATGGTAATTTCCTTTACTATTAACGACCCCATGTATAGTTGGAAAAAACCGTGCCAAACTAATTTTAGCGGGAGAGTCAGAGAACACGCCCAGTGTCCGACGTGGCATCTCTCTCTCTCTCTCTCACTCTCTCTCTATGCCCAGCTTTCATTCACTTTAGAGCTTCCAGTTACTCCAATTATTAAAGATTCTGCTTGACCATTCCTCTCCTCTCTCTCTCTCTCTCTCTCTCTCTCTTACATAGACAATGTTACATATATAGAATTAAGTAGATACATAGGTTTCTGTCCCTCAAATTCGGTGACCCTTTGTCTCTGTTTGTTTCTTTTTCTCTCTCCCCCTTTGTGAAGCACTTCCAATCCATTGCTTTTCTTCTGGGTTTCTTGAAATGCAGATTCTTGCCATATGACATGAAAGGCTGAAACCCATTTTCGCAGTTGGTTCTTTACCTTAACTTTTGCATTTGGTATAAACCACTTTCACAGCCTTTCTCTTTTCTATATAAACCCCATCTCCTCCTTTCCTTTTCTGCCCACTTTGGTTTTCTTGGAGAGAAAACCAACATGCTAGACGGATTATTAAAGCCAAAATTCTACAACAAATGGTTCGACAAAAACCCAATATTGTTTGCTTTGTTTTCTTGTTGTTTATGTAAATTTTGGACATTTGTTTCATTTTTTATATTTTTAGATTGTTGGGTATGTTTTATTTTAAGCTATTTTGATTTTCATTTCTGATTTTTTTTTTCTTTCTTTTGGTATAGCAAATCAAATTTGAAGCTTTTGAAGGTTCGGCTAGAGGGGATAAAGAAGAAGAGAAATGCTGTGCAGAAATATTTGAAGAGTGATATAGTTGACCTTCTTAGGAATAACCTTGACATCAATGCCTATGGCAGGGTAAGTTTCAGCATTATTTGTTTTTCCCTGTATGAAATCTAAGATTTGTTTTTTCCATCATTTTCAATGATCTTGTGGCCTTGATTGGTTTCTTTTTTTTTTTTTTTTTTTTTTTTTGAAGTCCTTTTCATAATTTTGGGTTAAGGAGGTTCTGTTTACTTTCCTAATGTATCTGTTTCAGCATTTCTGCTAGATGGATATGATAATCAGGAGGTGATAGATTATGGATACCATGTTATTGTTATTAATTTATAATCAATTTTTGTCTTTTTTTGTTTTGTTTTGAGTTTATCATATTTCTTTCGGTGTTGGAATCTTCAAATTGTTTGCTTCTATTGGGATTTGGGATAAAGTTGCATTTTTTTATCTATTGATTTTAATAGCCTCACGGTTCTGGGAAATTCTTTCATGATTTCCTGTGTCCAGCTCAGAGTACATATGTATGAAAATGCGTGACATCAAATTCTACATAAATATATTTTCATGGGCGTTGTTCTTTATAATTTTCTTTTTGTGGGACCCAATTTTTGTCGTTTCCACAATGGCACCACAAATTCTTCCCATTGCACTTGATAGATCATGCATGTGTTCCCTCCTGCCCATATATCCCATGTCTTAAGCATGAAATCCTTCACTATTTGAGCTTTATGAACTGTACTGCTTGGTCAAGTTTTCTAGTGCATGTGACCAAATTGAAGTCTTAGGAAGAAATTGCTTTCTCAATAATCTTTTTTTTTTTTTTTTTTTAAATGAGACACAGAATTTGCTCCAGATAGAGTTCTTAAAAGTTGATAAATCTTCAGAGCTTTTAGGAGAGCTATAATCATTTTAGTAGGAACAGTTGCAAGCCAGCAGGCCTACAAAAACAGTGTTTTGTATATTTCTTCTTTGTGCCTTTCTTTATTTCTAGTTGTTTGCTCTTTTCCCTCACTGGTGGAAAAAATGAAGGGTGGAAGTGGAGGCTGAATTGGGAGCACTTGCTTTGCTTTTCACATCATACGGATATGCATGAATATGTTGTCTTTGAACTAAATGATCCCTATGGTTCGAACCATCGGATTGAAGCCAAAATTATATGCTTTAGTGCTTGCACACTAAGACATATAATTTTGGCTTCACCCCAATGCAGTTTAGTTTCTTCATTCTATAATATGACTGATAAATGATTATATGTCTGTGTATAATAATGAAAAGAGATTAAACATACTTGAACTCAAAACTAGAGCAATAACATGGCTAAAAATCCTAGTTTTGTATATATAACATATGGAAATGCACACACCCAGACACACCTCTAACTCTGACTAAATGATGTGCAGGCTGAAGGGCTTCTAGTTGAGCAAAACATGACAACCTGTTATGAACTCATTGAAAATTTCCGTGGGTGCATCTACAGTCATGTCTCTGCCATGAATAAACAGAGGTACCTGTGGCTGCACAACCAATACTGATATTATGTGCTCTATCAAATGGCATGCTTGCATCAAGTAGCTATGCAATCTCCCTTTTTCTCTCCAGTTCTCTATCTCGCTGGATATGAGGATTTAGACTTCAACAAAATGCATATTTACATGGAATTTCTTTTGATCTTACTGAAATATTTGAAGGAAATATATTTAACCCAATTGAAAAAAAGAAAAAGAAAAAAAGAAACTAGAGAAGTAAATTCAGAGCTAAACAAAAAATAAAATACCTGCCTATCCTATATATAAGAAAAATTACCATCTAAGAATAAAAGTACTTGGACTGATCTTACTTATTTTGCCTCTGATTTTAAATAAGTATGCAGATAGCCAGATACTATGTTATCATGTATTCAGGAGGCTCATTATTTTTTATTTTTTATTTTAAATTTTGCTCAAATTCATCCAAGCTTCTACTTGTATAAGCTGCATCCTGTACTCTCTCTCAACTAATAGATTTACCAGAACATCTTATTTGGGTTTTGTTTCTTGTTCACTTAAGCTTGCTGCACTGAAATTATAAATAAAAATCTTAATATGGATTGAGCTACCTCCTAATTAATGAAGTCCACAGATTAAGATCTTTCATTTGGTGTTTGTATGCTACTCATACATCTCACCTTATTTCTTTGAGGCCTAAAGAAGAGTCCTAATATCTGTCATATAGATAATAAATTTCAGATTTGAGAGGATAGAGACTCAATTGGCCTTTTGGATATAGTCATAGGAGGTTAAGAACTAATCTTTGAGAGATAGATATCAATGCTTTAGAGCTAATTTAAGGCTTTAGTCTTCAATATGTGTTGATTTGTGTTTACATATCAGTTTGTACTTAAATGAGACTTAAAAAAACTTTTACCTTCTTATTAAATTTAACTGTTTTCAACTATGACTATGAAATTCACATATCTTTGCCTATAACATTTTTATTTTATTTTATCCTTTATATAGCGAGTGTCCTGAGGAATGCAAGGAAGCTATACCATCTTTGATCTATGCCGCAGCAAGATTCTCTGATTTGCCAGAACTCCGTGAACTCAGAACTATTTTTACTGAGAGATATGGAAGTTCACTTGAATCTTATACAAATAAAGAGGTAAGTTTAAAGGTTCACTTTAATTGCTCATCTATATTATCATAGCTTAGAGTCCTAATACGAATATACATTCTTAGTTTGGGGAATATCTTAGTTTGTGGCACGGACCCAACTAATGTTTTTGCTTAATCAGTTTGTTGAGAGGTTAAAGGCAAAGGCTCCTACAAAAGAGACGAAGCTTCAGTTGCTGCAAGACCTGGCACAAGAATTCTCTATAAATTGGGATATCAAGGCTTTGGAACCGAAACTGTATACTTCTATACCAAAACAAGTAAGTTTCACTCTCTATTGCTATAATTGCCTCCAAATTTATTTATCAAACATACCGGTAGGGAAATGAAAACAATTTGGATATTGGGGATATGAAATGAAATATTTTTACCTTTTAAAAGGCAGGATAGGAGAGGTCTTGGACAAAATAAAAGCCTAGTATACTGTCTATGAAGTAAGCATGCTCCTCCAATCTCTGCATCAGGCCCTACTTTACGTTAGAATTTTTGTATAACAATATAACCTTAGGGTGCTGAAGTTCAGGCCCTTAATGCTTTTCCTTTTGATATGCAATGCAAGCTTGGATCCACTAGGATTTCAAAACTTCCCCTGGATCCTGCCTATTTAGTCCCTACTCATAACAATTAGGTCATTGTGGTTGCATGTTGAGCTCTCCTTATAGTGCTGATTACTATTTTTACCATGTATGACTTTTTGCAGGAGCATCGCAGACATGGTTCTTTAAGCAATACTGATGATGAAAAATGGCAGAAAAACAAGGATGACTCAGTCCCAGAAAAAAACAATCAGGATTCTGCAAACAGACTGAGCAATGGGAGGGGTTCTATTACAAAAAGAAATGACAAAGACCTTAATTTTTGTGGAAGAAAGGATGTCACTGATGATGACAAATGGCAGAAAAACAAGGATGATGCAGTCCCAGAAAAAAACAATCAGGATTCTACAAACAGACTGAGCAATGGGAGGGGTTCTATTACAAAAAGGAATGACAGAGACCTTAATTTTCGTGGAATAAAGGATGTCACTGGTGATAGACATGGGATGCCTACAATTAGTGAAGATAAGATAACTACCGAGTTATCCCAAGGTGGCCTAAAAAAGTCTTCAAGTTTAGTTGGAAGTGTCTCTAAAGATGAAGTAGACGATAAGAGGCCATTTTACTACAAATATACCACTCCACCTTACCTCAAAACAAAATATGAAAAAGATGAAAGCAGCTCAGAGGAACCTACAAAATTAAAGGGTCATATTGATAAGGAAGCAGCTCAACATATTGATCATCCAGTGGTTGAAGATAAACCAAAACCAAGATCAGTTAGGAGCAGAAACTTGAAACCACCACCAGGTCGCAGTACTGTTGGAAGTTCAGAAAATGATGGTGTTACAACGTTGGATTCAAGGGGAACAAAACATGAAGATGCTAGAAGAAGCTTGCGAACCATTCATTCAGATGATAGTGCTCCAAGGGATGAGGAGGATACGAATGTAGATGATCTTTTGATGCATTTCAGTAAAAAGAAGTCACCTGATGAATCAGGCAAGAAAAAGATATATCTGAAACCTCCTCCTTCCCGACAAAGTGATGTTGATCATGGTGGATATAAGTGGAACAGAATGAAATCTGATTTGGATATTGGACCTGCAAGAGTGGAACCAACAACTTCAACTGGGGCAACAAAAAGGCATGTTCGAGCCACTTCCTTACAACCGGAGATGCTGAGCGTGGGTCAGCATGTTCATCCTAATCTGCCCGACTATGAAGAATTAGCTGCTCGGCTTGCAAATATTAGATAAAAATTTAAATAAAAAAAAAAAAGAAAAAAAAGAAAAAAAAAAGAGTTGTTTCTGTCTTTGAAGTGTTCATTATATGGGTTTCTTCAATTGTATACTACTCAGGAATCTATAGCAAAGTTGTTTCTGTCTTCTGTTACAACCAACGAAAGGGCATGCTACTAAATTTGTAATGAGTATGCGGCTTGGTCTGCATTAAAAACTAAAAGCAGTTCCCATTCCATTCTTTTTCTTTATTATTTTTTGCATAGAGCCTATTCTCACAGAGAATTCGTTACATTTTACACATCCATTGAGGGGTTTGTCTATTTTTGAGGACCTGTAGAAATGTATGTTGTTTCCAGTGTCTCTATATATGTTGCTTGGGAGCTTTCTTCTGTTCGTTTGATTGTAGTCATTTTTACATGAAGTAACTTCAAGAGTTAACATTTGTTACATGTTATTATATGTAAATTATATTTTGGATCTGCATATGTACAAATTCAACACACGAGTTAAGATTCATATTGCTATTTTTATGCGAATTTTCACCAGGCTTCAAACATATCCCTCAAGTTGCAAATTCTCTAGATTTTCAAAAAAAAAAAAAAAAAAAAAGTTGCAAATTCTCTATGGAGATTATTTAAAGTTTTCTTCTGGTCGTTTGATTGTAGAGGTTTGTACATTAATCCAAGGAGAGCAGAGGTTTGTACATAGTACATTAGTTCGGTAACGCCTAACTTAATAGAATTTTTATGTAAAATGCGCAAATCAACAATGAAAACAAAGAAGTTGCCTAAATTAACAAGACTATAAAGAAGCCTATTCGAAATTATATGCACTCGAGGTAATAATAAACGGTTTACAATTAAGAGTTGAGGTATAAACTTACAAGGATTAAGCCTACTATAAAGTTCAAATTATTTTTTAGCCTTTTTAAAATGAGATTATTAAAAAATTTGTGCTTAAAAAAAGTATTGAGTACATATTACAAAATGGGCACAAGAGACTAGGGGTGTGTATGGGTTCGTTTGGATCAAGCTAAGAGGGTTTTTTTCAATCCAACCTATCTTGGTCAAGTTGAAAAAAACTCAACCCATCACAGGGTTAGATAGTTTTTTTTTATTATTTTAAACTGAGCTTTAAAATAGCTGCATCCAACAGTATTAAAAGTGCCCCTACAATCTTCCAAAAATTCTAAGCATAGTACCATACACAAATAATCAAACCAAATGACATTTAAATAGTAAAATATCAAATAGTTTTATCTCAACTCAATTGAAATACAAAGTAGAATAGAAGCAGTATTTCAACTATTTTTTGCTTTCTGCCATCTTTTGAAAATTCTCAGTCGTAACACTACCATATACAAATTATCAAACCAAATGATATTTAGGTAGTAAAAATGTAAGATATCAAATAGTTCTATCCTTTTTTTTTTTTTTTAGAAAGAATTCTATCCCAACTTAGTTGTAAGATATCAAATAGTTCTATTTTATATCAAGGAGAATGGCAAAAGAGTAATTAACAGAAGATATAATATATATTAAAAATAGGTGGGTCAAGTTAGGCTAGACAAATTTGTGAATCTTTTGACCTAAACCCAACCTAATCCATAGCCCAAAAAAAAAAAAAAGAGCAACCTAACCTAACCTAACCCATTAGTCCTTAAAAACCAATTCAATCTGTTGAGTTAGGGTGGTTATGATGGATCGGTGGGTTGGCTACACACTCCTACTAGAGACTACACCAATTTTTATGACTAATATCTAAAGGTTCATAGTAGAAAGAAAGTAGCAAAAATAATCATGGCGTGCAAAAGAAAGGAATGTCGTTTTGGTTTCAAACCGTTTTGTCTATCATAAGATATCAAAACGGTTTGCCGTTCGTAGCCGTGGTAGTAAGTAGTAACACAGTACAACGCTCAGAAATCCGAAGAGCCGCTGGCGCTGGTAAAAACGCACCGTCTTTTTATATATCCACCACCTTACAGTGACAATTTGACAAATGAACAAAACGCACTGTTTTGAGAATTGGGGATTTTAATATTATTAGGGTTTGGTTTTCTTCATGATCTTCTTCTATGGAAGAAAGAACCGAATCTTCAGCTTCAGCACAATTACCATATCCACCTATATCATCTGAGGAAGAGGAAGAAATGAACGGCGGAGATTCAACAATGGAGGAGGAACATGTGATGAGCGAGGTCCACCTAGGATGCCCACCTGGCATCTCTGGGCCCCACATTTCCCACTTCACCATTTCTCTTCCAACTCCACCTGGTATGGTATCTACAAAATACATTAATATCTCTATTGTCTGAGAACAACGTTGTACCAATTATGTACTTTTTGCTTTTGCTATGGTGAGTAACTAGGAATGAAAATAGAAAAATAGTACTTAATCTTTTTGTTTTGTTTTTATGAGAAAAGATTGGGAATTTCAAACACATTGTGTTTTGATAATTTAATTTGAAGTAATGGGAGTAATGTAGTTTAGTTTCTTACTTTCTTTTAATTTAATTACTTAGAAGTTGAACCTAGCAGATACCAATGTGAAGCGGCTTCACCAAATCAAACATTTAGCGTGGACCCAGATGGTGATCTTGTTCTAACTAGGCGTAACAGTAAGTTCTTGTCTACAATACATTTATTTAATGTTAGTATTATTATAAATTTGTGAAGTCCAATGTAATATCAAATTTGATATCGTTTACTATACAATTCAAAACCCGTTTGTTTTACGACATTCTCAAAGTATTTTATTAAGAAAGAAACTATGATTTTAAGCATTTCTTTGACAAGATATTCCTTGATCTTTGATTTTCTTAAGAATTGACAAGCATGATAAGTATGTGGACATCACATAATCCAAACAGTGGACTCAACAAAAAAAAATTCATATGAGAAGTTATCAAGTGGGATAAGATTGTAAAAGTGTAATATGCAAGCCATAACTATATATGCATATGCATGTATCTCTTTTTTGTTATGTTAAGAATTTATTTGTATGAGGAATTTGATTTGGTTTGTACGTATATAAGTTTCAAAAAGCAATTTTTAAATTTTAATATGAATATGTATATATTGCACAGAACCAGCTTCCTGTATTTACCGTGTGACCATCCAGCATAATATCACATCATCAATTCCAAATGTCGGTTTGCAGGTAGTTTTTGGTTTGTTATGAATCTTATGATGGTTTCTCTTAGATTTATGTGCTGTAATTTAATCTCTTTTTTTGTTTACCCTTCAGGTGTGGAGAGCAGAACTAGTGTTATCTGATTTTGTGCTGCATAAGATGTTTACTTCAGCTGAGTTTAATGGAATTGTAGCATTAGAACTTGGTGCTGGAACAGGTATATCAACCATTAGTACCTACCTTGATTTTCATGGTACTTTCACTCAATAATGTAAATTTTAAACCTACGAACAAGATTGAATATGCCCAATATGACATGAACCTGTTGAACCTCATTAAGAACTGTAACAGTTAATTTGATAATCCTGACCACAGGTCCTATGTCATGGTTTATATTGTGGCTACCATTTTTGAACATCCATTAACAGTTCTGGTCATTTATAAAGTGTTTTGGAAAAATAAAATTATATCTTACTCACATTATTGCCTATAACAGTATAACACTATAACTATATCATCATGGATTAACCTGCTCATGGGCTTGATTACATCATTGCTGACATATGAGGTTTTCACTTTGATGTCTATATTGATAGGTTTATGGTTAATAACAAGAATATGCTTAAGTTCGTAGATTGTATATCATATCAGAATTAGATTCTTGCTGAACCAAAGTCAATTAGTGGCAATTGTGAAAATACAGGTCATTAGACAACTATATGGGAAAATGACTTGTAATTTTTGACAGAACTGCTGTTTTGGGGAATGAAAAATGTTTGAAATATTTTTCTTTTTCCTTTTTTGGTTTCTTTAATGTCACATTTGTCTTATCAAATACCATCTGGAATTTATAAGTTTGTGTAATGCTTCAGAATCATTTAAGATTTGTACATCATTCTAAATTTTGCTTCATCTCCACTGCCTATCGGAAGCATTTGTGTATCTTGGCTGACAAGGTCTTATCTTACTGTTTTCACCAGGGTTGGTGGGTATATTACTTGCACGTGTTGCAAAAACGGTGTTTGTAACTGGTATGGTACCCTACCTTTATTAGATATCATTCTTTATTCATTTGCAAGTATCCCTTAATGGTTTTGTAACTGGTATTGTACCTTACCTTTACTAGATACCATGGATTTGATTTGATATGTCCCTTAATTTGTTTGAAATCTTTTTTTTTTTTTTTTCTAGTGGATGGATGGATGCCTGATCATTGTGTCTCATACCGTTATTCAGCAAAACGTGAGTCAGTGTACAGTTTGCTGATATATGATTATCTGCAACCTTGGACATATCAAATCAAATTCATGGTTTCATTTTCCTCTTTTCTTTTCTTTTATTTTTTTATTAAAAAAAATCTTCAATCTGTTTTACCCTTGTATTTTACGTGTTCTTTTTATGTGGCTGGAATGGAGGGCTGATATGCTTAAGTTTCACAGATTTTTTACTATAACCACATACACTACTGAAGTTAGTACTATGAAAGAGGTGGAAGGAGCTCCTTCTTAAGAGAGCTAAGACACATGACACTCTCTCTCACACACGTGTACAGACACACACAGAAACCACTGTTAATTAGAGAAGTTGAAATTATAGAAGGCAATGCCAAATAGAGTGCATGAAATTAGAGCTGTCTTATTAGAAGACTATATTATAAGGGAAAATCAGTCCACCAGGTTATTACATGCCAGTAATATTTTGTAAGTGAGAAAACTATATTAATTGTGAACATTTTTAACTGTTTTCCATCATAATTAAAGGTCCTACCTAATGCACAAAGTTCCCACTTTTACAAGGTCTAGAAGAGGTGATCGATAGACAACCTTGTCCCCCAATTTTTTTGAGAGAGGCTGGTTCCCATACTAGAACCCGTAATTTGCCATTTTGGGTGGAAGGCACTTGCCATTGCACCAAGGCCTAACCTCTACTTTCCGTCTTATTATATTAATTCAGAAATCCTTCATTTATAGTAAAGTTTTTTACTTTTTAACACCACAATATAAATCCTCAGCCATTGATGAGTAGGTTATTTGAAGTTTACAACTGGCTAATGGTTTCTGATAAGTTGTATTGGAATAGTCTGATCTAATTAGAATTGCAAATATTCATGCCTAATTTATAAGCAAAACCAGCAATTAAAGATTTGAACTTGATTGAGCTGATGATCATCATGAACCTCTAGTCACAGATGGTGTACTATGTTTTCTTCCTCTTACCTTTTGTAGTTAGACATACTTTCTGATCTTCCAGGATGAAATTTGTATCACATTAACGTGTAGTAGTTAATGAGAAAAGTAGGTTTCTGAAGGCAAAGTTGATTATGCATGATTTTTATTGGAGGGTACACACATCCCAGTATGCTCTTTCAGTTCTTTCCACTTCATTTTGTTACTCAGTATTGAAATGGTATTTCTTAAGAAGCCACTCTAATTGTTGACAGACCATGGAGATGAAATCCTTAACAACTGTGCTGAGAATGTTGACCTTAATTCTGGACTGTTCAACTGTCAAGCAGCAGTTTATGTGTGCGAACTTGAATGGATGAGTCCGTGGCCCCCTAGAGTAGTAGGACCAGGAGAGTCTCCTCTGCATAAAAGGTGAAATTTTTTTAGTTGATAATGCAAAGAAAGAAATAAGACAACTGCAAGATGGTTGGTCCAATAAGAATTTCACTTTCAATTACTTGGGAGCCTAAATCATTTTGTTTAGTTGTGTCATTCAGGTACTCATGGACCTTTTCTGAAGTTGAAGAAGTCCAAGGAGCTTCTTTGCTAGTGGCTGCTGACGTAATTTACAGCAATGACTTGACTGATGCATTTTTCAATGTTTTGGAGAAATTTATGTCCCTAGGTTCAGAGAAGGTACAGATCAAAATGGTAGAACAGGGTGCAATAGCAAACAGCTAATATCTCCTCGTGACAGAACAGTTAGAATCTGTCCTCTTTTCGGCTTGAAACACAAGATATGTTCAAGGTTTTGGACTAAAGCCTAAGTGGGCCTTTCGAATGTTATTTGAAATGGATAGATTTCCCATGTGGGTTAAATTCCTCTTTTACGGTTGTTGACATCTCGCCAATGAGCTCTGACTCAATTGGCATTTCCTCCTCCCACAAGAATGGGTGGAGGATAAGCTTATGGATTCAAAACCCATTGAGTCCTTTTGTTACAGACCAATTTTAATATTTTTTTAAAAAAAATTAACAATCATTGACATGTCTTGTTTATTTTTAAAAAGAACCACTTTGAGTTCCTATATGTTGACATTAATTAACCTTCCTATGTTTCTTAGGTGTTATACTTGGCATTGGAAAAGCGCTACAACTTCAGTGTCAATGATCTCGATGTTGTTGCAAATGGTTATTCACGCTTTCGAAGTTATTTGAGGGATGACAGCGGTGAGTATGTTACTGTGTGGATGTCTAGTACCACTTGTTATTGGTTATAATTTGATTTTGTAATGGTGATGCAGAATGTGAGGACATCAAAAATGGATCTGTCCCTTGTTTTGTTGGAAAGCGCATCGATATCACACAAATTCCACAATATGTAAGGGTTTACGATAGAGGAAATGATGTTGAGATTTGGCGGATTAAATATGAGAAAAAAAAATCCCAATGTAGAGACTCCTGTGACAATGAGACTAAAGTAATGTAGACACTTGCAAGGCCATTAAATTTGTCATAAAAGTCTAATAATCCTATCTTCTTTCATTTTATAGTGATAAATGCTTATAAGCTATCATACTAAAGTGGTCTTGGGGTTACATTATTTTCGTATATTCTTTTGAGGTGATCAATGATTAATAGTTATGTCATCAATCAATTATTTAAATTCAAGTTTTTAAAGTTTAAAATAATGCATAAAAGACGAGTTTATGAATCAAATGGTAAATAACATTCAATTAACATGAAAATTGGCATGAATGTTAAAAACATATAGATCATATAATTCAAATGTAGGATTTTCAAAATATGAATTCTATAACAAGTTTTTGACTGGTGTTAGATTGTTTAGAGTTACACTAGATATAACTTAAACCTAACCCCCTATATATATATATATATATATATATATATATATATATATTATGTCACATCCAAAAGACTTGGAGGAGCTTTAGCTTATTAAGGATTTTTTTTCCAGGCGTAGTAGAGAGCCATGAGTAAATGTTTATTAATAATTAAATATTATATGAAGTAAATATCCAACCCAGTGTTAACGTGTTTTAGGTTCATATTAAAAAGTTGTAAATATACTTTTGGTTCCTATATTTTGGGTCAATTTCTATTTTGGTCTCTACTTTTAATCCCTAAAATGAAAAACGCATTCCATTTTGGTCCTTATAGTCATCTTAGTAACAGAAATTGTTGATGTGGCAAACGGAGTGCATTGTTGGCATAGTAAATGCTGACGTGACCATTAAAATAATATTAAAAAAATTACTTAGTATTTATAATAATGCCACATCAGCATTTTAAATATTAAAAAAACCACATCAGAAAAACAATTAAAACAAATTTCTAAACTTATGATTTTAAAAAATCAAATAATTAAATCAAATTTTTTTTTTCTTTTCATTATGTTTTTGGTCATGTTCTTCACCAGAGTTCTTCAACAGTTAAAGACGGCCAAAATAGAAAATTAGCACCGTTTGCCAAACATTATAATTAGTAGGCCACGTTTTCAAACTATATTTTTTACTAATATCTCGAGTCTAAGAGACTCGATTTAGGGTCTATAAATCGAGTCTCAAAGACTTGATTTCCATGGTCTGATCATGTCTGATATGACATTTTTTTCACGTGGTGACCATCTGGAAATCGAATCTTAGAGACTTGATTTATAAGAGCAGTTTTTCTTTAGCCTTGACCATGAAATAAAACACATCATCCAAATTACACAAAATTGTTCATCCAAATTACACAAAATCTAAACCTCCATCAGTGTGTTCATTGGGAGAAAACCTCCTGAGAATTCTTTGAAGCACCAGACCACGCCACCACCGCACCATTGCGCGAGACCCAGGCCGCAGCGCGATTCAGGCTGCACGAGACCCAGGTCGCAGTAGTGCGACCCAGGTCTTTCTCTCTCTGATCTGAATCTGATCTGGTGGGTTCTTTCTCTCTCTGATCTGATGGGTTTTTGGGTTTTTTTTTTTTTTTTTTTTTTTTTTTTTTTTTTTTTTTTTTAATCTGGATTTTAGATGGTTGTTGGGGGTAGATTTGGTTGGATGTTTTGTATTGGCTGATCTGTGTTTGTGTTTTGTACTCCAACACTTGCTGAAATTTCATGAAATTTCATCTTTTCAGTCTGAATGATTTAAAGAACAAATCGGTCTTTGAGCATCGATATATAAATCGAGTTTCTAAGACTTGATTTCCAGGTGGACAAACTGCCACCTTGGACCCGATCAGAACATGAAAACCAACACTTAAAGACTCGATTTATAGTCCAAAATCGAGCCTCTTAGCCTCGAGATGCTAGTAAAAAATATAGTTTGAAAACATGGTTTACTAATTATAATGTTTGAAAATCAGGATTAATTTCCCATTTTGGCCGTTAAAGATGAAAAAAGTCCTTTCAACAGAGCCAACCCAAATCATCAATTCCCTTCAACGCACAAAACCCATAACACAAATCAATGTTTCTTTTTCATTTTTCTTTCTGAAACCCATAACCTATCAAACCCCTCAATTTTTTCTTTTTCAAATCCCTTCAACGCACAAAACACAAAACCCAAATTATCATTGACTCATCTTCAAATACAAGCCTCTATCTTTGTTTCTTTTTCTTTTTCTCTCTCATATCGGTGTCTCTCTCTTAGATTAGTTGCGATCTCTAGTGGAAGATTCCGATGGTGGGTTGTGATTTTTATTGATTTGGGTTTGTGGCGAATTTGATTTTGTGTTTCTGTGGCTTAAGACCCAAGACCCATGGTTGAAACCCATGGCCAACTAACCTTATCCTTTCTTTCTCTCTCTCTCTCTCTCTCTCTCTCTAAAATAAGATCGGTAGTGGTTGGGTGGGTCACCGTGATTTGATCTGACCAGATCTGAAATGGATGAGGATTAGGTTGTGTTTTGGTATATTTTATTAATGAGAATTGGCTTTGGGTTTTGGTGTTTTTGGTGGTGGAGTTGGTTGAAGTGGCTCAGATCGGTGGTGAAGGTGGCGGTGGAAGTGGAGAGAAGGGCTCATATCAGTGGAGATTGGCGGCGAAGATGAAGAGAGAGTGTTGGGTTGGTTGGGTTTAATGGCTGTGCTAGATCGGTGGAGGTGGAGATCGTGGTGGCTAGGTCAGATTGGTGGTGTTGGTTGGGTTTTCTAGGTTCGTAAGTGGTGGTGTTGTGTTTGGTTGCTAAGAAAATGTTTAGTAAAATGTTATCTGTTTATATGAGTTTTGATGTGTTTGAACATGAGAGAGAGAGAGAGAGAGAGAGAGAGAGAGAGGTACATTGTTGATGTTCAAGATTTGGGTTCTTATGTTCTCTCCGAAAAAATAATGAAAAACTAAAAAAAATTTATAAGATGAACATGATGAACAAGATGAGTCATGTTCTTTGTAAAAACTAATGATTTTTATTTTTATTTTTTAAATTTAATTAGATTTTCATGTTTTTTAATTTTTTTTCCAAATTTTTTGAAATTTAAAAAAAAAATTAAAATGTTGACATGTATTTAGAAAATGTATAATTATTTTTTAAAATATTTTTTTAATGGTCATGTCAGTATTTAATGTGCTATTAGTGCACTCACTTTGCCACATAGGCAATTTTTGTTAGTGGGCTAATGTAAGGACCAAAATAATCAATGTTTTTCATTTTGAGGATTAAAAGCAGTAAAATTGAAAAGTAGGGACTAAAATAGAAATGAGGCCAAAATGTAGGGACCAAAAGTGTATTTATACCTATTAAAAATGACTTTATTTTGAATAGATACAAAATCAAAAGTTTAAAACTTCATTTACTTCTCAATCTCACACACACTCTCTCTTTCTTCTCTTCTCTTCTAATACCATCTCATTCCTAGTAAGCAAGAATAGATTAGTGTTTGGTTATCAGGAAATTGCAAGAAAGGAATTGGAATGAAATTCTATTTGGTTAGCAAGAAATTGCAAGAAAAAAAAATTATGACTGGATAAAAAAGATTGTAAGAATATTAAAAGAAGAAATAAAGAAAAGGAAAAATAAATTGGTACAAAAAAGAAATATATTTTTAAAAGCTGATGTAGTATTTTTTTTTTTTTTTTTTTCATTTAAGCACTGATGTGGCCATATCAGTGACTAAATTTTAGACACTTTAGCATTTAATTAAATATTTTAATATTAGGTGTACAAACTGTACAAAACCATTTGCCACGTTGACATTTTTTATTAATGAGTTAATGGTAGATATTAAATTGAGTGCAAGCTGAAAATAGTATGGACTAAATTGACTAATACCAAAATATTAGGACCAAATTGATTGTGACTCCTAAATGTAAGGACCAAAATTTTCGTATTTTTTTAATTTTTTCTTTTTCTTCACATACAACAATCATCATTCATTCGCTTCTTTTATTCTCATAATACGTTAAAAAAATTGTAAAATAAATAATGTCATGTTAAGTAGCAAACTAATTATAAATTTAAACAAATAGATGTGGGTCATTTTTCAAAAAAAAAAAAAAAAAGCATAAATTTCACCCATTTTTCATTTATACACTCATTGATGTTAATCTAGATTTTTTTTTCCCCTTAAAAATGTTAATAATGATCACATCATAATAGTCAGCTCCCTCCTATGCTTGGAATAACTCTCGCTCACTCCATTTCATTTCATTACTGAAATATAGTGTCCACTGTCACTCTCCCTCAAACACACTCAAACCCAAAACACACAAACACGCTTAGTCCCTCATTTCATGCTCAATCTCTTACTCCATTTCATTTCATTGCTGAAATATAGTGTGCACTATCACTCTCCCTTACACATAGACAAGCTCAAACCCCAACGCACATAGACACACTCAAACCCCAACTCACTCTCCCTCGCACACAGACAAACCCCAACCCACATTGACACAATCGGTTTGAAGGATGAAGCCAGCTCTTCAAATCCTAGCCTCCTCTTATCTGCTCAAGCAGAAATCACCTACTTCTGCCGACTTGAGGGGAGGAAATCAGCCAAAAAAGCTGCTGAGGAACTTGCTGAGTATAAAGCTTCATGGAAGTACAAGATGAGGAGGATTGGCCTTAACCAAATGGGTACAAAAATTCTTTGTTCCCTTGTTTTTTTGTTTGTTAGCTTCCTTCTTTAATGTGTTTTTGTTGTTGTTGTTGTTGTGTTTGTTAGTTCCCTCTTTTTCTTTTTCTTTCTTTCTTTCTTTTTTTTTTTTTTTTTTTTTTTTTTTTTTTTTTTTGTGTGTAGTAAGGATTCTCCTCCTCTAGTTGTTGGACTGGTGGTTAGACACTGCGTTTGCTAGCACAATTTGTAGTTTTCCAAGGTTTCATTAACCTTGGGCTTAAAACTTGTGGAATTAGTTACACCTTGAACTATCATAAGACGGCAAATGCCGCAAATGAGGTGATCAAGACAATAACAAGGATTGATAACTATGAGGCATATGACCAAATAGATGAAATAGATTCCTTGGTAAAACAATGTGAATATTAAGATTCCTAATTAGAAAAAGGCTCCCAAATTTTAAGCACTATGATTATTTCTTTCATTGTAATAATATTAATCAAGTCCAAATATTAGCCTATAAATAATATAATATTTTTAATCAAATCAAAAACAAAAATAAAAGTACGTATACAACTATACTTAGTGTATTTAAACTTCACATGATTCAAACGTTAATTTCACAACAAAGTTTGGTTAGACGAACAACTTGAGTTAGCCTTCTTTACTTTGTAGAAATATTCTTTTATCATACCTATACTTCACATGCTACTGTATATAAAAGTACATATACTATATACATTTGCATGTGAAGTATAGGTAAAAAATTAAGAACCATCGCCTGTGGTGGTTGATTTGCTAGCTTTTGACAAAGCTGAGCTCTTTTGTAACTGAATGGTTGTTGTTTAGTTTTATGTAATCAGCTTGGTTAACCCAAAAAAAAAAAAAAAAAGTATAGGTAAAAATTGACATTTCAAATATTCTTTCGCTGAAGTATACCTATACTTAGTGTATTTAAACTTCACATGAATCAAATGTTAATTGCTGAAGTATACTTATACTAAGTATACCTATACAAAGTATAGGCATTCTTGGTGTATTTAATCTTATTTAAATCCATTATTAACATTTAAATCTCACTTTTACCTACCATCAACAATAAGTAAGCGGACATCACATAATCGAAATTGTGGATTCAACAAAGACTTGATAATGCAAACAGAGAAACATTGCAAACTGTGTTATTAATCGCAGTATCTGAAGTTTATGCAAATTGATAACGCAGTTTGCAGTGTTAATGGTAGTCTTAGGAAAGTAATTAGATTCGTTAGCAACTTTTTTTGTTAATTCCCACTCCCCCTCAACACAACAGAAGTAGGTGATTTCTGTCGGAGTAGATAAGTGGAGGCAAGGATTTGAAGAGCTGGCTTCATCCTTTAGTTCAGACCGATTGTGTTCGTACATTTGGGTTGGAGTTTGGGTGAGAGTGAGTTCACTAAGTTGGGGTTTGGGTGTCTATGTCTGAGGAAGGGTGAGTTGGGGTTTAGGTTTCTGTGTGTGAGGGAGCCTCACTATTCGTCTTCCAAGAAATCTAACATTCTCGCTTCTAGTGAGTCTTTCTGTATATTTTTGATTTTTGGCGGGCCTTGCAAATTCGATGAACTTCAAGGGTTTTGGTTTTGGGGTTTGTTTGTTGGTTGGTTTTCTCTCTCTTTGCATTATCAAGTTTTTGTTGAATCCACAGTTTGGATTATGTGATGTCCACTTACTTATTGTTAAATGTCAATAATGATTTCAAATAAGATTAAATACACTAAGTATGCCTATACCTTATATAGGTATACTTAGTATAAGTATACTTCAGCGATTAACATTTGATTTATGTGAAGTTTAAATACACTAAGTATAGGTATACTTCAGCGAAAGAATATTTGACATGTTCATTTTTACCTATACTTCACATGCAAATGTATATAGTATATGTACTTTTATATACATTAGCATGTGAAGTATAGGTATGATAAAAGAATATTTCTACAAAGTAAAAAAAAGGCTAACTTAAATTGTTCGTCTGACCAAACTTTGTTATGAAATTAACATTTGAATCATGTGAAGTTTAAATACACTAAGTATAATTGTATACATACTTTTATTTTTGTTTTATGATTTGATTAAAAAAATTAGGCGTAAATGCACTTTTAGTCCCTATATTTTGGACCTTTTTCTATTTTGATCCCTACATTTTAATTTCATTACTTTTAGTCCCTAAACCAATTAATGTGTGACATTTAAGTCCTTATCATGAGCCAACTAACAGAAATAGCTAACGTGGCTGACGGAGAAATAAAATAATCTTATTTTTTCACACGTGGCCATTAAAATATATTTAGAAAAAAAACTAATTTAGCATTTAAAAATTTGAACTTGTTAAATTTCTATAAATTACTAACATGGCATTTTTAAATGCTAAATAAAATTTTTTAAATATTATTTTAATCTTGGGAATGAAAATTTTGAATTGACAATTTGGGATTTGGAGTTGTTCTTGAAGATTTGTTTGGGAGATTTATCTTGTGAAGATTTGTTCAGGAGATTTTTCCTTTGAATATTTGTTCAAGAGATTTTTCCTTTTATGAATATGTGTTCATGGAGATTTGTCCTTTGAAAATTTGTTCATGGAGATTTTTCCTTTTGAAGATGTGTTCAGGAGATTTTTCCTTTTATGAAGATGTGTTCATGAAGATTTGTTCAGGAGATTTTTCCTTTGAAGATTTCTTCAGGAGATTTTTCTTTTTAAGATTTGTTTAGGAGGTTTTTCCTTTTATGAAGATGTGTTCATTAAGATTTGTTCAAGAGATTTTTCCTTTGAAGATTTATTCAGGAGATTTTTCCTTTGAAGATTTGTTCAGGAGATTTACCCTTTGAAGATTTGTTCAGGAGATTTGTTTAGGAGATTTTTCCTTTGAAGATTTGTTCAAGAGATTTTTCCTTTTATAAAGTTGTGGTCATGGAGATTTGTCCTTTTAAGATTGAAGTGAAGGAGATTTATCCATTTTCAAAGATTTGTTCATGGAGATTTGTCATTTGAAGATTTATTCAAGATATTTTTCCTTTAGAATATTTTGTTTTGGAGATTTATCCTTTGAAGATTTAGGAGATTTATCCTTTGAAAAATTGCTAGGAGATTTGTCCTTTTGGAAATTTGTTTAGGAGAGTTATCCTTTTGAAAATTTGTTTAGGAGATTTATCCTTTTGAAGAATTTGTTAGGAGATTTGTCCTTCTAAAATTTGTTTGAGAGATTTATCCTTTTGAAAAGTTTGTTAGGAGATTTATTCTTTGAATTTTTTTCTTTAGGAGATTTATCCTTTTGGAAATTTGTTTATGAGATTTATCCTTTTGAAAAATTTGTTAGGAGATTTGTCCTCTAAAATTTTTTTAGGAGATTTATCATTTTGAAAAGTGTTTTAGGAGATTTATCCTTTTGAAATTTTGTTAGGAGATTTGTCCTTTGAAAATTGAAGTTCAGGAGATCTTTCCTCTTTTAATTTCCTGATGAAGCTTTGTGGTGCGAAGGTTTGAATTTACCTGATAGGTTTTGACATGGGTGATCTTACTTAAATGAGGCATAGCTGAATGCCCCAAGACTATAAATTGAATCATGATTTTGAAAACCTTGACTTTTGAGGAAAAGATGTTTTTTTTTTTTTTTTTTTTCAAAATGGATGAGGCATGGCCGAATGCCCCTAGTTTAGAAATGAATGCATGATTTTTGGAAATCTTGAAATCTTGATTTTTCATGAAAAGATGATGAAGGTGGTTCCCTCTTTATTTATTTATTTTTTTTTTCTCAAGATGGATGGGGCATGGTTGAATGCCCCTGGTTTAGAAATGGATGCATGATGTTTGGAAATCTTGAAATGTGAGGAAAAGATGATGATGTTGGTTTTTTTTTCAAAATGGATGAGGCATGGCCGAATGCCCTTAGTTCAACAATCAATGTGAATTTTGAAAAATTTTATTGCGTAAGGACCTCAATAAAGCAAAATTTGAGTAAAACAAGATCAAAATCACAAAATTGGGCAAAACAAGGACTACGGGGAGGATGGGCCAATGGGCTCTGTTGGGGTGTCGATTGGCACATCTAAACTAAAGATTGATGGTGATTGTTGATTAGATGAAAGATCCGTGTCCACCTCCTGCAAAAGATTCTTTCCATGAGCTTGTTAGTAATCAGTTATTATAAAAATGTTTTGGGCCAATGCCCCTAGTTTAGACATGCTTGCACAGAAAATTGGTGATATGCTTAATGCAAAACAGATGCTCCTAGCCTAAATTCACACAAAAAAATGTTTTGATTTTGAGCCTTTGAAGAATATGTTTTTTGAGCGATTGTGACTGGGCCCTTTGAAAAGGCTGCCTACATACCTCTTTCATAGAGGATCAGGTCCAGACGTAGTTCGAAAAAAAGTTTTTTGAAAAATGATTTTTTTTTTTTTTTGAAAATTTTGAAATGAAGATTTTCTTTTTGGTAACTAGGATTGGGCCTTTGAAAAGGCTGCCTATGTACCTCTCTCATAGAGGATTAGGTCCAGACATAGTTCGAAACAAAGTTTTGAAAAATCTTTTTTTTTTTTTTTTTTTTTTTGAAATGAAGCTTCTTTTTGGATAATTGTGACTGGGCCTTTGAAAAGGCTGCCTACGTACCTCTTTCATAAAGGATCAGGTCTAGACGTAGTTCGGAAATTTTTTTTTGAAAAATGAAGTTTTGAAAAAATCTTTTTTAAAATGAAGTTTCTTTTTGGGTGATTGTGATGGGGCCTTTGAAAAGGCTGCCTACGTACCTCTCTCATAAAGGATCAGGTCCAGACGTAGTTCGGAAGAAAAGTTTTGAAAAATGAAGTTTTGAAAAATATTTTTTTGAAATGAAGTTTCTTTTTGGGTGATTGTGACCGGGCCTTTGAGAAGGCTGCCTTCGTACCTCTCTCATAGAGGATCAGATCCAAACGTAGTTCTGAAGAAAGTTTAGAAAAATGAAGTTTTGAAAAAATCTTATGAAGTTTCTTTTTGGGTAATTATGATTGGGCCTTTGAAAAGGCTGCTTACATACCTCTCTCATAGAGGATTAGGTCCAGACGTAATTCGGAAAAAAAGTTTTGAAAAATGAAGTTTTGAAAAATATATATATATATATATTTTTAAAAAAATGAATTTTTGAAATGAGTTTCTTTTTTTTTTTTTTTTTTTTTTGTGAAAAGAAAGCAATTTAATTAGAATGAGATTTTTTTTGAAATTTTATCTTTTCCAAATGAACAAAAGGTGATCCTTTGAACAACCTCTTTGACCAATCATAATGTTCAATTGTTAACTCAATCTCAATGGCTGGAAAAGATTTGAAATCATTAAAAACATGTAATCAAATTTACTTCTTCATTTTGAAAATTTTCTAGATTAAGTCTTCAAAGACAATCAAAGAAATGAAATGCTTGGGAATCAGACATGTTGGGAATAAACAAGAAAAGGAAAAATCTTAAGTTTGAAGATTTGAAAAATTTTGAGAATTTGGAAATCTGTTCTCTTGGGAGTTATTTTCTGTTGGGAGCAAACAAAGTGAGTGTTTGGGGCTTAGAAAAAATTTTTGGTCACTTGAGAATTTGTGAAATTTGTCTTTTAAAGATATCAGCTAGTGGGGCATGATAATCTTGAGCAGTTTCCTTCTTAATCCAAGAGAAAATATTATCAGAGCTAAATGTGTGCTTTCAATCAATAGGACTTCACGGAGGGCTTTGTTCAAAGTTTGTAATGTAGGCTAGGTTCAGGTTATTGAAAGGAAGGATATGAAAAGCTCAAAAACCCTTATGATGTTTTCCCAAGTATGCAATACTTTAAATTCAAGCATTGGAAGATTTTTCCACATCTTTCATCATTGACTCTTGTACTAAAATCCTTGTCGTGTTCATCATCATCTCATTGGTCTTCATTGATTCCTTTCATTTGGTCTTGATCTTTTCAGCTTGATGACTTCCTCTTTTTGGTCCTCTTAGCATCCTATCTTGTGATCAGATTACTCACTCTCATTTCTGTTTTTGAAAGAATTTTTTGATTTTTTTTGAAAATTTTCTTTTTGCCTAGACCACCCTTTCAGGTTTTCAGCCTAGTAGGCTCTCTCTCTCTCTCTCTCTCTTTTTTTTTTGGTCTAGTTCTTGCCTAGACCGCCCTTTCGAGTTTTCAACCTAGCGAGCTTCTCTTTTTAATTTTTTTTTTTGGAACTTTATTGGCTTTCACTCAACTGCATTTTTTTCTTTCAATTTGATAGACTTCCATCTTTCTTGGATGAATTTGTATTTCTCCTTGATACCCTTTTATCTTTTCTAATGCACTTTCATTTTTCTTGACATGACTGAACACACCCTTTTTTTTTTTTTTTTTTTTTTGATGAAATGTGTCTTATTTTTTTCTTTTCCTCATCTTCTTCAATTTGATTGGATTTTCTTCTCTTGATGAGTCTTCATTTTTGCTCATCCCTCTCAACTTGAATGATCTTTCATGGAATCTTATATCTTTCGTGTCTTTTGATGAATCAGTATTCTTTCACAACTTGATGAAAATTCTTGCATTCACTTTTCTCTCTCTCTTTTTTTGGTTGAAGTCTTTTCTAACTTGATAGCCTTCTCTTTTTATTTATTTATTTATTTTATTTCTATTTTTTATTTTTCTCATAGTTTGATGCTTTCTCAAAATCTTATCTCTCCTTGATGGATTTCCTTTCTACCTAGCTTTGATGAATTCTCTTTTTTGAACTTGATGAATCTTCCTCTTTTGAACTTGTCATATTGTCTTCATTGTAGATCATAGGGTCAACACTTCCTCATCTTGAGATTTAAGCATGCATACTTAATTTTCCCACCCAAGGTTTAAGTTTTTGGTGGGTTCATTGAAAAATAGGCTAACTGTTTAAAGGCTCAAGTTGGCTAGCAATAGATGATTATTGTAATATATGTCAAGGAATAATGTGGGTTATTGTAGGTGGCTTCCTATCCCTAGTGATGCTTTCTTGTAAGCACAGTGACTTAAACTCCTTTAATAAATTATTCTTGAAATAGAAGTATAAATACTCCAACAATGTGAAAAACTCTATAGAGATTGGGATTGAGTGTATGTGGTTTGAGAAATTTGGATGAATGGATGTATTTCTTTGATTTCCTTTTAGGACCTTTTCTTATCATATTTTTTTAGCACAAGTCCTTACATGAATTGAATGAAGTTAATTCCCTCTTTGGAACAAATTGATTGGTAGAGCAATTAATCATCATAATCTAGAAGAAGCCTTGTCAAATGGATCTTCTTGTGTTCTTTTGAAAAGAAAGCTTCTGAAAAAAAATTTGGAATCTTTGAAGGAACAAAAGAAAGGTTTTTAGAAAAATGTTACTAAGAAGGCCCAATGCCCTTAGTGCAAAAGATATATATTTTTTTTTTGAAAATGAACTGAAATGACTTGAAGGCCTAATGCCCCTAGTCCATTATTTTTGAATTTTTTTGAATTTTTTTTTTTTTTTTGAATTTTTTGTATTTTTTTTTTGACATATGAACAACATGATGAATCAGATGCATCAAACACAACATGGACTTTATTGAGCTAATAACTAACTAGAAAACAAATCCTAAACAAACAATAAGACCAAAGAGTCAATCTAGAAAAAACTTGTAAAATAAAATTCAAACAAAGTCATGATGATTGGCTGATGAAGGTGGAATGATGACTTGTTGATTAATTAGATCTTGAATGGCATGCCTTAGGGTATAACATCCATTAGTTGTATGGCCTTTCCCTTGATGATATCTACAATGAGCATTAAGATTGTATCTTCTAGGCATAGGATGTGGTATTGGCTTGGGATCCAATGGCTTTAGTAATCCCTTAGCTTGTAGTTTCTCCAAGGCTTCACTCAAAGTCATGTGTAGTTTTGAAAAATTTCTTTGACGCCTACAATTGCCAGTTGATGGTTTAACTGCACTGTTACTGATGTGATAAGGCATTACCTCCTCTTAGGGATTTAGTCCATTGACATGTTCTTGTTGATTGGAGAGGATAGTTGGAAAGACCACTTGTTGAAATCCCTAACTCTTTTCTTCAGAAATTGGAAGTGTGGAATCTCTTTGGGTTCTAGTGAATTATCCTTGCACAAGGTAGAGAGCATAGATTGATTGGCTAAGCTGACTTATAATGCAAAGTTGGCTATCCAGGAGATATGGGCTAGCACTTCATTTATCTTCTCTTGACTTTCTAGGATGGAGTTAAGAACATCTTCAATTCTTTCTTAGCTCATTAGGATTGAACCTTCCTTAGGTTTGATGGGCTTGAACTTATTATCCAAAAAGGTTGAAATCTCGATGGACTTTGGCTTTGTGTTGTTCGTCTCCAAATGTGGGGGTTTGAAGTTGTCGGACCGTGTGCCTTACCGATCCATCCAACGACCAATTGGTGAAGGATGAGGGGGCACAAATCTTTTATAGCATTCGATCGCAGACCAAGCCCATTGGTATTGGAGAGAATTGTGAAATCCCTCACAATCCCTCCCTCACAATGCGGCTCCAACAACTCGAACCTATGACCGGGCTCTGATACCACTTGTCGGATCGTGTGCCTTACCGATCCATCCAACGACCAATTGGTGAAGGATGACGGGGTGCAAATCTTTTATAGCATTCGATCAAAGCCCATTGGTATTGGAGCGAATTATGAAATCCCTCACAGAAGTGTCTCCCCCCCTTGTAATGTGGGCAATTGGTATCTTGGGGTTTGAAGTGTCTCCTCCCATTTGTGGATGTTGGGTTATTTGACTGGGGTTTGAAGTATCTCCCCCTATATGTGGATGTTGGGTTGCTTGATTGGGGTTTGAAGTGTCTCCCCCCATATGTTAGTGCTTAGTAATTTGATTGGGGTTTGGAGTGTCTCCCCTCATTTGTGGATATTGGGTTGCTTGATTGGGGTTTGAAGTATCTTGTAGGTCGGATATGGGATTGTGATGTTGCAGCAGCGGAGTGTCCTCTATGCTCACGGGCTTCAGTACTGTGATGGGAGAGATGGGCTTGGAATTAGAGCTACTGGCTTGAGTGTCAACCTTAGGTTCTCTTTGCAGCCTTCCTTTGGACCTTGACCAAATTCTCTCCTTTTGTTCTCTCTCTCTCTCTCTCTCTCTCTCTCTCTCTCTCTCTCTCTCTCTCTCTCTCTCTCTCTCTCTTCTTTAGAACAGGCTTTTTTAGGTCAATTAAAGCTAGGTCACCATCTACATCAAACAACCAAGCAAAAAAAACACATACAACGTGCAATGCAATTTTAATCGGGACCGACCTAAGGGTAGGTTCTAAGTCATTACGTTGTAGGATGGGTTTGTTGTTTCATTGTTTCCTATAGCTAGGACGTTACACCTCCCAACTTGTAATGTAATGAACATTGCATTGGTCTGAACGTCATGGTTTTTCAATTATGGTTAGTAGGAAATGATCCAGTGACTTTAGGTTATGAGTTGGTGAGTTTGCCACTGGGTACCCGAATTTAATGAAGACTGGTGATCCATGGTTACTACCAACACAAACAATACATACAACAAAATATCATACAACAAAAATATTATACAACATCTCATCAAACCTAAATAAACAAACAAACAACTATATCATGCAAGACCATGCAAAACAAAGGTACATATTTGGTCACTTATGTCTAATACAAAGCTTAACCCTTGACATCCCCAGCAGAGTTGCCATTGTGAGAGACGTGTCCCTCAAAAAAAGAGATTCGGGTGCCTTTTTAGGTCACCTCACTTTTTGGGTAAGTGGTATGGAGTCGCCACTTATATTTTATGTACAAAAAATAAGAAAAACTAATATACAAAGCACATGCCTGAATTGCTTCGTTTCATTGATTGAAAAAAATAAAAATTTGAAAATTGAAAGGTTACAAGGCTTTGGGTCCTAGTTACAAACTACCAAGTGTACATGCCTTTTTGTCCTAGATACATTCTACCCAAAATAAACAAAGATAAGATTAGATCTACTTAACCAAAGACCTAAATCTGGAGGCTAGGTTACGGAATGGGAAGGTGTTAGGCACCCATTCCGCCCAGATAAAGTCTGGTTTTCTAAACTATTGTGACCAATGTACCATTTTATGCATGTCATGAATGATATGTTGAACATGTGAAATAAATCAAATCACACAAATTTATTTATAAATGAGATCTCTTCTTTTATTTAAAGAAATTCAGATCTGTTTTGGTGATTAAGAAAATTGATTTTGGTTTGTAAAAGAAATTAGATCTGCTTTTATAGGTGTAAAAAAAAAAAAAATGGTTTTTGAAGACAAAATTCAATTCTGTTTTATAAGAGATAAAAAAAAGGGTTTTGTGTTTTGTAAAAGACCAAATCTATTTTTATTTAATAAAAAATATTTTTTATGAAGAGGAACTCATTCACAAAATAATTTCATGTTACATGACTCAAACAAAACAAACAACAAAACAACAATTCACAATCTCTTTTTTTATTTCAAAAATCTGCATGCATTAAAAAAAAAAAAAGATTTGTATCTTAAGAAAAATACAAATCTGTTTTGTTTTGAGAGAAAGTTAGATCTGCATCTTTAGGCTCTTTTTGTTTAAGGAAAATTTAGATCTACATCAAGAAAAGATGCAAATTTGTTTTTATATTAAGAAAAACTCAGATCTAGATCAAGAAAAGATGCAGATCTGTTTTTATATTGAGAGAAACTCAAATCTACATCAAGAAAAGATGTAGATTTATTTTTACATTGAGAAAAACTCAGATCTACATCAAGAAAAGATGTAGACTTGTTTTTATATTGAGAAAAACTCAGATCTACATCAAGAAAAGATGCATATCTGTTTTTATTTTATAAAAAGAATTATTTACATGTAGATTATTGACATTCAAGAAAGAGATTATAACAATCACATAAAAAAAAAATCAACTAACAATTCATGTTATGACTATTAGGTTACAAAGAAAAAGATATAACATGTATAATCACATCATAAGAAAAAGGGTTAAGAAATAACCTCTTGCATGAGTACTCTTTGTTCTTGAGAGGATGTTTTAGGGTTGAAAGAAACTTGTTCAGCTATCTTTGAAACCTAAAAGCCCTAATTCTTGTAGCAAATCTCAGAGAGGATCAATTAATCTCAGCAATTTGTGAGTCTCCAAAACGTATGCCTCTCAGAGTGTAGAAAAAAAAAATGTCTCTCTCTAGAGGGTGAAAAGTGTGCTGAATTATGAGATGCCTCCTCTATTTATAGAGGTTGGAATGCTGAAAAAATAAGCACAAAAACGTATGGGGAAAATCCTAAAAAAAGGAGATTTGGATAAGAGTAAGCTGATTTTTTAGATTAGAACCAATTTCGTATTTTGATCATATCTCTTTTCTCAAAATTCGGATTAAGCTAAAATTTTGATAGCTGAAGGGAAATGCCAAAAGTGCCTCAGAAGGTGAATCTGAAATCTGTTACTTGATTAGCATGTTTTTGAGGTGTTTTCCAACTCTAAAACTGTATTTGGACAAATTTTAGAATTATTTTCATGATAAACCTCATTCCAAAGTGATAATTATGACTTTTAAAATAATTATTTTGAATATAATTATCCCAAAAGCCTAATTACCAACAATCTTTTAAATATTATCAGCTTATTTGTTTTAATTCCATGCAACAAATCTCACTTTAAGAAAATACTCCACCAATCACATAAATTCATTTAACTAATTTTAATTATTAACCAATCAAAATTAATTTCAATTAATCACATGTGATTGGCTTCACCCCATACAATGCATATATGTAGATCGTGCAAACTTGATCATGCGATATCTTTCAATCTGACGGTTCGATTTGGAAACCAGACACACCGTTGCGATCATTAGAACCTCAAGATCATTTTTATGATATGTAATGAATGAATTGATGCATACAATGCAAGAACAGATTGATGCATATGATGCAAGAACAAAATGATGCATGTGATGCAAGAATGATTTTTGGGTACATGGATGGTCACTCCAGTCATCTTCCTTGATTAAATCATGGGTGCAAAATCGAGTGTCTATAGTTGGTTGCAAAGTTCTTCAGTTCATTCAAACAATGAAGATTAAGAAGCTCCTTGGTTACAAAAGCCTTAGTACAAAGACGTAACAACTTCTACAAGGAATATGATGAACTAGGGCAAATTTTGTCTCCGGTCACAATTTGCATGCACAATCAATTTGCATTGAGTTGCATCACTTTGCATCACCTTTGACGACCCTTAAAATAATTCTTATATATGTCTAGGGTTGTGAGAAAAGAACCCTACACAAATACACTTAGATATGAATGAAAACAGATCTGGAAATCTGAATTTTGTAATTCTCGATAGATACTGTTTCTGTTGAGAAGTTGTCAAGCATTAATATTAAACCTCGATAGATATCTATCTGTCGAGCTATCTGTCAAGCTTTAATGAACAACACTTCTTCACTTGTTTCTTGGATATATTTGCATGGCTCCAATACTAGACTTGTACTTTTGTTCCTTGAAGTACTAAACCCATCGTAGATCTACCCAATTACAAGTAAAGTGCGTTTTGTCAAAAGATTAGCCAATTTACATAACATATGTTTCTAACAAGTCTCACATATGTCCTAACAATTTGTTTAGTTGGAATAGTAAGCAAAAATGCATGAAGTTAAAAAAAATTGAAAGAAATAGCACAAAATTTTATTAGTTAGGCAGAAGAAAGTAATGTTGTTTTATTTATTAATTTTTTGTGGGAATGAATAAGAGACAGAATGTTGAATCTCTAATTTAATTTGTATTGTATATATAGGTATATATAATATATATTGTAATATATATACTAAAAGGTGCTTATTAAAATGTCATAACTCTTCATATTAGATATACCAAAAGGTGCCTATTGAATGAAAATGTACTTATTGACAAAAAATGTGCTTATTGACAAAAAATGTGCCTATTGAATGAAAAGGTACCTATGTAAATAAATATGGAATGGTGTTTGTAAATCAAGCACCTTCCAAAAAGCTTCATTTTTCGCTTTTGCAAAAGTATAACCCTACCCATTGGACTATCTCAAGAGAGTCAATACTGAATAGAAAGACATTTTATTAATACTTTTGAATTGATGTTACCACTAATTTTATATATAAATAAATAGATATAAATATTTATTTATGCATTTATGTGTTTATTAGGCAAAACCTAAATAAATGGTTAAAAACTTTAAAATTTATAATAGTTGATATACTTCAATATTATCAACAAAAATTGATGTACAATTATAATTATTATAATAATAATATTATAAACTAAAAGGCTAAAAGCACCTGTTTCCATATTTGACACTTGACAGATGCTATTAAGACTTGTAATGTGCAAAAATTTGAATTAGAATCAATTCACATGGTGTGTCAGACAGGTATGGGAACTTTTAACAAAACATCACACTAAAAAAGTTAAAAAGGAAACCCAAACTACACAATGTTAAACCTATTTTCTCCTATACGTCTAAACAAAAGAAAAAAAGGGTTAGAGAGTGTTAGGATTAGTGCCCTTAAATCCTATTGTATGATGCTATGTATGACATTATGTGTGACATTATGTATGACTAAATGTTGTGATTAATAAAGTTGTTTTATTATTATCTAAAATTATGGTAACATGAATATTTGGACATTATAATATAGTGCATGAGATGCATAGTATGTGATTTAGTCACAGAAGATATAAGTCACAAGTTCTTTGTAAACTCAGAATTTTAGTTCATAGTCGGTGATGAAATTGGGCATTTCATCTGCGAAGACTATAACATATCAACTAAGATGATTTGTCTTGATCATGGAAGTGGAAACTTCTAGTTGATATGTTGATATGTTTTAAGAGTTAAGACATATTGAACTGGACCACTGTGAGATTTGTTATTCTCCTAACGATTGTCAAATGAATAATAAATCTCACGACTTCTATTTACATCAACTCTTAATCCTAAGAGAATAATGGACTTGATCATGAAGTGTAGGTTGCTTTGATATATCAGGAGTGGGATCTAAAGTCACGGTCAGAACCTCAGAATGTTGGGCAGCCACATTTAGTGTTGATGGAACATATATTCTCAAGATGTAATTCATAGTCTCTTAACAGAGATATAAAATATTCCCTTGAGATAAGTTTGATTGGGTTTGGTTATTCATGATGTTGGGCCTAACTACTTTAGTAAGGAGTTACTAAATTATATATTTATGAAATTAGATTTCATAAATATATGATGAATAACTTAAAGGATTAAATCGGACACTCAAGGATTAAGATGTAGTAATCTTCAAAGTGGCAGTCTACATTCATTACTTTGTATTACTACGAATATTTTATGAAGGGGTTGCATGTATAATAAAGTCTTGGGATATAATTTATTAATAAGACCTAGATTATAATTATATTTATATAGTGGTATTAAATATAATTAATGGTAACTTTGGACTTGTCAAGAGTTGACAGAAAAGCCAAAGGCCCATTGGAGCTAGAGTCTTATTTGTTCCCTTTTGGTCCCACTCCAAGCCACATACTTAAGCCCAATTGGAATGGCTCAAAAGGCTAGCCCAATTAGATAATCAGTTAGATACAAAGAGAGAAACATACAAATTTTTGTGTGACACTATTGTGGAATGAAATGGTTTTGTATGTGAGTATTTTACACTCTATTATTCTCCCTTGAATATATTCATATAAACTGATTGAGAGACCACACTTCTTGGGCTTTAGTGTAATTGGAGTGAAGATTACAAGTGTTCCCAAGTACTTCTAATCTATGTTTTGAAATTCACCACACCAAGGTACACTCTTTTGTTCTTATATTTTGAAATTTACATAGTACATGTTATCAATTACGAATGAAGTAGATCCGTTAATTTTCTGCTTCATGTGTCTTGTATGTGATACAAACATGTATTTATCCAACAATTGGTATCAGAGCGGTTTTCAGTTTCGAATTTGTATAACATGTTTTGTGAGTTTTGGAATTAGAGATAGTAATTTCATGTTGTTAGAAGATTATACATTTAATTTTCTGCATGGTTGTTGAAATTATTGTTTGATGAAAACTGATATTGATGTTATGATGTTGTTTAAGTTTGATATTATGTATGTTAAATTGATCTTTAAGGCTATAGCATCAATGGAATTCAGTTTTGATATCAATCTCTCTCTATTATGTTCATATGATGGTTGTTTGTTCATGAAAAACCATTGAAAACTTCTTTAGAAAAATTCTGGAAAATTCGAGTTTCATGAGTTTCCATCGATCAAAAATTGCTTTGGATTGATCAAGTGAAACTGTGACCAATCTGTTTGATTAGATTGATATTCGATTGCTAGTCGATCGATTGAATGTTCTTTTTTTTTTCGATCAATCGTGAAGCAATCAAGTACCAATTGAGCAAGGCAGATTATTAAGTTTGTTTCGATTGATATTCAATTACTAGTCGATTGATCGAGCAACGATTGAGTACCAATCGAGCCAGGCAGATTGTTTGGTGAGAATTTTCTAATTTTTTCGAGCAATCAAGATACACATTCGATTGATTGAAAACTGTGAACTCTGAATTTTTCTAAGTGTTTTCACATAGATAAAGTGCAAGGCTATGTGTAATGAGATTATGTAAGTTTTCTAATTAAAAACCTTTATTTTAAAACATCTAGTGGGAGAGAGATACAAGGTTTGGATCTCACGGCCTCCATTGTCGGTTCATAGTAGTATGAAATATATACTTTTTCTTTGCTTCGAGCTTAGCATTCCATGTAGAGAGTATTTATTTCATAGTCCTACAAGATTGAATTTCTTAGTTTATAGTGGTTTGATCAAACACCTTGTCTTAGCCTTAAGCTTTGCATTCCATGCGGAGGGTGTTTTGTATCATGATACTACAAGATAAACCTGTTAATGTTAGATGAAATGTGGCTACACATGATTCTAGAAAATGGTATACACTTGACTAAATATTATAGTATCCTCTATGTTGAGTTCTTACTATTATTATTTAGAGGCTAAATGTATAATGACATATTATTAGTGTTTGATAAGAGTTATCATGATAACACTAATAATGAGAATAGTTCTCAATCAATCATAGTATTTAATGTTCACTCTATGCTGAGGGATATTAAATATGAGATTGGGTTGTTGTTGCATATATTATATTATGGTTTTATTAAGGTTCCATACTATAAGTTTATATGCTAAATTGATAATGTCCAGTTTACTTATTATATTCATGTTTATTGTTTTCAGATTTGATCATGGCATCATTTAGCCCACTTGTTACTATTCTTAATCAAAACAAATTGACTGGATCCAACTATGGTGATTGAAAAAGAAAGTTGGACATTGTTCTTAATGCGAAAGAGCACAAATATGTGCTTACTCAACCATGTCCTAACTTTCCATCATTAGATGTTCCTCTTGAGGAAAAACAGCGATATGAATGTTGGCAAAAATCTAATGAGATGGCCAAGTGCTATATCCTAGCATTTATCTCAAATGTTCTATAGCATCAAATGCAGGATGTAGAACAAGCTTTGGATATAATGCTAAGTCTGAAGGAGATGTTTGGTGAGCAAGGCCGCTTTGCAAGGCAAGAAACTATGAGGCAAATTTATAATACCAAAATGACTGATGGCACTTCAGTGAGGGAGCATTGTCTTAGTGACAGGCCAAAATCGTATTGACCCATTGTGATGAATTAATTGATTAATTAGCCAAGTTTATTAATTAATTAAATTAACATGCAAATGCGTGGTAGCACAAACAAATCACCAATAAACTAATTATGCAGTGGAAAATAAATAACACGGTGATTTGTTTACGAATAGGGAAAACCTAATGGCAAAAACCCCACCGAGTGATTTTCAGGTCACCACTCCTGAAACTCCACTATTATCACAACAAGTGGTTACAAGTAAAGGAATCCTAAGTACCTTACCAACCTACAGTTGAACCCTTACCCCAATACCCAATTGGACTTGTTTTGTAGTGACAGTTCCTCCTTTCGATGCACGGCTCCCAAGTACGTGACTAACCAATTGCGCGGATCCCAGTACGCGACTTCAATCATTAACTAAGAAGGTTGTTGGCTCCAAAGTTCTTCAGTTCATCCACACGATGAAGATCAAGAAGATGCTTGGTCACAAAACCCTACGGTGCACATACACAACAATTTCTTCAAGAGAAAGAGATGATCTAGAGCAAGAATTTCGTCTCCAGTCACAATTTGCTTGAAGAGAGTTTGCTCAATACTTGTGCAACTTGTGAACTGTTTGACGGCTCCTAAAATATTCCTTTTATATGTTTAGGGTTAGGAGAAAAGAAGGCCTAAAGACACATTCACGGATTCCAAGAAAAACAGAACATAATTTCTATTTCTTTAAACCTCGACAGATAGAAGTTGTCGAGCATCTGTCGAGCTAGCTATCGAGCCACGGGGATGAAATAGCTTCTTAAACCTCGACACATGCTAGCTATCAAGCTAGCTGTCGAGCTTTAGTAACTCTGCACTATCAGCTTGTTTTCTTGGACAGACTTGAAGGCTTTAACACTTGATCTTGAAACGTGGTTTCTTGAAGTATTTAAACACATCCTAAATCTACCCAAATACAAGTAAAGTGTGTTTTGTCAAAGGATAAGCTAATTACATAAAATAGTGACATATGTTCCTAACAAGTGAATCACATATGTCCTAACACTTAGGATGATCTCTAATTTGAATACACAGGAAGTTTTAGGTGTTGATATTGATGGAGAATCCCAAGTGGATATGATACTCCAGTCACTACCAGAATCATTCAAGGAATTCAGACTTAATTATAATATGAACAAAAAGATTTATTCACTGTCTAAATTAATGAATGAATTGGTAGCAGCGAAAGGCATTCTTGGTACATCCAGTGTTGATGCAAATATGGTTGAAGCTTTTACTTCTCAACCTAAGTCGAAAGGCAAGGGTAAGAAGAAGAAGAAGAAGAAGAAGGACTTCACCAAGCAAGATGGTAAACAAATTGCCTTAGGAGTTGCCAACAAAGGAAAGAAAATCAAAGGAAAGTGTTTCCATTGTGGTGAGAAAGGACATTGGGAGAGGAATTGTCCAAAATTCAGAGTTGCCAATAATAAGGGTATGAAAGTACATTCCTTCTTGAAATATGTTTAGTACAAAATCTCACGAATTCCTGGTGTGTGGATTAAGGTTGTTCTAATCATATCTACAATTCTTTGCAGGGGTTCCAAGAGACCAGAAAGCTGAATGAAGGGGAATTGTTTCTTACTTTGGTTGATGGGAGCAGAATTCCAGTTGTAGTTATTGGAGTGTTTAATTTATGCTTTGATTCTAGAGTTTTAATATTGGATGACTGTTTGTATGTACCTAATGTTTGGAGAAATTTAATTTCTGCAACTTATTTAGGTAAACAAGGATATTATGTTATCTTAAAAGATAATGTTGTCATAAAGAAGGATAAAGTGTTTATCTATTCTGGCAATATTGTTGATGGTCATTATATTTTAACTCCTGATAAGCATGAATTATATAATTTTTAATTAGATAATAATTCACATGTGAAATTATTAAAGAGAAAGTTTCCTTCAACTAGTGATGCATATCTTTGGCACTTGTATTTGGGTCATATTAATTCAAATAGAATTCAAAGACTGATCAAAGAAGGTCTTTTACAGCCATTAGACTTTGATGGATTTCCAGTTTGTAAATCTTATTTGGAAGGCAAAATGACCAAATGACCTTTTAATGTAAAAGGTAGAAGAGCCTAAGATTTGCTAGAACTGGTGCATTCAGATGTATGTGGTTCTATGTCAACCCAAGCAAGAGCTGGCTATGAGTAATTCATTACTTTTATTGATGATTACTCTAGATTTGGTTATGTTAACCTAATGAAACGGAAGTCCGAAACCTTTGAAAAGTTCAAAGAGTTTAAGGTTGAAGTTGAGAATCAATTAGGTAAATGCATAAAGGCCATTCGATCTGATCGAGGTGGCGAATACCTTCTTGGGGTTTTCAAGGATTACTTAACTAAAAATAGGATTATATCCCAATTGACTGCACCTGGAACTCCACAACAAAATGGTGTAGCAGAAAGAAGGAATAGGACTCTTTTAGATATGGTTAGGTCCATGATGAGTTATTCGACTCTATCAATTTCTTTTTGGGGATATGCCTTAAATATTGCAATGTATCTTCTAAATTTTGGTACCTTCGAAGTTTATTCCTAAAACACCTGTAGAGTTGTGGAATGGGCATAAGCCTAGTATGAGACATCTCCATATTTGGGGTTGTCCAGTACATGTTTAAAAGGAAAGTTTGACAAGTTACAGTCTAAAATAGAATTGGTTTTCTTTATAGGGTATCCAAAAGGAACTATTGGAGGTTAATTCTATAGTCATAAAGACAATAAAGTATTTGTTAGTACAAATGCCAAATTTTTGGAAAATGACTATATGAATGATTATACTCCTAGCAGTAGAGTTGTTTTCGCTGAAATGAATAAACCTGTAATTGAACAACCAATGGATGAAACTAGGGATGATGTCGTCGTATTGGATACACCACAAGACATTACTCATGAGATGACTAGTACATAAGAACCTCGTCTTGGTGGGAGGATTGTTAGGCCACCTATAAGATTTATAGGTTTGGGAGAAACTTATGAAGCTCTCTCAGAAGAGGCCAAAACTGATCTTACACTTATAAAGAGGCAATGAATGATACAGATGCACATCATTAGGTCAAAGCTATGAAATCTGAATTAGATTTAATGTATTCCAATCAAGTTTGGGGTCTTGTAAAGGCGCCTAATGGCATTAAACTTGTTGGTTGCAAATGGGTTTACAAAAGGAAGAGAGGGGTAGATGGAAAGGTTGAAACCTTTAAAGCAAGGCTAGTGGCGAAAGGGTATACACAAAAAGAAGGTATTGATTATGAAGAAACCTTTTCACCAATAGCAATGCTTAAATCTATCAGAATTTTCTTATCCATTACTGCTCATTATGATTATGAGATTTGGTAAATGGATGTCAAGATTGCTTTTCTAAATGGCAATCTTGAAGAAGAAATCTATATGAAGCAACCGGAAGGTTTCATAGCAAAGAACCAAAAGCTTATGGTATGCAAGTTGAAAAGGTCCATTTATGGACTTAAGCAAGCATCTAGGTCATGGAACATCAAATTTGATCAAGCAATCAAGTCATTTGGTTTTGAACAAAATCTTGATGAAACATGTGTGTACAAAAGACATCGAGTTAAAGTAGTAATGCTCCTAGTACTTTATGTTGATGATATTCTAATTAGTGGAAATGAAGTAGGGGTAATGTCATCGGTAAAGGTTTGGTTGTCAAGCCAATTTGATATGAAGGACTTGGGTGAGGCTAACTTTATTCTAGGGATCAAGCTTTGGCAAGATCGCAAGAATAAAATGTTAGGCTTATCACAAGCTGGATATATAGATAAGGTTCTAGAACGGTTTAGCATGCAAAATTCCAAGAAAGGATTACTTCCTTTCAGACATGGAGTTCCTCTGTCTGATGACCAAAGGCCTAAGACTCTTGAGGAAGAAAATATGATGAGACAAGTTCCTTATGCTTTTGTAGTGAGAAGTCTCATGTATGCCATGCTTTGTACTAGACCAGATATCTGTTATTCAGTTAGCTTGGTCAGTCGATATCAATCAAATCCAGAACCAAAACATTGGCAAGCTATAAAGCATATTCTCAAGTATCTACGGAGAATGAGAAATTATATGCTTGTTTATTGGTGTGGGGATTTGATTCCTATTGGCTATACAGATTCAGATTTTCAATCAGATCTTGCTTTCAGAAAGTCCACTTTAGGTTGTGTATTCACCTTAGGAGGTGGAGCCATAAGTTGGAGGAGCGTTAAGCAATCTTGCATTGTTGACTCCACCATGGAAGCTGAATATGTTGTAGCTTGTGAAGCGGCAAAGGAAGTTGTTTGGCTTAAGAAATTCCTTTCTGATCTTGGTGTTGTGAGAATGGAGCAAGTTTTTATCACATTGTTTTGTGACAATAGTGGAGCGGTTGCACAATTCAAAGATCCATGGAATTACAAGAAATGAAAGCACAATGAAAGAAAGTACCACATCATTCGGGACATTGTTGCTTGAGGAGATGTAGTAGTAGCAAAGATAGATAGTGCAAATATTCTAGCAGATCCCTTCTCCAAAGCCTTGCCCCAAAAGACCTTTGAGTTACAACTGGAGGGAATGAGAGTTAGATTAGTGCACAATAGTCTTTAGGGCAAGTGGGAGATTGTTAGGATTAGTGCCCTTAAATCCTATTGTATGATGTCATGTATGACATTATGTGTGACATTATGTATGACTTACTGTTGTGATTAATAAAGTTGTTTTATTATTATCTAAAATTATGGTAACATGAATATTTGAACATTATCATATAGTCCATGAGATGCATAGTATGTGATTTTTGTGATTTAGTTACAGAGGTTATAAGTCACAAGTTCTTTGTAAACTCAGAATTTTAGTTCATAGTCGGTGATGAAATTGGGCATTTCATCTGCGAAGACTATAACATATCAACTAAGATGATTTGTCTTGATCATGGAAGTGGAGACTTATAGTTGTTATGTTGATATGTTTTAAGAGTTAAGACATGTTGAATTGGACTACTGTGGGATTTATTATCTTCCTAATGACTGTCAAATGAATAATAAATCTCACAACTTCTATTTACGTCAACTCTTAATCCTGAGAGAATAGTGCAGCTGATCATGAAGTGTAGGTTGCTTTGGTATATCAGGATTGAGATCTACAGTCACAGTGAAAACCTCAGTATGTTGGGCAGTCACATTTAGTGTTGATGGAACATATATTCTCAAGATGGAATTCATAGTCTCTTAACAGAGATATAAAATATTCCCTTGAGATAAGTTTAATGAGTTTGGTTATTTAGAATATTAGGCCTAACTATTCTAGTAAGGAGTTATTAAAGTATATATCTATAAAATTGGATTTCATAAATATATGATGAATAACATAAAGGATTAAACTGGGTGCTCAAAGAATAAGATGTAGTAATCTTCAAAGTGGCAGTCTAGATTTATGACTTTGTATTACTACGAATATTTGATGAAAGGGTTGCATGTATAATAAAGTCTTGGGATATAATTTATTAATAAGGCCTAGAGTGCAATTATATTTATATAGTGGTATTAAATATAATTAATGGTAACTTTGGACTTGTCAAGAGTTGACAGAAAAGCCCAAGGCCCCTTGGAGCTAGGATTAGTGCCCTTAAATCCTATTGCATGATGCTATGTATGAAATTATGAATGACATTATATATGACTTAATGTTGTCATTAATAATGTTATTTTAAAAAATTGACTTGGAAGGGTTTCTCTGACCTAGGTTTGGCGGCACTAGACTCCCCGGTTGGTAGAATTTTGTTTCCTACGTTGTAGGAATTGAGTTCCCTTACGTTACTTGCTAGCATAGAGGGCTAGGGTGTTGTTTTCCTGTATAGTGGAGAAGAACAATTCTGAGATGGACAATTTAGCGGCGGCATGGACTCGGTTATCGTTATCTGAACAGGAAGGGGAGGTTTTTAACTATGCTAACCAAAAGTGCAGGACAAAGTGTATGTTAGCTACTAAGTTTTTCACAAAGTGTGCACTAAATATTGAAGCCGTTGCTCGGACTCTCAAGCCTTTATGGTGGCAAAGCATGATTTTGAGATTCAAGACATGGTTGATCATATTATGCTATTTGTCTTTGAGAATGAAATAAACGCCAATAGAGTCTTAATGGGAGAACCATGGAGTTTTGATAAATATTTGATTGTCTTGTGAAGATATGAGGATGATAGCTCATTGAGGAGGCTTCGTTTTGACACGGCAAAATTCTAGGTTTAGGTACACGACTTACCAGTTTGGTAGATGGTTACTGAAATGGTGGAAGCTTTGTGTTAGTCTACTGGTTGGGTTTTCAATCAAGGGATAGTTCTGAGATGGATTTTAGAGATTTTTTAAGAGTTAGAGTAGAGGTTGACATGCACAAACCTTTATGTCGGCATTGGAAGGTACGCTTCAGTCAGGATAAGGAGGGATGGGTAACATTTCGGTATGAGCGTTTGCCGCTATTTTGTCACTGGTGTGGTATTCTGAATCATGATTCGAAGGACTGCGATCTTTGGCTTTAAAATAGAGGTGAATTGAGAGTGGAGGACAAAGAATATGGTGCTTGGTTAAGGGCTGATCCTCCTAGTTTACTATGGAAAAAGGTGGTTAGGGTGAGTGGATCAGGTGCTAGTATGGCATCTTCTTGCGGTCCTAATGCAATGACTGGTGACTCAGTTAGGGAAACAGGTGCACTAGAGGGAAATCAAATTGTTGTGCAACAGGTTGACCCGGGGGGGGGGGGGGGTTGACACGAATCTGGATAGTGGTAGGGAAGAAGGGGACTTTTTTCAAGGGGTTCTAAAAATTTCGGTAATTTTAAGGAATAAGGATGCTTTCCAAAATCATCTTAAGGAAATTGATATGGAATTAGAGGGTAATCTGAGTACTATGCAGGGTGCAATGGAGTCATCTACACCATTAGGGGGTGGGGTTGATTCTCAATGGAGGGAGATAATTATGGTCGAAGACTCTAATTTGGTAGGCATTGATTTAGAGGTAGTGGAGAATTTAATTCAGTCAGATGTGGATATTTGTGGCAAGGGTCCAAGTGAAATAGAGGGGGAAAGAGTTATGAGGTGTCCAACAATTTTGGAGGAACAAAGCCCAAAGTGGATAGTGTTGTGATGCCTAAGGATGTTGACGTGGGGTCCAAACGTAAAAACAAATCATTACTTGCTCTAAATGAAACTAAAGTGGCCAAAAAGCGAAGGGGAGAGGCAGAAGTTCTTGAAGTTAGCAATCTCTTGCAAAATGAATTTGGATCGGCAGTGACTGCAAGGCAGCACTGCTGGGATCAACGAATACCCTTAGTTGGAACTATCGGGGGCTTAGGAACTGCCACACAATTCAAGCTCTTTGGAGCATAGTTGAGAAAGAAGTTCCCAACTTAGTTTTCCTCATGGAGACTAAGATTCCAAGAAAACAACAGCAAAAGATGAAGGATATTTAGAGTTCTATTGGTTTTACTCAAGGACTAATTGTTCCAAGTGTAGGTAGGAGTGGGGGTTTAGCTCTTCTTTGGAAACCAGAAACTTCTGTGAACATCAGAGGCTATTCAAAATGGTTCATTGATGCTAAGATTGGAAGTAATAGTGATTAGGGGGGTTGGTGTCTTGCTGGTTTTTACGGGCAACAAGAGACTAGCAAACAAGAAGAAGCATTGTAGATTTTAGAAGGTTTTGGTCGACATAATAGTTCACCTTGGCTTTGCATTGGCGATTATAACGAAATTCTAAGTAACTCTAAAATGATGGGTGGTCAGCTTAGGCTAGCAAGGCAGATGGATAGGTTCTGTCAAATCATGGATTTGTGTCAGTTTAGGGATTTGGAGTACTCGGGTGCAAAAGTTTTCTTGGTTAAGGCATTTTGAGAATGGGGTAAGCGTTTGGGCAAGATTGGATCAGGCATTAGCTAATGAGGAGTGGATGCAAAAATTCCCTAATGCGAGAGTGCACCATATTTCTACATCTGATTCTGACCATTGCATGTTAAGCTTACATTGGAACCGAAATGTGAGAAGCAGTCCAAGAATAGGGAAGTTATTTTAGTTCGAAGTCATGTGGTTGCGTGATCCTCGGTGTCCGGAGGTAGTCAGTGAAGCCTGGGAACGTGGTCTTGCCTACTCCACGGGGTATCCAATTAAAAACTGCTTATAGTCGTGTTAGGAGGCACTTACACGATGGAATAAGGAGGAGTTTGGCCATATGGGGTGGCGCATATCAATCCTAAGAACCCTGCTTCAATGTTTGGAATCTCAACCAGATTTGCATGGGGAAGAAATTCGAAGTGTGCGGAGAGAGCTGAATTCGTGGCTGGATACAGAGGAAGTCATGTGGCAGCGGCGGTTTAGGAACTTGTATTTGGTGGCTAGTGATCGTAATACTAGGTTTTTTCTTGTGAAAGCTTCGACCAGACACCAAAAAAATCTGATGGAAGGTTTAGAGGATAGCTCGGGTTCTTGGCAGGACTCTCCTAAAGCGGTGGAAGCAATTGTGTTAGATTATTTCTCTACTCTTTTTACCACATCCAACCCAACATAGATTGAAAGAGTCACTGATACGGTTCAAGCAGTAGTTTCCGAGCCCATGAATTAGCTTTTGGGCTGTGACTTTCAAGCTTTGGAAGTCCACCAAGCTCTGAAACAAATGCACCCCACCATGGCGCCAGGCTCAGATGGTATACCCCCTCTTTTCTATCAAAAATTTTGGTCTCTTTCTAGTACTTGTGTTACTAAGGCAGTTTTGGATTTTTTGAACCATGGGGTGGCCCCTCCTGATTTTAATGACACTCACATTATTCTTATTCCAAAAAATAAAAACCCCCGTAAGGTTACTGATTATAGACCTATAAGCCTCTATAATGTCATTTATAAATTAGCTTCTAAAATTGTGGCTAATAGATTGAAGACTGTTCTGTCTAGCATTGTTAGTGAAAACCAGAGTGCCTTCACTAAAGGTTGGTTTATTACTGACAATATCCTTGTTGCTTATGGGACTATGCACCATATTAATCATAAAAGATCGGGGAGATGGCTTTGAAACTTGATATGAGTAAGGCATATGACAAGGTGGAGTGGGACTGTTTGAAGGGTATAATGCAGAAGCTTGGTATTCATAGGAGAATGGTGGAGGTAGTTATGAGATGTGTTTGCACTATTACTTAGAGGGCATATTATTCCTTCCAGGGGTTTATGTCAAGAGGACCCTTTTTCTCTTTACCTATTTTTACTTTGTGTAGAGGGCTTATCTGGTTTACTTAGACAACAGGTGGAAAGGGATTGTCTTAAGGGGGTGGCTATTTGCCGTGGTGCTCCCCGTATCTCTCATTTATTTTTTGCAGATGATAGCCTAATTTTCTGCCAAGCCACTTTGGAGGAGTGTGAGGTGCTGCAACGAATTTTTTCCATCTATGAGTCAGTGTCGGGACAACAGCTGAATCAGAACAAGACGGCCTTATTTTTTAGCAAAAATACTCCAAACGCCACTTAAGAGGAGATTCAACAACGTTTTCGGGCTCCTATGATCCAGCAGCATGAAAAATATTTGGGTTTGCCATCTCTGGTTAGGAGGTCTAAACACAATACATTCAATGATTTAAAGGATAAGCTAGGGAGTAAATTATCAGGTTGGAAGGAGAAGCTTCTCTCTAATGCCGGCAAGGAAATTCTTATAAAATCTGTGGCTCAAGCTATCCCTTCACATACTATGAGTTGTTTTAAGCTTCTCGATGCATTATGTGATGAGCTCATTGGTATGGTGTGGTGTTTCTGGTGGGGACAACACGAAAACCATAATGGAGTGGCATTGCTAAGTTGGGATAAGATGTGTGCTCCAAAAGAGGAAGGAGGAATGGGCTTTTGTGATTTGAAGACTTTTAATATTGCTTTGTTAGCAAAGAAGGGGTGGCAACTCTAGACTTGTCCAAATTCCTTGTTCCACTGAGTGTATAAGGCCAAATATTTTCCTCATGGTGATTTCTTGAATGCTTTTTTGGGAAAATATCCATCTTACTCTTGGCGTAGCACTATGGCTGCTCAAAAGACGGTTCAACTTGGTTATTGCTAGCAGATTGGTAATGAAGAGTGTGCAAAACTGTGGAGGGATAAGTGGCTACCTACTCCTTCGTCATATAGGTTGGCTACTCCCCCTCGTCTTTTCCCTGAGGATGCTTCGATCTCTATGCTGATTAATCTGGTTGCTACAACATGGAAATCGGACCTTATCCATGAGTTGTTTATGCCCTTTGACGTTAAGGCTATTTTGTCCATTCTTCTTAGTGCTTCATTGCCAACTGATAAGTTGATATGGGCTCCATTTTCATCGGGTTAGTTTACTATGAGCAGCGCTTATAAGGTCACTCGCAAATCCTTGTGTGAGCTGCAATGAGGTGAGTGTTCTTCGTCACAGCACCTAACAACTTTTTGGAGATGTATTTGGAAGATGCCTATGCCGAATAAAGTCAAGGTTTTTTCTTGGTGAGCTTGTAGGAATATTTTGCCTACTAAAGCAAATCTTTTTATTTGGAAAGTGACTCAGGATGATGTATGTGAAGAATGTGGTGTGGCTGTGTAGTCTTTAAGTCATATGTTTTGGCGTTGTACAAGAGCTCAAAAGGTGTGGAAAGCTTCAAACCTTGGGCTAGAGGCTAATTTGGTGGAGATACATGAATTCGTGGACCTGGTTTAGTATGCTCGGAATGTGAAGCAGATGGTTTTTTTAGGGCTGGCACAACTATTTATGATTGCATGGGGAATTTGGTCTAACTAGCATGAAATTCGAATAGGTGGCTCACGGAAGTCAGCTTCGTTGATTGTTGGGTGGACTTTAGACTATCTGGAGGAGTATCAGGTTGCCAATCATTCAGTTCAGACTAACTTACCAGACTCTAAGATTGGTTGGTCACTTCCTCATCCTTCGGGTTTCAAAGTAAATATGGATGGTGCTATTTTTGAAAATCTGTGCTCAGTGGGAATTGTAGTAGTTATTCGAGATCATTTGGGGTCGATCTGAGCGGCTTTGAGTATGAAGATTCATGCATCATTGGGGCCTCTTGAAACTGTAGCTAAAGCGATGGAGGAAGGTCTAAGGTTTGCAAGGGACAGAGGCTTTAGAACAGTAGGTTTTGAAGGTGATTCTTGGGTGGTTTACCAATTGTTGACTGGTTCGGCCACCCTACCTACAAGTATTTCCAATATCATTTCAGGAGTATTGTTACAGGTGTCAAGGTTTAATGAGTGTAATTTTTCTTTTGCCTGGAGGACTAGTTACAAAGTTGCCCATGGGTTAGCTCAATATGCTAGGCACTTGTTAGATTCTAGTATTTGGTTAGAGGAAACTCCAAATTTCATTGAGAACTTAGTATCTCAAGATGTACTATTTTTATCCTCTACTTAATAAAATGACGTTGTTCACATAAAAAAAAGATGAAGGTTATTTTATTATTATCTAAAATAATGGTAACATGAATGTTTGGACATTTTCATTTAGTCCATGAAATGTATAGTATGTGATTTAGTCACAGAAAATATAAATCACAAGTTCTTTGTATACTCAAAATTTTAGTTCGTAGTCGGTAATGAAATTGGGCATTTCATCTACGAAGACTATAACATATCAACTAAGATGATTCCTCTTGATCATGGAAGTGGAGACTTCTAGTTGGTATGTTGATATGTTTTAAGAGTTAAGACATATTGAACTAGACCACTATGAGATTTATTATTCTCCTAACGATTTTCAAATGAATAATAAATCTCATGACTTCTATTTACATCAACTCTTAATCCTGAGAGAATAGTGGACTTGATTATGAAGTGTAGGTTGCTTTAATATATCAGGAGTGAGATCTAAAGTCATGGTTAAAACCTCAGTATGTTGGGTAGCCACATTTAGTGTTGATGGAACATATATTCTTAAGATGGAATTCATAGTCTCTTAACAGAGATATAAAATATTCCCTTGAGACAAGTTTAATGGGTTTGGTTATTCAGAATGTTAGGTCTAACTACTTTAGTAAGTAGTTACTAAAGTATATATTTATAAAATTGGATTTCATAAATATATGATGAATAACGTAAAGGATTAAACCTAGTACTTAAGGATTAAGATGTAGCAATCTTCAAAGTGGCAGTCTAGATTTATGACTTTGTGTTACTATGAATATTTTATAAAGGGGTTGCATGTATAATAAAGTGTTGGGATATATTTTATTAATAAGGTGTAGAGTGCAATTATATTTATATAGTGGTATTAAATATAATTAATGGTAACTTTGGACTTGTCAAGAGTTGACAGAAAAGCCCAAGGCCCATTGGAGCTAGTGTCTTATTTGTTCCATTTTGGTCCCTCTCCAAGCCATATACTAAAGCCCAATTGGAATGGCCAAAAAAGTTAGACCAATTAGATAATTAGTTATGAGGAGAGAAACATACAGAATTTAAAAAAAGAAAAAAAGAAAAAAAAGAAAAGGGTTGTATGTGAGTGTTTAAGACTCTTTTATTCTCCCTTGAACACAAACATATAAACTGATTGAGAGACCACACTTCTTGGGCACAAGTGGAATTGTAGTGAAGATTGAGAGTGTTCCCAAGTACTTTTAATCTTTGGTTTTGAATTTCACTGCACTAGGGTCCACTCTCTTGTTATTGTGTTCTGAAATTTACATAGTACATGTTATCAATTGCGAATGAAGTAGATTCGTTAATTTTCTGCTACGTATGTTTTGTATGTGAAACAAACATGTATTTTTCCAACAATTGGTATCAGAGCGGTCTTCAATTTCGAATCTATATAACATGTTTTGTTAGATTTGGAATTAGAGATAATATTTTCACGTTGTTAGAAGATTATGCAATTAATTTTCTGCATGGTTGTTGAAGTTATTGTTTGATAAAAACTGATATTGATGTTATGATGTTGTTTAAGTTTTATATTAAGTATGTTAAATTGAACTTTAAGGCTATAGCATCAATGGAATTCAATTTTGATATCAATCTCTGTTTATCGTTTTCATATGATGGTTGTTTGTTCATGAAAAACTGTTGAAAACTGCTTTAGAAAAGTTCTGGAAAATTCAAGTTTCACGAGATTCGTTTGATCGAAAATTACCTTCGATCGATCGAGTGAAACAATGACCAACCTGTTTGATTTGATTGATATTCGATTGCTAGTCAATCAATCGAATTTTCTTTTTCCATTGATCGAGCAGTGATCGAGTACCAATCGAGCCAGGAAAATTGTCAAGTACGAATTTATTATCGACTGATCGAGATACACATTCGATCGATCGAAATCTGAAAATTTAGAATTTTTTTCTAAGTGTCTTCACATGTATAAAGTGCAAGGGTATGTGTAATGAGATTATGCATGTTTACTAATTAAAAGCTTTTTATTTAAAACATCTAGTTCATAGTAGTGTGGGGAAGCACCTCGTCTTGGCGAATATGCCTCGCGATCCCAAAGGAGGGTGTTTACTTCATAGTACTACAAGATTGAACTTTCTCGTATAAAGTAGTGTGGACAATCACCTCATCTTGGTGTATATGCCTCGCAATCCCAAATGTGGGTGTTTTGTTCCATGGTACTACAAGTTTAAACACTATAAGGGAGATGACTCTAGATAATGGTGTACACTAGACTGAGTGTAATGTTAACCTCCCAAAGGAGCTATGTCATTATTACATAGAGGCTAAAGGTAATATGACTTATTATTAGTGTTTGATAAGAGTTATCATGATAACACTAATAATGAGAATAGTTCTCAATCAATTATGGCGTTTATAATATTCTTGCTACCAAGGAATTATAGACATGGATTGGGTTGTCATTGCATATTTTATATTATGGTTTTATTAAGGTTCCATACTATAGGTTTATATGTTGAATTGATAATGCCTAGTTCACTTATTATATTCATGTTTATTGTTTTCAGATTTAATCATGGCATCATTTAGCCCACTTGTTACTATTCTTAATCAAAACAAACTGACTGGATCCAAATATGTTGCCTGGAAAAGAAATTTAGACATTGTTCTTATTACTGAAGAGCACAAATATTTGCTTACCCAAACTTGTCCTAGCTTTCCATCATTAGATGCTCCTCCTGAGGAAAAACAGTGATATGATCATTGGCAAAAATCTAATGAGATGGCCAAGTGCTATATCCTAGCATCTATCTCAAATGTTCTACAACATCAAATGCAAGATGTAGAACTAGCTTCAGAAGTTTGGTGAGCAGGGCCGTTCTGCAAGGCAAGAAATTATGAGGCAAGTTTATAATACCAAAATGACTAATGGCACTTCAGTGAGGGAGCATTGTCTTAAGATGATCTCTAATCTGAATAAAATAGAGGTTTTAGGTGTCGATATTGATGGAGAATCCCAAGTGGATATGATACTCCAGTCACTACTAGAATCATTTAAGGAATTCAGACTTAATTATAATATGAACAAAAAGATTTATTCATTGTCTAAATTAATGAATGAATTGGTAGTAGCGGATGGCATTCTTGGTACATCCAGTGTTGATGTCAATATGGTTGAAGCTTTTACTTCTCAACCTAAGTCGAAAGGCAAGGGTAAGAAGAAGAAGAAGAAGAAGGACTTCACCAAGCAAGATGGTAAACAAATTGCCTTAGAAGTTGTGAACAAAGGAAAGAAAACCAAAGGAAAGTGTTTCCATTGTGGAGAGAAAGGACATTGGAAAAGGAATTGTCCAAAATTTAGAGCTGCCAATAATAAGGGTAGGAAAAGTGCATTCCTTCTTGAAATATGTTTAGTACAAAATCCCACAGATTCCTGGTGTATGGATTCAAGTTGTACTAATCATATCTGCAATTCTTTGTAGGGGTTCCAAGAGACCAAAAGGCTGAATGAAAGGGAATTGTTTCTTACTTTGGTTGATGGGAGCAAGATTTCAGTTGTTGCTATTGGCGTGTTTAATTTATGCTTTGAATCTAGGGTTTTAATATTGGAAGATTGTTTATATGTACCTAATGTTCATAGGAATTTAATTTCTGTAACTTATTTAGGTAAACATGGATATTGTGTTATCCTAAAAGACAATGTTGTAATAAAGAAGGGTAAAGTGTTTATCTGTTCTGGCAATATTGTGGATGGTCTTTATATTTTAACTCCTGATAAGAATGAATTATATAATTTTGAATTAGATAATAACTCTCACGTGAAATCATTAAAGAGAAAGTTTCCTTCTACTAATGAAGCATATCTTTGGCACTTGCATTTGGGTCATATTAATTCAAACAGAATTCAAAGACTGATCAAAGATGGTCTCTTAGAGCCATTGGACTTTGATGAATTTTTAGTTAGTGAATCTTGTTTGGAAGGCAAAATGACCAAACGACCTTTTAATGCAAAAGGTAGAAGAGCCTAAGAATTGCTTGAATTAGTTCATACAGATGTATGTGGTCCTATGTCAACCCAAGCAAAAGGAAGTCATGAGTACTTCATCAATTTTACCTATGATTACTTAAGATATGGTTATGTGTATCTAATGAGACGGAAGTCCAAAGCCTTTGAAAATTTCAAAGAGTTTAGGGCTAAAGTTGAGAATCAATTGGGTAAACACATAAAGGCCATTCGATCTGATCGTGGTGGCAAATACCTTCTTAGGGATTTCAAGGATTACTTAATTCAAAATGGGTTTGTATCCCAATTGACTGTAGCTGGAACTCTCCAACAATATGGTGTAGCAAAAAGAGGGAATAGGACTCTTTTGGAAATGGTTAGGTCCATGATGAGTTATTGAACTTTACCAATTTCCTTTTGGGGATATACACTAAAAACTGCAATGCATATTTTAAATTTAGTTCCATAAAAATCTATTACCAACACACCTAAGGAATTGTGGAGTAGGCACAAGCCTAGTATGAAATATCTCCACATTTGGGGATGTTTAGCACATGTGTTGAAAGGAAAGTTTTATAAGTTGGAAGCTAAAACAGAAGTATGCATGTTTTTAGGTTATTCAAAGGAAACCAAGGGTTATTTATTCTATAATCATAAGGATAACAAAGTGTTTGTTAGCACCCATGCCAAATTTTTGGAAGATGATTATGTGAATAACTTTAATCCTAGAAGTAAAGTTGTCTTGGCTGAATTAGATGAACCTGTAGTTAACTAATGGATGAAACTAGGGATGATGTGGCTATATTAGATACACCACAAGTTACTACTCATGAGATGTCTAGTACACAGGTGCCTTGTCGTAGTGGGAAGGTTATAAGGCCACCTATAAGATTTATAGGTCTGGGAGAAACTTATGAAGCTATCTTAGAAAAGGTCGAATCTGTTCCTTACACTCATGAAGAGGCAATGAAAGACATAGATGCACACCATTGGGTTAAAGCTATGAAATTTGAATTAGATTCAATGTATTCCAATCAGGTTTGGGATCTTGTAAAGGCACCTAATGGCATTAAACCTATTGGTTGCAAATGGGTTTACAAGAAGAAGAGAGGGATAGATGGAAGGGTTGAAACCTTTAAAGCAAGGCTAGTGGTGAAAGGGTACACATAAAAAGAAGGTATTGATTATGAAGAAACCTTTTCACCAGTAGCAATGCTTAAATCTATAAGAATTCTCTTATCTATTATTGCTCATTACGATTATGTGATTTGGCAAATGGATGTCAAGACTGCATTTCTAAATGGAAATCTTGAAGAAGAAATCTATATAAAGCAACCGGAAGGTTTCATAGCAAAGAACCAAAAGCTTATGGTATGCAAGTTGAAAAGGTCCATTTATGGACTTAAGCAAGCATCTAGGTCATGAAACATCAAATTTGATCAAGCAATTAAGTTATTTGGTTTTGAACAAAATCTTGATGAAACATGTGTGTACAAAAGACATCGAGATAAAGTAGTAATGCTTTTAGTACTTTATGTTGATGATATTCTACTTAGTGGAAATGAAGTAGGGGTAATGTCATCGGTAAAGGTTTGGTTGTCAAGCCAATTTGATATGAAGGACTTGGGTGAGGCTAACATTATTCTAGGGATCAAAATTTGGCGAGATTGCAAGAATAAGATGTTAGGCTTGTCATAAGCTGGATATATAGATGATAGGCCAAAAACGTATTGACCCCTTGTGATGAATTAATTGATTAATTAGCCAAGTTTATTAATTAATCAAATTAACATACAAATGCGTGGTAGCACAAACAATCACCAATAAACTAATTATGTAGCGGAAAATAAATAACACGGTGATTTGTTTATGAATGGGGGAAACCTAACGGTAAAAACCCCACCGGGTGATTTTCAGGTCACCACTCTTGGAACTCCACTATTATCACAACAAGCAGTTACAAGTAAAGAAATCCCAAGTACCTTACCAACCTACAGTTAAACCCTTACCCCAATACCCAATTGGTCTTGTTTTGTAGTAACAGTTCCCCCTTTTGATGCACGACTCCCAAGGTTTTGGTAAAAAGACCTCTCAAGGGTTTAACAATGGAGAGGAAGAGAGTCGAGGAATTTGAAGAGTCTCTTATGTGAAGATTGTGGATGAATCAATCTTGTATAACTCTAGGGTTTCTCTCACAAAATTCTCTCTGGAAGCTCTCTTTCTTTTATGGGTATAAGGGGTATTTATACTAGGGTGAGAATGGAATGTGAAGAGTCAGGTTTTTCAAAATAGGGCTGGCTCGCGGCTTGGCCTCGCGGCTTGACTAAGTCACGAGATCCAGCCGTGAGATAACAGAACGGCCAGTTGTCCTATTTTGTCTTGTAGTGCTCCAGCTAGCATGACGCTTCAACTTCTGGCATGCTTGGCACGTGTGCTGCTTCTGGCGGCTTGAAGCCGCGAGTCACCCGCGAGATCCAGTCACGAGTCTCTGTTTTCTTGCATACTCTTAAGCATTTCAACACACTATCTCACTCACTACCCTTACAACAATCCCACCTAAATACAGGGTTACTAAATGCTGAAATACAAGCAAATTTGGCACGGAATAAAGCCAACAAGATGGTTGATTAAATTCAACCTTACAGTTAGGTTCTAAAAGTTTAGAATAATTGACAAACCATAAGCATAAACTTGTCTAGATATAGATCTTAGAGTCTATAGGATTTATTAGCCAATGCTCAAGGTGATGCAAGTTAGAATACAAGAAAAAAGAAGCTGCAGGTTTAAGAATTCGAAACATGCCAGGTATGACTGATCGAAAGACAGGCTTGACCGATTGAAACATAGGTTTGCAGAATTTTAATTAAGCCCATCAGCCCATTAAGTGATTAGAGTTTTAGATCTATTTCACATAGTATATAAAGGAAACCCTAAGGCACGTTTTGAAGAGACTTTGGAGGTGCACTTGTGATATCTAAAAGGTATTCTACCTTCCTCTATCAAAGTCACTGCTGGAAATCATTCTAATATCATTAGATTCGGTAGATCTAAAGTTGCTACAACAAGATCAACAACTGCTGATGATCTAAACCTTCAAGGGTGGTTTTGGAGTCACAAATTGGAGATTTTGTGTTGCTAAACCTTTGAGTGGGATCTCAAAGCCACAAATGTGGGTGGAAAATCCAAGAGAGAAAGAGTCCGTGGAGTTGGAGCCTATATGTGGTCGTGTCAGTAAGTTACTACCGGAAGTAACAATAGATTTAGGGTTAAATCTTTTGTAAAACTTCAATTCTCTATTAGTACATTTGTTTTATCTTGAGGATAACTAGGTCAAATCCTCCCTAGATTTTTACCTTGAAACTGTTGGTTACATTGGTTTTCCTAGGTCATCATATCGTTATGTTCTTTATTTTTTGCTACTACGCATGATATAATTTGTCCTTGTTTAACCTAGATCTGAATAATAAACCTAATTGTTAACTTGGTTAATTAATTAGGTTAAACAATCTTAGTGTTCAGGGGTCTAAACAGTTAAACAATCTGAGTGTTCAGAGGTCTAAACAAACAAACACTTTCTAACTTTTTTTATAGCTTTCCTAGCATGTCTACTCATTTTCTAACATGTTTTATAGCTTTCCTAGCATGTTTATTTGTTTTCTCACATGTTTATTGCTTTGATGTTGTTGGCCTAGCCTTCTTGGGTTAGGATATGTCTAATTTTTTATGTGCTTTTTGCCATGATTAAATACTTTGATTTTGAACACACATTTTGAGAAAAATGGACAAGATTAATATGACTATTAACTGTTGAGACATGGTAAGGAAAAAAATAGAGCCAAAAAAAAAAACCCATATTTGGTAAACCGGTCCAAACACAAGCGGCAATTAATACGACTGTAAACTGTTGAGACATGGTTAGAAAATCAGAGGTATTAGATAGAACTCCTTATTCTATTCATTCTATAACGGCAGAGTTTTGTCTTCTGAATGAATTCAATACAAAAAAGCTGTTAAAGAAAATTTATTACGATAGGAGCTTCAACCGCAGACTCAGTAAACGCTTGTATAATATGTTACAATAACGTCACATACGGTTGAAACTTGAGAGGGCTTTAGAAAATTGGATTTATTTATAGTATAAATACTGTGAACATTTCTAACAAGCCAAATGTAAGAAGTGGCTTAAGCATTTTTCATAGAAATAACAGAAGGTCCAAAACAAAAAGAATTTCCTCATAGAAATATTTGAAGGTAAAACTTTCTTTTATTATATTCGATTTGAGTAACGCTACAGACACAAATTATTTTATAATGTTTTTACAAATTTTTAATGTGGTTTAAGCATTTTTCAAATAATCATTGGTAAGTAAAAATGTGATGATAGTGGTGGGCTTGGTGGTTCAAAATAGAACTAGTAAGAATTTACCATCTCACTAATTTATAAAAATGTTGTAAAATGCTTTGTAGCTATAGCATTACTCATTCGGTTTTCTCTTTCTGCTTTAATTTTTCATCAAGTTGGTTTGTTACTTTAATAATATGGATGAGGAACCTTTGGATTTTGGAGATTAAAAAGCTTTGGATTTTTTGTTTTTGTTTTCCAAAAAGTGCACATTTCAATATTATGAGACATGGTTTTGCTTTAAGCACATGCTTTAAAATTTGCAGTGCATTCATAAAATAAACATGTAACTAAATTTATGATAACAATGACGGTCGCGTTACAATGCTAATATTACTAATCACGACAAAAAGTTTTTGCTAATTTATAATAATAGAATTATAAAAAAATAAATATAAATTGAAAATGTTGTGGGAGATAAAAACCTTAGGAAGCTTCCTTGAATAATTAATATAACATACAAAGACACAGTTTAACTCAAAAAGCCTAAACTTAATGGGTATGTTCTCAATTTTATTATATCAACTACTCAATATTTTCACCTTTATTCAATGTGGGGGTTCACTCATACGTGTACACTAACAGAAAAAGCTTTAAAATTTTTATAATATTTCAATGTGACCTGAATGTGGAATTACAAAAAATTCTATTGTCAGAATTGCTATGGAAGAAAGAAGAACATTGGTGGTGATTTTGATGCTTTGTCTAGTGGTTGGAATGCTCACAGAGCAGTCAAGGGCGGAGAAATCAGATTTTGACAAATGCTATGATTCTTGCTTCGAAACATGTTATGCTAATTCGTTGGGTAGTTTTAGCCTCCAGAAAACATGCACCAGCTGCTATGACTCTTGTGAACTTAAAGAAAATGGAGAAGCATGTTTTTTGTTTTGGTGCTGGAAAATATAATAATGTTGCAATGGTAATAATAATATGATAATAATCGATATTCCAATAGTGATAACCTTTATAGGCAAATAGAATGAAAAGTTACAATGCTATTAACAAAAATAAATAAAAACTGAGGACTTCTTTAACTGCATCTTTGTTTTCTCAAGTTAATTTTGAAGACCTTTTGAAAAGTAACTGTTTTATTTGTTTCATTATCAACAACTTATCCTAGATGTATTTTGACCTCACAAAAAAGGTCTTATAGGGTTCACTTAATCTTTCTTTGTCAAATTATAGACTCTTTTGATGTACGTACTGAACAGATCAATAAATTACTAAATTAGGAGTTACAATGCGCTAATTTAACCAAGGGTAGCAAACATGACATCTCATATGATCATTACATACATACACCATGCGTGCACATACATAAAACGTGCATGCACATGCTTAGGGTTTCTCTGCACATTTTCTCACCAAAATATCCTTCATGCTAAAGATTCAAAAGATTGGGCCCTAAATCAATCAAGGGCCTCTGAGTGATGTCGTCATTAGGGACAGGGACTCGGTTCATAAGGAGTACAAAATGAGCTGTCTATAGTTGTCCCTATATTGATTCATGAGCTCTACTAATGGAATAAAAAGAAAACGAGACAAAAAATTTTGTTTTGACATACGGCTCGAGCCCAAGCCATGCACACAAAATGAATGCACAGGGTAGGATGCAACTCCGAAGAGTTACATGGGATTCATATGTCCAAAGTCCCACAAGTGTTACTCAGGAAATGAGCAATGAAAAACTCAGTATCCAAGAGCCTGGTTTGCCAATTGTCAAGCAAAAGTTTGGTAGCAAGCGCTCGCGACGAGTTTTGGGTCTTCTCATGGGAAGTACGCCTAGGCCTAGGATGGATTGGGCGATGGGTATAAATAGAATCGCTACCTAGATTAGGTCTAGGAACCATATATATAGCGCCCTTGTGGAATGACTGATCTTTACCAAAGCACGTGTCTTGAGTTTAGGTATAAGGATGGGAAGGTGTTAGGAACCTAACCCGTAGGTCTACCTCCACTCACTGTGTTACAAATCCTAGTCCTATCAAAACGTTTCTAACATGTTATTCTAGTCTCACACACTCTAACATGCATCTAAAGCATACAACATTGCATATCATCCCATTGAATCACAATGGTATATTTCTAACATTCACCTAATCAATTCATGCGTTATATCCATGGGAATTTTGCATCAACAAGGTATCAACATCAATAAGGTAGTAGCATGTGATCATGGCATCCAATCAAATATATTCAATATCCAAGCTTTCAAACATAGGCATCAATCATGTCATACTCATCATCCAAAGATAGATGCATGTTCATATTCATATGCATGACTCATCTCACTTGCCTCACTATATCACATAACCTATGCATCAATTCGTGCTTAAGTTCTATGCATGTACATGTTATTATCCAAGCATGTTAAAACCTAATCTCTATTCTTACAATTAAACCAAAGGAACATGTTATATTACTGACCCAAAGATCTAAACATGTAAAACTAAACCAAATAGAAACAAAACTTGTGAAAGAAACTGCTCAAAGCAAATAAAACTTAAAGAACCCTAATTATGGGTTTTTGGGCACGGGCATGCATGCACATGCACGGGGAATGCATGTGCATCCCATTTTCATGCGTACACATGTTGTGAGTATGCGTATGCATGCATGAAGCATGCACACGCATATAGGTCTAGAAACACAAACCCCAGAAAGCACAGAACATATAATTAAAACCGAAAATCCAACAACCTATCATGCTTTTAATATGAAAATTAACAAGAAAGATATTAAATACACAAAAGAAAACAAACAAATAAACATGAAAATGAAGAGACAAAGTTTGAACCTTTACCTCAACACTAGAACTCTTTAGAGCTTTAATGTAATCATTCCCCTTAGTCAATCTAGTCGAGAACAAAACTAAGAATTTTATTAAGCTTAAAACTTGAAGGACAAGACCAAAATAAGTCCCAACGAAGCAACTTTAACTTGAGTTTGTTTACTATAAAAACTCCATCTTTGATTCACTATTTTTTAGTGAATTCAGTGTCTATTTGTGAAAGAGCCTTTGGGGCTTTTTATAGTGATCATAGAGGGATATAAGTTGGCTCCCAGATGCTGTGGCATTTACTCTAAAAAAATTTATTTCCAACAATTTTCATTACAGGTATTCTAAAAACTTACATGCTTGTGCATACTTGGGACATGTGTATGCATGCTCCATGTATGCATATGCAAACTTAAAGGCAAGCGTGTGCATGGCCCATGTATGCATACTCATGCGGTTTTCCCTGCACATTTTCTTTACCAAAATTTTCCTTCAAGTCAAAGTTTTACAAGATTAGACCTTAAATCAACCTTGGGCCTTAAAGTGATGTCGTCATTGGGTAACGGGGGCTTGGGTTGTAAGGGCTACAAAATGAGAAGTCTACAATTGCCACTCTTTTATTCGTTAGCTTCGCTAACATAATCAAAAGAAAAAGAGACAAAACATTTTGTTTTGACGTATGGCTCGAGCCTAACCCACGCACACGACAAACTGTGGATACCTCATTTCGTACTCCTTACGAGTCGGGCCCCCGTTCCCCAATTATGGCAGTACTCTGGAGCCTAAGCATGGTTTGGGGCCCAATCTTGGTGTAGACACTGTATTTTGTCTGCCTTTGATTTGAGTGCTAAACCCCAAAAATTCCAAAAAAATTATCTTTTCTCCATGGGGCCACAGAAACATCTAGATTGACCTGGCAGAACCCGTTCATGCATTGGAGCACTCAAAGTGCCATTTTAGGTCAAATTCACCAAAATGCCCCTACTCAGCCCTGGGTTGACCGACAATCAAAATGGGTCAAAATCATCCCAAAATAACATTTTTCATGTTTCTACATTAAACCCGAGCTACTAGGTGATTTTTGTCAATTTTGACCAAGTTTGACCTAAGGTTGACTCTCGAGGGCACTAGAAACCCTAATTTTAATATGATCATCACAATAGCTTAGGACTAGTGCCATTGTGAATATGATCAAATTCCCTTTCCAACGACTATTCATGGGTCGAAATCGGAGTTAAAACGGTTAAGATATCTAGAAAATCATGAAAAGCACGTTAGCACACTTCCCAAGGCCATAACTTTTGATCAGACTATTAGATTTTCAATTTTATTAGTGTTCTAGAAGCTAGACATCTAGATCTTTCCAAAGACACCATGATCAACTCAATCTGAGTCTAGGAAGGCCTTCAAATATGTGCTCAAATTCAAACTAGGATAGGGCCAGAATTACTAATATTAGCAAGGTGTGCAGGTAGCTGAAGGGTCACTTTTTTTCTATAAAAGCCTCTAGAACCCTCATTCTACCCCCCCCCCCCCCCCAAAAAAAAAAAAAAACGATTTTTTGGGCTGTTTTAGGCAGATTCTCTCTCTCTTCTCTCTCTTGTTTCTCTCCTAAATACATCAAAACACCTTAGAACACCAAAACTTCTCACATTTTTCATACAATCTTCAAGGTAGTGTTCTTGCACTTAATCTTCCTCTCCTTGGTTCCATACCTTGGATTTGAGGTTTAGGGGTGTGAATGTAGCGTTTTAGCTACAATCCACACCCCTTTCTTTTTATTACTTTTCCTTGCTTCTTTTTGCTCATAGAATTCTTTATTTGCTTTTCCTAGAATGTTTTAGCTTCCTAGCATGTTTTATAGCTTTCCTAACATGTTTACTTGCTTTTTTCCATGATTTATCGCTTTGATGTTGTTGGCCTAGCCTTCTTGGGCTATTATATGTCTCTTTTTCATGTTTTTGCTTAGATACACATGTTTTTAGGCTCTCTAGGTGTAGGCTTTGCTATGTACTTTGTGCCTTCCATGGGTATGTGCTTAGGTGGCTACATCCGTCCCTCCTAGGGTTTCTTTGGATGTGACCACCTGTGAGATACACCTCCGTGGTGACAGTGTGCCAGATTCACCCCTTTCTCCGCCCCATGTGATGTTGATATGCTTGCCTTGCTTGCTTTGTGCCACCCATTTGGCTTTCTTTGCTTCTATGCTTTCTTGTTGCACGCTTGCGTTCGTGTTCATGTATGAGTTTGTATGTCATCCATACTTCAATCCAATGGAGCTATGGACACTCAATCCAAACCTACATTTGTCCTCTTAGGATTCTCCATTTTCTTTGATAACATGTTTGTTTGCCTCTTCGTGTACTTCACATGTTTGTCTACCCCTATTAGGCATCTTTCCTTGCTTGTCTTTAGCATGCTTTTCCTTTTTTTTGTTTCTTTGCTTGTCTGTTGGCTTGTTTCTTTTTGTCTTTGCATGTACACACAATGGAGAAAAGGGTGCAACCACCTAGGTGCAAGCAAAAAGGGCAAGAATGGAAGTAAGAGAATGCAAGCTCACAAAGGGCAATGATTAGTAGATTAGGGGGGCCTAGCCCCTTCAAAGCGGTCTTCTCTTTCCTTCTCTTTAAGCCTCTTCTCTAGAACATGTATTAGGGTCCCCATCCATGTACCCCCTTTTATTTTCCTACTCCTTGCTTGGGCCGTTGTGGGCATAAGGGAAAAAGTGTCAGAGTCGGCGTTTAGTTATATGGTCTAGGAACTATGAATATAGTGTCCTTTCAAGGAAGGACCATTGATCTTACTACTAGAGTATAGGTTCAGAGTTTAGATACGCTCTTGGGAAGGTATTAGGCACCCAAGATCGCCCAACCCTAAGGTTGACCTCCCATCAATTTGTCTTACGTCTTAACCTTATTAAAAACATTCTTAACACACACTAACATACATCTAAGCATATAATCATGGTATCTTTCAACCTAACAAAACATACTTATCTATCTACCCAAACAAAAGGGAGCCAAACATACCAAAGAAACCTTAGCATTCATCTAACATGTGAAAACCTATCATGCATCTAAAACAAGGCAGCAAGCATATTTTTATAGCAAGGAAAATATATTACAAACCCTAACCATATATCTAAGCATGTTCCATCATATCATCAAAGTGAAACCCTAACATAAATGTATGGACATTGCTAATGCATGACTTACCTTTCAATAGCACTGCACCTATGGTATCAATGCATGAACTTGTGAATGAATGGCATTAAAACCAATAAAAACCTAATCTAAACATGTGATAACAAACAATCATGTTAAAAGGTGAACAAGCAATTATGGGATTTAAAACATATGAAAAAGGGGCTACACAGAACAAACATGTAAATGTAGAAACAAAACAAACAAAAAAATTGGCATTTCTAGGTAATGGCATCACGCACGCTAGAACAGGTCTGCATATGCATGAGTTTAGCCTTACCCAAAAAACCTAATTAACACAAAAATAGAGCGAAAGCCAAATAAAGAGAAAAACGTAAATCTAGCAACCAAATATGCTTAAAAACATAAAGAAAATCTAAAACTAACATAAACAAACATATATAAACATAAACTAAACAAAGAAACAAATTTAAAGAAAAGATTAAAGGTAGAAAAGAAAAAAGAAAAGTTCAAAAGAATACCTTAAAGCAAAAGCTCTTAGGATTGATTTTTGACTGTTCCCCTCAGTCTAATCCATCACAATTCAATAAAATAGTGATTAGAAATCTTAAACTCAAATGATTGAGAACAAAAAAGGTCCCAATCAAATAAAAATGACTTAAGGGTGTTTTGTGAAAAACTCCCTTTGGATTCACTATTTTCTAGTGAATCTTAGGGTTTTCCTATGGGATTTCTGTATGTTTTGAAAATGCACCATGTAAAGCTTTATATAGTGGAAAAAATGGGGTTTGGAATGGCTCCCAGACGATGTGGGACTCATTCCAAACCTCAACTATTATTGCAACAAAACTTGCCTTTCTTATATTTCTAAAATCCTAGCTGCGTACACAGGAATGTGCTTGCGTACGTATGCTTTAGCTCGTGTACGTAGGCTGAGGGCTACTTTGGTAATTTTATTTCCAAAAATAGATATTTTCTCATTTAAAATGTTATATTTTCCATTTTAACACTCCTCAAGTCAATTTAATATCTTATTCCGCTCTAAACTGGCCTTGGGCTTTAGAGTTTGATCATTCGTGGGGAATGGGGGCCCGAGTCGTGAGGGGTACAAAATGTGATGTCTACAGATGCCCTTCTTTTGATTCGTGAGCTTCATTGATGGAATCAAAAGAATGAGAGACAAAACTTTTATTTTATTTTATTTGTTTATTTGTTTATTTTTTATTTTTTTACATATAGCCAACCCACGCACACGACACACATCACGCATATATGGGGCGAGGTTCAACTTCGAAGAGCTATGTGGGATTCATTTGTCTGAAGTCTCACCTTTATTGCTCGGGAAATGAGCAGTAACAAGTTCACTATCCCAGAACCTTTTTTGCCACTTGCAAGCAAATGGCGAATGACTTACTATCCTAGAGTCACTAAAAAGAAAAAAGAAAACAAACTGAGGTGCTCTTACGAGCTAACCTAACAAAAAAAAAAAAATGATATAGTCTCTGTGGTGTCCATCTGGGGCTTTTGCCTCAAACTTCTCCGGGTGACTTGTTCCTCTTGTCTTGTTCACTTCCTTCTCTACCTTTTCTGGTGAGGCTCTTACCTTGGGTTGGTCTTGGCCTCTTTCTTTATCACTATCTTTACCTTTTTCTACTATGCCTGCTTGTTCAATTCCCAGAGGACATGTGCCCAAGTAGGATCAACTAGAGATGGTGAAAAACTTACTGAGGAAAGGATGTGCATGAGGAGGAATCTTCTGCCTCTCACGACTTGCTTGGAGATGAGAAACTCGCTGAGGAGTGGTGTAGATGTGCAATCCACTAGGGAAGAATCTTCTACTTCCTTCATGGCTCATGGAGGACTTTGGGGAAGAATCTTTTGCTTTGAGGATTTTTTGTATGGGACTCAATGGGAAAAATCTTCTGCTTTCTTACTAGAGATAATTTGGAGTAGAATCTTCTGCCTCTATTATGGGGATGATATTAATATATTTAGGAAGAATATTCTACTTCTTTACTATGGACTCACTTTAGATGCTTGAAATATTGAGGAAGAGTCTTCTACTTCCTTAGTGAGGGTGATGTTTAATAGGTTTGATCCATTTAAGGAAGAATCTTATGCTTCCTTCACTAGGGGTATTGCTTAAGATGCTTGAAATGTTGAGGAATAGTCTTCTACTTCCTTACTGAGGATGATTTTTGACATGCTTGATCCGTTGGGGGAGGGTTCTTGATGTGCCTGAACCACTGGGGATGATTCTTGAGGTGCTTGATCCACTGGGAGAACTTTTTGATGTGCTTGATCCACTGGAGAACTTTTTGATGTGCTTGATCCAATAGGGAAATTTTTTGAGGATTTATGTCTAATAGTGGAAGTCTCGAGATGTCCCCTTTTTTTATACTGTTCATGACTAAACTACAGGTAGTTTAGTGGTGAGGTCTAAATTACACGTAGTTTAGCCATCAGGTGTGTTCCTGCCTTTTCATTTTCTCCAACGGTTACCAACTATTTCTTTTTTTCTTCTTCATTCTCTTCATATCCCTCAGCTTTTGATATTCTTCATAACTCTTCTCTCGTTTTTTTTTTTTCTCTACAAAAACCTTCCTCTCTTTCTTTTCCTCACTTCCTGACTCTTTCATTCTCTCAAACTATCTTATTTTCTCATTTTCTCTCTTTCTCTCATCATCCTTTCCAATGGCACCCAAGGCCAAGAAATCCTCCTATGTCCTATCTTCTAATGCCTTCCATGTCACCTGCTAGAGCAGAGCCTCATGGGACCTCCACCATTGACATACCGGCCAAAGAATCACATTCCCATGGGTGAATCTATAAGTTTTTCTTTTCCTTTTTTCTCATTTTCAAGTTTCTCTCTGATCTTCGGTTTGAATGTGTTTTTGGCTATGCAAATGCTTGGGTTTTCCTAAGGGATGGGTTTAGATAAAAACCTGAGGTCTTAAGAGAGGTAGGGACATGTCTAGGATTGATTTTGGATGATACTTCTTTGAAAATGTCGAAGAACAACTTCTTTATGTGTTCTTGCGTGCGTGGGCTCGGGCCTGTGTATGCAGCTTGTATTCATGCGTACGCAGCTCTATTCTTGCATACGCAGGTATGTTCTTGAGTTTTGTGTATGTGGGAATGGACCTACGTGAGTGGGGTGTTTTCTGTGTGCATGGGCATTGATTCACGTATGTGAGACGCTTAGCAGAAACCTTACTCTACCCATTTCCAACTCCATTTTCGACTGTATCACTTCCACCTACAATTCTAACACACATTTTTGTCATTTTTGCATCTGAATATCATTGTATAATTCTTTTTATCTTCACTCTCACTTCGAAACACCATCTTCCTTGAATTTTGCTTGAATCAGGAATTTAATGACATTTTTCTTTTTATAGTCATCATCCCCTTATGCTAGTAAGAGAGGTACCAATAAGGTGGTGGAATGGTTTAGCCTACTTGCTCCTAAAACCAAGGGTTACATCCAGGAGGCGGGCTTTAAGCCTAGCATTAGTCTTCTTCCAAAAAAGTCTACGAGTGCCACCTTGGCGCAGTGCCTTATTAAGAGGTGGTGGGACTCTATCCACACCTTTCATATTGTCGAGCAAGAGATGATGGTGACTCCCTACGACTTCTACTGCATGATCGGCCTTAGTTTCAAGGGGGACATCATTAGTTTGGATGGCGTGTGGGGTGTCTAGCTAGGCATTGACATGTTGGATTGGAAATATTCCACTGAGACCGTCTGCTACTTCGACTTGGTGTCAGATTACATGTTCCTCCTATAGAGGAACACAGAGGAATGTGTTCATATGGCCAGGGCTAGCCGGTTTACACACCATGGATTATGAACTCGACTTTTGAGTGAATGTGAGCCTGGGGCAGCCGCCAATTTACCCACTGTAGATTAGGGACTTGGTAACTTTCGAGTGAATGTGAGCCCAGGACGTGGTCACTGGTTTACCCACTGTAGATTGGGAACTTGGAAACTCTGAGTGACCGTGAGCTTGAGGTGTGGCCGCTGGTTTACCCACTGTAGATTAGGGACTTGACTTTTGAGTGAAAGTGAGCCTAGGGCGCGGCCACCAGTTTACTCACTGTAGAATGCGAGCCCAGAGAACAGCTGCTAGTTTACCAACTATAGAATGCGAGCCAAAGCACAGCTACTGGTTTACCCACTGTAAATTGTGAGCCTAAGACGTAGTCACTAGCTTACCCATTGTAGAATGTGAGCCCAAGGCGCGGCCGCCGGTTTACCCACTTTAGCATGTGAGCCCAGAATGCAGTTGCCAGTTTACCCACTGTAGATTATAAGCCTAGGACGTGGCCGCTAGCTTACCCACTGTAGAATGTGAGCCTGAGGCACGGTCACTGGTTTACCCACTTTAGCATGTGAGCCTAGAGCGTAGTTACTGGTTTACCTACTGTAAAATGTAGGCCTAGGTTGCGGTCGCTAGCTTACCCATTGTAGAATATGAGCTTGAGGCGTAGCCATTGGTTTACCCACAGTACAATGTGAACACAGGGTGCAGGTGCTAGTTTACCCACTATAGATTGTGAGACTAGAACACGGTCGCTAACTTACCCACTGTAGAATGTGAGCCCAAGGCGTGGCTGCCGGTTTGCCCACTGTAGAATGTAAGCCCATAGGTCAGCTACTAGTTTACCCATTGTAGATTATGAGCCTAGGATGTGGTTGCTAGCTTACCCACTGTAGAATGTGAGCTCGAGGAGCAGCCACCAGTTTACCCATTGTAGCATGCTTGTAAGAATCTACTTTCTTGTGAGATCATCTGTATTGCCATTTAACTCATGGGCTTACCAATTATGCTTTAATCTTCTTGTTGTTTTATAGATCGTGTCTCGAAGGGTTAGTTCCAAGGGAGACCGAGGAAGGGCCCCTGTTTACGCCACGTCCTATGGGACAATTCTTCTGATGATGAGACCGCTTTGACTAGCGAGCGGGCGACTCGGGTTCTGCAGAGCCACTTTGACTGTAGGGGTGATGAAATGAGGCCCGCCAGCGTTATCCCTATAGAGACCCGAACTAGGAGGCGGCGTTCAATCGAGACGGCCAACGTCACCTCTGAGTCCTGTACTATTTCCAGTGGGGCTTCTTTATGGCATAGGTCGACTGTAGGGAGAGGGGCTTCTGAAGGAGAGACGTGAGCCGAGGATCTCTTCATTGACATAGAGGCTGACTTTTCCAAGGATGAGGTTTTGGCAGACTTGGGTTTTCGGAGGCGCAATTTGAGACTGATGTTCCTGCCATGCCAGGCCGGTGCTGATGCTCGTACCAGAGCTGTAGATAGCGGCATCAGAGACACTCACCTTCAACGCGGGCTAAAGGATCATCCTTTCGCTTAGGCGCAGAAGGGATAGGTATTCTGTATTTCTTCCATTGTCATTTAGATTTTCGTTATATGCATGCGCTAACAGATAGCTTTTGATTTTGAATGCCGGGGCGCGACAAGATCCAGGGTCAGGGTGCCTAGTCCACTTTTCTTCGGCAGCTGTTTGTTCTTGGGACCCACTAGAGGTATGTAGATTTTCTGAAAGAATAGGGATTCAAGGATTTCTTGTGGATCCCCCTGTACACCATGAGGCACGGGATCAGGGAGGCTTTGGTACGGTGGTTTCATGCCGAGACGAGCACCTTTCACTTGAGTTGTGGGGAGCATGTGATCCTCCCTCTTGATTGGATAGCCATCCTAGGTATTAGATTTGGTGGACACCCAAATTCGATCGATGGTACGAGCTTTGAGATGACCTGCGAGCTCTTGGACATCTCTCTCCCATTGACTACAGACACTAGAGGATAACTTAGGCCCACTGCGTCACCACCAATCCGCACTAAGTGGCTATAGGGTAGCATTTCTTGGGGTGTGGCACCTACCAATATTCATCTTCAGCGGTTCTTCTTGTGTTTTCTCGATAGTTGCTTCTTTGGCAACAACTGGTCGGTATTATCCTGCCAGTTACTGTAGGCCATAAGAGCAGTCTCTAGCATTGGGAGATATGATTGGGCGTCTATCACTTATGGCTTTTTCATTGCTTTCCTGAGGCGAGCTTCCTAGTGGGATTTTAGGAGTCTATAGGGATTCTAGCAGATTTTGACATGGTGGGCATATGAGTACATCTCAGCTTTGCGACCACGATACACGGGTTTGTCAGTAACAATGTATCCTTGAGCGTATGCTTGGGCTCTGTGTATGATCACCAGGGTCGTTGTGGTACAATTGGTCACTATCTCTACGGCTTTAGACTGTGTCACTTGGGGTGAGATGGTAGTTCGCCCTTATGACGGCTCATTGTTCGGAAGGCCAGAGCTTACTATCGCTATGGGCCAGTTGAGGATACGACGCTGATTTTGGGCCCTGTCGAGTTGGAAGTTCTTTTTGGCAGAGAGGACCTTCCATCAAGTTATGCCGGTCTTCGGGGGCACCCAGGGATCCGCCTCCTTTTGGCTTGTCATTTAAGTCCATTTCCTTGGATGACATGGCTTACGCAACGGGCTTTTTTGATGCCTATGTGGATACTAGCAGGGTATTGCCACTTGGTTTGTAGAGTCCTCTACGGGGCCTATTATTGGAGATGTTCTTGTGAGTGGAGGTAGGGTGCTGGGAGGCATTGTTCTTGCTTGGGTGGCCTCTAGAGCAGAGTGGAGAGTGCGAGTAGAGGCTCTGCAGGCCAGGGTGACAGAGCTTGAGGCCACTACTACCACTAGGGAGGTACACATGTAGGAGGAGACTACTCGGGAATTAGCTCGGGAGAGGGAGCTTTGGCAGAGGGATAGGGACGCCCGAGCTACCATGGTAGAAAGAGAGCAGAGCTAGCTTCAGAGTCAGCTAGCCATGCTTTATGGCTATACCATGATTTTCAAGGGAAAGTTACAAGCAGCTCGTATTCCTATTTTGCCTTCTCCTCATATTCCAAGCCAAGCGCCCATCATTCCTCTGTATGAGCCTGAGTACATGCTATCTCCTCCAGGCCCACCGAGCGGTTAGGACCCTTTTGCTCAGGCCCAAGGGCCTTCTTAAGATCTGGGGTACACTCCAAGCACTTTAGGCGGTGCGAGTTCTTCCACCAGCCTTTTTACAGGCAACGATGATAATGAATGCTAGGACATATGTGGAACATGTTAAGAGTGTATGTCATAAATAATTGGTTAATCCTTTGACAAAACAAACTTGTAATTGGGTAGATCTAGGATATGTTTAATACTTCAAGGAACAAGAGTTCAAGTCCAAGTATTGAAGCCATGCAAATCTGTCCAAGAATCAAGTGAAGAAGTGTTGTTCATTAAAGCTTGATAGATAGCTCGACAGATGTATCTATTGAGATTTAATATTTGAAGCTCGACAGATAGCTCGATAGTTGTATCTATTGAGAATTACGAAATTCAGATTTCTAGATCTGTTTTTCGCGCATATCCAAGCTATGTGTTTAGGTTTCTTTTTCTCACAACCTTAGACATATATAAGGATTATTTAAAGGGCCATCATAAGGTTGTTGCACTTGTTGTTACATACATATTGTGACCGAAGACAATCTGCCCTAGTTCATCTTTCTCTAGAAGAAGTTGTTGTGTTTGTGCATTGTATGGTTTTGTAACTAAGGGGCTTCTTGATCTTCATCATTTGGATGAACTGAAGAACTTTGCAGCCAACATCTTTCTCAAGTTGGTGTGTTAGTCATGTATTGGGATCCATGCATCAATTGGTTAGTCACTTACTTAGAGCCGTGCATTGAAAAGGAGAGATTCTCACTACATTACAAGTCCAATTGTGTATTGGTATAAGAGTTCAACTGTAGGTTGGTATAAGGTACTAGGATTTCTTTACTTGTAACTGCTTGTTTTGATAATAATGGATTTTTAGGAGTGGTGACCTTAAATTCACCCAATGGGGTTTTGCTTCGGTGGTTTTCCCCATTCGTAAACAAATCACCCGTGTCAAATTTAATTTCTGCTGCATTTAGTTATTTGGTGATTTGTTTGTGCCACCACGTGTGTTGCATGTTAAATTGACTTAATTAAGTCACTTGGCCAATTAATTGGTTAATTTATCTAAGGGGTCAATACATTCTTGGCCTATCAAGTGGTATCAGAGCAGGCACACTCTGATTAGGATTAATCTTTGCTATGTGATCCATTGACCCCTGTTTTTCATGGATAGATGACAGTCTCTTATTATACCTCCTTTATTTGATGGCACTAATCATGCATACTAGAAAGTAGGCATGAGAGCTTTCTTGCAGTCCTTAGATTAGAAAGTGTGGCAAGCTGTGGAGATAGGCTGGACCAAACCAAAGGAAGCGCCGAGTGATTGAGATGATGCAAAGATCAGATCGGCGAACTTCAATAGTAGAGCACTGAATGTTTTATTCAGTGCGGTCACCAATGAGGAGTTCAAGAAGATATCCTCCACTGAAACTGCTAAGGAAGGATGGACCATCCTCTAGACAACCTATGAAGGAACTAAGGCTGTCAAGGATTCAAAGTTTCAAAGGCTTACCACGAGCTTTGAAGAGATTAAGATGGAGGAGGATGAGTCGTTCGATGAGTTCTATGCCAAGCTAAAGGACATAGTGAACTCTGCCTTTAATCTTGGGGAAACCATTCCTGAACCCAAGATTGTAAGAAAGGTGCTCAGATCTCTTTCGGAGAGATTTCATGCCAAGATCACCACCATTGAAGAATCAAAGGACATTGATCAAATTCCTTTAACTGAGCTGGTTGGAAATTTGCAAATCTATGAGTTGGGTTTGACTAGGATCGGGAAATCAAGCAATTGCAAGAGCATGGCACTGAAGGCCAAAAGTGGTGATACTAATGAGTCTTTCGATGATGAAGATTCCAAGATGAAATCCTATATCACCACCATTGAAGAATCAAAGGACTTGGTGGAATCTAAGTTTGAGAAGATGGATGAACAGGATGACATCCATACAGCCTATGCAAAATTGTACAAGGTCTCTGAAAAGCATGAGAAATTGTATAGGCTAGCCACCAAAAGGCTCAGTGATGTGGAACTTGAATGAGAATAAATCTCCACAAAGTTTGATGAAGGTAATTAGACCATTGGAGCACTGTGGTTTGAGAACAATTTCTTGGTTAAGAGGACCAAGAAGCTTGAAGCGGAGTTATTTCAGGTCAGAGTTCAGTTGGAGAGGACTTCGAGTGTAAAACTTGATGAGATGCTTAGCTTTCAGAAATTTGCTTCTGATTGAATCGGTTTGGGGTATGATTTCTCTTTTCCTAATATTACTTCTTCTAGTACTACTGTGTTTGTTTCACCTACTAATAATGTTGATTTCGAGAACAATGATGTTAAAATTGTTTTAGCTATTGAGAACATAGATAAGGGTAAATCTATATAAGGAGCACCCTTTAAGCTTGAAAAGAAAGAGACTAACTATCCTAGGACTAAGAAGGGTAGTTACCAAAAGTCTAAGCAGAAGAAGCAACATCTCTGTCATCATTGCAGAGTTACAGGACATACTCGACCAAATTGTTACAAATGGTTAGCCACTCAACAGAGCAGCAGTATGATCATCTAGAAACCCGAATTAGCTTCCATCCCCTTATGCTCCTCTTAGTGATCTTCTTAAGGCTTTCATGTTCCTTTCAAACTCGAACGGTTTCAATTCTTCTCCTTCACCACCGGATCAAGGGTTCGCCAAACAAAAAGGTTCTTCCAAGGTATGGAAGAAAAAGGCTCAAAGTGATTTAGTCACTTTTTTCTCTCTCCCTTTTTTTTTTGTTTTGTTTATGCATTACATGTGTGTTTTGCTTTCTTGTTTTTGAGTCAGTCTAGTTTTATGCTATGCTTTATTTTAACATGTTTTTGTTTGTCTGTTTTCAGTTTTGCTTTATTTTTCTTTTCATAAAAACAAAAACAAAAAAAAAAAATTTAAAATCAAAAAAATACAAAAATAGTGTGTGTTGTGTACATTGGTACTTGTGTACCTTGGATGGCCAATGAAACAAAGTTTTCTAAAATTTCTATCTTTTGTAGCTTAGATGAGCATCTCTATGCACAACTAAGCAAGTGAGCTTTGTGGCTTGTGTTTGTGATGAGTAAGATTAAGTAATCTTGCACTTAACACTTATATCACTCTTTTCAATGAGAATGACCAAAAAATCCTAAGAGAAAGGCATACATAACCATCTCACCACTAATGCTCGCCAATCATGAAATAATATCTGTATGCTTCGGCATAGCAAAATTATGATGTTAGAGCTTAACATAATTGGGTATTTCCTCTCTCTCTTATATGCCCGTGTATGATATGCTCAAAAAGAAAAATATGCAAAGAAAAATGAAAAGCAAAAAGAATCAAAATGCTTTTAAATATGGTTGCAAGCGTGTTTCTAGGAGATGTGGGAGTTATAGGATGTACCTCCAAGGTGATAGTCCCCATCAAGCATTTATGATTGTGTGAGAGTTAAATTGGTTTTCTCATATCTCAAATTGTCATGACATGAGACACTTATGCAATCTTGCGATTTTTTTTCACACACGACACGCAAAATTCTTTGCTATTTTTGGTACATGTGCAGGTACAATGTGATTTGGCCATCACAAGGAATACATGTATTATTGTATGCTCACTAAACTGTCTTAACTTGTTTTTGAAATATAAAATTGGTTAGACTTATCTAGTGTGTGTGTGTGTGTTTGGATCCTAAATGCTTTACATTTTTCTTGTTGAGAGATGTTTTTGAAAGCTTAAAATGTTGATTGAATCTTTGGTCGAGTGGCTTGCTTGATTTCATTCATTTTTGTATTTTTCTCCTCTTTGAAAATTTGTTTTTATCAAGCTCGACAGCTTCTCGACAAATCTAGACAAATAGCTATCTATCGGCCAAACAGATTCTCGACCCATCGAGAAAGTTTCTATCTGGCCAATAGATTCTCGATAGCTTCTCAATCTATCGAGGCTTTTTGCTGCCGACAAATTCTTGATAGCACCTCGACAGATTCATCTATTGAGAATTAGTGCTTGACAGAATCTCAATAGATCTCGATCCATTGAGACGCATTTTCTTTAAATAGATCCAACACGAAATCTATTTCACTTTTCTCCGATCTCTCTCGACAGAATCACTCTCTTTTCTCTCCCAAAAACTTTTCCCTCAACCCCTTCATCTTCCCCACTTGGTTTTTGGCCTAAATCTTGCGTTTTACCTCTGGTATGCTTCTCTAATCTCTCATTCTTTATGCATTTCAAGCATTTAGACCTAGGTATTGGGTTTGAAATTTTTTTGGGGGTTTTGAAAATTGACGAGTATTTTCTAAAATTTTTGGGTTGGGTTTTGCTTAAATGATGTTATATGTTCATGCATTGCATTACATTTGCATTTTCACAATGTTTCATGCATTTAGATGTGTGTTTTATATGTTGAAATCTTGTGTGCTGGTAGGATTGGATTGGGCTGAACCCATGACGAAATTGTTTTGTTGCACGTCACATGATCATGCATTATTCATGCATACGTACCTTTTATTTCCTTCTTTTTCGTACATTCTATTGATTGGTGCCTCTCTCTCTCTCTCTCTCTCTCGGATAGTTTGCGCATGGCACCCAAATGCAAAGCTACTCCATCCCGGAACCCACTTCATTCCGAGGCATCCTCTTTTGGTCCTACTCCACTCCATGTCAGGTTCCATGATGAGAAGGCCCGTTAGGACTTCTTAGAGAACTTCTCCAAATGTGGCATTCATTTGGAACGCTATGTTATTCTATTGGACTTCTCCGATACTCCTCTACCCACTGTCATTCACAGTCGGGGTTAGGAATCTCTTTGTGGGATACCCGTGAGTTGTCACTCTGTGATCATACAAGAGTTTTACTCCAATATGCACAGTTTTGATTATACTTTACCTCGTTTCATTACTTCTGTTTGAGGTACTTGTATAGTAGTTACTCCGGAGCTTATCTCCGAGGTACTACATGTTTCGAGGGTATTGCATCCTAATTACCCCGGATGTCCACGTCTGAGGACTGTATCCAAAGACGAACTTCTGTCTCCTTTTTGTGAGATGCCTTCTTCATGGGGTAACTGTTAAAACACCTTATGCTCAGGCTTTGCAAAAGGTCCAAGGTTCCTGAATATGGTGATGACATTTGTTCTACATCACTTGTCTCACTATAATTCTTTTATTGAGCCTTGTTCTCGCTTTTTGTTGTCCTTCGTTGAGGATCTTTCTATAGCCTTTCCCTCTCACTTCATACTATCCTTTATAGATGTCTATAAGGATATGACGACCCTTGATAAGCTAATCTATCCTTCTGCTATCATGAGGATAATTCGCCACTCCTATATCTCTTATCTCGAGTCTCCTCACTTCTCAGTTATGTGTGCCATTAGCACGGTGACTGTTTGACAGAGAGAGGCCCAGCTTTGAAAGAAGCAGCCATAGATAGAGACGGCGACTCCTCCAGCCCCTTCTGCTCCAACCACCTTTGCTCTTTCCTTTTCGAGTGGTGGTGTGACGTTAGCGACCATCATGGCATAGCTTGAGCGCATATATGCTCACCTTAACACTTTTAGTGATGAGTTGTATCAGGTGAACACCCATGTTAGTCGTATTATATGACGTCAGGCTCACATGGGTGGCTTCGTGGCATCTCCATCTCCTTCATCCTCTCTAGAGGCTTCTGAGGACGAGGACGATCTTGATGGCTCCAGTAGCGATGATGATGCTGATGCGGATGAGGATGCTAGCTCTTCTGGTGATGAGGAGATGACTACTTCTCAGTGTCTTTCTCTTTTAGATACATTATCTTTTGTACATCGGTCTTGTGACCACTTGATGATAGCAAACATTGTATTTATCTTTGATATATATATATATATTTGATGATGTTGTTATCATTTTCACCTATCTCTCCATGTGTTGTTCCTTTTCTCTCTTTATAAACATGTTTCTTATTATGTATGCAATCTTTTATTTCTGTTTCACACTAAGATGCCTTGATGAGTTTTGTTTAAAGTGTTTCAGAAATATAGGTTGTCAAAATCTATCACGCAGTGAATTCACTTCTTGCAAAGTTTTTCAAGAGTTTGTGTTGGGATTAGATTTTATTGTATTCAACAAGTGAGTATGAGTTGAGTGATTTATGACTTCTCTCATATTCCAAATCTGCTTTTCACGTATATCCAAGCTATGTGTTTAGATTTTCTTTTCTCACAACCCTAGACATATATAAGAATTATTTTAAGGGCCGTCATAAGGTTGTTGCACTTTTTGTTACATGCATGTTGTGACCGAAGACAATCTACCTTAGTTCATCTTTCTCTTGAAGTAGCTGCTGCGTTTGAGTGTCATAGGGTAGGGTTTTGTAACCAAGAAGCTTCTTGATCTTCATTGTCTGGATGAACTAAAGAACTTTGTAGTCAACATCTTTCTCAAGTTAGTGTGTTAGTCACATACTGGGATCCGTGCATCAATTGGTTAGTCACATACTTGGAGCCATGCATTGAAAAGGAGAGATTTTCACTAAATTACAAGTCCAATTGTGTATTAGGGTAAGGGTTCAACTGTAGGTTGGTATAAGGTACTGGTATTCCTTTACTTGTAACCCCTTATTTTGATAATAGTGGATTCTTGGGAGTGGTGACCTTAAATTCACCCGGTGGGATTTTGCCTCAGTCATTTTCCCTATTCGTAAACAAATCACCTATGTCAAATTTAATTTCCGCTGCATTTAGTTGTTTGGTGATTTTTTTTGTGCCACCACGCGTGTTGCATGTTAAATTGACTTGGCTAATTAAGTGGTTAATTTACCTAAGGGGTCAATACATTCTTGGCCTATCGATGATGATGATGATACTGACTAGCATATTAGGGCTGATGTTCTCCTTAGGGTTAGCCTTTGTTGTAGCATGATGTAGCCCTTGCGCGGGCTTGTATGTATTCTTCATGTATCTTGTTGACATTGCCCCATGGTGGGCTAGTTATGTATGTATATTATGTATCGCCTTTTGGTCGGCTTGGACATGTGTGTATTATATTGCTCCATAGTGGGCCTTGATGTATGATATTATCTCTTTGTAGCTTCATGGTGTATGTATGAAACAATGCCTCTTGTTAGGACTTACATGTATGATTCTGGAAAAAATGCCTTTGAAAGGGCTGCCGATGTATGTGTAAAACAATGCCTCTAATTAGGACTTGTATGTATAACTCTAGAAACTGCCTTTGAAAGGGCAGCTGATGTATGTGAAAAACAATGCCTCCAATTAGGACTTATATGTATAACTCTGGAAACTGCCTTTGAGAGGGCTACTGATGTGTGGGAAAAACAATGTCTCTGATTAGCACTTACATGTATAATTCTAGAAACTGCCTTTGAGAGGGTTGCTGATGTGTGTGTAAAACAATGCCTCTAATTAGGACTTACGTGTATAACTCTAGATAAATCGCCTTTGAGAGGGCTGCCGATATATGTGAAAAAAAATGCATTTGGGTAGGACTTACATGTATAAATATGTAAATCGCCTTTGAGAGTGTAGCCGATGTGTGGAAAACACAATGCCTCTAGGTAGGACTTACATGTATAAATCTGGATGTCGCCTTTAATAGGGCTATCAATGTGTGGGAAAAACAATGCCTCTAGGTAGGACTTACATGTATAACTCTAGATAAATCACCTTTGAGAGGGCTACCGATATATGTGAAAAACAATGCCTTCAGGTAGGACTTCCATGTATAAATCTGTAAATCGCCTTTGTTAGGACATATATGTTTCACTTGTTTAGAACATATGTCATAATTTTATGTAATTAGCTTATCCTTTGACAAAACGCACTTTACTTGTATTTGGGTAGATTTAGGATGTTTTAAATACTTCAAGAAACCTTGTTTCAAGATTAAGTATTGAAACTTTCAAGTCTGTTCAAGAAAACAAGTTCAGAGTGCAAATTCATTAAAGCTCGACAGCTGGTCTACAACTGCATCTATTGAGCTTAAGGACGCTGTTCTTCAATCGGTGTGCTCGACACCTTCTCGATAGCTTCTCGACACCTGCTATCTATCGAGGTTTATGATTTTCAGATTCTCAATCTGATTTTCTTGGGATCTGTGGATGTGTCTTTGGGCCTTCTTTTCTCCTAACCCTAGACAGATAAAAGGATTGTTTTAAGGGCCGTCAAAGTGTTCACAATTTGCACAAGCTTTGAGCAAACGCTGTTCAAGCAAATTGTGACCGGAGGCAAAGTTCTTGCCCTAGTTCATCTCTTTCTCTTGAAGAAGTTGCTGTGTATGTGCACCGTAGGGTTTTGTGACCAAGCATCTTCGTGATCTTCATCGTGTGGATGAACTGAAGAATTTTGCAACCAACAACCTTCTTAGTTGGTGATTGAAGTCGCGTACTGGGATCTGCACAATTGGTTAGTCACGTACTGGGAGTCGTGCATCTAAAAGGGGAATTGTCACTACAGAACAAGTCCAATTGGGTATTAGGGTAAGGGTTCAACTGTAGGTTGGTAAGGTACTGGGATTCCTTTCTTATAACCACTTGTTGTGATAATAGTGGAGTTTCGGGAGTGATGACCTGAAAATCACCCGGTGGGGTTTTTGCCGTTAGGTTTTCCCCATTCGTAAACAAATCACCGTATTATTTATTTTCCGCTGCATATTTAGTTTATTGGTGATTTTTTTGTGCTACCACGCGTTTGCATGTTAAATTGATTAATTAATAACTTGGCTAATTAATTAATTAATTTCTATCACAAGGGGTCATTCAGTTTGTGGCCTATCAAGTGGTATCAAAGCAGGCACACTTTGATTAGGGTTTAATCTTTGCTGTGTTGATCCATTGACACTTGTTTGTCATGGATAGAGGACAGTCATTAATCATACCTCCTTTATTTGATGGCACTAACTATGCATACTGGAAAGTACGCATGAGAGCTTTCTTGCAGTCTTTAGATGAAAAAGTGTGGCAAGCTGTGGAGATAGGCTGGACTAAGCCTACAGAAGCGCCAACCGACTAGGATGATGCCAAGATTAAGGCGGCAAACTTCAACAGCAGAGCTTTGAATGCATTGTTCAGTGCTATCACCAATGAGGGGTTCAAGAGGATATCCTCCACTGAAACTGCCAATGACGCTTGGACCATTCTCCAGACAACCTATGAGGGTACAAAGGCTATCAAGAACTCAAAGGTTCAGAGGCTCACTACAAGCTTTGAGGAGATAAAGATGGAGGAGGATGAGTCTTTCGATGAGTTCTATGCCAAGCTAAAGGACATAGTGAACGTAGCCTTCAATCTTGGAGAAACCATTCCTGAACCCAAGATTGTGAGGAAAGTGCTCAGATCTCTACCTGAGAGATTTCATACCAAGATTACGGCAATAGAGGAATCAAAGGATATTGACAAGATTCCTCTGACTTAGCTGGTTGGAAACTTGCAAACCTACGAGCTAGGGTTGACAAGAATAGGCAAGTCGGGTAAAAGCAAGAGTATGGCACTGAAGGCCAAGAGCAGTGAAACAGATGAATCTTCTGATGATGAAGATTCCAAGATGAAGTCCTACATCACCAAGCAGTTCAAGAGGTTCGTGAAGAACGCCAATGGAAAGGGTTTCGACAAGGACCGCAGGCAATCCAGTTCTTCTCAATTTAAAGGCCAAGACAAAGGGAAGAAGGATGCTAAGGAAGGTGGTTAGTACACTATTCCCTCAGGACCTAAGTGCTTTGGGTGTCAAGGCTTCGGTCACATGAAGCATGAGTGTCCTACATACCTCAAGAGCATTGGGAAGAGTAAGGCACTTGCTGTTACCTTGAGCAACACTAAGCTTGAGGATGACGGAATCCTAAATGCCTTCATGGCCATGGTCAATCCTACTGATGGGATTGTTGAAGATGTGGTTGAAGAAGAGGAACTGGTGGAATCCAAGTTTGAGATGATGGATGATCAAGATGACATCCATACAGCCTATGAGAAGCTGTATAAGCTTTCTGAGAAGCATGAGAAATTATATAGGCTAACCACCAAGAAGCTCAGTGATGTGGAACTTGATCGTGAGGAGCTTTCCACAAATTTTGATGAAGCAAATCAGACTATTGGAGCACTGAGATTCGAGAACAATTTCTTGGCTGAGAAGACCAAGAAGCTTAAAGTGGAGCTGTTTCAAGTTAGAGCTCAATTGGAGAGGACTTCAAGCACAAAGCTGGATGAGATGCTGAGCCTTCAGAAATCTGCTTCAGATCGAACAGGTTTAGGGTATGGTCTTTCTTTCTCTAATACTGCTTCTTCTAGTACTACTGTTTTTGTTCCTCCTACTAATAATGTTAAAACTGAGAACAATGAGATTAAAACTGAATTAGCTAGTGAGAACTTAGACAAGGGTAAATCTATCTTAGGAGCACCCACTAAGCTTGAGAAGAAAGATGTTAAAAACCCTAGGGCTAAGAAGGCTAACTCTCAAAAGCCTAAACAAAAGAAGTAGCATCTCTTTCATCATTATGGAGTTGCAGGTCATACTCGACCAAATTGCTACAAGTGGCTTGCCACTCAACAGAGCAGCGGCTTGATAGCATCTGGGAACCAAAATCAGCTTCAATCCTCTCTCGCTCCCTTTGGTGATCTTCTCAAAGCCCTCATGTTCCTTTCGAACTTGAACGGTTTTAATTCTTCCCTTTCACCGTCGGTTCAAGGGTTTGCTAGACGGAAAGGTTCTTCCAAGGTGTGGAAGGAAAAGGGCTCCAAGTGATTCTGTCACTTTTCTCTCTCTCTTTTTGTTTTTTTTTGTGTGTGCATTACTTATGTGTTTTGCTTTCATGTTTTGAGTCAGTCTAGTTTTTATGCTTTGTTTGTTTAACATGTTTTTGTTTGGTTATTTTTTCAGTTTTTCTTTGTTTTGTTTTTCATATAAAAATTAAAAAAAAAATGAAAAAAAAAAAAAAACAAAAACAGTGTGTGTTTTGTGTACATTGGTACTTGTGTACCTTGGATGGCCATTGAAAAAAAGTTTTCTAAACTTTGTATCATTTGTAGCTTAGATGAGCATCTCTATGCACAACTAAGCAAGTGAGCTTTGTGGCTCGTGTTTGTGATGAGTACGATTAAGTTGTCTCTTAAACTTAACATGCATATCACTCTTTTTGACGGGAAGGACTAAAAAATCCTGAGAGAAAGGCATAAATAACTATCTCACCACTGTTACCCGCCAATCATAATAAGACACCTGTATGCTTCAGCATGGCAAAAGTGCAGTGTCAATGACATTTGTGTGCTTAGGCATAGCAAAATTGGAATGTCAAAAATCATTGGATATTTCTTTTCTTTCTTTTATAAGCCCATGCATGATATGTTTAAAAGAATAATATGCAAAGAAAATAAAAAGCAAAAGGATCAAAAATGCTTTAAATATGATTGCAAGCGTGTATTCTAGGAGATGTGGGAGTTATAGGATGTACCTCAAAGGTGATAGTCCCCATCAAGCAGTTATGATTGTGTGTGAGTTAAAGTGATTTTCTCATATCTCAAATCATCATAACATGCATACACTTAGACAATCTTGCGATGTTTTTCACACACAACACGCAATATTCTTTGCTATTCTTGATACATGTGCAGGTACAATGTGATTTGGCCACCACAAGGTTTTACATGTATTAATGTATGCTCACTAAACTATCCTGACTTGTTTTTGAAATATAAAATTAGTTAGACTTGTTTAGTGTGTGTGTGTTTTTGGAGATCCATGTGCTTAAATTTTCATTTGAGAGATGATTTTGAGAGCTTAATATGTTGATTGGATCGTTGGTTGAGTTGCATGTTGGATTGCATTCATGCTTGTGTTTTTCACATCTCGAAAAACTGCTTTTAAAAGCTGGCTCGACACATCCTCGATACCTCCTCAATAGCTGGCTATTTGTCGAGCTTCCTTAAGCTTTTTCTTATTGCAATCTTGCCTACACCTCGACACCTGGTGGATCTATCGAGACTGGGTCTATATGCTCGATAGCTTCTCGATACCTAGTGGATCGATCGAGCTTCTGTTCTTAAACTTGTTGTGTTGATCCTCGATACCTCCTCGACACCTCAATTGTCGACCTGTATTACTCTCGACACCTCCTCGATAGATATCTCGATACCTGTCGATACCATCATCTGTCGAGAATTACAAGCTTTCCTATATAAAGCCCATACGCGATCCGGTCTTCATTTCCATCGATCTCTCTCTCGATACTTCTTTGTTTCTCTCCCAAAAACTCTCCAATCTCTCTCCTATCTTGGTTCTCAAGGATTTTACAAGTTTTTTCAAGTTTTTCTTCACTTGGTAAGCTTCTAATCCTTTCTCATTCATGCATTTCATGTTTTGAAACCTAGGATTTGGGATTTTTGGAAATTTTTGGGGTTTTTCAAAATTGATGAGATTTCATTGAAATTTTAGGTTGGGTTTTCACTTAAATGTATTTAAAACCTCATACATTGCATCACACTAGCATTATAATGGTCTTGCCATGCATTTAGATGTGTGCTATATGATTGTGTGCTGGTAGGTTTGGATTGGGCTGAGCGCATGATGAAATTTCTTTTGCATGTCACATGTTCATGTATTTCCCATGCATACGTACTTCTTTTCAATATATTTGATATATTTGAAAATGTTTGGGACTTTTCTGATTGTTTTTCTTTTTCTCCCTCTCTGTTGTTTACGTTAGTCGTGTCTATGGCACATAGGCGTAAATCCACTCCAGCCCAGAACTCTCTTCGTTCCGGTGCTTCTTCTTCATCTGATCCTACCTTATCTCATATCTGGTTCCGTGATGGTGATGCCTTTAAGGCATTTTCGGAACGCCAAGTCATCCTTTCAGATTTTGTTGACACCGACCTTCCTTCTGTCATTCACAGTAGAGGATGGGAGTCACTGTGTGACACCCCAGTCACCTATCCTCTTGTGCTGATTTAGGAGTTCTACTCCAACATGCATGGGATTGATCGGTCAATACCTCTTTTCTTCACTTGCGTTTGAGGTATGCGCATTCATATCACACTACAGTTAGTTGCGGATGTGCTTCGGGTTCCTAGGATAGAGTTTCCTGACTATCCTAGTTGTGAGCGTTTGAAGACTGTGTCCAGGGATGAGCTCATGTTCGCTTTCTGTGAGCGCCCTACTTCTTGGGGTAAGCATCTTTTCACACCATGTTGACCTTTTGCTAAAGGTCCTAGATTCATTAACATGGTGATGACTTTTGTTTTGCATCCCCTCTCTCACTATAACTCCATCACAGAGCTACGTGCTCGGTTTTTGTTGTCTCTTCTTGAGCATCTTACCATAGACTTCCCTTCTCATTTCATTTTGTCTATCATAGATGTTCATCTAGATTCGGCGACCCGTGATAAGCTCATCTTTCCTTCTACTTTCACGAGGATTCTACGCCACTTTTCTGTTCCTTTTCCCTCATCCGACCACTTCACCGTCATATGTGCCATAGATTACGCTACCATTAAACGTAGTGAAGCCTAGCTTCGATCGCGACAGTCGGATTCAGCAGTTCCTTCCTCTCGTTCCACTCTATCCCGTTCGGCTCCATCCACATCGGCTCCTCCTTCTTCTTCTTCGGGCGATGTCTCTCTAGGAGATATCATGGTGCAGCTGCAGTGCATGGATGCTCGCCTCGATACACTCTCTACGGAGTTGTATCAGGTGAATGTTCATGTCGGTCGTATTGCACGACGACAGGCGTCTATGGGTGGCTTTGCTCTTGAGGCTACCCCTTCACCGCCTTCTCCCGTGGCTTCTGCTTCTGAGGATGAGGATAATGATGATGATGGTGATGACGATGATGCTTCCGATGATGATGATAGAGATGCTAGCTCTGCCGATGAGATGCCTACTTAACACTCTTACCCTTTGTCATTCGTGACAAAAAGGGGGAGTAGTTTTAGTATGAGAGTAGTCTATCTTAGGGGGAGAGTTAGTATAGGATCATTTTGTTAGGGGGAGTGTTGATACATTTTTTAGGGATGTAGTGAGGATAGTATGTATCTTTTTTTTCTTTCTTTTTAGATACATTACTTTTGTACATGAGGTCTTGTGACCATTTCTAGACATACATTGTACTTATTTCCTTATTTATATTGATGTATGTTTTCTTTCACCTACCCCTTCATGTGTTGTTTCTTTTCTCTCTTTATACACATGTTTCTTATACTTGTATGCAATTTATTATTTATGTTTCACACAAAGATACCTTGATGAGTTTTGTTTAAAGTGTTTCAGAAATACAGGTTGTCAAAGTCTAATTGCCATAAACTCTCTTCTTGCAAAATTTTTCAAGAGTTTGTATTAGGATAGATTTTATTGTATTCAACAAGTGAATATGAGTTGAGTGATTTATGACTTCTCTCATATGTTCATTTGTTTGTTGTGGTTTTGTCACCGATTGCCGAAGAGGGAGATTGTTAGGACATATGTGTTTCACTTGTTTAGAACATATGTCATGATTTTATGTAATTGGCTTATCCTTTGACAAAACGCACTTTACTTGTATTTGGGTAGATTTAGGATTTTTTAAATACTTTAAGAAACCTTGTTTCAAGATCAAGTATTGAAGCTTTCATGTCTGTTTAAGAAAACAAGTTCAGAGTGCAAATTCATTAAAGCTCGATAGCTGGTCGACAGCTGCATCTATCAAGCTCAAGGACGCTGTTCTTCATTCGGTGTGCTCGACACCTTCTCGACAGCTTCTCGACACCTGCTATCTGTCGAGTTTTATGATTTTCAGATTCTCAATCTAATTTTCTTGGGATCCGTGAATGTGTCTTTGGGCCTTCTTTTCTCCTAACCCTAGACATATAAAAGGATTGTTTTAAGGGCCGTCAAAGTGTTCACAAGTTGCACAAGCTTTGAGCAAACTCTGTTCAAGCAAATTATGACTGGAGACAAAGTTCTTACCCTAGTTCATCTCTTTCTCTTGAAGAAGTTACTGTGTATGTGCACCATAGGGTTTTGTGACCAAGCATCTTCGTGATCTTCATCGTGTGGATGAACTGAAGAACTTTGCAACCAATAACCTTTTTAGTTGGTGATTGAAGTCGCGTACTGGGATCCGCACAATTGGTTAGTCACGTACTGGGAGTCGTGCATCTGAAAGGGGAACTGTCACTACAGAACAAGTCCAATTGGGTATTGGGGTAAGGGTTCAACTATAGGTTGGTAAGGTACTGGGATTCCTTTCTTGTAACCGCTTGTTGTGATAATAGTGGAGTTTCGGGAGTAGTGACCTGAAAATCACCCGGTGGGGTTTTTGCCGTTAGGTTTTCCCCATTCGTAAATAAATCACCATGTTATTTATTTTCTGCTGCATATTTAGTTTATTGGTGATTTGTTTGTGCTACCATGCATTTGCATGTTAAATTGATTAATTAATAACTTGGCTAATTAATTAATTAATTTCTATCACAAGGGGTCATTCAGTTTGTGGCCTATCAGCCTTTGAGAGGGCTGCTAATGTATGGGAAAAACAATGCCTTTAGGTAGGACTTACATGTATAAATCTGGATGTCACCTTTAAGAGGGTTGCCGATGTGTTGGAAAAACAATGCCTCTAGGTAGGACTTACATGTATAAATCTAGATGTCGCCTTTAAGAGGGCTACTGATGTATGCATGCACTAACGTAAATTCGTCATGGATGGTGGTTTTGAACCAACTTATGTCACGCTCATTTGTATTGCACCGCCATTTCATAGGTTCACTGGTGGTTTTTGACAATGATCTTCCTGCTTGGGGGAGAGAGAACGGAGAGATCATGTGAAATGAATTACCCCAGTTTATGGTTTCATGAGATTCTCAACATGAGAGACACAACCTCAGCGGGACGGACCCACTCTTATATATTGGACAAAGGGGAGGGAACCGCGTAAAACAAACTGCCCTAGTTTAGGGTTTTGCGGGGTTCCAAGCCTGTAGACTGGCTGAAAATGGCCTCGACTTCGTAGACCATACCAAATGTTGGTAATGAATGCCGACGTTATGAATGAGATCTCCTTAGACACGCCATGAGGCGGTATGCAGTGGTTGCCCCCATTATTGTCTGGGAGGGCTAAAAATTCAAAAACAAGCTTCTTGAGGCAACATTATGAGAAATGACTCCCTCTGTCCTTCAAATATGCTAAAAAAGCTGCTGAATGGCTGAGAATGGGCTCTAGTGTTTTTTTGTTGTAAATTCTAACTACCGAGGCTGAACCAACCCCTGAACTGCGTGAACCGGGCTTTAGAAAATGAGGTTCAAGACATCTAGCGGTGCTGAACGAGATGCACGAAGATAAACTACCCCAGTGTAGGATTTTTGTGGTCTCGAATGTGCGAGAAAGAGTTTTTGACAATCTAGTTCACTATCAAACTGACCATGCACTACGACGGGTGCTAAAATGGGGGAATCTTTGCTCTAAGGTGGTCAAAAACATGCCAAATAAAGGGATAGTGCTCAAAATATATGGAGGTTTGTGCCTCGGGGGCTAAAAAGCCTTGGCATGTGTCCCGAGGGTCGGCGGCCGTTCAAGGACCGTCGCCTCGAATTGCGTGCATAAAAGTTGGGTTCAACCCAGCCCTAGTTCATTCTTGATCTGCGACTTTTTGGGGTTTTCTCCTACCCTTTTCTTCACCCAAAACGTGTAGAAAACACTGTTTTTCATCATTTTTCGCGTAGATTCTCATCAAATCATCAAATTTAGTGGGATCCATGCATGAATGCTCTTGGTGCTCACTCTTACGACACTTTGGTCGAGCTTAAGAGGGAGTTTTACTATGAGAAGAAGCTTAGGAGGTGGTGGAGCTCCTTTTTTTGTGGTGACTAAGCACTCATCCAGAAACTTCTTGGAGATGCTATTGCTCTTCTTCACACCACACTAGATTGGCATTTGTTGTGACCTTGTCTTGAGATGTGCCACCATTGGAGATGTTGATTTGGTGCCTACCTTGGAGGAGTATTATCATTTTCTTTCTCTTCCTATCCCTCTGAGCACTATTTTCGTTCTACTAGTGCGGTCGCGCTACCGCAAAAGGCTCATTGATCTGTTGCGCTTCAAAAGGCTCGTTATGGAGGCGCTGACTTGATATGGCAGCGAGATAGGAGAAAACATGTCCTTTGATTTCCTATATGATTGGTTCCACTCGTTGGAGTGCTTGTTGGTTACCTAGATGTCTTTGTAGATTTATTGGAGTGATGGACATCCTATCGGCGTCAGGCCTTCCTAGTGGCCTTTTTTGGTGTGGTGTTGTTCCCTTCATCATCAGGAGCTGTTAGTTTTGCCGTTCTCCCTCTGGTGAGTGCCTTACCTCATGGTATCTCTTTCATTCCTACTCTACTTTCTGAGACCATTAGGTCCTTGTCTTTGTGTTGGGAGACTGGTAGGGGTAGGCTAGGCTGTGTTCATATGTTACAACTGTGGTTTTGTAGCCACTTGAGTGTTATTGCTAAGGATCAGCCTAATGGCTTTATGAGCAGGAATAGAGTTTGGGCTACTGTCGTCCTTGATTTTCCTTTTCCTAGGGATACTGAGGGTTAGCTGAGATACTTGTGTAGCCTAAGCCCCGCTGATTGGACTTGGAGAGTCAAGTGGGGTATCACTAAATGGTAGGGGTGGACCCATTGTGTTGGTTTTACTTAGCATTACCTTGGCGGGTATCTAGGGGTGCACGGGGTACTTTTTGGGTATGGCCATGGGGCAATTTGGGGATATCCAGCATATCCCCCGACTTAGTGATCTCTCTGTTCTCACTTGCAAGTACGGGCTCGTGGATATTAATGTAGCAGTGATAGGGCGTGCCTCGGAGTTCTAGGAGGTGCACAAGTCGAGCATTGACTTCCCCCTTTGTTCTAGGGATGACCAAGAGTGGTTTTTTTGTTGAGTTTAGAGTGTGGCAAGACACTAGAGATCCCAGCTTTGTATTCGACTTATCATTACCAGTCTCAACCGTGCTGCCACTTTTGGCTGATATTTTGAGAGACTATACTCTAGAGTTTAAGATCAGAGTTGAGAGGGCTTTTATAGATCTGAGGGAGTGCCTAAGGGAGGTTGTTAGAGATAGAGACTGCTGCATGGAGCTAGCTGATACCCTTATGGAGGATGTTGAGGAGATGAGCAATGCATAGGAGAGTGAGTTCACTACTCTTAGGGCAGAGCTTGATCAGAGAGGGCTAGTCCCTCCAGGCACAGAGGCGGAGTGTGTTCAGCTGAGATCCTGGGTTGCGGGTTTGGAGGATAAGCTTGTGGGTATTACTCGGAGGTTTGCCACCTTGGATCATACTTGGGATGAGGAGATGGCTGCATTGGAGGCCAGCAGGGCCAAGGCTAGTAGCAAGGCCGATGGCTTAGCATTGAAGCTAATGCAGGCGAGGGCCTACATTCATTCCACTTTAAGTATGGAGTATGGGCAAGAGGGCGATGAGCCTAGTGAGCCGCAGTTAGCCTTTCATCGCCTTCAAACTGAGCTGGCTGAGAGGGAGAAGGCTTTGAGAGTTGCTACTACAGAGGTTGGCACCTTGCAGGCTTTGTTAGAGACTAAAAGGCAGGGCTCTACTTCTGATTCCACGATGGAGAGGAAGATGGTCTGTCTTCGACATTCACATGACAAACTCCAAGAGATTGCCAGAGACCTGGGCTTGGATGTAGACGGGTTACTTCGTACTCATGCTCATAATGACCCGGCTCTCCACACTGGTTTTGGGAGATTTTGGCAGGCCATATTTGATCGCTTGGGCCATGTTTGACTTGCTGGTGTTCTTTTCTATTTATTTTATTTCTGCATATGAGCTATGTAGTTAGTATCCCACCATGTATGGAAAGGTCCTACGTAAATTACTAGGCAATTGCGTAAGGCCTTCCACTTTTTGTTTGAGTTCTTAAAGCATAGTCTAGTTTGTTAGGCATGCTTAGAAACTAAGAGATGGTGGAGAGAGATGTTTATGATGATATTCTTGAGATATATTTATGAGATGAGATTTCATGTTTTGGTATCAGAATGTATGAAAGAAACAGAATGGATGCATATGCAGGAAAATGCTTTGAAAATGCAAGATTATACAAATAAGTGATAAATGTAAAATCCATGCATATCAATATCTTATTTTTCCAAAGGACACATCCTGTTCTAAACAGATCTTTTCCTTTTCCCATTGAGGTACATTTCCCATTGGCATGAGCCAGAACATCTTGAGTAGACTACCATGTTGTGGCAGTTTTGTAGACAGATAGCGATCTCGGAGGTGTCTTCATATCTCGTCTCAGATGCTGGATCCATCTAATTTTCTGGGCAGAAATTCAAGCAGGCTAGACTGATTTTTCTTTCAAGACGTGACCGAACCAAGATGGCTACCTACCTACCTCCGCTAGGAAGGATCAAATCATCACACAGTTCAACTAACTTTTGGTTGCCTTATTTTTTACCTAGACTACCCTTTCGAGTTTCAATCTTGTTGGCTCTCTCACACTTTTTCTTTTGCTCTCCTTTTGCATAGACCGCCTTTTCGGGTTTTCAATTTACCTTTTTACATATATTTTTTTGGTTTTTGTTTTTGTCTTTTTTTTTTTTTTTTTTTGGATGACATAAAAATATAGAAATAAGGTGCACTGAGAGGCTCCTTCATGCAAAGTGCCATATGACGGCGTCAAAGTTGGTGGGCATATTGAAGTCATGCTCATCCATGTCGGCTAGAATCAAGGATCCTCTGAAAAAGCCCTTCTTTGCCACATATGGGCCCTCATAAGTTAAGGCAAACTTTCCTCTATGATCAGGCCTGGCCTGGTTGCGCTTCTTTAAAACTAGATTGCCTTCTTTGAAGACCTTGGGTCTGACTTTCTTGTTGAATGCTCACTTGACGTGGCGTTGGTATAACTGTCCATGGCACATTGCGGTCATGCACTTTTCATCTATCATGTTCAGTTGTTCATATTGAGAACGGGCCCATTTAGCTTTTGACAACTCTATCTGAGATAAAATCCTAAGAGACGGGATCTCTACCTCTATGGGGAGGATGACCTCCATATACTAGGGAATACGGGGTCGCACCTGTAGAAGTACGGACAGAAGTGCGATATGCACACAAAGCAAATGGCAGGTACTCATGGCAATCCTTGTATGTGTTTGTCATCTTCACCAAGATTTTGTTTATGTTCTTGTTAGCAGCCTCCACTGCACCATTCATTTGAGGGCAATAGGGGATCGAATATATGTTCTTAATCTTAAACTATTTGCAGAGTTGTTCGATCATTTTTCCATTTAGGTTCGTCCCATTATCTGTAATGAGCTTTCCCGACACACCGTAGTGACAGATAATGTTGTGTTTCAAGAACCGGGCTACCACAGCTTGAGTGATGCTTTTATACGAAGTGGCTTCCACCCACTTTGTAAAATAATCAGTGGCCACTAAGATGTACTCATGACCATGGTGCTGCTAAAGAGTGTAAAGGCTGAGGAGGAGCATTCTTCCTGTCTTGATAGGCTTGGCAATGGTGGCATATCCTCACATGTTTAACTCATAATCTTACAGGCCAATAGGGGTCCATTAGCTAGGGTTCCTAGTAAGCCTTCATGCATCTCTTCCATCAGAAGATTAGCCTTGGAGGCATCTACGCATCGGAGCAAGGTAGAATCGTGGTTCCTTTTGTACAAGACTTCTCCTCTCAAGAAAAATTGGCAAGCCATGTGCCGGATAAACTTCTTTTCACTGTCCGTTGCACCAGATAGGTATTCACTATTCTTGATATAAGCCTTGATATCATGGTACCATGGCTCTTTGTCGGCTTTGACTTCGAGACTCATGCATTCTTCAATGTTCATGCAATAGGCTGGAATGCCATGAACTTCTATGTGTAATTGCTGCATATCATCTCCTTTCTGATAACTTGACCGTGCTAGCTAGGGTGGCCAAGGCGTCTATAAACTGGTTGTGTGCTCGGGGCAAATAGGCAAATGTGATGTCTCGGAATTTCGGAATCAAGCGGTTGACGCATTTTTGATATGGAATCAACTTGGTCTCTCGGGCTTGCATTTTCCTTCGATTTGGGAGATGATCAACAAGGAATTTCCAAAGACGCTCAAGTCATAAGCGTCGAACTCTAGGGCCACTTGCAGGTCAACTATGCACGCTTCATATTCTATGACGTTGCTGGTGCAACCAAAATTTAGCTTGACTGAAATAGGGATTTGCTGGCCCTTGGGGGTGTGAGATACCTCAAAACCTGGGGTGCTCTCAAAAAATAGATTTGGGTACTTTTTAGGCAACTCTCTTTTTGGGTAAGTGGTGTGGAGTCGACACTTATTTTTTATACAAAAAAATGAGAAAAATAAATATATACAAGTACATGACTAAATCATTCCATTCATTAATTGAATAAAAAAATTAAATATTTGAAAAAATGAAAAATTACATGGCTTTGGGTCCTAGTTACAAACTACCAAATAATTACATGGCTTTTGTCCTAGTTACATTCTACCCAAATTAAAATAAAGACAAGGCTTAGATCTACTTATCCAAAGACCTAAATTTGGAGGCTAGGTTATGGAATGGGAAGGTGTTAGACACTCATTCCGCCCTGACAGAGTCTGGTCTTCTAGACTCTTGTGACCTATTTACCCTTTTTATGCATGCTATGAATGATATGTTAAACATGTGAAATAAAAATTAAACCGCATAAATTTATTTATGAATTCATCCTCTTCTTTTAAAAAGAATCAGATCTGTTTTGGTGATGAAAAGTTTTTTGATCAGATTAATTAAAAATACCAGATCTGTTTTGTAATAATAAAAAAGTGGTTCTTGGAGAGAAAATTCAAATTTGTTTTGGTGATTAAAAAAAATTGATTTTAGTTTGTAAAAAAATCAGATCTGTTTTTGAGAATTTTAAAAGAAATTGTTTTAACTTTGTAAAAGATTAGATCTATTTTTAAGATGATAATAAAAAAAGAAGGTTTTTGAAAACAAAAAAAAAAAAAAAAAAATCAAATATGTTTTTATAGGTTTCAAAAGAAGATGGAAAAGATTTTTTATGAAGAGAATTTCACTCATAATATAAATTTATGCTATATGAACCAAACAAAACAAACAACCATAAGCACAATCATGCATAATCTTTTTATTTGTTTCAAAATCTGCATATGCTAAAAAAATCAGATCTGTATCTAAGAAAGATACAAATCAGTTTTTAATTTGAGAAAAATTTAGATCTACATCTAGGAATGATTTAGATCCTCTTTTTATCATGAAAAATTAGATCTACATCTAGGAAAGATGTAGATCTATTTTTTATTTAAGAAAAATTCAAATCTACATCTAAGAAAGATGCAGACCTGTGATGCTGGAAAATTGGATTTGGACATTCTTGAAGTGTTGTTTTCTGATCATGGTGCAATTTGAACAATGTTGGTAGCTTATGGAATATTGACAATATGGGTAAATTGTGATGTTGTTGGATGAATTTTGGTTTAGATTTTGGGTGTATCAGCATTGTGAAAAATTTGTGTTATAGGTTTAGATGAATATGTTCATGATGTATGTGAGAAAGTTTGTTGGCATGTGTAAACTTTTTTTTATGGACATGAGGAAATTTTGTGGGTATGTGCATGGATAAATTTGTGGGTATGGGAAAATTTTGTGGGTATGAAATTTTGACTTATGAAAAGATTTTGTTGTTAGGATTAGTGCCCTTAAATCCTATTGTATGATGCTATCTATAACATTATGTATGACATTATGTTGTGATTAATAAAGTTGTTTTATTATTATCTAAAATAATGATAATATGAATATTGGGACATTATCATATAGTCCATGAGATGCATAGTATGTGATTTATGTGATTTAGTCACACAATATATAAATCACAAGTTCTTTGTAAACTTAGAATTTTAGTTCGTAGTCGGTGATGAAATTGGGCATTTCATCTACGAAGACTATACATATCAACGAAGATGATTTGTCTTGATTATGGAAGTGGAGACTTCTTGTTGGTAGGTTGATATGTTTTAAGAGTTAAGACATATTGGACTAGACTATTGTGAGATTTATTATTCTCCTAGCGACTGTCAAATGAATAATAAATCTCACGACTTTTATTTACATGAACTCTTAATCCTAAGAGAATAATGGACTTGATCATGAGGTGTAGGTTGCTTTGATATATCAGGAGTGAGATCTAAAGTCACAATCAAAACCTCAGTATGCTAGGCAGCCACATTTAGTGTTGATGGAACATATATTCTTAAGATGGAATTCATAATCTCTTAACGGAGATATAAAATATTCCCTTAAGATAAATTTAATGAGTTTGGTTATTCAGAGTGTTAGACCTAACCACTTTAGTAAGGAGTTACTAAAGTATATATTTATGAAATTGGATTTCATAAATATATGATGAATAACTTAAAGGATTAAACCGGGTACTCAAGGATTAAGATGTAGTAATCTTTAAAGTGGCAGTCTACATTCATGACTTTGTATTACTACGAATATTTTATGAAGGGGTTGCATGTACAATAAAGTCTTGGGATATAATTTATTAATAAGGCCTAGAGTGCAATTATATTTATATAGTGGTAGTAAATATAATTAATGGTAACTTTGGACTTGTCAAGAGTTGACAGAAAAGCCTTAGGCCCATTGGAGCTAGTGTCATATTGGTCCCTTTTGGTCCCGCTCCAAGCCACATATTAGAGCCCAATTGGAATGGCCCAAAAGGCTAGCCCAATTAGATAATCAATTATATACGAGAGAAACATACAGAATTTTAATATGAGACACTATTGTGAAATGGTGTGTATGTGTGAGTGAAAGCCACTCACTTATTCTCCCTTGGAGATTAATTGAGAGACCACACTTTTTGGGCATAAGTGAAGTTGGAGTGAAGATTAAAAGTGTTCCCAAGTACTTCTGATCTTTGGTTTTGAAATTCACCGCACCAAGTTACGCTCTCTTGTTCTCAAATTCTAAAATTTACATAGTACATGTTATCAATTGCGAATGAAGTAGATCCATTAATTTTCTACTGCGGATGTTTTGTATAAGATACAAATCATGTTTTTTCCAACATTTGTTGGGTATTTGTTGTTGGTTCTTGGAAAATTTGTGTGATTATGATTTTGGCTATATGAGAATTTATTTGTGCATGGGCATGAACTTGTGGGAATTTTTTATGGCTATCTTGGACATGTAGGAATTTTTTGTACTTGGTTATGGAAAAATTTGGTAGTTGTGTATGGACATGTGAAAGATTTTAATTATGGTGAAATTTTTGGTGAGGCATTGATTTTTTTGTTGTGGTGGGCCATTGGTTGTTAGAATTTTTTTGGTCATGGAAAATATTTGGTCATGTGGGTTTTGGTCGTGGGAAATTTTTTTTTTTATGTGGTTTTGGTCATGGAAAGTTTTTGGACATGTGATTTTTATTTTATTTTTGTCGTGGGAAATGATGAGCTAAACTTTTGTGTTGAAGAGCTTCAAGAGTCGAGACAGTCTTCAAATGTTGAAAAGTGCATGGGCAGCATTGTCTCCTAGCATTAAAAATATCATCAATGAAGCAGGCTTTGGTACTTTCTTCGAACCTCTATTAAATCAAGAGACACATGAATACAAAGATCTTCAGTTACTTCTTGCCATGCTTGAGCGCTTTTGGGACACTACATATGATGCCCCAATTTGATTGATTGTGTGATGTGTGTGGGTGTGTGATGAGTCCCACATCGGGTATTTACTGGGTTAAATTGGGTTTTATTAACAACTACAAGGAGCCTCAATTGTGACTAGTCCTTTTGAGGTATAGCGCAGATGTGGCTAGCGCTTTTCCTTGGGTTGTTACATATGGTATCAGAGCCAGCCCGGTAACCCCGTGTGGGCTCAGAGACACTACCCCACAAAATGGGCCCTAACGAGGACATTAGGGATTTAAGTGTGGGAGATTGTGATGCCCCAATTTGATTGATTGTGTGATGTGTGTGGGTGTGTGATGAGTCCCACATCGGGTATTTGCTGGGTTGAACTGGGCTTTATTAACAACTACAAGGAGTCTCAATTGTGACTAGTCCTTTTGAGGTATAGTGCAGATGTGGCTAGCACTTTTCCTTGGGTTGTTACACTAAGAAAATGGTTTTTCTTTAATTCTAAAACTCAATCACACGTTATACAAGCATGATATTGAAGACCGTTGTGATACAAATTGTTCGAAAATCTGGTTTTGCATCTCATACAAAACACACAACGGAAGCAACAAACACGGATCTACCTCATTTATGAAAGATAACATGAAACCTTGAATTCTAGAACAAAGAATAGAAAGCATACCTTGATGCAGTGAAATTCAAAACCAAGACTTGAGAATACTCTAATCATCATCTCAATTCCACATGATGCCTAAGAAGTGTGGTCTCTCAATCAGTTTACATGTATGTGTTCAAGGGAGAAAAAGAGAGTGGCTTACACTCACATACATACCATTTTCACCGTCTGAAGAAATTTTACACTTCTCTCCTTATACGTAACTGATTATCTAATTGGACTAGTCTTTTGGGCCTGCCCAATTGGGCTTTAGTTTGTAGCTTGAGATGGGACCAAAAGGAATAAATAAGACTCTATCTCCAATGGGCCTTAGGCTTTTCTGTCAACTCTTGACAAGTCTAAAGTTACCATTATTTATATTTAATACCACTATATAAATGTAATTGCATTATAGGCCTTTTTAATAGATTATATCCCAAGACTCTAATGATATCATTTGACCCCTCTATGAAATATCCATAGTGAACAAAGTGATAATAAACTGTCACTTTATAAACAACTATTTTATCATTGAGTACCCAGTTTAATCTTTTAGTTATTCACATTTATTGAAATCCAATTTCAATAAATATAAGCTTTAGTAACTCCTTACTAAAGTAGGTGCCCTGAATAACCATTTCCCATTAAACCTATCTCAAGGGGATATTTTGTGTTTTTATAAAAAGAGATTATGGATTCCATCTTGAGAATATGTGTTCCCTCAACATTACATTTGGTTACTTAACATACTGAGGTTTTGACCATGAATATTAGATCTCACTCCTAATATATCAAAGTAACCTACATTTCATGATCGGGTTCACTATGCTCTCAGGATTGAGAGTCTAAGAAATTAGAAGTCATGAGATTAATTATTCAGGTGACAGTTGTTGATTGAATAATTAATCTCATAGTGGTCCAGTTCAATATGTCTTAACTCTTAAGACACATCAACACATCAACTAGAAGTCTCCACTTCCATGATCAAGACAAATCATCTTAGTTGATGTGTTATAGTTTTCGCAAATGAAACGCCAAATTTCATCACCGACTACAAACTACGTTTTGAGTTTACAAGGAACTTGTAATTTATATCTTTCGTGACTAAATCACATAAATCATATACAATGCATCTCAAGGACTATGATAATGTCTCATTAGTTCATTTATATATAGTCTCACATAATTAAACAATTTAATTATTTATGACATGTCCATAAATTGGATTTTAGGGCATAAACCCCAATAGCCTCAAGTTCAACATGTGTACCCCTCTACAATAGTTCTGGTTACTCCTTGTCCCTCCATCTGGTTGGCTGACCTTCTAGCTAATGAAGAGATTGCTCATGCATGAATTGGCCATGTCGTTTTAGGGATACTAGGAAATTATTTTGAATTTATTCAAACTCAATTACAAGGTAGTCTAGTTGGCATTCCTGTCACATCGGTATTTCCCTTCCTTTCTGAAGTTAAATTGTATTTCATCTTATATGCTCATCCTTCATATTTGGCATTGTGACAAAATTTGCATGTTGCACTTTCAAGTTTCATCTTCTGAAGAAGAGGAAGAGGAAGAAGAGAACCCCCCTCCTAGTCATGCTAGCAGAGCTTTTAGTTCTTTCAAAGGGACCTATCCTCACTTTCCTACATTAGGCTTGTCCACCGATCAGTCCGGGTCAGGTTTGTGCCCAACCCAGAACCGACTCGATCACTTCGGGTCTCTGATACCTGGACCTGTCGCTGACCCGTCAAAGGCAGTGGTTCGAGTGGTTGGATGTCATCGGTTTCTGGTCAGGTCTCGATCGGTGTCTGAATGTGTGAATTGTCACTGAAATTTGTAGAAATCAACTAGATTTTACCGAAATTTGCTCGTTTTTGTTGGATCTGATTGGATCTTAATGAGATTAGGCCGGATCTTGAAGAGATCTGGGTAGATCTCAATGAGATCAAGCTAGATCTCGAAGAAATCAGGCCAGATCTCGACGAGATCTCGCTGGATCTTGACATATCGGAAAAAATCAGACCAACGAACCCTCTAATTGGCGAAGAATATCAAGTTATGGTGTATTTTTTGGTCGGGTCGGTTGAATCTCAGTTTTTCATGCTCAAACCTATCACTCGACCAGCCGACCTCGGGTTTTGGGGGCAGAGACGACTCGCCGACTGTCGCCAGCATTGGGTTGGATGATGCTCGGGCTAGATCAGCCGGGTTGGGTAGGTTAATTGGGTTTCGGGTCAGGTTGGACACACCTATCCTGCATGGCAATATGAAGTGATGAATCCTGATGGATCATACAGCTCCATGAGTTTAGGTAGGCCAAAGCACACCCCAAATGTTCCTTGGCCTAATCCAGTATATTCCTGAATTTTCTAATTTCTTGTCCTCATTTCTTTTGGGATCACTAAGTTATTCATGAGCTGATGCATTTGTACTTCAGGTTGATGTTGATCTTATGGAAGAAAGTATGCAAATGATTGGAGGCTTGCAGCTGGTAGCTCGTACTTAGTCTTCCCAATATGTGATTATTGAAGCGAGCTGGGTATGATGCTCTCTAATTGTTTTTTACTTGGATTTTCATGATGATTGATCTAACACTTGTCTTTGTTGATTTTTCAAGAGATCGCATGGTATTGGCTGATGCCTCATGGTGATGCATCTCAAATTGTTACATCCAAAAAGGGCCTCATGGGCAATGGATGTGACCACACAACCACACACCCACTAAGGGTGTCAAATGTGACAAAGCCTAGAACAAGAGAGGGTATCACAAGCATAAAGCATGGAAACAAGCAAGCACAGACATGCAAAATGGGGATGATCCAAACCCTTTGATATGGGCCAAGGTGTATGGACAATAACAAAGACCATAGGGTCTAGATCAGATCCTAACCATTAGGCCAAAATGCAAGAAAGAAAAACAGAGCGACAAAAAGGCTACAATAGCACATGGCATGACAAACATATCATAGGCCTAGGCACACAAACATGGTATGGAGCGCACAAGCACATGGAAGATAGCATAAAGCATCTAAAGAACATAGATCCAAGCACACGAGCATGTGAAAACATAGATTGAGACATATGGGCATGGAAACATGCGTGTAAACGTGCAGAAGCGTAGCACATAAACATGGAAGAACATCGATCCAAGCATATAAGTATGTGAAGACAAAGATCTAAACATATAGCATGAAATAAACACGTAAACACAAGATCCAAGCATGGCATGACAAGCACGTGAGCATATAACCCTAACATCAACATAAAGCAAAAAGAGGAACGAAACATAGGAAAGCATGGCTAAAACCTAATCTTGTAGATCTAAACATATAAGCATGTAAAAACGTAGATCTTAGCATGAAACATGGCATAAGGTGCAAAAGCAAAGAGATTTAAGCTAGAAACACAAATAAAGCAAGAAACATGCTAAGAAAGCCATAAATCATGTTATTCAAGCAAGAATAGCCAGATAAATGCTAGAAAAAGATTTAGAACGTTAGGGGTGTGGATCATAGCTAAAAAGGCTACATCCACACCCCTAAACCCCAAATCCAAAGTGTAGAACCAAGGAAAGGAAGATTGGGTATAAGAACAATACCTTGTGTTTTTTGGTGGAGAGAGAAGGATCAAGATGCTTTGCTTTTTGGGTGTTTTTTTGTGTGTTTTTTGGTTTTTGGAAGAGAGAAAAATGTGTAAAGAAGTTGAGCAGAGAGCAAAATTCAGAAAAAATGTGGTCTTTCCTTGGTCTGAGGGGTGCCTGGGGCTATTTATATCCCCGACACGCATTCGAGATGGTGGCCCTTCAAGGGTTACTAGCCTCAAAAGGCATAAAAATGGGTTGATATGGATACTCTTGGAAATTTCTTGACTTCCCTTGGTCTGAGGGGTGCCTGGGCTATTTATAGCCCTGACATACATTCGAGAGGCATAAAAATGGGTTGATCTGGATACCCTTGGTAATATCTTGACTTCCTATTTCTAAAAAGGTATGGATCCTGAAAATCCAACGGTCGGATCAAAAGTTATGGCTCTCGGCTGTTAGTGGTGCATCGATCAGTGCGTTACCCTGGTTTTCATGATATCTCGGCCGTTCTAACTCCGATTTCGACCCATGAATAGTCATTGAAATAATAATTTGATAATCTTCACAATGGTGTTGGTTCCAACTCATTCTGATAGTCGAATCAAAATTAGGGTTTTTGGGCCCACCTGAGATTGACTTCGGGTCAAACTTGGTCAAAGTTGTTAAAAATCTTCAAGATGCTCGGGTTTGATGTAACGCCATGAAAAGTGTTGTTTTGTGAGGGTTTTGACCTCGTTTGACCTTTGGTCCAACCTAAGGTTAACTAGGGGCATTTTGGTCATTTTGGCCAAAAGAGACACTTCGGGTGCTCTGATGCTCGAACGGGTTGCGCCACGTTATTCTGGATGTTCACGCAGCCCCGTAGAGAGAAAATAATGTTTTGGATTTTTCGGGGTCCGACACGCAAATCGAAGGCAGACAAAATACGGTATCAACAACTGCCCCTTCTTTATTTGATATCTCGAGTGCAATGAGAGGTGTCGGATAAAGAACATGATTTCAAATTTTGTTGCCCCTCGGATTTGCATGTAGAGACTATTCATGGATAGAGAGCAGACCTTACCTGACTGGACTGATCTGCTGCATCTGCTATTGGAATATTTTTCAGGCATGTCTTTGAGCTCTAGGAGAGGAGAAAGGAGAGGAATTTTTTTTTTTTTGGGGTTTGACTAGGTCAGTGTTGACCGGGTTAATGTTGACCTGGTTAACACTGCCTGACGGCCCTAAATGGTGTGCCGGGCAGCCCAAGGACTATAAAAGGCCCCTTTGGCTCATTTCTTGCTCATTTCATCTCTCTCCCTCACTTCTCACATCTTATAAAAATCTCTAAGGTGATTTTGAGCTCCGTGGGTCCGTCTCTTCAGCTTTAATATGCTATTCCAGTCTTCTCTGCACTTGAGGTTATTGTATATTTCTCTTATTTTCTTACTTTTTTTTTGCAAAATGTTAGTAGCAAAACTACTAGAGATGCATGCTAATGTTTATTTTATTTTTGGAATTTTCATAAGTATAAATTTTTGCCATGATTTATGCCATGCTATCTTAGGAAAAATGCGTATGTATATTTTTTTTCTTTGACACATGAGTGCAAACATGCAAAAATTTAGATGCTGAAAATAAAATGTGGGACATAGGTGAGGGGACTTACCTAGTAGTCAGAAATGGTGAAAATGGTGAGACGTACGACATTGCCGCTAGTGTGCCTCGGAATAGTGTGTGAGCATACGGCACGGCCACTATAACCAACTATAGATTAGGAACTTGGGAAATTTTTTAGGAACTTGATAACTATGTGATGTGAGGCGTATGACATGGTTGCTATAACCTCAAGATGGGACGTGAGCATACGGCACGGCCGCTCTTACCCACTGTAGCTACGAACTCGGAACTTCTACGGGGACTTGATAACTGTGATGGCGCGAGGCATACGACACGATCACTATTACCTCAAGATGGGATGTGAGCATACGGCACGGCTGTTATCACCCACTGTAGATGCAAACTCGGAACTTCTTTAGGAACTTGATAACTATGGTGGCGCGAGGCGTATGACACAGTCACTATTACCTTAAGCATACGGCACGACCGCTATCACCCATGGTAGAATGGAAACTCGAGACTTCTTTAGGAACTTGATAACTGAAATGGCGCGAGGTGTACAACACAGTCACTATTACCTCAAGATGGGATGTGAGCATATGGCACGGCTGCTATCACCCAAGATAGAATGGAAACTCGGGACTTCTTTGGGAACTTGATAACTGGGATGGCGCGAGGCATACGACACGGCCGCTATACTGCAAGATGGGATGTGAGCATACGACAGGGCCGCTATCACCCACTATAAATCATGTGTAAGAATCTACTTTCTTTGTGAGAATTAGCCAGTATCCCCTCTGAGTCTTGTACTGTTTCTAACGGGGCTTCCTTATGGTGCAAGCGGACTAGAGGGAAGGGGGCCTTCGGAGGAGAGATGCGAGCCGAGGATCTCCTCATCAACATAGATGCTAACTTTTCTGGAGATGAGGTCCACGCAGACTTGGGCACTGGGAGGCGCAGTTTGAAGCCTAGGTTCCCGCCACATCAGGCCGAGGTTGAGGCTCGTACTAGAGCCGTAGGCAGAGGCATTAGAGACACTCACCTTTAGCGTGGGCTAAAGGACCATCCTTCTGCTCAGACGCGAAGGGGAAAGGAGCGGTATATTGTATTTTTCTTGTTCATTCAGATTCCTATTATATGCATGTGCTAACGAACAGCTTCTAATTTTGAATGCATGAGGGCGACAAGATCCGAGGTCGGGGTGCCTGGTCCATTTTTCTCTAGTTGGTGTTTGCTCTTGGGACCCATTCGCGGTACACTGTGTTTATGAGAGAGTAGGGATTTGAGGATTTCCTGTGGATTCCCCCATATACTTTGAGGCACAGGATTGGGGAGGCTTTGGTGCGGCGGTTTCATGATGAGACAGGCACCTTTCACTTGAGCTATGGGGAGTATGTGATCCTCCCTCTTGATTGGATGGTCATCCTGGGCATCAGATTTGGTTGCCTCCTGATTCCGACAAATGAGATGACCTTTGAGATGGCCAGCGAGCTCTTGGGCATCCCTCTTCCATTGAGTGTGGACACGAGGCGATATTTCAAGCCCACTACGTCGCCACAGATCCACACTGAGTGGCTACAGAGTAGTATTCCTTAGGATGTGGCACACACCGACATTCATCTTCGTCGGTTCTTCCTATGGTTTCTCAATAGTTTCTTCTTTGGCAACAATCGATCAGTGTTGACTTGCCAGCTTCTATGGGCCATGGGCGTAGTCTCCGACATTGGGAGATACGACTGGGGGTCCGTTACCTATGGCTTCTTCATCACTTTCTTGAGGTGAGCCTCCCAATGAGATTTCAGGAGTTTGGAGGGATGTTGGCAGATTTTGACATGGTGGGCGTATGAGTACATCCCAGCTTTACGACCATGGTACTTGGGTTTATTAACGACAATGTACCCTCGAGCATATCTATGGGCTCTTTGTACGATCACCAGGGTTGTCGTAGTGTAGTTGATCACTATCTTTTTAGCCTTAGACTGCATCATTCGGGATGAGATTATGATAGTTTTTAGACCCCTTAAACAATTGATTTGTAACGACCCAAGGAAAAGCGCTAGCCACATCTGCGCTATACCTCAAAAGGATTAGTCACAATTGAGGCTCCTTGTAGTTGTTAATAAAGCCCAGTTCAACCCAGTAAATACCTGATGTGGGACTCATCACACACCCACACACATCACACAATCAATCATATTGGGGCATCACAATCTCCCCCACTTAAATCCCTAACGTCCTCGTTAGGGCCCACTTTGTGGGGTAGTGTCTCTAAGCCCACACGGGATTAGCGGGCCGGCTCTGATACCATATGTAACGACCCAAGGAAAAGCGCTAGCCACATCTGCGCTATACCTCAAAAGGACTAGTCACAATTGAGACTCCTTGTAGTTGTTAATAAAGCCCAGTTCAACCCAGTAAATACCCGATGTGGGACTCATCACACACCCACACATATCACACCATCAATCATATTGGGGCATCACATGATTAAACCTAGGTAATTAGCCAAGTTGTTACTTAGTCCAATTAAATAAGTCTAGGTTATCACAATATAAAAGATCAAATCATGCAAAGCAGCGGAAAATAAATAACACAAGATATGATCACCCAAGAAACCAAACCGATAAAAACCTGGAGAAGATTTGACCTAGCTATCCTCAAGGTAAACTTGAATCCACTATCTTGAAAGAATCGAAGTTCATACAATAAGACTTACAAACCCCCACGCTCGACTTCTTATTGCTACCAACCAGTAGAACTTATTGACACGACCACGTGCAAGCTCCGAATCCACGGACTCCTTCTTTCTTGGATTCACCACCAGATACAAGCACACCCGCTTGTGTTTTCTTTAAACTTCAATGGCAGCAACTGAATTGATCATCAAGGCGTAGATAAATCTTCTCCTTGAAAACCCTAAGTTTGTGTAAAGGAAAGCTCCACTAGATCTCACAAGAGATTTACACAAACCGCAAATATGAGCAACACTAAAACGTGGCTACGGTTTGCCTTTTATACCTAGGACAAATAAGAAACCCTAAAAACGTTTTAAAACAAATAGGGCTGAGTTGGACGAATCTGCAGAAAAGCATTCTGCCTGAGCTTCGATCGGTCAAGCCTGTCGTTCGATCGATCGAGCCAGGCCGAAAGGCACAATGCTTCCTACTTTAACTCGATTCCAACTTTACATTGACACACAACTTTGAGCTAGCTTTAAACACTTCTAAACACATTGTTTTGATCATGGTTTGTCAACAATACACATTAGAGTCCTAAATACATAAAATCCTAAACTTTAGAATCTAACAAACTCCTCCTTTGGCAATCCGTGACAAAACACAACTTAGAAGCTCAAAGTTTACAAAATAAAAAGCCCTTTACAAAATAATGCTCATAAAACAAATTCAATCCTAACTACTATCCATCAATTGCAAGTGTAGACAGCAGCTCAATTGAATCAACTTGTATATTTCCTGAAACACTAAACAAAATGTATAACCGCATGTGTGGAAACAATACAAGTAAACAAAATAACTTCTTGATTTCAAATAACACACAAATAAAGACATATATCAATGAATAACTCATAAATATAAATCAATAAGCAGTTTGAAACAAGAAACAGATAAAGTACCAATCAAACATAAAACTCCCCCTAACAAGAATATCCCATCAAAAACAAGGTAAGAGCTAAAAATGCATAAGTACAAAGTGAAGCACCTAGATACAATCTAAAACTCCACAAGCTCCAACCAAAAACAAATAAACTTCCCCTGAAAACAAAAACCCTACAAAGTACTCCCCCTTTTTGTGACGGAATGCCAAAGGGCAAACAAGCCATCCGTCATCAAAAGGGAGGTGGTCTAAATTGCGCCAACTCCGCACAAAAAGGCACGGATCTCATCAAGCACGTCCACCAAAATCTGTCCTTGAGCCACCTGAACGGTCAAGACATGATCCAACGTGCGACGAATGTCTGAATCATCCGAAGCAGTCGGTGGAGGAACATCAGCATCAGCAGCAGCACCTGAAGTCTCAGCAGCAGCAGTACCTGTAGAAGAGGGAGGAGGGGGAACACCATTAGATGACGTACCTCTAGGACGAGAAGGAGCAACTCTCAACTGAGCAACCCTCTGACGAAGAAAGGTGGCACCTATGGGAGCAATCACATGAACAGGCTCACCAGACGGAAAACCATCTAGACCTAAGTAGAGCAAAATCCTATGAATGAAAATAGGATGAATCAGTGCATGCCCTACGGCAGAACTCCTATGAACCTCATTCAAAGAACGAAGGAACAAGTGAGGAAAACTGATAGACGCTCCAGAAACAAAGGCGTACAAAAACACACATCGCTCTAAAGGGATGGTGTGGAAGTGAGAGATAGGCCACAAGGAATGACACGTAATTCGAAAGAAGAGATAGGCAATCTCGGTAAGCTCAGCGGACGTGATCCGAGGATCAGAACCCCACTGGATAGATGACCCAATGATGTAAGACATGACAACGTCTAATGAGGGTGACTCATCATAGGGATAGTCAGCATCCCGAACAACCGGCACCCCAAGAGCCTCAGCCACTACCTGAGGGGTAATGGTGAACACTACACCTCGTATCCAACTCCTAACTAGGGTGTTGGAATCATAGATGTGGCAAGAGAGATTCGAGTAGAACTCTCTAATCAGGGCAGTCGGGGGTGGATGATCTATCTCTAAGAGAGGCAACCAACCTCTAGACTCAAAATTGGCCATAATGGCCGGATCAAGCGCATCTAACACAACATCTTGCTCAGACCAGATCTTACGCTTATAGTTCAAAGTGTCATAGGCTTCTCTACACTTATCATTCTTAAACAGCTCAACTCTAGTGGGAGACTCAGAGGAAGTGGAAGTGGTCCTATGAGCTCTAGTTTTCCTAGGCATGGTGCTAAGATAAGGATCAAAACACAGAGCGAAAGAACAAAAACACAAAACCAAAACCAAGGGCAGACTGCAAGTTAGCACAAAAACAAAATATAGAATAAAAATCTATATGATGCATGAGCAAGTTTAAATGTCATGATGCATGTTCTAATGCAGCGAATTAAGTCCAAAAGGTTCAAATTACAAAATTGGCTTGAACATTAAGAGTTTTAACACAAAAAAAAAAAAAAAATTTGGAAAACCACTTGATCAATTTAAAAAATATTGATGAATTGATCATTACACATGATATAATAACAAAAATAATGACCAAATACATCAATTTGATAAGCCAATTTCATCAATTTAAGCCAATTTGGCAAAATCCCCAATTCGGATCAAATTCAAAACCCTAGAATTTTCAATTTTTCAAAAACCACAAAATTGATTAAATTAAACTATAGGGAACATCATTATAGCATCATAGCACAAAAACCCATTGATCAATTTCACAAGAATAGGTTCGAATCATCAAAAACCCCAATATGATGAAAGTTCCGAAAATACCCATGATAATGCATGAAAAATGCATGAAATCAAGAAATAAACTTGAAAAAGAAGGGCAAAAGGGACTTACCGGCCTCCAAGGACAAAAACCTTGCAAAAATCTTGAAGGAAAACGACAAAAATTGGATGGTGGAGCCTAGAGCCAACGCGGAGAGAGAGAAAAGAAAAGAACTATTTGAAAAGTAACTTTGAAAAAGTCCAAATCTGTCTTTTAAAAAAACTGATTCACGAGTTTCGATCGGTCGAAAATCAGCCTCGATCGGTCGAAACAGACAGAGACTCCGTCTCTCAAATTTTAAAAATTTCGATCGGTCGAAAAACAGAATGGACCGATCGAATTAGGTAGAGGCTCACCATATTTTTGAGGAAAAACACAATTTTTGAAAAACAAAATGATTTAATTCAAAGCATTGAAATTTAAGAACAAAAATGCATGAGTATGAGATGATATGATTTTCAAATCAAGGTTATTAAGCCCAAAATTCCCAAAAACAAAATTTCTTGCAGTCTCCACAAATTTTCAAGTAACAAATTAAGTTTGCACATAATTCAAAGTATTTGCAATAACTTGGTTGGTCAGACCATAAACACACACAATAACATGTACAATGTTTAGCAAAGAGTAACTCGTGTAGTGTGTGCAACTAGCAAAAATTTGAGATACATGTGAGGTGATATGTGAATAGCAATCAATCACAAAGTCTACAAAATTCATCACAAATAATTTAAAAGAGACTATCACCAAAAGAGTTACATCATATAACTCCCACATCTCCTAGATCATAAGCTTGTAATCATGTAAGTTTCTTGTATTTATGCCTCATAATATACATTCCAATTTTAAGTTATGTGAGTTTGGCATCAAGCCTAATAGTACACACCAATTTTGATTTTAAGAATTAAGCACTTTAACCAAGGCTTCACCTTATGTTCTTTTTATGCGTGTGCTACACTTTCTCGAGCACAAAATCTTATGATATGCACTAAGGTGTTCATGATTGGCTAGTGAACAGTGGTGAGATGGTTATTTGTGCCTTTCTCTAAAAGTTCAAGTCCAACATTTAAAAACATGTGACTTTAAGATTAAGACATAGTAATCAAAAACCATAAACATCTTTCCCACACAACATGCACTACAAATCTTCAACTAGTAGAGTGCAATAAATAAGCTCATCAAAGCTAAACAAGGTACAAAAGACATGTTATGTGAAAATAAATTGACCAACCTTGTTCTCAAAAACCAAGAAGAATAGTGCAATACAAAATGTGTTTCCTTGTTCTTCCTTTTTTTTTTTTTTTTTTAATAAAAAAAAAACACCTAGAATGAAATGCATGAATGTTATGCTATGCAAATCCTAGAAACAAAAAAAACAAAACCAAAGAACAATGGTCACAAAGGGTAGAGCAATGAAGCACAAGGACCAAGTCAGAAAGACTCGTTAGGTCGAGTCTTTTGCATCCAAAATCTTTTAGATGCACCACGACCATTGGAGTTCTTATTCACTTGAGAATGATTACCAACTCCAGAATTGGAATAAAGGTTTAAATCCTTTACCAAATCACCAATAGGTACCATAGGATCAAGTGCTTGAGGCACAGGTACTTTTGGTTTGTTTGCTCTCTTAGCAGCTTGCAGCTTGTAGCAATTTGGATGGATGTGTCCAGTCTTTCCACAAAAGTGACAAACCCATGCAGGCTTATCATGTGTCTTGTCCTTAGATAGGGTAGGCTTCTTAGGCTTAGATTCTTTCAGATCAACCTTAATCTTCCTAGATGATGAACCTTCTAAGGGTTTAGCAACCTCACTCACAGAGGGTTTGACAATTTCACTCATTATCTCACTCACCGAAGGTTCAGAAGAAAAAGATGAAGGAACAAATTTAGTGGAATGGGGAGCGGACACAGAGATGCTATCAACATAACCTAATCCAGTTTTGTCAGAAGACGACTTTTGAACACTCAGTATTTGATCAAGTTTAGAACTAGCAGATCTAGCAATAGATAAATCAAGTTCCAAAGATTTAACTTTATCAAGCAAAAGCATGTTTTCAGTTTTCACATTGTTCAAAAGATCATTAGCATCAAACAATTTAACAAGCAAATTTTTCTTTTCAAGCTCAAGAGATTCAATTTTCTTCAGGCCAAGTTCAACATTCATAGCATCCTTTACAGCAACTTTGTAAAGTTTGTTATAGGCCTCTTGAAGATCTGCATCTTCAGAGAGTTCCCCATCAGAAGGGTTCTCTTCAACAGATATGCTCTCATCAACTACAGCAGTAGCAATGAAAGCAATGAAGTTTCCATCCTCATCACAATCAGACTCATGATCAGAAACTTCACCATCACTAAGGGTTACAGCCTTAGCCTTACCCTTAGACTTCAAATAGGTTGGACATTCAGATTTCATGTGTCCATACCCTTGACATCCAAAACACTGAGAGCCCAAGGAATTGTTGGAAGATTGACCTACTCTTTCTCTAGGCTTATCATTGTTGTTAACCTTAGTGTGATCATGCTTCCTAAAATTTCTAGGTTCAGCAGTGTTTATGCCTCTTGCCTTTCTATTGCTATTCCTGAGAAAGTTTCTAAAGTTCTTGGCAAGATAGGCAATCTCTGTAGCAGAGAGCTCATCATCAAATCCACCACCTTCAACATCATCAACTGACTTAAGAGCCATTGATTTGGATTTGGTAGTTTTGGGTAGATCCAACTCATAGGATTGAAGAGATCCTACAAGTTCATCAACAGGGATGGAGTCCACATCCTTGCTTTCAGTAATGGCAGTCACCTTGGGTCTAAAGTTTTCAGTCAAAGATCTAAGAATCTTCCTAACAATTTTAGGTTGATCATAGATTTCACCCAAGTTAAAAGCAGAATTAACAATATCATTCAATTTAGCATAGAATTCATCAAAAGATTCATCATCAGACATTCTAATGCTTTCGAATTTAGAAGTCAATTGTTGCAATTTATTTATTTTGACAGCCTTTGTGTCTTCATGCATAGTCTGGAGGATATTCTAAGCAGTATGAGCGATCTCAAACATTCGAGATTCTCTTAAATTCCTCCATAGAAACAGCGTTAAAAATCGCATTCATAGCCTTGCTATTAAACGAAGCTGCTTCTTTTTGAGAAGTTTCCCATTCACTAACAGGAGTAGTGGGCTTCTCCCATCCGTATTCAACGGAGTTCCACACCCTCTCATCAATGGATTTCAGGAATGCTTTCATCCTTACTTTCCAATAAGCATAATTATTCCCATCAAAGTGAGGAGGAATAACTAGAGAATGTCCGTGTTCCATGACAACAGGGGTCAAGGATCAGCTCAGTAATCAAAGGATCAACAACAAAAGAGCTACCGGCTCTGATACCACTTGATAGATTTTAGACCCCTTAAACAATTGATTAAACCTAGGTAATTAGCCAAGTTGTTACTTAGTCCAATTAAATAAGTCTAGGTTATCACAATATAAAAGATCAAATCATGCAAAGCAGCGAAAAATAAATAACACAAGATATGATCACCCAGGAAACCAAACCGGTAAAAACCTGAGGAGGATTTGACCTAGCTATCCTCAAGGTAAACTTGAATCCACTATCTTGAAAGAATCGAAGTTCATACAATAAGACTTACAAGCCCCCACGCTCGACTTCTTATTGCTACCAACCAATAGAACTTACTGACACGACCATGTACAAGCTCCGAATCCACGGACTCCTTCTTTCTTGGATTCATCACCAGATACAAGCACACCCGCTTGTGTTTTCTTTAAGCTTCAATGGCAGCAACTGAATTGATCATCAAGGCGTAGATAAATCTTCTCCTTGAAAACCCTAAGTTTGTGTAAAAGAAAGCTCTTCTAGATCTCACAAGAGATTTACACAAATCGCAAATATGAGCAACACTAAAACGTGGCTAGGGTTTTCCTTTTATACTTAGGACAAATAAGAAACCCTAAAAACGTTTTAAAACAAATAGGGCTGAGTTGGACGAATCTACAGAAAAGCATTATGCCTAAGCTTCGATCGGTTGAGCTTGTCGTTCGATCGATCGAGCCAGGCCGAAAGGCACAATGCTTCCTACTTTAACTCGATTCTAACTTTACATTGACACACAACTTTGAGCTAGCTTTAAACACTTCTAAACACATTGTTTTGATCATGGTTTGCCAACAATACACATTAGAGTTCTAAATACATAAAATCCTAGACTTTAGAACCTAACAGATTATAGTCTACCCCTATGATGGCTCACTGCTAAAGAGGCCAGATCTCACTATCGCTATGGGCCAATTGAGGATTTGACGTTGGTTTTAGGACCTAACGAGCTGGGAATTCTTTCTGGCAGAGAGGACCTTCCACCAAGTCATGTCGATCTATGGAGTGCCTAGGGATCCACCTCCTTACGGCTTGTCGTTTGATGGGTTCCTTTGATGCTTATGTAGACACCAGCAGAGATTATTCTACTTGATTTGTAGAGTCTTCCATGGGGCCTATCATTGGAGATGTCCCTGTGAATGGAGGTAAGGTGCTGAGAGGCATTATCCATGCTCAAGTGGCCACTAGGGTAGAGTGAAGAGCACGTGCAAAGGTCCTACAGACCAAGGTGATAGAGCTTGAGGCCCTTCTTGCCACCTAGGGAGGCACACATGCAGGAGGAGATTGCACGGGCGCTAGCTTGGGAGAGGGAGATCTGGCAGAGAGATAGGGAGGTTTGAGCTGCCATGGCAGAAAGAGAGCGGAGTCAGTTTTAGAGTGAGCTAGCCTTACATCAGGGCTATTGAATGCTCTTAGTGGGAGAGTTATAGGCGGCTCGTAATCCTGTTCTGACTACTCCTTAGATTCCAGGCCGAGGGCCTATCATTCCTCCGTTTGAGCCGAGGTACATGCTAATTCCACTAGGCCCACTAGGGGGTTGGGGTTCGTTTCCTTAGGTTCTAAGGCCTTCCAAGACCCAGGGTATGCTCTTGGCACTTCAAGTGGTGCAGGTCCTTCCACCGAACCTTTTGCAGGCGACAACGATGATGATGATGCTAATACGGACCATTATCTCAAGGGTGATGATTCTCCATAGTGTTAGCCATTTGCTGTACCATGATGTAGCCCCTGTGTGGGAATGTATTTTTCCATGTATCTTGTAAACATTGCCCTATGATGGGCTAGTTATGTATGTATATTATTCATTGCCTCTCGATTGGCCTGGACATGTATGTATTGTATTGCCCTATAATGGGCTTTGATCTATGATATTATCTCCTTGCTTCATGGTGTATGTATGGAACAACGCCTCTTGTTAGGACTTATATGTATGATTCTGGAAAAAAAAATGCCATTAAGAGGGCAACCTATGTATGTGTAAAACAATGCCTCTGATTAAGGCTTATATGTATACTTCTAGAGATTGCCTTTAAGAGGGCTGCTAATGTGTGTGAGAAAAAATGTCTCTGATTAGGACTTATATGGATAACCATAGCAATATTGCCTTTGAGAGGGCTACCGATGTGTGTGAGAAACAATGCCTCTGATTAGGACTTACATGCGCAATCATAGAAAAATCGCCTTTGAGAGGGCTACCGACGTATGCATGAACTATCACATTTTCATCATGGATGGTGGTTTTGAACTAGCTAATATCACACTCACTTGGTTTACACTGCAATTTCACGGGTTTGCCAGTGGCTTTTGAACGATGATCATCCTACTGGGGGGAGAGAGAAAGGAGAGATATCGTGAAATAAACTACCCTAGTTTAGAGTTTCATGCGATTCTTGATGGCAGAGACACATCCTCAGTGGGATGGACCCATTCTTGTATGTTAGACAAAAGGGTAGAGAACCGAGCCTATAGACTGCCCCAATTTAGAGTTTTATGGGGATCCAAGCTTGTAGACTGGCTACAAGTGGCCTCAACATCATAGGTCCTACCATAATGCTGATAATGAATGCGAACATCCCAAACAAGATCTCCTTAGACACGTTACTAGGCGGTATGCACTGGCCACTCCTGTTATTACCCAAGTGGGCTAAAAATTCAAGGATGGGCTTCTTGAGGTAACATCATGAGAAAAAACTCCCTCTGTCCTCCAAATAAGCCAAAAAAGCTGTCACATGGCCAAGATCGGGCTCTAGCATTTTTTAGTTGTAAATTTTGACTACTGGGGCTAAACCGATCCCTGAACCAGGTGAATCAGGCTTTGAAAATGAGGTTCAAGACATTTGAAGATGCTAGACAAGATGCACAAATATAATCTACCCCAGTGTAAGATTTTTGAGACCTTGGATGCGCCAGTGAGAGTTTCCAATAATCTGGTTTACTGTCGGGCCAACCACGCACTACAGCGGGTGCTAAAACAAGGGAATCTTCACTCCAAGGTGATCAAAAACATGCCCAATAAGGTGGGGGGTCTCAGAATGCGTGTGGGTTTGGGCCTAGGGGGTTGGAAAACCCCAGCACATGTCCCAAGGTTCGATGGCCTTTCAAGGACCACTACCTTGGGAAACGTGTATAAAGGTTGGGCTTCAGCCCAGCCCCAACTCATTCAGTCCTATGATTTTTCTAGGTTTTATTCTACCTCTTTCTTCATTCAAAAAGCTTAGAAAACATAGTTCATCATCATTTTTTGTGCAAATCTTCATCAAATCGTCACATTCAGTAGGACTTGCTCATGGATGTTCTTGGTGCTCACTCCTATAACACCTTGGTTAAGCTTGAGCGGGAGGCCTACCATGAGAGGAAGCTTAAGAGGTGGTAAAGCTCTTTTTCTTGTGGTGACCAGGCACTCATCCGGTAGCTTCTTGGAGATGCCACTGCTCTTCTTCACATCACACTAGATTAGCATTTGTTAGAGGTCATCACTTCTTGTTGGGACCCTGCTCTGAGATACGTCACCATTGGAGACATTGACTTGGTTCCTACTTTGGAGGAGTATAATCGTTTCCTTTCTCTAAGCACTGTTTTCATTCCACTAGTGCGGACACACTACCACAAGAGGCTCACTAACCTGATGGGCTTCAAGAGGCCCGTTGTAGAGGCGCTGACTTAGTATAGCAACGAGATAGGAGGGAGCATATCCTTTGAGTTCTATCATGATCGGTTCCATTTATCAAAGTGCCTTATTGTCTACTGAGATGACTTTTTGGATTTAGAGGAGCGGTGGGCATCTTATCGGCGTCAGGCCTTCCTGGTGGCCTTCTTTGGCACGATGCTACTCCCTTCACCATCAAGAGTTGTCAGTTTTACCGTTCTCACTCTAGTGAGTACCCTACCTCATGGTACATCTTTCATTCCCGCTTTACTTTCTGAGACCATTAGGTCATTGTCGTTGTCTCAGGAGACTGGTAAGGGTAGGCTAGGCTACTGTGTTCACCTATTATTGTTGTGGTTTTGTAGCCACTTGAGTGTCATTGCTAGGGATCAGCCTTTGGGATTTGTGGGTAGGAATAGATTTGGGCTATCGTAGCTCTCGATCTTCCTTTTTTATTGGGTACTAATGGTTGGTTGAGATACTTATGCAACTTGAGTCCCACTGACTAGTCATGGAGGGTCAAGTGGGGTATCACTAGATGGTAGGGGCATACCCATTGTGTCAGTTTACTTGGCATTCCCTTGGTGGGCATTTAGGGGTGCACAGGGTACTTCCCGAGCATGGCCATGTGACAGTTTGGGGGTATCTGGCATATCCCCTGGCTTAGTGATCTTTTTGCTGTCACATGCATGTATAGGCTCGTGGACATCGATGTAGTAGTGATAGGGCGTGCCTCTGAGTTCTGGGAGGCACGTAAGTTGAGCATTGAATTCCTCCTCTATTATAGGGATGACCAGGTGTGGTTCTCTACTGAGTTTAGAGTGTGGCAAGACATGAGGGATCACATCTTTATGCTTCACTTATCATTGCCAGTCTCAGCCAAGTTGCCAATTTCGGCTAATATTCTGTGGGACTATACGCTGCAGTTCGAGCTCAAGGTTGAGAGGGCCCTTACAGACTTGAGGGATTGCCTGAGGGAGGCTGTTAGGGATATAGATTGCTACAAGGAGATAGCTGATACACTCATGAAGGATATTGAGGAGATGAGTAGTGCGCAGGAGAGTGACCTCACTGCTTTTAGGGTAGAGCTTGATTGGAGGAGGCCAGCCCCTCTAGGCATAGAGACAGAATGTGTCTAGTTAAGATCCCAGGTTACAAGTTTGGAGGACGAGCTTACGGCTCTTACCTGAAGGTTTGCCACTCTAGATCACACTTGGGATGAGGAGAGAGCCGCGTTGGAGGTTGGAAGGGCCAAGGCCTGCAGCAAGGCCAATGGCTTAGCATTGGAGCTAGTGCAGGTGAGATCCTATATTCACTCCACTTTGAGCACGGAGTATAGGTGAAAGGGTGATGAGCCTAGCGAGTTGCAGCTGGTTTTCCGTCGCCTTCAGACTGAGCTGACCAAGAGAGAGAAGGCCTTGAGAGTTGCTACTACAGAAGTGGGCACCTTGCAGGCTTTGCTAGAGATTGAGAGGCAGGGCTCCACTTCTAATTCCAAGATGGAGAGAGAGTTGGTTCATCTTCGGCGTTGACATGACAGACTTAGAGAGATTGCCAGAGACCTGGGCTTTGATGCAATTAGGTTACTTCGCACTCATGCTCAGGATGACCCGATTCTTCGCACTGGTTTTGGGAGATTATGCCAGTCTGTGTCTGATCGCTTGTGCCATGTTTGACTTATTGGCATTCTTTTTTGTCTATTTTGTTTTTGTACATGAGCTGATAGGCCAAAAATGAATTGACCCCTTGTGATAAATTAACCAATTAATTTAGCCAAGTGAATTAATTAAGTTAATTAACATAAGCAATGGGATGATAGCATCTGGGAACCAGAATCAGCTTCAATCCTCTCTTGCTCCTCTTAGAGATATTTTCAAAGCCCTCATGTTCCTTTCGAACTTGAATGGTTTCAATTCTTCTCCCTCACTGCTGGTTCAAGGGTTTAATCAAAGGAAAGGTTCTTCCAAGGTGTGGAAGAAAAAGGAATCCAAGTGATTCTATCACTTTTCTCTTTCTCTCTTCTTGTTTTTGTTTTTACATAACTTGTGTGTTTTGATTTTGTTTTGAGTCAGTCTAGTTTTTATGCTTTGCTCTGTTTAACATGTTTTTGTTTAGTATTTTTCAGTTTTGCTTTGTTTTGTTTTTCATATTAAAAAAAATTTGAAAAATCAGAAAAATACAAAAACAGTGTGTGTTTGTGTACATTGGTACTTGTGTATCTTGGATGGCCATTGAAACAAAGTTTTCTAAACTTTGTATCTCTTGTAACTTAGATGAGCATCTCTATGCACAACTAAGCAAGTGAGCTTTGTGGCTCTTGTTTGTGATGAGTAAGATTAAGTTATCTCTTGTACTTAACACTCGTATCACTCTTTTTGACGGGAAGGATTAGAAAATCCTAAGAGAAAGACATAAATAACCATCTCACTACTATTGCCCGCCAATCATGAAATAATATCTGTATGCTTCAGCATAGCAAAAGTGCAATGTCAATGACATTTGTGTGCTTCAGCATAGCAAAATTGGAATGTCAAAAGCTTAACATAATTGGGTTTTTCTTCTCTATCTCTTATATGCTCATGCATGATTTGCTTAAAAGAAAAATATGCAAAGAAAAATAAAAAGCAAAAAGATCAAAATGCTTTAAATATGATTGCAAGCGTGTATTCTAGGAGATGTGGGAGTTATAGGATGTACCTTGAAGGTGATAGTCTCCATCAAACAGTTATGATTGTGTGTGAGTTAAAGTGATTTTCTCATATCTCAAATCGTCCTAACATGTATACACTTATGCAATCTTGCGATGTTTTTCACACACAACACGCAATATTCTTTGCTACTTTTGATACATGTACAGGTACAATGTGATTTGGCCATCACAAGGTTTTACATGTGTTAATGTATGCTCACTAAACTGTCTTGACTTATTTTTGAAATATAAAATTGGTTAGACCTGTTTAGTGTGTGTGTGTTTTTGAGATCTATGTGCTTAAAATTGCTGTTGAGAAATGATTTTAAGAGGTTAATATGGTGTTTGGATCATTGGTTGAGTTGCATGCTTGATTGCATTCATGTCTGTGTTTTTCACTTCTCGAAAAATTATTTTTAAAAGATAGCTCGACACCTCCTCGACACCTGGCTATTTGTTAAGCTTCCAAGCTTTGTCTTATCGCAATCTCGACACCTCCTCGACACCTGGTGGGTTGATCGAGAAAGTTCCTATCCCCTCGATAGCTTCTCGACACCTGGTGGATCGATCGAGCCTCATTTCTTGTGTCTAATGTTTTTGTACCTCGACACCTTCTCGACACCTGTATCTATCGATAGCCAAATCCTCGACACCTACCTCGACACCTTGCTCGACACTTTCTCGACACCTTCATCTGTCGAGCTTTACTAAGGTTCTATATATTCTCCTCGAGCAATCCGACCCTTATTTCCCTCGATCTCTCTCTCGATAGCTTCATGTTCTCTCATCCCAAACACTTTCATCTCACTCCCAATCTTCTCCTTAACTTTCTTCATGTTTTTTCAAGATTTTCTTCACTTGGTAAGCTTCTAATCTCTCATTCTTCATGCATTTCATGTTTTGAAACCTAGGTTTTGGGGATTTTGAAAAATTTTGGGATTTTGAAAAATGATGGGTGTTTATTGAAATTTTGGATGGGTTTTTGCTTAAATGAGTTTAAAATCTCATGCATTGCATCACATTAGCATAATAACAGTATTATCATGCATTTTAGATGTGTGCAATTGATTGTGTACTGGTAGGATTGGATTGCGTTGAGCCCATGATGCAATTTACTTTGCATGTCACATGTCCATGCATTTCTCATGCATACGTACTCCATTTCAATATACTTGCTATATTTGAATTGTTTTGGAACTTTTCTGATTGTCTCTTCTTCTCTCCCTCTCTTTCTGTTTACGTTAGTCGTGTCAATGGCACCTAAGCATAAATCTACTCCGGCTCGAAACCTTCTTCATTCCGGAGCTTCTTCATCTTTTGATTCTGCTCCTATCTCTCTTCGGTTCCGTGATAATGGTGCCCACAGGGCATTCTCGGAGAACTTTTCTAAACACTGCATTCATTTTGAATGCCAAGTTATTTTGGCAGACTTCGCCGACACCGACCTTCCCAATGTCATTCACAGTCGGGAATGGGAGTTACTGTGTGACGTCCCGGTCACTTGTCCTCTCGTGCTTATCTAGGAGTTTTACTCCAACATGCATGGGATTCTAGATAGAGGGATAACAATGTTCATGCCTGATAATGATAAAAAGGGAAACATTTTTCTTGGAAAATAAACTGGAAAATGCAAACAAGGAATGCAGGAAATAGGAAATAAACATGCAAAACAAACTAGATATGTTATTCCAACTCTTTCAAGCAATTGGGGGACCCAACCACACGATAATGGAATACTCCTTACTCAACCAGTGCAACCACAAAGTATTGGTTGACGGTCCAATGGCCTACTGTCTTGCCTGGCACACATGGCCTAATAATAGAAGTCACATCATCCCTTAGGGATATGACGGCTTTCACTGAGAATTCCTCTGGACATAGACGGATCAGATAAGCCAGATCTGATTCCTCCTCACATGATTCCTGCACTTCTTCTGATCTGATTACCTCGGCCAGAGCCAAAAAAGTGACCCTGATATGGGGAATGAATAGGCATCCCTTGGCCAATGCACTTCCTTTTCTTTCCCTTGGAAGCCTGGAAAAGTTCTTCATCGGAGGGGTCGAGGCCTAGACCGAAGCCTCCTATGTTGTCTAGGAGTTCAATCAAAGAAGCCTTCCCATGTCCTACAGCACCGAGGCCTTGGTTTAACTGATAGCCAAATTTGAGCATCTCTTTGGCAGCCATTAAATTAGCAGAGTGCTATGCTAACTTGAGTTTTGAAGCTCTGGAAATCATGGAGACTAGCTCGAAATTGTGAAAAGTTCCCTCTAGGAAGGCGTTAGCACCAATGTAGGGGATAGAAGTCTCCTTGAAGAAAGTCAGGGGTTCTTCAGCCATGATAGTGATCAACAGATCCTCGGATGGGAACTTGAGTCTCCGATGAAGGGTAGAGGCAACTGCACCTGCCGCATGTATCCAAGGCCTCCCTAGGAGCATATTATAAAGGGAATCCACCTTGATGACTTGGAAGTTGACCATGAAAAACATGGGGCCAACTCTAATGGCTAACTCGATCTCGCCTTGCACCTCCCTGAGAGTGCCATCAAAAGCTCTAATGATCATGGTGGTAGGGCGGATAAGAAAGGTAACCACATTCAAATGCTTTAAAATGGACATCGGGCAAACATTCAGGGCTGACTCGTTGTTGATCAGTACTCTGGCGATGATCATATCTTCACATTTTACAATAATGTGCATGGGTATAGTATACTCTCTACTCTATGGTGGTATTTCATCATCCGTAAAGGAAATCTAGTTGGTGGCCAACACTGTTGAGACCATACCTTCAAAGGCGGATTCTTTAGCACTTGCAAGAACACATGTTTCTTTCAAGACTTTCAAGAAAGCCTTATGGTGGACATTAGAGGATAGCAATAGCACCAAGATGGAGATCTGACCTAGTGACTTGTTTAGCTACTGAATTACACTGTACTTTGAGTTTCTAATAATTTTCAAGAATTCCTCGACTTCTTCGGTTGTAACCCTGTCCCTGACGGGTTTGGCTGTACCCTTGTCAATCTCTTTCCTCCTCTTTTCTAGCTCCTCGGGAGTATAGTAACGGCTGCTCCTAGTAAGCCCAAATAGACCTAAAGAGATATTAGAGTAGACCTCCTCTTTTCCGGTTCAAGTGAGGATCAATGACACATTGTATTTCTAGAGGACATGATGGCTATCTTCATAAGGAAATGGTTTCGGCATGCCAATGATAACACCCACTATAGAGAACTTCTTTGAATTAATGACCACAACAGTTGGCAGAATGGCTTCAAGGGCTTTTGAGTTGGCTACCCTAGAGATTCGTAAGGCAAGTTTTGGCAAAATATGAGCATCGAAACCTCGGATAATGGGAACAATGGCGGCCCCCTCTTGTACTAATGCTGAAGTTGGCTCTTTTAACCACGGGCAATGCAAGAACTATAGGAGTGAATCCCTCGATGGCTAGTGGGGCTCGCCCCTTCCCTGAATCTGATGACCCCAGATCCATAGGCGTTTCTACGATCTCCTCAATGGCTACTGAAGAGGAAGGTTCTAAAGTGACCTTACCAAGGCGTATCTATAAATATTTGTCCCAATCTTTCCTCGACGCAACTGATATAGCATTGTAGCTGGCTCTTAACTGGGCAATAGAGGACACAGGCTGGCTACCATGCAATCACCTCTTCGTACAATTTCTCTTTCAATCCAGATGATACCACGTTTGGCTAGACTCTGCATTTGTGCTCAGAGCACTTTACAATCAAACAGGGCATGGTTGTCCTCACTGTCACAAAATAAGCAGATTCTCTAATCAAATCCCAGGGTTCCTATACCTTTAAGATCAAGATGGCTCCCTCAAACCAAGGCTTGGAGCATAGCCTTCCATGGAAACGATGTTGAGGGGAAATTTGGAACACTTTCTTCCACTGTAATGATGGCATTCACATTCCCTTCCTGATGGAGAGGCAAAAGGGTTGGTAATGATATCCGAAGCGGCTATGTTATTGAACTGTATTAGCTTGTTGTTGATAAGGTCCTGGACACGGTCTCCCAACTGGTAACATTCTTCCAGAGTATGCCCTTTGGCCCCAAAATGTTGTTCACACTTCTTGGACAGATCAAAATTAGGTGACGGAGGACCTTCCCTGGGCCTCTAAAACATTGGTGTCACCAGCTTCCTTTCCAGTAGGTAAGCATAGAGATCTGCCATGGGCATAGGTAATGGGGTGTACTTCCAGTTTTCCCTCCTAAAGGGATGAGGTGAATCTAGCTTCCCTTTCTGATTAAAGGCCCAGTTAGGTGCTTGAGCAGACTGATTCTATTGCTGATAAGGTTTAGCAGTTGGGGTAGCATAGGTAAAAGCAACACCACTAGGCCTTTCTGATGCATTATCGACCATGTGAACATCGGTCCCTAGTCATGCGGCCAGTCATTTTCTTGATTTGTTGTTCAACCATGGAACTCAGAGACTTGGCATCCATGATCTTTTTGCTCTTAATACCCTTGTCAATGCACTCTCCAATAAGGATGAGGCTAGTGAAATGAGTGACTTGGGTGCTAATCATCTTCTCATAGTAAGGAGGCTTGAGGTTGTCAATGAACCACTTAATCATCTCATTTTCCATGATGGGGGGTTGCACTTGTGTAGCTAGCACACGCCACCTCTAGGCATACTCTTAGAAAGATTCCCCACTCTTCTTTTTAGCTCTCTGAAGAACTATGCGGCTGGGAGCTATCTCGGTGTTGAACCTGTAGTATTCTAGGAAAGAGTTGGCCATTTCCCTCTAGCTAGAAGTCTTTTCCAATCTTGCATACCATGTGGCCACGAGGCCGGTCAAACTATCAGGGAAAATCTGGCAAAGCAAAGGGTGATTGTCCCCATAGGGAGCCATCTTCCTGCAGAACATACGCAAGGGCGCACAAGGGTCTCTTGTACCATTATCCTTGATGAACTCTAGTGCCTTGAACTTGGAAGGCATAATGACCTGAGGGAAGTTGGTCAGACAGACTAGATCAACGCTTCCATGGACACTAGAGCCCTCTATGATATGAAACTTTTCAGCTAGAGTTTCCATTTGGCTCTTGACTTGCCATACCCAGATTCGGGGTTCTTGTTCTTTGAAGGATCTGTTTCCTGGTCATTACCTTGGGGCGGTACATTGTGGCTCTGAACTTGTACTAATGGAGGCTGATTTTCATTCTCGGTTTGGGGACCCCCTTGACTGTGGCCAGAGGAGTTCAATCCTCCTCCTATAACTAGTTGTTGCACCATGCGCATCAATTCTAACATTTGCTCTTTCAGAATAGAAACTTCCTGAACAGTTTCCTCATGGGGAGAAGTGCCACTAGTAGACATTTCTCTTGCATAAGACCTAGTGACAATGGGATCATGGTGTGGCAGTAGCTTAACCTATTTATTTTCAGCAATCTTATGATCCTGAGACAGAGTGGGAAGAGAAAGAAACGGGTGCGTTTGACAAGGTGGAAACATAACACCAAAATAAAGTTAGTTTATGCTCTTGCTATTTAACATGCACCTACCATTTTCAGAAAAATTTGGCTTTACACCCTTGATTAGGTATTTATCATGGTGAGTTTCTACTATGATGCAAAATTAATGCATAAGATTGGCAAGTAACCAAAACTTTCATTACATGCTCAACAATGCGAGAAGGACCCTTCCTTTGATTACATGCTTGTACAAAATTTTCTTTTACAACATTGGGTTCATCGGTTCCAATAATGGGCCTTTTACAATACAAGAAATGCAATAGTGAAGAAAAGCTCGGCTTCTGATACTATGGACTTCTCGAGGAAGCTCTTGGACACTTGGACAACATGGATCTCTTGGACCTTTGGATTTCTTGGGGGAGCCTTTGGATTCTTGACATCTAGGACCTTTGGCAATTTTGACATCTTGGCAATTTGGACCTTTGTATCTCTTTGAGGACGTTGGTCTCCTAGCAATCTTTTTTTGGATCTTCCTTGGAAGAATTCTTGGAGTCATGATATCTTGAGATTCTTGACAGCTTTTCAGCAACACCTCCTCCTGAACGGAGTTTTGGTTACCTACCACAAATTTTATCATTGCAGAATTAGGTGACAGAACCAAATAGTGTATGCATGAGTGCCCTTGTAGGGTTGTAAACCCTTAGTGATAGGGTATGATATAGTATGTACAAGCAACGAGGTTGCTTTTCCTAGGGGTTTAATCATGGATGCTATGCAAACAGGATAGAAAGAACCTGGAGTAGAGCACAATTTCTTTGGCGTAAGCAAAAAGGGCGCACCTGTTATAAGACACTTTCCCCTAACCTCTCGTCCTATAAGGGTGTCCTTTCCTAGGCTTGGATGTTCACTCCTTAGGTTTCACCTAGTCCTGATGGGCTCTAGGCTTGATCTAGTCCTCACGAGTTTGACATAACTAGGCCAACTGTATGCAAAGGCTTAACTGGTAGGTTGTTCTTGTCCTAGGGTACTCAATTGCCATACCCTTCCCTTCATGGAAGTTGTGGGGTAAGAAGGATCAAAAGGGCCTTTCCAGCTACTCTTGTCCACCTATGGACCCAAAAGTGCCTACAACATCAGCCCCGAATCTAACTATGGGTAACACTGCCGATATGTATGCCTGGGCATTTGTAGATGGGGTGATGAAATCCCTAATGAGATGTGACTATGCCAGCAGTGCAGAGCCCAACTTAAAAAGGGTGTATATGTCATGCAATCCTTAATGAAGGGGAAAGACTTTTCCATAGCGTAGTAGATATATAAATATATATATATATATATATATATATGTGTGTGTGTGTGTGTGTGTGTGTGTGTGTGTGTGTGTGTGTGAAAGCATATAAAGATGTAGCGGAAATTAAATTTTGCTACCCTATGTTTGCATGAGAAGGAAAGTTGTAAAGCATGTGAGGAAAATGGTGAAGCATGTGAGTAAAGCTGTAAAGCTCCATGTGAAAATATCTCAATGCCTCCCTTTTGGAAAATGAGTTTTTAGAAAAAAGATGTTTTGCTCTTTTGAAAATAGTTTACTAGGATTTAGTAGAAGCCAATGTCCAAAGATTATGGTTTTATCAAAAACTTTAAAGGCTAAACTCTCATCGATTCCTAGTGGAGTCGCCAGTCCGTCGACGCCTGGTCTCGATCAGAACAGGGCGGAAAAATCGTAGCCATCATCATGGGCCCTCATTCGACCACCCACCGTGGCGACAGCTCCCGCGCGTGTTGGGCCCTATTGGAGGCCCCCTCTCAAATGATGGAGGTTATGTGTTTCGCGCGAAGATTCGGGTGCTCTCTCTCTCTCGGTAGAGGAAGGTAGGTCTACTTTTGGCATTATGGCAGGAATCTAGCCAAATTTTAAGGGATTACCAAAGGTAAGTGGAGTCACCACCAATCATTGGGTTTTTCTAAGGTTTGATTGGTCACCTATTTCTAGTTGATTTTATTACCAATCCTAGGTTAAGAAAAATGATATTTTTTCCTAACCTAATGTAGATGGCAAAAAATCTTGATTCTTTGGTCTAGAAGTTTGGTTACGTGTGGAGAAGGTGTTAGGCACCCCACAACGCCTGTCCAAGGACAGTCCTTCATTTTGATAAAACCTGAATTTTCAAAAATTAGCAGTAAAAAAACATGATTTCGACATTGGCTTTCAGGGCTATGCACGCATGGGGGCTTTAAGGTTTAGCTTTTGAATGGGTGTGGTCCGAATCTATGCTTTCCTAAGGCGTTCGAGCAAAGTGCCAGATTTCTACGGTGAAATCTAGCGACAAGTAGTCACCTTATTTTCACGGTAGAAATTAGGCATCGCTTGCCTTAGGTGACATGGACTATGACAATCACATCAAAAGGGGGCGAGCAGGTATATATAAACATACATCATGCACAATGCAAGCACCCAAAGCAGGAAAGTAAATGCCTGCATCCTTAGAGCATGGCCTAAAATATAGGTGCAGGAAAATAAACAGGGGTCACCATAATCTAGAGATGAGGACGAATGGTACATGGCATGATATACCTAATACAAACTATCTAAGAGAGAAAGGGAGGAGGAAGGAAGGGGTTTAAAAGAGTACATAACCAACGGGAAAGGCTAAACTCCTAAACCTACTAACTGTAATTGCTTGGCTTATATCCATATGCTTGCATCCTCGCCCTTTTTTGCTTGCACCTGGGAGACCATGCCCTAGCTCCATGTGTCCTCGCTCCATGTGTGTACATGTAAAGGCAAAGACAAGAAACCAGTAGACAAGCAATGGAAGGAAAAGGTGCAAAGAGCATATGAAAAAGGCATAAAGTAGACAAACATACAAGCAAAGCAAGCATAGCATGTGGAAGGAGACATGACGAGCCACAAGATAAACAAACAAACAAGAAAGCAAAAAGGCAGACAGGCAAGCAAGCAAACAAGAAAGAAGACAAATAATCCAAAAGGCAAACAGAAGGTGGTGTCCATGGGGGACAAATGTAGGTTTGGATCGGATGTCCATAACTTCATTATGTTGAAGCATGGACGACACACTAGCAAGCAAGACTCATGCATGGACATGTGAGCAAGCATGTAAAGATGCATAAAAAGCCAACGGGTGGCACAAACAAGCATATCATCGCATGGAGCAGAAATGGGGAAAGGTATGCACGAAGAAACCGGCATTATGGTGATGCATCCCAAATGGTTACATCCAGACAAGGCCGAATGAGCGTCGGATGTGACCACACAACCATAAACTCACTAAGGGTGACAAACGTGGCAAAGCCTAGAATACAAAGAGGCTATCACAAGCGTAAAGCATGGAAACAAGCAAGCATAGACATGCAAAATGGGGATGATGCAAACCCTTTGATGTGGGCCAAGGTGTATGGACAATAACAAAGACCATAGAGTCTAGATCATATCCTAACCATTAGGCCAAAACGCAAGAAAGAAAAACAGAGCAACAAAAGGGCTACAATAGCACATGGCATGACAAACATAGCCTAGGCCTAGGCACACAAACATGGCTTGGAGCGTACAAGCACGTGGAAGATAGCATAAAGCATGTAAAGAACATAGATCCAAGCACACGAGCATGTGAAAACATAAATCAAGACATATGGTCATGGAAACATGCATGTAAACGTGTGGAAGCATAGCACATAAACATGGAAGAACATGGATCCAAGCATATAAGCACGTGAAGACAAAGATCTAAACATATAGCATGGAAATAATCATGTAAACACAAGATCCAAGCATGGCATGACAGGCATGTGAGCATATAACCCTAACATCAACATAGAGCAAAAAGAGGAACAAAACATAGGAAAGCATGGCATAAAACCCTATGTATGTAGATCTAAACATATAAACATGTAAAAAAGTAGATCTCAGCAAGAAACATGCTAAGAAAGCCATAAATCATGTTATTCAAGCAAAAATTGCAAGATAAATGCTAGAAAAAGATTTAGAAAGTTAGGGGTGTGGATGATATCTAAAAAGGCTACATCCACACCCCTAAACCCCAAATCCAAAGTGTAGAACCAAGGAAAGGAAGATTGGGTATAAGAACAATACCTTGTGTTTTTTGGTGGAGAGAGAAGGATCAAGAAGCTTTGATGCATTTTTTGGGTGTTTTTTGTGTGTTTTTTGGTATTTGGAAGAGAGAAAAACATGTAGAGAAGCTAAGCAGAGAGCAAAATTTTGAAAAATGTGGTTTCTCCTTGGTCTGAGGGATGACTGGGGCTATTTATAGCCCTAGAAAGCATTATGAGGCAGCAGCCCTTGAAGGGCCGCCTGGCTCAAAAGGCCTAAAAGTAGGATGACCTAGAAACCCTTGAAAAAATCTTGACTTCCTATTTTTGAAAGGGTATGGATCTTGAAAATCCAACGGTCGGATCAAAAGTTTTGGCTCTCAGAAGTTAGCGGTGCATTGATCGGTGCGTTACCCCTGTTTTCATGATATCTCGGCCATTCTAACTCTGATTTTGACCCGTGAACAATCATTGAAATGAGAATTTATAATCTTTGCAATGGCATTGGTTCCAACTTGTTCTGATAGCTGGATCAAAATTAGTGATTTTGGGCCCACCCGAGATCGACTTCGGGTTAAACTTGGTCAAAGTAGTTAAAAATTTCCGAGAAGCTCGGGTTTGAGGTAACACTTTGAAAAATGTTTTTTTGTGAGGGTTTTGACCTAGTTTGACCTTTGGTCCAACCTAAGGTTGACCAGGGCCATTTTGATCATTTTGGCCAAAAGAGACACTTCGGGGGCTCCAATGCTTGAACAAGTTGCACCATGTTATTTTGAATGTTCTCGATGCCCCATAGAGAGAAAATAATGTTTTTGGATTTTTCGGGGTCCGGCATGCAAATTGAGGGCGGGAAAAATATGGTATCAACAAAGGCCTAGCCAGAGAGAGGGTCAGTAGTGAAAGGAGGAGCTAATTCCCAATATCTCACCCTAGTGGATGTAAGTGCCCCTTGTTGGGAAATATAGACCCCGGTTGATAGAATTAACAAGTTTTAAATCCAAATTGTTAATTATATTTATTATTAATAAAACTTGTTAAAACAAACAAACATCAATATCATGTCAAAATCATGCAGTGGAAAAATTAAATAAGACAAGATATGATAACCTAGGAAAACCAATGAAACCAACCAGTTTCACAGTAAAAACCTGGGGGAAAACCTTCCCAAAAAGCAATCCACTATAGTAAAGAGAAGTTTCAGATCTAGTACAAAACCTTTGTCCCTAGACTCTACAATCCCCGTAGATGAACTTACAGTAGAAACCTTCTACCGCTTCAGAACCTCTGAACTCTTCAATATATGAACGCCACCCTTTGATGCACGAATCCCAGTACGTGACTAACCAATTGTGCGGATCCCAGTACGCGACTTAATCACCAACTAGAAGAAGATTGTTGGCTACAAAGTTCTTCACTTCATCAACAATGAAGATCAAGAAGCACTTGGTTACAAAACCCTAAGGCACAAAAGACGCAATAGCTTTTTTCAGTGAGAATAAGGCATCAGTCACCTTTTGCATATGCTCTCCTTGTATTCTCTTATGTGACGGCCTCTAAAATAAGCTTTATATAGGTCTAGGGTTGTGAGGAAAGAAACCCTACACAAATACAAAAGCCTGTCCCAAAAATCATATCTGAAAATTCTTATTTCTGTAACCTCGATCGATCGGGAGGTGTCGAGCTTTAAACCTCGACAGATACAGCTATCGAGAAGCTGTCAAGGAGACAGGAGCTTTCTCGATCGATCCACCAGCTATCGAGAGGTGTCGAGCTATCTGTCTGCAGGTGTCGAGCTATTTGTCCAGCTTTAATGAATAGTTTTTCTTCACTTGTTTCTTGGTCCAATCTTCATGGCTCTAATATTAGACTTGAACAACATGTTTCTTGAAGTATTAAACACATCCTAGATCTACCCAAATACAAGTAAAGTGCGTTTTGTCAAAGGATAAGCCAATTACATAAAATCATGACATATGTTCTTAACATGTGAACCACATATGTCCTAACACCCCTTTTGAACAAGAAAGGGAGAAACTCTCAGGGATCCCTAAGAAATTCTTGCAGGATCCCCCTTTCCCAACAGAGCTCCTCGACAAGCCCTATCCTAAAGGGTATGAACCCCCAAAATTCCACCCATTTGATGGGAGGAATAGGAGTGTTGTAGAACACGTGAGCAGATTCATTCACACAATGGGTCCTTATGCTAGGGAAAAAGAATTATGTCTAAGGGAATTTTATAAGTCCCTAGTAGTCAAAGCATATACGTGGTATACCACATTGAGGCCCAGGTCCATCAGGACTTAGGATGAGATGATAGAGAGATTATATGCAAAGTACTACCCATGCAAAGATAAAGTCACTTTTCAAAGCCTTTAGATGGTAAAGCAAAGGCCTGGGGAGGATCCCATCTAGTTTATCAAAATATTTGAAGATGTTTCCCTAGATTGTTATGAAGACCATGAAGAAAAGGAGCTTATGGACACTTGCATATCTAACATGCTTTTTAATTACAGGCTTAATTTGGAGAACCTATGCATAACCTAGTTTGCTGATTTGCTGCAAAGAACCAGAAGGACAACATTAACTATGAAGACGAAAAAGGTACCAACCTCCCAGCCTATGATGGCCTCAGTAGGGGAAAAGAGGAAAAGGCCTATAGGAAAGATGATCGAGGAACCAGCAGTGATCCCATGTACTATAGAAGAGCTAAACCACATCCTAGACAAGTGGACTGGAGATGGAGTTTGTTGGGTTAAAATGAATTGACCCCTTGCAAATTAATTAATTACCCAATCTAATTAATTAGGTTCAATTACATGCAATGGCCTGGTAGCAAAAACAAATCACCAACTAAACTAAATGCAGTAGAAAATTAATTTGACATAGGTGATTTGTTTACGAATGGGGAAAACCACCGAAGGAAAACCCCACCGAGCGATTTTAAGGTCACTACTCCAAGAATCCACTATTATCAATCACAAGCAGTTACAAATATAAGGAATCTTACCAAACCCTTTGGCCTATCCCGAAATACCAACCTACAGTAGAACCCTTACCCCAATACTCAATTGGACTTGTATTGCAGCGGCAATCTTTTCGTTCAATGCACGAATCCTAGTACATGACTAACCAATGATGCACGGATCCCAAAACGTGACTAACTTTGATAGGCCAAAAACGAATTGACCCCTTGTGATGAATTAATTGATTAATTAGCCAAGTTTATTAATTAATCAAATTAACATGCAAACTTGTGGTAGCATAAACAAATCACCAATTAAACTAAGTATGCAGCGAAAAAGAAATTGACACGGTAATTTGTTTACTAATGGGGAAAACCTACACGGCAAAAACCCCACCGGTGATTTTAAGGTCACCACTCCCGAAATTCCACTATTATCACAACAAGTGGTTACAAGTAAAGGAATCTCAGTAACTTATACCAACTTACAATTTAACCCTTACCCCAACACCCAATTGGACTTTTGTAGTGACAATTTCTCCTTTTGATGCACGGCTCCCAGTACGTAACTAACCAATTGCGCGGATCCCAATACACGACTTTAATCACCAACTAGAGAAGGTTATCGGTTGCAAAGTTCTTCAGTTCATTCCAATGATGAAGATCAAGAAGATGCTTGGTCACAAAACCTTACAATGCACAAACATAGCAACTTCTTCACAAGAATGATGAACTAAGGCAAAACTGTGTCTCCGGTCACAATTTGCTTGAACAAACTTTGCTCGAACAAACTTTACTCAACATTTGTGCAACTTATGAACTCTTTGACGGCCCTTAAAATAAACCTTTTATATGTCTAGGGTGGTAAGAAAAGAAAGCCCAATCACATAATCATGGATTGGAGTCAAAACATAACTGAAAATCTATTTTTCATAAACCTCGACAAATACCCTATCTGTCGATCTACTGTTGAGCCACGGGTTTCAATAGCTCTACAGGTCTGAATAGATAGCTAGCTGTTGGAATAGCTGTCGAGATTTAATGAACAGCACTTCTTCAGCTTGTTTCTTGGACAAACTTGCATGGCTTTAACACTTGATCTTGAAACACAGTTTCTTGAAGTATTAAACACATCCTAGATCTACCCAATTACAAGTAAAGTGCGTTTTGTCAAAGGATTAGCCAATAACATAAAACAGTGACGCATGTTCCTAACAAGTGAATCACATATGTCCTAACGATCTTCCCCTTTGGCAATCCGTGATAAAACCACAACAAACAAATGAGATATGAGAAAAGTCATAAATCACTTAACTCATATTCACTTGTTGAATACAATAAAATCTATCCTAACATAAACTCTTGAAAAACTTTGCAAGAAGAGTGTTTATGGCAAGTAGACTTTGACAACTTGTATTTCTAAAACACTTTAAACAAAACTCATCAAGGCATTTTTGTGTGAAATAGAAATAATAGATTGCATACAAGTATTAAGAACCATGTGTATAAAGAAGGAAAAGAAACAACACATGCAAGGGTAGGTGAAAGAAACATACATCATCATATAAGAAAATAAGTACAATGTATGTCAATAATGGTCACAAGACCCATGTACAAGAATAAATATATCTAAAGTAGAGAAAAGAAAAAGATACATGTAATCCTCACTACATCTCTCAAAAAATATCAACACTCCCTCTAACAAAAATGTCCTATACTAACTCTCCCCTTAAGAATGACTACTCTTATATCCAAAACTACTCCCCCTTTTTCACACGAGTAACAAAGGGTAATAGTGTCAAGTGGACATCTCATTGATAAAGTTAGCATCTCCATCATCATCATCATCAGAAGCATCATCGTCATCACCATCATCATCATCCTTATCCTCAGAATCAGAAGCGACTGGAGGAGGTGGAGGAGAAGCCTCAAGAGCAAAGCCACCCATGATTGCCTATCGCCGAGCAATACGACCAACACAAATGTTCACTTGATACAACTCTGTAGAAAGTGTATCAAGGTGAGCATCCATGTGTTGCAACTGCGCCATGATGTCTCCGAGTGACACATCGCTCGTAGAAGAGGAGGGAGTAGATGTGGATGGAGTAAAATGAGATGGAGCCGAACGGGACGGAGGAGCAGCTGAATCTGACTGCCGTGACCTAAACTGCGCCTCGCTATGTTTAACGGTAGCGGCGTCTATGGCATACATGACAAAAAAATGGTCAGAAGAGGGAAAAGGAATAGAAAAATGGCATAAAATCCGCGTGATAGCTGAAGGGAAAATGAGCTTATCTCAGGTAGCCGTATCCCTATACACATCTATAAGAGAAAGAATAAGATGTGAAGGAAAATCTATAATGAGGTGCTCTAACAGAGAAAGCAAAAATCGAGCACGAGGCTCTGTGATAGAGTTATAGTGAAAGAGTGGGTGCAAAACAAAAGTCATCACCATGTTCATGGATCTAGGACCTTTAGCAATGGCCTTACATGGTGTAAACTAACGATCACCCCAATCAGAAAGGCTCTTGCAGAATGCAAAAATCATCTCGTCTTTGGACACAGTCCATAGACGTTCACATCCGGGGTAGTCAGGATGCTCTAGCCTCAGAACACGAAGCACATCCGCAACAAGCTGCGGTGTGACAACAATACGCGCACCTCGAACGTGAGTATGAAAGAGAGATACTAAATAATCGAATCCATGCATGTTGGAGTAAAACTCTTGAATCAGCACGGATGGACATGTGACCGGGACGTCACACAGTGACTCCCAACTCCGACTGTGAATGACATTGGGTAGGTCAGTGTCGGCGAAGTCCGCCAAAATGACTTGGCGTTCCGAATGAACACCTCATTGAGCTTGGCATAGAACTCATCAAACGACTCATCCTCCTCCATCTTGAATTCTTCAAAGCTTGTAGTGAGCCTCTAAAAATTTGAATCTTTGACAACCTTGGTTCCCTCATAGGTTGTCTAGAGAATGGTCCATGCCTTCTTAGCAGTTTCAATAGAGGATATCTTCTTAAACTCCTCATTAGTGACCGCATTGAATAAAGCATTCAATACCCTGCTGTTGAAGTTTTCCTCTTGATCTTGGCATCATCCTATTCGGCTGGCACTTCCTTTGGCTTGGTCCAGCCTATCTCAACAGCTTACCACACCTTTTCATCTAGAGACTGCAAAAAAGCTCTCATGCATACTTTCTAGTATGCATAGTTAGTGCCATCAAATAAAGGAGGTATGATTAAAGACTGTCCTCTATCCATGACAAACAGGGGTCAATGGATTAACACAGTAAAGATTAAAACCTAATCAGAGTATGCCTGCTCTGATACCACTTAATAGGCCAAAAATGAATTGATACCTTGTGATGAATTAATTGATTAATTAGCCAAGTTTATTAATTAATCAAATTAACATGCAAATGCGTGGTAGCACAAACAAATCACCAATTACACTAAATATGTAGTGGAAAATAAATTGACACGGTGATTTGTTTACGAATAGGGAAAACCTACACGGCAAAAACCCTACCGGGTGATTTTAAGGTCACCACTCCCGAAATTCCACTATTATCACAACAAGCAGTTACAAGAAATCCCAGTACCTTATACTAACCTACAATTGAACCCTTACCCCAATACCCAATTGGACTTGTTCTGTAGTGACAATTTCTCCTTTTGATGCACGGCTCTTAGTATGTGACTAACCAATTGCGCAGATCCCAATACGCGACTTCAATCACCAACTAGAGAAGGTTGTTGGTTGCAAAGTTCTTTAGTTCATCCCAACGATGAAGATCAAGAAGATGCTTGGTCACAAAACCCTATGGTGCACAAACACAACAACTTCTTCACAAGAATGATGAACTAGGGCAAAACTATGTCTTTAGTCACAATTTGCTTGAACAAATTTTGCTTAACATTTGTGCAACTTGTGAACTCTTTGACGGCCCTTAAAATAAACCTTTTATATGTCTAGGGTTGTGAGAAGAGAAATCTCAAACACATAATCACGGATTGGAGTCAAAACAAAACTGAAAATCTGTTTTTCATAAACCTCGACAAATACCCTATCTGTGGAGCTGCTGTTGAGCCACGGGATTCAACAACTCTACAGGTCTCGATAGATAGCTAGTTGTCGAGTTTTAATGAACAGCACTTCTTCAGCTTGTTTCTTGGACAAACTTGCATGGCTTTAACACTTGATCTTGAAACACAGTTTCTTGAAGTATTAAACACATCCTAGATCTACCCAATTAGAAGTAAAGTGCGTTTTGTCAAAGGATTAGCCAATAACATAAAATAGTGACATATGTTCCTAACAAGTGAATCACATATGTCCTAACAAGTGAATCACATATGTCCTAACAAACTCCACAAACTTGAAGAAGATGTTGGCTGCAAAGTTCTTCACTTCATCAGCAACGAAGATCAGGAAGCTCTTTGTTCACAAAACCCTTGGCGTAAAGGCGTAGTAGCTTCTTCAAAGAGAATGATGAACTAGGTCGCTATCTGCATGTGTGACGGCCTTTAAAATAAAACTTATATATGTCTATGATTGTGAAAAAAGAAACCCTATACAAATATTTCAACATGGCCCAAAAATTAGATCTGGAATTTCTGATTTCGTAAGTCTTGACAGAAATAGCTTGTGTCAAGCTTCTATCAAGCTTTAATATTAAATCACGATAGAAAGGATTCTATTGAGACTTCTATCGAGCTTTAATGAATAGCACTTCTTCACTTGTTTCTTGGTCAGATCTTCATGGCTTTAACACTTGTCCTGAACAACATATTTCTTGAAGTCTTAAACCCATCCTAGATTACCCAATTACAAGTAAAGTGCATTTTGTTAAAGGATTAGCTAATTACATAAAATATTTCCCTAACAATCTCCCTCTTTGGCAATTTGTGACAAAACCACAACAAACAAATGAATCATGAGAGAAGTCTTAAATCACTAAACTCATAACCACTTATTGTATTACAAAATAAATCTATCCCTACTACAAACTCTTGAAAAACTTTGCAAGAAAAGAGTTCATGGCATGGTAGACTTTCACAACTTGTCTTTTTGAAACACATAAACAAAACTCATCAAGGCATCATGTGTGAAATAGAAATAAAGATTGCGTACATAGAGAAACATGTGTATAAAAAGAGAAAATAAACAACACATGTAAAAGTAGGTGAAGAAACACATACATCATCATCATATATATGAAAATAAAGTACAATGTATGTAAATAAATGGTCACAAGACCGGTGTATAAGAGGCTAATATAAAAAGAAGAAAAAAAAAGTACATATAAACCTCACTACATCCCTTAAAAACTATATACACTCCCCATATCGAAAAAAGTCCGATACTAACTCTCCCCCTAAGTACAAGACTACTCTCAATTCCAAAACTACTCCCCCTTTTTTTCATGAATGACAAAGGGCAAGTCACTGAAAGGTCGTAATCTCGTCATCAGCATCATCACCCTCATCAGAGGAGGCCTTTAGAGAAGAAGAGGGAGAAGGTCCAAAGCCACCGATGTGTTCTTGTCAGCGTGCGATGTGTCTTATCCTAGTGTTCATCTAACACATCTCATCAGTGAGATAGTTAAGATGACCACTAAAATCAGCATGCATCCAGTGTAGCTACTCCATGATGGCATCAAGAGTGACACCAGCTATGGAGGAGGAAGGAGCGGAGGTAGAAGGAGCCGAGGAAGAAGGTGAAACAACGAAGCTGTAGGATCATCCATCTTCACTCGTGGCTGCTTCGGTCGAAGCTGGGCCTTGTTCCGCAAAACAGAACCAATGCATATGGCACCCATGATGGTGAAGAGAGGAGAGAGAGGAATGGGAATGTGAAAGTGCTGAAGGATCTACGTGATAGCCAAAGGAAAGACGAGCTTATCATGAGTAACGGTATCCTGATACACATCTATGATAGATGTGATGAAGTGAGAGGGAAAGTCAATGGAGAGATCCTCAAAAAAAGACAAAAGAAAATGACCACGAGGCTCAATGATGGAGTTATAGTGAGAAAACGGAGTGAAAGTGAATGTCATCACCATGTTAAGGAACCTTGAGCCTTTGGCAAAGCCCGAGTGATAGGCCAAGAATGTATTGACCCCTTGTGATGAATTAACCAATTAATTAGCCAAGTTAATTAATAAATTCAATTTGCACACAATAAGCATGGTAGCACAAACAAATCACCAACTAAGTTAAAATGCAACGGAAAATAAATTGACACGGTGATTTGTTTATGAATAGGGAATAACTACACGGCAAAAATCCCACCGAGTGATTTTAAGGTCACCACTCTCGAGAATTCACTATTATTATAACAAGCAGTTACAAGTAAAGGAATCTCAGTACCTTATACCACCTACAGTAGAACCCTTACCCCAATACCCAATTGGACTTGGTCTATAGTGACAATCTCTCCTTTCAATGCACAGCTCCTAGTACATGACTAACCAATTCGATGCGCAGATCCCAGTACGCGGCTTACTCACCAACTTGAGAAAGATGTTGGCTGCAAATTTCTTTAGTGAAGGTCATGAAGCTCCTTCATGATAGGCCAAAAATGTATTGACCCCTTGTGATTAAATTAATTGATTAATTAGCCAAGTTTATTAATTAATTAAATTAACATGCAAAGCACGTGGTAACACAAACAAATCACCAATTAAACTAAGTATGCAGCGGAAAATAAATTAACATGGTGATTTGTTTACAAATAGGGAAAACCACCGAGGCAAAACCCCACCAGGTGATTTTAAGGTCACCACTCCCGAAATTCCACTATTATCACAACAAGCGGTTACAAGTAAAGGAAACTCAGTACCTTATACCAACCTAAAGTTGAACCCTTACCCTAATATCCAATTGGACTTGTTCTGTAGTGTAGTGACAATCTCTCCTTTTGATGCACGGCTCCCAAGTATGTGACTAACCAATTGCGCAGATCCCAATACGCGACTTCAATCACCAACTAGAGAAGGTTGTTAGTTGCAAAGTTCTTCAGTTCATCCACATGATGAAGATCAAGAAGATGCTTGGTCATAAAACCCTACGGTATACAAACACAGCAACTTCTTTAGAAGAGATGAAGGAAAAACTTTGTCTCCAGTCATAATTTGCTTGAACAGACTTTTCTCAAAGCTTGTGCAACTTGTGTACTCTTTGATGACCCTTAAAATAATCCTTTTATATGTTTAGGGTTAGGAGAAAAGAAGTCCTAAAGACACATTCACATATTCCAAGAAAACAGATCAGAATTTCTAATTCTTTCTTAAACCTCAACAGATAGGAGGTGTCAAGTAGCGGTCGAGCAGGTGTCGAGCACATGGGCTAAACAGCTTCTTAAACCTCGACACATGCTAGCTGTCGAGTTTTAATGAACTTGCACTTCTCAACTTGTTTCTTGGACAGACTTGATGACTTCAACACTTGATCTTGAAACACACTTTCTTGATGTATTAAAAACACCTAGATCTATCCAATTACAAGTAAAGTGTGTTTTGTCAAAGGATTAGCCAATTACATAAAATAGTGACATATGTTTCTAACAAGTGAATCACATATGTCCTAACACTTGGTTATAAAACCCTATGGTGTACAAACACAGCAGCTTCTTGAATAGAAAGATGAACTAGGGCATATGTCTCCGGTTCACAATACACTTGTGAAAAACTTTTGCATTGAGTTGCATCAGCTCCCTTAAAACAATCCTTATATATGTTTAGGGTTATGAGAAAAGAAAGCTTAAACATCTATTCATGGATTGTAGTGAAATCAGCTCTGAAAAATTGAATTTCATAAACCTCGACAGGTACCCTATCTATCGAGTTGCTGTCGAGCATCGAACTTAAACAGCCTTTTAAACCTCAATAGATACTAGCTGTCGAGCTTTAAAATCCAACACTTCTTCACTTGATTCTTGGACAAACTTGCATGGTTTTAACACTTGAACTTGAAACCTTGTTCCTTGAAGTATTAAACACATCCTAGATCTACCTAATTACAAGTAAAGTGCGTTTTGTCAAAGGATTAGCCAATTCTATATTGACATATGTTCCTAACATTGATTCACATATGTCCTAACACCGAGCATGGGATGTTTAGCTTACCACTCCATATGGAAAGAGTCTCACAAACCATTGGAGCACTGCAATTTGAGAATAATTTCTTGGCTAAAAGGACCAAGAAGCTTGAAGTGGAGCTGTTTCAAGTCAAAGCTCAATTGGAGAGGACTTCTAGTGCAAAGCTCGATGAGATGCCAAGTTTTCCGAAAGCTACTTCTGACAAAACTGGTTTGGGGTATGAATTCTCTTCTCCTAATATTGCCTCTTCTAGTAAGATTGTTTTTGTTTCACCTACTAATGATAATAATGCTGAAAATAATGAAGCTAAAACTGAAATAGCTAATGAGAACTTAGATAAGGGTAAATCTATTCTAGGAGCACCTCCTAAGGTTGAAAAGAAAGAGACAAGAAATTCTAGGAATAAGAAGGAAAATAATAAAAAGTCTCAACCAAAGAAGCCGCATTTCTGTCATCACTGTAAAGCTTCAGGACACACTCACCCAAATTGCTATAAGTGGTTAGCCTCTCTAAAGAGTAATAGTGTTTCATCATCTGGTGGTCAAGGTCAAATTCCACCATTTTTGGGTCCTCTTGGAGATCTTCTCAAGGCCCTCGTGTTCCTTTCGAACTTGAACGGTTTCAATTCTAGCCCCTCACCTCTGGAATAAAGGTTCAACTCTAGGAAAGGATCTTCCTCCAAAACCAAAGTATGGAAAGAAAAAGGCTTAAATTGATTCAGTCACTTTTTCTCTCTCTCCCTTTATTTTTTTTATTATTTTTATTTTTTGCATTACTTGTTTGTTTTGATTTTTTGTTTTTAAGTCAGTCTAGTTTTATGTTTTGTGTGTTTCTTTATGTTTTTGTTTGGTTGTTTTTTAGTTTAGTTTTATTTTATTTTTTCATAAAAATAAAAAATAAAAATTGAAATATACAAAAAAAGTGTGCGTATGTGTATATTGGTACTTATGTACCTTGGATGGCCATTGAAACAAAGTTTTCTCAATTTTGAATCTCTTGTAGCTTAGATGAGCATCTCAATGCACAACTAAGCAAGTGAGCTTTATGACTCGTGTTTTTGATGAGTATGATTAAGATTATCTCTTATATCTCATACTCATATCACTCTTTTTGATGGGAAGAACTAGAAAATTCTAAGAGAAAGGCATAAATAACCATCTCACCACTAAAGCCCGCCAATCATGAATAACATCTGTGTGCTTAGGCACAGCAAAATTAGGATGTTTTGGCTTACATAAATGGGTATTTCTTCTCTCCCTTATATGCTCATGCATGCTATGCTCAACAAGAAAAATATGTAAAGAAAATAAAAGCAAAGGAATCAAAATGCTTTAATATGATTACAAGCGTGTTTCTAAGAGATGTGGGAGTTATAGGATGTACCTCGAAGGTGATATTCCCCATCAAGCAGTTATGATTGTGTGTGAGTGTAAGTGATTTTCTCTAGTCTCAAATCTTCATAATATGAGACACTTATGCACTCTTACTATGTTTCACACACAACACACAAATTCTTTGATAATTTTGATACATGTGCAGGTACAATGTGATTTGGCCATCACAGGAGATACATGTGTTAATATATGCTCACTAAATTGTCTTAACTTGTTTTCGAAATATAAAATTAGTTAGACTTGTTTAGTGTGTGTGTGTGGATCTATGCATGCTTTGCATATATGTTGAGAGATGCTTTGAGAGCTTAATATGCTGATTGGATCCTTGGTTGAGTAGCTTGCTTGTTGCATTCATTTTTATGCATTTTTCCTCCCTTGAAAAACTCCTTCTCTTTAAGCTCGGCAGCTCTTTGACAGATCCTCGACAGATTCTTTTTCTATCAAGCCTTCTTTTTCTTTTCTCGATAGTTCTCTATCCATCAAGATTTATGGGTTTCTTCTTGATAGAATCTCAATAGCTTCTCGATCCATCAAAGAAAATTTTTGACCTCTCTGACTACCCAATAGCTTCTCGACAAATCCTCAATCTACCGAGATCAATCTTTTGCCATTGACAAATCCTCGATAGCACCTCGACAAATTCTCTTCTATCGAGATTTAGTGCTAGATAGATCCTTGATAGAAACCTCGATCTATCGAGCTACGTTTTCTTTCTAAGGTTAAGGCGCGATTTCAAAATTCACTTTTCTCACTTCTCTCTCAACAGATCTCACTTCTTTCTCACCCCAAACCTCTTTTTCACTCTCAAATATCCTCATCCATGTGTTGTTCAGCCTAGATCAAGCTTCAAACACTTGGTAAGTGTTTTTAATTTTTCATGCATTCATGCATTTTAGACCTAGGTTTTGGGTTTTTGAAAATTTTTGGGGTTTTTAAGGTTTTTGTGAAATTTTTGGGTTGTGTTGTGTTGTTTTGGAGCTATATGCTCATGCATTGCATCCTCATTGCATTATAGCAATGTTTCATGCATTTTAGGATTGTGTGCTTGATTACTGTTGTTGAGTGCTGTTAGGTTTGGATTGGATTTTACCCATGATGCTTTTAAACTCTCATGTCACTTGTTCATGCATTTTTCATGCATACATTCTCTCTTTTCATTCATTTTCTTAGTTGTGTTATGTTGTGTTCTCTCTCTCTCTCTCTCTCTCTCAGATAAACTGTGATATGGCACCTAAACAATGCAAATCCACTCTGGCTCAGAACCCTTATCAAGGGTCCGAGTCATTTTCTTCTTCTGATCCTCCCGTACCTTTTCATATTCAGTTCCGTGATAAGAAGGCCCAAATAGACTTATTTGAGAACTTCCAGAAATGTGGCGTTCATCTGGAATGCTAGGTTATTCTGTCGGACTTTGTTGACACTTCTCTCCCCAAAGTCGTTGGGAAACTCTACTTGAAAGACCCACGAGGTGTCCGGTAATGTTTATATAGGAGTTTGTCCCAAGAATCCTTTATTTTGTAATATCCACAACTATGTCAAGCATTCCACCAAGGCTTGTTGGACCCTCCAGAGGCTTTTTCATAGAAGCTGAAGGAGAGGACTCTAAAGCTTACCCAGCGAGAACCTAAGGTACAAAGGAACCCTTTGCCCAATCACAAAGGAAAAAGGGGTAGTGGTTGTGGTAATTCATGGGAACCCGGTTGATGCAGAAGCTGAAGAGTCAGAGGGATCCTTCCATCCAAATATAGTTAAGACCCTCCAAAAGAACCCCAAGTTCAAGTCCTTATTTAACCAATTGGGATTTAGACCAGAAGCATAAAGGATCACAACAGAATCCCTCATGAGCATAGCAACAGACTCAGGGGTGGAGTGTTTCACAATGGAATCTCATGTAAGTAAGGCATTCTTGGAAACAACTAATGCAATAAATTTCATGAATAAAGATATCGAGATTAAGTACCCAGACCAATAAAGGCCCCTCTATTTCACAGCCACCATAAACGATGTTTAGATCAAGAGGGCATTGATAGATACAGGTGTTTCACTCAACCTTATTGCCCTGAGTACCCTGGAGGCTGTTAGCGTGACTGGCAAGAGGATCTTGGAGGCTCTTATGGAGATAACAGGATTTGAAGGAGCTATAGAATCTAATGAAGGGTACATGCAGTTGGTCCTAAGGGTAGGTCCCATAGTAGCTTTAACTCGGTTTCATGTGATCAACTCAGAAGTTTCTTATCACATTCTGTTAGGGCGACCTTGGCACCATAAGCACCATTTGATTCCATCGATGTACCACCAATGTGTGAAAAGCAGGCTAAATGTGAGCCCCATAAGGATCCCTACCAACTCAAATCTATTCAATCATGGAGAAGTGAACTTTGTAGAAACTATGTTTTATGATGAGTTAGCACCAGATGACGAATGTCCCACACCAGGGACCCTTAGGGCACCTGTCTTAGAAAAAGAAGAAGTGGGTGACACCCGTTATCTAACGAATCTCCTGGACAGGAAAAGACAGAAGAAGAAGAAGGCCAGTTCCTAAGGATCCCAAGAGTGTGTGGTACTTCGGAAACCTGGGAGCAGATTGATATATCGCTTATGTAGGTATGCCGGACCTGAATGCACTTCGTAGGAAGGTCCCAGACCACCAGACTACATGATGGCTCAAGAGGAGATCCTAGAGGATGTAGAGAAGGAAGCGCAAATTCAACCCAAAAAGGAGTTGGAAGGAGTAAACTTGGGGGCTGACCCAGGAATCCCAAGAATGGTTCTTATCAGCAGTCAGCTATTAGCAAAGGAAAAGGAGTAGCTAGTGGCATTACTGAAAAGATATGTAGATGTGTTTGCATGGACATATGATAAGATGCCTTGGTTGGATCTCAGGCTGGTGGTCCATTCTCTCAAAGTAGATCCAAGAACTAAGCCATTAATCCAACCAATCAGGGTCTTCCACACTGGGGTAAAGGCCTAAATCACTCAAGAAGTTAAGAAGTTGTTGGTAGCAGGTTTCATCAAGCCCATCCAACATCCTAAATGGCTCTCCAATATAGTTCTCGCGAAGAAAAAGAACAACCGAATCAAATGTTGTGTGGATTTTTGCAACCTAAACAAAGCATGCCCTAAGGTTGAATTCCCTTTGCCTAACATCAATCTCCTTGTAGACTTAGCTGCAGGAAGTTCCATGTTCTCCTTCATGGACGGGTGTGGTTTCTTATTTTGGACAATACCTAATCCGAAGGTGGGAACAAGGATCCTAGGCCCCCAAAAAGTTTTATTCTTATTGTTTAGTGGACTGGGCTTGGTTCACCACAACTATAATGGGCTAATTACGAACCAAGTTGTGCACAGAACATGGACCCTACAACACATACATATCCATACATGCAAACATATACATATTGTAAAATAAATGGTTGAGAACGGAAAAGAAATAAAGAAAAGGCAGGTAAGGACGTCAGGATCCTTAAAAAGTAAAGTGATATGTCATTATATTGACTTTTAGTACATTGGACGTTATTTCTTGCTAGGATATGTCACAAGGTTCAAATAATTTCAAAAGTCACAGACTTAGATAACTCTTTATAGGCTTTCGAGACTTGTGAGGTTTGAATCCAAGTGTATCCTCTATCACTTATCTTAGGTCCCTCACAGTATTTCCCTTTTTTCTCAATTTTCTAAAGTTTAAATAAGTCTCTTAAAGGCTTTTTTTGCTCTGATTAATTGTTGTTGAATGCCTTTGCTGATGGCTTGATCCCCCTTTTATAGTACCTTCCTAAGGTTTTTACTGTGCCATTGATTCCCTCCATTTACTGCCTTGGGTACCAGAACCAATGTTGTGTCAGCAACATTGGTGGCTGATCTTTTCCTCATTTTTTTACTATATTCTTCTTTTGAGGTTTCCCACCAAAAAGTGCCTAGCTGACCTTCCTCTATTGGGGGGTCCTAGGGGCTAACTTTTAACCTTTTTTTTTCTAAACTTCTAATGAGACTTTTTAGAACCACTTTTCAGACTTTTCATGAGCATGCTTCCTTGAGTTGTCCAAACTCCAGCTGATTCTTTCTTGCATTCCCCAAGGATCCCCCTTGGTTCTAGCAGTTCCAAGGTATCCTAGTCCAGTCTCTTTCGAGGCTCCTTAGGGGTTCTTCTCACAGAGGCTAGGCCAAGCTTCCTTTACTCTTTCTTCCTTCTTTAAGGCTTAAGGCATACCCATTCATGAGCTTAATCTTTTTTTTACCCATTTTAAATGGGCCTTAGCTCAAGGATTGGGCCTTTCCTATCCTTTAGGGCCCATTAGTTTCACGCATGAGTAAAATAAATTGTTCTTGGACACTTTCCTAGTTTGTAGAACCAATGTGTAGACCAAATAATTCTTAAGGAAAACTCCAAAGGAATTGCTACACTTCCTTCATGGAATGAACTAACATGTTACCAAAGATTAGAATTCACCTTCATGTTAGTATTAAGCTGTAGATTGGTATTCAATTTTCCCAAAAAAAAAAAAAAAAACAAATCAAATTTGTCAAACCATCAATGAATATATAACCAAGTCCTGGGCCATGTCACTTAGAAAAATCTGTTATGGCAAAGTCCTAGGTGAGGTATATGGAAAGTTTGTTATTCCCATGTCCTAGGCCATGTCACTTGGAAAATTTGTTCTGGCCAAGTCCTGGGCCAAGTACATGGAAAGTTTGCTCTTCCCAAGTCCTAGGTCATGTCACTTAGAAAATTTGTTCATGGCCATTGAATTCTTCAGTCTTCAGAAAGGTTCCTTCATAGCCCCCCATTCTCCAATAGGGTCACTAAACTTATTTCTTTTCTTTTCTTCAAAGGGTTAAGGATTTGTTTTCTTCTCCAAGGATCTTCTAAAATATCCTCTCTTAGCTATGAACAAATCCTTCATAGAAATACTCTTCTTTTATGAGCCATCCAAGGTTTCTCTCGCTGGTGAACCTATGGCTAGAAGGAGCTCCACTAAGATGATTCTATCATGGTGTTTTCTTTAGGCAGGGGTTCTGCTTACAAGGATCCTGGAAGAGGAAGGCTTCCTCTAGGCCTGCTCGTTAAAGGTTGACTTCACAAACCTCATAGTTTGTTTCTTTCTAGCGATCTCTACCACTATTACTTTTCTAAAGATCTTCTCACTTAATAAGTACTACTCTTCTTCAGGGAAGTAGGCCAATGAGTCCGCTACAACGTAGCTCTTGACAGCTCTATGTATCCTTCAGACCTATGTTGTATTGGGAAATTAGTATTAGCTACTAGGTTACTCTTCAAGATCGTAAAGACTGATGAAGGAGGGCTTTTATTGGATGAGAGCTCGTCACCAATAGGATTTGGTGGGATGAAAAGTAATGATTCATTTGTGGAGATGCATGACCTCCAAACATGCCCTTCTATGTTGGGATACCTCATTTCGGTGTCCTTCAATGCTCTGTATGCTTGGGATTAAGAACCCAGGTATAACAATAGTGATTCTACCATGGACTAGTACCCACAAGGTAGGCAAATGACTCATGATCTGTTGAAGTTTTAAGAAAGACATTTGGTTGCTCAGCTCCCCATTTGAAAACATTCCCATTTTCAATAGTTTGAATAGTCTACTAGTGACCAAGGCTGGTCTTGGTGTGAACTTCCTAATGTAAGAAACTCTTTCCAAGAAGCTCTTGAGTTCTTTAACCATGGTATACCTCTTTATGGTTGATATTGTTGTTGTCTTAGTTGGATCTATAAGGAGATTGATGTTAGGCAAAAGAAATTTATCCTTTGGACGTGCCTTATTTAATTTGCGGGAGTCCACACCAATAAATCTTCATATTTTTCAATAGCTCCACCAGTTGCTTCTTTTTTTTCTTTTTTCTTTTTCTTTTTTTTTTTTTGGTACCTATAACTGACTATTGATGAGGATAGGCCCCAGGTTCCTTGGGTTAGCCCCTAGGTTCACTTCTTCCAGTTCCTCCTTTAGTAGGATTTGTGCCTTCCTTTCCATATCCATAGGTTTCTCCAGGATCTCTTCTTGGGCCATCATGTAAGATGGTGGTTTGGGATCCTCCTGTAGGCTACATTCAAGTCCCACAGACCTTCATAAGCAATATTCTGCCTTCCCTTCAAGTTTCTTCTCCTTTTGAGATGGAAGCTCTCTAGGGTCCTAGAGATAGGATATTTTGACTCATCGTATCTCTACGTTCCTCCAGGATCTCTTCTTGGGCTATCATATAAGGTAGTGGTATGGGATCCTTTTCCAAGTTACATTTAGGTCCCGCGTACCTTCATAAGCGATATTCTGTCTTCCCTCTGGGTTTCTTCTCCTTCTAGGATGGGAGCCCCCCGAGATCTTAGAGAAGGGATATTCTAACTTATCATATGCCTAAGTTCCTCCGAGATCTCTTCTTGGACTATCATATAAGATGGTAGTCCAAGATCCTCTTGTAAGTTACATTTAGGTCCCACATAGCTTCATAAGCGATATTCTGTCTTCCCTCTAGGTTTCTTCTCCTCCTAGGATAGGAGCCTCCTGAGATCCTAGAGATGGGATATTCTTCAACTAGAGCCGACTCATCATAGAATATGTTTTTCACAAAGTTTACTTCGTGCTGGATGAAAGGACTAGGATTGGCAGAAATTTTTGTGGGCTTCCCATTTAATCCCTCTTTCACATACTAGTGGTACATTGAGAGGATCAAGCGATACTTGTGATGCCATGGTCGGCTCTTAGAGCTAGTTGTAGGTGTCCTTTAGTGGACACTGTAGCTCCTCCAAATCTTGCTATTTCCATGGGTGACCCCAATTGTTGAGTTGCAATAAATGATAGATACACTGTATAGTTGTTGAGCTTTCAATAATATTGATTTTGCTACTGACTTGCAATATAATGTTTCTATTGATTTTCTTCAAGATATATTCAAGGTCCACCGCACAATAGGCTTAAGCCCCCATGACATGAGGCAATTGTTGAATCATGCTTGATCCACCTTCTCTTGACGCTATTGTGGAACTTCTATCCACTTTCCTGATGCCTCCATTTTTTTTTTGGAACCATTTTACTTTGCCAGATCCATGGAAGTACTTCACCTTTGTTGGAACCAAGGAACTGTTCCACTTTGCTGGAATCAGAAAACTATTCCATCAAGGAACAACTCAAATTTTTTTTTTTTTTTTTTGAACCAAGGAACTACTCCATTTTGCTGGAACCAGGGAACTACTCAACTTCTTTAGAATCGGGGAGCTACTCTATTTTCATTGGATTCGTGTCTGGAACCAGGGAACCACTCAGTTTTACTGGAATCAAGGATCTCCTTTGGAATCAAGGATTTCCTCAGCTTTGCTGGAATCAAGAATTTCCTCAGCTTTTTTGGGATCTAGGATCTCTTAGGCTTTGCTTTCCTGTAGTCAAGGATCTCCTAGGCTTTGCTGGAATTAAGGATCTACTCAGCATTGCTAGTATGAAGGACCTGCTTAGCTTTGTTGGAATCGAGGATCTCCTTAGCTTTGGTGGGATCAATGATCTCCTAAGCTTTGCTTTCCTGGTGTAATACCTGAAAAAAAGAAATAAATAAAAGGAGGGGTATTTAAGTAAATTTGTTTATGGGGTCAACTTTTATAGTTAACATTACTAAAGGGTTTTTAGAAAATAAGGTTGAAACCCTAGTTTATATAGTCTAATTTTAAGTCAGCGTATACTGACAGATGTTTTGAGAGAGGAGATTACCCAAAATACTGAAGTAGAGAAGATTTGACTGCACAATAGACGTAAGAGCCTAAAAATCCCTGCTTGTCAAATCTAAACTTTATTTAGAATTGGAGTATTTTATTTATGTGAGTATTTTGATCAATAGTGAAACTATTTATTTATTCAAGGATTTTAATGATGCAAACGAAGAAAAGTTTAGATTTATATTTCGGTCAATTGGATGCTACAACCTACAGAATTTTCTATGCTTAGCATCTAAAATTTTTATGTATATATGCTCCAATGCGATAAGTAGCTGGAAGTTGTGGATTTTAGGCGTGAGGTCTAAGGGTCAACTTTTTGCACAGTTTGGTTGTTTAAGAAACTGTGCCCGAATTGATAGAATTGGAAAAAAAAAATGAAGAAGAAGGAAACTGTAAAGTAAGAGTAGTACACGTCCTTGTCATGCCTTAAGTGACATAGTACTCCACTACTCCTAGGTGCTAGCTTTGTCCTGTAAGGCATAAGTGGTGGCAGAATATATATATATATATATATATATATATATATATATATATATATATAAAATATTATGATTAGGTGGAATTTTTGGTGTGAGATAAGCAGACAATTATGAGAGATTTTCTGATACCGTTATAAGTCTTTCTTGAATTTTATGATTATTGAGTAGATGGTACTTGTAAATTGTTAGGTGAAATCTAAGGATTTTAGAGAAAGTGTTAGAGAGAAGTTCTTTGTGGAGAGCTAGCTAAGGTAAGTAACCTTATCCTAATTGGTTTTATCTCTGTGTAATTTAACTACTGAAAATTGTTTACAGTTATTACTATTTATTTCTATTATATTACTGATTTCAAGTAAAGAATAGAGAAATTTCACAAATAAATATGAGCATTGAATATAAGATTTATTTTATTTAATTGTTTCTTTAGCTATATTGATTTAAAGTACAGAATATAGAAATATCACAAATATATTTGAATATTGAAAATATGATTATATATGTACTTGAATTAGATATATTTTTGTTAGAAACTATGATTTCATATATATGATTATGGACAATTGACTATGAATTGATTTTGATACCCAAACCAATGGGGGTTATTCATTGGTACTCTGATAGCCAGCCAATGAGGGTCATTCATTGGTATTCTGATACCCAAACCAATGGGGTTATTCATTGGTATTCTGATACCCAAACCAATGGGGGTTGTTCATTGGTATTCTGATACCCAAACTAATGGGGGTTATTCATTGGTACTCTGATACCTAAACCAATGAGGGTTGTTCATTGGTATTCTGATACCCAAACCGATAGGGGTTGTTCATTGGTACTTTGATGCCCAGTCACGGGGATATAGCGTGACCATAGTCATAAGATTGTTAATAATATGAATTACGTTTGACTATTTAACTATTTTGAGTCATTAAAACTGCTTATGTATTTTGGAACCTATTGTAAGTTATAGCTTTTGATATATGGAAAACTGACTACTTCCTAAACCATCTATGATATAATTGTAAGATTAAAGTATGTGATCTATTTGCAAAGTATTATTTTAAGATCATGAAACTTCTTTAGCTATTTTTGAAAACCTATAGCATAGTATAACTTTTGAAGATTCATATTACATCTTATTACTTTACAGATCTATTGTTGGATAGAACTTATTCAGATTTTGGTTACTTATTGAGTTGTCAACTCACCCCCCTCTTTCTCCTTTCAGATTTTGATCAGGAAGAGTAGCATATGTTTGGGCTTCCGCTGGGATGTGCGCATGAGTGAAGTTTAGGAAATCAATGGAATAAGATTTGAACTTTTATGTTTTAAGATTACCATTTGTGTAATCCTTCAGGCTTAAAGGATTTAGTTTATTTTTATTTGATGTTGGAAGATTATTATTTGGAGATCTTTTGAGAATATTTTTATTGAGGATATTTTTAAATTTATTGATGAAATTTTCTTGAGGATGATTCTTTAACTGTTTAAGAGGGCCATACACACTTGTAGGTTGTAAACTTTATAAGTGTGTGGCTGTTGTCACGTGCCTAGCTCTTACTTGGGTTCGGGGTGTGACACCTAGAGTCAAGGATCTCCTAGACCTTGCTGGAATTAAGGATCTACTTAGCTTTACTCGGATCAAGGATCTCCTAGACTTTGCATTCCTGGAGTCAAGGATCTCTTAGGCTTTGCTGGAATCAAGGGTGTACTCAACCTTGTTGGAATAAATATCTCCTCAGCTTTGCTAGGATTAAGGATCTCCTAGGCTTTTCTGGGATCATGGAACTACTCCATTTTTCTAGATACATAGCCGGAGCCAAGGAACCCGTCCATTTTGCTAACCAGTGCCAGAAGATGTTATTACCGTGCCAAATTATTTGTCCACAGTTGTGATTTACAACTATTTTGTGTTGGCTTTAATTCCATGCTAAATTTGATTGTAATTTGTTCAATCGTATGTACCCTGTATTTTATGTGGGATTTATTTGCAAGGGTTATGTGTGTGTGTGTGAAAGTGTGTGAAGACTCAAGGCAAAGTGAAAAGGAAGAAGTTTTCGCGGGCAGCTCGCAAGAAGCTTTCCCGTGAAGTGATGCATGTGCCCAGCACATGATTAGAATGGGAAGAGTCAGGACAAGATGGTTATAGTTGGTTTTCGCGAGTGTCTCGCGGGTAAGGCCTTCCCGCGAAATACCCATGAAACATTCTGTTTTGCTATTTTGTCATATCTGCTCCACTACATCCTCACCCACACTATATATACCATCATTTCTCACAGATGTTAAGGAATGCTTCTGGGAGAAAACCCTAGCCACAACCCTTGAGAGTTAGAGATTGTTATACCCATAATTCTCTACATAATCCATTGTGGTTTTTCCTTAACTCCTACCTCTCCATTTCCATATCCTTGAGAGGTTGATAGCCCAAACACTTACCACACCCATTCTGAGTGTCAAGTGAGGTTTTAGTGTTGCTAGGAAGCATTGGAAGAAGCCAAGCTTTGGCGGATGCAATCAAGCATATTGCGGGACCCGGAGAGCTAGACAAGACACGGTTTTGAGAAGCCTTGTTGGAGTAGGAGCATAGAAGGCTTAGGTGCATTAGGTAGATTAGGCTTGGAGGGTCTCTTGCTATTCATGTATCCCAACTGATGGTCTAGTGGATTGATTTACTGCTTGGAGGGCAGCAAAGAGGTTTTACGCCGAGTACTTCAGTTTCCTCTTCGATAACACATCGGCGTGTTATCTTGTGTATGCATTCTTCTTTCTTACTCTTTTAGCTTTCATTTTACTTCTGTGTTTTAATGGATATGGCTTAAAGTAGTTATATTGTTTATTCGCTCACATTTACTCTATTCTGCACTTAATATAAGTTAGAGTAAAATCAATCGAGCCGTAATATTTAATTTGGGGATCTAAACAGCTCTTGTGTTTTAACACAAATTCGAGCTTTCAATTGGTATCAGAGCAGATACACTTTTTTGGTTTCATTACCTAAGTGTGATCCTTGACCCCTTTGTAATGGATCGATCTCAATCGCTCAATCCTCTACCATTCTTTGATGGGAGCAACTATGCGTTTTGGAAAGTCTGTATGAGGGCATTCCTATGTGCTATAAATGAGTAGGTATGGGATTCTATTGAGAATGGGTATGTCAAACCCACGACACCCAAGTACGAATGGGACAAGGTAGCTTTTGCTTTGGCAAATGCAAATAGTAAAGCTATTAACGCTATATTCTGTGGTGTGTCTACTGATAAATTTCATAGGATATTGCATGTGGAGACTGCCAAGGAAGCTTGGACGATTCTTGAGATTACCTATAAGGGTACCAAGAAAGTTAAGGACACAAAGCTCCAGATGCTTACCACCAGATTTGAAGAGCCCAAGATGGGTGACAATGAGTCATTTGATTCATTCTATGGCAAGCTCAATGAAATCGTAATTGCTAAGCTCAATCTCAGAGAGAATATTGAGGATGCCAAGGTGGTGAGAAAGATTTTAAGGTCCTTACAGGAAAGCTTCCATGCGAAGGTCACAGCTATAGAAGAAAGTAAAGATTTGGATGAGATCAAGATCCAAGAACTCATTGGATCTCTCCAAACATTTGAGCTTGGACTGCCTTCCTACAAGTCGAGCAAATCACTTGCTCTCAAAACCATCACTGAGAGAATGGATGACTCCTTCGAAGAAGATGATATGGAGAAGGAGGTAGCATTCCTTGCAAAGAACTTCCAAAATTTTCTGAAGATGAAAAACAGTGGGAAGCCGTTCAGCAAAGGAAAGTTTTCATCCTCCAAAGGTGATAGGAAGGAGTTCAAGAAGAAAGATGGGAAGGATTTTCAATTACCTTAAGGAATCGTGTGCTACAAATGCAACGGTCATGGACATCTCAAGAAGGAGTGTCCCAACTATTTGAGAGGGAAGGGTAAAGTGTTTGCCACTACCCTTAGTGATTCTGAAAGATCAAATTGAAACACAGAAGGAGAATGTGACAGTGAAGGAAACTATAGAGCCTTCATGGCAATTACCTCCGGTGATTCAAAGGATGAGTTTAGCAATTTGGTTGACGAACTTGGTGATCTTTTTAAGGATGAGGAAGTTGAAGAATTGGAAGATGAAGACGTATGCCAAAATGAAGGAAAGAACAACCTTCAAGAAGCATATGATTCTCTGCTGGAAGATTGTGGCAAATACACCAAAGTTGCGAACCTTGCTGTGAAAAAGATGAAAAAGGTTGAAGAAGGGCATAGTTGTATACTTGTGCAACTCAAGGAAGCAAAGTGTGAAGTAGAATGACTCAAGGGAGAGTTGGTTGAAGGTTACTCTAAGATCAAGTTTCTTGAACATGAAATTATTCAAGCTAATGTCAAGGTTGAGCGCATCTCCACTAAGAAACTTGACAACCTACTGTCCTCTTAAAAATCTTCACATGATAAGACCGGTTTGGGCTATACCGGAGAAGGAAGTTCTAGCAGCGAACCCAAGAAGGAAGTAAGGTTTGTATCAGCCAAGAATGATGAGAAACTCAAAGAAGTGAAGCCTGAGATTGAGACCCCTGTTGTTGTAAAAAAACCATTGGTGCAAAACCATAGGAAAAAAGGAAGTCATTACCCAAAAATCAAAGGGGGCCTCAAGTGAAGCATGTGTGTCATCATTGTGGTGTATAAGGGCACACAAGGCTGAATTGTTTCAAGTTTCATGCACTCAAGAAGGCTGACTCTATGCGTGGCCAGGAAATTTCAAAGAGAAGACCAAAGGGAATACAAGCTAAGGGAGATAGTGAGGGACATCTCATTGGAGATGTTAGGAAATTTTGAAGAACATATCACCATGCCTTGCTAGCTTCACTCCGAGGTTTGAAAGTTATGTTGGTCGTACTCTGCCATCTAAGGCTCTCACCCAAAACACTCGTAAAGAGTGGGTGAATAAGGGTACTTATGCACGATCACTTCCTATGTCCATGCATTAATTCTTCCGATGTTTAGGGTCATAGGTTCATGCATCATGACATACATAATCCTTTTGCTATGTATTTTTTTTTTTATCTTACTTTACATGTTCTATTTTTGAGTGTGTTAAAAAATTCAAAAACCCATAAAAATTGAAAAAATCTCTAAAAAGTTTGATCGCTTGTGTTGTGTATATCACATGAGAGTTTGGCCTAATACCATCGTACTAATGGCGTAGTGCATTTACGAGCTTAGCTTGTTATGTATGCACATCTATCTTTGTGGGAAAAATCTTGAAATCTATGTGTGAATGTTGTAAATCAATCTTTAAGCTTGTCATGAATGATTGGTCAATTGTTTTGTTGGTTTTCATACATGCATAGACTTGTGTCTATATATCTTCCCACACTTTTTATGTTTTTGCTTAAAGAGCTCAACAAATGTAAATCTCAAAATGAAAAGAGATAATGAGCTGCAAAAGCTATCGCGCATACAAGTATTTAACTAGGAAAAAGGGAAAGCGACTTTTTATTGAAATGTATGGTGCTCAAAAGGCCAAAGGCTTATTCTCAATATTGAAATATCAAAAATATCAAGCAATGATCTCAAAATGAGATGTATTGTTCAAAAATGATCAATTGTTGTGATTTAAAGAAGCCAAATGAAAAACTTCAAAGATGTGTAATCATTTTCTTGTGGGAGGTCATATATGTTCATTTCTATAATTGAGATAGACCATTTGACCTAGTACCAATTGTGTATGACTTGATTGAATTGATCATTGAAACTTCACTCTGGACTAAGGACTATTCCACATTTGATACTCATACACAACACACAAGACTTTTGTTCAACAAATGCTTATTAAAACATTTGTGTGATTGTACATGATCAAATGTGATGTGTATGCTCAATTGCTTGCCGATCAAACCCAAAAAGATTTTTAAGTAGTTTATATGTTTTTGAAAGTGTTTTTATACTTTCGTGTTTTAAGTTTTTGTTCAAAATGCATTTTTTTGTGTTGTTCTTCAGAAACTTCTTCAGAGGCATTTTTGCGAGAAGCTCGTGACTAAGCACTTCCCGCGAAAAGAGGCTAAGGCAAAAACTTGAAAACACAAAATTCAAACAGAGACTTTCACAAATGTTTTGCGACTAAAGGCTTCCCTCGAAAGGTTTTGTGCTTCAAAGGTTTTTTTTCGTGAGTAATTTCCCGAGTATGTTACTCGCAAAAAACATGTGTTTTCAGTTTTAAAAGGCTGATGTGACAGATTTTCAAACACATCCTTATTCCCTTGTTTTGTCTTCCTCGTGCCTCTCTCAAACCTAAAACAATTTTCACTCAAAACCCCATCAATTTCAAGTTCAAACTCTGCAAAATCATCATTAAGGTATGTTTTTCAACAATCTTTTCACTCTTTCACTCAGATTATGCAGAAAAGTTTCTAGGTTTCATTGATTTGGGGATTTTTGAAAAAGGGGTTGGGAAAGTTGGTTTATGTCAAGATTTGTTCAAATTTTTTATTGGGCTCTATCCTATTTTTCTTGTTTGTGTCTGTGTTAGCCCCATGTGGCAATTCTAACTTGTATTTAGGCAGAATTTCACATGATCATGCATTGCCCACATGCTAAGTAAAGTGTTGCATATCATGTGTTTGATAAAATGCTCAAGTGGGATTTTTGAGTTGTTTTGGACTCCAATGAGTTCCAAATTTTGGGATTACTCATGATTGTATTTGCATAACATTTTTTAATCATTGGGTGTGTGTTTTACACACTTTGACCCACTTGTGCCCATACATGCCTTACCATGTACACCTCATGCACACAAATACACAATTGTCATTTTTTTTTTTTGCATTTTAATGATGATTACATGTTTTAGAACTCATAGCATGTTCATTTGACACTGTTGTGTTCTATTTTAAGTGTTGTGCCTCTGTTTTGGACTAACTTGACACTAATCAAGTTTTTGCTCTTGTTTGTGTGTTTCTGCACTTCTTTTCTCTATTGTGTGTTTATGTGTGCAAATGTCTCCATTTAAGAAGTTAGCTGTGAAAGGAGGTAGCAGCAAAGGAAAAGAGCCAATGATTGATGTTGATAACCGCTCTCCAAAGCCAAAGAGGACTCGATCACCAATAGGAGTTTTTGATCCTGATAAGTTTAGATCCTATGCTGCATTTCATTTTAGAGAAGCTTCACTTTCGTTGAAAGGGTTGTTATGCATGTGTCTCTTCTTGAAACAAAAATCCCTAAATGGTTTGCCACCAAGGATTGGAACTACCTACTTTCCAATCTTGAAGATGCATACGAGAACATGGTGAAAGAGTTCTATGCTAATGCTATTCTAGAAGAGGATGAGCTCAAATGTTGGATCAAGGGAAAGAGTTTCTTAGTAACACTAGTTTATCTGGAAAAGATCCTACACATCAACCGGCCAATGTTTACTAAACCACTGGTATATGATGATTTGAATCCGGATGAGGATGTTCTTCAAGAAGCCTTAGGAGATAACTTGGAGTTCTCATCCAATGGGAAATCAGTAAGTATGGCATCCCTATCTCCTGAATTGAGGCTTCTCACGACAATCATATTTCACAACCTATATCCTTTGTCAAGCACCGGGTACATGAATCTCGATCGAGCGTTATTCCTGCATGATCTGATCACTGACGAGGAGATTGATGTATGCTCTCACATTTTCCACATCTTGGCAAAAACAGCTGAACGGACTGCTTCAAGGAACTGTCTTCCCTTCTGCCACCTTATCTCAAAGATTTTGAAGCTCAAAGGCGTGCATCCTTCAAAAGATGAGTACCCATACCCACGACCAAATCCAATAGACATCCGCACTCTCCATGCCAGTATAAGTCACATCAAAAAGAGCACTAAGCAAGAGAGCCATGCTACTCCGGGAAGTTCAAGCTCTACCTTCCATGCTTATGATGAAAAGCTAGACAACATCATGGCCACTCTCCAAGAGATTAATACCAAAATATCCGGACTAGCTACCATCATGCACTCCCAAGACATTCGCTTTGACACAAAGTTCACATCTCTCCAGACTCAGTTGGACCAAATTCAGAGGAAGCTAGAAGAACATGGAGACTAGCTATTCCATGACAGAAAAGGGGAGATGGTCATTGATAGGGGGAGTGTAGTGATAGGGGGAGGAGAAGCTAGAAGAACGGCTGTTTGTTTACTTTTATTGATTTCCTTTAAAGCTTTAAGTACTTTGGTTTAATTTTCGTTTAATATTCAGTACTTTGTTTATATCACTGCTTTGTAGCATTTTTTTCATACTTTTAGATGTTCTTGAATTATCTTGAGTACTACACTCTTGTACCCTTGTAGGATCTTGTATCCTTGATGCAAATACTTTGTGTATTTTGCATTGGTTGTGTGTTGGACATGCAATTGATCCTCGGATTGGTCTTAATTGCATTGTGTGTCCAGATGATCATTTACTAGCTAAATGATCATTGTAGTCATTCTTTAATGACTGACCTTGTTTGATCAAGATATGCTTAATTGTTTATATAGTGCTTATTAACTTGATCGCACTTTACTTGCTCATATACGTACCATGTATTCAACTTGTCATAAGCTTAATGAAAGTTTTGGTTGTGTGCGAGTGTTTCAAGTTACAGGTATAAAAATGCAAGTGCTTCATAGCTTCTAGAATAGGTGTGAGTGAGTTTTGCCACTATTCCCAAACTCACGTTTAAGTCTAGTGTCTGTTTTAGGAGTTTTGTCACAGAATAGCCAAAGGGGGAGATTGTAAAGTAGTGATTTACAACTATTTTGTGTTGGCTTTAATTCCATGCCAAATTTTATTGTAATTTTTTTCAATCGTATGTACCCTGTATTTTATGTGAGATTTATTTGTAAAGGTTGTGTGTGAGAGAGAGAGTGTGTGAAGACTCAAGGCAAAGTGAAAAGCAAGAAGTTTTCGCGGGTTGCTCACGAGAAGCTTTCCCGCGAAGTGATGCATGTGTCCAGCACATAACTGGAATGCGAAGAGTTAGGACAGGATGGTGACAGCTAGTTTTCGCAAGTGTCTCGCGGGTAAGGCCTTCCTGCGAGATACCCGTGAAACATTCTGTTTTGCTATTTTGTCATATCTACTCCACTACATCCTCACCCACACTATATATACCATCATTACCCACAGATGTTGAGAAGTGCTTTTGAGAGAAAACCCTAGCCACAACCTTTGAAAGTTAGAGATTGTTATACACACAATTCTTTACACAATCCATTGTGATTTTTCCTCAACCCTTACCTCTCCATTTCCATATCCTTGAGAGGTTGATAGCCCAAACACTTACCACACCCATTCTGAGTGTCAAGTGAGGTTTTGTTGCTGCTGGGAAGCATTGGAAGAAGCCAAGCTTTGGCAGATGCAATCGGGCATAATGCGGGATCCAGAGAGCTAGACAAGACACGGTTCCGAGAAGCCTTGTTGGAGTAGGATCTTGGAGGGCTTAGGTGCAATGGGTAGATTAGGCTTGTAAAGTCTCTTGGTATTCGTGTATCCCAACTAATTGTCTAGTGGATCGATTTATCGCTTGGAGGGCGGCAAAGAGATTTTACGCCAAGTACTTCGGTTTCTCTTCGATGGCACATTGGCGTGTTATCTTGTGTTTGCATTCTTCTTTCCTACTCTTTTAGCTTTCATTTTACTGCTGTGTTTTAATGAATATGGCTTAGAGTAGTTGTATTGTTTATCCGCTCGCATTTACTCTATTCCGCACTTAGTATAAGTTAGAATAAAATCAATCGAGCTGTAATATTTAATTTGGGGATCTAAACAGCTCTTGTGTTTTAACACAAATCCGAGCTTTTAGTAATTGAGTGACACCGAGCTTGAAGATGATTCCGACAATGAGGATGATGGAATCTTAAATGCCTTCACTACCACTGTAAATCCTACTGAAGTGATTGTTGAAAATGTAGATGAAGAAGAGGAATTGGTGGAGTCTAAGTTTGAAAAGATGGATGAACAAGATGACATCCACACAGCCTATGCAAAGTTATACAAAGTCTCAAAAAAGCATGAGAAGTTGTATAGGTTGGCCACCAAGAAACTCAGTGAAGTAGAACTTGAACGAGAAGAAATTTCCACAAAGTTAGATGAAGCCAATCAGACCAGTGGAGCACTGAGATTTTAGAATAATTTCTTGGCTAAGAAGACCGAGAAGTTTAAGGCAGAATTGTTCCAAGTCAGAGCTCAGTTGGAAATGACTTCAAGTGCAAAGCTTGATGAGATGCTTAATCTTCAAAAATCTGCTTATGATCGAATCAATTTAGGGTATGATTTCTCTTCTCCTAGTATTGCCTCTGCTAGTACTACTATTTTTGTTCCTCCTAGTAATAATGTTGAATTTGAAAACAATAATGTGCAAAATGTGTTAGCTAGTGAGAACATAGACAAGAGTAAATCTATCTTAGGAGCACCCCCTAAGCTTGATAAGAAAGAGATTAAGAACCCTAGGGCTAAGAAGGGAAATACTTAAAAGCCCAAATAGAAAAAGCAGCATTTTTGTCATCACTGTGGAGCAGCTAGACATACTCGACCTAATTGCTATAAATGGTTAGCCACTCAACAGAGCAACAACATGATCGTATCAGGAAACCAAAATTAGTTCCATTCCTCCTTTGCTCCTCTTGGAGATCTTCTTAAAGCCTTCATGTTCCTTTCAAACTTGAACGGTTTCAATTCTTCCCCCTCACCGCCGGATCAAGGATTTGCTAAACGGAAAGGTTCTTCCAAGGTGTAGAAGGAAAAAGGCTCTAAGTGATTCTGTCACTGTTTCTTTTTCTCTCCTTCTTGTTTTTGTTTTTGCATTACTTGTGTGTTTTGTTTCCTGTTCTGAGTCAGTCTAGTTTTATGGATTTTTTTATTTAACACATTTTTGTTTGTTTTCTTTCAGTTTTACTTTACTTAGTTTTTCAAAAAAAAAAAATTTGAAAAATCAAAAAAATACAAAAACAGTGTGTGTTTGTGTACATTGGTACTTGTGTACCTTGGATGGCCATTGAAATAAAGTTTTCTAAACTTTGTATCTTTTGTAGCTTAGATGAGCATCTCTATGCACAACTAAGCAAGTGAGCTTTGTGGTCGTGTTTGTGATGAGTAAGATTAAGTAATCTCTTGTGCTTAACATTCATATCACTCTTTTTGACGGGAAGGACTAGAAAATCCTAAGAGAAAGGCATAAATAACCATCTCCTAAGAAAAAGGCATAGATAACCATCTCACCATTGTTGCCCACCAATCATGAAATGACATTTGTATACTTCAGTAAAGCAAAAGTGAAATGTCAAATGCTTAACATCATTGGTTATTTCTTTTCTATCTCTTATATGCCCACGCGTGGTTTGCTTAAAAGAAAAATAGGCAAAGAATAAAAAAAAGCAAAAAGAATCAAAATGCTTTATATATGATTGTAAGCGTGTATTCTAGGAGATGTGGGAGTTATAAGATGTACATCGAAGGTGATAGTCCCCATCAAACAGTTATGATTGTGTGTGAGTTATAGTGATTTTCTCACATCTCAAATTGTCATAACATGTAAACACTTATGCAATCTTGCAATGTTTTTCACACACAACACGTAATATTCTTTGCTACTTTTGATACATGTGTAGGTACAATGTGATTTGGCCATCACAAGGAATACATGTGTTAATGTATGCTCACTAAACTGTCTTAACTTGTTTTTGAAATATAAAATTGGTTAGACTTGTTTAGTGTGTGTGTGTGTGTGTGTGTGTGTGTGTGTGTGTGTTTTGGATCTATGTTGTAACGTCCCATCAGTTAAAAAAAAAAAGAAAAAAAAGAAAAGAAAAAGGAGAGGATCAGATTGTTTTAATCTCCCACGTGCCCCCCACCTAACCCCACTCCCCACCACTCATTTTCACCCACCTCTTTTTTCTCATTTGGCCGGCTCTCTCTTTTCTTTCTTTCATTTTCTTTCTTTTCTCTTTACTTAAACACACACACACTCACTTCCACACTCACCTGCCGACCTCCACTCCAAACCACACCATCTCATCATCATTTTTCCGGTAAGATCACCGGAAAAATACTTAGGAACCCCAAAGCATCTTCATCATTTTATTTGAGGTAAAAATTTCTAATCTTTTTGGTGGGTTTTACACTTTTGCTTGAGGTTATTTTTATCTAAGCTTTAATAATGATACCCATGTGATTTATGAGCATTGGAAGTGATATTTATGTGTTTTATGTATGGGTTTTGTATTGGTAGAATTATTTGATGAGTGGGTATATATTTTGTGCTATTGATGACTACTTAAGGTTTATGTATGGTGAAAAATTTAGGGGTTTTAAGTTATAACATGTGATGGTTGGTGAATTTAATTTTTCTATTGCCATTGGGTTTATTTGGAGTTAGTTGAGGTTCCAAATTTCTTATCTTAGAGGATATATTGATTTTGCTTTCATGGGTCTCTTAATGATGTAGTGTAAATTTTATGGAAAGTAGTCATAATGTTGGAGATGATGTTAAAGGGGTTAATTTTATAAATTGGAGTTTATGCCTTGTGAATTAATTTGTTGAGAAACTTTGGAAGTGGGATATATTATTATTGATGAGGTTAAATACTAGGCTTGCCTAATTAATTGATTATTTGGCAATTCCTAAATTGTGGCTAGATGCAATTTCAAGCTCTATACTTATTGTGATAAGTTTACTTGATATTGTTTAGGCTCTAGCTAATCTCCTTGGAGCTTGGAGAATTAGGATTTTGCGGTTGCGAGGTAAGTAGCTTTTTAATGGGATTTTGAAAAATAGTCATGTTGTATAAATGTTGTTTTTGGGTTAGACACGCTTTTGGAAACTACTTATGGAAACTATATTTTCCTAAAAACTATTGTTTCGTAACCTTAATATATATATATATATATATATATATATATATATATATATATATATGATTATATATGAAAAAGCATCATATTTGGTATTGCGTTTGGGGAAATGCATGAATTGTTGATTTGGAAAAATGAGCATCTTTTATTTAATCTTTGATAAGGAAATCTTGGATGTTATGGTATATTAGAAAATTTAAAGATGCTTATCTTGTCTTAGTACTTGGGAAATTGATAGAAAATCTGTTTGACAAGAATGAAGTTGAATCCTTACAAATTTTGTAGAAGTGAGATTATTTAAGGTTTTTTTTGAAACTACCTGGATATGAACTATGTGTTTCAAAGTAATGTAACCTGTGAGTTGTTTTAACACCATGCCATGTGTGATTTCCCGGTGATCACCCGATTTGGTTTCTGTAATCTTTGTGACAATGGAATCAAATCTAGGTCAGTGCCCTTCCACTTTGGATGACGTGTTCTTCCCTGCTGTCCATGGGAGAAGAGGTACCTTGATTGTGTGTGGGTGAGGCTGCTGTCTATGGGGCCAAGAGACCACATGCAAGAGAGGTCCTATTTGACGCGCTCTCTCTGCTGCCCATGGGGGGAGAGAAAAACCTTGAGGGTATGGGTGAGGCTACTGTCCATAGGGCCAAGAGTCTGCATACCAAAGAGGACAATATCATGCCAGTTGTGAATGGGTGGATCCCCTGACCGGTTTATGTGGTAGTATGGTATATTTATGATAAATTACCGTATGTTAGATTTTATGGCTTTGGAAATTATATGGTTAGTGCTCACAGATTATAGTATATAGTTTCAAGGTATTTACTTTGAGAAACTTTGTGTTTCATTATTAAATCATTCTTGTCATATTATTATTATTATTATTATTATTGAAGATGAAACTTGCATTTCCCCCACCCCCATTAAATATGCTACTTACTGGGCTCTGTCTCATCCCATTATTTTATAAACTTTTCAGAGTAGGCAACAATCTTTTGAGACAGCTTTTTGGTGGCTACTAGTAGTTAGACTAACTATTAATGGAGGCTGAACTTTTGTAATGGGTATATTAGATGGAGTACATCTTAGAATAGGCTTCACTCATTCTTTTGTATATTATAGTGGTTGTGATGTTATTTCCACTGATGGGACAAGTTGTTGATATGTAATTATTTATTCAGACTTCTATTATTTTGTGGCTAGTGGTCATTGTAATTAATGCTTAGAGCTCTGACTTACTCTGAGAGCATATTCAATGGAATTATAATGATAATTCTTGATATTAGAACTTGATATAATTTTTGTGAATTGGATTGTCAAAAAGGAAAGAAAGAAAAAAAAAATCTACAGGTACTTTGAGATGTGATTTCTCATGCCGTGGACCCTTTTGGGTTTGGGGCGTGACATATGTGCTTAACATTTTTCTTGTTGAGAGATGATTTTGAGAGCTTAAAATGTTGTTTGGATCTTTGGTTATGTAGCACGCTTGATTGCATTCATGTCTATATTTTTCTCTTCTTGAAAAACTATTTTTAAGCATCTCTATAGCTGTTGGACAACTCTCGATAGCTAGGCTATCTATTGAGCCCCTTCAGCTACTTTTTATCGCATTCTCGATAGCTGCTTGATCCATCGAGAAACTTTCTGGATGCTTGATAGATTCTCGATAGCTATTCGATCCATCAAGATCCTTTAGCTGTGGACACCTCTCGACAGATCATGGATAGCTCTTCGACAGATAATACATGCGTTTTTAAAGCTCGACACCTCTCGATCCAACGAGCTTTATGAATTTCTATATATACTCTTCAATGCGATTTTCTCTCATTTCTCCCCAATCTCTCTCGATAGAAAATCACTTTTCTCTCTCCCAAACACTTCTCACTTAACCTCTTCATCTTCCTTACTTATTCTTCGGTCTATTCATTGCATTTTTCACTGGTATGATCTCTTTTCTAGCCTTTAATCATACATTTCATGCATTCTGACCTAGATTTTGGGTTTTTTGAAAATTTTTGGGGTTTTTCGAAATTGATGAAGTTTTGGTGAAATTTTTGGGTTGGGTTATGCTTATATGATCCTAAATGTCATGCATTGCATCACACTTGCAATACAACTATATTTTCATGTATTATAGATGTGTGCTATATATGTTGATCTGCTATGTGTTGTTAGGTTTGGATTGGGCTGAGCCCATGGTTTTTTTTGGTTTGCATGTCACATGTTCATGCATTTTAATGCATACGTACTTTCATTTCTTTATATCTCTATATATTGATTTGTTTGGTGCTTTTCTGCATCTCTCTCTCTCTCTCTCTCGCTCTTTCGGTTAGTTGCATCATGGCACCTAAACGAAAATCCACTCCATCCTAGAACCCTCTTCATTCTAGGACATCCACTTCTTCGTTTGACCCCACTCCTTCTTCTATTCGATTTCGTGATGATAAAGCTCGAAAGGACTTTTCGAAGAACTTCTTTAGACGAGGCATTAATTCAGAACGCCAAGTCATCTTATTGGATTTCTCCGATACTGACCTTCCCACTATTATCTATAGTAGGGGTTGGGAGTCACTGTATGGCATCCAGGTCACGTGCCCTTCCATGATCGTACAGGAGTTTTACTCCAACATGCACGGATTTGATTACTTTATACCCTAGTTTGTCACTCGCGTTCGGGGTATACGCATTATAGTTACTCCAGATCTTATATCTGAGGTAATACACGTTCCTAGGGTAGTGCATCCTGACTACCCTGGTTGCGATCATCTGAGGACTGTGTCCAAAGATGAACTCTTGTTTCTCTTTTGTGAGACACCTTTGTCTTGGGGTGACCGTCAAAACACCCTTTGCTCGTACTTTGCAAAAGGTCCGAGATTCCTTAACATGGTGATGACATTCATTCTTTATCCCTTGTCTCACTATAACACTATCATAGAGCCTCGTGCTCGGTTTTTGTTGTCCCTCTTAAAGGACATTTCTATTGACTTCCCTTCTCACTTCATCCTATCCCTTACAAATGTCTATAGGGATACAGCGACCTGTGATAAACTCATTTTTCCTTCGGCTATCACGAGAATCATTCGCCATTTTTTTGTCCCCTGTCTCGTGTCTGATCACTTCTCTGTTATGGGTGCCATTGATGCCGCTACCATCTCGAGGCGGACACAGACTGAGATGGCAGCTCCTTCAGCTTCTACCTCTCCTTCCACCTCCACTCCTTCATCTTTTGTGAGCGGAATGACTCTTGAGGCCATCATGGCACAACTTATGTGCATGGATTCTTGCCTTGACACTCTCAATGATGAGTTGTGTCAGGTAAACACCTGTGTTGGTTGTATCGCAAGACGACAGGCTGTTATGAGAGTGACGATGGCTCCAACAGTGATGATGTTGATGAGGACGATGGTGCTAGCTTGCCCAGTGATGATGAGATGTCTACTTGATGCACTTATCCTTTGTCACTCGTGACAAAAAGGGGGAGTAGTTTTGATATGAGAGTAGTCAAATACATAGGGGGAGGGTTAGCATAGGAGTTTTTTGTGATAGGGGGAGTGTCTATGAGGGATGTAGTGAGGTTTTTATGTATTTTCTTTTCTTTCTTTTACATTTACCTCATGTATATTGGTCTTGTGACCATTTGACATACATTGTACTTATATTTGGGTTTATATATATTGATGTATGTTATTCGCCTATCTTTCCATATGTTGTTTCTTTTCTCTCTTTATGCACATGATTCTTTATATATTGTATGCAATCTATTGTTTTTGTTTCACACTAAGATGTCGTTATGAATTTTGTTTAAAGTGTTTCGGAAATACAGGTTGTCAAAGTCTTCTTGCCATAAACTCTCTTCTTGCAAAGTTTTTCAAGAGTTTGTGTTAGGATAGATTTTATTGTATTCAACAAGTGTGTATGAGTTGAGTGTTTTATGACTTCTCTCATATGTTCATTTTTTTGTTGTGGTTTTGTCACGGATTGCCAAAGAGGGAGATTGCTAGGACATATGTGAATCATGTTAGGAACATATGTTAATATTTTGTGTAATTGACTAATCCTTTGACAAAACACACTTTACTTGTAATTGGGTAGATCTAGGATGTGTTAAGGTTTCACGATCAAGTGTTAAAGTCATGCAAATTTGTCCAAGAAACAAGTGAAGAAGTGCTGGATTTTAATGCTCGACAGCTAGCTCGATAGATAAGCTATCTATCGAGGTTTATGAAAAACAGATTTTCAGCTTTGATTTTCATCCAATCCGTTTGTATATGTTTGGGCTTTCTTTTCTCACAACCCTAAACATATATAAGGATTGTTTTAAGGGCCATCAAAGGTTGCGCAAGTGTGAAGCAAAGTTGTGTTCTTGCAAATTGTGACCGGAGACAGAATTTTCCCTAGTACATCTTTCTTTTGAAGAAGCTACTGTGTTTGTACACCGTATTTGTACACCGTAGGGTTTTGTCACCAATAAGCTTCGTGATCTTCATCGTGTGATGAACTAAAAACTTTGCAGCCAACATCTTTCTCAAGTTGGTGAGTAAGCCACGTATTGGGATCCGTGCATCGAATTGGTTAGTCATGTATTGGGAGTCGTGCATTGAAAAGGAGAGATTGTCACTACAAAACAAGTCCAATTGGGTATTGGGGTAAGGTTTCAACTATAGATTGGTATAAGGTACTAGGATTCCTTTACTTGTAACCGCTTGTTGTGATAATAATGGATTCTCGGGGGTGGTGACCTTAAAATCACCTGGTGGGGTTTTTACTATGCAGGTTTTCTCCATTCGTAAACAAATCACCGTGTCAATTTAATTTCCACTGCATTTAGTTAATCGGTGATTTGTTTGTGCTACCACACGTATTGCATGCTAATTGAATTAATTAATTAACTTGGCTAATTAATTTGTTAATTCATCACTAGGGGTTAATACATTCTTGGCCTATCAAACTGTATGACCAGGCTTTACACATATACCAGATCAATTCTAAAAACACTTATTTTGAGTCACATATCACAAAAGAAAAGTTTATATAAAATAGAATAATTTCCTTAAATTAACAATTATTCCAAATATAAAGGCATATCAAATATCACAATATCGAATTCAAACATAAATCGAAGGATGCTTGACTCTCTTAGGGAACTAATAGGAACTGAGAAGTTTATATAAATATTTTACAATTCTTGAGTAAGTCTGAAAGCTCAATTTAAACCTTATGAAGAAACTCCCACGCTTTACCTTGCACCTTATGAAGAATCCAAAGTTTCTGTTTCCCAACTAAACTTTAATCTAAAAATTGTAATTGATGGGGTGAGCCACACATCCAATAAGCAATTATATACAATACACAGCAGAATAGAGTCAAGCAAAGCACGAGTATTTTGATTTTTCACAAACTCATTCAATGATATCAAATATAATTATTTCAAAACATATAGTGAACCACTTAGTACATATGTAATCAAATCTTGAAATCATATGAAAACACATACGGATAATTAATCAAAGCATAGTGTCACATATACACATACCAAATATTCTCACATACAATCCTGTAGAGGATACCAACATCGAACCCATGAGAAAACGTAAAAGTCATGTACATAATCAAACTGTGTAACCCGTGGCTTTATTCTAGCAAGTTTTGTAGTAATCCATGGCTTTATCTAGACAGCACACAGTGGCTTTGTTCTTAAATGTAATCCGTGCCTTTATAATCCCATAGTAAAAAAAAAATAAAATAAAATAAAATAAAAACAACAAAAAAAAAAACAAAAAAACAAAAAATGTAATCTATATAACCACCAAGAAAATGTAAAAGCCGTGTTGTTCTTGAATTAGGATTTGCAATCTAGGAGTTAATATATATATATATATATCTAACCCAATGAAGAACATAAAATCATCTACACAAATTAAGATTTATAGTGTAAAAAAATCCCCTTTTAAACAATCTACCCATCACTACCGATTCCATGATAAGGTTCTAACTTTTTAATTCTTTGATTCTAACAAATGAGAAATCATACCTGGAGTTCTTTGGTTGCCTCTTTAATTATCTCCAAGGAAAAATACACCTCTTAGCCTCTTAAGTGATGAAACCCTTCTTATGAAAACCCTAATTTATCTTTTTCCTCCACCTTATATTTAACACATCAGAGCTGTGGGCTTAGTGGGGTAGTACGTTGTAATTACTAACAAAAGAATACTTATGGCATATCAACTATGTATATTAAAAAAATATAAAAAAGCTCAAATAAAGATAAGGGGACTATTACACTAGGACGCCGAGAAAACAACTTTCAGGACCCTGATCGGAACTTTTATTATACTGTAATGCTTTTTGGCCTTAAAAATGTAGGAGTCATGTACCAATGTACCATGACAACCATCTTCCATGATATGATGCATCAAAAGATGGAGGATTATGTGGATACTATTGTGGTAAAATCAAAGACCAGGGCGGGACACTTCCAACTCTTTGAGTGAATCTTTGAAAGATGTAGAATGTACAAGCTGCACATGAACCCCCTGAAGTGTGCCTTTAGGGTATCTACTAGAAAATTCATAGGGTTCCTAGTGCATCACAAAGGTATAAGTGTAGATCCGGCCAAGGCCACTGTCATAGCAACCATGAAGAGGCCCACAATAGTCAAAGAACTCAAAAGTTTCTTTGGAATGGTCTCTTACATCAGAAAGTTTGTACCAAGTCTAGCCTCAGTTACAAGTGGATTATCCAAACTGTTGAAAAAAGGATCTGAGATCACTTGGGAAACTGAACAATAGGAATCCTTCTAAAGGATTCAATAGATCATGAAACATCTACCTACCCTATAAGCGCCAGTACGTGGGAGGCCTCTTTTATTATATTTGGCATCTAACTCCCATGCAATTGGAGCCTTGCTAGCTCAAGAAGATGATGAAAGAAATAAACAGCCCATTTATTATGTGAGTAGGGCTTTAAAGGATACGGAAACAAGGTATCCCAAGATAGAGAGAGCATATTTGGTTGCAATTTATGCATCTCAAAGGCTAAAACGATACTTCTTAGCCCATCAGATTCTCTAAGTGACAAAGTCTCACCCCATAAAAGCCCTCCTCCATCATCCCTTACTGACCAGAAGGGTGGCCCAATGGCTAGTACTACTCTCCCAATATGACATAGGATTAAAGAACCCTAAGGCTGTCAAGAGTCAGGCTATAGTAGATCTGCTAGCCCAGTTCCCCGGGGAAGAGGAGTGCCCATTAAGTGAGGAGATCCTAGGAGAAGTGGCGGTGGTAGAACTCCAAGGAAGGAAGTGGACCGTGAGGTTTGATGGGTCAGCAACGAAAACTTCAAATGGCATAGGAGTAGTACTAAGTTGTGAAGATGGGGACACTGTGCCATTTTCCTTCAAATTTAAGTTCCCTTGCTCAAACAACGCTACTAAGTCAGGCGCACTTGACAGGATTGGCCATAGTACTTGGCATAGGGATCAAGCACATGAAAGTGCTAGGAGATTCTAACCTTGTGGTCTCCCAAGTCAAAGGAGACTTTGCATTAAAGGAGCAAAGTCTGGCATCCTACCGAACTTGGGGGCAAAAGGTAGAAGGTAGGTTCCAAACCTTTAGTATGGAGTATGCCCAAAGGAGTCAAAATCGGTTCGCTAACATGCTGGCCACCCAAGTATCCCTAGTACCTTTCAAAGAAAATAGTACCCTAATAAGGGTAAATAAGCAACAAAGCTCTATCATAGAAACTCTCAAAAGGATATTCCCAGAGGAACCAATTGAAAAAGATTGGAAGAGTGTAATAAAGAAAGAAATGGGAAAATCAGAACATGGAGGAAGTATCAAAGAGTTAAAGGATTATACCTTAATAGAAAGGGAGCTATACAAGAGGTTGCCTGGAGGGATCCTATCCAAGTGTATCAGTGAAAAGGAAGGAAGGCTAAAACTGGAGAAACTGCACAAACAGACCTGTGCGGTCATAGAAAAGGTCAGTCTATATAGGAAGATGCAACACATAGGGTACTGTCGGTCCAACAAGAACGAAGACGCTGCCATTGTACAAGAAAGGTGTCAAAATTTCCAACTCTTAGTGAACAAAGAAGAAAGTTATGTAGTATTTGTTACGAAAGATTGGAGGACCCCGTTTATCGGATACCTAACTCAAGGGATCCTGCCAGCTAACAGGAAGCTAGCCTACCAACTCAAAACCTAGCTATTCGATTTTTCTGGCTATTCAAAAGAGGATACAACTAGGATCCCCTGAGATGCCTAGGGCCCAAGAAGGCCAGGGAAGCAATGAAGGAAGTTCATTTAGGAGAGTGTGGGAGTCACCAAAGAAAAAGGAGGTTCCATAAACAGCTACTATGATTGGGATATTATTGGCCTACAATGAAGAAAGATTCCGAGGAGTTGGTTAAGACATGTCATGAATGCCAAGTACTAGGGGATGCCATACACACTCACCTAAATGCACTACAAGATATAACTACCCTGTGGCCCTTCTGCACTTGGGGGCTTAACAACAGGACCCCATTTTTAAACAAGGATGTGAGGTGCCTACTAGAGAGGTACCACATCAAACACAAGAGATCCACACCTTATTCCCCCAAGGAAATGGCCAAGCCAAGGCAACCAATAGGGTGATACTAAAGATCCTGAAGAAGATGAAACATGAGTATGGGGGAAAGTGGAGCTCCCATCTAACAAATGTAGTCTGGGTATGTAGGAGCTCCCTGAAGACAACTACAGGATTTTCACCATTTTCACTTGTTTATGGTACAGAGTCGTCAACCCAGTAGAATTAACTATCCCTACACTAAGGGTGGTACTTGAGGAGATTTAAGGAGATGCAAATGACAAACATGCCAAGGAAGGGCTGGTGGACTTGGAAGGATTAGAGGAGAAACAAGAAGTTGCAAGGAGGCAGAGTTAAAGGTACCAGCAGAAAATGGCCAAGGCGTATGAGCAAGTTGTCCACCCGAGGATCAATGCAGAAGGACAGCTAATATTGAGGGTAGTAGAACATGTGAAGAAGAATATCCCAGGGCCCTCAAAGTTCACTCCAAAATGGGAAGGCCCCTATATTGTTAAGGAAGCCCATGACTGTGGATATTATTACCTAGAAAGGATGGATGGGACCTCTGGCAGATCCCATAAATGGAAAATGGTTGAAGCAGTACTACGTGTGAATTTCTAAGTACCCTAGGCACCTTCTACCACCCTCATTTTGTCAAGTACTTCTATCATCCTTTATTTTACTAGGCACTATCATCCTTTTTTTAATTGTCGTACGTTTGTTTTACCAAGTACTTTATTCAATACCCTTTTTATGATCTATCTGAAAGAGCCACTCTGTAGTTGGCCCATTCCTTTTGCAAACAAATCTTCAAATCATTATAATGAATTACAATGAAGTTTTGCTTTTGAAAAAAAGAAAAGATTTTTTGAGTAAGACATGATTATGCTTGAAGTAATCATTTAAACACACACAGCATATGTATATGTATTATGTAGCTATGACTATGCTTGAAGTTATCACATATATGCCATGGCCTAAGTCTGGCCAAGATCCCATTTGAGTACTTGGGTCAGTACATAATTTAAAGCAGAATTTTTCCTAGTACATGACCCAAGACTTCCCCAGAACGATTCAAGTGCATGGCCTAGGACTTAGGAAGGGACCAAGGTTCCTATGTATCTAGCCCAGGACTTGTCACAAAAATGCCCACCTAGTCCATGACCCAGGACTTGGATGAGAATAAATCTCCAAAGTACCTAGCTCAGGACCTGTGTATGAGCAAATTCACTAAGTACCGAGACCAGGACCTACCACTGAATAAATTTTCAGGAACCATGGTCCAGAACTTAGTCCCCAAAAGAGAGAGAGAGAGAAACTAAGGCATGAGACCAGCCAACAAAAAGCCTTCTTAAGGAACTATAGGGGTAGAGGAAGTAGCTGAGGAAGAGAGGGCCTACTGTTTCCTGGTTTTCAAGTCCTACAACACCTTATAGGCATGAACCAAAGCCTCTTCAGCAACAGCAATCTCAGCATCAAGGTCCTTGGTAAAATTCCTCTAAAAAAGGGCATGAGCTGCTGACCGAAGATACTCCAACAAGAAAGAAAAGTTGAATCTTGCCTCCATGAGATCCTACACCACCCTTCTCCACTCCAGGGGTCTCTCCTTAAATAAAGAGTCAAGTAGGGTGTTCTTCAACGAAACCAACACAGCACATAAGAGCTCCATCGAAGTGTTCCTCAAGAATACACCTCCTCTAAACCCACTGGTGAAATCCCCGTGGACTCTGAATAATCCCTCCAGGAGTGGCAAGCCTTCAGCAGGCACAAAAAATCGAAGGAAGTTAGCGTAGGGTGGTCCAAAATGATGGAAGTGACTTGTAGGAGGGCTTTTGAACTCCAGAGAATCAAAATTGTTCAGGAAGGCAGGAAGCCCTAAGTTAGGATATGTGACAATTATCTCTGAGGTTTCCTCCATTGTTGTATCTTTCTTCTCAAGAAATGAAAAACCACTAGGCCTTAGGGTGGTCTGGGAGGTCCCAGTTTGAACCTCAACAACTTGAGTAGTTGGGAGGGGTCCCTTAGCTCCTTCAGTAGTCATAGGCTCGGGCTCCTTGGTTCTCATCTCAACATCTGCAGGATTGATGAAGTCATGAATAAGGAAAAACACATAAGGCAAAAGAGAAAGAGGAAGAAGGAAAGATAAAGGCTAAGTACCAGTTTCCTGCACAGGGACTTCCTCCTAGACCTGGGTCACTATCTCAACCACCATGGGAGATCCACCTACTTGCCCTTCTAGTTTCTCAAAAGGCTTTACAGAAGAGCACATGACATGGTGAAGGAAAGGAGAAGAAATCCTAGGAAAATCACCAAAGGAAGAAAGGGACAAAGATGGTTGTTACATGATTGAAGCCTAAGAAAAGAGAGAAAGAGACAGAATCACAAAAGGGGGGAAACGCACCTTCAGAGGCTTCTGTCTCCAAAGTAAAATCAATTATTTCAGTCTCAAGGATGATCTGAGGACTAACTCGGTCTTGGAGAAGAAAGGCAATGTTAAAAATAAATAAATAAATAAAATAAAATAAAAATAAAAAGAAGAAGAAGATAAACAATATAGATATGTGTGAATTTAGGAAAGAATGAATGGTAAGATAAGGCCTACCAGTTCTTGTAGATGAAGTTGTAGCCCTAATAGACTTCTTAACCACCATAAACTCAGGAGTTTGCTTAGCATCCACAGTTCTTGCTGGACTGGGAGTCTATCCAGACATGGGATCCTTGGGATCGTAGGACTGAGTAGCTCCAGGATCCTGGGCAACCAAAGGAATGAAAGCCTATAGAGACTTGGTATCCTTGACCACATCAAGAGCCTGTTCGGTTTCCTTATCCACTTCTTTACTTGGGACTTCCTCTTCCACATCAAAAGTGGTTAAGGGCTGTGATGCCACCACCTCCTCTTGCAAAACACCACCAACTACATGGGGAGGCACTTCTACCCGCAAAGGAAGGGAAGACAAGAAGAATGCCAGGCAACTTAATAGAAGGAAGAGGTAGGTTCTAAAGAGAAGAGACAAAGAAAGAAGAAGGGAAGGATGAAAAAAGGTTATATCATATCATCACCAAAGGAAAGGCTTTTCGCTCTCTTGGGATCAAACTTACGCTTAGACTGCAAAATGAAAGCCCACTCATGAGTAAGGGAAAAATAAACTACAAAGTAAAAAGGAAAGAAGAAAAGGATCAGCTAAAGAAAAAAGGATGAGAGAAGAAGGAATGATGTCTTGCTCTTCTCTCTCTCTACAGGATCTACAGTAGCCTTCTGCTTACTACAAGTATGCCCAAAAGTCCCTGGGGAGATTGAGGAATAATGGCAGAGGACCTCGAAGAACCTTGGGCTAAAGAAGTAATAGCTACAGAAGAAACCCCGAACCCACAGGAGTCTGAAGGATAGAAGTCTCTACCTTAGTCTTCACTCTGATATTTGGAATAGGAGGATGGCTAAGCTCTTTCCCAACAGCAGAAGAGCCCACTTCCCAGGGTCCTCAGGGACAATAAGCTGCTTGCGAGCTGAAGCAGTCTTTCTCTTTTTGGTACCTTGGCCAGCTTTAGTACCCTCAACACCCTCCTCAGCCTCAGATTTCTTACCGGCATCCTTCTTGCCTTTCTTCTCCTTACCCTTGCCAATAGGAGTTGTAGTACCTATCTCTTCAACAACCCCTCTCTTAATCGGTACACCGGTGGAAGAGCCAATACTCAAATCACTCCCTGGCCAAGAAGCAGGGAAGTCATTGGCATAGGATACCCAACCACCCCTAGTAGCAGGCCACTCCAAGGTACGCTCTCTTGTTCTTAAATTCTGAACTTTATATAGTACATGTTATCAATTGCGAATGAAGTAGATCTGTTAATTTTTCTGCTGCATATGTTTTGTATGAGATACAAACCATGTTTTTTCAACAGGTTCCACCCAAAAAAAATGCATGCAGACCGTGAAAACTTAATCACGTGACATCTTTCAATCCGATGGTTTGATTTGGGAATTGGGAATACCGTCATGATCATTAGAGTCTCAAGATCATTTTTATGATATGCAATGAATGAATTAATGCATGTAATGCAACTCTAAATTTTGGGTATGTGAATGGTCACTCTAGCCATCTTCCAAGATTAAATTATGAATGCAAAATCGAGTGTCTACAGAATTCCCCTCATTGACTGAGCTTTTAAAGTAAATGTCAATGTAAAACACAGACACTGATTTTAGCAGCCATGATTTAATCAAGGTTGATCTTTCAAAGATTACCTAGCCCTAGAACCTAAAACCTTAGGACATAGAACTAGTGTTTTGCTGTTTTGAAAAATGAGAATTATGAATACTTAATCTACTTGATGATTGATAAACCTAAATTAAATCTTGAAATTTGAGGTGACTAAGAGACTTCTCTATCTCAGTCTAGATCTAGAGTGATTAAGAGGCTTATCTATCTCAATCTCCATATAGAGGGCAACTAAGAGGTTTCTCTATCTTGATCTAAATGAGAGGTAACCAAGAGGCTTCTCTATCTCGGAACCTAAGACAATTGAGAGGCTTCTCTATTTCAATCTAAAATTGTGACGACCAAAAGGCTTCTCTATCTCAATCTGAATTGAAGGTAACCAAGAGGCTTCTTTACTTGGTTTGAACGTAGGGTGATTGAGAGGCTTCTCTATCTCAATCTAAAACTGGAGGCGACTGAGAGGCTTCTCTATCTTGATCTAAATAGAAGGTAACCAAGAGGCTTCTCTATCTTGGGAACCTGAGGTGATTGAGAGGCTTCTCTATCTTAATCTGAAACTAGAGGCGACCAAGAGGCTTCTCTATGTTGATCTGAATGGAAGGTAACTAAGAGGCTTCTCTATCTTGGAACCTGAGGTGATTGAGAGGCTTCTCTATCTCAATTTGAAACTGTGGGTGACCAAGAGGCTTCTCTATCTTAATTTGAATGGAAGGTAACCAAGAGGCTTCTCTATCTTGGAACCTAAGGCAATTTAGAGGCTTCTCTATCTCAATCTAAAACTAGGGGCATCCAAGAGGTTTTTCTATCTTGATCTGAATGGAAGGTGACTAAGAGACTTCTCTATCTTGGTCTAGATGCTTCTTTATCTTGGTCTGAATTTGGGCTTTGCCTGCAAAAGACCAAATTCCAGGATTATATTTTAAATGACTAGTGATTTAATGTTCCATCATTTTAAGATGTTTTTTTTTTTTTTTTTTTAAATATATATATATTTTTTTTAAGAATTGAATTTCCTCTTCAAAAGGAAAAATCATTGATTTTTACGAAGTCCTTTGAAATTTTTTCATCATTTATTTTTTGAAATTTGTTCATGGAGATTTGTCCTTTGAAGATTTGTTCAGGAGATTTTTCCTTTTATGGAGATGTGTTCATGGAGATTTATCCATTAAAGATTTATTTAGGAGATTTTTCATTTTTGAAATTTTTTTTAAGAGATTTATAGTTTTGAAATTTTGTTAGGATATTTGTCCTTTAAAAATTGAAGCTCAGGAGATTTTTCCTCATTTAATTTCCTGCTAGAAAAACAGGAGTTGATTTCTAGTCAGTTAACTTGTATAACTTATGAACTACCACTCTTTGATCTTGGCATTTGATGACTTTGATATGTGTGGACTTATTCTTGTAAAAGCTTGATCCAAAAAGGTTTAGAGTTTACCTAATGAAGCTTTGTGATGCAATGGTTTGAATTTACCTAACAAGTTTTGACATGGGTGATCTTACCTAAATGAGGCATAGATGAATTCCCCTAGTTTGCAAATTAAAGCATGATTTTGAAAACCTTGACTTTTGAGGAAAAAAAATAATTTCTTCTTCTTTTATTTTATTTTATTATTTTTTTTTTTTTTTCAAAATGGAAGAGGCATGGCCGAATGCCCCTAGTTTAGAAATGGATGCATGATTTTTTGGAACTCTTGATTTTTTTTTTTTGAAAAGATGATGATGATGATGATCTTTTTTCTTCTTCTTCTTTTTTTTTTTTTTTTTGAAAATGAATGAGTCATGGTCGAATACCTCTAGTTTGCAAATTGATGCATGACTTTTGAAAACCTTAATATTTGAAGAAAAAATAATAATTTTTTTTTTTTTAGCGGATGAGGCATGGCCGAATGCCCCTAGTTTAGAAATGGATGCATGATTTTTGGAAATGTTTATTTTTTATTTTATTTTTATTGAAAATGATGATGATGATGATCTTTTTTAAATTAAAAAAAAAAAAAATGAGTGAGGCATGGCCAAATGCCCCTAGTTTGTGAATTGATGCATGATTTTCGAAAGCCTTGATTTTTTTTTTTTTTTTTTTTTTTTTGAAAAGATGCTGATGATGATCTCTTTTTTTTTTTTTTGAAAATGAATGAGGCATGGCCGAATGCCCCTAGTTCAACAATCAATGTGAATTTTGAAAATCTTATTGTGTAGGGACCTTCAATAAAGAAAAATTTGAGTAAAACAGGATCAAAATCACAAAACTAGGCAAAACAAGGGCTGCTGAAATGATGTGTCAATCGGCACTGTTGGAGTGCCGACTGGCACATCACTAGCCTTCTCCAGTTGTCACATTTTCAACCTTTTTTCTAGGACATATGGTAGCATCTAAATTGAAGATTGATGGTAAACTTTGAATAGATGAAAGATCCATGTCTACCTCCTGCAAAAGATTCTTTCTATAAGCTTGTTAGTAATCAGTTATTATGAAAATGTTTTGGGCCAATGCCCCTACTTTAGACATGCTTGCACAGAAAATTGATGATATGCTTAATGCAAAAAAAATGCTCCTAGCCAAAATTCACACAAAGAAATATCTTGATTTTGAGCCTTTGAAATTTTTTTTTTTTTTTTTGAGTGACTATGACCGGGCCTTTGGAAAGGTTGCCTACATACCTCTCTCATATTGGATCAGGTCTAGACGTAGTTCAGAAAAAAAAATTTTGAGTAATGATTTTTTTTTTTTTTGAAAATTTTGAAATAAAGATTTTTGTTTTTTGGTAACTGGGACTGAGCCTTTGAAAAGGCTGCCTACGTACCTCTCTCATAGAGGATCAGGTCCAAACATAGTTCGAAAAAAGTTTTGAAAAATGAAATTTTGAAAAATCTTCTTTTTTGAAATGAAGTTTCTTTTTGGGTGATTGTGACCAGGCCTTTGAAAAGGCTACCTATGTACCTCTCTCATAAAGGATCAAGTCCAGACGTAGTTTGAAAAAAAAAAATTTTGAAAAATGAATTTTTGAAAAATCATTTTTTTTTTTTTGAAATGAAGTTTCTTTTTGGGTGATTGTGACTAGGCCTTTGAAAAGGTTGCCTACGTACCTCGTTCATAAAGGGGTCCAGACGTAGTTCGAAAAAAAGTTTTGAAAAATGAAGGTTTTTTGAAATGAGTCTCTTTTTTTTTTTTTTTTTTTGAAAAAAGGAATTTAGTTAGAATGAGACTTTTTGAAATTTTATCTTTTTCAAATGAACAAAAGGTGATCCTTTGAACACCCTCTTTGACCAATCATAATGCTCAATTGTTAACTCGATCTCATTGGCTAGGAAGGATTTGGAATCATTAAAAACATGTAATCAAATTTGCTTCTTCATTTTGAAAATTTTTAGATTAAGTCTTCAAAAACAATCAAAGAAATTAAATGCTTGGGAATCACATATGTTGGGAACAAGCAAGGAAAAAATCCCAAGTTTGAAGATTTGAAAATTTTTGAGAATTTGGAAATTTGTTCTCTTGAGAGTTATTTTTTGTTGGAAGCAAACAAAGGGAGTGTTTGGAGCTTAGAAAAAAATTTTAAGTCACTTGAGAATTTGTGAAATTTTTTCTTTTAAAGATATCAACCAATGGGGTTTGATAATCTTGAGTAGTTTTCCTTCTTAATCCAAGAGAAAATATTATCAGAGCTAAATGTGTGCTTTCAATCAGCAGGACTTCAAAGAGGACTTCACTTAAAGGTTGTAATGTAGGCCGGGTTTGGGTTATTGAAAGGAAGGATATAAACGGCTCAAACCCCTTATGATATTTCCCCAAGTATGCAATACTTTAAATTCAAACACTGGAAGAGTTTTTTCACATATTCTATTATTGACTCTTGTGCTAAAATCCTTGTCACTTTTATCATCTTCATTAATTCCTTTCATTTGGTCTTGATTTTTTTTAGATTTACAACTTCCTCTTTTTGGTCTTCTTAGCATCCTATCTTGTAGTCAGATCACTCACTCTCACCTTTTTTTTTTGGTCATTTTTTGAAAGATTTTTTTTTTTGCCCTAATTTTTGCCTAGACTGCCCTTTTTGGTTTTCAACCTAGCAAGCTCTCTCCTTTTTTTTCTTTTTCTTTTTTGCTCTAATTTTTGCCTAGACCATCCTTTCAAGTTTTCAGCCTAGTGAGCTTTTTTTTTTGGAATGTTATTGGCTTTCACTCTACTGCATTTTTTTTTTCTTTCAATTCGATAGACTTCCATCTTTCTTGGATGAATTTGTATTTCTCCTTGATACCCTCTTGTCCTTTCTAATGCACTTTCATTTTTCTTGACTTGATTGAACACACTTTTTTTTATGAAATGTATCTTACTTTTTCTTTTCTTCATCTTCCTCAATTTGATCAAATTTCTTCTCTTGATGAATCTTCTTCTCAACTTGAACGCTCTTTCATGGAATCTCATGTCCCTTGTGTCTTTTGATGAATCAGTATTCTCTCACAACTTGATGAAAATTCTTGCATTCACTTCTCTTTTTTTTTTTTTCTTTTTTTTTTTTTTTTCACAATTTGATGCTTTCTCAAAATCTCCTTAATGCATTTCTTTCCTTTCTAGCTTGATGGAGTGAATTATCCCTTTCTTTGATGAACTCTCTCTTTTCTGAACTTGATGAACTCTTCATCGGTCTCATTGTCTCATTGTCTTCATTGAGGACCTTACCAAGTGGTGCTGAATCGATAAGGTTAATACTTCCTCATCTTGAGATTTAAGCATGAATACTTAATTTTCCCAACTAAGGTTTAAGTTTTTAGTGGGTTCATTGAAAAACAGGCTAACCGTTTAAAGGATCAAGTTGGCTAGCAATGGATAATTATTGTAATAGGTGTCAAGGAATAGTGTAGGTTACCAAAGGCGGCCTCCTATCCCTAGTGATGCTTTATTGTAAGCACGGTGACTTAAACTCTTTTAATAAATTATTCTTGGAATAGAATTATAAATGCTCCAACAATGTGAAAAATTCTATAGAGATTGGGATTGAGTGTATGTGGTTTGAGGAATTTGGATGAATGGATGAATTTCTTTGATTGCCTTTTAGCACTCTTTCTTATCATATTTTGAATGTTTAGCAAAAGTCCTTACATGCATTGAATGAAGTTAAATTCCTCATTGGCACAAATTGATTGGTAGAGCAATTAATCATCATGATTTGGAAGAAGCTTTGTCAAATGGATCATCTTGTATTCTCTTGAAAAGAAGGCTTTTAATAAAATTTTGGAGTCTTTGAAAGGAAGGTTTTGGAAAACTCTTAGAGTCTTTAAAAAAAAAAAAAAAAAAAAACTTTTTAGAGAAAGGTTACACGTTCATCATTCAATATAGAAAACTATTCAATCATTCATGTACGTCCAATAAAAATTGTAAACAAACAAGCGTTAATAGCAGGTTGTATATGCCACATGGGTCCCACGATATTCATACGAAAAAGAATTTATCACGCCATGATAGATATACTCATATACGTTAATGGCATCAGCAACAGTTATTGAATAAAATTCAACAACCATACCCAATTGCCAACTCTATCCAAGCAGTGCAAAACGAAATGCTCACGCTTGACTGATATTCCCCACTGTGAGCGACCGCAAAGGAGTGCTCTCAAAAAAAGAGATTTGAGTGTTTTAAACACCTCTCTTTGGGTGAGTGTGTGAAGTCGCCACTTATTCTTTATACAAAAAATAATAATAATAAAATAAATAAATACAATTATATATCCAAAATACCTCAAATGTCGTTAATTAATTAAAAAAAGGTACAAATTGGTATAATAACCTTACAAGGCTTTGGTCCTAATTACAATCTATGCAAAAGTTACAAAATTTTTATCCTAGTTACAATCTACCAAAACTAAAGACAAAACACTAATCTACTAACCAAAATCCTAAGTTCGAGGGCTAGGTTACGGAATGGGAAGGTGTTAGGCACCCATAGCGCACAAACAGAGTTTGGTCTTCTTGACTCTAATGACCATTATATACCCTTTTGTATGACAATGAATGATATGCTATGATACATGTAACAAACACTTTATTTGACAAAATAACTTTTGTCACGCCCCGAACCCAAGTATAAAGACAAGCATGTGACAACTGCCGCACGCTTATAAAGTAAGAACCCTACAAGTGTGCAAGGCCTTCTTAGCAACTAAAATTTATCCTCAAAAATTAAATCAAATAAATCCAAAAAACCTCAACAATTTCTTATGAAATAGATCTCTAATAATTTTATAGGAACAAAATCCAAACCTCATGTACATAATGCCAATTGGCCAAAAATATAAAACTATTAGAAGACCATCCAATCCCAAAATCACTAAGCTTCTTTTCCTGCTCACAACACAACATCAAAACTCCCAAAACTTGCTATTATCACAATCTGAAACTAGAAGGGAAAAAGGGGCGTGAGTTGACAACTCAATAAGTAACCAAAATCCTAATAAGTTCTATCAAGCAATAGATCTGTAAAGTAATAAGATGTAATATGGGTCTTCAAAAGTTATAACATACTATGTGTTTTCAAAATAACTGAAGAAGATTCATAGTCTTAAAATAATATGTTACACAAAGATCACATATTTTAATCTTACAAATATATCATAGATGGTTTAGAAAATAGTCAGTTTTCCATATACGAAAGGCTATAACTTACAATGGGTTCCAAAACACATAAGTAGTTTTAGTGACTCAAAATAGTTCAATTACATCAAATATTCCCAGATCACATATGTAGTTTTAAGGACTTCAAACGTAATTCATATTCTTAACAATCTTATGACTATGGTCATGCTATATCCCCGTGACTGGGCATCAGAGTACCAATGAATAACCCCCATTGGTTTGGGTATCAGAATAACCCCCATTGGCTGGGTATCACAGTACCAACGAATAACCCCCATTGGTTTGGGTATCAGAGTACCAAGGAATAACCCCCATTAGTTTGGGTATCAGAATCAATTCATAGTCAGATTGTCCATAATCATATATATGAAATCATAGTTTCTAACAAAAATATATCTTATTCAAATACATATATATAATCATATATTCAACATTCAAATATATTTGTGATATTTCTATGCTCTTTACTTTAAATCAATATAGCTAAAAAAAAAAAAACAATTAAATTAAATAAATCTTATATTCAATGCTCATATATATTTGTGAAAATTCTCTATTCTTTACTTTGAACTAGTATAGTTAAAAACCGCTAAATAAAATACATCATATATTCAGTAATTAGATATATTTGTGATAATTCTTTACTTGAAATCAGTAATACAATAGAAATAAAATTGTAACAACTATAAACAATTTTCAGTAGTTACAATACGCAAAATAAAACCAATTAGGTTAAGGTTACTTACTTCCAAGAGCCATAACAAAGTGACACCAAAATTAGGAGTTCAACCTAAACTTGGGCAAGCCAAGACTGTCGATGCAATCCTTTTTCAATTCTGAATAAAAAGCTAATGCAGAGGGTCAGTAAATGGGCAAGGCCTAGAGTTGAAACTCGAGGACAAGCGATTGTAATTTTCTGCACCCTTATTCCAGTGATGGCACACTATAATATCTACGAAAGTTTGGTGCCCAAATACTGATCCCATAAGCCAGATCTCATACAATCACATCTCTTCCATTTCACAAAGGTTATCCCGGGACTTGAATGGGTTGTCAAACATATCACGCTAAACACTATCTGATTAGACCACTCCAAGAAAATGATTTCATATTCCAACAACCATTATTTTATTCACCATCCTCTTAGAAAACATATCCAGGCTTTTGAGAAAGTGACAACAAGAGAGAGGGTTGTATAGCCAAGAAGTGGTTCAATAGAAATTTTAATCAAGAATGTTAACTAAGAACAAGGAGTTAAATAGTTCGGCCGGTATATATGGATTGGCTAGGGTTTTTTTTTTTTTGACATAATGTGTATGTATATATATTGCTAACCCCAAAATCAAAATTACTAAGCTACCCTTAAAAAAAAAAAAAAAAAAAAAAAAACTCCTTTTTATTTATTTAATTTTTTTTTTTTGGAACCGGGTATTACAACTTTAAATAAATTCGCCTTATGAATATGACCTCTTCTCAAAGAAAAGTCAGATCTTTTTTGTAAGGTTGAGAAAAATGAAATTTGATGAATAAAAATCAAATATGTTTTGTAAAGGATAAAAAAAATAATAAAATGAAGATTTTGTTCAGAAAAATCAAATCTGTTTTTTGTAAAGTTAAAAAATTGAGATTTGATAGGTAAAAATCAGATCTGTTATTTGTAAAGGGTAAAAAGAAAGATTTTATTATGAAAAATCACATCTGTTTTTTTGTAAAGGGTAAAAAGAAAGATTTTGTTAAGAAAAATCAGAACTTTTTTTTTTTGTAAAGTAAAAAATGAAATTTTTAAAAGAGTACTCATATTGATAATTTAAATCTATTATGCATGCATCACATTTAAAAAAAAAAAAAAAAAATTGACCTAACTATTAATTCATTCTTTAAAATTCAAAATCTGCAGCTTTTTATTTAAGAAGAAAAATATTTCAAAAAAATTTTCAAATTTGTATTTAATGAAAATACAGATCTGTTTTTTACTTGAAAAATTTTCAGATTTGTATTTAGTGAAAATACATATCTGTTTTTTACTCAAAATATTTTCAGATCAGTATTTGGTGAAAATACAGATCTGTTTTTTTTTTTGAAAAATTTTTAGATCTGTATTTAGTGAAAATACAGATCTGCTTTTTACTCAAAAAAAATTTCAGATCTATATTTGGTGAAAATACAGATCTGTTTTTATTTTTAAAAAAATGTTTCGGTGATTAATGGCAGATTTTGAAATCAAAGAAGAATTAAAACATGTTAATCAACTAAAGGACATGTCAAAGAAAATTCTAACTAAACATATGAACATGGAAAATATGATTTATGAACAAGATCATGATTAAATCAAACATATATTAAGTGTTGGAAAATTTAGACCCCGGTTGATAAAATTAACAAATTTTCAATCCAAGTTGTTAATTACATTTATTATGAATAAACCTTGTTAAAAAAAACTAGCATCAATATCATGTCAATATCATGCACAGCGGAAAATTAAATAAGACAATATATGATGACCCAGGAAAACCAATGAAACAAACTAGTTTCACAAAAAAAAAAAAAACTCTGGGTGGAAACCTTCCCAAAAAGCAATCCACTATAATAAAGAGAAGTTTCAAATCTAGTACAAAACCTTTGTCCCTAGACTCTACAATCCCCGTAGATGAACTTACAATAGAAACCTTCTACCGCTTCAGAACTTCTGAACTCTTCAATATATGAATGCGACTCTTTTGCACGGATCCCAATACATGACTAACCAAAGATGCACAACTCCTAGTACATGACTAACTCAACAACTTCAAGAAGACTGTTGGCTACAAAGTTCTTCACTTCATCAACAATGAAGATCAAAAAGCACTTGATTACAAAACCCTAAGGCGCAAAGACGCAGTAGCTTCTTTCAGAGAGAATAAGGTCCTCAGTCACTTTTTGCATGTGTTCTCCCTTGTATTCTCTTATGTGATGGCTTTTAAAATAAACCTTATATATGTCTAGGGTTGTGAGAAAAGAAACTCTACACATACATGTCAGCATGGGCCAAAAATCAGATCTGGAAATTTTGATTTTGTAGATCTCGATAGATACAACTGTCGAGCTTTGAATAATTAAACCTCGATAGATACATCTGTCAAGCTTTAATGAACAGAACTTCTTCACTTGATTCTTGGACGTATTTGCATGGCTTCAATACTTGGACTTGAACTCTTGTTCCTGGAAGTATTAAATGCATCCTAGATCTACCCAATTACAAGTAAAGTTCGTTTTGTCAAAGGATTAGCCAATTCTAAATGACATATGTTCATAACATGTTCCACATACGTCCTAACAATCTCCCCCTTTGGCAATCTGTGACAAAACCACAACAAACAAATGAAATATGAGAGAAGTCATAAATCACTCAACTCATAATCAATTGTTGAATACAATAAAATCTACACTAACACAAACTTTTGAAAAATTTTGCAAGAAGAGAGTTCATGGCATGGAAGATTTTGACAACCTATATTTCTGAAACACTTTAAATAAAACTCATCAAGGCATCTAAGTGTGAAATAGAAATAAAAGATTGCATACAATAATAAGAAACATGTGTATAAAGAGAGAAAAGAAACAACACATGGAGAGATAGTTGAAGAAGACATACATCATCATATATATATATATATATATATATATATCAAAGATAAGTGAAAGTTCAAAAACGTGTATAAACACCTTTGAACGTTTAGACCCCCAAATTACAACTTAACCAATTCAAGCAATATGTCAAACAACTAGTGTGCGGAAACTTAACATATGCTATAATATGGAATTGGTAAAAACTATCTAAGCCAAAACAAAATATAATCCACAGCAGATAATAAAAAGGCAAAGATAGAGAGGAAGGAAGATGCAAACACAAAGACAACACGCGATGTGTTATCGAAGAGGAAACCGAAGCCCTCGGCGTAAAACCTCTCCGCCGCCCTCCAAGCGGTAAACAATCCACTAGAAAATACAGTTGGGATACATGGACAGCAGTAGACCCTCCAAGCCTAATCTACCCAGTGCACCTAAGCCCTCCAAGCTTCTTGCTCCAACGAGGTTGCGCAGAACCTTTTTCTTTTCTAGCTTCCCGGATTCCGCTACTAGACCGTAGCATCAACCAATGAATATTGGTTCCTTCCTAACTGCTTCCCAGAACAACAAACAACCCTCTCACAGTAATGGATATGGTGAGAACAAGGTTATGGTAAAAAGGCCTCTCAAGGATTTGGCAATGGAGAGGAAGAGAGATGAGGAATTTGAAGAGACTCTAATGTATAGATTGTGGGTGAATCAATCTTGTTTTTCTTTAGGGTTTCTCTCTCAAAATTCTCTCTGGAAGCTCTCTCACAATCGTGGGTAAAAGGGGTATTTATACTAGAGTGGGAGAGGAATGTGAAACGTCAGGTTTTACAAAATAGGGGTGGCTCGCGGCTTGACCTCGCGGCTTGACTAAGTCGCGAGATCCAGTCGCAAGATAACCGTATGGCCAGTTGTCCTGTTTTGTCCTGTAGTGCTCCAGCTTGCATGACTGTTCACCTTCCAGCATGCTTGGCACGTGTGCTGCGTCTGGCGGCTTGCAGCCGCGAGTCACTCGCGAGTCCCAGCCGCAAGTCTCTGTTTTCTTGCACACTCTTGAGCAATCTTCACTCTATCTCACTCACTACCCTTACATCAAACCCACCTAAATACAGGGTTACTAAATGCTGAATTACAAGCAAATTTGGCACGGAATAAAGCCAATTAGATGGTTGAATAAATTCAACCTTACAATAAGCACAATGTATGTAAACATGGTCACAAGATCAGTGCACAAGAAGTTAAAAGAAGGTCCTAAAACAACAAGGAGGTAAACACTCCCCCTAACAAGATGAAACACAACTCCCCCATACAAAAGCATGTATTTCTCCCCTTAACATGTAGAATCTTAAAAAGAAACCATATTTTCTCCCTCTTTTTGTCATGATTGACAAAGGGTATAAGAAGCTATAAAACTTCACCCAAGAAACATAAAGATGATCAAGGGGGCACAAGGAATCCATATAAATGCATGAATGTAATGAAACAAGATGCTATGGATGACAAGATAAGAGAAAGATGAAAAGCATGAGAAAAACAATGATGCATGCAAGAGGGTCCCAACATATCGAGAAGCTGTCAAGAATCTATCAGCCAGACATAAGGTTTCTTGATGGATTGAGAAGCTGTCGAAAAGCTATTGAGACAAAGTCCAGAAAGCTCGATAGATCGAGAGTCCGTTAACTTCTATCGAGACAAGAAGAAAGAGAGGCTTGATAGAAGTGAATCTATTGAGGATCTATCGAGAAGCTATCGAGCTTGATAAAAAGGAGTTTTTCAAAGAGGAGAAAAACACACAAATGAATGCAATCAAGAAAGCTTGATAGGCCAAAAACGTATTAACCCCTTGTGATAAATTAACCAATTAATTTAGCCAAGTGAATTAATTAAGTTAATTACATGCAAAGCACATGGTAGCATAAACAAATCACCAAATAACTAAATATGCAGCGGAAAATAAATTTGACACGGTGATTTGTTTACGAATGGGAAAAACCTACACGGCAAAAACCCCACCGGGTGATTTTAAGGTCACCACTCCCGAAATTCCACTATTATCACAACAAGTGGTTACAAGTAAAGGAATCTCAGTACCTTATACCAACCTACAGTTGAACCCTTACCCCAATACCCAATTGGACTTGCTCTGTAGTGACAATTTCTCCTTTTGATGCACGGCTCCCAAGTATGTGACTAACCAATTGCGCGGATCCCAGTACGCGACTTCAATCACCAACTAGAGAAGGTTGTCGGTTGCAAAGTTCTTCAATTCATCCACACGACGAAGATCAAGAAGATGCTTGGTCACAAAACCCTATGATGCACAAACACAGCAACTTCTTCAGAAGAGATGAACTAGGGCAAAACTTTGTCTTCGGTCATAATTTGCTTGAACAGACTTTTCTCAAAGCTTGTGCAACTTGTGAACTCTATGACAGTCCTTGAAATAATCCTTTTATATGTCTAGGGTTAGGAGAAAAGAAGTCCCAAAGACACATTCATGGATTCCAAGAAAACATATCAGAATTTCTGATTCTTTCTTAAACCTCAACAAATAGGAGGTGTCGAGTAGGTGTCGAGCACATGGGCTGAACAACTTCTTAAACCTCGACATATGCTAGCTGTCGAGCTTTAATGAACTTGCACTTCTCAACTTGTTTCTTGGACAGACTTGATGATTTCAACACTTGATCTTGAAACACAGTTTCTTGAAGTATTAAAAACACCTAGATCTACCCAATTACAAGTGCATTTTGTCAAAGGATTAGCTAATTACATAAAATAGTGACATATGTTCCTAACAAGTGAATCACATATGTCCTAACAAAGCTACTTGACCAAAGATCTAAACAACATTTTAAGCTTTCAAAAACATCTCTCAACAAGAAAAATGTAAAGCATTTAGATCCAAAAAACACACACACACACACTAAATAAGTCTAACCAATTTTATATTTCAAAAATAAGTCAAAACAGTTTAGTGTGTACACATTAACACATGTATCCATTGTGATGGTCAAATCACATTGTACCTACACGTGTACCAAAAGTAGCAAAGAATTTTGATTATCGTGTGTGAAAAACATCGCAAGATTTCATAAGTGTCTCATGTTATGACGATTTGAGATATGAGAAAATCAATTTAACTCACACACAATCATAACTACTTAATTGGGACTATCACCTTCGAGGTACATCCTATAACTCTCACATCTCCCAAAAACATGCTTGCAACCATATTTAAAAGCATTTTGATTCTTTTTGCTTTTGATTTTTCTTTGCATATTTTTTTTTTTTGAGCATATCATGCATGGGCATATAAGAGAGAGAGAGAAGAAATACCCAATTATGTTAAACTTTAACATTGCACTTTTGCTATGCCGAAGCATATAGATGTTATTTCATGATTGGCAGCTAATAGTGGTAAGATGGATATTTATGCCCTTCTCTTAGGATTTTTTAGTCCTTCCTGTCAAAAAGAGTGATATAAGTGTTAAGCACAAGAGATTTCATCCAAATAAGAACAAATCCCCAAAACCTAGAACAAATCGTGATATGATGGGGATTTTTTAGTTCTACAGGGAATATGAGCTCTCCTGCAGATAAGAACAAATCCCCAAAACCTAGAACCAGACAGTCTTATGCTGCTCACCAATCCCTCCTCCCTCTAGTAGATTTCACCCTTGTCCCTCTTTCAACTCACCTACCTTCCCTTCAAACAGACCCTAAGAAAGACCCCCATTGACTTGCAATCCGAACCCCTTCCAACCACTCTCCCCAAGCTCCACTCCAATAACCAAATAGTCATATGCCTTGCCCTCAACTCCTCCCTTAAAAACACCATTCAACATAATTGCATCCTCTTTTCCCCTTTTAGCCTCTCCCTCTAACCAATCAAAGAATAGACCCTCTACCTCTCAAGAAGCCCAAGCCTAAGCCCCAAAAGAAGATCACAGTATTGAACTCCCAAAAGATTCCTGGAATTTTATTTTATGGATTGAACGAGAATACCAGCACATAAAAGACACCCTCTCCTTAGTCAGTTAGCTCATGCCTCAAGGATGGGAACACCCTAAGATAGAAACCTTAAAGACCCAGACATTTTATGAGTTTATTCTAGTTGATACAGACTCAATTTTAGTAACACATATGCCTTGTTCCCAAGACCCAAACAGAATTGGCTACTCGAAAGTTGTCATAAAACAGATCCTTACCCCCTCCCAATGGAGAGCACAACCCTGGATTATCAAGAACTTTTCTCAAACCTTTGAGCCTCAGTTTTATAATTATTATGACTATATGGAAGCTTGGGATGGGTTCCTTTTACTTCAAAACAATATTTACAAACATACTTGGTTTTTCTGATTTGATATGTATAGAAAGAAAGACATGATGATACCAAGATGGTTCATTGACTAGTGGAGTTCTTATGGTCCTGAAGCGATGATTCTCCCTCCTGATCTCTTAAAAGCCTATGAGACTTTCAAGAAAGAACCAAACATACCGCACCTTAAAGATTTCCCACATCTTTTGCAGTTCTTTTACAGGTTTCCAGATCTCCCATGGATCATCAGATGGGAATACAAGATAGAAAAGCATCCCCAGTATCCTTTTCCCATGCTCACCAGAAAGTTTAAATTAAAATGGTGGAAGAAGTTTAATTTTGATCATATTTTCCAAGAATTACAGAAATAGACCTCTTCCTCCCAAACAGAAAATTCTAATTTCCTTATAGAAAAGAGTCAAGTCCAGTGCCAGCTTGCCTCCGTCTCAGACAGAACCCAGCTTAAAAAGCAATTGCTTGAAGCTGCATCACAAATTTCGAATGATGAAGATAACACAGTAATGGAATCCTCCTCTCCAAATTATAGGACTCACCCAAAAGCATTTCAAGATTCTCAAGATCCCTATGACATATGACAGAAAAAACAGAATAATAGCTCACTCAGATAGACCCTTCAGAGATAGATTACTATTCACAAGCACGAAATAGACAACCTAGACAAATCAGACAGATATTCCTGACAGATATTTCTGACAGAGCACTATTCACTTGCATGCTTCAGACAGACTATTCAGATAGATCTAGAAAAATTAGATAGATATTCTTGACAGATTACTATTCACCAGCACACGTCTGACAAATTCCTAGACAGATTTATTAGAAGCTACTTTATGATATTCTACAACTTTTAAGTCTCCACCGATAGATTAATTTGAGTTAGCTAACTCAGGTTACTTTGAAGACTTACTATGGTTCACTTCATCTATAAAAGAGACAGACTAAGAAGACAGAAGAAAAGCTTCTAAAGTTCCAAGTTTTAAAAAAGCCTTTGTAATAGCCTTCCCTCTCCCTTAGAAAGACTTCCCCTCTTCTAATCTTGTAACCTTTCTCTTCAGACAGTTTTATTTTGTAATCTTGTAACTCTTCAGACAGTGTTTTATTTTCAAGCTTGTATCGAAGACAGAAGTTTTTTTTCAAGTTTTATTAAAGACATAAGTTTTTATTCAAGTAAGATTTTACAAGTTTCATTTTTCATATTCCATATTCAGTTTTTACTTATTTTGAATATATCTATTTTGCTATTTTCTTCTTTATCATCTATTTTATCATTGTTTATGCTTCTATATTACTGCTGTGATCTGATACCATTGACTACCCAGGAGAGAGCACAGCAGCAATATGGAAGCATAAACAATGATAAAATAAATGATAAAGAAGAAAATAGCAAAATAGATATATTCAAAATAAGTTAAAATGGAGTATGTAATATGAAAACAGAAACTTGTAAAATCTTACTTGAATAAAAACTTCTATCTTTGATAATACTTGAAAACAAACTTCTGTCTTTGATACAAGCTTAGAAAATAAAATTATCTGAAGAGTTACAAGATTACTAAATAAAACTGTCTTAGAAACTGAAATGTTACAAGATTCTGTCTGAAGGGAAGAGTTACAAGATTACAAGAGGGGAAGTCTTTCTAAGGGAGAAGGAAGGCTATTAGGCTATTTCAAAGACTTTTCTAAAACTTGGAACTTTAGAAGCTTGTCTTCTGTCTTCGTAGTCCTTCTCTTTTATAGATGCAGTGAACCATGGTAAATTAACCTGAGTAGGTAGAGTTAACTCAAGTTAAACTGTCGGTGGAAACTTATAGAATATTACTATTAATGAATAGTGGTCTGTCTGGGAATCTATAGGTCTCTTTTAACGCATGCTAGTGAGTAGTAGTGACCTGTGAACATCTGTCTGTATATGTCTGGACTATCTTGGATCTGTCTGGAAGCTATTCACTCATGCTGGTGAATAGTGATCTGTACTGGTGAATAGTGATTTGTTATATTTATCTGTCTATCAATCTGTATCCGCGTATTTATCATAATCTAGCAGATCAGAGTTATCCTCATACTGCTCATGCTCATGAACTACTCCATAATTACTACATAGGACGCAGTATGAAATAGGAAGATAAATAGGTACATGATCCTTTGCCGTCATTATTCTAGGATCCTTAGTAATCTTTCTTATCCCAAAAAGCCTCCTTACGAAAGGTCTTGGACCATATACGACTATCCTGTTAGTGTAACTCTATAAGTGGAAGCCTCTGTCTAATTCTTTCTGTATTTCATAAATCTTGTTACTCATGAAATTATACCATTCTTGAGCCAGAGCATCCGGATCATCAAGTGATAAATAAGTATCTTCTGTATACCAGCTGTATTCAGGGATACAACCCCAATCATGGATAAGGACCAAAATGTGTGCTGGCCAAGCTTCTATATAATAGCTATTATCCCAAGCTGGAAGAGTTCTCCAGATAGTGATCTTCATATAATTATGTCCTCCAATCTGTGCGGCTACTTCTTGGATGACTTTGGGAAATAAATTAATCTGAATTTCAAAAGTCATGATTAATTTGCTAATAAACCCTGCTTCTAGCATTTCAGATAACCATAAAGGATCACGAATTACTGGATCTTTTGTCTCTGTATTGATAAGTAAGCCCGGATAAGGATTGTATCTATCTCCTGTTCCTTCATAAACTCTATCTGCTTCTCCAAAACTTTCATACCATGTAGCTTTATGAGATAGCCATATGTCGTCTATCATGAATACATTGCCTCTGCTAGCAACGTATCCTGAAGGGATATTGTCTCTATCAAGACGCCTTCATGCTTATCCGAAATCCTTACTGAAGGCTTTTGGAATTGTTTGGGTTGCACCGCTGGTGCCTTGCCCTTTCCTTTCATCTCTACCTGGGAGGTTCTTTTACTCATAGTAGTCTGCAATTGGGTTTTGGGAAAAGGATTATGTCTTGAAATATTATTTTAAGAATAATATTTTCATGCAAAGCTTCTTTCAAATTCATTTTTAAAATCCTTTTACCAATGTCTTTCTGTGAAATTTCTTTAAAATGCTTTATAAGAAAATCATTTTTAAAATTTAAAGTATATATAAGAAAACAAACTTTTCCCTGTACACCTTTGTGCTCTTGCTGAGTAGTAGTAGTATTAGAGTAGTCATGATGAAGTCTGTCAAAGTGAGTGGAATTCAAAAACTTTTCAATATCTGCCATAATTCTATCCATGTATGTATTACTATATATCTCATTCTGCAAGAAAATGTGAAATAAAGTTTCTCCATAAAGTCTTTCTTCAACTACTATAATAGTCTGGGGAAAATCTGTCAAAAGCTTATGATTAACTTTTCCTGTAAATAAATTAAATCTGTCTTTGTTCAAGAAATTACCACAATTAATGTTTTCTTTAATGATCAATAAAGGAGAATCTGTCAAGGCTTCTTTTATTAAAACTGCTTTTAATAAAACATATGTTATATGAGCATTTAAGGATACTATAAAGGGTGCAAGTATATCATCTATTATAATTTTGTTTGATACATCTATCAGACTGTCAATCCATTCATATTGACTAAAAGAGATTATAAGCATAGTTCCATCTTTTATCTCTTTTCCACCAAATTCTTCTTCACAAGGTGTTTAGACTATATGTCAGTGTCTTTGCCAAAAAAGCAATGGGGGAATAAGAACAAATCTCTGTCTCTTTATCTTGTTTGGATTTCTTTTTGTCATTTTTTGTCAATTGGTAATCTAGTAATATTTCTATCTTTAAAGATGACAAACTTCTTTCAGTTCTATAGATTCTTTCTTTATTAATATCTTTTAGGATAGTGACTTTTTTCGAAGAATGATTTTTTTTTTTCAGGACAGGTGGTAAAATGAATCTAAAGAATATATCTTTTCCCAACACTTTAGTTTTAATTCCTTCATCTGTCACTAAAAAGGAGTAAAGTAAAGCCATAAAGGGATTTTTTAAGATAACTTTTAAAGAGAGGTCTTTTAAAATAGGTTTAAAACATATGTGATCATTAGGTAGTTTATAATTAAGTATTTGAGTTAATCTTTCAGATGATATTTCATAATACTTTAAAGATATTAATCTTTCCTGCATACAATTCATGTTATCAGCATCTGAATCTGTTAAAGCGACTTCTGCCAAAGAAAACTTTTTATTAATAATTCCTGTATCCCTTTTTTGAAAAATAAATCTATCAATTAAACTCAAAAAATTTTGTCTCTTGCTATCAAATTTATTAATATCTGTAACTTCTTTATCAGTAGGATGATCAAGGGAGTCTGTCATAGGATCAGAAAATACTTTTAAATTTATTATTTCTGCAATATTTTGTTTATCTATGTGTGTGGAATTATCTTCTTTAATTTCTTTAATTTCTTGTTTTACCATTTTTGCTTATGTCATTAAATCTTGTTGTGTTACTGGTTTTATATCTATGCCAATTTGTTTCTTTTTTTGTCTTTTCTTTCTTATCTTTTCCTTTCTTAGCTTTTTCACATTTCGTAACATGGTGTCCATATTTCCTACACTTAATAAAAGCAATAGGAATTTATATAGAATCTTTCAATTTTAGCAAATAGTTTTTTTTGTCTTTTAGATGATTGGGTGGATTATTTATCAATTTCATTATTATGTCTTTTTGTTTCCTTTTTCTTTTATAAATTTTAAGTGGGTTGGTTGATTTTAATTCTTCCTTTTTCATTATTTGGTCTATTTCTTTTTGCTTAACATTAAATATTTCCATTAATTCATTTATTATGTCTTTCTCAAATTCTAATTTACTTATTCATTTTACATTTGTATTATGTCTGTCACATTGTTTTTTTAGTATGCCCATATTCTTTACATTTATGACAAATAATATTTCTAATATGTGTGTCAAGTTTCTCATTATCTGATAACTCAGTAATCTCTAAAATTGTTATGTCCTTTTTCATTTCTTTTATCTCTATTGGTGAATTTAAAATTTCTATCTTTTTAGCCAATTCTACTAAACTATTTTCTCGGGTATAATCCATAGTTTTTTCAATTGATTTTAGTCTTTCATCAATTTCTTCTTTAAAACTATTACTCTTTTTGGAACTATCATCTTTTTTCTTTTTTGTTGACTACTTTTATCAAGTCATCATTTTCTTTTTCTTTCTCATTCCTTATCATGTTTCTTTCTTTGTCTTTGTCTATGTCTCTTTCTATGCTAAACTCTTTATGTAGAGTTTCGTTTGGGTTGTTAGCCTTTTGTCTTTCAAAGTCTCTTACTTTGTCTATGTCTTTTCCTATATCTAACTTGTTCTTTTGTATTATAGTACTAGGATTCTTTTGTATTGTTTCTATTATGTCATCTTTCCTATTATTATTTTCTTGGCTTTCTATAGAACTTCTTACTACATGACTATAGTCTTTCTTTTCTATCAGAGTGGTCTCTAGAGTTTTTAAATTATTTCTCCCGTCATCTTTTCTACATGTAATATTTATGAATTTGTCAGTGCTTACTAAACTACTACTTTTTCTATCATGCCAATTATCTATCACTAAAGATGATCTTTGATGGGGTTCAAAGTTTCTTTCTTGTTCTGAATTTAAAGCTTTAATTTTTTCATAAAGGTCCAAAAAACTGTCTATTCTATTATCTCTATCATTTTTTCTTTCTACAGTGGTGGATCTTTCAATGGCTTCTAAAGATTCCAATTTTTTACTAATCCTATCTAAGAAACTATTATTGTGTCTATCAGTTTGTCTGTTGATTTTATCCCTTGTGTATGTACTCCAATTATTTGTACTATTATAATTATGATTATCCATATCACTGTCAGAATCAGAATCAGTTTCATAATCCATATTATCATTTAACCAACTATTGTCTATATCTCTTATGCTATAACCTTCATCATAATCTATATCATCATAGTCCATGTTTCTAATTAGTGTGTGCCTATCCTAAGTGTGAACAAGCAAACAGAAGATGAGCTAATAAACGTATTTATTCTATTTCCAAGCAATTAATAATTACTGGCGCAACTATTACTAAACATTGGTATCCTTGTTATTGGGACCACCTCCTCGAGAAACTCCATTACAAGACCACCCAAACACACGTCTGTCCATCAACTAACAAAAACGGGCTAACCAACGCGAAACTATGGTTTGCCAACAAGTCTTAAGGCTGACCAATGCGAAACTATGTTTCTAATTATTATTATTATTATTATTATTAAAGGGCATGTTTTGGTTCCTAAACCCAAAAGGTAGAAGGATTCAGGCCTAAAGAGCCCAGCACAATGAATTTTTAGAGAGCGGGCTAGAAACTAAGCTTCAATGAGTTGGACAATAATCATAATGGGTTGAAGATGACAAGAAAGCAAAGATAAACAAGTTTTGTACAAAGAAAATCTTCCTCGGCAAAGTCCGAGGAGAGCAGATCATGTATAGGCCTCTTTTCAATGTGATTACAAGTTTAGTTCTTATTGGTACAGTGTTTTTTCTATAGATTCTCCGATCCTCCTTCATAATTAGGGCCTTTCTTCTTTATATTACCCTCCTTGCATCATCCCCACCCTCCACGTGTAGATTAAGCTCCTGTCTTTTATCATTGTCCCATCAATACCTTCCTAAAGTCTTTGGGAATAGCTGTAAGGTTGAATATCACTGTTCAGGTATCACCTCCACTTTAATGCGGCCAGAGAGTTAGCTGCAGAGCTTTTAATGCAGTGGTAGTAGCTTTCCCTTAGATATTTCTTATCTTCCCCTTGTCTTATTCCTTCCTGATACTTATCCTTACCATTAGAACTGCCCAAAATGTTGCTCTTGATAGCATGTCATCCTTTCTAACCTTTGCTCTGTTAAGCCAAGGAGGCATTTATCCTCAAACCACCTTCCTAAACCCTCATGACCAAACACCTTCCTCCATTCACTAGCCCACACTTCTACATTAACGTTTACCTATCATCGGACTACTAACTGTCCTCGGACAGGGCCCACGGCCCAATATATATTTCTAGGCCTATCATCCCTACAATAGCCCCTCGAAATTCTCCTCTTTTTCTTCTTTGGAAAAAAGGAGGATTTCGATATTACAATTACCCTACTCTTACCATACGTCACCTCTATTTGCGTAGATGTCTTTTCAACTGCCCAAAGCACACCCTGATGTTTCGGCATTCGGGACACGCCTTCATTTAATTTCTACTTCTCCATGTTCCCCACGTTCTACGGTACGATGTAGATCCAATGGCTGGGGATTTTACGGGAACTTGAGTGGGAGTTTTCCTACTTGCTTTTCCTTCTCATATATATATATATATATATATATATATATATATATATATATATATATATATATATATATTGCTTAAAGACTTTGACTACTTCACTTTTTGCACTCTCAAATATCAAGACCTAGTCCGAGGAGCCCTTCTTCACTTCCGTAAGTCATCTTTAGCATTCTCTTCTTTTTATCTTCTCTTTCTCTCTTCTGTCTCTTCTTATTCCTTTCGTTATTTCTTCCAAATGGGTAGATTCACCTACTTAGTAGATACTCTAGAGGGTATAGAGAGCTTCAAAGCTCAATATCGAATCCCACAAGGGGTTTTGATTAGGTATTGTAAATAGGGGGAATGGCATGCCCGAAGGCAGGAGGGAGAAGTAGTAATCCCTATGATCGCTGTTAAGGACATATTTTGTGTAATTGGCTAATCCTTTGACAGAACGCACTTTATTTGTATTTGGGTAGATCTAGGATGTGTTTAATACTTCAAGAAACATGTTGTTCAAGTCTAGTATTAAAGCCATGAAGATTCGACCAAGAAACAAGTGAAGAAAAGCTGTTCACTAAAGCTGGACAGATAGCTCGACAGTTGCTCGACAGATAGCTATCTATCGAGGTTTAATAAGGCTCGATAGATACTAACTATCGAGGTATCTATTAAGGTTATGGGATTTCAAATTTTCAGATCTGATTTTCGGCCCATGCTTATGTATTTGTGTAGGGTTTATTTTCTCACAACCCTAGACATATATAAGGCTTATTTTAGAGGCCGTCACAAATGAGAATACAAGGAGAACATATGCAAAAGGTGACCAATGCCTTATTCTCTCTAAAAGAAGCTACTGTGTCTTTGCACCTTAGGGTTTTGTAACCAAGTGCTTCTTGATCTTCATTATTGATGAAGTGAAGAACTTTGCAGCCAACATCTTCTTCAAGTTGGTAAGTTAGTCACGTACTGGGAGCCGTGCATCATTGGTTAGTCACATACTGGGATCCATGTAAAAAGGGTTCGTATATTGAAGTGTTCAGAGGTTCTAAAGTGGTAGAAGGTTTCTGCTATGAGTTCATCTACGGGGATTGTAAAGTCTAGGGACAAAGGTTTTGTACTAGATCTAAAACTTCTCTTTACTATAGTGGATTGCTTTTTGGGAAGGTTTCCCCCCAGGTTTTTTACTGTGAAACTAGGTTGTTTCATTGGTTTTCCTGGGTTATCATATCTTGTCTTATTTACTTTTCCGCTGCATGATTTTGACATGATATTGATGTTTATTTGTTTTAACAAGTTTTATTCATAATAAATCTAATTAACAACTTGGGTTTAAAACTTGTTAATTCTATCAATCAAGGTCTAAATTTCCCAACAATCGCCTTTATAGAGGGAGGGATGAGAATCCCTATGGGTAGAATAACTAGGGATTATTTAATTACTCATAGACTCTCTCCCACCCAGTGTGCTCCCAATATGTTTAGGATTTTAGCTAGCGTTGATGCCCTTAACGAAAAGATGGGTGTGAACCTTACCCATCATGACGTTAATTGGATTTACAATCGTCATAAACTAACAGGGCAAGGGTATTACCTAAAAACCAGAGTCCTTGCAATTAGGCTCATATCGTGTCTCCCTAAATCTAAAAAGGGCATGAATAAGGACTTCTTAATCATCTTCAGGGAGTGACATGATGGGCTCCATTGTCCAACTAGAGAAGGGACACCAGGTGCAGTACTTTAGGTCTAGGTTTATGATTCTAACAATAATCTCTCTTTTTTTTCTCTTTTTTTTTTTTTTTTTTTTTTTTTTTTAACATTCCCTTCACTCAATCTTTATAATTGTATTCGTAATTTTGTTGTGTTGATTTCTGATAATAATTTTGTGTTAATGGCTTCGTAGATAAGCACTCTGCCATTCCAAACTTTAGCCTAATCAACGAGCCAGACCTTACAAAAATACTCAAGGCCGAGATATTCGTCCACAAAGATGGGCAATTAAGAGCTACTTATCTCATCCTCGGCTACAATCCTCTATCATCCAGTTTCCAGGCGCCCAAATACATGATCAAGGTGAAGGACCATCATTTGCACCTGATTAACGTTGTTGTACCTAGTTTTCTCAACCCAGGACCAGCTCTAGAAGGTGTACAACAAGTGGAACTACCCTTCCAATACACTGCCGAGGACAAGGCAACCGCTTCCCAACCTGCGATCAAGGAAGAAGAAGAATTGGTGGAAGTCTCAGACTCCGAAGACGACTTCGAGGTCTTTAACTAGACCCAATCTCCAGAAGCCCTAACTAGTGACTTTAGTCATCTCCCTCCAACCTAAGTAAGCCATAACCAAGGAGTTTCCACTATTCCAAACGCCATGGTGATACAGCGGAAGACAAGATCAAGTCTTCTTGACCTGTTGGAGTCCCATGTTGGGGGCAATGTGCCGAAAAAGGCAATCCAGGCTAAGCCCCCCACTCCTCCTTCTATCTAAGCTCCTCTACCCAACCCTGCTGACAAGAAGAGGAAATGAGAACAGAAGGGTAAGGGGGTGAGGGAGGAAGGAAAAGGCCTTCCTTCCAAGGAAAATGAGCCCCAAAGAGGGACCAAGCTCGCCAAGACAACATAAACAAGGTCCTCTAGTGAAGGAGCCATTGTGGACTGAAGGCGTGACCGCCAAGTTGAAGTTCCAGCCTGGAATCCCTCCATGGTGTTAGATAGAGCTCCCTTACCCAGCGATGCTTCCTTTCGGGATTTTCAGCATGGGAAGGCCAGATACATGGCCAACGTCGTGGAGCAAGCCCTCATGTTGCCTACTGACATGGCCGACCTCAGGTCCATGAAGGAACACAAAGCGTTTCTTAGTCTAAAGAGGGACCTCGCATTGGTAAGTCTCATAATTGGGATTTAAAAAAAAAAAAAAAAATTTAAGGTCATTATTGTTTTTCTCTAATTATTATAATTCTTCCCTGATAGGCCATTCAAGCTGCGCACAGGGCTAAGGAACTAGTGAATATCTCCCATAGGAAAATGAAGGAGGAGGAAGGAAGGCACATTGCTGCTATGGACGCCTTTAATGTGGTCGAGAGGAGGATTCAAGAGCTGAAGAATAAACTAATCGAGGTTGATGAGGAGAAGAAAAATGCTGATGTGCCCTGTACGTGGTTGAGAAGTAACGAGAAGCTCATTGTAAACAGCTTCGCCAGACTGAGGAGCAGCTAACTACAGCTAAGGAGCGGCTATCTGCAGCTAAGGAGCAGATAGGGACCTTAAAGAAGAAGCTGGAAAAGGTAGAGAAGCCTGCTGAGAAAGCTGAACAGGATGGCTACAAGGTGGGGGTAGCTGAGGCTGAAGAAGCCCTCAGGGTTGAAGTCTCGGGGGTATGTAGGACCTATTGCCTCCAAGTGTGGAACGAGACCCTCAACCAATCTAAGGTTGAGGCCTCCTCTACCCTTAGGAGAGTAGAGAATGTCTACTTCCCTCTTGCCATCCACGCATCCAGTTTACTAGGCTCCAAGACTAACACTATTTCCAAAGAGGCAGATTGTGACAAGGACAGCCCTACCAGGATCCTCCCCTCCTCTAAGAGTCCTCCCAAGGAAGCAAAGCAAGTTTGTTTCCATGTAACTGTTACTTACATTTTCAAAGTATGTACTCATGTTGCCCTTTTCGAGGCTTTATCTAATGACAAATGCTATCTTTTATACCTTATTACAATTGTGCAAAGCCAAATATAACTTCTATTCTACTCTACACTTAATTAATATTGTTAGGACATATGTGATTCACTTGTTAGAAACATATGTCACTATTTTATGTAATTGGCTTATCCTTTGACAAAACACACTTTACTTGTATTTAGGTAGATTTAGGATGTGTTTAAATACTTCAAGAAACCATGTTTCAAGATTAAGTGTTGAAGCCTTCAAGTCTGTCCAAGAAAACAAGTTGAAAGTGCAAAGTTACTAAAGCTCGACAGTAAGCATGTGTCGAGGTTTAAGAAGCTGTTTCAGCCCCGTGGCTCGACAGCTAGCTCGACAGATGCTCGACAGCTTCTATCTATCGAGGTTTACAAAAACAGAATTTTTGATCTGTTTTTCTTGGAATTCGTGAATGTGTCTTTGGGCCTTCTTTTCTCCTAATCGTAGACATAAAAAAGGATTGTTTTAAGGGCCGTCAAATAGTTCGCAAGTTGCACAAGCATTAAGCAAACTCTGTTCAAGCAAATTGTGACCGGAGACGAAGTTCTTGTCCTAGTTCATCTCTTTCTCTTGAAGAAGTTACTGGTATGTGCACCGTAGGGTTTTGTGACCGAGCATCTTCTTGATCTTCATCATGTTGATAAACTGAAGAACTTTACAGCCAACAACCTTCTTAGTTGGTGATTAAAGTCGCGTACTGGAATCCGCGCAATTGGTTAGTTACGTACTTGGGAGCCATGCATCGAAAGGAGGAACTATCACTATAGAACAAGTCCAATTAGGTATTGGGGTAAGGGTTCAACTGTAGGTTGGTAAGGTACTTGGGATTTCTTTACTTGTAACCGCTTGTTGTGATAATAGAGAAGTTTCGGGAGTGGTGACCTGAAAATCATCCAGTGGGGTTTTTGCTGTTAGGTTTTCCCAAATCGTAAACAAATCACCGTGTTATTTATTTTCCACTGCATAATTAGTTTATTGGTGATTTGTTTGTGCTACCACGCATTTGCATGTTAATTTGATTAATTAATAAACTTGGTTAATTAATCAATTAATTCATCACAAGGGGTCAATACGATTTTGGCCTGTCAAATATCAGTATGATCTGCAATTTCTTTCAATTCATGATATAATCTCATTCTGGATCCTAATAAGTGCTTACTCAAGTGATAACATAATTACCACAGTCTATGCACCCAATAACATTATAAGTTAAGTCTTTAAGACCTACAACCCTTAACAGTATGCATTCTTGACTTCAAAAACATACCTTATACACTTGAGACAAGTAATTCACTTGACTATAGGTGCTTTAGGCTCTTCTCCTTAACCTTAAATAATGGTAGATCGTGCACTTACTTATAGTTTCACCTGCTCATCCATTTAACAACAAATCAAGACTGTAGTAGGTGTTAATTTACCCAAAGTGTATGGCTGAGGAGCCAAATGTTACTCTAGTTCTGTTTAACTCCTAGAGAGATAATGAGCAGTTTTACCCAAGGTGAGTGATCCAAGGAACCATACATGATTAAGGTTCTGTTTAATACTTAGACAAATAATGAGAAGTATTAATTTACCCAAGATATGTGGTCCGAGGAGCCAGGCATGACCAATGTTCTGTTTAATACTTAGACAGATAATAAGTAGTATTAATTTACCCAAGGTATATGGTCTGAAGAGTCAGGCATGACCAAGGTTCTGTTTAATACTTAGACAAATAATAAAAAATATTAATTTACCCAAAGTATGTAGTCCGAGGAGCCAGGCATGACCAAGGTTCTGTTTAATATTTAAACAGATAATAAGAAGTATTAATTTACCCAAGGTATGTGGTTCGAGGAGCCAGGCATAACCAAGGTTTTGTTTAATACTTAAACAAGTAATCAGCATAACATATAATGTCACAAATAAAAACATGGCATAATTTCCTTTCATTAATAATAGTACCTTTGTAGGTTATTTACATTCCAGGGGTGTGGCATAACATTTTCATCTAGATCTTCTAGGAAATATGCACCTATACCAGCCACCGAGGTGATGCGGTATGGCCCTTCCCAATTGGGCCTTAACTTTTCCCATGATGGGTTTTTTGCAGTACCTACAACCTTTCTTAATACCAAGTCCCCAGGGGCTAACGGTCTTAACCTCAAACTTGAGTCATACCCCTGCTTGAGCTTCTACTGATAATATGCTAACTGAACCATGGCATTTTCTCTCCGCTCTTTAATCAAATCCAAGCTCTTTTCTACCAAGCTATCATTGCTATTTGGAGTGAACAAGCTTGTCCTTAGTGTTGGGAATCCAATTTCCAGAGGAATCACAACCTCTGCCCCATAAGTCATTGAAAAGGGTGTTTCCCCAATTGACCTACGAGAGGTAGTTCGATATGTCTAGAGAACATGTGGAAGCTCTTCCACCCATTTGTTTTTTGCATCATCCAACCTCTTCTTGAGTCCATTCACTATAACCTTATTGACAGCATCGGCCTGTCCATTCCCTTGTGGATAAGCCGGAGTTGAATACTTATTCTTGATACCCAATTCATAACAATACCTTCTGAAAGCTTTGTTATCAAAATGAATTCTATTGTGTGAGATGAGGGTATGAGGAATCCTGAATCGAGTGACAATATTCTTCCACACAAGTCTCTTGGTATCCATATCCCTAACATTTACCAGTGGCTTAGTTTCAACCCACTTAGTGAAGTAATCAATGCCAACCAAAAGCCATCTCCTATTTCCTGCTATGTTAGGGAAGGGCCCTACAATGTCCAAGCCCCATTGAACAAAAGGCAAAGGACTAGACAAAGGATTAAGAATGCCCCCTGGCTGATGAATGTGTGGAGCAAATCTCTAACATTGGTCACATTTTTTCACGTATTCTTGTGCTTCTTTTTGCATATTGGGCCACCAATATCCCTGAGTAAGGACCCTGTGAGACAAGGATCTGCCTCCTATATGGCTTCCACAAATCCCTTCATGTAACTCCTCTAAGAGTGGCTCTATTGCTTCAGGATGGATGCATAGCAAATATGGCTTAAAAAAAGAGCGCTTGTATGACTTTCGATCCTTGGACAGCCAAAATTAAGGGGCCTTTCTCCGCACTTTGTCAACCTCCCCCTTTTCCTCGGGCAAGACGTCATCCTTAAGGAATAGCATAATAGAATCCATCCAACTAGGTCCTACCCTAATTTGATGAATCTGGACCTTCTCCCTCTTTATCTCAGTAGGCTTACATAAGTCCTCAACAAGGATAACCCGAGGGAAACTCTAGGCCAAGGAGGTTGCGAGAGTGGCAAGAGAATTAGCATGCATATTTCTACTTCTAAGGATTTGTTGTAAGGTGAAAGACTCAAACCATGATTGCAAGTGCCTAACCGGATTCAAATACTCTTGCATTCTCAAATCCTTGGCTTCTAAGTCTCCTTTTACTTGGCCTACGACCAATCTTGAATCTGAAAATGCCTCCACTGTTTTTCCTCCCATTTTCTGAACTATAGCCATTCCCACCAACAGAGCCTCACACTCAGCCTCATTGTTCGTGGCCGAGAAGCCCAACCTTAAGGATTTCTCAATAATAATCCCATCAAGAGATACCACAACTAGCCCTACTTTAGATCCCCTTTGATTTGCTGCACCATCAACGTACACCCTCCAGGATAAAGGCCCCTACAAGGAGACCACACCAACTGATTTTCCATCCATGCATTACTCTTCCCAATTCTCTTCCCTTGAGGACTCAATAAACGCGGCCACCCAATTCGCAAGGACTTGGCCTTTAATGGAAGTGTGAGGCATATACTTTGTTAGGTTCTAAAGTTTAGGACTTTATGTATTTAGAACTCTAATTTGTATTGTTGGCAAACCATGATCAAAACAATGTGTTTAGAAGTGTTTAAAGCTAGCTCAAAGTTGTATGTCAATGTAAAGTTGGAATCGAATTTAATGCAGGAAGCATTGTGGCTTTCGGCCTGGCTCGATCGATCGAAGCTTAGGCTCGACCGATCGAAGCTCGGGCAGATCGCTTTTCTGCAGAATTTTCCAACTCAGCCCTATTTGTTTTAAAACATTTTTTTAGGGTTTCTTATTTGTCCTAAGTATAAAAGGCAAACCCTAGCCACGTTTTAGTGTTGCTCATATTGCGGTTTATGTAAATCTCTTGTGAGATCTAGAGGAGCTTTCCTTTACACAAACTTAGGGTTTTCAAGGAGGAGATATTTTCTACACCTTGATGATCAATTCAGTTGCTGCCATTAAAGCTTAAAGAATACACAAGCGGGGGTGCTTGTAGCTGGTGGGAATCCAAGAAAGAAGGAGTCCGTGGATTCGGAGCTTGCACGTGGTCGTGTCAGTAAGTTCTACTGGTTGGTAGCATTAGGAAGGCGAGCGGGGGTGCTTGTAAGTCCTTTTGTATGAACTTCGATTCTTTCAAGATAGTGGATTCAAGTTTACCTTGAGGATAGCTAGGTCAAATCCTCCCCAGGTTTTTACCGGTTTGGTTTCCTGGGTGATCATATCGTGTGTTATTTATTTTCCGCTGCTTTGCATGATTTGATCTTTTATATTGTGATAAACTAGACTTGTTTAATAGGACTAAGTAACAACTTGGCTAATTACCTAGGTTTAATCAATTGTTTAAGAGGTTTAAAAACTAACGAGTGGTATCAGAGCGGGTAGCTCTTCTGTTTTAGATCTTTTGATCTAAGAGCTGATCCTTGACCACTGTTGTCATGGATAATTTGAAGTGTCTTTTTGATCATGTTTCTGCTCATGCTTCTGTTGATTTTATTGATGCCTGTGAAACTCTTCGTAAGGAATTATTGAAATCTATGAAAATTGCTAAGAAATTCAAGGAAGAGTTAAAATTGGCTAATCTTGAAAAAGAGGAATTGATTGTTAGATTAGATGAATCTAATAAAAAGAATGAATTTTTGAGAAATCAAATTTCCTCTCAAGATGAGAAGATGAAAAGCTTGGAACAAGAGTTAGTTGAATCTAAAGCTAAAATTGAAAATTTGACTAGTACCAAGTCTGCTGTTGATAACAGAAGTGTTTCTGTTTCTCTTAAGCCTAAAACTGAAAAAGTTTATATTCCTCCTTTTAAGAGGAATAATAAAGAAAAGGCTTATTTTGCTAGGTTAGACAAAGGTAAAAGTTCTGATGTAGACGCTGAAGTTTCTAAACCTAAGTCTAAACCTACTGTTAGAGAGCATAATAAATCTGTTTTTGTGCCTACTTGTCACCTTTGTGGTGTTGTTGGTCATATTAGACCAAATTGTTCTTTGTTGAGGCAAAAACCAAAATCTGAGACTAGATTTGTTGTTAGGAATACTGATGTTCCTAAATTTGTTCATGTTTGTCACTTTTATGGTGTCTCCGGTCACATTCGTCCTAATTGTCATAAACTGAAATTTAAGCATTCTATGTTTCAGTCTAGGATTTGTGATTATATTTCTCCTGTCATAAGTCCATATAAATTGTTTCATATTATTTTGAAAAATTTGAGCTTGTTGGCTTGTGAAAGGAATTTGCAGGATTTTAGTCTTTCTTAGAAGATTGGTGTAATTCCTCAAATACACTCTGCTTCACATGGATTTTCACCTACAAAGCCGAAGACTCGTGCTAGATGGGTGAGAAAAGATTCTCCAAGGTGAGTGTTGCTAACTTGTCCCTGATTTAATTCTTTCAATTAATTATGGACATGTCTTGTTTCTGTTTTTGGTTGTTTTGTTTTTTAGGTTGTTTTTTTTTATTAAAAAAAAAAAAATCCAAAAACATTGAAAATTTTCAAAAAGACAAAAATATTTTATTTTGTGTCTTGTTTTATTTTTCTTGAGGATTACATGAATTATGATATCTCTCTCTTGATTTAGAACATGCTTGACATTGTGGAGAAACTTGAATAGTATGTGTTCTATAAGTGCTAAGCTATTTCTAATTTTGTGTGAGTATGTACTAGTTTGTACATGTACTCAAGGGTTAATTAAGAAATTGATATTTCTTGTTTGTGTACCCTCTATAGCTTAGTTAAGCATTGTCATGCATTGCATTTGCATTGTTCATTTAGCATAATATGTGCTTTTTGTTTTTGGTCATAAATTTTTTTAAAACCAAAAAGATTTTTGTGTTTTGTATTTCACATCTTGGATTTATAATCAAGGATTGGCCATATTATCTTTACATAACAAGTTTATGTACCTTGTTTAGCTTTGATGAGCTTTTTTTTTTTTTGCACTTGACTAGTTGAAACTTTGTAGTGCATGTTGTGTGGGAAAGATGTTTATGGTGTTTATCACTTTGTCTTAATCTTGAAGTCACATGTTATTTGATTGTCAGACTTGATCCTTTTGAGAAAGGCATAAATAACCATCACACCACTGTTCACTAGCCAATCATGAACACCTTAGTGCATATCGTAAGATTTTATGCTCGAAAAAGTGTAGCACATGCACAAAAAGAACATAAGGTGTAGCCTCGGTTTAATTGCTTAATGCTTAAAATTGGTGTGTACTATTAGGCTTGATGCCAAATCACATAATTAAAATTGGTGTGTGTATTATGAGGCAAAATTCAAGAAACTTACATGATTGCAAGCTTATGTTCTAGGAGATGTGAGAGTTATATGATGTAACTCTTTAGGTGATAGTCTCTTTTAAATTCTATGTGATGAATTTTGTAGACTTTGTGGTTGATTGCTATTCACATATCACCTCACATGTATTTCAAGCTTTTGCTAGTTGCACACACTACACAAGTTATTCTTTGCTAAACTTGGTACATTATATTGTGTGTGATTTTGTTGTGGCCATCCAAGATTAAAAGTTCATTGATTTTAATGCAAAATGTGTTTAATGTTTGCACTTTGAGGACAAATTGATTGAAAATCTTGATTTTGGAAGATCTGGGTTGAATTCAAGTGTTTTTGAAAAACTTTTAATCTCATACTCATGCATTTCATTCATGAAATATTGTGCTTTGAGGAGTTTCTGCATTAAATTGCTCTGTTTTTCAAAAATTTGATTTTTCCAGATTTTCGATTGATCGAATCTGTTTTTCGATCAATCGAAATTGCGATTAAAATTTTTGGTTTGAATCTACTTGACTCGATTGATGTTCGATCGATGCTCAATCGATCGAAACTGAAAAATTTTAGTTTTTAATTATTTGACCAAATTTTTTTTTCATGCAACATTTGTATTTAGGATTCACATGCATTGCATTGTTTTTGTATCCATCTTGCAGTTTTGCAGTCATATCTCTCATTGTTTCACACATAACATGCATACACTTTGCTACATTGGGTACTCAACTTGATCAAAAAATTGATTGATTAATTTTTGGAGCTATGTACTTTCTAGTATATGTTTTTTTATGTGTGAATTGTAGAAAATATTTTTCTTAAGAGATATGATGGATAATCAATGTGCAAATATTTTCTCTACTCATGCAACTGTTTATGAGTCACATAGTGCCATGTTTGCATTTTATTAAAAGAGAGAATATTTTTTCTTCATGTGTATCCTCAACTTAGTTTTTTTTTAAACTTGGTTTGTGTTTTTTTATTTATCCCCACCCCTTTATTTTTCCCCAAAATTGTTTTTCCCAAAACTTGTTTTGTTTTTCCTATTTTTATAGGGGGAGAAATTTTTTTTAACCTTTGTGGTTCTTAGGGGGAGTTGTTGTTCTTCATAGGGGGAGTTGTCTCTATTTTATTTTACTCTGTTGCGTATGTTTTCTGTCTACCTTCTGCTTAGGTAGTCTTTGTCAATACGTGACAAAAAGGGGGAGACATAGATGACCTGTTTGTTCTGTTTAGGGGGGGTTAACATTGTTTTTGATGTATCTAACTTAGGGGGAGAGTTAGTTTGCATATTTGTTGTTTTCCTGTTTTACTGTTTTTCTGTCACACATGCGTTTATGCGTTTTGTTTAGTGTTTCAGGAAATATACAGGTTGATTCAATTGAGCTGCTGTCTACACTTGCAACTGATGGATAGTAGTTAGGATTAAATTTGTTTTATGAGCATTATTTTGTGAAGGGTTTTTTATTTTGTAAACTTTGAGCTTCTAGTTGTATTTTGTCACGGATTGCCAAAGGGGGAGTTTGCTAGGTTCTAAAGTTTAGGACTTTATGTATTTAGAACTCTAATTTGTATTGTTGGCAAACCATGATCAAAACAATGTGTTTAAAAGTGTTTAAAGCTAGCTCAAAGTTGTATATCAATGTAAAGTTGGAATCGAGTTTAATGCAGGAAGCACTGTGGCTTTCGGCCTGGCTCGATCGATCGAAGCTTAGGCTCAACCGATCGAAGCTCGGGCAGATCGCTTTTCTGCAGAATTTTCCAACTCAGCCCTATTTGTTTTAAAACGTTTTTTTAGGGTTTCTTATTTGTCCTAAGTATAAAAGGTGAACCCTAGCCACGTTTTAGTGTTGCTCATATTGCGGTTTGTGTAAATCTCTTGTGAGATCTAGAGGAGCTTTCCTTTACACAAACTTAGGGTTTTCAAGGAGGAGATATTTTCTACACCTTGATGATCAATCCAGTTGCTGCCATTAAAGCTTAAAGAATACACAAGCGGGGGTGCTTGTAGCTGGTGGGAATCCAAGAAAGAAGGAGTCTGTGGATTCGGAGTTTGCATGTGGTCGTGTCAGTAAGTTCTACTGGTTGGTAGCATTAGGAAGTCGAGCGGGGGTGCTTGTAAGTCCTTTTGTATGAACTTCGATTCTTTCAAGATAGTGGATTCAAGTTTACCTTGAGGATAGCTAGGTCAAATCCTCCCTAGGTTTTTACCGGTTTGGTTTCCTAGGTGATCATATCGTGTGTTATTTATTTTCCGCTGCTTTGCATGATTTGATCTTTTATATTGTGATAACCTAGACTTGTTTAATTGGACTAAGTAACAACTTGGCTAATTACCTAGGTTTAATCAATTGTTTAAGGGGTCTAAAAACCAACATACTTGATATCAAAAGCTCCCAAGATCGTTCCCCACTTTGAAATTCTCCCTATGTAGTTAGCTTTCCAAAGTAGTGATTGAAAAGGAAGTTGGGTGAAGACCACAACAGTGTGAGCCTGGAAGTAATGAAGGAGCTTCCGTGTGACATGCACCACGGCCAAAATGGCTTTCTCCAGTGGTAGATAATGAACCTTTGCTTCATGCAATGATTTGCTCACATAATAGACTGGTCGCTAAACCCCTTCATCAACCCATACTAGTACCAGGCTTACCGCATGTGAGGCTACAGCAATGTAAGCAAATAGAACTTCCTTATCCTTAGACCTGGACATAATGGGTGGCTAAGAAAGATATTCCTTCAATTGCTGAAAGGCTGAGGCACAATCTTTGGTCCACTCAAATCCCTTCCACTTATGCAACAATTGGAAAAATGACCTACACCTGTCTGTTGACCGAGAAATGAATCGATTCAAAGCAGTAGTCATTCCCGTCAAGTTTTGGACCTCTTTGGGATTCCGAGGAGGATGTAGATTGTTAATTGCTCTAATCTGATTAGGTTCCACCTCAATTTCACGATAAGTGACTGTAAGGTTGAATTTAATCAACCATCTTATTGGCTTTATTCCGTGCCAAATTTGCATGTATTTCAGCAATTAGTAACCTTGTATTTAGGTGGGATTCTTGTAAGGGTAGTGAGTGAGATAGTGTGAAGAAATGCTCAAGAGTATGCAAGAAAAACAGAGACTCACGACTGGATCTCACGGGTGACTCGCGGCTGCAAGCCACCAAAAGCTTCACACATGCCAAGCATGCCAGAAGTTGAAGCATCATGCTAGCTGGAACACTACAGGACAAAATAGGACAACTGGTTGTTCAGTTATCTCGTGGCTGGATCTTGCAACTCAGTCAAGCTGCGAGGCCAAACCGCGAGCCAGCCCTGTTTTGAAAAAAAAAAAAAAAAACTGACTCTTCACATTTCATTCTCACCCCAATATAAATACGCCTTATACCCATGAAAGAAAGAGAGCTTCTATAGAGAATTTTAAGAGAGAAACCCTAGAGAAAAACAATATTGATTCATTCACAATCTTCATATAAGAGACTCTTCAAATTCCTCTACTCTCTACCTCTCCATTATTAAATCCTTTAGAGGCTTTTTACCAAAACCTTTTCTCACCATATCCATTTCTGTAAGAGGGCTGTTTGGTGCTTTGGGAAGTAGTTAGGAAGGAACCAATTTCACATTGGTTGATGCTATGGTCAAGTAGCGGAATCCGGGAAGCTAGAAAAGAAATAGGTTCGGCGCAACCTCGTTGGAGCAAGAAGCTTGGAGGGCTTAAGTACACTAGGTAGATTAGGCTTGGAAGGTCTATTGCTGTTCATGTATCCCAACTACATTTTCTAGTGGATTACTTACCTCTTGGAGGGCGGCGGAGAGGTTTTACACCGAGGGCTTCCGTTTCCTCTTCGATAACGCATCGTTGTGTTATCCTTGTGTTTGCATCTCTCTTCCCTTAATCTTTGCCTTTTATTTTCTGTTGTGGATGTGATTTTAATTGGCTTAGATTGTTTACCAATTCTGTTTATAGCTTGTATTCATTTTCCGCACTCTTATTATTTGTCATAAAGCTTGAGTTGGTATTTTTGTTTTTGGGGGTCTAAACGTTCAAAGGTGTTTTATACACTATTTGAACTTTCAATTAGTATCAAAGTGGGTACACTGTTATTGGTTTCATTACCATAGTGTGATCCTTGACCCCATTTTGAGATGGACCGATCTTAATCCCTAAATGCACCTCTATATTTAATGGTAGTAATTATGCATTTTGGAAGGTTCGCATAAGAGCATTTTTATGTTCCATTGATGAATCTGTTTGGGATGCTGTTGATATAGGTTGGACCAAACCAGAGGCAGCCAAATCCACGTGGGATAAGGCCACACTCGCCGCATCTAATGCTAACAGTAAAGCACTTAACGCGATTTTCTGTGGTGTGTCTCCAGATGAGTTTCACAGGATTTCTCACATTACCATTGCCAAAGAAGCATGGGAGATATTGGAGACCACCTACGAAGGCACGAAGAAAGTGAAAGACACCAAGCTGCAAATGCTAACCACTCAGTTTGAGGAGCTAAAAATGAGTGAGGATGAGTCCTTTGACTCTTTCTATAGCAAGCTGAATGAGGTGGTTGTCAGCAAGTTCAATTTAGGGGAGAAAACGGAGGATTCTAAAATAGTAAGGAAGATCCTTCGGTCTTTGCCAGAAAGTTTTCGTGCCAAAGTGACAGCAATTGAAGAGAGCAAGGACCTTGATAACATCAAAGTCCAAGAGCTGATTAGTTCCCTTTAGACTTATGAAATGTCATTTCCCACTCAACGGAAGAGCAAATCTCTTGCTCTTAAGACAATTAATGAAAGGTTGGAAGTCCATGACTCATCAGAAGAGGATGTGGTTGACAAAGATGTTGCATACCTTGTGAAAAATTTCTGAAAATTCTTGAAATTCAAGAATAATGGCAAATTTGGTGATAAAGGGAAATTCCAAAGTTCAGGAAGGGAGAAAAGGGAATTCAAAAAGAAAGATGGAAAAGAATCTCAATCTACACAAGGTGTCACTTGCTTTGAATGTAATGGGCATGGACACTTTAAGAAAGAATGTCCGAATTATTTGAAATCAAAAGACACTGAGTGACTCGGATTCATCCAACTCTGATTTTGAGGAAAGCTGTGATAAAGAAGGGAATAACTCTGCTTTTATGACTATTGTCCATGTTGAGTCTTCAAATGAGTTGAATTTGCTTGTACAAGAGCTTGGAGAACATAGTGGTGAAGAATCATTGGGAGTGGTTGAAGAATCAGATGTAAAAGAAGATGAAAGCACAACCAATCTTCAAGAGAATTATAATTCACTCCTGGAGAAGTCGGGTAAGTACACAAGGGTGGCCAAGGCAGCTGTGAGAAAGATGAAGAAGGCAGAGGAGGACTATAAAAGTCTCCTAATTCGTTATAAGGAGGCCAAATGTGAGATAGAGACACTGAATGGTGAGCTGTCAGAAGCCTACACAAAAGTAAGATTTCTTGAGCAAGAGGTTGTGCAAGCAAATGCCAAGATAGAAAGGGTCTCCACCAAGAAGCTAGATGATGTTATTTCATCTCAAAAGCATTTTTCAAATAAATCCGGGTTAGAATACACCGGAGGGAGTAGCTCATCGGGAAATATCACTAAAGAAGTGAAGTTTGTAAAGGCCAAAGAGCCATTTGAAGTTGGCCCTACTGCTGAGAAGCCCAAGATGGAGGAGAAGAGGAATGTGGAGAACCAACGGATACTAAACAACCCCCGTAATCAATCTGTGGGCAGGTCTGAATCCCGAGCCAAGTCTCATCCACGACCACAAAGAGGTCCTAGATCGAACTATGTGTGTCATTACTATGGACTTCAAGGGCATACTCGACCATATTGTCAAAAGCTGAGAGCAATGAATAGTGCAACTGCTCCAAGGTCACGAGGACCTAGAAATGACAGGAGAAATTGGGCTAGTGAACCATCAAGAGATCAAAGTGGTGATCCCGGAATGATGGACGTGATGAAGATGATTGGTGCTTTCACCAACTGCTTGGAAAGCTTCACACGAAGGTTTGAAAGCCCTAACTCTCGTACCCAATCCTATAAGGAAATCACCCCAAACGCAAGTGACGTGTGGGTGAAAAAGGGTACTCATGCATAAGCATTACAACATGTCCATGCATCAATACTTCCTATGCTTTGTGACTTTGTTTGTTTGTTTTTGCATTCTTTCATTCAAATTTTTTGTTGCTTTTGACCAATCTTTTCCTTCTTATGTGTCAAAAATCCAAAAACCACATAAAAAGTAGAAAATCAAAAAGTTTGATCGACATTGTTGAGTTTTGTCTTAAAACATGTTTTGCCTTGTACCTTTGTGCTAATGGCTTTGTGCATTTACGAGCGTAGCTTGTTCCTTTTCACTCTCATCACTGTGGAAGAAATCTTGAAACCTATGTGACTATTGTAAATAGATCTTCAAACTTGTCATGAATGATTAGTGAATGGTTATGTTGATCTTGAGACATGCATAGACTTGTGCCTGTATATCTTCCCACCCTTTTTTTTTTTTTTCTAAAAAGAGCTCACCAAATGTAAATCTCCAAATGTAAAGAGATATTGAGGTGAAAAAGCCTGTCGCACATACTAGTATTTTACTAGGAAAAAGGGAAAGCGACCAAAAATAAAGTGTATGATTTTTTTTTCAAAAAGCCAAAGGCTATCTCATCAAGGTGAAATATCAAATATCATTCTCACAATAAGAGGTAATTGTTTCAAAAGGATCAAAAAGATCAAATGTTATGGTTTAAAGTGGAGCCAAATGTAAAGTTCCAAGTTATGCAATCAAGTCTTGTGGGAAGTCATATATGTATACTTCTATAATTGAGATGGGTCACATGATCTAGTGCTAATTATGTATGCCTTGGTTGAATTGATCATTGAAGCTTCACATTAGACTAAGGACTATCTCATTGTTGATATCCACACACAACACACAAGTTTATGTTCAATGAATGCCATATTCATTTATGTAATTGTACTTGATAAAATGTGTTTTCACATGCTCAATCTTTGTTGATTCAAACACAAAAAGATTTTTGAATGTTTTAGATGTTTTTGGAAAGTATTTTGTTCTTCAAAAACTAAAAATTTCAAAAATCAGTGTTGCCCTATTTTGGCGACTCAATCGCAGGTCAGTCAAGTCACATGCCTCAATCACAAGCTCGCGGGTCAGTTTTGGCGACTTGGTCGTGAGTGGAAGGTCCAGTCACGAGGGGTACACAGAGATTTTCGTGGCTCAGCTCGCGACTCCCTCGCGAGTGAGACTTCCAGCCGCGAAAAACACTTAGCAAATTTTTCAAAACTTTTGGCTTGAAGGGTTTTGGCAGGTGAAACTGGCGACTTATCTCAGTCGCGAAAAACACGTGTCTTGCACTGTAAGGGTAGTTTTTAAAACCTTTTTCAGTTTTCCCTCGAACTTTTTGTGACTATTCACTTTCTTTCTCAACTGAAACTACCCCAAACACTCCGTGTCACTATCTACAAACTCCATTTTTGATTCATTTCTTCTCAAATCTTCAAGAAAAAGGTATGGGTCTTCTCTTACTCACTTCATATTTCATGTTTTGAGTATTATTTTCTTTCTTTATGAGTTGTCATTGTGATTTGAGATGTACTGTGTTCGAACATGTGTTTACTTAGATTGCTGGGTTTGGTTGTTTAAGGTTGGGTGTTTTTGTTGCTGATTTCATTTGCTATCATATTTTAATCTCATTGTGCTAATCTTTGTTCTAAGCTTTGGCTTTTGTTGGTTTACATACTCATTTGGTATATGGGTTTGGAGTTTTCTGTGTTTTACTCCATATGTGAGTTTGAGTGTTTAAAAATGTCTGAGGCTTTGGATTGTTTATCTTATAATACTGTGTTTTATGTTACCATATCGTGTGTGTACTTCTATCTTGAGGGTATTTTTTAACCATTCCATTTTCAGTAAGACATGTCTCATTGACATATGCTCTATTTTGCATGTATGTGGTTTCCACCGTTCATACATATTGCTGTTTTATACCTGTTCCTATCTTACTGTGGTCTATTTTGAGCTATCCTTCCTTAGTTCTCAAACTGTGCTTGATCTGTGCATATCATGCTCATGGTAGAATGTCTCAATGATGGTTATTTGAAACTTTGTGTTATTATGTGTTCACTTGACATTACATTGTTATTAAACAATCACCATTTTGGTTCACATTTTTCTCTGAATCTAATCAAGTTGATATTTGTACTTTGTGGTGTTGCTTTTGGTTCTTTGCTGTGTGCCTGTTCTCTTACAGATGTCTCGTCAATCCTCTAAAGGCAAAGACGTTATGACTGATGATCCATCAACTCCGGTTGCTAAACGGACTCGATTCTCATCTCAGTCATCTAAAGACTCCAATTGTGAGAGGTTTAGAACTCCTCTTAACTCATACATCTACTCAAGCATCTTTGACTTGGCATCTCCTATAGTGGAACGTGTGGTTGAGTTTGACACCTTGGGGACCACTTTTGTCCTTCGGATCTTTGAGTTAAGAGATTGGGCAGACTTATTCGGGAATTTTGAAGACCCAATGGATAAACTAATTAAGGAATGCTACTCTAATACAAGTGACCTTGGAGTTGAGCTAATTTGCTGGGTAAGAGAAAAGGAATTTATCATCAACCCAAACTCCATAGCTAAAATTCTCCACATCACTAGACCTAATAATGTGAATTTAACTCCTTATGATGATCGAACTCCAGAGACTCAAGACATTCTACGAGTTCTTGGACCTGACCATGAAGTCTCTAATAAAGGCACATCCATAAGCACTGCCAAGTTTGCTCCTGAGTTGACCACACTAAAGTTGATCATGTTCTCCAATCTTTACCCGCTGTCCAACACGACTTTCATCAATCTCGGAAGAGCTCAATTCCTATGTGATCTTATTACAGGAGCCCCAATTGATATCTGTGCCCACATCTTTCAAACCATAAGGAAGACCGTGGCTCGATCAGCAGCACGAGGATGTATTCCATTTTGCAGTCTCATCATGAAATTCATTCTTCGAGAAGGCATTAATCCTCCCTCAGATGGAAAAATGTTGACCCTTCCGCGTCCAATTTCCATGTTCACTCTACAAGCCAGCAAAAGTCATTCCTCTAAAACACCAAGAGTGCACACATCTCTCCTGCTACTCTGTCTACTCCTGAGTGAGAGACATATGTACATACCACACCCACTTCGCATGTCATCCCTGAATTACAACAACCTAGCACTCCGCAAGTACAGTCTGATCCTCAAACTGATAGGTTGGGTAGTTTGCTTGAAAGTCTTCAGAAGCGCATTGAGGGAATGGTGACACTTCTCTACTCCAACAACAACCAAGTCCAAATGCGTCTCGAGACCATCGAGAATCAGCTACATGCTATTCAACAGAAGTTAGAAGACAGCCTTTAGCTATTCATGCCAAAAAGGGGGAGAGCATACAGTAAGGGAGAGGAAGCTCAAAGGGAAGTATGCATAGTAATAGGGGGAGTTACACCACACATACTTTTGATTTGTGTCTTACTTATTAACTTATAGTATTATGTTTTGGTTAATTGTTGTTATTATGGGTTTGATACACTGTGGTTATGGTTTTTGTTTGGTTCAAACTCATAACTCATGGATGGTTTTGAAACTTTGGTACCTTTTATATATTGATGTTTTTCAGTATTTAATGTGTTTTGTACCCATGTTGCTTTTGTAAGCTTTTAGGGTTTGTTTTCTTAGTTTGTAGGCTTTATGGTTTGTACCATGCTTTATGCAGCATTTATGCTTTGTTAAATCAGTACTTCTAACTAAATGTCATGCATTTTCCTGTTAAGTACTGTCACTCTTGTGCCCTTGTAGGATTGTCTCTAAATGCATATACTTAGTGTATTATGCATTGGTTGAGTGTTGGACATGCAAGTAATTTGCATTGATCTTATTAGCTTGTATGTCCAAGTGTTCATTCCAAGTGTGAATGAGCATTATGGTCACTACCTTGTAGTGATTGCTTGTTTGACCAAGCCATGGTTTGTTTCTTAACTCCATCTTTGCTTGATCACATCATGCCTACTTTATATGCATTTCATGCTTTTCTGCATACAATGATCATAGTGTATTGTTGTGTTTCAGGAGATTCATGTTCATATGATTCAAAAGCTTCACAGTTTCTAGAGTTAGGTGGGAGTGAGTTATGTTCAACTGTTCCCAACTCACATGTTAAGTCTAGAGTCTGTTTTAGGGTTTTGTCACGGAATAGCCAAAGGGGGAGATTGTAAAGTTGAATTTAATCAACCATCTTGTTGGCTTTATTCTGTGCCAAATTTGCTTGTATTTCAGCAATTAGTAACCCTGTATTTAGGTGGGATTCTTGTAAGGGTAATGAGTGAGATAGTGTGAAGAAATGCTCAAGAGTGTGCAAGAAAAACAAAGACTCGCGACTGGATCTCGCGGGTGACTCGCGGCTGCAAGCCGCCAGAAGCTGCACACGTGCCAGGCATGCCAAAAGTTGAAGTGTCATGCTAGCTGGAGCACTACAGGACAAAATAGGACAACTGGCCGTTCAGTTATCTCGCGGTTGGATCTCGCGACTCAGTCAAGCCACGAGGCCAAGCCACGTGCCAGCCTTGTTTTGGAAAAAAAAACCTGACTCTTCACATTCCATTCTCACCCCAGTATTAATACCCCTTATACCCATGAAAGAAAGAGAGCTTCTAGAGAGAATTTTAAGAGAGAAACCCTAGAGAAAAACAAGATTGATTCATCCACAATCTTCACATAAGAGACTCTTCAAATTTCTCTACTCTCTACCTCTCCATTGTTAAATCCTAGAGAGGCTTTTTACCAAAACCTTTTCTCACCATATCCATTTCAGTGAGGGGGCTGTTTGGTGCTTTGGGAAGCAGTTAGGAAGGAATCAATTTCACATTGGTTGATGCTATGGCAAGTAGTGGAATCCGGGAAGCTAGAAAAGAAATAGGTTCGGCGCAACCTCGTTGGAGCAAGAAGCTTGGAGGGCTTAGGTACACTGGGTAGATTAGGCTTGGAGGGTCTATTGTTGTTCATGTATCCCAACTACATTTTCTAGTGGATTACTTACCGCTTGGAGGGCAGCAAAGAGGTTTTACACCGAGGGCTTCGATTTCCTCTTCGATAACACATCGTTGTGTTATCCTTGTGTTTGCATCTCTCTTCCCTTAATCTTTGCCTTTTATTTTCTACTGTGGATGTGATTTTAATTGGCTTAGACTGTTTACCAATTTTGTTTATAGCTTGTGTTCATTTTCAGCACTTTTATTGTTTGTCATAAAGCTTGAGTTGGTATTTTTGTTTTTGGGGGTCTAAACGTTCAAGGGTGTTTTATACACTATTTGAACTTTCAGTGACCATATAACTCAGAAACTTGCCAAAGCCAATGCCAAAAGAACACTTAGAATCATCAAGGAGCAATTTGTATTTCCTCAAAATCTCAAAAATATTCCCAAGGTCATCTACGAGTTCGGACTCTACTTTACTCTTTACCACCATATCATCTATATAAACCTTAATATTTTTGCCTAACTAAGGCTTAAACATCCTGGTCATCATCCTCTGGTAGGTAAACCCTGCATTTTTCAATCCAAAGGGCATCACTTTGTAGTGGTAATTCCCAGTAGGTGTAACAAAAGCAGTCTTTTCCTGATCATCTAGAACTAGCAGTATCTGATGATAGCCTTGAAAGGCATCCAAAAAGCTCATCTGAGGATGCCCTACAGTTGCATCCACCAATTAATCTATCTGAGGCATGAGGAAAGGGTCTTTTAGGCAAGCTTTATTTAAATCTGTAAAGTCTACACATACTTGTCACTTCCCATTTTTCTTCTTCACCACCACTGTGTTGGCCAACCACTCGGGGTAAAACACCTCTTTTATGGCTCTAGCCCACTTAAGCTTAAGCACCTCTTCCTTGACAACATCAGAATGTTCCCTAGATGAGTGCCGAGGTGGTTGCTTTTTGGGGATGACAAATGGATTGACATTTAAACAATGGAAAATGAAATTCGGATCCACCCCAGGAGCCTCGTAGGCACTCCATGCAAACACGTCAATATTTTTCATAAGAAAAACTATCAGCTCTTCCTTCTTCCGAGAAGGCAACTGAACTCCAACCTAAAAGAACTTACCCTCATCTTCACCAATAATAACTCTTTCTAACTCCTCACTGTTAGGATTAGTGCTCTTAAATCCTGTTATATGATGCTATATATGATATTATGTATGACAATATGTATGACATGATGTATGACTTAATATTGTTATTAATAAAGTTGTTTTATTATTATCTTAAATATTGGTAATATGAATATTCAGACATTATCATATAGTCCATGAGATACATAGTATGTGATTTATGTGAAAAGTCACAGAAGATATAAATCACAGGTTCTTTGTAAACTCAGAATTTTAGTTCGTAGTTGGTGATGAAATTGGGCATTTCATCTGCGAAGACTATAACATATTAACTAAGATGATATGTCTTGATCATGGAAGTGGTGACTTCTAGTTGATATGTTGATATGTTTTAAGAGTTAAAACATATTGAACTAGACCGCTGTGAGATTTATTATTCTCATAACGACTGTCAATTGAATAATAAATCTCACGACTTATATTTGCATGAACTCTTAATCCTGAGAGAATAATGGACCTGATCATGAAGTGTAGGTTGCTTTGATATATCAAGAGTGAGATCTAAAGTAACGGTCAAAACCTCAGTATGTTAGGCAGCCACATTTAGTGTTGATGGAACATATATTCTCAAGGTGGAATTCATAGTCTCTTAACAGAGATATAAAATATTCCCTTGAGATAAGTTTAATGGGTTCAGTTATTCAGAGAGTTAGGTCTAACCACTTTAGTAAGAAATTACTAAAGTATATATTTATGAAATTAGATTTCATAAATATATGGTGAATAACTTAAAAGGATTAAATTGGGTACTCAAGGATTTAGATGTAGTAATTCACAAAGTAATAGTCTACATTCATGACTTTGTATTACTACGAATATTTTATGAAGGGGTTGCATGTACAATAAAGTCTTGTGATATAATTTATTAATAAGGTCTAGAGTGCAATTATATTTATATAGTGGTATTAAATATAATTAATGGTAACTTTGGACTTGTCAAGAGTTGACAGAAAAGCCCAAGGCCTATTGGAGCTAAAGTCTTATTTGTTCCCTTTTGGTCCCACTCCAAGCCACATACTAAAGCCCAATTGGAAAGGCCCAAAAGGCTAGCCCAATTAGATAATCAGTTATGTGAAGAGAAACATACAGAATTTTATGAACAATAAAATGGTTTGTGTGTTAGTAGAAAAATAAAACTTTTCATTCTCTAGAACATACACACATAACTGATTGAGAGACCACACATCTTGAGTGTTAGTGGAATTGGAGTGAAGATTGAAAGTGTTCCCGAGAACTTCTGATCTTTGGTTTTGAAATTCACTGCACTAAGGTACACTCTCTTGTTCTATATTCTGAAACTTACATAGTGCATATTATCAATTCTGATTGAAGTAGATCCGTTAATTTTCCACTGCGTATGATTTTTATGGATACAAACATGTGATTTTCCAACACTCACACCTTGCCACTTCTACCATCACGTCCGTAGACCACACTAGCACCCTTGATTGCTATAAACCCTGGTCAGTAGAGGCCGAGGACTCACCTCTGGTCTGATGTCTAATAGAAGCCACCAAGCACTTCCTAGCCATAGATTGGCTTCCAACCAACTCCTCGACCTAACCCCTTGACGGATACTTCACCTTCAAGTGCAAGGTGGAAGATACAACCCTCAAGGCATGAAGCCAAGGTCTGGCCACAATAACAGTATAGGGGGAGTAGGCATCCACCACGATAAAGTTCACTTCCACGACTTCTAACCCTACCTGAATAGGTAGTTTGATTTGGCCCTTCGGAAAGACAATCTTCCCATCAAACCCTATTAGAGAAGAGTCATAGTAGGCTAGGTCTTTAGGCCTCAGCTTCAGCCCCCTAAATAGGTCAGGGTACATGATCTTTGCACCGCTGCCCTGATCTACCAACACCTTCTTCACATCATACCTTCCTATCTTAAGAGTAACTACTAAGGCATCATCATGTGGCTGCAAGGTTCCAATTTTATCCTAATCGGAAAAGCTCAAAACTGGTCGGACCTCCACCCTACTCCTCTTCGAATTAGGGGGCAAGTCTTCTATAAGTGGTCAAGCTATAGACATCACCCTGGATAGCTAAAAACCAATTCTTCCTAGAGCAGTAAGAATGACACTAATTGTACCTAAAGGTGGACTTGTAGAAGCATTTCTCTGAGCTCCCGACCCTGTTTGACTACCCTATCCGTTAGGTTGATATAGGAATTGCTTTAACTTCCCAATCTTAACCAATTGCTCCAAATGACTCCACAACATCCTGCAATCTTCTATAGTGTGCCCCCGCTCCTAATGGAATTAGCAGTAAAGACTTTGGTTACGCCTCGTGGGGTCTCACCCCATCTTATTTGGCCATTTAAAGTACGGCTCACTCTTAAATTTTTTTTTTTTCCAAGATTTAGTGCACAAGCTCTCGGAACATAGTGCTAACCACCTAAGTAGCAGTAAATCCGAACTGCCTAGCAAAATCTCTCTAAGGTCAGCTATTGTTGTATCTATTCGACCTAACATCCCTTCTATCCAATAAGTCCACCTTAGCTTTCCCTTTCCCTTATTGTTGGTCCTCCTCAACCCGCTTATATTCGTCAATGCAGTCCAAGAGCTGACGTACACTCCTAACAGGCTTCCTTGTCAATGATTTTCTCAAATCATGCTCAGTGGGTAGGCTGACCTTGAAAATCCTTATAGTCACATCATCAAAGTTTCCATCTATCTCATTAAACATTTTCCAGTATCTGTCAAAATACATTTTCAGGGTTTCCCCTTCTCACATGGTCATAGACAATAGGGAGTCTAAGGGTCGAGGAAATCTATTGTAGGTAACAAAACGAGCCCCAAACACCCTAGTTAGCTCCTCCACGGAGTTGATGAAACCTTCCTTCAACTGGATGGGAACACCTTGCACATCAAGGCCTCATTCTTCGAATGGATAGCCATTCTCTGGTTGAAGTGGCTAACGTGCTCCACGAGGCCTGTCCTGCCATTATACATAGTGAACGTGGGCTGAGCATATCACCAAGGAAGCTTTCTTCCTTCAATCCTACCGATAAAAGGGGACTTAGAAATTTGGTTAAGAGCCCTGCTCATAGCATCATTGCCTAGACCTCTACGGGGTGGACTCTTACTTCTACGCCTATAATGGTAATCCTTATCATACAAAAAACACTCACTATGAGGGTTCCTTGACCTAGGTTTATAGCTGCCATCCTTATCGTCATCAGAAGAACGATCAAAGCTTGAAGGAGTCTTTCTCCACCGCTCGCGGCGTAGCCTCCTCCGCAGACAGTCGATCTCCAACGGCATGCTTCTAAATTCTCCTCATGAGAGATGTGACTCCCACCTTGAGATTGGCTCCTACTAGTATGCGTGGTATGCATACTAACCTCCCGGTCTCTCCTTCGTTCAAGATTAAGAAATTGATCTTGACGTTGAGAACCAACACACTCCTCCCGGTTTGGTCCCGAACCTACCATAGCTGAACGTTGATCTCACTAAAACTCAAGTATTTCCCACAGACGGCGCCAATAGTAAGGGCACATTTTGGTTCCTAAGCCCAAAAGGTAGAACGATTCAGGCCCAAAGTGTCCAGCACAATGAATTTTTAGAGAGTGAGCTGGAAACTAGGTTTCAATGGGTTGGAAAATAATCATAATAGGTTAAAGATGACAAGAAAGCAAAGATAAACAAGTTTTATGCAAAGAAAATCTTCTTCGGCAAAGTCCGAGGAGAGCAACTCTTGTATAGGCCTCTTTTCAATGTGATTACAAGTTTAGTTCTTATTGTTACAGTGTTTTTTCTACAGATTCTTCGATCCTCCTTCGTAATTGGGACCTTTCTTCTTTATATTACCCTCCTTGCTTCATCCCACCCTCCACGTGTAGATCAAGCTCCTGGCTTTTATCCTTATCCCATCAACACCTTCCTGAAATCTTTGGGAATAGCTGTAAGGCTGAATATCACTGTTCAAGTATCACCTCCATATTAATGCGACCAAAGAGTTAGCCGCAGAGCTTTTAATGCGGTGGTAGCAGCTTTCCCTTAAATATTTCTTACCTTCCCCTTGGCTTATTCCTTCCTGATGCTTATCCTTACCATTAGAACTGCTCAAAACTTTGCTCTTGATGGCATGTCATCCCTTCTGACCTCTACTCTATTAAGCCAAGAAGGCATTTGTCCTCAAACCACCTTCCTGAACCCTCATGACCAAACACCTTCCTCCATTCACTAGCCCGCAATTCTACATTAACTGATAGTTCTAATAGTGTAAAAACACCCTTGAACGTTTAGACCCCCAATTAACAAATTAACCAATTCAAGCTTTATGTCAAACAAATAGTGTGCGGAAAATGAACATAAGCTATAATGTAGAATTGGACAAAACTATCTAAGCCAAATTAAAATCACAACCACAGCAGAAAATAAAAGGCAAAGATAAAGGGAAGGAAGATGCAAACACAAAGACAACACACGATGTGTTATCGAAGAGGAAAGCGAAGCCCTCGGCGTAAAACCTCTCCGCCGCCCTCCAAGCGGTAAATAATCCACTAGAAAATGTAGTTGGGATACATGGACAGCAATAAACCCTCCAAGCCTAATCTACCCAGTGCACCTAAGCCCTCCAAGCTTCTTGCTCCAACGAGGTTGCGCCGAACCTTTTTCTTTTCTAGCTTCCCGGATTCCGCTACTAGACCATAGCATCAACCAATGAAGATTGGTTCCTTCCTAACTGCTTCCCAGAACACCAAACAACCCTCTCACAGTAATGGATATGGTGAGAACAAGGTTTTGGTAAAAAGGCCTCTCAAGGATTTGGCAATGGAGAGGAAGAGAGTTGAGGAATTTGAAGAGACACTAATGTAAAGATTGTAGATGGTTCAATCTTGTTTTGCTCTAGGGTTTCTCTCTCAAAATTCTCTCTGGAAGCTCTCTATCATTTGTGGGTATAAAGGGTATTTATACTGAGGTGAGAGAAGAATGTGAAACGTCAGGTTTTTCAAAACAGGGCTGGCTCGCGGCTTGGACTCGCGACTTGACTGAGTCGCGAGATCCAGTCGCGAGATAACCGTATAGCCAGTTGTCCTGTTTTGTCCTGTAGTGCTCCAGCTAGCACGACTATTCACCTTCCGGCATGCTTGGCACGTGTGCTGCGTCTGGCGGCTTGCAGCCATGAGTCACCCGCGAGATCCAGCCGCGAATCTCTGTTTTCTTGCACACTATTGAGCAATCTTCACTCTATCTCACTCACTACCCTTACAACAAACCCACCTAAATACAGGGTTACTAAATGCTGAAATACAAGCAAATTTGGCACGGAATAAAGCCAATTATATGGTTGAATAAATTCAACCTTACATTAACGTTTACCTGTCCTCGAACTACTAACTGTTCTCGGACAGGGCCCACAGCTCAATATACATTTCTGGGCCTATCATCCCTACAATTATTATTATTATTATTATTATTATTATTATTATTATTATTATTATTGTTATTATTATTATTATTATTATTATTATTATTATTGTTATTCTTATTATTATTCGATAGTTAGTTAATTCTTGTTGTTGTTGTTGTTATTATTGTTATTATTGTTATTGTTATTGTTATTGTTATTGTTATTGTTAGAAAACGAGTTCCATATAAGTGTAACCTTTTGGGCTGTACCATCAAAAGCCAATATGTAATACTTAGCACTAGCATCTGAGGATGCAAAAAAATAAAAAATAAAAAAATAAAACCCTTTTTTTCATCCTCAACACTACTTTATCTATTTTACCAATTCATTTTATAACTCACCCTACATCTTAGTTTTTATTTTTACATACGACTCGATAAAATAATATAAACTACCTAATAAAATAATAAAAAGTATTTTTCTCTCTCTCTTTCCTCCCACTATCTTTTTCTCTTCACACACAACCACTAAATTAAATATTATTTTTTTCTTTACAACTTATGAATAGTAAGGTTGTATATATGTGTTGAGGACCAAAATTTGACAAGAAAGCTCATTCCATGAAAAGTAAGGAAAGACCATGGGCCTTAACAAAAGAAGGCTCAATTCATGAAGTTCAGAAGGATCATGAAGGCCAAAAGTCCCAAAAATAAGGAAAAAGAAATAAATAATAATAGGACCCAAACTTGGTCAGGCCAAAAGACATGCAATAAGAAGAGGGATCTCAGTCAAGCTAGAGGACATGCAGCAAGAAGAATCAACATCAAGGCCCTAGGACCTTGATGTGTCCTTTTGAAGCCTTGAGAAGAGGATCTTGGATGACACATGGGAAAGCCAAGGTGTATGTTTAGATTTCCAGCAAAAGCCATTAAAAAATCCAGCAAAACTAGGTATTATCTTTGTAACCCATGGTCCAAGCCCATGGGATCCCTAGTTAGTAGTAAGGAAGAAGTGATTTGGTTGGTAGGGGAATGATTTATGGTGAAAGGAGGATCCCAAAGGTTTCCCTTGGTTCATATATTTGCTTGGAATGCATGAACTAATGGAAAACTCAGTTCCTCCATGTGCATGACATCTCTCCACAATTTCCTCTCAATTGTCATTTTCAATCAAAGCTGTCATCCATTGCATTGAGCAGCCCACCCACTCCTTTGACTTTCCAAGAAGGAATCTTTCATTTGTAGCTAAATCTGAACACCCCTTTTGAGTTATAATTGCCTAATTAAGCTAAACCTTTACCCAATGCACTTTTTTAGGTTCCAAAGGACATGGTTTTATCTAGCAAACTAAGGACGTCCTCGCCTGGGGTACTAGACCATGACCACTATAAATGGAACACTAAAGCATAGCAAAAATGGTGAGGGGGGGGGGGGGATGGGGATTTAGATGGAGGAAAAAAGGGAGAGTTCAGAGGTTCAAAAAGATAATTCTTAGAACTTTAAGAGCCCAGTAAGGGAAAGAAGAGAGCCAAGGAGGAGGAATTCATCCCACATCCTTGAGATCATTCAAAATATCACTTAGCCTCTAAAGAAATATATGCCAAAACATGCACACATCAGATATCACTCTCTCCCACAAAATCATCTTCACCTTACTATCTTGGAAGGCAATGCCCAAGCAAAGCTACTTGGACTTGAGTTCTAAATCCCACAAGTCTTGTGCAAAAGCACTAAGTCTGTGAGAATTGGGGCCAGGATCCTCGTGGCTGACTCATTCTTATGAAATTCATTTACATATATGTATATGTATTAGAATGTATATTCTAATATGCAGAACTAACAATTATTTGAAGATACGTGTATTGTATAGTTATTCTTATACAGGACCTATAGAGGTAAAGGGAAAGGACAAAACTTCATTGCATAATAAACATGGAGAAAGATCCTATAGTTCAAAGAATCAACATTCTGGGTTCCATGGATTACAGGCCTAGTACACCTGGGAACCACGACATCACGATTGGGGAACCAAGTGAAGGAACTCTTTTATATCTTCAAATGTGATTTAATTTATTCCAGTCTCATTTATATCTTCGATTCACACTCTTATGGAGTAGTTGATATTTCAATTATAGACTTATAGTATCATGCTTTGGCTGCCAAATCTACACTAAATTTCTGTTTTCTCTTCTTTTTATTGCATTTTAATTTGAGGCACAAATTAGATATGTCACACAATAAAATGGGAGGGTAGTTAATAGCAGACTCTGTATAACAAATCTTCACGAAATTTCTCTTCACAATAAAATGAGATTAATTTTATTTATTGTAAGTTGTTTTTTAGTTTTTATTACCTTTTACAATTCCTTGGTGTCACTGTTGGTGTTATTACTTGTTAGTTTACTTAAATTGTTGGCTTGGATATCTTAATTTTTTCTTAACTTTTTTTTCCCTGTAGATACTGTTCAATGGATCACATTCCATACTTGGGAGGGCAGTTGTTGTGAATGCTAATCTTGATATGATTTGGAAGCATGAAAGGCCATTGGTTTAAAGCTACGTGTATCTCTATTGGATCTAGTTGACTTTTGCTTTTTGCTTGGAGAGGTGTGCGTGCAAAAGAAGACTCAGAAAAATTTGGAAACCAACTATGGCATATCAACTACTGTTGAATGAAGATACAAGTCCAAAGTACAAAATGCAGAAGAAGACTAAGTGAGACTAAAGAAGAAACGAGGTCGTTTTATGTAAATGAGGACCTGATGACACTTAGTGGCACAACAGCGTTTTGCAATCTCTTTAGTAATTGTTTTTGTGAAACACTTAGATGGATTAGTTCCAATTTTTCTTATGAATAATTCCATGTGTTAGCTTGTAATTAGTGGTTAGATTAAAACAATTTTCCCACTTAATCAAGGAAGTTAGTTAGTTTTGCTTATTTCTTTTCCAAATTTTGTATATAAGGGATTAGATATTTTCTATCTCTTCTCAGTTGCTTGTAATCACTTTTACTCATCAATAAGAAAACTAAGTTCTATTTAGTTTTTTCTTCTTTAAAAGCTTTTGAGTTTTTACAACTCTTGAATAAGCAGAGTGTTATAGCAAAATCAATTTGTAAAAGAGGCTATCTCTCTCTTTGGGCTGCAGTTAATAAAATTAGAGAGGTGTTGTGGTTTGATTCTTTGATATTTGTGAGTTGCAGCATTCATATTTGTGAGATTTCTTTGCTAATGTTGTAGCTTTTGTGTTTTGGTGAAAATGTGCTTTGTAGATCTCTTTCATATATGTGGTTGGAACCTAGCATGAGATACCACAGAAGATGTGGTGCTTAATAATGAGAGAGATGCCACTAATCATGTAAAAAATAGCTTTCAAGTGAAGAGTAAAGTCAAGATCATGTGAACATTAATATAACTTGTTTTTTTATGTCATTCTCAATTTTAGTATTTGCTACAAGCAAATTCATACACAAAGAACAACTCCATTTAGAAGGATAAAAATTGTGAAATACATTTAAAGGCCTAACAAGCTAGTAACAGAACTCCTTCACTACATGATATTTGCAAAACAGAGTTGTATACATTACATATATTCATCAAAATAAAGCCATCAACTAATTCTTGCATTCCCCAGAACCAAAATTGCATTTGGAATTAGCCAATTGAAATTTTGAAATTGAAAAAAAAGTTAATAACTACAGTGGTATTCCATTGGGATGGTTTGTGTTAAACTACACAAAGACCTCCTTGACTGTCATTCTAAGGGGTCAAAAATCTAATCCCTCCTTAATGGCATAGCATACTTGAGAGATTTCTTGTACTCTATTCCTTGCCTCAATCCCCATCTCTTATGTAAGCAGAAAGTTAATGGAATCAGTCCATTTAGAGAGTAGCCCAGAACATTTATCAACTTGATAAATCTCCTTGAAAACTGCACATCTTGCATATAAAATAGCTTAGTATTAAGCTTCATAGTTTCTAACAATTATTCACTTATTTTCACAAACAATTTTTGTGCATTTCCAAAAAAAAAAAAAAATTGAAATTAAACAAAATAAGGAACTACTGCCAATCCCAAACCACAATACAAAAGGGATTACATTAAACCCAAACCAAGTAATGGGTGAATCTTAGAAAACCAAACAAAATTGTTAAATTCATGTGTTTCTAGGCTTCCCTACGTTGTTTTCTATAATCTTAAACTCAAACCAAATTGTTAAATTCCAATGAAGTTGATTTTTTATAAAGAAACCAAGGCAAAAAAATTCCAATGAAGCTTCTTTGAACAGGTGACCTTTGGCAAAGAAATCAGGGATAGGGGAAAAATGATCATAATACTAGATCTATAATCACTTTTTTTTTTTTTTTTGGTTGGGCATCTGAAATCTAGATGAATTTATATGCTAGAAAGACAATCTCAAGAAACAAGATAATTTTTTTCCCCTTAAAAATCATGAAATGAAAACAAAAATATAACACAAGGAACCAATAAACCCAGCAACCAAATGTTGGCATCAGAGGACACAACCTCACAAAATCTCCACCAGCCATTCCTTAGCCATTGACACACACACACACTCTACCAGTACTGGGCTTCATACCCATTCTAAAAATCTCAAAAACATTGAACAATAAATTAATCAGATTTATAAAAAATAAAAAAATAAAAATGCAATGAAAGAAATAGATAATCTTTAGCGCTATAAATGAAACAAATGGATGATATTTGCAAAGAAATCACATAAAGAAAAAAAAAATTCATAAATTTGATTACCAGATCTAATCAAATTTGGGTGGGTAGCTGAAACACTATCAGTTCACATTCATTCTTTAGTGGAGAGGTAACCAGAGCATCACTGGTGGCTTTTTTTGAGGCATGAGAGAGAGAGATTCTGAGGCATGTTCGGGTGGAAGAGAAAGAGTTTCTGAAATTTTTGAATAGGGGGTAAGTGTGAAGAAGAGAGGAGAAATTAAAAGAGCAGAGAAAAATGAGAGCTCACACGGATCGCTGACGTGTCTAAATGAGCCGTCCAATTTTTGAGCATTAGATCAATTGAATGTGACAATGAGATTGAAGTGAAGTAATTTAGATACTTGTAAGGCCATGAAATTTGTAATCTAAGTCTAATAATCCCATCTTCGTTCATTTTATAGTGATAAATTCTTATACAACTAGATTTCTTCAATCCTTTCTAAAATTGACAACCCGTATCTTGTGTATCTGACATAAAGATTAATTTTCTCACAATATGGGGTATGAATCTTTTTTTTTTTATAATATCCATGTTATTTCAAAGGAAGCATTCAATTTTTCTTTGTATTTTATATTGAAACTAAGAGAAATTAATTTTTAAGACCATCTTTAAAAAACAAAGTATATATAAATAAAATTATCAATTCTTAAATAATAAATGAAATGTCGTAATATCAAGAATTTTGTAACTCAAATGATTAACAACTCTTGATGTTTCTAATGAAGATATGCAAGGTTCAAATATCGCAATCTCAATTTAGAGATTGATGACAACCATGCGAGATTGGAGGTTGGTCAAGGTCGGCGGCTTGGCGAGAGTCAACTAACAAGATCGGCGGCAGCTTTGAGAGTGGGCTAGTGGTGTCTAAGGTGGCAAGATCAGGGGCACTATCTGAGGCAAGATCGGACATGAAAGTGAGAGAGGAAAGGCTGAGGGTGAATGTCTGAATGAGAGAAGAAGAGAGGCTGAGAAAGTGAAGTACACAGGTGAGAGGAGAGAGAAAAGTAGAATAAAAAAAATTAAAAGATTTAGAATTTTTGTCTGTACAGTTGTATTATTAGAATTGTACTGTTTACAAGTGCTAAAGCTTTTAACATTTAAAATATGTGATGTGTAAGAGTTTTTAGTGTTTGGTGAGTGAAATGTCAAATTTTTGGCATTTGGCATACACCGCACAAAACTTGTAAATAGTGGCATTAATTTAATGTATAGGTTATAGTATCATCATCAGGTCCACCTCTAATAAATTCTTGCAATTTTTATAAAGATATTTTGAAGCGCGTAAGGTCCATTTTCTAATCTTGATAACCCGCTTTCTTTTCTTAATAATCTATAGGAGCAGGTTCTTTTAACTTTTTCTTTTTTCTTTTTTTTGAGAAAAGCAGGTTCTTTTAACTTGATATGCCAATGGCACATGAACTATAATATTATATGTTCGGATACAGTGTAAAAAATGAATAAAGGCTCATGACTGATGAGTACCAAAACTGGAAAAAGTGACAAATAAATTGTGTATCTTAGGATCAGAAAGTCTTTTGTATGAAATAAAATACGTAACTATTGAAGAATATTCCAAGAAAGTGATTTCATCCTTTTCTATCTCTTCACACACACACACACAGGCTAATAGCTTGGCCCATGGTCTTGCAGTCTGGGCAAAGCTTAATAATTCTCATGGGCTCAAGTCTTCAATCTCAGATTGGGTTTATTTCCTCCTCATTGGAAGCAGATGAACTGGGCCGAGACAGCATTTTGTGACTTTTTATTTCTCTGTTAAATACAATCACCTTACTAAAAAAGTCAAAACAAAACAGACAATTTCACTACAAAGACGAAATCACAAAGCAATAGCCAACAAGCCACTGCAAGAAAATAAATTGAAGATGTGAAATCTCTAGACTCATCATGCTGTGTCAATTTATATTGCAATCACAATATAAATTCGTAGTTTAATTACTCTACAAATCCATATAAACAGTTGGAAGCAGATGAATGATGATAATGGTAAATATGTTGTGAGGGGAGAATATAGCTAGCAACTTTCTATGACTGCATGACTGAAGTTAAAATATTCTAAAGCTAAGGAATGAGAAAAATATGCCACTGCCTTTTTTTTATATGACAATTCTTTTACCACAAAATGCTGGTGAAGAGAATAATGTTTCAATACATTAACATCTAAATCAGTAATGACAGCAAAACAAAGCCCAAAAAACCCGACTGCTCATGCCCATGTACCTTCCCTAAAAGTCTACCAGAGTTAAAAGAGGCTTGTTTTGAAAGTATGCTTCCAAGTTCATGACCACAAGGTCTGCCATTGCCTTGCAGGCTTCCAGTCTCACTCCCCACGAGGCAGGAGGACTACATTTTCAAGCCCAAACAGTTGTTCAGGAACCTCTGGCTCATTTTCAAACACATCAAATGCTGCCCCACCCAACCGGCCTTCAAACAATGCTTTTTTTTATCGGTAATAAGAGTTTTATTGATGATAAAAGAACAATGTGTTTACGATTGTAAACTCACTGCCCTTGAAACAAATACAATCAAATCATAAGGAAAGTCTAATAGAGATAAGGAATTCAGACAAGGAACTACAATGCGTAAGACCCCAAATACGAGACCACTCAAACAAAGTCCTAGCAAGCAGATTCTTCAACAAATCTATAGGTCTCTCAATGTCCTCAAAAGTTCGGGCATTGCGTTCCTTCCATACTAACCACATAAAGACATGCTGGTACCATATTCCAAACATTTGAACAATAAGTTCCCAACCAATTCCTCCAAGCAAAAAGAAGAGAAACAATTGTATTCGGCATCACCCACCGAACACCAAACATAATAAGGACATCATTCCACAAAGCATATGCAAACTTACAATGAAGCAAAAGGTGATCCACAGTTTCCTCATCACACCTACATAGACAACGCCAATTAACAAGAGGCAAGATCTTCTTAACAAGGTTATCTATTGTAAGAATCCCACCCCTAGCAGTAGTCCATAAAAAGAAAGATACCCTTTTAGGTACCTTAACACACCAAATGCTCTGCCAAGGGAAAGAAACAAAAAGGGCTTTCAATAAAGAAATATAAAAGGATCGCACATCAAAAACACCACTATGATTCAACTGCCAAATCAAGATATCATCACCCTCCCCCCTAGGTATCCTAGCAGAAACATGCTCAAAGAAAGAATAAAATCTCTGCATCTCCCATTCATTAAAGTTGCAACAGAAAAGTAAGTTTCAACTCCTACCTCCCCCATCTGGTGCAAAAATAACCATGTCAAAAATCAGAGCTTCTTGAACCACAGCACATGCAAACAATTCTAGGTATAACTCTTTCAAAGAAATAGGACCACTCCAAGGGTCGTACTAGAACCAAATACAAGTGCCCTCTCTCGCTGCATACACCACATGACTGAAGAAATTGTCCGCACCCTTCCTAATATTCTTCCATAACCCATGAGTCCCTCTAACAACTCTAATGCACCAACCTCCACTAACCTCCCCATATTTGGTGGCTATTACCTGACGCCATAAATGGGCAGCTTCCTTCCCAAATCACCATAGCCACTTCCCAAGTAGAGCTTGGTTAAAAAGCCCAATCTTCCGAATCCCCAAACCACCTACCTCCACCAGCTAAACAACCTTATCCCAAGCAACAAGCGGATATCTAAAAACTTCATTAGATCTCCCCTAAAGGAAATTCCTCTGAATCCTCTCTAATATGTCCGCTATATGTTGTAGAATTGTAAACAAGGATAAATAATAAGTTGGGAGACTCAACAAAATACTCTTCAATAAAGTAAGCCTACCTCCTTTTGACAAATACAATCGCTTCCAACCAGAGAGCTTTTTCTCCACCCTTTCTATAATAGAATTCCAAATCGAAGCATCCTTAAAATGAGCCCCAAAAGGCATTCCCAAATAAGACATGGGCAAACAACCAACCTTGCAACATAAAATACGAGCCAAAGCATCCAAATTCCCAACCTCACCAACTGGCACAATTTCACTCTTGCCAACATTTACTTTTAAGCCTATAGTAGCTTCAAAAAAGATCAACACCATCTTTATATATAATAATTGTTCCCTAGATGCATCACAAAAAAGAATAGTATCATCAGCAAACAAAAGATGAGAAATATGCAAACCTCATTGCGCATTGGGGCTTGCTTGGAAACCCCTAAGAGAGTCACCCTCTTCTGTCTTATTCAATAACCTACTCAACACCTCCATCACCAACAAGAACAAAAGTGGAGATAACGGATCTCCTTGACAAAGACCACGCAAGCTACCAAAAAAGCCAACCAAGGACCCATTAGTAAGCACTGAGAAACATATTGTAGAGATACAAGCCTTCATCCATCTCCCCCACTTCTCCCCAAAACCCATCATCTCCATAAGGTAAAACAAAGCATTCCAATTACATAATCATAAACCTTCTCTATATCCATCTTGATAATCACACTCGAAACACCACTTTTCAATCTACTATCCAAACATTCGTTTGCTATGAGAACAGAGTCAAGAATCTATTTACCCCCAACAAAGGAATTCTGGGATTTAGATATAAGTTTGTCCAATACACTTCGAAGCCTGTGAGCCAACAACTTTGACAAAAGTTTGTAAAAACTTCCCATAAGGCTAATACGGAAAAAATCTTTAATATTGACAGCATTAATCTTCTTGGGTAGCAAACACAGAAAAGTAGCATTAAGAGATTTCTCAAAGATGCATTGGCTATGAAAGTCCGTAAAGAAAGCCATAACATCCTCTTCAATCACACACCAATACTTTTGAAAGAAAGCTATGGTAAAGCCATCAGGACTAGGAGCCTTATCACCCTCAGCCTCCCAAAGAGCCACAATGATCTCCTCCCTATCAAATTCCCTTTCAAGAGAAAACCTATCAGACTCATCCAAACTAGCAAATTCTAACCCATAAACAGTGGGCCTCCAAGATTTAGGGTCCGTTTGGATACAACTTATTTTTGCTGAAACTGAAAACTGAAAACACTGTAGCAAAATAATTTTTAAATGTGTGAAAAAGTATTGTTCACTCTTTTTTGTGCTGTTCATATGCCTTGGTGCACTGTTCATGTCCCATGAATAGTGCACCAAGCGCTAGTCTTTAAAAAAAAAAAAAAAAAAAAAACGCAAACGTGGGTTTGGAAACGCGGATCCAAACCCACACTTAGGTTCCTGATATAGACTCTTATAAAACCCCACCACCTAATCATGAATATCTGACTCAGCTTCATACATAATGCCATCGACCTCCACACCCCTCATGGTATTAGCTTGTCTATGTGAATTGGCAAGCTGTGGAAAAACCTAGTGTTATTGTCCCCCTCTTTTAAGAACAAAGCCCTTGATTTCTACCTCTAAGAAATCTCCTCCAAAGAAGCTAAAAAGTCAATCTCTGCCTTGATCTTTATTTTTCTTGTTTTGTCTGCCATACACAGCACTTGTATACCTTCTCTCATATCAAGATCCAACAGCTCAAACAACAAACATTTTTTTTCTAAAATGCACATCCCCGAAAAAATGTTTATTCCAATACTTCGAGTCTCCTTTAAGAGCCTTGAATTTACACACTAGAACATAACTAGGGGACCCCACAAAATGATATTATTTCCACCAGCACCAAACTCGATCCACAAAACCCTCCGCTTTAAGCCACATATTCTCAAATTTAAAGGGACTTTTCCCCCTCGCCATGCCTCTTGCCTCCACGAGAAGGAGACAATGATCCGAAACCACACGAGGGAGAGGCCTTTGAATCACATCCAAGAAGTGATCCTCCCAATCAGCTGAAACCAAAACTCTATCTATACGAGACATAGAAGGGTTCACAGAGTCTCTAAACCACGTATACTCACCTCCGACCAAAGGTAGATCAACCAAAAAATTCCTCTCGATAAAGTCTGAAATTTTGAACATGGATAGACTAAACAAAGTACAACCAAGACGCTCTATCGGATATCTAATAATGTTGAAATCACCAAAAACACACCAAGCTAAACTCCATCTCGCTCTCACACTATCGAGCTCTACCCATAAAGCATCCCTCAAACCAGCATCATTTGGGCCATAAACTCTTGTACATATCCAAACAAAACCATCTGCCACACCCTTCAACAAGACAGAAATAGAAAAGCTACCCACCACACAATCAATTTTCTCATACACCCTTGTGTCCCAGGTCACAAGAATACCTCCCGCTATGTGAATGGCATCCAAAGCCACCCAATCTACAAAAGAGTTGCCCCAAAGACTTTTCACAACAAAAGAATTGGTGCAGTCCAATTTGGTTTCTTGAAAACACACTACATCACACTTCCATTCCTTGAGTAAATTCTTCACAGTGTCCCTCTTATGAGGATTGTTAAATCCCCTCACATTCCAAGATAAAAGTTTCAAATTCATGGGCAACCATCAGAGCCTAACCCATTGAACTTCACAATCTCTCTGGTTCATTTACCAACTTGCCCATTGTAATTAACTGTAGAAATTAAATTCTGTAATTCCCTCATACCTTTTTTAGAGGAAGAAGCAGTGGGGTGAAGACTACCTGCAACAGCTTGTTTCTCCCACACTTCCACAAGTCGTTGAAAAAAATCAACATGCTACCTCTCACAGGAATCAATGGGGAAACCCACCCACTTACCGAAGTCCTTAACCATCTTACTTACCCAAACCGAAGGTTCCAAGTCATCCTCCACAAAGATGTCATCTGGGTCATCTTCCTCTGTCATTAAAACTAGACCCCAATTAGGATCTCATTGAGCCAGAGGTACAAATTCCATCAACTTCCAATCCTCCTCATCCTTATCTGACCCTGTGGGATTGACCCAATTCAACAACAAAGTCTCTTCTTTGAGAGTATCAAAAACCAACTCAGAAATAGGAGAGAAATGATTTTGTTCCAATAAAGACTGATGGCGAAACACATCGACAGTCTTCAATAGAGTCGTCAAACACCCCGCAATTGAAGAATCCACAGTATCAGTGAAGCTGGGTTGACCATCGAAGTTCGAAACACGCGAAACCTCCACAACCCCACTAATCGGACAATCCATTGCTAGGACATTGACAACTGAGACAGTAGAAGAAACCCCCCACCTTGACGCCGCTGCCTGGATAGTCCGTCGAAACAAAACCTGTATGCACAGCCACATCAGAACCCTCATTGGATATTGAGAGATTGCATGCCAAAATGAGAACAATTTGAGGCAAAGTCAACAATAGTGGAACGGTATTTGTAATTTGGATATTGTTTTTCAGCTCTAGAGCAGTAACTGATGGGGCAACCAAATGCTTCAGCTCTCTTCGCAATTGCTAAACCAATCCAGCACAACCCAACAATTCCAACTGATTGACCAATGAACTTAAAAAGACAAACAAACAAATGAATAGAATGGAAAAAGAAAACTTCCAGTATAGTAAGACTGTATGTACATAAGGGAAATAAAGATTAATAAGAAATTTATTATTATCAAGAAAATTCAAGTTTAAAACACTTACAGCTCAACAACCAATCAAAACCAAAAGACTAGGGAATAAAGATCAAAAAGAAATTTATTATCAGGAAAATTCAAGTTTCAAACCACTTACAGCTCAACAACCAATCCAAACCAAAACAACCCCCCAACCCCAAGGAAAAAATTGGGAAAAAAAACCCGCTCACACAAAAAATACACAAACCTTTGTTGTCAATTTGAAATCCCCTTTCTTCCATGCCCCAGTCCTCACAAAACGACCTGCCACAAAAATCCTCAACACCACAATGTCAACCCTATTGCCATGTCTGCAACATCATCTGTTAACACATTGGGTGTATTTGTAACATGAATTCCCTTTTCTTTACATTTCACCAAATCAATCTTATCGAACCCAATGTTATAAGCCAAAACAATCTACAATTTAGGCAAAGAATCAATAAGCTCAGCATCAGCACCATTCCATATGCTTGCTACTACTGCTTGTACTGTTAATCAATGAAGTTAGTTCCATAGTTTAAATATTTTGAACTTTTTTCAAGTTCTTGCTCGAGGTATTCATGCATTGATGCATCAGTCATTAAGATACCTATGGTGTCCATTAGAAAATGTGAAGGACTACATGTTTTTGTTAGGTTTCTGTGCTCAAGTTAAAATCAGGGGCTTATATGCTGTGACTTTACTTGATTGCATTAAAAATGCCATAAATGAGGAACGCAGGTCTCATTCAAATAAGTAACAAACATAACTGAAATAATGTTAGATATATGTAAATCTGAATGAGATTCTCTTTGGAAGCCAATAACACATGCATGAGCTTAAAAGTGAGTTAAGAGCATAATGGTACTTCCATATATAGCTAAGAGCATATGCTCAATTAATTTTGTGTTTGGATATACTCAAGACTTCTACATTATCTAAAAACCATACAACGAAATTATCACAATTTAAAGCAGTAGTGTCATTATTTTTTAATGAAAATTTCAAGCACAGATAATTGAGCTTTCATACTGCCTTTAAGCTTCCTTCGAAGTCTATCTGCATCAAAATTAGAAAGAAAAAGAATGCATGACTGTGATCCAATTCAGATTTTTTCCAAACAAGTAACTGCATTTTTTTTTTTATACCTTTTTCTTGTATTTACTTTTCCCCAAATGTGATGAACACATTGAAGTTTTGAAAGACAGCATAGGTGACAAAATTAATGGCATCTTTCCTTTTATTTTTTGTTTTCTCCAAATGTGATGAACACACTGTAGTTTTGAAAGACAGCATAGGTGACAAACTTGATGGCCTTAAGGTGCTCAAAATTCTGTCCATTGAAGACCCTGTAGACACCGCTTATGAGTGGGACAATCCAAAGTGAAATTTCCTCATTAATGATGCATTGGCCACCAATAAAATAAATATTGAGCTCTTCACTGTTAGTAAAATTACGCTTAAGCACAAAGAGCCAAAAGCTCAGCATTTTAAGCTTCTAAAGTGAGGCACATTTAGGAGCTTTTTCCAATTAGCTCAATGCACACTTTTCGGGGCTTTTTATAATAATAATAATAATATGAAATGCAGCTATCAGATCTGGATGTTGTTGATATATACCATGGATTTGTTATATAAAATTCAATTTTATGGTATCATATCATACATCTAAGCCCACCCCTCCACGCCTTTACAAATTATAGAAAGTACAAATCTATTTGGGACCACACTCCATATACCACACATTCTCACCGAAGGAGACTCGAGCAAGAACGAGGTCACTAGGGAGGACAATAGGTTCAAGTTATAGTTCACCTCCTCATGAGAGAGACTATAAATTTAAATGAAATATACAAGGAAGATGACGAGGAGAGACTATAAATTTACAGGAAGTAGATGAGGAAGACAATGAGGATTACAAATCTTTTGATGACTGTTATGTTCTAAATATTTAGAACAATTGGCAAATCGTGAACACAAACTTGTCTAGATATAGATCTTAGAGTCTATAGGTTTTATTAGACAATGCTCAAGGTGATTCAAGTCAAGATTCAAGAACATACAAGCTGCAGGAAGAAGATTTCATAATCTGTCTGGTTCGATCGATCGAAAGACAGGCTCGACCGATCGAAAGTCGTATCTGCAGAATTTTAATTAAGCCCAAACAGCAGTTCAAGCCCATTTAGGATTAGGGTTTCTAATCTACTTCTCCCAGTATATAAAGGAAACCCTAAGCACGTTTTTATGTGGCTTTTCAGAGAGAAAAGAGTGTGCCTCTTTTGTATTTAGGGTTTTGTTCCTAAAAAGCTCTCTTATGTCTTCTACCGGTGCTATTCCTTGAAGAATCTCAAGATCCAGTATTGTAGAAGTTGCTACCTTCTCTAGTCATCAAAGGTGCTGATGATCTAAACCTTCAAGGGTGGTCTTGGAGTCACAAACAGGAGAGTTTGTGTTGCTAAACCTTTGAGTGGGATCTCAAAGTCACAAACGGGGGTGTTTGTGTTTTGCAAAAGCCAAAGAAAGAAGGAGTCCGTGGATTCGGAGCTTGCACGTGGTCGTGTCAGTAAGTTCTACTGGTTGGTAGCAATAAGAAGTCGAGCGTGGGGGCTTGTAAGTCTTATTGTATGAACTTCGATTCTTTCTAGTGGATTTGCGTTTTACCTTGAGGATAGCTAGGTTAAATCCTCCCCAGGTTTTTACCGGTTTGGTTTCCTGGGTGATCATATCATTGTATTATTTATTTTCCGCTGCTTTGCATGATATGATCTTTGTAATTGTGATAACCTAGATTTGTTAAATTGGACTAAGTAATAACTTGACTAATTACCTAGGTTAAATCAATTGTTTTAAGGGGTCTAAAAACTAACAATGACAATAGTAATGGTCCTACACTCAATGAGAATAATGATTATATACTTTCAGGATTGTATTGCATTGCTTTTGTTAGTCATAGAAATAATTATTTGACATTATAGTGCTTTTCGGCCTTTGCCTTTTGGGTATATTGTGATTCAATCACATATATAATGTCCTCATTTTGATCATGGCTATCAAATATCATTGTATATTTTGTAAAGCACAAGAGAATTATATAGAATGTTATATTTCAATATTGTATTGTTAATTGATCACTTGATGTTACATTCTCCATTAATAATTAATTTCAATTTTTTAATAGTTAATAAGAATCTTTATTAAAAAGAAATTAAATTATTTACAGCAGCTCCCCAAATACAGAGGTGGCGTACTATGGAAAGCCAAACAAATTAGCAAAACGTGCACAAACCCAAGAATCCTCTAGGGGAGAAAGTGAACGACTGCTAATCGCAGAATTTAATAAATTTCAAATTGATTATATTACTTTTTTTAAAATGTGCACTCCACTTCCATTAGGGGCGTGCTTGCGCTTTGTGCCTAGGCTCTAAGAGGCCTTCATGCTTAAATGCATCCCGGGCTTTTACCAACATTGGATCCAATTCATACATAAAATTTCCAGTGAAGTTCATAAAAAATTAGGAAAAAAAAAAAATGCACTAAAAAGAAAAGGGGAAAACCAGAGAACCTAAATATTGCAGTTCATCAAATGAGAAGAACAATATAATATCAAACTATGAGTCCCATGCTCAAAATCTTGAAACATGCAACTGTTAAATTAAATTTCATTTGCTTTTAATTAGAGAAATCCCAGCAAAACATAAACGTTTATATAAATATATATGGAGCCACTAAGCAAAAGATTGCCAACAAGTCATAACCACATACCTTCTTAATAATATCAAACTACCGGAGTTAAGAATGGCTTCTTTAAAAAGTGCGCCTCCAAGTTCTTTATAACAAGGCCTGCCATTGCGTCAGTGGTTTCCACAGTGTCACTCCCCACATGAGGCATGAGAACTACATTTTCAAGCCCAAACAGTTGTTCAGGAACCTCTGGCTCGTTTTCAAAGACATCAAGCCCAGCCCCGCCCAAACAGCCTTCAAAGAGTGTGACGCAGGACAACCAGAACAAAACTGAAATAATGGAAAAATAAAAGATATGACCTAGGAGTCAGCACCTAGGCCTTGCTTGAAGTCAGCACCAAGCGGAGAAACCACTAGGAGTCAACACCTAGGGTAGACCTGGAGTCAGCACCAGACCAAAGAAAAACCAAACAGTCATTGTTTTCATTCATCAAAATATCAACTAACTCCTCAAGGAGTACAATAAGTTGCTTATAAAGGATTGCTAAACCCTAGTTCTAATTGGCTAGGAAACCCTAATTGCCTTATTACAAAAATAACCTTGCTTCCCAAATTAAAATACTAATAGCCCAATAAACTACTAGGACCTAAACATAAAAATACAATTGACTTGCGAACATAAATAATATTAAATAATAATTTTCATTCATCTCCGCATCATTGTCCTCTGGTTGGAGAAAACTCGACCTCGAGTTTTAAAGCATTGAAGGATTAGGATGCTGACAAATAACACTTACTTCAAGTCTGAAATCACCTTAGGGAGCACAGGGAAAAGAAAAACCTTGAATTCCACCACATCAAACTCATTTGAAATAACAAAATCAATGTGTGGAATCAGTATAATCTCTTCTTGAACTTTATGAACCACAAGAAGCATTGTGGTTTTAACCTCTTCGACTTCACCAAGATGTAGATCTTCAAGGACTGTGGAGGGTTGATCAAAAGCACATTCAACAACTTCAACTTTCACATCATGTGCATCCTCTAACATAGTACTCTCTTTAGGCACCATCTCTTCACCTTGCTACCCTTCAATAGATTCATTTCCTTGCACACATGTTAAAGCAACACTTGTTGAGGCATGTACGTCTGTGTCAACATTAAGCTTTGGTGTTGCTGGAGGACTCTCCACAACCAAGATATCATCATCAATGTTGTCTTCTATTGGGGCAGCAATAAGTTCATTGTGATCTAGTATCCTTGGTTTCCCAATTGAATCAGTTTGAGTCTTCTTTTGCCTCATCTAAGCAATCCTGTCTTGAACATTTTTCATGAGCTTTACAGATAATTCCTCTAATTCCTTGGTAGATAATTCCTTGGTAGATTGTTCAAAAGTGTGTTGAGGACATGAAATGGGGTGAGGATGAGGATTCATCGTATTTGCTTCAACTTGAAAAGTACCACACTGAGATTGGGGTAGATACTTAGCTCAATAGTATGGTGACAAATACTCATCACAAAGCTTTTCTTTCATATCTTCCCACACACTAATGGCAAATTCATACCTCATATAGCGGAAATATTCAAGATTCTCCCAAAATCTTTGTGCTTTACCTCTTAACTTCAACTTGGCATACCTAACCTTTTTGTTATCTGCAAAATTTGCTTGCTCAAAGAATCACTCCATCCCATTCATCCAGTTGACAAAATCTCATGGATAAGTTTCATAACCATCAAAATAAGGTACTTCTAATATTACCATGATTCACTAAAATAGTGCTTCAACAAATAGTTGCTATGATTTTCTCTGGACAAATCGTTGGAATGGGCTTCTAAGACTGTTCTCCCAAATAGTTGCTGGCTTCAAGTGAATGGATCTTACTTGGACAAGTGGGCCTGTGGATGAACAATTTAAAGGCCTAATACATGCAATAGGCTGTCACAGCTACAGTACTTTCTTTCTTTTCCTTCCTTTTGATTTTTTTTTTTTTTTAATGTGAAATACAAAAAGTATAAAACTAAAATATGCCAATACACAGTAGCACTTCAAACATTAAACACCACGAAACTAACGACACTAGAAATAGAGGAAACAACTAAAAGAGAAAGAAACAATAACAGTCACGAAGCGGCGCTGGACTCATCAGCTAAAAGGCAGCGTGGCTCATCGGTGTTCACTGCCAACGGTGCTGTTGGTGATGACTTCAGCGGCGTGAAGACAAGGGAGACTACGGCGGCACAAAACATGGAGGAGCGGCAGTTGCTAGTCGCGGGTCTTGCATCGGCAATGGTCAACGTCCTCAGTGGCGATGGTTGAGGGTGATAATGGGTTTCGGTGGCTGGTGGCTGATGGGTCTTGAGGCGGTGAGTGTTGATTTGTGGGTTTCGGCGGCTGGTGGCTGATGAGTCTTGTGTGGTTTTTTTTTTTTTTTTTTTTTTTTTTTTTTTTTTTTTTTTTTTTTTTTTTTTGTTTCTCTCTTCTGGTTCTGGATTAACTTGCAATGATGCTTCAAACAGATCGGTGTTTGCTCTGATACCAAAACTGACGCAAGACAACCAGAACAAAACTGAAATAACGGAAAAATAAAAGATATGACCTTGGAGTCAACACCTAGGTCTTGCTTGGAGTCAGCACCAAGCGAGGAAACCACTAGGAGTCAACACTTAGGGTAGACCTAGAGTCAGCACCAAACCAAAGAAAGACCAAACGGCCATTGTTTTCATTCATCAAAATATCAACTAACTCCTCAAGGAGTACAATAAGTTGCTTATAAAGGATCGCTAAACTCTAGTTCTAATTGGCTACGAAACCCTAATTGCCTTATTACAAAAATAACCTTGTTTCCCAAATTAAAATACTAATAGCCCAATAAACTATTAGGACCTAAAACATTAAAATACAATTGACTTGCAAACATAAATAATATTAAATAATAATTTTCATTCATCTCCCGCATCAGAGTGCAGACACAAGTTCAGGTTCATCGATATGTGAGCCCTGTCCAATATTGATGAGAATGCCCTCTGGACCCAATGCATCAATGACTTCATGATTGACAATATGGTGGGTTTCTTCTGTCAGAGCACACGCAACAAGAAGAATTCGACAATTGACAGCCAAGTCAATAATGTTCAAAAAGTACTTGTAATTTGTTTCTGGTTTCTCATATCTAAAATAGTAACTGATAGGGCATCCAAATGCTTCAACTCTCTATGCAATTGTTGAACCAATCCTACCTAACCCAACAATTCCAACTTGCATACCACTGAACTGAAAGAGAAACAAAAATAAATATATACATAAATTAGCAAGTAATTAAGAAAAACACAAGGAAAAAATAAAAGATTGAAAGAGTAGATTCAAGTCACAATTCAAGTAAATGACACACTAAGCATTCTAGTACATCTAACACAAACTCATTTTCTACATCTTATTTTTAATAATGTCTATGTTGATTCATTTCTTGGAATCTTTTTTTTTTTTTTTTTTGATAGGTAAGAAAAAGTATATTAAAAAAAACTACTAGATGCAAAAAAGCACCAGTAGAACAGAATTACAAAAGAGAAGAAAAAGCAAAAACATAAAAAGTCAATAAATACAAAGAAGAAGAGAGCTAAGGAATAAAGGAATAGAGTCACTAGTTGTGAGTCCCCAAACCCTAGCCCAATCAAAAAGGGAACCAGAGAAGAGAGCAAGCAATTGGTCCTCAGATCTATCTAAATCCTCAAACGTCCACCGATTGCGTTCCCTCCAAATACACCACATCAAACACAGCGAAACTAGGTTCCAAATGGAGGATGAATGCTTCCCCAACCAATTCCACCAACTAAATAGAAAATCTCTCACTGTACAAGAGAGAACCCAAGAGATCCCAAAAATCCTAAAAACAAAACACCACAACCGATAAGCCTTCCCACAGTGTAACAACAAATGATCCACTATCTCACCACCACAACGACACATAATGCACCAGTCAACGAAATCAAAACCCCTAAGTCTCAAGATATCTCCCGTGAGGATCCTATCCCATGCGGCTGTCCAAACGAAGAAAGAGACACGCCAAGGCGCCTTAACCTTTTAAATGCCTTTCCATGGAAAAGCAATGGAAGAAGAGCCATGTAACTTATGGTAAAAAGAGCGGATAGTAAAATCCCCGTTATTTGTCAACCTCCATTTCAAACGATCACCATCAATCACGGAAGGTAAATTGGAAGCCAAGAAACGAAGGAAATCATCCACCACATCTGCCTCCCAATCATTAGGACCCCGAATGAAATGAACATCCCAAGTTCTCCTATCCCCTGCTCCTTGACAAATCAGAGATGATTCTATGGATGCCTCTCTATTTGCAGCAAAATTGTACAAGGCTGGAAAAGCCAAATGGAGAGGAAGATATCCGCACCATCTGTCTGTCCATAATTTCACTCTATCCCCCACCCCAACCTTATACTGGACATATTTGTTAAAAACTTCACAACCCATCCGGATACTTCGCCACAAACCACACCCATGACCACCCCTTCCCAACTTAGAGGTCCACCCCCCACCCCCCCATTCTTCCCCAAATTTCAAAGCTACCACCCTCCTTAAAAGCCTATTCTCCTCAATCCCAAAATGCCAAAGCCATTTTCCTAGTAAGGCTTTATTGAAAGTGGTCAATTTCCTAATACCCAAACCACCTTTAGCAATAGGCAAACACACCTTATCACAGCCCAATAAATGTGTCTTAGAGTCACCCCACAAGAAGTCCCTTTGTAGCTTCTCAATTTTGTTTGCCACATGTAGGAATGGTGAACAAAGATAAAAAAAGTAGGTGGGAAGACTAGATAGCGTACTTTTGAGCAAAGTCAACCTACCACCTTTTGATAAATACAACTTCTTTCACCCTACCAACTTCCGCTCAAATTTCTCCAAAATAGGGTTCCAAATAGAAAGGGACTTATGGGGCGCCCCCAAAGGCATACCAAGATATGTAATTGGCAAGGCCCCAACCCTACAACCCAAAATCTCTGCCAAAGCTTGCACATTATTTACCTTCCCTATAGGAACCATCTCACTTTTAGCTACGTTAACCTTCAAACCAGTCACAGCCTGAAAACAAAGTAGCAGCAGTCAAACATGTAGGACTTGCTCCACCTCTGCATCATTTCTTGGAATCTAGTAAACTGTTCTAATATCATGTTTGACAAGGGGGTGGCCTAGCAATTACAGTCTTGATATGGGTGAGTTCTGAGTTCAAACCTTTGTGGTGACAATGTGGCATTGATTTCTCCCAAGGACCATTGCTTCCCACGACCTAAAACCACTACATCCCCAGGCGAGACTGAGGTTGGGCTATGGCTCAACCCAACTAAAGGAGCGCTAGTGACCCCCTTACCATCTAAGCCCCTCAGGCATTGGTTACTAAGTATGAAACTAATATGATCACACCTAGGTAGGCTTTCCAAAATTAGTCACCCCCGCCCTATTTTCTTCAACACAGACACAATAACAAGAATTAAATTACCTATTATTGATAAGGACACCATTAGAATCGACTTTCATAGCTCCCATATTGTAACCACTCTCTCTCTCTCTCTCTCTCTCTCTCTCTCTCTCTCTCTCTCTCTCTCTCTCTCTCTCTCTCAGTTAATATAAAATCATGCTACATCATATCCAGTGTCCATATTAAAATCATGGACAAGAGAGAACTTAAATAAAATAAAATATTAAAAAACGCTTCACACTCAAGGATGTCAATACCGTACCGGAGGCCGTACCGGTTTGGCTACCGGTACGATATATTTCGAATACCGGTCAATACCGGTGTACCATTTCGGGTTTACCGCTATTTTTTATATTTATAAATATATATATATATATATATATATATATGTATGTATGTATGTATGTGTCTGTGTATATATATATATTATAATAAATATAAAAGTTTACCATAAAACATTTCCTCAATTCAGAACTAATTATTCATGGTTTTAGACTTTAGTATCAATTAAAAGGGAAAAAAATAAAAAAATAAAATAGAAAGGTTAAAAGTTACCATTGCATACTAAGAAAACAAATAAGTTACCATTTTGTCCTAACAAAAATTCAAAAATTACAAAACTTAAAAAAAAAAAAAAAAAAAAAAAAAAAATTCTGTACCGGCCAGTACGCCTGGTACCGGCCGGTATTGCCCGAAATTGTCCGGTACGGCCGGTACGGCCGGTATTTTTTCCGGTACGAAACAGGGGGGTCGAGTGTACCGGATTGTTGGCCGGTACGGTATATTCCGGCCGTACCGGCCGGTACGGTACGGAATTGACAACCTTGTTCACACTACCTCATCCCTGTCGAAGATATATAGTTAACAAGCAAATCCTGAAGACTAAATTCCACAAAAATTGGTAATTCCATTTATAATTAAAATCTTAACTATGGAACAATTAATTTAAGAGTATTAAACATTTTCATTCCAAAGTAATGAGATTGATGGAAAAGTTTGTCCTTGAAAATTGCAATAATTATGAAATATTATGGGTAAATTGCAAATTACATTCTATAGTTTAGGGTACTTGAATTTTATACTCTAAAGTTTTAGAATTTGGATTTTACCTATGAAGTATTGGGTATTTGGATTTTACATCTGAATTTCAGAATTTTAATTTTACCCCTAAATTTTAGAGGTGTTTGGATTTTACACCTAAAGTTTCAGAATTTGGAGTGTAAAATCCAAACACCCCAAACTTTAGAAGTAAAATTCAAATTCTGAAATGTCAGGATGTAATATTCAAACATCCCAAACTTCAAGGGTAAAATCCAAATTCTAAAACTTTAGGGTATAAAATTCAAATATCCTCAAACTTTAGGGTGTGATTTGCCATTTACCCAAATATTAAAGATTTCTATATCATACAAAATTCAATTTCATTGTTCATTTCCAATTGTTCATTAAAACTAAAACCATAATAAAACAATTAAAACCAAGAATGAATACATAAATAACCAAAGTTTAACTTTATTAGTCAATCTAAAATCGCCTTTCGGCCACAACCCACGTCTCACAAACCGGTCACACTCGCAAACCCTCCTCGTAACCGCCAACATCAACCCATGGCCACATTTGCAACATCATCTGTCAACACATCCGGCATGTTTATGACCCTAATCCCCTTTTCCTGACATTTCCTCAGATCAATCTTGTCCAACCCAACACTGTAACTTGAGACAATCTCCAGCTCTGGCAACGAGTTGATGAGCTTGGCGTCGGCACCAATTTTGGTGTTTCCGACTATTGCTCTAATTGAATGGGAATTGTGCTTGAAAAAGTCAGTTTTAAGGAATAAGTCCAGAGTTTGACGAGGTTGAAGTGGTCTTTGAGTTGATTTTTAAGGTAATCGAACACTGGGTTGGTCATTAGGACGGTAATGGAGTCCATTGGAAGTGAATTGTGGATTTGGGAATTAAGGTTTTGAGGGGGATTTGGGATTTGATTTTCGATTAATGTATACAGTCAGTGTTTGGTTTGACAGTGGTTGGTAGTCGCTGTGAAAGTGGCAAGGTAAAAATAATATTGCTAATTCTATAGACTCCTTCAAGAAACTTACCCGGGCTTTTAGCGCTCGCTTTATTACCTGCAGTAGGGTTCCTCGGCCTTTGGGGTCTTTGCTGTCTATGTCTATGCGAGAGGGTGAGACCCTTAAAACTTATTCGGACAGATACTGGGAGATGTTTAATGAGATAGAGGGAGAGCATGATGATGTGGCTATAAGTACTTTCAAGGCTGGTCTCCCAGCCGAGCATGATTTGAGGAAGTCTTTAACTGGTAAACTTGTCACCAGTGTGCATTAACTGATGGACAGGATTGACAAGTACAGAAGAGTTGAAGAAGATCAATTGCAGGGAAAAGGAAAGGCTAAGATAATCCCTCAGGAGAGGAGGGATTTCAGATCGGACCGGTACAACAATAACCGGCCTCGGAAGGATTTTGTTGGGCAGTCAAATTCTGCCAACTTCCAGGCGATTAATGCTATGTTTCAGGAGCCTATGCAGCAGGTATTGGAAAAAATCAGGCACGAACCATTTTTTATATGGCCAAACAAGATGGTAGGGGATCCTACAAGACGAAATCAGAATCTCTACTGCCACTACCATCAGGACCACGGACATACAACTGATGATTGTAGGAATTTATGGGACCATTTGGAGCAATTGGTCCGAGAAGGGAAGTTGAAGCAATTATTGCACCACTCTAGCGGCCGAGGAGGCCAAGCCGGTTCGGAGATGCGGGGCGATGCCTCCTCGAGGCTTCCCCTTGGAACAATCAACGTTATTTTTGCTGCCCCGGGGAGAACTGGGTCATGCCCTTCAAGGGTACTATCAGTAACCCGATCTTTAGTTGAGGAGTGCAGTTCCGCGTCTAAAAGAGCCAGGATGGATATTCCACTGGTTTTGGGTTTTTCGGACGAGGACAAAGTGGGAACCATCCAGCCACATAACGATGCTCTGGTGGTTACGCTAAGAATAGGCGGGTATGATGTGAGAAGGGTAATGATTGACCAGGGTAGTGCTGTTGATGTAATGTACCCTGACTTATACAATAGGCTAAGTTTGAAACCTGAACACTTGACGACATACAATTCTGATGAGCTTTGAGGGAAGAATGGTCGTCCCAAAGGGTCAGATAAGGCTACCTGTACAGGCCGGTATGGACGTGGTGGAGGTGGACTTCATCGTTGTGGACGTCTTCTCACCATATACGGCTATTTTGGGTCGACCTTGGCTCCATACCCTGGATGCGGTCTCCTCTACCCTGCACCAAAAGGTAAAGTACCCATCCAAGGGACGAGTTTTGGAGATAGTGGGAAGCCAGGCCGCTGCTCGGCAGTGTCTGGTTGCAGCAATTCAACATCAGCCAGAGGCGGAGACCTCGACTACTGCCGATAATAGTTTATAGAAATTAACAGCCCCAGCATTATCTTTAAACGTGCTGGCTGATAGGGCAAGATGTGAAGATCTAGAGAGGGTAATTGTTGCTGATGACCCTGAGAAATTCTTCCAAGTTGGGGTAAAATTGCCTTCACCAGAGAAGGAGCAGCTGGTCAAGTTCCTCAGAGAGAACATTGACGTGTTTGCCTGGAGTCCATATGAAGCACCAGGTGTAGATCCGAGCTTCATCTGTCATCACCTCAATGTGAACCCTTCTATTGTTCCGAAGAGACAGCCTCCTCGGCTACCATCAAAGGAGCACGCCGAAGCTGTTAGAAGTGAAGTGACCAAGCTCAAGCAGGCCGGGGCTATAAAAGAAGTGTTTTACCCTCAATGGCTAGCTAATACAATGGTGGTGAGAAAGAAGACAGGGAAATGGCGAGTGTGCGTGGACTTCACGGACCTCAATAAGGCTTGTCCTAAGGATCCTTTTCCTATGCCAAAGATAGACCAGTTGGTAGATGCGACGGTCGGCCATCCTCGGATGAGTTTTTTGGACGCATTCCAAGGATATCATCAGATACCGCTAGCAGTGGACGACCAAGAAAGGACAGCTTTCGTCACACCCATCGGAAACTAGCATTATAAAGTGATGCCCTTTGGATTGAAAAATGCGGGGTCTACTTACCAACGGATGATGACTAAAATGTTCGAACCACAGCTAGGCCGTAATATTGAAGTCTATATTGACGATATGGTGGTGAAGAGCAAGGTGGTGTCCGGGCATGTGGAAGATCTTACAAGTATCTTTGAAATCCTAAGAGAGCATAAGCTACGCTTGAATGCCTCAAAGTGTTCCTTCGGTGTGAGTTCTGGAAAATTCTTGGGGTATATGGTGACTCATAGGGGAATTGAGGTGAACCCAGACCAAATAAAGGCCATTCACAATTTACAAACAGGAATGACTGCCGCTTTAAACAGATTTATCTCCAGGTCAGCTGACAGGTGCAGACCTTTCTTTCGCTTATTACACAAATGGAAAGGATTTGAGTGGACCGAGGAATGCTCTGTAGCATTTTAGCAGTTGAAAGAGTATCTATCTCAGCCGCCTATTATGTCCAGCCCTGAGGTGGACAAAATCCTGTTTGCCTACTTAGCAGTAGCCCCTCATGCTGTAAGTTTTGTTCTGATACGAGATGACAGTGGCGTTCAAAGGCCAGTTTACTATGTAAGCAAGTCACTTCATGAGGCCGAGGTGAGATACCTATCGTTAGAAAAGGCCATCTTGGCAATAGTGCATGCAACTCGCAAACTCCCGTATTACTTTCAGGCGCACACCGTAGTGGTCCTAACTCAGCTACCCCTCAAATCCATACTCAGAAGCGCCGACTATACGGGGAGGATTGCTAAGTGGAGCACGATCCTAGGAGCTTTCGACATCAAGTATATGCCCCACACTTCCGTGAAAGGCCAGGTCCTCGCCGATTTAGTGGCGGAATTTGCCGAGCTCTTAGAAGAAGCTGAGATAAAGCAATGTGACATGGATGGAAAATCGGTCGGCCTGATTTCCACACAGGGCGATCCAGCCTGGAAAGTATATGTAGATGGTGCAGCAAATCAACGGGGAGCAGGAGTAGGTCTAGTCCTGGTATCCCCCGAAAAGATCATCATTGAGAAATCCTTGAGACTAGGATTCTTGGCTACAAACAACGAAGCAAAATATGAAGCTCTGTTAATGGGGATGGGTATGGTCCAGAAAATGGGAGGAAAAGTAGTGAAAATGTTCTCGGAATCAAGACTGATAGTCGGCCAGGTGAGAGGAGAATTGGAAGCCCGAGATGCAAGAATGCAAGAATATTTGGGCCAAGTTAAGCGCGTACAAGCAAGATTTCAATCTTTTGATTTGTCACATATTCCCAGGGGTGAAAATACTCACGCCGATTCTTTGGCGACACTTGCCACTTCTTCGGCACGGAATTTTCCCAGGGTGATAATCGTTGAGGATTTGAGCACTCCCACGCCAGCGGGGAGTGATATGCTTAATATCCATCAAGTTAACCTAGCGTCAAGCTGGATGGACCCCATAGTGAAATTCCTCGAGAGTGATACCTTGCCGGAAGAGAAAGTAGAAGTTGAGAAAATACGAAGGAAAGCTCCTCGATTTTGGTTATCCGAGGACAAAAAGTTGTATAAGCGTTCCTTTTCTGGACCGTACCTGCTTTGTATACACCCCGAGATGTCAGAGTCGCTTTTAGAGGAACTCCATGAAGGAATATGTGGTAGCCATACAGGGGGAAGGTCCCTATCTCACAGGGCCTTAACTCAAGGATACTGGTGGCCGAATATGCAAAAGGAAGCGCAGGAGTATGTCAGAAAGTGTGACCAATGTCAAAGATTCGCTTCTAGCATCCACCAGCCGGGAGGAATTCTTAATCCCCTCTCTAGCCCCTGGTCATTCGCTCAGTGGGGCTTAGATATCGTAGGACCTTTTCCCAAGGTGTCAGGAAACAAAAGGTATCTGCTGGTTGGCACAGATTATTTCACTAAGTGGGTCGAAGCAGAACCTTTGGCTAACATCAGAGATGTTGATGTTAAGAAGTTTATCTGGAAGAACATCGTGACGCGGTTTGGAACTCCATATACTCTTATCTCGGATAATGGTCTTCAATTTGATAGTAAAGCCGTTAGGCGACACTGTTTAGACTTGGGTATTAAGAACAGATATTCCACTCTGGCTTATCCTCAAGGGAACGGGCAAGCTGAAGCCGTCAACAAGGTTATAGTTAATGGACTAAAAAAGAGGCTGGATGATGCGAAAGGAAGCTGGGTGGAGGAATTGCCGCACGTCCTTTGGACCTATCGAACAACGCCCTGAAAGTCAACAGGGGAGACTCCTTTTTCAATGGCGTATGGAGCCGAGGCCGCCATCCCTCTAGAAACCGGTTTCCCAACATTAAGGACTAGTACATTCACCTCGGATGGCAATGATGGGCTATTAGAAAAAAGTTTAGACTTGATCGAAGAGAGAAGGGAGAATGCAATGGTCCAGTTGGCTTATTACCAGCACAAACTCAAGCAAGGTTATGATTCTAATGTAAAGCTGAGGCTGTTAGCTGTAGGAGACCTGGTGCTAAGGAAAGTCCTGGGAAACACTAAGAATCCAACCTGGGGAAAATTGGGGCCTAATTGGGAAGGACCCTATCGGATTACTTCAGTAGCCCGGATAGGGGCCTATTACCTGGAAGACCTAGATGAATGAGCTATACTCCACCCTTGGAATGTAAACAATCTCAGGAGGTATTATTATTAATGAAAGCAATCTAGTTTGAATTCTCTTTAGTTTATGTCAACTATATACGATGTGTTTCCATATCTATGAAGTATTAAACAGAGACTAAGTTATGTCAAATCCTCGAACCACAAACTTAGTGGAAATTAATACCCTATAACATCTATGAAGTATTAAACAGAAACTAAGCTATGTCAGGTCCTCGAACCACAAGTTTAGTGTAAATTAATACCCTATGACATCTATGAAGTATTAAACAGAAACTAAGTTATGTCAGGTCCTCAAACCACAAACTTAGTGGAAATTAATACCCTATGACATTTATGAAGTATTAAACAGAAACTAAGCTATGTTAGGTCCTCGGACCACAAACTTAGTGGAAATTAATACCCTATGACATTTATGAAGTATTAAACAGAAACTAAGTTATGTCAGGTCCTCGGACCACAAACTTAATGGAAATTAATACCCTATGACATCTATGAAGTATTAAACAGAAACTAAGCTATGTCATGTCCTCGGACCACAAATTTAGTGAAAATTAATACCCTACGATATTTACTGAAGTGTTAAACAGAAACTAAGTATGTCAAGTCCTCAGACCACAAACTTAGTGGAAATTAATACCCTATGATATTTACTGAAGTATTAAACAGAAACTAAGTTATGTCAGGTCCTTGGATCACAAACTTAGTGGAAATTAATACCCTATGACATCTATGAAGTATTAAACAGAAATTAAGCTATGTCAGGTCCTCAAACCACAAACTTAGTGGTTTCCCTGTTCTCTTATTTGGATTGAAAGAAAGACAAAAAAAACAAAACTTCCCTTTCTTTCTCTTCTTTCTTTTTTATCCCTTCGACAGGTCCTCGCACCTCAAGCATAGTGGAAATTAACACCTTATTACATTCACTAAAATACTAAGCAAAAGCCTAGGAGCATCATCTAATGTACGATTGAAGTACTGTGGATCCAGCTTTATCCAACGTTTGAACATGCTGTAAGGTTTCAATTGATTAGAAATAGTACAAATGTATCCGAAATGACTCCCTTGGACCACATCGTATTAATGTTTATCTCCTATTTTTAATTGCCAATTGTTAATGTTTATAAGTTATTCCTTCTCTTGCAAATGCACCCATTCAGATTAAGATGACACAGTGAGCAAGTACAAAAATAAGATAAAACAGCAACAATGATAAGCAAGTAAACATAAATTTCCTTACAAAGGCCCTAACCAAATTACAAAGTAAGTCCTATTTTTTCAACTTGATTTGGAGCTTTGGAGCTTGGTTGGAGGATTTGTCTTCCTCCGAGGTGGTGACTCCCTCTTTATCCTTAGCAGTTCCACCTACAAGCATGACCGTGGAAGCCAAATCTTGTTGAAAGCCCTGAGAGGCCACCTCTGCCTCAGAAGCATCTGCGGTCTTGTCCAAGGAGGGTTTTGGAAGGTCATTACTCTCTTTAGCTGTTTCTGGTTGGCCAGGAGGAGGAAGATGTGCAGGCAAAACATCCTCCGTAGGATTGACAGTTGAGGGAGTATCTTCAGCTGGACTGGATGGAAGAGTTGAGGCACGAATTGCTTCAGGAAAAAACACGTTCTCTGGCTTCCTTAGCTCGGATGAAGCCTCAACCCTAGCTCAGTTAGGGGCTTCATTCCAAGTTTGGGCACAGTAGATATGGCACACCATTGGCACCTGTGCCCTTAGTGTCTCCTCTGTCTCAACCATACCGAGGTCATAGCCTTTCTGCTCGGCTTCATTCGTTGCCTGTTCGGCCTCGGTTTTTGCTTTCTTAGCTTCCTCCCTGGATTTTTCAGCCTGTTCCCTCAGCTTTTGGGTTTCCTCCAAGTGCTTCTTAAGGACTGCAACTTACTCCCAAGCAGCCTTCAGTTCTACGTTTGATTCGCGCAAGCGCTTTCCCTGGTCCTCGGCTTGCTTCTGATAGCCCTCCAAGGCCGAGTCAGCGCTCTTGCGAGCTTGCTCCTCAGCAAGCAATTTCTTCTTCGCAGTCGCCAAGTCTTGCTCGGAAGCTTTCATAGTCTGTACAGCCGACGCCCGTTTCTTCTTTTCATCATCCAGCTGACTGTAGCAGACATTGAACATCTCATCCAGCTTAAATGTGTTTTGGATAACCTAAAAAGGAAAGAATAATGCTATAGTTAATAAGAAGTATATGTCAGTGAGGAATGATCACAAAAAGAAAAAGAAAGAAGTTTGCACCGTACCATGGCCAAATATCTTTTATTATTGAGGACGAGCTCATTCTTCCTCGCGTTCTTTATTTCGGCCATGTCTTTTGGGAGCAACAAAGATTCCTCTATAGCCGAGGCTATGTGACACCCAATGCCACCGTTGAAGTCCCTAATAGATACATCATCCAGTAAAGGCTCCCCACCGTGCATAAGTACTGGCAACCATGCTTGTGGCTCAGGAAGCTGCATGGCAGACCTCTCCCGGTCTCGCTGAGTTGACTGACTAATCTTCTGCTGCTTTGCAGCTCGCTGTGCATCCTCTTTGCAGATCGGATGGGACTTGCTTGCATCCACCACATCCTTCCCCTTCTGTTCTCTGCGCCTTTTTAACTCGGCAGCATCTGATTTGGTTGGCTGAGGAGGTTGACGGGAAGCCTGGTGAGGAGCAGGAGAAGGAGACTTGGTGGGAAGAGAAGGACTCTGGGATTGCGTTGACTTTGCTAGTACATTCTTTCCAGGTTGATTCTCAATCAACTCCTGCAAACTCCTTTGGGACTTCCTTTGTACTCCCATCTCATCAATATCTTCCTTGGAATATATTTGTTGATCAAGAATCCCAAAATCTTCCGAAGAGTCAGAGAGTTCTACAACTTCTTCCTCTTCTCCTTCGTCTTCCTCTTTCTCTTCTGCCTCCTCTTCTCTGAGCGCAGGCTTGGATGAAGAGGCTCCTGATGAGATGGCAGCCACAAAAAGGGGCTCGGTACGAGCTGTATTCTTGGGAAGTAGAATACCTTCTGGGATGATGAACCCCGTGTGGGCAACGCTAATGCGTTGAAGCCGACGATCTCCGGCTCTGATCACGCACTTCGGCGCTTGAAAAGCAAACGAGAGGGGGGTGTAGCCGAGGATTAAATGGGCTGCCCGGAGTTGGCCGTCAGCTTGGTTCACGTATATCTCGGCCTTCAGTACCCTATCCAAGCTCGCTTTGTTTACCAATTTGAGGTTAGGCTTGGTGAAACGTCTATCTGCAAAACCATTGAATTAAAATGTAGCGTCAGTAGGGGTAAGAATACTAAGACTCAAAAAAAAGGGGGGGGGGGGGGGGGGAATACATTCGTACTAAACAACATAAATCTAAGACTGCATCCCCATCTGGTGTTCCTTCCTCCACAGGGCATGGCAGGCCATCATGCCACTCCCCGAAGAAGATAAGGAAATCCTCCTTTAGGTTCTTGTTTGAGGTGGGTAGGCACTGAATTAACCTCACTTTGGGATATCTCGACTTGAGATAATACCCTTACCCCTTCAAGTTGTGGAGATTGTACACCCAATTCACGTCATGATGGATTAGGTCTAGATCCATTCTTTCGTTCAAAGCTTCTATACTTCCTAGGACCCTAAACATATTTGGGGCACACTGAGTGGGGGATAACCTAAAGAACCTAAGGTAGTTCCTAGTAATCTTACCCATGAGGATGGTCATCCCACCCTCTATGAAGGCAATCATGGGAATAACCACCTCCCCAGTTCTTCTAGCATCGAGCCATTCCCCTTGGGCTGCATATCTCATACCCACTATTGAGAGAATCTTATACTTAGCGCGGAAATTTCTCATACCTTCCTCGGACTCAACTAGATTACGAAACCTACCCTCCTTTTTCCCCATTTTCCTAAAAAATTTTAATAGAGATATTAGCGAGTTTAAGATGAAAGTGGTAAAGGTTTTGAGAAAACTTACAGGTTTGGAAGAGGGTCCTTGGACGAATTTCTAGTATTTGTAGATGCACGGAGAGAGGAAAGATAAAGGGACAGGTTCAATGTACAAGCTCTTGGATTATGAGATTGCGAAAAGTAAGCAAGAGAGAGATGAATTGAAAAGCTGTTTATAGCGACCCATAAATTGCAGGTGGGAAAACTCCCGCTCGTGGAACGAGGGAAACCCTCCACCGTTGGATTCGCATCGTGCCGTTGAGCGTGGGGGACAAGGGCGTTACCTAAATTTAATGCTAGCATGCTCAAGATGCCTAAGCGTCAGGGACGTGCCTTAGGCAGGTGAAGAGACATATGAAAAGTCAGAAATACAGGATAGGACTCCAAGCAAAATCAGCCGAGGATATCAAAATCATTCTTCCTCCCGAGGAGTCGGAAGACAAGATTTTGAGGGGCTATTGTAGGGGCCAAATAATCAAGAGATACTATCAAGGCCACGCCAGCTGGACCTAAAGCCCAATCCGAGGATGTTAGACCATCCGAGGAGGCCCAAATAAGACTGTGAAGAGAACAAAGCTAAGGGAAGATTAAAGACAACATGAGATGAGTCTAATAACTGTCCGAGGATAAAAGCATTCTCGGCAACCTGTAGCCGAGGTGAATTTGAGTGTCATACCATCACCAGCTTACTTCAGAGTTGCACCACAACAAAGGAAGGGATATTGGACCAGGGGAAAGACAGGGAAGGCAAGCAAATATCTATAAGGCTGCTGCCTCCACATTAAATGCCTTCCAACCAACTCTCTGGCTGCATTAATGTGGAGGTGATGCCTGAACAGTGATAAAGCAGCCTTACAGCTGCTGGTTGAGGTTTCCAGGAGGTGCTGGATGGGACAGAAAGGGATCCCCCGAATCCAACCAACACGTGTGTGGCGAAGATGGCACCAAGATGGCAATATATAACATGAAAGGATGCATGGAGAGGGGGGATCAGAACTTCTAAACAAGAAAGACTAAGAAGAAAACCTAAAAAATAACTAAGAACGGAAAACTTATTTTTAAAGAGAAATTGATTGTTACATTAGTGCGAATACATCTATAAGTGTCGAATTTGATCGTTTTTCCTTTGAGGTTAATCTAGTTCTTTAACATCCACACTCTACAAATTCTATTGTTTGGGCCTCTAACGCTCGAACCCCATCTACTCATTTAGGGTCGCTACAAATCGAGTCCTTACAGATAATAATAATAATAACTAGCCTTTGAGCACGCGCGTGAGGCTCTTCTTTTTTTGGGTAAAGATTAATAATTTACATTTATTATAATTTGGGATTTCTACTTTTTCCAATCACACACACACACACAAAAACAAACAAACAAATGTGAGGTGAGTTTTGTAGATTGGAGAAGTTTTAAAACTAACAAAAGAGTGATCCTATTTTGTAGGGAGTTAGTGAATAGAAGTAGGAATTTAAATCAACGTAAAAATAGGAGTTTAGTAGGAGCATGAAGGCATTTCAACTTAGAAGTAGGAATTTATTATTTTTATCAATTTACTATTTTAACCCCATTTTTAAGTTTTAGGTAGGGGTATTTTTGACAGTAAAAATAATAATAACTAACTTTCTTTTGCCAATTTACTATTTTAACCCTATTTTTAAGTTGTTGGTTAATTAATTTATGAGTATTTTTTACAGGAAAAAAAACAATAACTAACTTTGTGAATCCTCTTAATATATACAGACTAACCTCTGGGTAAAGATTAATAATTTACATTTATTATAATTTGGGATTTCTACTTTTTTCAATCACCACCAAAAAAAAAAAAAAAAAAAAAAACCTAAGGGTGTAATGAATTTTTTTAAAAAAAAAAGGAGGACAGAAGAAACAAATACATCGTGATGAAGTTATAAAAAAAAAAAAAAAAATGAATACATGGGGTGAGTTTTGTAGATTGGAGAAGTTTTAAAACTAATAAAAGAGTAATCCTATTTTGTAGGGAGTTAGTGGGTAGAAGTAAGAATTTAAATCAACGTAAAAGTAGGAGTTTATTAGAAATAGAAAGGCATTTAAACGTAGAAGTAGGAATTTATTATTTACCCCATTTTTAAATTTTAGGTAGGGGTATTTTTGACAGTAAAAAAAGCAATAACTAACTTTCTTTTTCCAATTTACTATTTTAACCACATTTTTAAGTTGTTGGTTAATTAATTTAGGGGTATTTTTGACAAAAAAAAAAACAATAACTAACTTTCTGAATTCTCTTAATGTATACAAATAATAATAATAATAATCACTTATCACATCGACGGTTTGAAAAAAAAAATTTGTGGCTTTAACAATTTCCATCCATTATTTCTCAAAGCAAACTTTTATCTCAACTAATAACAGGGTGATTAATAATTTAGAGTATTCATGTAAAAAAATTTGTCTATTTTAGTTTAAAAAGCTACTTTCTTTTTATTTTTAGATGGGGCCGTTTGGTAACGTTATTTTAGTAACATTGTTTGTATTTTTTGGAAATACGTGTAAGTGAAAAAATATATAAAAATACGTGTAATATTGTTTAAAAATTGAAAAGTGTTACTTAAACTACCATACCAAACGGCCCCTTACTTTTCAAAATACCTTAAATTGAATTATCTATTTTAAGTTTTTAGCTACATTTCATTAAAATATCGAAAGAGGAATGCCGAAAATAATTCATTAATGCTGATTGAATTTCACGTGTGATACATTGTAAGATATAAACAAGTTCTCAAAATCTATACAAGGTAGAGTTCTAGTGTCATGGGATTACCTATGTTAATGAGAGAGCTATGTTTCCTTAAATGAAGTGGTCTAAGTTGTCTATTTGATTGACTTAATCCCAAGATATTTGCACTGCCATAAGTACCAGATATATTGTTGTTACACTATATATTCTTACTGATGTGAGAATTTTCCTTATCAGCACTCTTGCTGATATAGGAATTTCCCTTATTAGAATTTTCCTTAACAGTATGAACTAGTGAGGGTAGTTACCGGCAAGTTTGTGAGTGTAATCTCTTTTCTAATTAGAGAAATCTTATATTCACAATATTTTCACAACACTTTCATAACAAATCCTAAATGATAGATTATTTTTGATAGTAAAAATGTTGTATATATAATTTGCTGTGAACATATTTTAAACATAGTACTTCTCTTTTTGTCACACTTTATCAATTTTTTTTTTGGCGAAAATGCACTTTTGGTCCCTACATTTTGAGCCTTGTTACAATTTGGTCCCTAAATTGATTTAGATCCTAGGTCAGTCCCTGATTTTCAAAAATCGTTTTTAAAATAGTCCCTACTGTCAACCCAGTGACAGAAAATGTTGAGGTGGCAAACGGCATATCCTACTTGCTGACATGGCGCTGACGTGGATATTAAAATATTATTAGAAATACCAGGTCAGCATCCATGTCAGCGTTTTAATGACAAGTCAGCATTTTAATTAATAAAAAAATAAAAATAATTTTAAAAAAATTAAACTGAAAAAATTCAAAATCAAAAACAAAAAAAGAAAAAACGTTTTCAGATTCTCTCTTTCTCTGTATCTTTCTTCTTTTCGTTTCCTTTCTTTCTTTCTTTTTCAGATCCTCTCTTTCTCTGTCTCTTCCATTTTCTCGTTGGCCACGCGGACGATGTGAGAACGAACTCCGACGAAACCATGACGGACTCGGTGGTCCCTAATGGAACCTCCAGTCAGATCGTGCAGCGGATCGTGACGATCACGCGCTTGTTGTTCGCGTTGGTTATGCCGGAATCTCTGAACCCGGCCGACCTCACTGTGGAGACCAGCGACTGAGCCGAGGCAAGGTCTTTGCACTCCACGGCGACGATGAGCGATTCGAAGCGGAGGACAAGTTCAGACTCGAGTTCGGAGCGAGTTGGTGAGTCGGGGAAGAGGAGGGAGATGACCGAGTTGGGATCGGCTAGGTCGTGGGAGACGAAGAGCCAGGAGCTGCCTTTGGATTTTTTGTTGGGTTGGGTTTGGTGTATGGGTTGGGAGAGGATAGAGATACGGCCGAAGCAGGAGCTGGTGGTGAAGTAGCAAGGGTGGTTGTTGAGCCGGAGATACAGCCGCCTTTTTCTGGGTTTCTGTAGGGGTGGGTGGTCGGGCGTAGAGGTGGAGATTGGTGTGGCCGTGGAGATCGGTGTGGCCATGTTTGTGTTTCAGAGATGGAGTTGTCTCGGTGAGTTTGGTTTTGTGTTTGTGGTTTTTTTTTTTTTTTTTTTTTTTTCTGATGTGGATTTGTATATTTATTTCTTGGATTTATTGGGTTTGATTTACTAGAGGTTTATGGGTTTGATTTCTTGGATTTATTGGGTTTGATTTATTGGATGTTTATGGGTTTGATTTCTTAGATTTATTGGGTGGTTTATAAGTTTGATTTCTTGGATTTATTAGGTTTGATTTACCGGATGTTTATGGGTTTGATTTTTTGGATTTATTGGGTTTGATTTGGGGAAGAACATGAAGCATGAAGTTCATGTCCTGGGGAAGAAGAAGAACAATGTTCTTCCAAAAAATAATGAAAAACAAACCCATTTTTTAAACTCAAAATTTTAAACTGAAAAAACTTTTTTTTTCTTAATTTAATTAAATTAATGTTTATTTATTTAGTTATTTTAAAATTTCTGACCTGGATTTTTGTTTTAATTTTTTATTAATTTAAATTTGACGTGGCATTTCAAAAATGCTAAATAAGTTTTTTTAATAATATTTTATTATCTACGTCAGTGCCATGTCAGCAAGTAAGGCACGCTGTTTGCTACCTCAGCATTTTCTATCACTGGGTTGACGGTAGGGACTATTTTAAAAACGATTTTTGAAAATCAAGGACTGATCTAGGACCTAAATCAATTTAGGGATCAAATTGTAACAAGGCCCAAAATGTAGGGACCAAAAGTGCATTTTTGCCTTTTTTTTTTTTTTTTTTCTTTGAACTTTACTCTCTATCTCGTTGAAGTAGTTTCTGGAACAGAAAAATTATATTGGAAGCAAATGCTAGCTCAGTTACTCTAGGACTAGGTGAACCGTTTCAGGGCTCAAATCAAAACCATTTGTCTTAAATTAAGTTTTTTTTTTTTTTTTTTTTTTTTTAATAAATTAAGTGTTTCCGTATAGGCAATTACCACAGGTAGAGTGGGATTTTGGGTAAATGCTAGTTAGCTTTTAATTAATAAACGCTCTTATTATTGAATAAGGGAAAGTTTACTTGGCTTATTTTATTAATATTAAATGAAAACTACATTTTAAGAAGTCGTTTGGATAGGCTGTTTTAAAAGCCTTAACACACGTTTTTATTAAAAACGCAAATACGTGTGCGTTTGGCACTGTGATTTTACTAGAAATTGCGTTCTTTCGGACGCAAAATATCACGTTTTGAAACTGGAGTTCCAGCCAACTTTTTGAGAATGTCACTTAAAACGCAGATCTTGTAATACTTTTTAAGGCTTGAATACCTGATATACCCTCAGTAGGGGTGGCAAATGACAAAATCACATGCCAGCAAATAACCTCACCTCCCTGACTTTCCAGCAACTACACTGTGCTCAAGGTCTCAGGCGGATGTTGGAACGGCAGTGGAGAATGTTGACACAACAAAAAAGAGCTCAATCGTTGCAGTATTGAAAATGAAAATAAGAAAGCACCACTCGCAGGAACAACATGTCCACTAGCTCCTTTTTCCATGTTTGCAATAAAAAGCTGTCCGTGTGAACTGTGAAGGAAATATCTGGTTTCCCTCTCTTTTTCACTTTCATTATTTGTGGTTGATATATATATATATATTTTGGATAGGTTTGTGGTTGATATTAGCTTTGGGTAAAGAGAAAGTAATTGGGATTATTTTAATTTAGTTTTTGCTTTTGATAATAATACTTTTTTTTATTTGAAGAAAAGGTTAGAGGAAAAGTGAATATTATTATTAATATTTTCATGAGCTACTTCAAATATGATAGGATAATATCGTCAGAATTAAGTCTTTTTCGGTCCTTTTTGGTAATTTGCACCAAAACAACAATTTTAGACTATTACTATACACAAATTTTACCAAACGTGTTAATATAATTTTTAAAATTGTGTTTTCCAAACGCAAAAACGCTATTTTTAAAAACGCTCATTTTCAAACAGCTTATCCAAACAAGCCCACCTCATAAGTCAGGGTTGTAACAACTTAAACCATGTAGTTTTAATCTACTAACTATATAAAAAGAGCAAATAGCTCTATCTACAGTATTTTCGTTTATTCAAGTTTTGGTTAGTAAAACGATGCATTTGGGTGAAGTTTCAATGGGAGACTAAGGGGCTATTTGGATTTTAAAAAATGCTCACTCATCACTCATCACTCAAATATCATCACTCATCACTCAAATATCATCACTCATCACTCTATAACTCATCACTTATCACTAAAAATACCACAACTTTCTAAGGTAGCATGTTTGGCATTTGTTTCCAACTTTGATAACTCAAAAAATTTTACTTTTTGTGGGACCCACGGATTGACTTACTGCAGCTTTTACTTCTTATTTTTTCTTTTTTCTTTTTTCCTTCAAACCCCAATACCCAAACTCACCGAACCCAAATTGCTTTCAAGCACCGTTCATCGCCTCCCTCTTCATCCATTCACCGAACCCAGCGCCCAACTGAAAAAAACCATCACCGTGCAAACCACAAAACATCAAACCAATCCACCATAGCAGATCCGGCCATTCACACCACCAACACCTTTAACACCACCAACACCTTTAACACCACAACAAATTACACTATAAAGCTTAGAAAGAACTAAAAGAGGGAAAACAGAGAAGAGAAAAGATCGTGAGAATTGAAGAAAGAAAGAAAGAAAAAGAAGGGGAAAAGAAGAAGAAGAAGAAGAGATCGCCACTACAAAAAATTGGACCTATAGTGGCATTTGTGAAACGCCACTATAGGTACTAAAAACGCCACTGTAGACCCATTTTGGCTATAGCAACGTTTACTATAGTGGCGTTTTACAAAAACACCACTATAGACTCACCTTATAGTGGAACGCCACTATAGCCAAAAACCACCAACAAAAAAAACTTTTGATTACCAAAAAATTTTTATTTTTTAAAATTGAATTACAATTTTAATTAAATTAAAAGATAAAAAAAATACATAAATAAAAGAAAATACAAACACTATAGCTAACTTAGCAAATTCAAAATGAAATAACAAACCCACCCAAAAAAATTCAAAATCAAACACAACATGCTCATATGCAGAAATCTCAAACAAGGAACAGACAAAAACAATTATTATTATTATTATTTTTTAAATACTTACCTACAACTATACAACCAATGGCTTCAAACACAACAGCACTCCTTCTTCAATCACAAATCCCATAACACAGTAGCACCATCTACAAATTTGAACAAAATCAACTAGCTGCAACACCATCTGCAAATCCAAAACTCACAAACATTAACACCACCACAAATAAAACAGGGGAAAATAAAATCAAAATGGAGAGGAAGAGAAAAGATCAAATCCAGGTGTGAAGTGAAAGAAAGAAAAAAAAAAGAAAGAGAAAAGAAGAAATACAAAAGAAGAAACATGGAAGAGTGGAGATAAAACAAATTTAAAAAGAGAGAGAGAGAGAGAGAGAGAGAGAGAGAGAAATGAAGTCTGAAGGTAGAGGCGTAGAGATAAATGGAGATAAGGGAGTGTGGGGGTAGGTGGGCTTTTTAAATTTGAGTGGAGATAATTAATGGGGGTAGGTGGGAAAGTGTAGTATGGTGGGAAAGTGGGTTTTGAATTTTGAATTTTGTAGGATTTATAGTGGCGTTTTCAGACCTATAGTGGCATTTGCAAACGCTGCTATAGGTCCCTTATTTTATTTTATTTTTGTTTAGTTCTAAATTCTTTTTTAACGTTTTTTAAAATTTTTTTTGCTAGACCTATAGTGGCGTGTGTCAAACGCCACTATAGGTCTTTTTTCTTCTCTAGCCCTTATTTAAAAAAAAAAAAAAAAAAGTGCCTATAGTGGCGTTTGTCAAACACCTCTATAGGTCCTTTTTTTTTAAAAGACCTATAGTAGTGTTTGTAAGACCAGGAAAAACGCCACTATAGGCCCTTGGAAACGCTACTATAGACCTATTGTTTTAAAACGCCAATATAGGACTCCCTGAACGCCACTATAGGCCCAGTTTTTTGTAGTGAGAACCCAAGCCTAGAAACCCAATGAAAAGGAATGGGAAAAAAAAAAAATGCAACCAAACTTAGAAAACCCAATGTGAAAATGAATGGAAAAAAAAGAAAAAAAATGCAACCAAATCCAAAAACCAACATGAAAAGGAAAGAAAAGAAGAAAATAGAAGAAGAAGAAGAAGAGAATAGAGAAAGGTGTTCGTCCTAAACCCAACGTGAAAGACACAAAAAAAAAAGAAGAAAAAAAAAGAAGAAGAAGAAGACAACGTGTGTTGGAGAGAGCAAAAGGTCTGACCGTGGGTCCCATGTATGTGTGTTTATTTACCAAAATGCCATGAAAACTTAGTTTTGAAAACACCTAAAATATGTTTTCAATTTCCATAATTCATCATTCAAAAATCAGAGAATTGAGTGACGAAAACAAAAACTAAAAACATATCCAAACAAACTACTCAGCCGTGGGACCCACCAGTTTTTAGTTATGAGTGATGGAAACAGAGTTATGGGTGATGGAAAACTATAAATCCAAACTGCCCCTAAAAGTCAAAGACAAAACTGAGAGAGTAAATTATCTTTTGGTTTAGGGAGTGAGTGAGTGAGATAACGTAGAGAGCAGCTAGTAGAGCAAAGAGAAAGAGAGAGAAGGCCTAGTGAGAAAATACCAAAAGAGTAATCTTACTCTTCTTTGGACAGATTTGAGAGATAGAGAGTGGGGTGGCTTTGGTGTTTTTACTCAAATCACACTTCAAGTATTTTTTTATTTATTAATTTTTTTTTTATCTTTAAAAAATTTATCTTCTTTATGATCTGCTTCTTTTTTTCTTTTTCTTTTTTTTTTTTCCAATTTTTTGGTTTCATTTCTTAAAATTTTAACTACTAAATTATCAAATGAAGAAGAAGTAACGCCAGTTGCTTTTTGTTTTTTTGTTTTTTTTTTTTTTGGTGTAATGCATTAGGGATTTAAGTTGGGGTTTATATAGATCTAATTTTGGCGTTTGATTTAGGGGCATCATCTGGGGGTTTGATTTGGGTGTTCAATTTGGGGTTGATTTTATTAACAGAATTTTAACATTTTAGTATTCTATGGAGTTAGTGAAATACCCGAATTTGACATTATGTCTTTCACATAGACAAACAAATTAATGATTTTTAGGGAGGTTGTTGGATGGAGTTTGTGGGTTTCTTTGGGAATAAACTACAGGCTATATTAATGTATTTTGAAATGGTTCTTACTAAACTTATTTTGTATCTATGCTTAGTATTTTATATTTTTTTTAGTATTATTTTTTTAAAGACAATAAAGGAAAGGCTAGATATCATAGTTCTTATTCATGGGCAAACCTTGAAGTCATAAGTTGGGAATTAATGCTTAAACAAGTGAATTGTCTTATGTTGCTATAGCATTAATCTATTGGGAGGTTTTTTTTTTTTTTGGTGCAGTTGAGTCATTTCATTTCTCAGGAGTTGGTCAAGCTCTTGCAATATAATGGGTTGGGAAGGCTGTACATGACTGGCAGAAATAAAAATATATTGAATATATGAGCCGCAAAAGTAGATTACTTTGTATTATCTTCAAAGTATGGAATAGACATTTTGAAATGGTTCAAAACATACTTCATCCAAATGCAATGTGCTCAACTTTGAAACACATTTAAGCTGCATTGGGTGTAATTATATTAAACCGAATTCTTTTTTTGTGTGAACAATTTATCAATATTTCTTTAAACATTGTGTTGAATGATTTGACTAATATGGCATATCACAAGTTGTTAGAATATGTTAGTAATTGTAATTAACAAAATGATTTAAGAAATTTGGAGTATAATAATTTTTAATAAAAACTTTGATAACATGAGTATGTCAGTCAAACTTACAAGTTACAAGGTAAAGGCATTATAAAAAAAAATCATAATTTCTAACAAAATTTTCGTTGTGCATGATTGTAAGTGTTTAAAGAAGAAATTTCAACCAAAGTATAGCACAATGTTTTTTGTGAATTTAATTATTGTTTTCTAATTCATAGCTAAATTATGGTTTTTGTTATAACTTTTGGAAGTTTTTAGAGGGTGATTAGATTATACTATAGCTCTAAAAAGATAACTTAATTATATGGATATATCCATATTTTACGTAGTCATTCTAAGAACATTCGCATCAGTGGATGTAAATTTTTTGTAAATTTGCACATCTAACAACTACTTTTTCTGTTTTAAACTCTCATTTTTACAAAACACTCACATCAGTTTGTCTATTATATACATATATTCAAATAAAATATTCTAAACCCAACCACCATCAACCCGATCAATACCCAACCACCATCAACCTAATCAACACCTAGCCTCCATCATCAACCCACCCATCAAAATCCCAGCCACCATCAACCGATCAATACTCACAGATCAATACCTAATTACTGTCGCTTCCGCTGAACCCAAACATCATGTCCCTGAGAGCTCTGCCACGGCGTTGTTTTTGGGTCTCATGCGTCATGGTTTGCCAGTTGATCTCAACGAGCCTCCTCCTTTGTGGTTCCGCCACGGATCAATACCCAATTCCTTTCAGTTTTGTTGTTCCAGAAAGTTTTGAGCTTTTACGATGATCATCGTAGGTGGGATACTGATGATTGGTCATCGATGAATTGATCAGTGGACTGAGGGTGAGGCTGGACTGATCGGTGGATTGAGGGAGAGAAAAAACGAGAGAGAGGTGAAAGTGAGAAGCTGAGAGAGTGAGATGAAGGAGAGAGAAAAAAAATGTAAAATATTAAATACACATGCTGCAGTAATCGTACATAAATGCACAATTTTACATCTACTGATGTGGGTGTTTTTATGGGTCAAAATGTGTAAAATGGATACTTTTTTCTATTTTAGAAGACTTTACACATGTTGATATGGTTGCTCAAATTGTGTAGAAAAGTTAACTACCTATGCATACAATTTTTTAGTGCAAAATTTTGTGGTTTTGTGTTATCTAAGAAAAATATAAGTTTTTTAGTAAAACAAAAGTGCAGCATATGCCTTGCATGTGCTGCCCTAACTAGTAACAAAAAAAAAATCTCGAAGTTTAAACACATTAACAAACTAAGTGTCTGTTTGAATACAGTTTATTTTGCTGAAAACTGAAAACAATAAAAAAATAATATATATATATTTTTTTTTTATTACTGTTTGGCACTGTTTATTAGCCTAAACTTACTGCTCATTGCCAATGAATAGTGCATAACACGCTGGTTTTTTAAAAAAAAAAAAAAAAAACAAACAAACAAACAAACAAACAAACAAAAAACAAGACGCCCCAAACACAAACTGGACGTGAATCCAAACTGACCTTAAACAGAAAATTCAAAATTCCCACCTTGTGTTCAAAACACAAGCTGCTGTGTAACAATTCCGACAACTAAATTGGAACTAATATCAACTAAATTGGAACTAATATCTCTCTCTCAATTTCCGAAGAAATAGTTCCGAATAAGCAGGTAAGTTTGTTTCAAAATTTCAAAACAAATTATGAGCACTTTCAAGAGATGTACTCTTCCTCCGGTCCCCCACGCCTCAACCAAATGGCTCCCTCCGACGACGGCAGCGTCCAGCCCCCTGCCGGACTGTCGGATTCTGAAAGCTGCGAACCAGAAATACCTGAAATAGAGGAAAAGATAGAAGATGAAGAACCCGAATTCAAAGAAGAAATTGAAGAAGCATATGAAGAACCCGAATTCAAAGAAGAAGTTGAAGAAGCATATGAAGAACCCGAATTCAAAGAAGAAATTGAAGAAGCATATGAAGGTATTAAAGATGAAGAAGCAGAAGCAGAAGCGGAAGCAGAGGAAGGGATTGAAATAGAGGAAGTGGTTGAGGAAGAAGAAGCAGAGAAGGAGGTTAAAGAAGCAGAACCGGAGGAAGTTTTTGAAATAGAGGAAGAGGTGGAGGAGGCGGAGGAGATGGAACATCTTGTTCTTAATGTGCCAGATTCAACAAGTCTGGAAGTGGGTAAGTGATCTTTGTGTGTGTTCTTTTTCCTTTTTTTGGAACAATTGACACTTGTTTTTGTAATTCCTTTTTATCATTTTCACTTAGTTGATGATAATAGTTTTATTTAACCATCTTTATGTTTAAGGGGGGAAAAAAAATTTAGCCTCTCTAAGAAAGGTCCTTTGATGTTTGTTTCTTTAACCCAGTATTTACATTTTTTTCGCAGAAACTAAAATTGTGGACAAGAGGGGATTCACCACAGTTTGTAGACCATATATAGTTTTGATAGCTTTGGTGGCTAATTTTAGCTACCTAACCAGTGCACTTCTCACCGGTAATTTTCTCCTCCCTCTTTTTCGCCCGCTTTAGAATTGTTTTTGTAATAATTAATTGAGTGTAATTTTATGCAAAAAAAAAGACATAGAGTAGTCAAAAGAATTACAGAAAGCAAAAGAATAGCCTCTTTTGAGTCACTGCACACAGTTCCTGTGGAGGGTGTTGATTTAGAGGGAGGCTGAGTTGTCTGCTAAAAAAAAATGAAGGGAGGAGGGAAGGGTTTAAGGGAATTCCGGAGATTATTCTGTCCTTTTTACTATGAGTCTTCTTCAGTCAGGTCTTGCAGTATTAGTAGGGAGAGGGCTCTAGTTGCGTCTAAATGAGTTTGAGGATTATATTTTGTATTGTTAGAATTATTAGAATGTGGCAAGCTGATATCATTTGCTTACAGTAGACTAAGATCAAATTAATGACTTGTCAGAAGTTTAGGGGGCTGTCCCTATGTGGACTGGGAGTATTTGGGATCTTTGGGTGCCTAGGGAGGGATCCTTTTTTTCTTTGTTGTTTGTCCTAGCATGCTAGCAAGTTAGGTTTAGTTGTCATCGTAATGGAGTTATTTGGATGGCTTTTTATGATATGAAAAATACTTTTAAATTACTTATCAAAAGAAATTTTTTTAAAAATAATCCCAGTCTCAAAATGATTTTGTTCAAAGTAGACTCTGTACTCACTAATTGCTCATGATTTTGTGTTATAAGGTATTTTGAATCATGTGGCTGCCTACTTGGCAAAGGAGTACAACGACACAAAGTGGCCATCATTGATTTCACCTGTGGTTGGGGCCGCCGCTGCTTCCTGGTTTCTTGATAATTGGGGAAGGAAGAGTGGGATCATGCTCTCCAATCTGGTTACACTCTGTGGATTGATTACAATGGCTGTGAGACCTTCAAATTTGGTTATCATTATTGGGCGGGCTGCAGCTGGAATTGGGTTGGGCTTTGCTTCAGTCGCTGCCCCCCTCTACGTAGCTGAAGCTGCCCCAACAAGGATCAGGGGCAGCTCTGTTGTGATTAGTGGGATAATGACTTCATTTGGTCAGTTAATTTCGTACTTCATAGCTACGAAATTTACAAAGGTTTGAACTTGCACATCTTTTTGGTTTTAGTGTTGTGTTTTTTTATTCATTTGTTTTATCTTTTCATTCTGATTTTTATGATTGCAGGTAGATTCTAATTGGAGATCAATGGTTGCAATAACGGTATTACCCATATCAATTCAATTCACCGCGATGATTTTTCTACCTGAATCGCCCATAATTTTATATAAACAAGTATGAATATTTAAAGGCCCTGCAACTCTATTCAAGTTACTATCAAATCTAGACTGTATATGCTTGTGATCTTATTTATATGCTTAATGTGTGGCAAGATTTTTTAATTATTTTATTTCTTCAACGCTTACTAATTAAAACTTCTTTTTCTTTTACTTTATATTACTAGGGAAAAATACAAGTGGTCAAAAAAATTTTATTCAAAATTTATACAGCCCAAGATGCCGAAATTGAACTTGATATTTTGAAGAAATCAGCCGAAGCTGCAAATCAAGAGGAATCAATAACTGGACGGTCTATTTTCAAGAAATTGAAGCGAGTGTTTCATGATCCTGATATGTTAAAGGCATTTTTTGTCGGTGTGGTGGTTGAGTTGGTTAAGCAATTTATTGGATTAAATGTTGTCGTATATTTTTTCCCTAGGATGGTGAAGGTAATTGGTTTGTCGAAGGGGCTTGCATTAGCCCTTCCATACCTACTAGACTTTCTAGGGTCATTAATAGACGTATTTGCCATTGACCATTATGGAAGACGAAAGATGCTACAACTTTCTCTAATCATGATAATTCTGGACCTCCTTTGCATTGGGATTATTTTCAGGGAAATGGATGGATTGGGAAAATCTGAAAAATCTCAAAAAATAAGATTGGGACAGTTTATGCTTGGGTTTCTGAGTAGTTATCTTGTGGCTTTCTCCGCAGGGTTGGGTAGCATATCTTCCTTACTGAATGCCGAAGTATATCCCCTACCTTACAGAGGATTTGGAGGTGGTGTTTCTGCTTTGATCGGTAGGCTTGGTAATTTAATCATAAGTATTAGTTTCACCCCTCTGAAAGATGAGCTTGGCTCTTCTGGTGTTGTTTTCCTTCACTTCACAGTTGCAATTCTTGGTGGCATTGGAATATATATTTTTGTCCCAGAGACAAAGTTACTGTCACTGGACGATGTGCATGGAGTTCTGAAGAAAATGTCATGGTTTGGCAGGAAAAATGTCAATCAAAGAAGGAGCTATGTTCAGCTCACAGCTGACTTTGTTTGATTTTTGTATTTTTTTATATATTGAGAATATTGTCATTAGACTGTCTTTTAATTAGACAGTGGTTTTTAATGCATATGAACTAATTATTTTAATTTTAATTTTAATGTGTTTGTTTAAAATTTTATAGTTATAAATTCTTTTTTGTTCATGCTTATATAAAAAAGGATTATTGGGACTGAAATTGTATGCATGTTATGTCAAAGAATTCTGTATATCATGTTGTTATCCTGTTTTAGAGTTTGATTTAGAAATATTTATTTTGAGTGAAAAGTTTATGAGAGTCTGCTTTGGTGCTCACAAAGAGGTCAGAACAAAGCATTTTTTTTCAGTGCCGTTTTAAGGCAGATTGTGCATATGTGGCTTTTCCAAAGTTGGTAGGAACTGGAAATCAACACACGTAAGTTGAGACAGAAAGTGCACGCTACATTTACCAACCAATTGAAGCTTTGTACTTGCTACTTGTGACAAACAAACAGAGCAACATCCTTGAAGATTTGGAGACTTTGAGACTGGTATCCTTTCCTTATTTATCTATATTTCACTTCGTGTTCTTATATTGAGTTCAGCATGATTTTTTGATGAACTTTTTTTGGATATTTAGGATAATAATGAAATTGTTGCTGTAATTATAACATGATTTGCATGGATCCAAATCCCAGATTAGGAACTTTCAATTTCAGCATTAAAAAAATTAGTGGAAAAAATCTTCAAAAAAAGACAGTTTTTAAAAGTTGATAAATCTTCAGAGCTTTTAGGAGAGCTATAATCATGTTGGTAGGAACAGTTGCAAGCAGCAGGCCTACAAAAATAGTGTTTTGTATATTTCGTCTATGTGCCTTTCTTTATTTCTAGTTGTTTGCTCTTTTTCCTCACTGGTGGAAAAAAAAAAAGTTGCAAATTCTCTATGTAGATTATTTAGAGTTTTCTTCTGGTCGTTTGATTGTAGAGGTTTGTACATTAATCCAAGGAGAGCAAAGGTTTGTACATAGTACATTAGTTCGGTAACGCCTAACTTAATAGAATTTTTATGTAAAATGCGCAAATCAACAATGAAAACAAAGAAGTTGCCTAAATTAACAAGACTATAAAGAAGCCTATTCGAAATTATATGCACTCGAGGTAATAATAAACGGTTTACAATTAAGAGTTGAGGTATAAACTTACAAGGATTAAGCCTACTATAAAGTTCAAATTATTTTTTAGCCTTTTTAAAATGAGATTATTAAAAAATTTGTGCTTAAAAAAAGTATGAGTACATATTACAAAATGGGCACAAGAGACTAGGGGTGTGTATGGGTTCGTTTGGGTCAAGCTAAGAGGGTTTTTTTCAATCTAACCTATCTTGGTCAAGTTGAAAAAAACTCAACCCATCACAGGGTTAGATAGTTTTTTATTATTATTTTAAACTGAGCTTTAAAATAGCCGCATCCAACAGTATTAAAAGTGCCCCTACAATCTTCCAAAAACTCTAAGCATAGTACCATACACAAATAATCAAACCAAATGACATTTAAATAGTAAAATATCAAATAGTTTTATCTCAACTCAATTGAAATACAAAGTAGAATAGAAGCAGTATTTCAACTATTTTTTGCTCCATGCCATCTACTGAAAATTCTCAGTTGTAACACCACCATACACAAATTATCAAACCAAACGATATTTAGGCAGTAAGAATGTAAGATATCAAATAATTCTATTCCTTTTTTTTTTTTTTTTGAGAAAGAATTCTATCCCAACTTAGTTGTAAGATATCAAATAGTTCTACTTTATATCAAGGAGAATGGCAAAAGAGTAATTAATAAAAGATATAATATATATTAAAAATAGGTGGGTCGAGTTAGGATAAGCAAATTTGTAAATCTTTTGCCCCCCCACCCCCCCCCCCCCCCCCCCCAAAAAAAAAAAAAAAAAGCAACCTAACCTAACCTAACCCTTCAGTCCCTAAAAACCAATTCAATCCATTGAGTTAGGGTGGTTTTGATGGTTCTGTGGGTTGGCTACACACCCCTACTAGAGACTAGACCAATTTTTATGACTAATATCTAAAGGTTCATAGTAGAAAGAAAGTAGCAAAAATAATCATGGCGTGCAAAAGAAAGAAATGTCGTTTTGATTTCAAACCGTTTTGTCTATCATAAGATATCAAAACGGTTTGCCGTTCGTAGCCGTAGTAGTAAGAAGTAACACAGTACAACGCTCAGAAATCCGAAGCGCGGTAAAAACGCATCGTCTTTTTATATATCCACCACCTTACAGTGACAATTTGACAAATGAACAAAACGCAGTGTTTTGAGAATTGGGGATTTTAATATTATTAGGGTTTGGTTTTCTTCATGATCTTCTTCTATGGAAGAAAGAACCGAATCTTCAGCTTCAGGCTCTTCAGCACAATCACCATATCCACCTGTATCATCTGAGGAAGAGGAAGAAATGAACGGGGGAGATTCAACAATGGAGGAGGAACATGTGATGAGCGAGGTCCACCTAGGATGCCCACCTGGCATCTCTGGGCCCCACATTTCCCACTTCACCATTTCTCTTCCAACTCCACCTGGTATGGTAACTACAAAATACATTAAATCATTAATATCTATGTCTGGAAACAACGTTGTACCAATTATGGTGACCAACTAGGAATGAAAATAGACAAATAGTACTTACTTTCTTTTTTTTTTGGTTTTTATGAGAAAAGATTAGGAATTTCAAATACATTGTGTTTTGATATTTTAATTTGAAGTAATGGGAGTAATGTAGTTTAGTTTCTTACTTTCTTTTAATTTAATTACTTAGAAGTTGAACCAAGCAGATACCAATGTGAAGCTGCTTCACCAAATCAAACATTTAGCGTGGACCCAGATGGTGATCTTGTTCTAACTAGGCGTAACAGTAAGTTCTTGTCTACAATACATTTATTTAATGTTAGTATTATTATTATTATTTTGTGAAGTCCAGTGTAACATCAAATTTGATATTGTTTGCTATACAATTCAAAACCCGTTTATTTTACAACATTCTCAAAAGTATTTTATTAAAAAAGAAACTATGATTTTAAGCATTTCTTTGATAAGGTATTCCTTGATCTTCGATTTTCTTAAGAATTGACAAGCATGATAAGTATGTGGACATCACATAATCCAAACAGTGGACTCAACAAAAAAAAATTCATATGAGAAGTTATCAAGTGGAATAAGATTGTAAAAGTGTAATATGCAAGCCATAACTATATATGCATATGCATGTATCTCTTTTTTGTTATGTTAAGAATTTATTTGTATGAGGAATTTGATTTGGTCTATACGTATGTAAGTTTCAAAAAGCAATTTTTAATATGAATATGTATATATTGCACAGAACCAGCTTCCTGTATTTACCGTGTGACCATCCAGCATAATATCACATCATCAATTCCAAATGTTGGTTTGCAGGTAGTTTTTGGTTTGTTATGAATCTTATGATGGTTTCTCTTAGATTTATGTGCTGTAATTTAATCTCTTTTTTTGTTTACCCTTCAGGTGTGGAGAGCAGAACTAGTGTTATCTGATTTTGTGCTGCATAAGATGTTTACTTCAGCTGAGTTTGATGGAATTGTAGCATTAGAACTTGGTGCTGGAACAGGTATATCAACCATTAGTACCTACCTTGATTTTCATGGTACTTTCACTCAATAATGTAAATTTTAAACCTACGAACAAGATTGAATATGCCCAATATGACATGAACCTGTTGAACCTCATTAAGAACTGTAACAGTTAATTTGATAATCCTGACCACTGGTCCTATGTCATGGTTTATATTGTGGCTACCATTTTTGAACATCCATTAACAGTTCTGGTCATTTATAAAGTGTTTTGGAAAAATAAAATTATATCTTACTCACATTATTGCCTATAACAGTATAACACTATAACTATATCATCATGGATTAACCTGCTCATGGGCTTGATTACATCATTGCTGACATATGAGGTTTTCACTTTGATGTCTATATTGATAGGTTTATGGACAAGAATATGCTTAAGTTCGTAGATTGTATATCATATCAGAATTAGATTCTTGCTGAACCAAAGTCAATTAGTGGCAATTGTGAAAATACAGGTCATTAGACAACTATATGGGAAAATGACTTGTAATTTTTGACAGAACTGCTGTTTTGGGGAATGAAAAATGTTTGAAATATTTTTCTTTTTCCTTTTTGGTTTCTTTAATGTCACATTTGTCTTATCAAATACCATCTGGAATTTGTAAGTTTGTGTAATGCTTCAGAATCATTTAAGATTTGTACATCATTCTAAATTTTGCTTCATCTCCACTGCCTATTGGAAGCATTTGTGTATCTTGGCTGACAAGGTCTTATCTTACTGTTTTCACCAGGGTTCGTGGGTATATTACTTGCACATGTTGCAAAAACAGTGTTTGTAACTGGTATGGTACCCTACCTTTATTAGATATCATTCTTTATTCATTTGCAAGTATCCCTTAATGGTTTTGTAACTGGTATTGTACCTTACCTTTACTAGATACCATGAATTTGATTTGATATGTCCCTTAATTTGTTTGAAATCTTTTTTTTTTCTAGTGGATGGATGGATGCCTGATCATTGTGTCTCATACCATTATTCAGCAGAACGTGAGTCAGTGTACAGTTTGCTGATATATGATTATCTGCAACTGTGGACATATCAAATCAAATTCATGGTTTCATTTTCCTCTTTTCTTTTCTTTTATTTTTTTATTAAAAAAAATCTTCAATCTGTTTTACCCTTGTATTTTACGTGTGCTTTTTATGTGGCTGGAATGGAGGGCTGATATGCTTCAGTTTCACAGATTTTTTACTATAACCACATATACTACTGAAGTTGGTACTATGAAAGAGATGGAAGGAGCTCCTTCTTAAGAGAGCTAAGACACATGACACTCTCTCACACACGTGTACAGACACACACAGAGACTATTGTTAATTAGAGAAATTGAAATTATAGAAGGCAATGCCAAATAGAGTGCATGAAATTAGAGCTGTCTTATTAGAAGACTATATTATAAGGGAAAATCAGTCCACTAGGTTATTACATGCCAGTAATATTTTTTAAGTGAGAAAACTATATTAATTGTGAACTTTTTTAACTGTTTTCCATCATAATTAAAGGTCCTACCTAATGCACAAAGTTCCCACTTTTATGAGGTCTAGAAGAGGTGATCGATAGACAACCTTGTCCCCCAATTTTTTTGAGAGAGGCTGGTTCCCATACTAGAACCCGTAATTTGCCATTTTGGGTGGAAGGCACTTGCCATTGCACCAAGGCCTAACCTCTACTTTCCGCCTTATTATATTAATTCAGAAATCCTTCATTTATGGTAAAGTTTTTTACTTTTTAACACCACAATATAAATCCTCAGCCGATGATGAGTAGGTTATTTGAAGTTTACAACTGGCTAATGGTTTCTGATAAGTTGTATTGGAATAGTCTGATCTAATTAGAATTGCAAATATTCATGCCTAATTTATAAGCAAAACCAGCAATTAAAGATTTGAACTTGATTGAGCTGATGATCATCATGAACCTCTAGTCACAGATGGTGTACTATGTTTTCTTCCTCTTACCTTTTGTAGTTAGACATGCTTTCTGATCTTCCAGGATGAAATTTGTATCACATTAACATGTAGTAGTTAATGAGAAAAGTAGGTTTCTGAAGGCAAAGTTGATTATGCATGATTTTTATTGGAGGGTACACACATCCCAGTATGCTGTTTCAGTTCTTTCTACTTCATTTTGTTACTCAGTATTGAAATGGTATTTCTAAAGAAGCCACTCTAATTGTTGACAGACCATGGTGATGAAATCCTTAACAACTGTGCTGAGAATGTTGACCTTAATTCTGGACCGTTCAACTGTCAAGCAGCAGTTTATGTGCGCGAACTCGAATGGATGAGTCCGTGGCCCCCTAGAGTAGTAGGACCAGGTGAGTCTCCTCTGCATAAAAGGTGAAATTTTTTTAGTTGATAATGCAAAGAAAGAAATAAGACAACTGCAAGATGGTTGGTCCAATAAGAATTTCACTTTCAATTACTTGGGAGCCTAAATCATTTTGTTTAGTTGTGTCATTCAGGTACTCATGGACCTTTTCTGAAGTTGAAGAAGTCCAAGGAGCTTCTTTGCTTGTGGCTGCTGACGTAATTTACAGCGATGACTTGACTGATGCATTTTTCAATGTTTTGGAGAAATTTATGTCCCTAGGTTCAGAGAAGGTACAGATCAAAATGGTAGAACAGGGTGCAATAGCAAACAGCTAATATCTCCTCATGACAGAACAGTTAGAATCTGTCCTCTTTTCGGCTTGAAAAACAAGATATGTTTTTGTACTAAAGCCTAAGTGGGCCTTTCGAATGTTATTTGAAATGGATAGTTTTCCCATGTGGGTTAAATTCCTCTTTTACGGTTGTTGACATCTCGCCAATGAGCTCTGACTCAATTGGCATTTCCTCCTCCCGCAAGAATGGGTGGAGGAGGATAAGATTATGGATTCAAAACCCATTGAGTCCTTTTGTTACAGACCAATTTTAATATTTTTTTAAAAAAAATTAACAATCATTGACATGTCTTGTTTATTTTTAAAAAGAACCACTTTGAGTTCCTATATGTTGACATTAATTAACCTTCCTATGTTTCTTAGGTGTTATGGTTGGAATTGGAAAAGCACTACAACTTCAGTGTCGATGAACTCGATGTTGTTGCAAATGGTTATTCACACTTTCGTAGTTATTTGAGGGATGACAGCGGTGAGTATGTTACTGTGTGGATGTCTAGTACCACTTGTTATTGGTTATAATTTGATTTTGTAATGGTGATGCAGAATGTGAGGACATCAAAAATGGATCTGTCCCTTGTTTTGTTGGAAAGCGCATCGATACCACACAAATTCCACAATATGTGAGGGATTACGATAGAGGAAATGATGTTGAGATTTGGCGGATTAAATATGAGAAAAAAAGTCCCAATGTAGAGACTCCTGTGACATTGAGACTAAAGTAATGTAGACACTTGCAAGGCCATTAAATTTGTCATAAAAGTCTAATAATCCTGTCTTCGTTCATTTTATAGTGATAAATGCTTATAAGCTATCATACTAAAATGGTCTTGGGTTACATTATTTTCATATATTCTCCATACATGCAATATTGTGAGGTGATCAAAGATTAATAGTTATGTCATCAATCAAATATTTAAATTCAAGTTTTTAAAGTTTAAAATAATGCATAGAAGATGAGTTTATGAATCAAATGGTAAATAACATTCAATTGACATAAAAATTGACATGAATGTTAAAAACATATAGATCATGTAATTCAAATATGGGATTTTCAAAATATGAATTCTATAACAAGTTTTTAAGTGGTGTTAGATTGTTTAGAGTTATATCAGATATAACTTGAACCTAACCCCCTATATATATATTATGTCACATCCAAAAGACTTGGACTTATTTAAGGATTTTTTTCCCAGGCGTAGTAGAGAGCCATGAGTAAATGTTTATTAATAATTAAATATTATATGAAGTAAATGTCCAACCCAGTGTTAATGTGTTTTAGTTTCATATTAAAAAGATATAAATGTACTTTTGGTCCTTATATTTTGGGTCAATTTCTATTTTAGTCTCTACTTTTTTATTTTACTGCTTTTAGTTCCTAAAATGAAAAATGCATTCTATTTTGGTTCCTATCGTCATCTCACTAACAAAAATTGTTGATGTAGCAAACAGAGTACACTGTTAACACAATAAATACTGACGTGACCATTAAAATAATATAAAAAATTATTTAGTATTTAAAATAATGCCACATCAGCATTTTAAATATTAAAAAAAGCCACATCAGAAAAACAATGAAATCAAATTTCTAAACTTATGGTTTTAAAAAATAAAATAATTAAATCAAATATTCTTTTCTTTTCATTATGTTTTTGGTCATGTTCTTTATCAGAGTTCTTCAACAGTAAAAGACGAAAAAAGTCCTTTCAACAGAGCCAACCCAAATCATTAATTCCCTTCAACAGGGGATATTTGCAACCTAGCATGCTAAGGGGAAACAATATAATTAGTTGACAAATGGTTGAAAGGATTTTGTAAAGTAGCATCTCGAGTTTTTGAAACTCGATTTGTAACTCAAGTTTTAAGAACTCAATAGAGCAAGAATCTGGTTTGAGATCCATCGAAGAACTAGTGTTGAGCAAAGAATCTAGAAGCACATCAGAAGCAAGAAGAATCTGGAAACAAAGCAAGAATCTGATTTGAGATCTACCGAAGAACATCAGAAGCAAAACAGAGGAACATCCATCGAAAGAACATGGGAAGAAGAAGAAATCCACCGAAGAAGAAGACGCCGAAGATGAAGAGCTGATCTGAAAAGAAAATGGTGGAACTCGAGTTTCTAAGACTCGAGTTCTACGTGGATCCATCAGATCTTGCATCTCAAGTTTTAAAAACTCGAGTTCTAACATGCATCTCAAGTTTTAAAACCTCAAGAGGCTAGTTTTCCAGTTTGTTTTGCAACAGGACAACTAACGATATTGTTAAAAAATTAACGCTAAATGGAAAGAAAATTCCCCTTCAACGCACAAAACCCATAACACAAATCAGTGTTTCTTTTTCTTTTTTCTTTCTGAAACTCATAACCTATCAAACCCTTCAATTTTTTCTTTTTCAAATCCCTTCAACGCACAAAACACAAAACCCAAATCATCATTGACTCATCTTCAAATACAAGTCTCTATCTTTTCCATGGCTTAAGACCCAAGACCCATGGCTAACTAACCTTATCCTCTCTCTCTCTCTCTCTCTACACCAAGATCGGTAGTGGTTGGGTGGGTCACCGTGATTTGATCTAACCAGATCTGAAATGGATGAGGATTGGGTTGTGTTTTGGTGTTTTTGGTGGTGGAGTTGGTTGAAGGGGCTTAGATCGATGGTGAAGGTGGCGGTGAAAGTGGAGAGAAGGGCTCATATCAATTGAGATTAGCGGCGAAGATGGAGAGAGAGCGTTGGGTTGGTTGGGTTTGATGGCTGGGTCAGATTGGTGGTGTTGGTTGGGTTTTTTGGGTTCGCAGGTGGTGGTGTTGTGTTTGGTTGCCAAGAAAATGTTATCTGTTTACACGAGTTTTGATGTGTTTGAACATGAGAGAGTGAGAGGTACATTGTTGAGGATTTGGGTTCTTTTGTTCTCTCAAAAAAAATAATGAAAAGCTAAAAAAAATTTATAAGATGAACATGACGAACAAGATGAGTTATGTTCTTGGTAAAAACTAATGAATTTTTTTAATTTAATTAGATCATCATGTTTTTTAATTTTTTTTTCAAAATTTTTTAAGATTTTTTTTAAAATTAAAATGCTGACATGTATTTAGAAAATATAAAATTTTTTTTTTAAATTTTTTTTAATGGTCATGTCAGCGTTTAATGTGCTAGCAGTGCACTTACTTTGCCACATAGGCAATTCTTGTTAGTGGGCTAAAGTAAGGACCAAAATAATCAACACTTTTCATTTTGAGGATAAATCGGTAAAATTGAAAAGTATGAACTAAAATAAAAATAAGGCCAAAAAATATAGGGACCAAAAGTGTATTTATACCTATTAAAAATGACTTTATTTTGAATAGATACAAAATCAGAAGTTTAAAACTTTTCTCTCTCTCTCTCTCCTAATACCATCTCATTCCTAGTAAGCAAGAATAGATTAGTGTTTGGTTATCAAGAAATTGCAAGAAAGGAATTGGAATGAAATTCTATTTGGTTAACAAGAAATTGCAAGAAAAAAAAGAAGAAATTATGACTGGATAAAAAAGATTGTAAGAATTAAAAGAAGAAATAAAGAAAAGGAAAAAGAAATTGCAACAAATAAGAAATATATTTTTAAAAGCTGATGTAGTATTTTTTTTTTTTCTTTTCATTTAAGCACTGATGTGGCCATATCGGCCACTAAAATTTAGACACATCAGCATCTAATTAAATATTTTAATATTAGGTGTACAAACCGTACAAAACCATTTGTCATGTAGATATTTTCCATTAATGAGTTAATGGTAGATATTAAATTGAGTGCAAGCTGAAAATAATATGGACTAAATTGACTAATACCAAAATATTATGACCAAATTGATTGTGACTCCTAAATGTAAGGACTAAAATTTTGTATTTTTTTAATTCTTTCTTTTTCTTCATATACAACAATCATCATTCATTCGCTTCTTTTATTCTCATAATACGTCAAAAAAATTGTAAAATAAATAATGTCATGTAAAGTAGCAAACTAATTATAAATTTAAACAAATAGATGTGGGTCATTTTTCAAAAAAAAAAAAAGCATAAATTTTACCCATTTTTCATTTATACACTCATTGATGTTAATCTAGATTTTTTTCCTTAAAAATGTTAATAATGCTCACATCAAAATAGTCAGCTCCCTCCCATGCATGGAATAACTCTCGCTCACTCCATTTCATTTCATTACTGAAATATAGTGTCCACTATCACTCTCCCTCAAACACACTCAAACCCAAAACTCACAGACACGCTTAGTCCCTCACTTTATTTCATTTCACGCTCAATCCCTTACTCCATTTCATTTCATTGCTGAAATATAGTGTGCACCATCACTCCTCCTTACAAACAGACAAGCTTAAACCCCAACTCACATAGACACACCCAAACCCCAACTCACTCTCCCTCACACATAGACACACCCAAACCCCAACCCACATTGACAAAATCGGTCTGAAGAATGAAGCCAACTCTTCAAATCCTAGCCTCCTCTTATCTGCTCCGGCAGAAACCACCTACTTTTGTCATATTGAGGGGAGAAAATCAACCAAAAAAGCTGTTGAGGAACTTGCTGAGTACAAAGCTTCATGGAAGTACAAGATGAGGAGGATTGACTCTAACCAAATGGGTACAAAACTTCTTTGTCCCCTTGTTTTTGTGTTTGTTAGCTTCCTCCTTTAATGTGTTTGTTTGTTGTTGTGTATGTTAGTTTCCTTCTTTATTTTTTATTTTTTATTTTTTATTTTTGGTTCTTGTTGTGTATGATAGAGGCTAAAATAGCCTTAGAAAAGTAAGGATTCTCCTCCTCTAGTTGTCAGATTAGTGGTCAGACACTGCGTTTGCTAACATAGTTTGTAGTTTTCCAAGGTTTCATTAACCTTGGACTCAAAACTTATGGAATCAGTTACACCTTGAACTATCATAAGATGGCAGATGCCGCAAATGAGGTGATCAAGACGATAATAGGGATTGATAACTATGAGTCATATGACCAAATAGATGAAATAGATTCTTTAGTAAAACAATGTGATTATTAAGATTCCTAAGTAGAAAAAGGCTCCCAAATTTTAAGGACTATGATTATTTCTTTCATTGTAATAATATTAATCAAGTCCAAATATTAGCCTATAAATAAAATAATATTTTTTATCAAATCAAAAACAAAAATAAAAGCACGTATACAACTATACTTAGTGTATTTAAACTTCACATGATTCAAAGGTTTATTTCACAACAAAGTTTGGTTAGACGAACAACTTAAGTTAGCCTTTCTTTACTTTGTAGAAATATTCTTTTATCATACATACACTTCATATAAAGTACGTATACTATATACATTTGCATGTGAAGTCAAGTAAAAATTGACATGTCAAATATTTTTTCGCTGAGGTATACTTATACTTAATGTATTTAAATTTCACATGAATCAAATGTTAATTGCTGAAGTATACTTATACTAAGTACACCAATACTTAGTATATCTATACAAAGTATAGGCACACTAAGTATACCTATACTTAGTGTACTATTGTCTGTAGGAAATGCTTGTCTCCCAAGGCGAAAACCCTCCAATTTCCCTCCAAAAATAAGCAATATTTAGACAGAAACTCACCAGAAGCGACTCTTGGAAGACGAAGAGTAAGAACCCAAACCCCAACTCACCCCTTACACGCGCCAGACACCCAAACCCCTAACCCACACTTACGACACAATCGGAACCCATTCTCACCCAAACCCCAACTCACATGTACGGAGATCCGAAGATGAAGCCAGCTCTGCAAATTCTTAGCTCCACCTATCTGCTCTGGTAGAAACCTTCTTCTGAGGTACTGAGGCGAAGGAAGTCCAACAAAAAAAAGTTGCTGAGGAGCTTGCTCAATACGAAACTTCGTAGAGGTACAAGATGAGGAGGATCTAGATTGGCCCTGATCAAACAGGTACAAAACTTCACTATTCCTTTTAGCATTTTTTGTTGTCATGTTTGTTAGTTTCCTTATCTAATGTGTTTTTTGTTGTTGTTGTGTGCTTTTTGTTGTTGTTGTGTATGTAAAGGCTGAAATAGCCTCAGGAAAGTATTTATTATCCTCAGGTGTTATGACTGGCAATCGGGCACTACGTTTGATAACACAGTTTGCGGTGTTCCAAGGTCTCATTGATGTTGCACTTAAAACTTGTGTTGTTGGATACACTCTGGACTACAATGATCCAGCAGGAGCCGCAATAGATGTGATCAAGGCGGTCATAAGAGTTGACAACTACGAGCCCTATGATAAGATAGATGATATCACCACATAAGTGACAGCTTTCACCGAAGATGAAATAGATTCTAGGAGCCGCAATAGATGTGATCAAGGCGGTCATAAGAGTTGACAACTACGAGTACTATGATAAGATAGATGATATCACCACATAAGTGACAGCTTTCACCGAAGATGAAATAGATTCTTTAGTAAAACAACGTGATTATTAAGATTTCTAAATAGAAAAAGGCTCCCAAATTTTAAGCACTATGATTATTTCTTTCATTGTAATAATGATTATTTCTTTCATTGTAATAATATTAATCAAGTCCAAATATTAGCCTATAAATAAAATAATATTTTTAATCAAATAAAAAACAAAAATAAAAGTACGTATACAACTATACTTAGTGTATTTAAACTTTACATGATTCAAAGGTTAATTTCACAACAAAGTTTGGTTAGACGAACAACTTGAGTTAGCCTTTCTTTACTTTGTAGAAATATTCTTTTATCATACATATACTTCACATGCTAATGTATATAAAGTACGTATACTATATACATTTGCATGTAAAGTATAGGTAAAAATTGACATGTCAAATATTCTTTTGCTAAAGTATACCTATACTTAGTGTATTTAAACTTCACATGAATCAAATGTTAATTGTTGAAATATACTTATACTAAGTACACTTATTCTTAGTATAGGTACACTAAGTATACCTATACATAGTGTATTATTGTCTACAAAAAATGCTTGTCTCCCAAGGCAAAAACCCTCAAATTTCCCTCCAAAATAAGAAATATTTAGACAAAAACTAACCAGAAGCGACTCTTAGAAGACAAATAGTGAGAACCCAAACCCCAACTCACCCCTTACACACGCTAGACACCCAAACCCCTAACCCACACTTACGACACTATCGGAACCCATTCTCACCCAAACCCCAACTCACACGTACGGAGATCTGAAGATGAAGCTAGCTTTGCAAATCCTTACCTCCACCTATCTACTCCGGCAGAAACCTTCTTCTGAGGTACTGACGTAAAGGAAGTTCGACAAAAAAAAGCTGCAGGGGAGCTTGCTCAGTACAAAGTTTCATGGAGGTACAAGATGAGGAGGATCTAGTTTGGCCCTAATCAAACAAGTACAAAACTTCACTATTCCTTCTAGCATTTTTTGTTGTTGTGTTTATTAGTTTCCTTTTCTAATGTGTTTTTTTTTTTTTTTTTTTTTTTTTTTGTTGTGTGTTTTTTGTTGTTGTTGTGCCTGTAGAGGCTAAAATAGCATCAGGAAAGTATGTATTATCCTTTGATGGTATGACTAGTAGTCGGGCACTGCGTTTGATAATACAGTTTGCGGTGTTCCAAGGTCTCATCGATGTTGCATTCAAAACTTGTGTTATTAGATACACTCTGAACTACAATGATCCTGCAGGAGTCGCAATAGATGTAATCAAGGCGGTCACATGGGTTGACAGTTATGAGGCCTATGATAAGATAGATGATATCACCACAGAAGTGACAACTTTCATCGAAGATTTCAAGACGTACTTATCTGGTTTGAGAAATCCTCCTCCAAAATAAGAGTAATGCTACTATGGTAAGACCTTGCTTTGAGATTTAAACTTTTTTCTTTACACTTATCAGTGATCATAATAGGTATGTAGTAGAATTATAAATAACTTACTATTTATACATTTTCTTCCTTAAGAGGATTTTCACTTTGCCGAAATTGGAGGATTGATAAATATGAGGCATATGACCAAATAGATGAAATAGATTCCTTAGTAAAACAATGTGATTATTAAGATTCCTAAGTAGAAAAAGGCTCCCAAATTTTAAGCACTATGATTATTTTTTTCTTTGTAATAATATTAATCAAGTCCAAATATTAGCCTATAAATAAAATAATATTTTTAATAAAATCGAAAACAAAAATAAAAGTACGTATACCACTATACTTAGTGTATTTAAACTTCACATGATTCAAATGTTAATTTCACAACAAAGTTTGGTTAGACGAACAACTTGAGTTAGCCTTTCTTTACTTTGTTGAAATATTCTTTTATCATACATATACTTCACATGCTAATGTATATAAAGTACGTATACTATATACATTTGTATGTGAAGTATAGGTAAAAATTAACATGTCAAATATTCTTTCGCTAAAGTATACCTATACTTAGTGTATTTAAACTTCACTTGAATCAAATGTTAATTGCTAAAGTATACTTATACTAAGCACACTTATACTTAGTATAGGTACACAAAGTATACATATACTTAGTGTACTATTGTTTGTAGGAAATGCTTGTTTCCCAAGGCGAAAACTCTCAAATTTCCCTTCAAAAATAAGAAATATTTAGACAGAAACTTACCAGAAGCGACTCTTGGAAGATGAAGAGTGAGAATCCAAACCCCAACTCACCCCTTACACGCGCTAGACACCCAAACCCTAACTCACACGTACGGAGATCTTAAGATGAAGCTAGCTCTGCAAATCCTTACCTCCATCTATCTGCTTCGGTAGAAACCTTCTTCTGAGGTACTGAGGTAAAGGAAGTCCGACAAAAAAAAGCTGCTCAGGAGCTTGCTCAATACAAAGTTTCGTGGAGGTACAAGATGAGGAAGATTTAGTTTGGCCCTAATCAAACAGGTACAAAACTTCACTATTCCATTTAGCATTTTTTGTTGTTGTGTTTGTTAGTTTCATTTTCTAATGTGTTTTTTTTTTTTGTTGTTGTGTGTTTTTTGTTGTTGTTGTGCATGTAGAAGCTGAAATAGCCTCAGGAAAGTATGTATTATCCTTTGATGGTATGATTGGCAGTCGGGCACTGCGTTTGGTAACACAGTTTGTGGTGTTCTAAGGTCTCATCGATGTTGCACTAAAAACTTGTGTTATTGGATACACTCTGGACTACAATGATCCTGCAGGAGCCGTAATAGATGTGATCAAAGCGGTTATAGGGGTTGACAACTGCTAGCCCTATGATAAGATAGATGATATCACCACATAAGTGATAGCTTTCACCAAAGATGAAATAGATTCTTTAGTAAAACAACGTGATTATTAGGATTTCTAAGTAGAAAAAGGCTCCCAAATTTTAAGCACTATGATTATTTCTTTCATTGTAATAAAATTAATCAAGTCCAAATATTAGCCTATAAATAAAATAATATTTTTAATCAAATCAAAAACAAAAATAAAAGTACGTATACAACTATACTTAGTTTATTTAAACTTCACATGATTCAAAGGTTAATTTCACAACAAAGTTTGGTTAGACGAACAACTTGAGTTAGCCTTTCTTTACTTTGTAGAAATATTCTTTTATCATACATATACTTCACATGCTAATGTATATAAAGTACGTATACTATATACATTTGATTGTGAAGTATAGGTAAAAATTGACATGTCAAATATTCTTTTGCTAAAATATACCTATACTTAGTGTATTTAAACTTCACATGAATCAAATGTTAATCGTTGAAATATACTTATTCTAAGTACACTTATACTTAGTATAGGTACACTAAGTATACCTATACATAGTGTATTATTGTGTACAGGAAATGCTTGTCTCCCAAGACGAAAACCCTCAAATTTCCCTCAAAAAATAAGAAATATTTAGACAGAAACTCACTAGAAGCGACTCTTAGAAGATGAAGAGTGAGAACCCAAACCCCATCTCACCCCTTACATGCGCTAGACATCCAAACCCCTAACCCACACTTACGACACAATCGGAACTCATTCTCTCCCAAACCCCAACTCACATGTACGGAGATCTGAAGATGAAGCTAGCTTTGCAAATCCTTACCTCCACCTATCTGCTTCGGCAGAAACCTTCTTCTAAGGTACTGAGGTAAAGGAAGTCTGACAAAAAAAGGATACTAGGGAGCTTGTTCAATACAAAGTTTCGTGGAGGTACAAGATGAGGAGGATCTAGTTTGGCCCTTATCCAACAGGTACAAAACTTCATTATTCCTTTTAGCATTTTTTGTTGTTGTGTTTGTTAGTTTCCTTTTCTAATGTGTTTTTTTTTTTTTGTTGTGTGTTTTTTGTTGTTGTTGTGCCTGTAGAGGCGGAAATAGCCTCAAGAAAGTATATATTATCCTCTGATGGTATTATTGGCAGTCGGGCATTGCGTTTGATAACACAGTTTGCGGTGTTCTAGGTCTCATCGATGTTGCACTCAAAACTTGTGTTATTGGATACACTCTGGACTACAATGATCCTGCAGGAGCCGCAATAGATGTGATCAAGGCGGTCACAAGGGTTGACAGCTACAAGGCCTATGATAATATAGATGATATCACCACAGAAGTGACAGCTTTCACCGAAGATTTCAAGACGTACTTATCTGGTTTGAGAAATTCTCCTCCAAAATAAGAGTAATGCTACTGTGGTAAGACCTTGCTTTGAGATTTAAACTTTTATTTTTACACTTATCAGTGATCATAATAGGTATGTAGTAGAATTATAAATAACTTACTATTTATACATTTTCTTCCTTTAGAGGATTTTCACTTTGCCCAAATTGGAGGATTGATAACTATGAGGCATATGACCAAATAGATGAAATATATTCCTTAGTAAAACGATGTGATTATTAAGATTCCTAAGTAGAAAAAGGTTCCCAAATTTTAAGCACTATGATTATTTCTTTCATTGTAATAATATTAAGCAAGTCCAAATATTAGCCTATAAATAAAATAATATTTTTAATCAAATAAAAAACAAAAATAAAAGTATGTATATAACTATACTTAGTGTATTTGAACTTCACATGATTCAAAAGTTAATTTCACAACAAAGTACCATACAAGCATAGTAAGCATACACAAATAATCAAACCAAATGACATTTAAATAGTAAAATATCAAATAGTTTTATCTCAACTCAATTGAAATACAAAGTAGAATAGAAGCAGTATTTCAACTATTTTTTGCCTCATGCCATCTTTTGAAAATTCTCAATTGTAACACCACCATACACAAATTATCAAACCAAATGATATTTAGGTAGTAAAAATGTAAGATATCAAATAATTCTATCCCAATTTATTTATTTATTTTTTAAGAAAGAATTCTATCCCAACTTAGTTTTAAGATATCAAATAGTTCTATTTTATATCAAGGAGAATGGCAAAAGAGTAATTAATAAAAGATATAATATATATTAAAAATAGATGGGTCAAGTTAGGCTAAGCAAATTTATAAATCGTTTGACCCAAACTCAACCCAATCCCCACCCCCCAAAAAAAGAAAAGAGCAACCTAACCTAACCTAACCCTTCAGTCCCTAAAAACCAATTCAATCCATTGAGTTAGGGTGGTTTTGATGGTTCTGTCATCTGTGGGTTAGCTACATACCCCTACTAGAGACTAGACCGGTTCATAGTAGAAAGAAAGTAGCAAAAATAATCATGGCGTGCAAAAGAAAGAAATGTCGTTTTGGTTTCAAACCCTTTTGTCTATCATAAGATATGAAAACGGTTTGCCGTTAACGCACCGTCTTTTTATATATCCACCACCTTACAGTGACAATTTGACAAATGAACGAAACGCAGTGTTTTGGGAATTGGGGATTTTAATATTATTAGGGTTTGGTTTTCTTCATGATCTTCTTCTATGGAAGAAAGAACCGAATCTTCAGCTTCAGGCTCTTCAGCACAATCACCATATCCACCTATATCATCTGAGGAAGAGGAAGAAATGAACGGCGGAGATTCAACAATGGAGGAGGAACATGTGATGAGCGAGGTCCACCTAGGATGCCCACCTGGCATCTCTGGGCCCCACATTTCCCACTTCACCATTTCTCTTCCAACTCCACCTGGTATAGTATCTACAAAATACATTAATATCTATGTCTGAAAACAACGTTGTACCAATTGTATAGTTTTTGCTTTTGCTATGGTGAGTAACTAGGAATGAAAATAGAAAAATAGTACTTACTTTATCTTTTGGTTTTGTTTTTATGAGAAAAGATTAGGAATTTCAAATACATTGTGGTTTGATATTTTAATTTGAAGTAATGGGAGTGATGTAGTTTAGTTTCTTACTTTCTTTTAATTTAATTACTTAGAAGTTGAACCTAGCAGATACCAATGTGAAGCGGCTTCACCAAATCAAACATTTAGCGTGGACCCAGATGGTGATCTTGTTCTAACTAGGCGTAACAGTAAGTTCTTGTCTACAATACATTTATTTAATGTTAGTATTATTATTATTATTTTGTGAAGTCCAATGTAACATCAAATTTGATATTGTTTACTATACAATTCAAAACCCGTTTGTTTTACAACATTCTCAAAGTATTTTATTAAAAAAGAAACTATGATTTTAAGCATTTCTTTGATAAGGTATTCCTTGATCTTCGATTTTCTTAAGAATTGACAAGCATGATAAGTATGTGGACATCACATAATCCAAACAGTGGACTCAACAAAAAAAAATTCATATGAGAAGTTATCAAGTGGGATAAGATTGTAAAAGTGTAATATGCAAGCCATAACTATATATGCATATGCATGTATCTCTTTTTTGTTATGATAAGAATTTATTTGTATGAGGAATTTGATTTAGTCTATACATATTTAAGTGAGGAATTTGATTTGGTCTATACATATGTAAGTTTCAAAAAGCAATTTTTAATATGAATATGTATATATTGTACAGAACCAGCTTCCTGTATTTACCGTGTGACCATCCAGCATAATATCACATCATCAATCCCAAATGTCGGTTTGCAGGTAGTTATTGGTTTGTTATGAATCTTATGATGGTTTCTCTTAGATTTATGTGCTGTAATTTAATCTCTTTTTTTGTTTACCCTTCAGGTGTGGAGAGCAGAACTAGTGTTATCTGATTTTGTGCTGCATAAGATGTTTACTTCAGCTGAGTTTGATGGAATTGTAGCATTAGAACTCGGTGCTGGAACAGGTATATCAACCATTAGTACCTACCTTGTTTTTCATGGTACTTTCACTCAATAAATTAAATTTTAAACCTACAAGCAAGATTGAATATGCCCAATATGACATGAATCTCGTTAAGAACTGTAACAGTTAATTTGATAATCCTGCCCACTGGTCCTATGTCATGGTTTATATTGTGGCTACCATTTTTGAACATCCATTAACAGTTCTGGTCATTAATAAAGTGTTTTGGAAACATAAAATTATATCTTACTCACATTATTGCCTATAACAGTATAACGCTATAACTATATCATCATGGATTAACCTGCTCATGGGCTTGATTACATCATTGCTGACGTATGAGGTTTTCACTTTGATGTCTATATTGATAGATTTATGGTTAATAACAAGAATATGCTTAAGTTCGTAGATTGTATATCATATCAGAATTAGATTCTTGCTGAATTAAAGTCAATTAGTGGCAATTGTGAAAATTCAGATCATTAGACAACTATATGGGAAAATGACTTGCAATTTTGGACAGAACAACTGTTTTGGGGAATGAAAAATGTTTGAAATGTTTTTCTTTTTCCTTTTTTGGTTTCTTTATTGTCACATTTTTCTTATCAAATACCATCTGGAATTTATAAGTTCGTGTAATGCTTCATAATCATTTAAGATTTGTACATCATTCTAAATTTTGCTTCATCTCCACTGCCTATCAGAAGCATTTGTGTATCTTGGCTGACAAGGTCTTATCTTACTGTTTTCACCAGGGTTGGTGGGTATATTACTTGCACGTGATTCGAAAACGGTGTTTGTAACTGGTATGGTACCCTACTTTTATTAGATATCATTCTTTATTCATGTGCAAGTATCCCTTAATGGTTTTTGTAACTGCTATTGTACCTTACCTTTACTAGATACCATGAATTTGATTTGATATGTCCCTTAATTTGTTTGAAATCTTTTTTTCTAGTGGATGGATGGATGCCTGATCATTGTGTCTCATACCGTTATTCAGCAAAACGTGTGTCAGTGTACAGTTTGCTGATATATGATTATCTGCAACTGTGGACATATCAAATCAAATTCATGGTTTCATTTCCCTCTTTTCTTTTCTTTTATTTTTTTATTAAAAAAAATCCTCAATCTGTTTTACCCTTGTATTTTACATGTGCTTTTTATGTGGCTGGAATGGAGGGCTGTTATGCTTCAGTTTCACAGAATTTTTAATATAACCATATACACTACTGAAGTTGGTACTATGAAAGAGATGGAAGGAGCTCCTTCTTAAGAGAGCTGACACATGACACTCTCTCTCACACACGTGTACAGACACACACAGAGACTATTGTTAATTAGAGAAGTTGAAATTATAGAAGGCAATGCCAAATAGAGTGCGTGAAATTAGAGCTGTCTTATTAGAAGACTATATTATAAGGGAAAATCAGTCCACCAGGTTATTACATGCCAGTAATATTTTTTAAGTGAGAAAACTATATTAATTGTGAACATTTTTAACTGTTTTCCATCATAATTAAAGGTCCTACCTAATGCACAAAGTTCCCACTTTTACGAGGTCTAGAAGAGGTGATCGATAGACAACCTTGTCCCCCAATTTTTTTTGAGAGAGGCTGGTTCCCAGACTAGAACCCGTAATTTGCCATTTTGGGTGGAAGACACTTGCCATTGTACCAAGACCTAACCTCTACTTTCCATCTTATTATATTAATTCAGAAATCCTTCATTTATAGTAAAGTTTTTTACTTTTTAACACCACAATATAAATCCTCAGCCATTGATGAGCAGGTTATTTGAAGTTTACAACTGGCTAATGGTTTCTGATAAGTTGTATTGGAATAGTCTGATCTAATTAGAATTGCAAATATTCATGCCTAATTTATAAGCAAAACCAGCAATTAAAGATTTGGACTTGATTGAGCTGATGATCATCATGAACCTCTAGTCACAGATGGTGTACTATGTTTTCTTCCTCTTACCTTTTGTAGTTAGACATGCTTTCTGATCTTCCAGGATGAAATTTGTATCACATTAATGTGTAGTAGTTAATGAGAAAAGTAGGTTTTTGAAGGCAAAGTTGATTATGCATGACTTTTATTGGAGGGTACACACATCCCAGTATGCTCTTTCAGTTCTTTCTACTTCATTGTGTTACTCAGTATTGAAATGGTATTTCTAAAGAAGCCACTCTAATTGTTGACAGACCATGGTGATGAAATCCTTAACAACTGTGCTGAGAATGTTGACCTTAATTCTGGACTGTTCAACTGTCAAGCAGCAGTTTATGTGCGCGAACTTGAATGGATGAGTCCATGGCCCCCTAGAGTAGTAGGACCAGGAGAGTCTCCTCTGCATAAAAGGTGAAATTTTTTTAGTTGATAATGCAAAGAAAGAAATAAGACAACTGCAAGATGGTTGGTCCAATAAGAATTTCACTTTCAATTACTTGGGTGCCTAAGTCATTTTGTTTAGTTGTGTCATTCAGGTACTCATGGACCTTTTCTGAAGTTGAAGAAGTCCAAGGAGCTTCTTTGCTTGTGGCTGCTGACGTAATTTACAGCGATGACTTGACTGATGCATTTTTCAATGTTTTGGAGAAATTTATGTCCCTAGGTTCAGAGAAGGTACAGATCAAAATGGTAGAACAGGGTGCAATAGCAAACAGCTAATATCTCCTCATGACAGAACAGTTAGAATCTGTCCTCTTTTCGGCTTGAAACACAAATGTTCAAGGTTTTGGACTAAGCCTAAGTGGGCCTTACGAATGTTATTTGAAATCGATAGTTTTCCCATGTGGGTTAAATTCCCTATCTTACGGTTGTTGACATCTCGCCAATGAGCTTTGAATCAATTGGCATTTCCTCCTCCCACAAGAATGGGTGGAGGAGGATAAGATTATGGATTCAAAACCCAGTGAGTCCTTTTGTTACAGACCAATTTTAATATTTTTTTTAAAAAAATTAACAATCGTTGACATGTCTTGTTTGTTTTTAAATAGAACCACTTTGAGTTCCTATATGTTGACGTTAATTAACCTTCCTATGTTTCTTAGGTGTTATACTTGGCATTGGAAAAGCGCTACAACTTCAGTGTCGATGATCTCGATGTTGTTGCGAATGGTTATTCACACTTCCGTAGTTACTTGAGGGATGACAACGGTGAGTATGTTACAGTGTGGATGTCTAGTACCACTTGATATTGGTTATAATTTGGTTTTGTAATGGTGATGCAGAATGTGAGGACATCAAAAATGGATCTGTCCCTTGTTTTGTTGGAAAGCGCATCGATATCACCCAAATTCCACAATATGTGAGGGATTACGATAGAGGAAATGATGTTGAGATTTGGCGGATTAAATATGAGAAAAAAATCCCAATGTAGAGACTCCTGTGACAATGAGACTAAAGTAATGTAGATGCTTGTAAGGCCATTAAATTTGTCATAAAAGTCTAATAATCCTGTCTTCGTTCATTTTATAGTGATAAATGCTTATAAGCTATCATATTAAAGTGATCTTGGGATTACATTATTTTTGTATATTCTCTATACTTGCAATATTTCAAGGTGATCAAAGATTAATAATTATGTGATCAATCAATTATTTAAATTCAAGTTTTTGTGATTTAAAATAATGCATAAAAGATGAGTTTATGGATTAAATGGTAAATAACATCCAATTGACATGAAAATTGACATAAATGTTAAGAACATATAGAACATGTAATTCAAATGTGGGATTTTCAAAATATGAATTTTATTACAAGTTTTTTGGTGGTGTTAGATTGTTTAGAGTTACATCAGGTGTAACCTGAATCTCTCTCTCTCTCTCTCTCTCTCTCTCTATATATATATATATATATTATGCCACATCCAAAAGACTTGGAGGAGTTTAGCTTATTTAGGATTTATATGAAGTAAGTGGCCAACCCAGTGTTAATGTGTTTTAGTTTCATATTAAGAATGACTTTGTTTTGATTAAATACAAAATCAAAAGTTTAAAACTTCATTCACTTCTCAATCTCACACACTCTCTCTCTCTTCTCTTCTCTTCTAATACCATCTCATTCCTAGTAAGCATGAATAGATTAGTGTTTGGTTATCTAGAAATCGCAAGAAAGGAATTGGAATGAAATTCTATTTGGTTAGCAAGAATTGCAAGGAAAAAAAGATACAGAAAAAGAAAGAAATTCTGACTGGATAAAAAGATTGTAAGAATATTAAAAGAAGAAATAAAGAAAAGGAAAAAGAAATTGGTACAAAAAAGAAATATATTTTTAAAAGCTGATGTAGTATTTTTTTTTTTTTTTCATTTAAGCACTTATGTGGCCATATCAACCACTAAAATTTAGACACATCAACATCTAATTTAATATTTTAATATTAGGCGTATAGACCGTACAAACAATTTGTCACGTAAGCATTTTTCGTTAATAAGTTAATAATAGATATTAAATTAAGTGCAAGCTAAAAATAATATGGACCAAATTGACTGATACCAAAATGTTAAGACTAAATTGACTAATACTAAAATGTTAGGACCAAATTGACTATAACTCTAAAATATATGGATCAAAATGATATTTTTCGTATTTTTTTAATTATTTTTTTTTTCACACACAATAATTATCATTCACTCTCTTCTTTTATTCGCATAATATGTTAAAAAAATTTGTAAAATAAATAATGTCATGTAAAGTAGCAAACTAATTATAAATTTACACAATTATAGACGTGGGTCATTTTTCAGAAAAAATACATAAATTTTACACATTTTTCATTTATACACTCATTGATATTAATCAAGTTTTTTTTTTTTTTACTTAAAGATGTTAATAATGCTCACATCATAATAGCCAGCTCACTCACATGCACGAAATAGCCGGCTCACATCATAATGTCACTCTCCTTCAGACGCGCTTAAATCCAAAACACACAGACACGCTCAATCCCTCACTCCATTTCATTTCACGCTCAATCCCTTACCCCATTTCATTTTATTGCTAAAATATAGTGTGCCGTGTCACTCTCCCTTACACACAGACACGCTCAAACCCAACTCACACGAACACACCCAAACCCCAACCCACACAGACACAATCGGTCTGAAGGACAAAGCCAGCTCTTCAAATCCTAGCCTCCTCTTATCTACTCTAGCAGAAACCACCTACTTTCGCCTTACTTAGGGGGAGGAAATCAGCCAAAAAAGCTGCTGAGGAACTTTCTGAGTACAAAGCTTCATGGAAGTACAAGATGTGGAGAATTTGGTCAAGGCCAATCCAGATCCTCCTCATCTTGTACTTCCATGAAGCTTTGTAGATAAGTACGGGGTGGTTTTTGCCGGAGTAGATAAGTGGAGGCAAGGATTTGAAAAGCTGGCTTCATCCTTCAAATCAGACTGATTGTGTACCAAGAATCTCAAAGCTTGCGGTATTGGTTACACATTGGACTACCAAAAGAAGAGTAATGCTGCTGTGGTAAGACTCTTGAATTACTTTGTGCTGCTTTGAGATTTAAGCTTTTATCTTTACACTTATTAGTGATCATAATAGGGATGTAGTCATTGGGATTGTTGCTTTAGTGCTAAACTAGATCCATATCTTTGCATGAAACTTGAAACGGTATTTCATGGTTATGATCCAGTGAAGATAGGAATAAGTGATTTGAGAGAGACTTTTCAAAGTTTCTTTATTCTGCACTAACTCTTGATGTGGCCTGCTCCTTGTGAGAAAGAAATGAAACTCTGTTTTAGCTTTCTGGTTGCAGACAATATTTAGAGGGTAGTTTAGTGAAGGATAATTCTTGCCTTTACAGTCACGAATGTCAAAGTGAAAATATCATCGATCAACTTCTTTGTGTACTTACAATACAAGTCCATGAGAAAGAGAACATATTTTAGGCTCCTGATAGAAAATGAGAGGTTTTTCTCTTGGGGGGAGTGGGAGGGAGGAATTGTAAGAGATTAACAAGCTCTCATCTCTACTCAAACTTAGAGACTTTATCCATTCTTGTGTGCCAAACTGCCAATGTGCGGAATTGACATGTCGTGATCACCACTGTTGGAATTAAAAGATTGCATTAGTCAGCACTATTTTTGTTATTTAGAGAATGCAACACAAGGCTTGAGAGTCCTAGTACTAATATCACCTAAGTACACTTAGCTGCAGAGTTCTAATAGGATCAGTCTATATTGCTAACTTAGATTTTCTGTAGTTTTGCTAATTGAGATTTGCTGGTACTATTTTTATTGTACACATGCTGGGAGAAGTAAAAGTATGTCTTAATCCCAATTAAAGAAAATTAATAACAATAACAGTGTGTTGAACTTTTGTTGCCTAGATAGAACTAATATTGAGAGTCCAAAATTTAGGCATTAGCTATCTATCCTTATTTCAATAATTGATTGATGAAAAAGAAAAGGCTGGATTATGCAGTCCAACTCCTTGATGCTTTGTGACCAAAAAAGAGTAAGAAAAGAGAAAGGAAAAAGGAGAAGGTCCTTCATGTGAATGGGCTCTCTACAGATTTGTGAAGAAAGGCTTTACTTGATGGATGAAAGAAGAGTTTTAGGGCCAATAATTTTTTCAGAGTTTTCATGTTCAAGAAATTTCTGTGACTGTAGCCCATATAAAGAGACAAAGCCAATTAGATGTGCTGAATTACTAATAGATTTGGATAATTTTGAATATTGTTGAAAGTTTATTTGCAGTTTTTAAGTGAGGAATTTGAGCAATAAACCTGGTATGTCATCATGAGCAATGAAAACAGAAGAGCAAAAGTATTCAGCTGGATTTACCTGTATATCAGAAATTGTGGGTCGGCATTGGTGAGATTTTGATGAGCTAGCAACATTAGTGACATCCTTGGTGTAAACTAAGGTGGTATTACAGTATTGCCAAAAGGTTTTCGTCCCCTGTTTAGAATCACAAAAATAGTTATAGTGATTCTACATTATGACTAGTTATTATGATATATGATAAGAGTGCACATACCTGTCAAATGCCAAGAGCTTCTTGGACACCTTTTTTATTCGCCTAGACGTAGCAGAGCATGTGATTATAGCTCTGAAAGCAATTAAACCAATATCTTAGATATTTGTTGATACAATGACACATACACATACACACAACACAATTTGTTTGAGAGAGAGTGAGAGACAGGTTTACACGACACCAATGTGTAGGACTAGACACTTTTGAGAGATCTCTTCGAACCGACTACTCTACAACTTCATTTGGTTCTGGGATTGATTAATACAATATGGTTCCAAAATGTGTACAAAATTTATGTCATTTGTCAGCTGCAAATTCAAATGCTCACCAATTCTTAGTGCATATGGAAATTTTGTGATGAAATAAATCTAAATAAGAACAATATTTTAATGCTCTAACCTTGTCGATAGCAGCAACACCTGATGTGCACTGATAATTGCTAGCATCTATATTTACATAATTGCCAATTGCAACTTTGTTTGGCTGACTGGAAAGCATGGAAGATAAGAGTTTGGATGAAATTGCATTGAATAGAAGAGATTTACAATTTATATTTTAGTACTTATATTGTTCCACCCAATTTTCCTCGTTCTCAATCATAAGTTAAAGCCATGGTATGTTCTTTATCTCTCTGTTTGTGTGTGGTTAGTATTATTGAATGCATGCATTCTTTTATGTGTTAGTAGTCAAGGCAATTCTTAAACAATACATGGAAGAGTTTTAATTAATATCTATTGTGTTTCTATGCTTGAGTTTTTTTTTTTTTTTTTTGGTGGGTTATATGTAGATGTTCACGTTGAACATGAACTATATCATATTTGTAGCACATTATGTTATTGATGCTTCAGTCACTTAAAAAATACTGCTAATAGATCAAAAAGTAGGTCTGAGGGGTTTTAAGTGTTTCTGGGTGTTTCTTTGATCTCTGTTTATTAGTGTTAATGCTGCTACTTCTACTTTTGCAGTCTATAATAATGTAGTGTCTATTCTGCCATATCAAGTAGTTTTTGTACGTGACTTTACCAAATGAGTTGTTGGTTTTGTAATGGCTTTTAATGCTTTTGTTGCTCTGTTGCAGACTATTATGCCACTGATGTTTCAACCAGCAGCCTCTGTCACTACCTTACTCGTCTACAGTAGTCTCCTCCCTTGAAACCTGAATTTGGAGCGATTGGTTAGGACTGAATTCCTTGATTGAGAATACTATATGTTAGATTTTCTCATCAACATGATAAGGAGTTTTTGGTAGCTCTATCCCCCACATAAATTCTTATCCCCTATGGCTATGGTTATCTTGTTTTTGTTATGGTAGAAACTTTAAGAAAAGTTAGGTACTTAGCTACTAATATATTAACCCCAATTTGTTTCAGTTTGGACCATATTTTCTATGCAATCATACCCATTGATGGATTAGTGTTAGTGAGTTAATATATGCAATTTTCAAGAGAGATTTTGAGAACAAAGCAACCTCAATTTATGTAAATTTGGGTAAATATGATGTGGCTAAAATTTTTGTTTCTTGAAGAAGGGGACACCTATTGATATGGAAACTACTTCAGAAATCATTATTGAATGTACTTTAAAGCATATGCATGATTCATTGGCAGAAAATTTAGTCGAAAATTTTAGCCACGCATGTGGCAGCATTGGTAGAATGGCCTAGGACGCATGTGCTGTCCTCCAACTGCTGTTAGCACACACCATAACAAGATTTTTTTGTGCCTTAATGTGAAGAGAAGCTTTTGAACCTTCGGACTTTACACTCCTCAATTTGGTGTTGGATTACATGAATGCAAGGTCTCAATTATTTAGGCCATAAAATGTACATAAAAATAAAAATAAACATTTCGCGACTCATGCTATTCTCTTCTCCCATAAAAAAGAACATGAGTTCAATCCCCAACAATTTCTTTTTAATAATTCAATATTTATATTGGGGTGATCGATAATAACGATGAGAATTTAAACCCTAGAAATTTCCATTAGGCATTGAGAGGTGCCCTTGAGCTACTAGAGGTTCGGCCAACTCCTCAACTTGTTGAAAAAAAAACCTTTGTCTCATTTTTTTTTCCCACGCCATGAAAAGGGAACTCAAAAGCACTTCTCCAAACCAACCATAATTTGTTTTCATACACAGACTACGCATATTTGGTTTAAAAATCCATGTTCGGCTAACGTGAAATGAAAGTGTGCATAATTGAAGGTTTAGGCCATAGGGTTTAATTATTAGAAACTGATTTTAATTTCTTTTAATTCAGATTTCAAGTTGAAACCAAAACCAAATTAGGCCTTGATAGTAACAGCCCACCTGCAACCAAAAGCCAAATTGGGCCTTACAGCCCAGCGAGATGTGACGATTATTATTATTTTTTTTTTTGGGACTCAACTACTTGTCCAATTACTACTATGACTATCAAAACTCACTCAATCCTTCTTCTTTCGTTGCATATGTATAGAAATTTTGTCCCATTAGAACTCTAATAGGATTACCCATTTATATTAAAACTCTATTTCCTCTTATAGACTTGCCCATGTTTTCGTTTCTGTGTAACTTCAATTTTAACCTACATCTATATTCTTGATTCTTCTTTCTATTTTTATTATAATGACATTGGTAAATCGTATTTTCTATAAAAATTACACTGTATAATTCCATATTCAAATATAATAAATGTTCAATAATAGTCCCATCTTTTTTATTTTGATTTTGATTTTATTTCTAAAAAAATATACAAAGATTCGAAACCTTTTTTTATGAGAGCATGCTCAAATACTCTACTTACAAGTATGGACTCTACTTACCAAATAAAATGATATAATAATGAATTCAATTGGATACAAAAACTAACTTAGAAAAAAAATTGGTACAAAAATTGTCCCAGGCCATTACGCATAAAGAGCAAGTATACTAGTAGTTGAAAAATGCAACAACCAGAGAAACATAATTTGCACAGACGTATGTTAATAATGGTTCTACAAATCAATTGTTTTTTTTTTTTTTTTTTTTGTCGTTGAAAATTGCCGCCAAGTTCTCTATTCATTTTAGCACTGAGATCTCGCTGGAGACCAGTTTTGGTGCAGTTGGGTGTTGGCACGGCAGTGAGATTGGGTTCAGATTTGAGTTTTTAAATCTTTTAAAATTAAAAATAAATTCAAAATGTGACATGTCTATTTTAATAGCTGACATGTCATCTATTTTTAAGGTTTTATTTAAGAATTAATGACACAGTGTAATTTGAACCATTGGTTTTTAAAGGAGAGGTCAATATTAAAATAACTCTATGTGATAGACTACCTAATAACTCTAGAAAATCTGAATTTATTTCAGAATACCTAGAAGCCGTCTCCCAGACAGACTGTTTATTGGCGTAGTTCGATGTATCTGTCCTTGTGATTAGGAAGGAAATCATGTCTTGAGGTCTGTAATTTTCTCTCTCCGAAGATGATTTCATTGTATATGTTTTTATTTTTGGATTTCAAAAGTTTGTATTCGAAGAAAAGCAATAATTTTTGTTCCAAATATAGAAAACTGTTGGTCGATTTGATATTTGTTAGGAAAATTTTGATGTTTTATTGTATGCGTTGTTTTTGGCAGGAAAACCTTCTCTAGACGAACGTAAGTGTGAAAACATTTTTTTCTGGCTTGATTGGTTTTTTTCAACTTCTCTACATAGATAGCATCTACTTTTATGTTGTTACCTTTACCCTTCTCTTCTCTATCTCCATAGTTACTACATGCGCTGCAATTATATTCGGTATGGCTTCTTTGAAGAAGTCTGTCAGGCAGATAAAACCACGCAGGCATCATTGTGATATTGTACATCAACTCCATTTCGAGGTACGATTGATAGTCATTTGGAAGGGTTATACTTATAGTTTTATTTAAACTTCCTAGCGCAAACTTTTTTTATTTTATCTCTTTGGAGAGCTTTTTAGTACTGTCTTTAAAATTTTATTATGATTATCGTTTAATTATTTTTTCCATGGTTTTTCTTTGTTCTGTTATTCAGTGCATGATTGGAGTCACTGATAGCGATTATGTCGGTGCCCGCTACTGTGATACCTTATTCAAACAGAATGAAAAGTGCCGTGATTATAAGAGCAGTTTGTAAATCTGATACTTTGTTTTGGTTCTTGATAATTTTCAGCATAACTAGAACTTTTTTTATTTGACTTCTCTTCAGTGTGCTGGTTGTTGCTTTTTATTGCAGGGTGGAAGGAATCTATCCAGAAGGAAGCAACTGCTAAAGGTTTTGCCAGTGCTCAAGAGTACTTTATGCAAAGAGTTCTAAGTGGGGGTGTCAATTCGGTTTAGCGTGTCGAGGTAGGGGTATTCGACTAAATGGTTTAACCCTAACCCGACCTGTTAATAAAGCGGGTTGACCTGACCCAACCCATTTGACACACTTAATAAACGAGTCGTGTTGGGTTGACACGAATGTAATACAACCCAATTCAACCTGCATAATATTAAATATAACATCCATTTAAAAATAGTTTTTTTTACATCTCAAAAAGTAGTGCATACACTTCAAAGTTTTCAACCTACATTCAAAATAATATAGTTTAACAAAAATATAACATTCATCTAGAAATAAATTCTTTACACTCTAAAAGAAGTGCATACACTTCAACCCAAATTCAAAATAACAAAGTTTAATAAAAATAAAATAACATAGTTCAACAAAAATATAATATCCTTGGAATTCGCCAAATGCTAAGTATCAATATTGAAAGAATTTGAGTAAACAGTAGACTAATCCTAACTATGACCACGATTATCATCCATAGATTCTTTGTTGATGTCCAAATTCATAACATCTTCCATAAGCTCATCCAATTTCATTTGTGCAAGTTCTATGCCAAAAAAAAAAAAAAAAAGTATTATTAGTTCTAGGGTCTATAAAGTTTCAATTTACAATTATATCCCTTGTAAATTTTTTTAATTACTCACTTTTCTTTTTAAATTTAAAATATATGTTGGATATAAAAGATATTTGACAAATCTAAAATAAAATAAATATTTATTTGTTATACGAGTTAAATGAGTTGTGTTAAGTGGGTCATTTCGGGTTGACACAAATAAATTGGTGTGTCAAACGTGTCTATTGCGGGTTACGCGGGTTGACCTGCTTATGACACGTTTCTTATCGTGTCACTTTTGGGCCGATCCGTTTATAACCCAAACCCATTAATGCCCAACCCTAACCCGAAAAAACCCGTGTCGGGTTCGTGTCGTGTTCGCGGGTTAGGTCGAACATTGACACCCCTAGTCCCAAGACCCTAGGAAATGCAGGTCGCGTTATAGGTTATACAAAGAGGTAAACTGTGTTTATATTAAAAACTTCTAAATATTCTGTTTATATGATATAATTACCCATTTCTTGGCTTTTATACACAAAGTATGAGTTATAAGGAATATATTGTTTGTGGTATGAATCGTATGGTTTTAATTACTTCCTATCCTAATTTGAATCCTATTACAAAATTTATTTCCTTTTCTATTGAGTTTTGTGATAAATTTTTTTATCATCTTCAATCGTATGAATCAAGAATCAAGTTTATGGCAGCATCAATGTGGACGCCAAATGAATTATAACATTAATCATTCATTTGTCTTATTCACTTTATTATTAATTGTAATTTGTAAATAACGACAATGGTATAGTATGGATATTTAATCATGCAGCCTTCCAACTTGTAAATGTTGATAATGTTGGAATACTTTTGATTGACATTCATCAAAATTTAACTATTTTTGTGCATTGTTGTTTCGTGTTTGTGTATACAGTATAGATTTGGCTAAAATGTAGGGTTCTTAGAGGACATGTTATAGATATTGTTCCTCGTGCTTTGGAAAACTTGTGGATTTAGGTTTTGATATTACAGAAGAAAAGAATGATTTTTTTTTAAAATTTTTTTTGAATCATTGTTTAATTTACGTAATTTTTTTGACATTCAAACCAATAAATTCGGAATGAGGCATAGTCCCCTGCCAATTTCAAAATAAATTCAGGGTTAAATGGTTTGGAGTTTGTAAGATTTGAATCTTGCTAGCTATTGGGTAGGGAAAATATGTGGGGCATTTTATGTACAAAAAGATAAAGATTCTATAAACATCAGAATGGATTCACTAGATGTAAACCCCAAGCACGAGAACAATCAATAAAGTGTCTATAAATGAGGCAAGAGGCTGATCCCCTTGCTTGCCAAGCCGTCTGAAGTATGCTTAACTGAACCTGACACCCCACTCCAACCTTAAACCTAATATATATGCTGCTGACCAAACAGCTTAGAACCAATCCAAATACCCCTTCAAAGTCCACAACTATGAGAGCCCCTCCCTAACTTTGGATTCCAACCACCCAACACGCCTCCAAAGATGCATTGTCTCAACTCCAAATATTCACTGGCTTGATTAAAGATAGGAAGCTTATAGATCCTTCATTAGCAATAGGAGTGCACACCTTATCCAGTTATCCCATACTATCAAATGATGCTTTAACTTATCCCCCATTCCATTCCATAATAATGCCGCTGCAACTTATCAGTCTTACTAGTCACATTAGTAGTAAACAAGGGAAAGAAAACTAGGATTTAGGAAAGCTCTAAAAAAGCTCTTCAATAAATAAGCTAAGTTGAGATCATTTAATGTCATCCTTTAACTAAGTTGCATATTTGAACCCAACCACCCCCCCCCCCCCCCCCCTCCCCAACAATATATATATGCCAAAATGAGCATTTGCCTATTTCGCCCAAAAGATGTAGCAAAATGCCCCTATTTTGAAACCATCTAGCAAAATGCATCTATTTTGAAACTCGATTTTTAGAAAATCAAGTTATTAGAAAAATCAAGTTAATAAAACTCGAGTTCCATAATTTTTTTTTTTTAAAGTTTGATTGCCTATAACTCGATTTTCTAAAAATCAAGTTTTAATGTAAAACTCAATTTTTAGAAAATTGAATTTCAAAACAGGAATATTTTGCTAGATAGTTTCAGAATAGGGGCATTTTGCTACATCTTTTGGGTGAAAGGGGCAAAAGCCCGTTTTTGCCTATATATATATATATATATATATATGTTGCACAATAGTAAGAAGCAAGAGTCTTTTTAGCAATTTGTGTGTAAAAAATTTTAACGAGAAAAGATTATGTATATCACAGTTTTGAACTAGTCAAAACCATAAGTTTGTGATTGATGAAATCTTGATCAAATGAACCCATTTGCATATGGTTATTATGCATGAATTATGTGCACTCGTCCTAATTTCATGTATGAGCTTTAGTTCAATTGACTCATCCTCCATTGTTAGGTTTAACTTATCATGTTCACTTGGTCTATTTCCTTATAATTAACAACATTTATTCATGCAATCGAGAATTATAATTCTAATGAATTTGGGAATTCTTTTTACGTGCTTTTATTATTATTATTTTTTTAATTTAATTTATTAGAAAAAAATTGACACTGTAGTACAAGATGTCGTAAAAAAAAAAAAAAAAAAACTAGAATTGGAGACATATAAGGTGTGAAATAGAAATAATTTCATTCTTGGTTATTGAAAAAGAAATAAATTCTTTCCTTATATTCCCTCGTATTTGTAGGGTTTTAGAACATTATTTTTATTACGACTAAATAAAACTAAACAACTAGAACCATTAGGTTAGAAGCAATGTGATTTGTAAAATAGAATTAGCATTTTTTCCTTATAGGGAGAGTTGGAATGGTATTTTGTCTAGAAAAGTTATTTTGCTCTAACATTGCATATTGCAATAACTGCTTGTTCAAGTTTATAATAATTATTTTCTTTCTTCAATTATGCAGTGCACTAGCAAGGGTTACGAAAGTAGAGTTTGTGATGTATACCGCAATGACTGTAAACAATTTAAAGTCTCTTAACTGCATTGCCGTTGTTCACCGGTGTCCCATGAATGTGAATAGCAAGCTGAAATCTGTTAATTATGCTAGTATAAACTATAAAAAGATTGTTTGGAGTAATTATTAAGTTAGATTAATGCTTCATTTTAAGTTACTTTGCGTGTAAAGATATGATATTATATATTAATATATATTTGGGCATATAAAGAATATGTGCCTTTTTGCTTTCCTTTCTTTCCTTTAATTTTTTTGGGAACATATGTGTGACAATAAGCTCATCGAAGGCCAAAAATCTATTTGCAAACCAATGACCATCTGTTTGAATTGGAATTAACTAGAAGTTTCTATTCTTGATTTAAATATTGTGACATATTCCCCCTAAAAAAAAAAAAAAAAAATTGTTATTTAAAAGCGTCAAGGCATTTGGTTGATACCAATAAATTGATATAGGACCATTGCTATTAAAAAGTTTGAGTCTACTTTTATACCCATAAGACCATACCCCCCTTGCCCAATTCAAGGCATTTGGTTGATACCAATAAATTGATATAGGACAAATTGATATAGGCATTTGTTGTTGTTGTGTATGTAGAGGCTGACATAGCCTCAGGAAAGTATGTATTATCCTCTCGTGGTATGACTGGCAGTCGAGCACTGCGTTTGATAACACAGTTTGCGGTGTTCCAAGGTCTCACCGATGTTGCACTCAAAACTTGTGGTATTGGATACACTCTGGACTACAATAATCCTACAGGAGCCGCGAGGCCAATGATAAGATAGATGATATTACCACAGAAATGACAGTTTTCATCGATGTTGCACTCAAAACTTGTGGTATTGCAACAAAATTTTTTTGTAATACAGACCTATTACCTCAAATTTTATTGCAACGCTTCGCATAAACTATTGCAATGACTCTGATCTTATTGCAACGATTTATTTCATTGTAATAAAAAAAATTTGTTGTAGTGCTTGATTGTTATTATACTGCAATTTGTAATTTTTTATCGATTTCGTAGGGTTATTTACATATAATATATGCAGGTTGTTTTATTAATTTTATAGGTCAATTTGGTCTATAAACATGTTTTCTATAGCCGCGTTTTTAGATGTGGCCTAAAAGCTGTCTCTATAGGTTCAACAGGTCTATAGTCGCATTTTTTCAAACGCAACTATAGGCTATAGACCTATAACTGCGTTTTTTCAAACACAGCTATAGGGTGCTAATTAGCCACATTTATTAAACATGGCTATATGACATATTTTAGTCGAAATTTTAAAACGCGATTATAGGGTGTACATTAGCCGCATTTTAAAAACTTGGCTATAGGCTTTATGTTTTGGTTTTTTTTTTTTTTTTTTTAGCCATGTTTTAAGAAAATAAAAATAGCTTATTGCGGCGGCTCCAACCGCTACTATAGGTAGTCTTTAAAAAAAAATAAAATCAAATGAACCTATAGCCGCACTTCCTAAACACATATAAACGTGGCTATAGACTTAACTTATAGCCGTTGTTTAAAAACACAACTATAGGTAAGCTATAGATGCATTTTAAAAATGCGACTATAGGTCATCTTAAAATATATATATATATATATATATTTGGCTAGTCCTATAGCCACGTTTTCTAAATGCGGCAATAGGGCCTATCAAAAAAACGCGACTAAAAACCCCCTATAACTGTGTTTAGGTAAACTATAGCTGCATTTTAAAAACGTGTCTATATGTCAATTTAAAAAAAAATATATATATATATATATATATATATTTGGCTAGTCCTATAGCCATGTTTTCTAAATGTGGCAATAGGTCTATTCAAAAAATGCTAGTAAACACATTTAAATGTGGCTATAGGACATATTTTAATCGCAATTTTAAAACGCAACTATAGGGCGTACATTAGCCGCATTTTTAAAAAGTCGGCTATAGGGTTTTTTTTTTAATTGTCTATAGCCACATTTTAAGGGAAAAAAATGCCAATTGCGGTGGCTCCAACCGCTACTATAGGTAGTCTGTTAAAAAAAAAAAAAAATCAAATGAACCTATAGCTGCACTTCTAAACACCTATAAACACGGCTATAGAATTAACTTATAGCCGTTGTTTAAAAACACGACTATAGATAAGCTATAGATGTGTTTTAAAAACACGACTATAGGTCATCTTAAAAAAAAAAAAAAAAAAAAATTATTCACCACGTTTTCTAAATGCGTCAATAGGGCCTATCCAAAAAACGCGGCTAAAAACCCCTATAAATATCGCTATAGACTTAACCTATAGCCGCATTTAAGTAAACTATAGTTGCATTTTAAAAACGTGTCTATAGGTCATCTTTAAATATATATATATATATATATATATATATATATATATATATATATATATATTTGGCTAGTCCTATAGCCATGTTTTCTAAACGTGGCAAAAGGGTCTATTCAAAAAACGGGCTAAACACATTTAAATGTGGCTATAAGACATATTTTAGTCGCAATTTTAAAACGCGACTATAGGGTGTACATTAGCCGCATTTTTAAAACACGACTATAGATCCTTAGCCTGTAGCCGCATTTTAAAAACTTGGTTATAGGTTTTTTTTTATTTTTTTAATTTTATTTTTATAAATTGTCTAAAGCCACATTTTAAGGGGGGGAAAAAAAAACGCCTGCTGTAGCAGCTCTAACTGCTACTATAGGTAGTTTGTTTAAAAAAAAAAAAAAAATCAAATGAACCTATAGCCACACTTCTAAACACCTATAAACGCGGCAATAGACTTAACTTATAGCCACTATTTAAAAACACTACTATAGGTAAGCTATAGATGCGTTTTAAAAACGTGACTGTAGGTCATCTTGAAAAAAAAAAAAAAAAAAAAAATTTTATTCAGTTGGTCCTATAGCCATGTTTTCTAAATGCGGCAATAGGGCCTATCCAAAAAACGCGGCAAAAAATCCCTGTAAATGTCGCACATGACCTAGGACACTTGTCACTCTCACTAATTGGCACCTTGCCTTGTACTATTATCTACAGGAAATGCTTGTCTCCCAAGGCAAAAACCCTCCAAAAATAAGAAATATTTTGACAGAAACTCACTAGAAGCGACTCTTGGAAGACAAAGAGTGAGAACCCAAACCCCAACTCACCCCCACACGTGCTAGACACCCAAACCCCTAACCCACACTTACGACACAATCGGAACTCATTCTCACCCAAACCCCAACTCACACATACGGAGATCTGAAGATAAAGCTAGCTCTACAAATCCTTGCCTCCACCTATCTGCTTCGGCAGAAACCTTCTTTTGAGGTACTGAGGTGGAGGAAGTCCGCCAAAAAAGTTGCTGAGGAGCTTGCTCAGTACAAAGCTTCATGGATGTACAAGATGAGGAGGATCTGGATTGGCCCTAATCAAATGGGTACAAAACTTCACTATTCCTTTTAGCATTTTTTGTTGTTGTGTTTGTTAGTTTCCTTTTCTAATGTGTTTTTTTGTTGTTGTTGTTGTGTATGTAGAGGCTGAAATAGCCTCAGGAAAGTATGTATTATCCTCTCGTGGTATGACTGGTAGTCGGGCACTGCGTTTGATAACACAGTTTGCGGTGTTCCAAGGTCTCATCGATGTTGCACTCAAAACTTGTGGTATTGGATACACTTTGGACTACAATAATCCTGCAGGAGCCGTGCTATGATAAGATAGATGATATCACCACAAAAGTGACAGCTTTCACCGATGTTGCACTCAAAACTTGTGATATTGCAACAAAATTTTTTTGCAACCCAAACCTATTACCTCAAATTTTATTGCAATGCTTCGCATAAACTATTGCAATGACTTTGATCTTATTGCAATGATTTTTTTCATTGTAATAAACATTTTTTGTTGCAGTGCAATTTGTAATTTTTTAATGATTTCATAGGGTTATTTACATATAATATATGTAGGTTGTTTTATTAATTCTATAGGTCAATTTGGTCTATAAACACGTTTTCTATAGCCGTGTTTTTAGACATGGCCTAAAAGTTGTCCCTATAGGCCCGACAAATTTATAGCCGCGTTTTTTCAAACGTGGCTATAGGCTGTAGACTTATAACTGCATTTTTTCAAGCACAGCTATAGGGTACTAATTAGCCACATTTATTAAACGTGGCTATAGGACATATTTTAGTCACGATTTTAAAACGCGACTATAGGGTGCACATTAACCGCATTTTTAAAACGTGGCTATAGATCGTCAGCCTATAGCCGCATTTTAAAAACTCTGCTATAGGGTTTATGTTTTGTTTTGTTTTTTGTTTTTTGTTTTTTTGTTTTGTTTTGTTTTTTTTTTAATTGTCTATAGCCATGTTTTAAGGGGGAAAAAAAAAACGCTTATTGCAGTGGCTCCAACCGTTGCTATAGGTAGTCTTATTAGTAAAAAAAAAAAAAAAATCAAATGAACCTATAGACACACTTCTAAACACATATAAATGCGGCTATAGACTTAACTTATAGCCGCTGTTTAAAAACATGACTATAGGTAAGCTATAGATGCGTTTTAAAAACGCAACCATAGGTCATCTTAAAAATATATATATATCTTATTCGGCTAGCCCTATAGCCACATTTTCTAAATGCGGCAATAGGGCCTATCCAAAAAAACACGGTTAAAAACCCCTATAAATGTCGCTATAAACTTAACCTATAGTCGCGTTTAGGTAAGTTATAGCTGCATTTTAAAAACGTGTCTATAGGTCATCTTTAAATATATATATATATATATATATATATATATATATATATATATATATATATATATATATATATATATATATATATATATATATATTTGGCTAGTCCTATAGCCACGTTTTCTAAACGTGGCAATAGGGTCTATTCAAAAAACGCAGCTGAACACATATAAATGGCCTATCCAAAAAACGCGGCTAAAAACCCCTATAAACGTCGCTATAGACTTAATCTATAGCTGCGTTTAGGTAAACTATAGATGCATTTTAAAAACATGTCTATAGGTCATCTTTAAAATATATATATACACGTTTTCTAAACGTGGCAATACGTTCTATTCAAAAAACGCGGCTAAACACATATAAACGCGACTATAGACTTAACCTATAGCCACGCTTAAAAACACGACTATTGGTCAATAGTTTAAGTAGTGTTTACTAAAAACGCAGCTAGAGACAGGCTATAGACTCATTTTTGTAAATGTGGCTAAAAAAAACACACTATAGCCCGTGCGTTTTGCAAGGGAGTCAATACCGTACAAGAAGCTATATCGGTTTGGCCAGCGGTACTATATATTTCGGATACCAGTCAATACCAGTGTATCGTTTCAGGTTTACCGCTATTTTTTATATTTATAAATAAATAAATAAATATATATGTATGTATGTGTGTGTGCATATATATATTATAATAAATATAAAAGTTTACCATAAAACATTTCCTCAATTCAAAACTAATTATTCATGGTTTTAGACTTTAGTATCAATTAAAAAAAAAAAAAACACAATATAAAAAATAGAAAGCTTAAAAGTTACCATTGCATACTAAGAAAACAAATAATCCTAATAAGTTAATGCAAATAAGTTACCATTCTGCCCTAACAAAAATTCAATAATTACAAAACTTAAAAAAACAAAAAAACAAAAAAACTTTTTTCTGTACCGGTCGGTATGCCCAGTATCGGCTTGTATTGCCCGAATTGGCCGGTATGGCCGGTACGGCCGATATTTAAACCGGTACAAAACGTTGGTTTTTCGATACCGGTATCCATACCAGTACGATATGGTACGGTATTGATTACCTTGGCGGTTTGTAGTGTTAATTCAAGTGTAGTTATTATCCCCTCAAAAAAAAAAAAAGAAAAAAAGAAAAAAAGAATGCAGTTATTATAAATAAATAAATAAACAAAAAAAAGGTCAATTCAAGTGCATATATTTTTCTTATAGTATATAGACAAAATCAGCTGTGGAAGTAAGGTTCAGTATTTAACAATAAATAATGTCAAAGAATTTATCTTAGAATATGAAATTGGAAAATAAGGAATTGCTAACCACTGTAATGATAAGTCTTGATTGGAATTTGGAAACAACTCACTTCCCAAGGTCTCTCCTTTCCCTTTTCACCGGGTAAAAGTAAAGCAAATAAAGTCTACGAATAATCTTAATTTTGATCATAAATTGAGTGAAAATAGTTTAATTAACGTCTAGGGTTTTCCCAGATTATTATTTTTTTTTATTTTTTTATTTTTTGTTTTGAGGGAGTAGCTGGTCTGCTTCTCTCTGGTTCTTGACAATTGACACTATACATCGACCCACCTACACAAAATTTTGAGGTTTTCAACCGATTAATTTCCATCAATAGTTGAATTTTGTCTTACTTTTGAAAATCTTTCATTCCTAAAAAAGAAAAATGAAAAAAATAATAATAAAAAGTTGCTCTCCATAAACTTTACCTTGCAAGCACTTATGTTGATGTTGTTGGGTGATTGAATAATGAGCGGAAGTAAGGAAAAGTGAACAAACACGAAGACTTACGTGGTTCAACGAGATGGCCTAAGTTCATGGTGAAAAGCTTATGGTGTCTACAAATTGTCCATAAAACACTTGTGTTACAATGAATCAAAAGTGGAGTTTATATACTACAAAACTCTAGACTAACTCAAACTTCAATTTTCTATTCTACAAGTCCATGCACCTACAATTGAAAAAAGACTAGACACAATAACAAAAAACAAAATCACAAAAAAATGGAACACAAAGGAAAAAAAAACAAAAAAAACAAAATCACAAAAAATGCGGAACGCGAAGAAAAAAAAATGTTAAAAAAGTTCATCTAGAATAAGAAAAATTTGTTATTTCAATTTCAACTGGATACCCACAAATGGCATGATTAAAATAACAAATCAAACCGTGAAACTAAGTATAAAAATATCAGGGGAAGAACAAGAAGATGAATTGAAACAAAGCATGCCAAGAGACTATTTTAAATGCAAAGTTTCTATACTGAAACCTAATAACTTGCTCACTATAAAAAAAAGCAATGAAATTCACTATAGAGGTTGTGTTGAAGTTAGGGTTTATGGATGGATGTCAATAAGATAGACGAAATATTCATTCAGATTTATTTCGAATCTAGTGAGAGCTTTGATCATGAGAAATTGAAAGAGAGAAGCGAATGCCAGAGATAAGAAGAAACCGTATGTGAGTCGTGACTCTGTATTTTATCTATATATTGTGTTTTTGCTTTTATACTCAACTGGCTTGACCAGTAACAGGTATTCAATTAGAAAAAAATAAATAGTCAAGATTAAAACAAGTAAAATCCATAGTCAAGATTAGCATGGATATCATACCCACCAAAAAATTGGGGTTTGGGAGTATTGTAAAATTGCCCTGGATTTAACAAGAGAGGAGCCACATAAAGCAAGTTTATGACAAAGAGAATACAGAGAAGAAAGCCCATGCCAACTACTTGCAAGAGGTTATGCCAAAAACAATAAATAAAAATATAAGAGGAACAAAATAGCATGTCAGGATTTGTGAGAGCTATCAAACGTGAAGCTTCTTTTCAACAGAGTCATTTCAATTCGTAGGTCCAATCCGATCCATGTGGGTTGGGTTGAAAAACCCCTCGCCTAACTCACGCACACCCATACTTGCGTGTCAAGTTAGATTGTAAGCTACAAAATTACGTTGTTTACAAGTATAAGAAAAATTAATGCAGACAAAGGTATCTGCATAAAACTTGGCTAGATATTATTGGGTGCACGCAAATAGATGTGGCAGTGATGTTTGTAGAATACAATATTAACCCATGAAAATATACCATTGCTGTTCTGGTAAAACCGATTAGTGATCAAACAAATTTCCCAAAGCCAACAAAATTAATATTAAATAAGAGAAAAGAAAGCTTCACTTATTGAGTTGTCCGTTTGTCGATTCCATTTCTTACTTTATCTAGATTTCCTCTGCCTTTTGGCATTTAATTCTGATTCTTTTATCGTGTAATTGTTAATAAAAATCATAAGCACTTTGTTATAATATGGAGTAATAAATAAGTAAGATAAATATACCCATAAATAATAAATTGGACCCTGCTAAATATACAAATGCATGATTGTGTGGAGAGAGCTGATAGGGTTCTAATACAAAATTACACCAAAAACTTTACTCAAAAACCAAAGTAACTTTTATAATTGATTCATTTTATTGAATTTTCTATTTATTCCCTTTTGTTGGGTATTATTTTTACATATTTTAGTAAGCCATCCTATTTTCTTAAATGCATAACTAGAAATAAAAAAGGAAAGGAAAAAAAAAAGAGTAAAGTAAAGTATACTCCTGTATCTTTATTCTTAAGCCATCCAATTCTCTCGCTTTTGAGATGTTGCAAAATAGATGTTGTCATATCTCAACTTTATTCTTTTTAGAATAAAATTTTTTTATTAGAAGTTTTCATATCTCTAATATAAATTAAAAATAAATTTTATAGAAAAATTATTATATTTTTACTTTACTATTATATAAATATGTACTTATTAAATTTTAGCTGAAAGAAATATATGGTTAAAAATGAATGCTTATTCTATTTCATTACATTTTTTCCTCTATATTCCTTCTAAATATGAAAGAAATATACATTTTTACACTACAAAACGATTAATGTTTTTAGTCTAATGATAAAGAACAATCATCATACAATTTACATCATAAAATTGAAATTCTATTGTTATCTATTAAAACATATATGTAATAAAAATGTTAAGGTTATAATAATACAATTATAAATTTATTTTATAACCTATTTATTTCATTTTACTCCAATTTTTTAAATAAATCTCAAAACATAAACTGGTTGTAGAAATAATTAAACTAGTAAATTTAAGGCTAGAACAAAATCAATTATGTTATTAACATTGACAATTTTGCACAATATCACTTATATAAAACTATAAATCTTTTGTGTCTCACTTTTTATGTTCTTTGTATATAGAATTGTTACTCATTTATTTGGGCCCACAACAAATAAGAAAAAAAAAAAAAATCAGTCTCCCTTATTGATAAGTAGTTCGTCTAAGACAACTCATGTGAAATTGACAAAGATGTATAGAAGAGAATTGAGAAAGAAGTGAGTAATCTAAGAATCTGATGTGGTCGGTCCCAAAGCCACTTTAAAATACTGAAAAAGTGAGACAAAGTTAACAAAACTCCTACTACTACTGGCTTCTGCTATCTTCTCAGAATCCAGCGCAGCAAGCTACGTCTCCGCGCTTTATGCTATGCTAAGCTAACTCTTTCTTTGTAGTCTAGCCTATCACTCGTTTACTTTTTTTTTTTTTTTGAGAAGATATCACTCGTTAACTAATAAGTAATAACTATCCTCTGTTTTCACTTACTACATTCTGGATCAAATCTCTGACAAATCAGGACTGTATTGCATGGTGGGCCAACCTTAATTTTTTAAGCTAATTCAGTACGGGGCTAGGACATGTCTGCCTGATAGTACAAATGGTAATATGAAATCTAGGACCACAATTTTGTTAGAGAGGTTGAAATAATTTGAGTGTCACTTGATAATAAAAAAAAGGGTACAAAGTTAACCTTAAAATTTATAAAGATGACAAAATATTGATATAAAACTAAGTGGTAGACAAAAATTCTGACACGATTGGGTGTTATCGAACACCTTAACACAACCTTTTTATTATAACTCTTGTGTGCAAATCATGAGTAATAAAAGAAAATAGTTGACTAATGTGAAAGTGATAAATAATGTAATTATTTATAATTTATCATATAAGATAATTATGAAAAATGATGTGATAAAAGCATTCATATTGGGTCATTTAAATTTTTTTATCTATTTTAACATAAAAACTTACATTTTCTATTTTACATAATCATTTTTCAAAATTACTCATGTCATATTATCTAGAGAAATGATATGTTTACAATATTTTCACAAATATTTTTACAACAAATCCTAAGTGGCAGGTTATTATTGGTTATTATTGGAGCAAAAAAGTAATTTTAGTATTAGGTTCAAATTTGAACCAATAACAACTAACCACCAATAATTTATTGTGAAAATATTGTGGACATAGTACCTTTATTCATTTTTTTTTTCAATAGAGGGAGAGGGGAAGAGCAATAAAGAGAAGAAATAAGATAACTGAATAAAATATTGATATGTACACTAACTAGAATATAAATTTACAAAATTTTACATTAGTAGATATGAGTGATTTTTAGAGTAAGAAGTGCAAAATTCATTACTTAAGCAAGTATACAAGTTGAGTTCTTGTGGTCCTTAGAATAATTCAAATTGTAAAAATTGCTACGGACAGTGATGTTGGAAAAGCATGGGGCATACCTCATTGGTCATTTCCTTAATGCATTTCTCTTCCTTAATAGAGTAGAATATTTTATTTCTTTAATTAAAACATTTAATTCATTTAACAAAGATTTTTCTGGGCATCAACTATCAAGATCTTAACCAAACAACTAGCATGGTAACCTTTTTTTGGTGCCCTTTTATCAGTTCAGTTAAATTTGAAGTTCCTTACTTAAATAATAATAATAACAAATGTGGAGGTTTTAACTTTGTATTTTATAGTTCCTAACAACTAAAAGTTTCCACCAACTGAAACATTGATCATCAATCCTATTCTACCTTTTTGTTATTTGAGTTAAATTTTTATGTGTTAATTACTTTTTTTTGACAGAAAACGATAGAAGACTTTATTAATTGAAAAAAATATATATACAATGGGGAAGAGAAATAGGGACATATGACCCCCCTTTTCCTCTTTTGCATCATTAGCATACGCTAGAGAAACACGATTACATCGTAAATAAATAAAAAATAAAAAATAAATTAAAAAAAAAACAAAGAAAGAAAAGAAAGAAGAAAACAAAGAAAAAAAAATTCGAATGCCCAAAAAAACCTAAAGAAAATGCCAAACGACACCTTCTTGATTTACATGGACATCAACAAGATGAGTTTTTTTTTTTATTTTTTTATTTTTTTAAGTATTGTCTTCATGCCCGGCATGGTTGCCCTACAACCTCCATCGATTCCATGGTTGACACAACACCATGCTCATTATCCACAGTTCTAGGTTTCTTTTCTCTCTTAACACCCGTAGCCTCCTTATTCATGCTCGGCATGGTTGTATCCTTTACATTCTTGCGCTGTTTCTGTCCCACTACATCAGTTTTGTGGTCACCCTCTGCCATACTTATTTTCAATGGATTTGTCACCTTTTTGCCTACCCTTTTCCACTTACGTATGTTTGCAAGGCTTTGATCATCCTCACATGAGAGTGCACGTGATAGATTTGTTGGATGAGTTTCAGGAACATGTGGATCACATTTCAATTCCGCATTTGTTGCTTCATACGTGATAGGCACTAAAACCAGATTAGTACCGTGATTTTCCTCAATCTCTTCCCTTGCTGTGTATATCTTGGTTACTTGAGTAGTAGTAGGTGACTCAATTTGAAAAAGAGTGGAAGTTTGTCCATCCTCAAATCCCGAATTATTAGGAATCAGTTTCTCCACAATTTCCGTCTCCATAATATTCGAATTTCCATTAGAATTCTCAATCGCCGAAATGTGTACCTGTGTTGACGGTTTCCTAATCTGATTTGCCGCTGTTTCCTCCATGCTCCTTGGTGGCGGACTGGTTGTCTTCATATTGTCTCTCTTCACCTACCATTGATATTGGCCTGGTACAAGTTTTTAGTTCATGTCCTAATATTCCACAGTTGAAACAGAGCCCTTGTTACCGCTCATACTGAAAAGCAACCCAAACCTTATCACCTTCGGGGCTAAGAATAGGAGCACCCCTACGAAGTGGTTTAGATAATGGCACCTCCACTCTGACCCGAAGAAAACGAGCCTGATCTGATGTAATAGCCTTGCAATCCACCTCCAAAACATCTCCAATACCTCCTCCAATGTCCCCACCCACTTCCACATTCATGAGATCAAATGGTAATCCTCAAACCTGTACCCAAAAAGAAATGTGCGTAAAATTTGCTGAGTACGCTGTCATCCCTTTCTCCCATTGACAGAGCAGTAAAATATGACCATCAAAACTCCAAGGACCATTGTTAAGAACCCATTCAATCTGACTGTCCATAGTGAACTTAAATTGGAACAAACCGTCTCCAACATCAGAAATCCTAAGATCCTGACCAAACTTCCATACAGACCTTAACAGGCTCTTTGCCGCCCTACTGTTAATCAATTTAGTTGTAAGAAAACGACCAATTAAACTTAAGGAGCACTCTTCTAGATCCTTTTCACGATAATCAGAGTGTACCTTGATAATTTCTCCTTCTTCCGATGTCAAACTTATGCGTTGTAACCGTTCTATACAATCAGATTCCATGGTAACAGCACAAAAAGACGCGGTTGTTTCACAGGGAAAAAACACCAAATAGAGGAACTACAAAGACACAAAGAAGAGACAAGACAGTGTATCACAGCGGAAAGAACTAGAAGAAAACAAACGAAAGAAAGAACAATTTTTAACAAAATGTGACAGTGATTCACCCACACAGCAATTTAATTTGATGATCGGGATGCAACTCCTGATACAGAGTAGAAAGGCCTCACACAAAGTTGAGAGGAAAACTCCTAACGAGAGGAGAAGTAGTAAATTTATGTGTTAATTACTTTTTTTTTTTGAAGCCATGTGTTAATTACTTAATTATACCTTTTTGACTTCGAAGTTTTTAAAATATGTTCAAAGTTAAAACCCGTGTATTTTTAAATTTGTGCCTAAGTTAAAAATTACAAATTAGTTATCATGGAAAAAATAATGTTGATTTAAATATTTGCAATTCCTTGGATCTGAGTAAATAGGAGATTAAAAAATATATTCTCTATTATTCAAATTTCCAATTGTGTCTAATCCCAAAGCAGATAAACAATTCCACACATGAATAATTAGTTAATTGTTACATCATCTTTTGAACCTTCTTCCACTCCCACCCATGGTCCCATACTCTCCTTTTTCTCCCCCAACTCTTAAAAAAGGGGGAAAAAAAATGGCTTACAATATAGATCCACATATATTTGAGACTCGTATATGTTGTGAAAAGAAATATAATAAGACTATCACATAAAAATAAAATACCTCTTCCTTTTGTGTGGGTTTGAAAGTTAATAACTTTTATTTTTATTTTTTTATTTACGAGTTTCTCAAAAAAATTATTTACAAAAATAATTTCATTATAAAGTTTTAAAATTGCAATTTAAAGTCCGTTTATGAACAGTTTATTTAACTGAAACTGAAAACTTTTATAGAAAATACTATAAATAAAATTAAAAACTAACTGGAATAATACAATAAGACCTATTAATAGTACCAAGAAGTACAATGAGACTCATTTTTGTAGCAAAAATAAGTTAAATAGTAAAAAAAGCTGCATTTTTCAGCCAATATCAAACACAACTTTAGTGTTAACTAAAATAAATGATGTTGATTTCACCATTTAAACATCTTATTTGGAAACCATTTAAACCTTACTTACGATTTCCAAATTGCAATATCGTAAGTACCCCAACTAAATTCAAAAACATATCTGACTTGAATTTAATTCTCTTTGGAAAAGATAATTTTGTTTATTATTTATTGTTTAATGTAGACTTGTATTTGAATTTAATCTACACCAAAATAACTACAACTTATTTTTTGGACAAAAATAATCTCCTATTAAGTTCTAAGAAAATTTAGATGGCAATTAGACACTTTTCAGGATGTGATATTTTGTGTAATCATGATATTATATTATCCATTTCACATAAAAGTGGATCCACACTTATAGAATCCACACCCCTATATATGATAGATGTTATTGGCCACCCTTACACACACACACACAAATAAAAAATAAATTATACCTAGAATTCACAAACTAACGTATCACAAAAAAAAAAAAAAAAAAAAAAAAAAAAAAAAAAAAAAAACAAAAAACAAAAAACAACAACAACAACAACAACAACATAATTTAAACATGCATAAATATTAGGAGGCATGGCATCTAGCGAAGGCCTAAATTGCAACACACTAGATCTTCATCAACACCTTCTAATAGGCATCCCATAATTAATAGACAACTTTGGAAATTATAGATATCCAAAAGTACCACATTAGCTTAATTTCAGGAGAATCATTTCATCTTCTATAAGTTCTTTATTCCCCGTTACATCATTATCAATAGCATATTTTAGTAAGCAGCTATCATAGGTAAAATCCTCTATTCAGCCTTGTTAGGTGTGAGGTCTACAATTCCTCTTCATAACAGTACTTTTATGCAGATTTGAAGCACAGTACATGCAGGTCTTTCCACCTCCATACATTACTCATAATCTTTTCAATATCACAATGATCAACCTCATAGTATTAAACTTGAAGGAAATGAAGGAAATACATATAATATTGAAAACAAAAATCAAGAAACAGGGAAAGTATAGTAAAGGAAATATCAGCAACCTGAAGTTGGACAGGACTAGAATAAACTCTGGCAGAATTTAGCTCAGTCAGTTTGGTAACCAATGGCAACTTCTTGTAGTCCAAGAACTGTAATATTTTGTCCATTTTGAAGGTCCCTTCTGCAAATCCAAACAAATTCGTCACTCATTCCCTCAGTAAATTACAGCCAACTTGTGTAATTTTCAGGAAACATGTAAGGACCGAAGCATTAGACAAGTTTTAAGTGTCAAGAGTACATCAAGAAATATCAATCCCTTTTGATTAATTGAAACGTGAGCATCATAAAGGAGAAATTTCAAAATTAACATATACACTTTTTTTTCTTTTATAAATAAAATGTCACTAATTAGTCTTTCCAGGAAAACAGCAGGAGTAACAGATTTATTATCACCAAATCAGATACTCACCATATGGAGTGTATCTTTCTGGCTCACTTTTAACAATCCCCAGGAAATGTTTAGTATCTTTGATATCTGGGAAAAGAACTGTGGCAACATCAATGTTGCTTATTTCAACAAACTGGATTTTGTTGTCAGATATTGCTGCTTTAACAAATTCACCATAATCAGGTCCCTGTGTATATCTCTTATTATGGAAGTCATGACTTATAAGAAACCTTATCCTCAAAAAAGATAAATAAATAAATAAGAAACCTTCAATTTCTTGTATTCATGAAACTTTGCATGCCATTATTAATAAATGAAAAAATTGTGATAATTTGATATAATGTACCATATTCTACAACTCTTGATTTCTTACATTATATCACTATTAACAAATTCTTGACTGTCTACAAAGCTCAACTCAACTCAATCCAACTAAGCTAATTCCAATCAAATTGGGGTTAGCTTTATGAATCCTTCTTCAACTAATCAATGTCAGCCATATGCATCCCTTTCCACCATCCTCTCTTTCTGAAATCATATTCTCTGTTACCTCCCTCTATGTATCCTTTACTAGATCCACTTATGTTATTTTAGGCCTCGCCTACATTTTACTACTTCTACTTGAATTAAATCACTCTTCCTCATGCAGCTAATCAGTATCTGTGCATTACTAAATTATCTTAAGTGACTCTCACTCATTTTTTCCTTATGCCCCAAAGTTCCACATATTCACCCACAATGCTTAGAAACTATTAGCAAAAAGAAAATCTTAACTGCTACTCATATATGTATATATTTGATAGGTAATAATTTTAACTGCTACTGATATGCCAATTGCTTGTTGATTAGGTGTCACCTAGCTGTTTCATTCTACCACCGCAAAATAAAATCAAAAGAACGAAATAAGTGGTCCAGCCAACCAAGATGATTCTTGGTGAAATGCTAGGCAATGCCGTAACTGCTCCGCACCTATAGCATTGTCTATCTTTCACATAGGTCTTGTTTGCATATGCTTATATGCTTACATTATTATACATACATATATTTAACTAAGCCATTCTGCACTATTTGTATCTATAATTGGATTTTACATATTATGTACATAAAAGAAAATCTTACTCTCCAACGCAATGCTGGTTAAAGACCAATTTCAACTATACTATTTAAGGTCAATTATGAGTAATTTATTGAACGCTTTTTAGTGGAGTTGTGGTGTTCCTTTGTGTTAGAATCCCTTTCCCTCTCCCTTGCGTGTGTGTGTTTGTTTCTCAAAAAAAAGTTCCTTCCCAACCCCCTGTTACAATGCCTGTACTTACTTGAAAGTATATCAAGTTCAAGAAACAAACTGCTAACCTAGAAAAGAGATACGTTCATAATAAATGAAAGAACAATCAGACATATGTGACCTATTGAACAGGTTGCCACTGCTTTGAGCAGAAAAAATAGGGGAAAAAAACAGAGATTTTGAAGAAAGAGAGTTTGCGATTCTAATTGGTTCTTCTAGTCAAGTAGTAAATTTTCCTCAATAAATTGTCACAATATATCAATTATTTTTCAGTTTATGCTTGCACATTCCATTGTAGTCATATCACTTCCAATACCTAAGTTTCAATGGTTTTAGGAGATATTTCAAAAGAATACCTTGCTGTTAGTGAACAAAGTCTAAAGACAACAAGTGCTACTAATAAGTGAAAGGACTAGATTCAGCATCACCAAGTGTCATTTAACAAAAATAGGTAAGAGAAAACCGGATCTCGGAGGTAGAGAACAAACTTGTTTTGAGCATTGCTTCTCAAGTTTCCAATAGTTTCATTCATGAACCATGAAATATAGTTAGACCACTATAGTAAAAGATTGATACAACACCTTTTTAACTCACAGTAATGTTTCCCTTTTAACATAATACTGGTCACAAGAACATAAATACCATCAAGGCAAGAACATGGCATGAATTATATAAATAATATATTCATGGTTCGATATTTTCATTTCTTCATTCTTCTAGTAAAATTCTTAAAATGATTCAAATTCACATTCCTCAAATTTCTCAAACAGGCCAATAACAAATGTGTGGTACTTTTTAAGAAATTCATCTGCCTCTGCCACTGACCTTATTTTAATAAGAGGTACACCAGTTTTTTTCCTTGAGTGAAGTTGCAGCCTCAGCAAACTGAGGCATAAGCTCAGCACTCCTTGCACACCAAGGTGCATAACCCAGAATCAGCACAAACTCATTCCCATCAATGGCCCTCTAAGTATTATCATTGTTAAGCTCAAGAACAATCCTCTGGGCTTTGGTTAAAACCTCAGCCTCTGATGACCTCACACTGTGTGACCCTTCTTGTTGTTCTTGTCTCTCTTCCTCTTCATCCAATGCTAAAAGTTCCTCAAGGCCCTCCAAATCTTCTTCATCGTTCGCATTTTGGGGTGGGCTCAGAAGCCTTGATGGTGATGAGAAAACTCAGTAACAGGACAAGAATGAGGGTGAAAAAGAAATCTTGAAGCGGGTGTTTTCTTGTGAACATGGTGATTGTGAAAGCTATAATTTTTAAAACCTTGGCCAGAAATGCTATGCACACTAGTTTTAATTTTATTGACTTTTACAAAGGCATCAAAACGTCGTAGTTTTACTAGGTTTTGAAGAAAAAAAAAAAAGCAACGTTGTCGTTGTCGTTTTGTCGTTTTCTTTTCTCTTCTCTCGCCTTAACTCTCCCTCTCGTCTGTCGTCTCTCAACTCTCACCAAGTGCCGCCGACCAGCCCAATCGCGGCAAACGCCAGTAAAAAAATAGATGTTACCTTTTGTAATTTGTTATTTTTTGAGGGATACATATGTAATTTGGCCTTTTTTTGTTGTTGTAGTATTTAGGTATATATTTTTTACGGAACGAAGTGAAGAGGAGCTCTATTTCAGAATACCTAGAAGCCGTCCCCAGAGAGCTCTATTTCAGGATCTCTCTGTCCTTGTCATTAGGAAGGAAATCATGTCTCGAGGTCTGTTAATTTTCTCTCTCCGAAGATTATTTCATTGTATATGTTTTTATTTTTCGTTTTCAAAAGTTTGTATTCGAAGAAAAGCAATAATTTATTTGGTCGATTTGATATTTTATGCGTTGTCTTTGGCAGGAAAAGCTTCTCTAGACGAACGTAAGTGTGAAAACATTTTTCTCTGGCTTGATTGGTTTTTTTTTTTCAACTTCTCTACATAGATAGCATTTATTTTTATGTTGTTACCTTAACCCTTCTCTTCTCTATCTCCATAGTTACTACATGCGCTGCAATTGTATTCGCTATGGCTTCTTTGAAGAAGTCTGTTAGGCAGATAAGACCACGCATGCATCATTGTGATATTGTACATCAACTCCATTTCGAGGTACGGTTGATAGTCATTTGGAAGGGTTATACTTATAGTTTTATTTAAACTTCCTAGTGCAAACTTTTTATTTTATTTTATCTCTTCGGAGAGCTTTTTAGTACTGTCTTTAAAATTTTTTTGTTATGATTATCGTTTAATTATTTTTTCCATGGTTTTTCTTTGTTCTGTTATTCAGTGCATGATTGGAGTCACTGATAGCGATTATGTCGGTGCCCGCTACTGTGATACCTTATTCAAACAGAATGAAAAGTGCCGTGATTATAAGAGCAGTTTGTAAACCTGATACTTTGTTTTGCTTCTTGATAATTTTCAGCATAACTAGAGCTTCTTTTTTTTTTTTTGTCTTCTCTTCAGTGTGCTGGTTGTTGCTTTTTATTGCAGGGTGGAAGGAGTCTATCCAGAAGGAAGCAACTGCTAAAGGTTTTGCCAGTGCCCAAGAGTACTTTAAGTATAAAGAGTCCCAAGACCCTAGGAAATGCAGGTCGCGTTATAGCTTATACAAAGCGGTAAACTGTGTTTATATTAAAAACTTCTAAATATTCTGTTTATATGATATAATTACCCATTTCTTGGCTTTTATACACAAAGTATGAGTTATAAGGAATATATTGTTTATGGTATGAATCGTATGGTTTTAATTACTTCCTATCCTAATTTGAATCCTATTACAAAATTTATTTCCTTGTCTATTGAGTTTTGTGATAAATTGTTTTATCATTTTCAATCGTATGAATCAAGAATCAAGTTTACGGCAGCATCAATGTGAACGCCAAATGAATTATAAAATTAATCATTCATTTATCTTATTCACTTTATTATTAATTGTAATTTGTAAATAACGACAATGGTATAGTATGGATATTTAATCATGCTGCCTTCCAACTTGTAAATGTTGATAATGTTGGAATACTTTTGATTGACATTCATCAAAATTTAACTATTTTTGTGCATTGTTGTTTCGTGTTTGTGTATACAGTATAGATTTGGCTAAAATGTAGGGTTCTTAGAAGACATGTTATAGAAATTGTTCCTCGTGCCTTGGAAAACTTGTGGATTTAGGTTTTGATATTACAGAGGAAAAGAATGATTTTTTTTTTTAATTATTATTGTTTAATTTACGTAAATTTTTTGACGTTCAAACCAATAATTTCAGAATGAGGCATGGTCCCCTGCCAATTTCAAAATAAATTCTGGGTTAAATGGTTTGGAGTATGTAAGATTTGAATCTTGCTAGCTATTGGGTAGGGAAAATATGTGGGGCATTTTATGTACAAAAAGATAAAGATTCTATAAACATCAGAATAGATTCGCTAGATGTAAACCCCAACCACGAGTAAAAATCAATAAAGTGCCTATAAATGAGGCAAGAGGCTGATCCCCTGTGCTTGCTATGCCGTCAAAAGTATGCCTAAATTGAACCTGACACCCCACTCCAACCTCAAACCTAATGTGCTGCTGACCAAACAGCTTTGAACCAATCCAAATACCCCTTCAAAGACCACAACTATAAGAGCCCCTCCCTAACTTTGGATTCCAACGACCCCACACGTCTCCAAAGATGCATTGTCTCAACTCCAAATTGTCACTGGCTTGATTAAAGATAGGAAGCTTATAGATCCTTCATTAGCAATAGGAGCCCACACCTTATTCCATACTATCAAATGATGCTTAAACTCATCCCCCATTCCATATATTCCATAATAATGCCGCTGCAACTTGTCAGTCTTACTAGTCACATTAGTAGTAAACAAGGGGAAAAGAAACTAGGAAAGCTCTGAAAAAACTCTTCAATAAATAACAAATTTTAACAAGAAAAGATTATGTATATCACAGTTCTAAACTAGTCAAAATCATACGTTTGTGATTGATGAAGTCTTGATCAAATGAACTCATTTGCATATGGTTATTATGCATGAATTATGTGCACTCTCCCTTATGTCGTGTATGAGCTCTAGTTCAACTGACTCGTCCTCCAATTGTTATGTTTTACTTATCATGTTCACTTGGTTTATTTCCTTATAATTAACAACATTTATTCATGCAATTGAGAATTATAATTCTAAAGAATATGGGAATTCTTTTTGTGTGCTTTTATTTTTTTTTTAAATTTAAATTATTGGAAAAAAAATTGACACTGCAGTACAAGATGTTGTAAACAACAAAACAAAATCTAGAATTGGAGACATATAAGGGGTGAAATAGAAATAATTTCATTCTTGGTTATTGAAAAAGAAATAGATTCTTTCCTTGTATTCCCTAGTATTTTTAGGGTTTTAGAACATTATTTTTATTACGACTAAATAAAACTAAACAACTAGAACCAGTAGGTTAGAAGCAATGTGATTTGTAAAATAGAATTAGCATTTTTTCCTTATTGGGAGATTTGGAATGGTATTTTGTCTAGAAAAATTATTTTGCTCTAACATTGTATATTGCAATAATTGCTTGTTCAAGTTTATAATAATTGTTTTCTTTCTTCACTTATGCAGTGCACTAGCAAGGGTTACAAAAGTAGAGTTTGTGATGTATACCGCAATGACTGTCGACAATTTAAAGTCTCTTAACTGCAATGCTGTTGTTCACCGGTGTCCCATGAATGTGAATAGCAAGTTGAAATCTGTTTATTATGCCAGTATAAACTATAAAAAGATTATTTGGATTAATTATTAAGTTAGATTAATGCTTCATTTTAAGTAACTTTGCGTGTAAAGATCTGGTATTATATATTAATATATATTTGGGCATATAAAGAATATGTGCCTTTTTGCTCTCCTCCCTTTCCTTCATTTTTTTTGGGAACATTTGTGTGACAATAAGCTCATCAAAGGCCAAAAATCTATTTGCAAACCAATGACCATCTGTTTGAATTGGAATTTGAAAGTTCACTTGGTGTATAAAACACTAGTGAATGTTTAAACCTCCAATTTCAAAATAAACAACACAAGCTTATACTCAAACAATAGATTTGCGGAATCGCTAACCACTGTAATGATAATTCTTGATTGAAATTTGGAAACACCTCACTTCCCAAGGTCTCTCTTTCCCTTTTCACTGGGTAAAAGTAAAGCAAACAAAGTCTACGGATAATCTTAATTTTGATCATAAATTGAGTGAAAATAGTTTAATTAACGTCTAGAGTTTTCCCAGATTAAGGTTTTTTTTTTTTTTTTTTTCCTTCTTGAGGGAGTAGTTGGTCTGCTTCTCTCTGGTGCTTGACAATTGACACTATACATCGACCCACCTACACAAAATTTTGAGGTTTTCAACCGATTAATTTCCATCAATAGTTGAATTTTGTCTTACTTTTGAAAATCTTTCATTCCTTGGGAAAAAAAAAAGTTGCTCTCCAAGAACTTTACCTTGCAAGCACTTATGTTGATGTTGTTGGGTGATTGAATGACGAGCGGAAGTAAGGAAGAGAGAACAAACACGAAGACTTATGTGGTTCAGTGAGATGGCCTAAGTTCATGGTGAAAAGCTTGTCGTGTCTACAAATTGTCCATTAAACACTTGTGTTACAATGAATCAAAAGTGGAGTTTATATACTACAGAACTCTAGACTAACTCAAACTTCAATTTTCTATTCTACAAGTACATGCACCTACAATTGAAAAAGACTAGACATAATAACAAAAAACAAAATCACAAAAAAATGGAACACGAAGAAAAAAAAAAAAAACAAAAAGCAAAATCACAAAAAAGACGGAACGCGAATAAGAAAATTTTGTTATTTCAATTTCAACTGATACCCACAAATGGCATGATTAAAATAACAAATCAAACCGCGAAACTAAGTATAAAAATGTCAAGGGAAGAACAAGAAGATGAATTGAAACAAAGCATGCCAAGGGACTATTTTAAATGCAAAGTTTCTATACTGAAACCTAATAACTTGCTCACTAAATAAATAAAATAAAATAAAATAAAACAATGAAATTCACTATAGAGGTTATGTTGAAGTTAGGGTTTGTGGATGGATGTCAATAAGATAGACGAAATATTCATTCAGATTTATTTGGAATCTAGTGAGAGCTTTGATCATGAGAAATTGAAAGAGAGAAGGGAATGCCAGAGATAAGAAGAAACCGTATGTGAGTTGTGACTCTGTATTTTATCTATATATTGTGTTTTTGCTTTTATACTCAACTGGCTTGACCAGTAACAGGTATTCAATTAGAAAAAATAAATAGTCAAGATTAAAACAAGTAAAATCCATAGTCAAGATTAGCATGGATATCATACCCACCAAAAAATTGGGGTCTTGGAATATTGTAAAATGGCCCTGGATTTAACAAGAGAGGAGCCACATAAAGCAAGTTTATGACAAAGAGGATACGGAGAAGAAAGCCCATGCCAACTACTTGCAAGAGGTTATGCCAAAAACAATAAATAAAAATATAAGTGGAACAAAATAGCATGTCAGGATTTGTGAGAGCTATCAAACGTGAAGCTTCTTTTCAACAGAGTCATAAGATGTTCAATTCATAGGTCCAATCCGATCCATGTGGGTTGGGTTGAAAAACTACTTGCCTAACTCACACACACCCATACTTGCGTGTCAAGTTAGATTGTAAGTTACAAAATTATGTTGTTTATGAGTGTTCAGGGGCCTTTTTCGGTTACCCAACCACGTGTGGTCCGTTGGAGGGATGACTTTACTAGACCCAGGTTCTTTTTGGGAAGTTGCGTCTGGAACTCAACATTGGGCCACGTGGTCCAACGACTACCGGCGTATTTTTAAGCCTACAAAATCATTAAGGCCAAAATCTAAGAATCACGATAATGGTTGAGTAAATATGTAATATGTGTTTGATATGATAACTTTGATTAGTAGTTTGTAATAACAGTTGAAATAAAGTAGCATTTATTTAGAGGTAAAGTAAGCATGTACTCAATGATGTAAATTTAAAGATATGGAAACAAAGTCACTTATTTTTATATGGTTTATAGCTCCAGCTGTGTAGCATCAGTGAGCTGATAGAATTCTAGCAGAATGCCAGTGGTAGAGACTAGTTAAGCTTGCCCTTATTATCATGCATTTAAATGAGTTTAAGCCTTGGTTAATAGTTGTAATAGTAGTTGGAATAAAGTCATATGTATTTAAATGTGAAGCAACCATATACTCAATGATGTAAATTTAAAGATAAGGAAGCAATGTCACTTATCTCTGATGGTTTGCAACCCAGCTGTGTAGCATCAGTGAGTTGATAAGATTCTAGCAGAATGCCACCAATGATAGAGAGGCAGTTTGCCATGATGACTTCAAGATTGAAGAGGAAAAATGGGTACAACTGGAGGGAGAGAGTGTATGTCCAGTTGTGTGTAGGGGCTGGTTAAGCTTGCCCCTCTTATCATACACTTAAATGAGTTTTCCCCTTGACAATACTCTTTAGTTGTTGTGAAGTTATGAATAGTGTTGCCTTCCATGAGAAGGGCTTTTGTATGGAAATTTGTGCCTTCTAAGAGAAGGGTTTTATGTAAGAAGTAATTGTGCCTTCTTAGAGAAGAGTTTTTGTAAGAAGTAGTGGTGCCTTGTAAGAGAAAGGCTTTGATATAAGATCTTGGTGCCTTCTAGGAGAAGGGCTTTAGTAATAGAAGTTCATGCCTTCCATGAGAAGGGCTTTTAATATGAGTGTTTGATATCTCTTGAGAAGTGTGGAGATCGTAAAAGATATAGATGTGTTGTGGGATGTAGTATTTGTAATATGTATGATATATGGAAGTATGAGAGATATGGAGGTTAAAGATAGTAAAAATATGGGATTATAACTGCTGGAGAAATTGTAAAGATTGCTTTCCAAGATGAGAGATTTTGTAAGAGAAGAGTATGGAGATGTGTTTATGAGTAGCAAAATAATAGAATTTCAGAGTGAGAGAGTATGAGAGTGGAGCTTAGAAGAGTTGTGGTGTGTTATATGTAATGGTGTAGTAAGTGTGTATGAGATTGGGTAGGAGAAGTGAAGAAAGAGATGTTTAGAGATATGGGCAGCAAGATATATGTATTTTTAGAATATAGAAAGTGAGCTAATGAGTATAAGAGAGTAATAGTATTGTAGTGTGTTTAGCAATGTTGCTGGGATTTACTGTTGGGATGTATGAGGGCTTATGAAGGGCATTTATGAGCTAAGGGCTGAAGAGTTTAGTTTCTAATTTGGGAACTAAAAACCCAGAAGCTCAGTACTTCATTAAGAGCTTTAGAAGATAATTCAAGGGAGAAAGAATAGGGAAGCTTATGAGAGAGTTCTCCTCCATTAGTGTCCCCCTTGAGGTGTTGATGAAGGATCCCATTTAGCTGAGCTTAAAAGGGTATTTTAGCAAAGAATATCAGCCAAAATCTGTCCCAACTAGCAATGAATCTTCAGAAAATCCATCTTAAGATTTGGCCAAAAATGGTATGTTTAGCTTTAAGGTATTCTTGCTATTTCGGGTAAGAGTTGCTAGGGAAAAAGTAACAGAAAAGGAATGTATTTTAGCAAGAGAAAGGTAATTTCTTTAATTGGTCTTAGTTTTAGCCAAATGTGAAAAAATTAGTAATGTTCAGGCTGCTAGGTCAGCTGTCACAGCTGTTCTGAAAAAGGCTCTGTCCTAGCTGTCAGGAAAAGTTATGACAGCTATCATGAAAAAGCTGTCCCAGCTGTCAGGAAAAGCTGTGACAGCTATCATGAGACAATTGTCACAACTGTCATAAGACAGCTGTTTGCTTTGGGCATAAGCCAATGAGGTCAGATGGGTGATTTCAGACTGTTGGAGACGACATTCAGCATTTATTGGATGGATTTGGCTGAAAAATGGTAAGATCTCTTTGAAGGGTATCTTGCTATTTTGGGTATAACAGCTGGTTGCTGGGATTTCAGCATTAAATGGCTGATGATATCACTTCCAGCCAGGTGTCAAGTGCTGAATGCACTACTGGGGTTCAGCTGGAAGTGTTTCCTTTTCGGGTGTTTGTGTTTTTGGTCCAAGGTTCCATTACAACACATTTTTAGCAAGTAATAGAAGGATTGGTTGAACGCTAAGGAAGTTTTAGGGATTTGGTCAAGGTCTCATTGGGTTGTGACATAATCTTGGTAAGCAATAAGAGTATTTAATGTTCTGCTCTAGCAGCTGGCAGAGAAATATATAGTCTGATTGTGGCAGACAGCAACTAGGTATTAAAGATATCATGAATATTTTGTATATAGTTGGAGATTAAAGATAGTCAATCAGATTAGGCCATGTGTTTGAGTTAGATTTTAGCTGAAAGTAGTAATGAGATTTATGTAGAATAATATAATGAAATTTCTAAATTTATATAGTAACAACTGGGGATTGAATGAACAGTTACCCAGCAGTTAGATGGCTGGAGATATTAAGCATTTGTCACATGATGAATATTAAGTTTTAGGAAAAGAGCAATGAGGAATTCTATCATTCAAAGTACTATGTGATAAGAGATGCTTACCATATATTACCCGCTACACACGGACTCGTCAAAGTTCAAGGAGTTGGAGAAAACACGCCGAGCAACATGTCTCTTTTATCAATTTTAAACCGCTAAAGCTTTACAGAACATACCTCTTGGCCCTCTAAACGACGACTCCTAAAGTTTCCCCAAAGAGACTTATGAGCTTGGGTCATAAGCCGAAGATGAGATGACGTACCTCGGATTTTGTTGTCATTTTGTGTAAATATGAGCTCTTGTTGAAGAAGCCGCTTGCCATGAGTGTAAGAGAGGTAATATAGGCCGTGAGCTTTGATTCATTGCTTAAGCCCAATCCATATGTTGATGTTAACAATGTCATGGGGTTATGATCCCAACTGATGAAGAGGAAATATGGACCATGAATCCGCCTCTTGAAGTAAGGATCTTGCGGGTCATGTGAGCCCAATCCATGTAGTTGAATGAGATTTTAGCTTATTTTGGGTTTTAAATAGATTTACCCAAAAAATCAATAATATGTTGATGTGGCATGGGTTGCCAATAAAATAATGCCACGTGGGCTGAAAAAACGATCCTCAACAACGAGTATGAGAAAAATTAATGCTGTCGAAGGTATCTGCATAAAACTTGGCTAGATATTATTGGGTGCACGCAAATATATGTGGCAGTGATGTTTGTGGTATACAATATTAACCCATGAAAATATACCATTGCTGTTCGAGTAAAACCGATTAGTGATCAAACAAATTTCCCAAAGCCAACAAAATTAATATTAAATAAGACAAAAGAAATCTTCACTTATTGAGTTGTCTGTTTGTCGATTCCATTTCTTAATTTATCTAGATTTCCTCTACCTTTTGGCATTTAATTCTAATTCTTTTATCGTGTAATTGTTAATCAAAATCAAAAGCACTTTGTTATAATATGGAGTAATAAATGAGTAAGATAAATATACCTATAAATAATAAATATACCTACAAATGCATGATTATAATTTACACATTAAAAAAAAAAAAAAAAAAACTCTGCGCTTATGTTTTTTTTTTTTTTTTTTTAAATTTTTTTATAGTGAATTTCAAGTTATGGCAAGTGTGGAGAGAGGTGATAGCTAGGGTTCTAATACAAATTTACACCAAAAACTTTACTCAAAAACCAAAATAACTTTTATAATCGATTCATTTTATTTAATTTTCTATTTATTCCCTTTTGTTGGGTATTATTTTTACATATTTTAGTAAGCCATCCTATTTTCTTAAATGCATAACTGGAAATAAAAAAGAAAAGGAAAAAAAAGAAAAGAAAAAAGAGTAAAGTAAAGTATACTCCTGTATCTTTATTCTTAAGCTATCCAATTCTCTCGCTTTTGAGATGTTGCAAAATAGATGTTGCCATATCTCAACTTTATTCTTTTTAGAATAAATTTTTTTTATTAGAAGTTTTCATATCTCTAATATAAATTAAAAATAAATTTTATAGAAAAATTATTATATTTTTACTTTACTATTATATAAATGTGTACTTATTAAATTTTAGCTGAAAGAAATATATGGTTAAAAATGAATGCTTATTCTATTTCATTACATTTTTTTCCTCTATATTCCTTCTAAATATGAAAGAAACGTATATCTCTTTGAAAAATTAAGATTAAAATGTCAATTTTATCCTTGAGAAGCAAGAAATAAAATGTGAAGGCTATATTTATAATAAAGATTTATGGTGGGTTCTATTGTCGAATTAGAGATTATGAGATTCAAACTTTATTTACACTACAAACTGATTAATGTTTTTAGTCTAATGATAAAGAACAATCATCGCACAATTTACGCCATAAAATTGAAATTCTATTGTTATCTATTAAAACATATATATAATAAAAATGTGAAGGTTATAATAATAAAATTATAAATTTATTTTATAACCTATTTATTTCATTTTACTCCAATTTTTTTAAATAAATCTCAAAACATAAATTGGTTGTAGAAATAATTAAACTAGTAAATTTAAGGCTAGAACAAAATCAATTATGTTATTAACATTGACAATTTTGCACAACATCACTTATATAAAATTATAAATTTTTTTGTCTTCTTTGTATATAGAATTGTTACTCATTTATTTGGGACCACAACAAATAAGAAATAGAAAAAAAAATAAAAAAATATTCAGGGTCCCTTATTGATAAGTAGTTCGTCTAAGAATTGAGAAAGAGGATGAGTAATCTAAAGAATCTGATGTGGTCGGTCCCAAAGCCACTTTAAAATACTGCAAAAGTGAGATAAAGTTAACAAAACTCCTACTACTACTGGCTTCTGCTATCTTCTCAGAATCCAGCGCAGCAAGCTACGTCTCCGCGCTTTATGCTATGCTAAGCTAACTCTTTCTATGTAGTCTAGCCTAGCACTCATTAACGAATAACTTTCCTCTGTTTTCACTTACTACGTTCTGGATCAAATCTCTGACAAATCAGGACTGTATTGCATGGTGGGCCAACCTTAATTTTTTAAGCTATTCAGTACGGGGCTACAACATGTCTGCCTGATAGTACAAATGGTAATATAAAATCTAGGACCACAATTTTGTTAGAGAGGTTGAAATAATTTGAGTGTCACTTGATAAAAAAAAAACTGGTATAAAGTTAACCTTAAAATTCATAAAGATGACAAACTATTGATATAAAATTAAGTGGTTGACAAAAATTCTGATACAAAGTTAGGTGTTAACGAACACCTTAACACAACCTTTTTATTATAACTCTTGCGTGCAAATCGTGAGGATAAGAGAAAATAATAAGCTAATGTAAAAGTGATAAATACTGTAATTATTTATAATTTGTCAGATAATATGATTATGAAAAATGATGTGATAATAGCATTCATATTGAGTAATGTAAAATTTTTTGTCTATTTTAGCATAAAAACTTACATTTTTTATTTTACACAATCATTTTTCAAAATTACTCATGTCATATTATCTAGAGAAATGATATGTCCATAATATTTTCACAAACATTTTTACAACAAATTCTAAGTAGTAGGTTGTTACTGGTTATTATTGTTGGAGCAAAAAAGTAATTTTAGTGTTAGGTTCAAATTTGAACCAATAACAAGTAACCACCTATAATTTATTGTGAAAATATTGTGGACGTAGTACCTCTTTATTATCTATTATACATTTTATTTTAATATTTTATTCATTTTTTTTCAATAGAGGGGGAGGGGAAGAGCGAGAAAGAGAAGAAATAAGATAACTGAATAAAATATTGATATGTACACTAACTAGAATATAAATTTGCACAATTTTACATAAGTAGATATGAGTGATTTTTAGAGTAAAAAGTGCAAAATTTATTACTTAAGCAAGTATGCATTTAACTTGTGCGAGTTCTTGTGGTCCTTAGAATAATTCAAATTGTAAAAATTGCTACGGACAGTGATGTTGGAAAAGCATGGGGCATACCTCATTGGTCATTTCCTTAATGCATTTCTCTTCCTTAATAGAGTAGAATATTTTACTTCTTTAGTTAAAACATTTAATTCAAATTTTACTTTAACAAAGATTTTGGTGCCCTTTTATCAGTTTAGTTAAATTTGAAGTTCGTTACTTAAAAATAATAATAAATGTGGAGGTTTTAACTTTGTATTTTAGTTCCTAACAACTAAAAGTTTCCACCAACTGAAACATTGATCATCAATCCTATTCTATCTTTTTGTTATTTGAGTTAAATTTTTGTGTTAATTACTTAATTATACCTTTTGACTTCGAAGTGTTTAAAATATGTTCAAAGTTAAAACCCGTGTATTTTAAAATTTGTACCTAAGTTAAAAGTTACAAATTAGTTATCATGGAAAAAATAATGTAGATTTAAATATTTGCAATTCCTTGGATCTGAGTAAATAGGAGATTAAAAAATATATGCTCTATTATTCTTTTGGGATATGGCCAAAGAAAGAAGAAGAATATTTTGGCTTAAATTATAAGGAGTGGGCCACTGGACAAACAACTTTGTAAGAAGAAAACAAAGCTTTCTGTTGACTCTTTCACTTCTCTATGTTTAAAACAACTTAGCCGTTAAAAGTAGTATATAAACTAATAATTTAACACTTATTTGTGTCTGTATCTCATACGTCTGTTACTTTCTAGTTAAGTCTCCAATCCCCAAAATTCCAATTGTGTCTAATCCCAAAGCAGATAAACAATTCCACACATGAATAATTAGTTAATTATTACATCATCTTTTGAACCTTCTTCCACTCCCACCCATGGTCCCGTACTCTCCTTTTTCTCCCCCCAACTCTTAAAAAAGGGGAAAAAAAATGGCTTACAATATAGATCCACATATATTTGAGACTCGTATATGTTGTGAAAAGAAATATAATAAGACTATCACATAAAAATAAAATACCTCTTCCTTTTGTGTGGGTTTGAAAGGTAATAACTATTTTTTTTATTTATTTACAAGTTTCTCCAAAAAAAAATTATTTACAAAAATAACTTCATCATAAAGTTTTAAAATTCTGATTTAGAGTCCGTTTAAGAATAGCTTATTTAGTTGAAACTGAAAACTTTTTATTTAAAATACTGTAGATAAAGCTAAAAGCTAACTGGAATAGTATAGTGAGATCCATTAATAGTACCAAGAAGTACAATGGAACTTATTTTTGTAGCAAAAATAAGTTGAATAGTAATAAAAGTAAGTTAAATAGTAAAAAAAATACATTTTTCAGCCAATATCAAATGCAACCTTAGTGTTAACTAAAATAGATGACGTTTATTTCACCATTTTAACATCTTATTTGGAAACCACTTAAACCTTACTTACGATTCCCAAATTGCAATATCGTAGATACCCTAACTAAATTCAAACAGTTTCTCTGTCGCTAGTGAAGGTTGGCTGTTCTAACCTCTCCTAGGCTGTAGAACCGCTGTCCCTCTTTGAAGGTGCTGTTTTGTCCCTTAGGGTAACAACGTTACACTAAGGTTTTTGTTGTGGGTTTTCTTCTTCGGGGATAGGGAAACACTATTCATCCCTTGCACCATGGAGGATCTCGCTGTACAGTGGAATGGGCTCTCTCTTTCGCACAGAGAAGGACCTAAGTTCCGGCTACATTCAAATTTGGCTTCTGCTGAATATACTATTGCTGCAAAATTTTTGACGAAACGAGCCTTAAACACTGATGCAATTGCAGCAACCTTCAAGCCGTTATGGCGATCCAAAAACGGCTTCAGGGTGAAAAATCTCGGCAACCATGTTATCTTATTCACTTTTGATAATGAGGAAGAGGTGGATATGATTATGGCTAACGAGCCGTGGAGTTTTGACAAGCATCTTATGGTCCTACAACGATATGGTAAGGACTCAATTGTGGAAGAACTATCATTTAATCTCACGCATTTTTGGGTGCAGGTACATGGTATTCCTTTGGGATATATGAACCCGACAGTGGCGGCAGGACTTTGTGACACCGTAGGGAAAGTCATATGCCACCCAAAAATGCCCATTGAAGATGGGGGTGGTTTCATGAGAGTGCGGATCCTGATTGATATATCTCAACCTTTAAGTCGGGGAAGGGTTATCTGCCTCGAGGATGATAAAGAATTATGGGTTTCTTTCAAATATGAGCGGTTGCCCAATCTGTGTTATTGGTGTGGGTGCCTAACACATAATGACCGTGATTGTGAGTTGTGGTTAGACAGTGAGGGTACACTTGAGGAAACAGATAAGCAGTATGGTCCTTGGATACGGGCTCCTCCCTTTTTAAGCTCGCGCAAGGCAGTGATCACAGTGCCGGGCTTCTATGTCAAAAACAAGGACATACCAGTAAGAGGAAAATCTGATGGCTTTTCACGGCGGCCGTCGACGACAGGTGAATTTTTGAAACGTACACAGGGAGCGTCTCAGCCTAATCAAGAAACTACTGAAACGGTGGAAGCAATAAATGAAATTTCAGAAAATTCTTTCCTTACATAGAATGGTCGAGCTGGCCATGATAAATCAGGTCCGGATTTGGCGCAATCACAAGTTAATTTGGAGACGTTAGAGAAACAAATAGAGGAAATTGACCGAGAATTACGGAGGTTTGACTTACCTGGGAATAACGTGCATGAGCAACCTATGGATACTGAAAATACTTCCCAAACTTATTTCCCTCCTCAAACAAAAATATCCCTTCACAGCCCCCTTGTTACGCCACATTCCCTTCAAAAATCAAATGTCCCAGCCAAAACCTAACATAACCTCAACCCGATCACACCATCCCTACATACTCCCAACCCGACCCCACCACCCATTAATACTCCCAACCTTATCAACGTCAACCCGACCCCACCACCATGCAATACTCCAAAAACTCCCAAAGCCAATCACACCTCTCCCATACTGGACGTAGCCCATACTAATACCCATCCCATAATCACGTGCAACTCCTCTCCCTCCACATTTCCTAACCAACTTCCCACATCTCAGCTATTGCCAAACCAAACGTCCCTACCCCACCTTACCCGCCAAACCGCCTCTGTTTCTTTATCCAAAAACAGAGCATCAAATGACACTCCATCATCTCTTCCTACACCCAACATGGCTCCAACAATCACTTACACCTCCAACAACAATACTAATACAAATAACCCGACCCCATCATCATCCACTACCTCCATAAACACCTCTGCTCCTCCATCCGAAAACAGAGCATCATATGACACTCCATCATCCCTTCTTACACCCAACATGGCCCCACCAATCATTTACACCTCAAAAAATAACACTAAGACACATAACCCGACCCCACCATCCTCCACTACCTCCATAAACACCTCTGCTCCACCACCCGAAAACAGAGCACCTAAAAACACCCCTCCCGTGGCTACTTGGAAACGCATCCCAAGACCTGGAACACATGAAACTCAAATTAAGACTGAACCAGTGGGGCAGAAACGTGCAGCTCCTCACCAAGCACATCAGTCTGAGTTACCAAACAAGAAATATCTGGTTTCTCAAATTGATAATGAAAACATCGTGATATTGGCGGAGGCTGGTTCCCAGCCCTGCCAGAAGCAATGAGTCTACTCGTTTGGAACTGTCGTGGGCTTGGGAACCTACGTACAGAAGATCAGCTTGCGGATATGGTGCGGGCAAAAGATCCCTCGGTTGTGTTCATAGCCGAAACATGGACCGATAAAGCAAGGCTAGAGAGAGTTCAGAGAAAAATTCAGTTCAAAAACATGTTTGAATCACCAAGGAGAGATAAGGCAGGGGGGTTGGCCTTATTCTGGAAGGAAGATTTTCCACTGGATATTGAGACTTTTTCTCCAAATCATATTGATAGCACAATCAACAAAAACCAGGTTAATGAATGGAGATTTACGGGTTTTTACGGAGAACCGGTTACACAAAAACGACCTGAATCTTGGGCCAAGCTACGGTAACTGAAAAATAGGAGAATTTCACCATGGTTGTGTGCAGGAGATTTCAACGAAATTACCCGACAATCTGAAAAAAGTGGTGGCAGACCAAGGTTGCACAGTCAGATGCAACTCTTCCGAGATGTGGTGGATGAATGCGCTTTTATAGACCTTGGCTTTGTGGGCTTCCCGTTTACTTGGCATAAACACTTTGCTGATTACACTGTTTGGGAACGGTTAGATAGGGCTTTGGCTACAACTGAATGGTTTAGTATGTTTCCTGGAACAAAAGTCCACCACTTAGACACAACAATTTCAGACCATAAGCCAATATGGATCAATCCTGAAGGTATGTCAACAAACTTTCAGAAACCTTTTCGCTTCGAAAAAATGTGGATGACTGACAAGGGGTGCGGAGAGACCATTGAAGCAGTGTGGACTGAGAATAGCTTGGAACCGTGGGATACTAGAGTGCTGAAAAAAATAGACAAATGTGGCCATGAATTATTATGTTGGAGCAAAAGACACTTTGGTAATGTACGACGGGAGTTGGAGAAAAAAAGAAAAGAATTACAGCAGGCAGAGAGATTTTCGGTCCGAACTGGTGATTCTAGAAGAATGAGAGTACTGGAATCGAAAATAAACTTACTTCTTGATAAAGAGGCACAAATGTGGAGACAAAGGTCCAGGATCTTGTGGCTGAAGGATGGTGACCGTAACACTAAGTTCTTCCACAGCAAAGCTTCTCAGCGGTGCCGATGTAATTACATTACTAAATTGTATGACTCCACGGGTAGGTGGTGCACAAGCCAGAGCCAAGTAAATGACACCATTCTCGGGTTTTATAGGGATCTCTTTACAACAGTTAATCAGGAAAACTTGGCGGATGTGGTTGAAGTTATTCCTCAAGTAGTCACTGAGTCTATGAACGACACACTCACAAGGGCATTCACCATTCAAGAAGTTGAAGTTGCAGTGAAAGAAATGGCACCGTTGAAAGCACCCGGCCCCGACGGCATGCCTCCTTTGTTCTATCAAAGCTATTGGTCCCTGGTTGGTTCAGATGTTTCCCACTCCATTCTACACTATCTGAACACAGGTACATTGCCACAATCTCTTGGTCATTCCTATATAACTTTAATTCCTAAAGTTAAAGATCCGGAATATGTGTCTCAATTTAGGCCTATAAGCTTGAGTAATGTGCTTTATCGTATTTTTGCTAAAGTTTTGGCAAATAGATTGAAAAAGATTATGCCTCAGCTTATTTCTGAACATCAGAGTGCTTTTTTGTCTGATCGCCTGATTTCTGACAATATTTTAGTGGCTTTTGAAACCTTGCATCATATGAGAAATCACAATAAAGGAAAGACAGGTTTTATGTCCTTGAAACTTGATATGAGTAAGGCCTATGATAGAGTGGAATGGTCTTACATGGAGCATGTTTTGGTGAAGATGGGTTTTCATAGTAGATGGGTACACCTTATGATGCTCTGTATTACAAATGCATCCTACTCTATTTTGATTAATGGTGAACCCCATGGCAATATTACTCCTACAAGAGGTCTTAGACAAGGGGATCCCCTGTCCCCCTACCTCTTTCTCATGTGCACTGAAGGCCTACATGGCCTAATCAATAAAGCAGCCCTTAATGGAGACATAAAAGGAGTATCTATTTGTCAAAATGGTCCTAAGCTAACCCACCTACTTTTTGCAGATGATAGTGTGATTTTTTGCAGGGCTAAGGAAAGTGAATGCCAATGCTTACTTGATATCTTGGCTAAATATGAGAATGCTTCGGGGCAACAAATTAATCGCACCAAGACTACTCTCTTCTTTAGCAAATCCACATCCGAAGAGATGCAAGCTTCAATCAAATCTATGCTTGGAGTTTCAGTCATTCAACAATATGAAAAATATCTTGGCCTTCCATCACTTGTGGGTCGAAAAAAGAAGGAGAGTTTTGAACCATATCAAGCAACAAGTTTGGAAAAGACTAGCTGGTTGGGAAGCTAAACTCTTATCTCAAGCGGGATGAGAGATTTTAATCAAATCTGTGGCCCAAGCTCTACCCACTTACACAATGACATGCTTCAAACTACCACTTTCCTTGTGCCATGAGCTTGAATCAATGATATGCAGATTTTTTTGGGGTCAAAAGGGTGATAATAGGAAAATTCATTGGGTTAAATGACAAGATTTGTGTAAACCCAAGAACCAAGGGGGTATGGGCTTCAAAGACCTTGCTTTGTTTAATGATGCCCTCCTAGCCAAACAAACTTGGCGTCTACTTCATGACACGGATTCTTTATTCTACCGGGTCTTCAAGGCGAGGTTTTTTCCAAATTCTACAATCATGGAAGCAAAAAATCCGGCAAACGCCTCATATGCTTGGAAGAGTATTTTGAAGGGGAGAGATGTTATCAAGAAAGGTGCAGCATGGAGAATAGGGTCAGGCCTATCTGTCAATGTTTGGGGGGAAAACTGGCTGCCTACTAAACATACTCCTAGAATCATCACGCCTGTAGTGGTTGGGTGGGAAGGTGCTAAGGTTGGAGATTTTATTGACCAAGGGCAAAAAATATGGAAGGCTGATTTAGTTGATAGAGTTTTTTATGAGTTTGAAGCATCAATTATAAAAACCATTCCCCTGTGCCGCACCATTCAAGATGATGTCCTTATATGGCCATTCACACCGGACGGAAGATACACGGTCAAGTCAGGATACCGGTTTTTACAGGAAGCCTCTAGAGTGCAACAACCGGGTCAATCATCAAATCAAGCTCTGAAACCACTGTGGAACAAAATCTGGACTCTTGAAGTTCCAAACAAAGTGAAGACTCTGTTATGGAAAGCTTGCAAAAACTCCCTACCCACAAAAGCAAACCTGTTTTGGCGCAAGATCACAACTGATGCACGGTGTGAGATATGCAAACAGGAAGATGAAGATATTATCCATGCTCTCTACCGATGTCTAGACTTGCAACCCCTTGGAAATTCCATACCGGAGTGGAATCAAGGCACTCTCAAGCAGAGCACATGTTTCACTGACTTTATTGGTTTGGTTTTTGTAGGTACAGCAGATCCGGCGCTCTTCTCATTGGTGATATGGAACCTGTGGAACCGGAGAAATAATCTCCGACTCGGGAAACCAACACTCCCACTGGACAAGGTGCTGGAACACTCTAGGGAGTGACAACTTGAGTCCCATTCCAGCCCCATGACGTCCACAAAACAGGGGAGAACGCAGGCAGCAACGTGGACTCCGCCCCAAGATAACTGGTACAAGATTAACTTCGACGACGCCACCTTTGCCGACGATAACAGTGCAGGATTGGGTGTTGTCATACGAAACAAGGACGGCAGAGTTATGGCATCTTTGTCCCAAAAAATTCCATTGCCAATGTCAGTCATAGAGGTCGAAGTCCTTGCAGCACAGAGAGCTCTTGAACTTGCTGTGGAGTTGGGCGTTGACCACGTCATGCTTGAAGGGGACTCAGAAACACTGCACAAGGCTTTGCTAGAAGAAGGCATAAACTTTTCATCCTATGGACATTTAGTGCAAGACATTGTATATCTCAGTAATTTCCTTCCAGCTTTTAAAACTTCTCTTGTACGTCGCATGGGTAATAAGTTAGGTCACTCTCTAGCGAGGAAGTCAAAAACCCTCAATCATATGCAACTCTGGATGGAAAATGTGCCACCAGATCTATTACTTGTTGTTCAAGCTGATCTTACTAGCCTACCTTAATAATATTCAGCGAAGTTCTTTCTCAAAAAAAAAAAAAAAAAAAAAAAAAAAAACTAAATTCAAACACATATCTAACTTGAATTTAATTCTCTTTGGAAAAGATAATTTCATTTATTATTTATTGTTTAATGCAGACTTGTTTTTGAATTTAATCTACACCAAAATAACTTCAACTTATTGTTTGGACAAAAATAACCTCCTATTAAGGCCTACACAAATTTAGATGGCAATTAGACACTTTTCAGGACATGATAATTTATGTAATCATGAAATTATATTATCCATTTCACATAAAAGTGGATCCACACTTATAGAAACCACCTCTATATAAGATAGATGTTATTGTTTGGACAAAAAAAAAAAAAGAAGATCTACCTAGAATTCACAAACTAACAATTTTACTATCTAAAATTCACAAACTAACGTGTTGTCAATTAAAAAATAATAATAATAATTTAAATATGCATGGCAAGTTTTAGGATAAACTACTATTTTGGTCTTTAAACTTTATTAAAAATTTATTTTTATCCCTAAATTAAAAAAAAAAAAAAAAACCTTTTTTCATCTTTAAATTTTGTAAAATTTTTTTAATAGTCTAACAAAAATAAGGATAATTTTTTTTTATAATAGTTTAGAGACAAAAAAAAAAATTGAAAAAAATTTAAATATATGAAGTAAATCATTTTCAATAGTTGAAAATGATATTTTTAATAGTTTAGAGACAAAAAATAAATTTATTAAAATTTTTTTTGAGATATAAATTTATTAAAATTTAAAGATGAAAAGTAAATTTTACTAAAAAGTTTAAATACCCAAATAATATTTTAGCGTAAGTTTTAGCCTTCCTTTACTTGTTGGGTGGGAGTGGGAAGCAGAACCGGTTAGAAAATTACAAAACTTGGTGTTGACTGTTTCCAGAATTTCACTCCCCTCCTAAACTATACAAAACTACACACGTTACCGTTAAAAATAATAATAAAATTCTCATCTATTTACTTCTACTAATCTGTCTTTTTTACGTCTTTGATTCTTCCAACTTTTCATCCCAATCCCTATTTCTAAACCCAATCGAATTTGGGTTTTCGCACTCTCTCTGCTCTCTGCGTGTGTCTGAAATTCAGAGAAGAAAGAGAGAGAGAAAAAAAAAAAAACCAGAAACAGAAACATGGGTTGTAGTCAGTCGAAGATCGAGAACGAAGAAGCCGTGTCTCGATGCAAAGATCGAAAGCTCTACATGAAAGAGGCAGTGTCTGCGCGCAACGCCTTCGCCGCCGCGCACTCTTCTTACGCCACGTATCTCAAGAACACCGGCGCCGCCCTCAGCGACTACGCTCACGGCGAGGTTTCTCACCACCACCACCACCACTCGCACTCGGCCCCTTCTTTGTCTGCTGCTTCTCCTCCTCATCCTCCTCCACCGCTCACTGTCCCTTCCTCCTCCGCCTCCCCCGCTTTCGCGCCTCCTCCGCCTCCTCCACCCACTATTGACGCCCAGCCGCTTCAGCGCGCGGCGTCTATGCCCCAGATTAAGATCATGAAGACCGAACAGGTGAAGCAGGTTGGGGCTACGATTATCGAAGAGGAGGAAGGGTCCGAGTCCGAAAGCGATGACCCACGTACCCGATTGAAGAGGAGGAGTAGTGGGAGTAATCGGAATAGGAATAGAGTGGTGGAGAATGAAGGGGACCCGCCGGTACCGCCTCCGCCGATTGAGGTCGAGGAGACGACTAGGCCGGTGCCGCCTCCGCCGATGCCGCCACAACAGCATGATACTCCATATGATTACTTTTTCGGGGGCGTGGAAGACGTGCACCCCACGGGATTGGGCGACCCAGCGCCGCCTCCGCCGGTGGTGGCGGAGGAGGTTAAAGTGAAGAGTGTGGAGGTTGAGCGGAAGGTGTTTGAGGAAAAGCCTAAGAGAGTGGAGGAGACTGATTTTGGTGTTGGTAGTGGTGGTGGGGTTGGGAGTGTTGAGAAGGTTGAGGTGGCGATGGACAAGGCGCCGGAGTCAGTGGGGAAGAGTTTGAAGAGAGTGAAGCAGGTTAGTGGGGCTGAGGGGAAGAGGGTGGTGAAGGTGGGTGGTACGAACTTGTTAGAGATATGTGTGCAGATTGATGACCAGTTCTTGAAGGCATCCGAGAGTGCCCATGAGGTTTCGAAGATGCTTGAGGCAACCCGGTTGCACTATCACTCTAATTTTGCTGATAATCGAGGTAATGAGCTCGAATTAGTTGATGGTTTGAAGGGTTTTGTTTTGAGTTGTTGATTTCTCTATTTTTGAGTATTCAATGCTCCGCTTTTCGGTTGAGTCTTGTTAGTCTGTTTTTGGTTGTAAAATTTGTGTCGAAAGTGGCTTTGACACTGATCATTAGTGAATTACTAGTTGTTTTGTATTGAATTGATGGTGATCTCCCTTCTAGCATTAGTATATATTGATAGCAAAGACAGAATTACATGTTGCAATGCGTTGAGAGAATGGTTATGCGATTGCTGAATGATTTGTGATAGATACTTCTCCAAAAAAAGAGAGTGATATGTGATTGTTACTAAAAAGTAAAAATCTTGACCTAATAGCTGTTCTGTAATCTTTAGATTTTACTGATGTTTTGGGTATTCATACCTAAACTTTGTTGCTAATTGCTTGACAGGACATATTGATCATTCTGCTAGAGTGATGCGTGTGATTACATGGAATCGGTCATTTAGAGGGTTACCTAATGTTGATGATGGGAAGGATGACTTTGACTCAGAAGAGCACGAAACTCATGCTACGGTGCTGGATAAGTTGCTAGCCTGGGAGAAGAAGCTATATGATGAAGTGAAGGTATATTGCAGTATTTCTTTTCACTTTGTTTTTTCACACTTAGTCCTAAAAAAAAAGGCCATACCCAGTGCGGTTCCCAGTACACTTTGTCCTTATAATAACCGTTTTCCATTTTGCATGAAATGATAATTAATATTTTGCTTAATTATATATTTTGATTTTACAGAGACCTTTAACCCCTTCAGATGACTGAAGTTCTTAAAATGACCAGTGATATAATACAATCCTTGGCACATGCATTTTGGAAGAATGGCTCCAGCTGTTATATTGTATTGCTATTGTTGTTTTTGTGTGTGTGCAACTTGCTAAATTTATAGGCCTTCACATGTATGCTTGAGCATTTCTTGAGTATAAGTAATGAAAATTTTCTTTGAGTTGATAAGATTTGGTTCACGTAGATAATCTTCTAGTTATTACTTATAAAAAAGAACTTCTAGTTATCTCAGCATGCTTGTCAATTTGTCATGAAGTTGGTAATGTGCTTTAGGGGTATGATGCACAACATGAGACAAGCAGATAGAGAGGTTGGGAATCCAAGGTAGGATTTGGATTGGTAAAACATTTCCATGATGGAGTGCATTTAAAGTCATAGTGCCCTTTGCAAGCGCCAAAGGGATCTAGTTCAAAAGGTATTTCTCCTTCCATAATAATGGAATGGAGGGTGAGGCTGTGGGTTTAAGTCCTGTCAGGTGCCTATGTAACATATCAATAAATAATAACACCCTTTGCAGAAATTAATGCCTTGTTGTAGAACACTATGCTTGACAACAATGCATGCCTGTGCTTACTTTTGCTCCTCTCCCCTTTTTTTTTGCTAAGAAATTGATCAAAGGAGAGGAGTAGATGAGGCCCAAGCCCACTCCAAAGAAGTTCTTTGGTTCACAGGGTAGTATACTTTTGCTCCTGGTTGAAATAAAATGACTGTACAGACAAATACTCAAAAAAGAAAAAAGAAAAACAATGATTGGGCAGACAAATGCTACATTATTGATGTGCTTTGATTAGATTATATGTAAAGGTTAACTCTTAACTCTTCAACCTTGTGTTTGGCTGATGTAGGACAGTTAGCTTGTTCAGTAAATATAATATTTTTGTTGATAGTAACTTACACATATCTTTTTGCAAATTTTTTTGTTGACTAAAAGTGCTGCTTGTGTAGTGCATTTATTTATATTTATATTACGAAGCAATCATATGCATTACTTATAAACTGTCTTATTTGGGGTTGAATGCTGCTGGACAGGCAGGTGAGCTTATGAAATTTGAATACCAGAAGAAGGTTGCTTCACTGAACAGGCATAAGAAACGAGGTAACAACTCTGAAGCATTGGAGAAAGCAAAAGCTGCAGTGAGCCATCTTCATACAAGATACATTGTTGACATGCAATCCTTGGATTCAACAGTTTTAGAGATAAATCGTTTACGGGACGAACAATTATACCCAAAACTTGTTCAGCTTGTAGACGGGTGAGTTGAAATGGAGAAAGTAGTATGCAAGTTTTATTTGAATGGTACTTGTTTGGTTGAATTGAAAAAATATATTTGCTTGTTAAACACATGTTATCTCCTATATCTTGTTATATGGTTTTGATTATACTATAGTAAATAAGAAAAAATATGTATATGCTAGTGGTGTGGGTAGTAAGAGTACAGTAGACACTTTTACAGATCAAGGTGATGATTATGTAGAATAAATTAATCCTTCATTTCCTTTTGGCTGATATGGTTTGCATGATGTTATACTCAATGTCAATGCCTTCCCATCCTCAAAACATGAGTTTCAAAAAGGTCAGAGATGTAGTAATAGTGATTCCCTTCAATATGAAGATGTAATGGATTTATCTTGTTCAACCAATCTTTGAGGAAACATGTAATCTCTTATCATATCCATATTTGGCTAGTTTTTTTTAACATTTTCATTGTTTTCATGTAGTACCATCTCTCACTTGCATTTGTTTAAAAAAATTGTTTCCTTGATCCCTAACCCCAACCCTTCACACACCAAAATTCCTGTGCACACACACAGACCCTACTTACAAATCTCTTTTAGATTATTAATTGTTGTATGAACTGCAGGATGGCCACCATGTGGGACACCATGCGATCTCACCATGAGAGCCAATTAGATCTTTTGAAAAATCTTAAGTACCTTGACATCACCCAATCACCCAAGGAAACTAGTGAGCACCACCATGAGCGCACATACCAGCTGTTGACTGTTGTGCAGGAGTGGCAGTTACAGTTTCAGAAGATAGTGAGCCATCAGAAAGAGTACATTAAGGCCCTTAACAGTTGGTTAAAGCTAAATCTCATCCCTATTGAGAGCAGTTTGAGAGAGAAGGTTTCTTCGCCACCAAGGATTCAAAGCCCCCCTATTCAGCGACTGCTCAATGCTTGGCATGAGCATCTGGATAAACTCCAAGATGAGTTTGCTAGAGCTGCTATAAGCAACTTTGCTGCTGTGATAGATACTATATTTCGGCAGCAAGAAGAAGAGCTTAAATTGAAGCACAAATGTGACGACACCCGGAAGGAGCTTGACCGCAAGAGCCGGCAATTTGAAGACTGGTATCATAAGTACTCACAGAAGAGGGGGGCAGATGAGTTGGAACAAGATGGGACAGAAGATAAACCTCAAAATGACCTCATTACGGAAAAGCAGTTTGCGATAGATGTATTGAAGAAGAGGTTGGAAGAGGAGGAGGAAGCCTATGAGAGGCAGTGCATTCAGGTGAGGGAGAAGACTATAACAAGTTTAAAAACTCGCTTTCCAGACCTCTTTGGGGCACTGTCAGAGTTTGCTCATTCATTATCAAAAATGTACAAAAGCTTGCGGTCCATATCACGTCCTCAGAATTAAAGTCACAGCTCATCATGAGAATGTTTTATAAGCCTTGTATAATTTTGTCACTTGTGTTAGTAATGTGTTACATTACTTACAATTCTTGCAATATTTATTTGGGACGAGCTCTGAGAATCATATATAGTTGTGTTACATCAAATTGATTTTTGACATAATGTTATTAGTTTCTTGCAGCCATAAGAATTAGTATATGTTCTTTTAAAGGTGACACTGTGGTACCACTCTTTATTCCTCTCCCTTTGTTTAGATTTTGGTTGTTTAACATGTTACGTGTGATTGAAGATTATGGACCTCTGGTAGTGGGCCATGTGATCATGTACCACATGACTTTTTTTCTTTTTTGTGGGCAGATTTTAGGGGAAAATGCACTTTTGGTTCAATATTTTTGATCAATTCTTATTTTGGTCCCAAAATTGATTTTGTTCCTATTGTTGTTCCTGTTTTTAAAAATTTGTTTCTATTTTAGTCTCTGCTGTCAGTCAAGGAACGGAATCCTCCTACGTGGTAGACGTATTAACTTGCCTGTTGATGTGGCATTGACATGGTGCTGATGTGGCACTAACATGACATTAAAATATTATTAAAAAAAAATTTTGGCATTTTTTAATGGCACATAAGATTTAAATTAATAAAAAATTAAAACAAAAGGCCAAATTTCTCCATTTTAATTTTAATTAAAAAATTAAAAAAAAAAAAAACAAAAAAATAAATTTATTTTTAGTTTTAAGACCCAAACAACATAACCACTCAAAATCAAAATCAAGAGGACCCACAATCTCATGATCCCTACTCCCCACAAACCGAATAGCAAGAAAGTAAACACGAATAGAATAGTTAACAACAAAACCCATAAGATAATCAGATCAAACTGAAATCTAATCTAAACCAATTGATAACAAAAAGGCTCACAGATCCAAATCAAAATTAAGACACACAGATCTAAACGAAAATGACAAAGACAATTATTACCTTGTTCTTGGTGACGGAGTCATTAACGTTAACAGCAGGGAACAAGAGGGTACCATTGGCCTGCATCTGGTAAAGCCTCTTTAACTCCAGTGGTTTGTCTCTTCAGACCCACCAACAAATCTTTGCTTCATCTTGTGGTACCTCTTTGGATTTGTCTTCAACCCATCTCTGATAATGGTCAGCACAATCTGGAACTTGGCATTGTCGGTGGAAGCTGGGTCAGGAAGAGTCCCATTCTTCTCAAACAACTCCTCGGATTGGTTTGGATTCGCTGGTTGTGGTGGGTTTGTTGTTGGTGTGGTTCGATTGCTTTGTTTGTGTTTGGTCTCTGTTTGGTCGGTTGGTCCGTTGATGATTTTGGCTTGGGTTGTGATCTGGGTTTCATTTGTGTTTGGTCTCTGTTTGTGATCTGGGTCTCTGTCTGTGTGGTCTCTGTTTGTGATATGGGTCTTTCTTTGTGTTTGGTCTCCGTCTCTTTTTTTTTATTTTTTATTTTAGTCTGTGTTCTTGTGATCTGGGTTTGAGTTCTTGCTGGGATTGAGCCGGGAAGAACATGAAGAACAAGTTCTAATGTTCTTCAAGAAAAATACGAAAAATAATGAAAGGTAATTTTTTTTAATTAAAATAATGAAGAACAAGATTTAAGGTTTTAAAATTTAATTTTATTTATTTATTTTCTGACATGGCATTTTTTAAATTAAAATGTTGATGTGGCATTTAAAAATGTCAAATAAATTTTTTTAAGAAAGATGTTACGTTCATAATATTTTTACAATAAATTAGAGGTAATTAGTTGATATTGGTTCAAATTTAAACTTATCATTGAAATTACTTTCTATCCCACCATTAACAATCCACAACAACCTATTACATAAGATTTATTGTAAAAATATTATAGACATAACATTTTCTTTTTTTAATAATATTTTAATGCCATGTCAGCGTCACGTAAGTACCATGTCAGTGCCACGTCAACAAGTAAGTTACTCCGTCTGTCACGTAGGAGAGTTCCGTTACTTGGCTGACAGCAGGGACTAAAATAGAAATGATTTTTTAAAAACAGGGACGACAATAGGAACGAAATTAATTTTTGGACTAAAATGAGAATTGGTTGAAAATATTATGACTAAAAGTGCATTTTTGCCCTGATTTTATGGGAAAGAATACCTCCACCCCTCCTTCCTTTTTCCATCAATATCAATCAATATATATATTAACAGAGAACTTATGCGGGAGTGTATGAACTCTTGTCATGTGACACTCTAATATTGCATTTAACATTTTTAACCTCTTTTCATTAAGGTTTTTATTTTTTTATTTTTTATTTTTTAAAAGATGTGTTGTAGTTTAAAATTAAATTTAAATCAGTTCAAACCTTATGAAAAGCTCTAGCCCACTTATTACTTTACATATTATGACCTAGGCGTGATCCTTCCACCTTAATTTTTTTCCCACATTCTCCAAAATTTGGGCTAGTATCATAAAATAGGACACATTTTGAAAGACTCTTTACAATCTTCTTGATAAGACTCTTATTATTAAGTACTACATCAATTGGTTCTTTATTCTTCCTATCGTGATATTGTACACTTTAATTAACCAAAATAATTAAATAATATATATATATATATATATATATATATATATATATAAATAAAAGTAGAAACCTTATGCAAGAGTGCATGAGCTCTTGTTATGTGGTGCTCTAATATTTCATTTAGCATTTTTAACCTCTTTTCATTAAGTATTTTTTTTACTGTTATCCAAAAAAATCACATTAACTTCTATGTTTCACTGTTATTTAAAAGATGGACTGTAGTTTAATATTAAATTAAAATCAGTCCAAATCTTATGAAAAACCCAAGCCTACATAATACTTTACATATTATGACATATTATGACCCAAGCGTGACCCTTCCACATTAATTTTTTCCCACATTCTTCAAAATATGGGCTAGCATCATAAAATAGGGCACACATTTTGAAAGTCTTTCCCTACAATCTTCCTTATAAGACTTTTATTATTAAGTGCCACATCAATTTGCTCTTTCCTCTTTCTATTGTGATATTGTACACTTTAATTAGCCAAAATAATTAAATAATTGTGAATTCATTTAGGCTACGTACATATATTCATATAAATTTACCTTGATTAACTACCATCAGAAAATCTTGTGGCTTCTTCAACATCCAACAAAAGTCATGAACATATATGCCTCTGCATATGTTGTATTAAATACACTACCTTAGACTTCTAGTTATGTACCTACACTTATTTTACATGACTATGTCAGGGACACAAGATCACTACCAATTACCTAGATCCTTGGACAACTCTACCTGCACACACACACACAATATATAAATATATATAAAATAAATAAAATAAAATAAAATAAAAACTTGAGCCTTTACTTTCTTCTTGACATTGAAGTATTTGTTTCTCAAATTTTACATGTCATGAGCAGATTATGTGTTTGGATTCAATCCTAGATCCGTGGGATCCATTTGTATTTACAGAAATCTAGATATGGATTAACAGATTAACATAAATTGAGTTTCTTTGTTTCAAAAAAAGAGTTTCTTACTGATTTCTTTTTTAAAGAAATTAACTACACCATAAAAAATTTATAAAATAAAAACCCAAACAGTTTTTTTAAAGAATTTAACTACCCATTAAAAATTTATAAAATAAAAAACCCCAAATGCAGGTTCCCTTATTACCTTGACAGGTTGACCGTTTGGCCTATATTCCTGGAATCATTCCAAATCTTAAAAGACCACATAGAAACCCAAAATTTAAATTCATTTAATTTTGAAAATTTGCAGCAAAAATCTTTGAGATGCTACTTTTCATGGAAACAAAAAGGGAACAGAAAAGGAAGCTTGATAGAAGGGAGAGTTGGTTACCAACTTTTCTCTAATAAAGCAAGGAAGGAGAGGGAGATACCCTTTACATGTAAACTGTGGCCTTTCCTCCCAAGTTCAAACAACCCAACCTGCAGTCTTTTGCCGCATGGGTAATAATCATTTTTTTTTTTCAAAAAAATGAGATGAGAAAGAGAAAGAGCATAACAATTTAGTTTTAGAGAAATAGAGTGAGAGATTTAGGGACTTGTTGAAATCGATGTAATGCCAAGCATGGAGAACATCTCCGTAGTGGAATTGAGGCCCTTTGAAGTCATTCGCAAAATCCTTTAAGATTGAGATTCAACCACATAGTTCAGGAAAGATTGGTTTTTCTGTTGTTTGACCAAATGAATGGGAAATAGAGGAGATTGAGGTGGAAATGAGAAGGGTCAGAAATTAGAATAGCAAGAGGTAAAAATAATTGAGCTTGTGTAATTAAGGAGACGTTTGGGTTTCCTAAGAGACATACTTGAAAGTTTAAACGTGATTTTAATATTTTATAGTCAATTGATAACGAGGAGTGAGCATAGTTGTTAAAACGTGAATCGTATCGTGAATCGATTTTTAATTTTTCCGTATTGTGTATCGTATCGTATATCGTAAAATACACAAACACTTAATAAAATTTATAAAAAAATTATAAATGTACATATATAAAGGATATATTAATTATAAATTTTGAATATATTCAACTAATGACTAATTTATTCATCACTTATGTAATAATATTTAACGAGCTAACTAAATAAAATCAAACTAGCATGTGTTTATAATATACACATTTAAATTACTTAAATTCAAAAGTGATAATATATTACAAATGACCCAAAAATAATAATTTATTTTCATCATATTCATCAAATTGCCTAATCAACCCCATCTAAGTCAACGATGTTATCATATTTATAATTTTGCAAATTTATTTCTTCATTAAAATTTTCTTCATCGTTATTCGTTATTAACATTTACTATCTCTTCTTGTTCTTTTTATTTTAATAAGTTTTTTATAAATTTTTTTTGGCATTATAGTTTCTTGGACTTATAACAATAACGATAAAAATAAAATAAATTTAAAATAAATTTTTAAATATTAAAGTGAAAGGTAAGTATGTACTGTGTAGTTCAATTGTAGGAGAGAAGAGAAAAATACTTATGAATATGTTATTTTAGTAGGTGAAATTAAGTAGACTAATAATTTTTTGCTAAAAACAAGTCTAACAACTTGTTAGTTTCAAATAAAAATACAAATTTTAACAAAAAATCTCAATTTAAAGCATTTATATATGTATCGTACGATATGTACGATTTTACAATATGATACGATTTATATGATACGCATATTGTATCGTACAATTCATGAGCACTTACGATATGCCGATACGATACGGAACTTTTTCCACACGATACGTATCGCATATCGTACGATACTGACAACTATGAGAGTGAGGAGTAATAACAGATAAGGTGTAATAACTTTTAACCAAAAAAAAAAAAAAAACTTAATTTGAGGATTTTTTTTACATTTTGGCATTTTGGGTATATAGTATTTACTTAACATAAGCTGTTAATTGCAATTTCCTTCTTAGATTTTAACTGTTACTTACTTGTCATAAGGTTCAATTGTATCTTGAAAAGTTTTGTGGTTATATGTTTGAAATTTTTACAAACTGCTTCAACTCCTATAACAATATTCATAACTTGATTTAGTGTCAAGGCATTGTCATACACGCATATATGCTAGATCAAAGTTTCTTCTGTTAAAGAAATAGGATGTTTTGGAGAACTTGTTTCAGTCAAGGCATTTAGGTATAATGGTTAAGTTTTCTTATGTGTACAAAAGGACAAAGTTTGGATAAAGTTAAACTTTAAATATTATTTGCAAATTGGTCCTTAATTTTTTTGCCTAATTCTACCAAGTCCCAACTCATTAAAATTTTTTGCAATGACACCCTTATTTTCCTTCCACATCATTTAAAGGTCTGTTTGGGTAGTGCGGCTGCGTTCACGTTTTGGGCATTTTGGGTGTTTTTTTTTTTAAGTCCAACGCGTTATGCACTGTTCATTGGTCATGAATAGTGATTTTAGGCCAATGAACAATGCTGAACAATAATAAACAGTAAAAAAAAAATATTTTTTTATTGTTTTCAATTTTCATTTTTCAGTTTTCAGTTTTCAGCAAAATAAGCTGTATCCAAACACACACTAAGTGTCCTCTTTTATTTTGTAGGTTAACCACTCATTTATTGTGATAAGTTTGGATTTTTTTTTGGAAATGTGCATGCTTGGCTTGAGCATAGTAAGTAACTTTTGCTTAAAATTTTGTACTTGAGATGTTGATAATTGTGTTGGGGTGGATTGTTGAGTTGAAGCAAGCGGGTGGCTTGCATGGTGCTATAAGGTGGTTTACATTCATATTGGGAGTGTTTATTATTTTATGAAAATTTGGATGGATATTGTTGAGTTATATTTGCATATTCATGAAACTAAGTGGTTTTGAAGTTGTTGTGTACTCTAGGATAAGTTTATGTGTAATCCTCTTTAGAGGGTTGTTGATTATTTCTTAAGATCTTAAAAGACTTAGTCCATTTGTGTGAATGAAGATATGGATAGAATTAATACGGTTTGTTTATTATATATAAGATTATGTGTAATCTTATTTGCATGTTCCTTATTTGCATGTTCCTTATTTGCATGTTCATGAAACTAAGTGGTTTTGGAGTTGTTGTGTACTATAGGACAAGTTTATGTGTAATCCTCTTTAGAGGGTTGTTAATTATTTCTTAAGATCTTAAAGACTTAGTCCATTTGTGTGAATGAAATTTTAATGTTATAAGAATGTATTTAGAGCATGAGATTTTGTATGTGACACACTCTAGGAAGAGAATTGAAATACTCTTAAACTACATTAGAGATAAGAATAAATTTAAAAGTAGACTCTTTATTTCCTTTGGTTTTTCAAGACTACTTTTTGTTACATTTTTTATTCAGTGTTCTAAATCTACTATTTGTTTCGTTTGGTTTAATGTTTCAAGACTTTTCCTCTCTCTCATACACAAAAAACTTTTTGCATTTACATTCACACTTTTCACTTCTACTCCTTTATATACACATGCTTACAGCCTTTCATGCCATCCCATTTCAAATACACTCAGACAAAAAACAATGTCATTTGCCTTCAACCTTCCAACGACACCTACATAACTCCAACATTGCAGTACTATCTGTATCTAGCCCATATGAGTAGGCTATGACCGAGAAAGGGGGATTACATTTTTTATTCAGTAATGGTGGCTTACGGTTTTGATGTTGAAGTTGGACATTGTGGATTTTGTGAATGTTGTGATTTGCTTTGAGTCTTTGGGTGTTTGAGATTTTGGTTTGGGTAAGTTATAAATGTATTTTGTTTTAGAACTAAAGAAAAAGAAACATTAAAATTGATTATTTATGAAGTTAGCTATTTTTTATATATTTGTGTTAGAACTCATACTTTGTAGGTTTCTTAATACGTTTTTTACTATTATTTTGTACAGTATGAGCCATAGTGATAAAAATAAAAATTGATGATGATTTCAAAGTATTTTCACTTAAAAATATATATATATATATATATATATATATATATATACACACACTGAAGTCCAACTAAAGACAATTTAATTTTGATAAATGGATGTGTTTTTAGCCAATTTCTCATTGTTTAATCGTGTTCTCTTTATGTTGATACTTACAAATGATTTCTTTAATTTCATTGAGATAATGAATTGGGTGTTTGTGATTGGGGTTTCCATATTTGGTTGTGAGAATAGAGTAGTTGAGGAAGTATTTGAGAAGTTACTTAAATTTATGTAATTTTAGGGTATAAAAGTATTTTATGCTTTAAATTCTTATTCATAGATTTCAAAATCATTTAATCAGTTTAAAAAATAAAATCTACTTTTAATAGTAAATATTATAATATGTTATATGCTTATAGTGTTTATATATATATATATATATAAAATATGAATTAAGAAAACAAGTTTCAAAGTATTTAACAATATTGTGAGCAAACATAAATATTATACAATAAAATAAGTATTATATATAGGTCTTAATATATATAAAAAAATTTTAAATAAAATTGTAAAGTAGTCCACGCATCGCGTGGGACATCATCTAGTGGGTTTTAGAAATAGGCTGAGGTTTTCATCTTGTGCATAGAATCAAAGAGCATTGGACAAGACACCAAGCTGACATATAATTATTTTAATTATGACTAATATCATGTCTATGTCATGATCATCTCCAAATCCAATACACAAAAACAAATAAAACCAAACTTTTAAAAATTACGGTCAATTTAAAAAGCACTTAGCCTTAAGCTAACTTTTGTTATATAATTTATTTTTACTCCTATACAATATATCAAAATAATTAAATAATATAAATTATGTATTTATTTAAATAACTATATTTGATTGTAAACTACCTAATACTACTGAGTCAAGTTTGGAATCACATCGTGAAAAAAAGACTTAAAAGTTAAAACCTGTGTATTTTCCATCACTTTGGACCAAGTGTCAAGCGGTCATGGGTTTGAGTACTAAGTACTGACCCATACTTCAAAATGCATCAATCGTGGTAATAGGGTCGAGAAGTAGCATGCCATATTGGTGTTGGTGTACCCATAGGTTTACTAAAAGACTCAAGTGGCAATGTACCACAGGGCATGAGGCAAATGACTACACACATGAGCCCCATTTTTTTCTTTCTCCCTAAAAAAAAAAAAAAAAAAAAAAAAAAATCCTCATTAATTCTTAATGAGTTCAGGAAAAGAACTAACAATTCGAAACAATGATGTTATCGTTTCATGAGCAAATCCATAAAAGATAAGAATTAATTATTAACAACCAATTTAAAAAGTTATGGAAAAAGGTCATATAAATTATACATTTTCCTACCATTCTTCATTTCCATTGTCTCTTTGAAGGTTTGGAATGGTAGACACAAAATTTCAAAATTTCTTTCTTTTAGGTATGAGAATTGAAAATAAATTAAAGTTGAGTGATATACAAGAGGGTCTCTTACTGGCTTTCTTTTTGACTCAACGAAATAGTAGAATAGCTCTAAATCATCAGTTTCCCCCACTGCAACATATCTTATACAATGCCATTGTCACAATTGTTACATTTCCAATTATACATACAACCATGGAAAATTAGAAAAAAGAAAAAAAGAAGACAAATGTGCTTCATGAAAATAGTGAAGAATTAATGTACAAACTCACCCAGTTTCCAGTTTGAATGGAAGTGTTCCAGGATAGCCTGTTAAAGTGTCCAAGATCGTCTTCGAACTTCGAAGATGTTACAATGCTTGAGAGAAGCAATACAAGAAGTACATGAAGACACATCAAACGAACATACTTGCCATTAACGCACGAAGCTTTTAGATATATTGATTCGGTTGCCATATTTGCCATGCCTTAATTAGTTGTGGTGGGTGATAGGGAAACCAAGAATGTGCCAAAAAATATTGAAGGATATATGAATATTACTCGTGACATTTGTTTCTAACAGATAATAGTGAATATCTTTGAATAATGTTGAACAAAAGAAAAAGTAAACTAAATTAGAGTAAGAAAATATATACATTTTGAGATATTAAAAATTAGTTTAATATTTTCACTGCACATTTAAATTTGTAGCTTTCTCAAGGTAAGATTTTTTTTTTTTTTTTTTTATTTTTTATAAATAATGAAACCAAAACTAAATGCAAAAGAGTAACATGACTATGAAAATCAACTAATTTGTGTTGTGTTCACCGATTGCATACCATAAAATGAAAATATATCTAACTCTTTCACTGTTTTCCACTCATTAATAATGCAACATTAAAACATGGTGTGGGCAAGTGCGTATAATTGTGTGTTATAGTTGATTTAAAACCATAATAGAATTGTTAGGATTAGTGCCCTTAAATCCTGTTGTTTGATGCTATATGTAATATTATGTATGACATGATGTATGACTTAATATTGTAATTAATAAAGCTGTTTTATTATTATCTAAAATAATGGTAACATGAATATTCGGAGATTATCATATAGTCTATGAGATGCATAGTATGTGGTTTATGTGAAAAGTCACAGAAGATATAAATCACAAGTTTTTTGTAAACTCATAATATAGTTCGTAGTCGGTGACGAAATTGGGCGTTTCATCTGCGAAGACTATAACATATCAACTAAGATGATTTTGTCTTGATCATGGAAGTGGTGACTTCTAGTTGACATGTTGATATGTTTTAAGAGTTAAAACATATTGAACTAGACCGCTGTAAGATTTATTATTCTCCTAATGACTATCAAATGAATAATAAATCTCACGACTTATATTTACATGAACTCTTAATCCTGAGAGAATAATGGACATGATCATAAAGTGTAAGTTGCTTTGATATATCGGGAGTGAGATCTAAAGTAACGGTCAAAACCTCAGTATATTGGATAGCCACATTTAGTATTGATAGAATATGTATTATCAAGATGAAATTCATAGTCTCTTAAAGGAGATACAAAATATTCCCTTGAGATAAGTTTAATGGGTTTGTTATTCAGAGAGTTAGGCCTAACCATTTTGGTAAGAAATTATTAAAGTATATATTTATGAAATTGGATTTCATAAATATATGATGAATAACTTAAAAGGATTAAACCGGGTACTCAAGGATTAAGATGTAGTAATCTACAAAGTGGCAGTCTACATTTATGACTTTGTATTACTACGAATATTTTATGAAGGGGTTACATGTACAATAAAGTCTTGGGATATAATTTATAGATAAGACCTAGAGTGCAACTATATTTATATAGTGGTATTAAATATAGTTAATGGTAACTTTGGACTTGTCAGGAGTTGACAGAAAAGTCCAAGGTCCATTGGAGCTAGTGTCTTATTGGCCCTTTTTGGTCCCACTCTAAGCCACATACTAGAGCCCAATTGGAAAGGCCCAAAAGGCTAGCCCAATTAGATAATCAGTTATTAAGAGAGAAACATACGGATTTTTAAAACGAACAACTTGCATGAAATGGTGTATGTGAGTGTTGGACACTCTTTAATTCTCTCTTGAACAAATTCACATTACTGATTGAGAAACTACATATCTTGGGCGTTAGTGGAATTGGAGTGAAGATTAAAAGTATTCCCAAGTGCTTACAATCTTTGTTTTGAAATTCATCACACCAAGGTACACTCTCTTGTTCTCATATTCTGAAATTTACAAAGTGCATGTTATCAATTGCGAATGAAGTAGATCCGTTAATTTTCCGCTGCGTACATGCATATTTCCATCAAGAATATGGCTTTACATTACCTACCAAATATTCTCTCTACTTATGTATCCAAAACAAAAACTATCCAACTAAATTACTCAAAATTAAATCATATTTAAGTCTCTAATTTAAAAAGAAAAAAAAAATTTACTCTTAGGGATTTCGGCAATTTGATGGTGGTGGGAGGCCAGTACAATGGAGGTGGTGGCCTCTTAGATTTCTCTTTCTCTCTCTCTTAAAAATGTTTTGTCAATCTCAGGTATTTTATTTTGGTAATAAAGAAACAGTGCATTTCATTTAACAATCCATAACATTTTTGTGTCTCTATCTCTTCCCAAGGCTTTATTTGGTTAGTTATTACTATTAGTCCTTAATTATTATTTTTTTAGCTTTTATTTTTAATACTAAAAGGGTTTGTATGCTGAAAGACATGAAAAAGAGAGAAAATGTATGGTGTAAGCTTCGACAATTATTGAGATAATAGTAAAAAAAAGTTAATGTAAACTTTTTGGTAACTGTAAAAAAAAATTAAAAAAAAAAAAAAAAACTTAATGAAAAGAGGTAAAAAAAAAAAAAAATGCAAAATGCAAAATGCAAAATTACAGCACCACATGACAGGATTTCATGTACTCTTGCATGAGATCTTTGCTTTTATATATATATGACAAAGTTTAACTATAAAATTGGATAAAAATCAATATATATATATATATATATATATATATATATATATATATATATATATATATATATGAGTTGGGTTCAAGTGTAACTTAAGCAATGTTACACCACTCAATATTTTTTAATTAGATATGAATTTTGAAAAATCCACCGTTAGATTACATTACTTTCATATATTCTCCATACTTGCCAAATTTCAAGGTGATCAAAGATTAATAGTCATGTCTTCAATTAATTGTTTAAATTCAAGTTTTTGTAGATTAAAATAATGCATAAAAGATGAGTTTTTGGATTAAATGGAAAATTACATCTAATTGATATGAAAATTGGCATGCATGTTAAGAACATATAGAACATGTAATTCAATAGTTGGATTTTCAAAATATGAATTTAATAATAAGTTATTAGGTGATGTAACATTTCTAAGAGTTATACTAGGTGTAATATAAACCCAACCATATATATATATATATATATATATATTTATATAAAATTAATGTGCAGGTATATAATGGGATTTGTGTTATTCTCCTCATAACCCTTACATCGATTTAGCAAGCTACAAAGGTTATAGATAAATATAGATTTTTTTAAGGAAAAATATAGATTGATATTGACTTATAAAGAAACACAATTGTGTGCATTAAGTTTAAATGGGAAGTTGGGTAATTTGTAGAAATGATACTCGGGTCTAATTGGATACCCAATTAAAACCCAATTAACATTAGTTTTAATTGGGTCTAATTGGGTTACTACCCAATTAATAATTGGGTGAATTTAGGTCTTATTTAAGTTGGTGGGTTTGGGCGGACAAATGGGTTTGGGTTGATTTTATCAACTCAACCCAACCCATGGACAGCCCTAGGCATTACCATTATCAACCAAAATCAAAAGCCCATTCAATAGTCTCTCTTTCACAGACTCACTAACTACATGCCAATCCTTCTATAAAAAATTTTTGATGCTGCTAGATTGATTCGTTTAGCTTGGTACTCACACACTCAACACGTATTTATACTACTATTTAAGGGGTTTCTCCCGTTTGAGATCTTTAATTTAGATGCCCAAAATAACCTCAAATTCATCTGTTGTTAAGGCTTAAATCATAGGGTTAGACATGTAAAATTAGTAATTTAAGAACTCCTAATTTTTAGCTAAATTAAAAAACAAAAATACAAATTTTCTCCCACCTCCACATTTTTCTCTCATGTTAGTTGTCAAGTACTAATACAATTTCTTCTTTTTGAAAAATATAAAAAATAAAACTGCTTTTTCCCCCCCACAAACGTACCATTTTTTTTACCACTAAATTGTTTTTTTCCCACCTCTACATTTCTTTCTCACATTAGTAGTTAAGTACTAATAAAACTTCTTCTTAAAATAAAAAATAAAATAAAATTGTCATGAGTAAAATGTGTAAACCCAAAAAATAAAAAATAAAAAGACCAAAATACCTATAAAACCTCCAAAATTACCAAAATACCTCCTAAACCTAGAAAATAACATAAATACCCCTGAAACCTTAAAATTACCCCCTAAACCTAAAAAATGACCGAAATACCCCCATAACATTGAACATGACCAAAATACCCCTGAAGCCAATGACCAAAATACCTCCCTAAACCCATAAAATGATCAAAATACCATTGAAACCTTAAAAAAGACCAAAATACCCCCTTAAACATTAAAATGATCAAAATACCACTGAAACCTATGGGTATGTTTGGTAATCATTTTTTCCCTTTATTTTCTGTTTCCAGAACCAATTTTCTATTTTTGTGACTAAAAAACTTGTTTGGCAACCCAAAATGAACAGAAAACAAAAACTGTTCTCAAATCTCAATTTGTAAATGAAACTAAAAACATGCAAAAAGCTGTTTTCAGTTTCTAATTTTTAAAAGTTAATGAAAATACGCATTTAATTTAATAAATCTATCTCATTTAATGAGTTAGCATTAGAGTTCAAATCCTAATAACAACATATTTTAGTATTTTCTATTTTTTTCTTCAAAAAACTATTTTTTACTTCAAAAAACTATTTTTTAAATTTCAACTAACCAAACATGTATTTGATTTCAAAAATACAAGAAAATTGTTTTTCTTTATATTCCCAAAAACAAGTTTTTGAAAATAGAAAACAAAAATTGTTACCAAACATAATCTAAAATTTTGCTCATTTTTTTTGTTTACTTACCCGACTACGTACTAAATTGGATTGGTAGTAGATGCTTAACAATATTGGTGGACAATATTACTTAAGAAAAAAAAGCATTTAGCAAGAATTGAATACAATTTTTTATTTTTATTAAGAATGATCTCAATTTCAATAATTGAACAAATACTATCTACAACAACACTACAGATCATAGCAGATTTCAGCAAAAGGCTGGACTTAAACAACTCAAAAAATAACTACGAAAAATTCCCCAATTTCATTTAAATAAAGAAAAAGGGAACATGTTAGATGGGATTTTATTTAGAATAGAACCTCAATAACCTATCTACAAATAGTATTTGTTCATTCTACGTTAGTTTTAAGAGCTTGGGAAGCATTTCATTAAAGTTTGTTGGTACAAGCAGGAGGGTTCTGCTTGCCCGAAACAGCGGGCTGGACATTAGCACAAGTGGAAGTAGCAGATCCTCCACCTCCCTTGTATGCGAGATCAATTTCAGAAAGCACCACTTGTTGGCATGGTACACTCTTACTGCAAATAAGATTCACAGCTTCCTTTGTTGAAGAAGTGCCTCTAATTTTCTTGAAGCTAACATTGCTGATCTTAACTTTGGAGGGAGACTGAAAACAAAATAGAAAAGCACACCCAAGAATTTGATATTAGTATTTGTAATTATTTTTACGTTTTTTAACCTTTAACATCAAAATTTGTGTATATATTTGTGATGTTTATAATAACCTGGTTTGAGCATTGATTGTTTGGGCAGTAGTTTTGATCAATGACGATAGGATTGGCAACATTGTTCATGACAACATTCTCGAAATGTATATCAGAAGCAACTCCAGAAGGGGAAGAAGGCCATGTTTTGATTCTAACACCATTATCTGTATTGCTAAGTGTGGCACCAGTAACTCTGATTCCTGAAACAGGTTGTTCGTTCTGGTACTTTCCAAGACTTCCAATGCTAATACCATGGCCAGGTCCACAAGTTACTTGGTTAACAGTAACATCTTGGTTTCCATCACCAATGGAGATGCAATCATCACCTGTTCCAATATTGGCATTGGTAATGGTGATTTGAGATGAACTTCCCATGTGGATTCCATCGGTGTTGGGGCTATCTACGGGTGCAGTTATGGTAACATGTTGGAATTGCAACTTCTTGCATTCAAAAAGGTTGATGTGGAAAAATTTGCTGTCTTTCGATGTAATGTCTTGGACTATTGAATTTGTGACGTAGTTGAACCTTATATTCTGTTCATGTTTACAAGTTAGATAAAATAAAACACTAAATATGAGCGCTTGAGTTTCATTTAAAAACATTTTAATCAATAAAATGCTAACGATTCTTTGATTATATAAAAATAAATAAAAATTTGTTTGTAAATAAATGTGATCACTAAATCAATATATATAAAAAAAAAAAAAAATGGTAAAGTCATAGCAAATATTATTACATAAAAACTTACAAACTAATGTGTTTATAAACAATTCTTCATAGACCACAAGTTTTGTCAAAAGATGACATGTGCGATTGTGATTGTGAATTATCACTTTTAGATTTATCCATTATTTTTTCTCTGTCGCTTATAGTCACACAGGATAGTGTTGTGGCACAAAACGTTGTGTCCATACTCCATAAACTTTCTCATATATAAATTTTAAAATTAATTCTTTTTTAAGTTGTGACACATCACTATACAAAACTTGTCAAATTATTTGTAAAACATCATTTAACATATATATCTTTGAATTATTTTTTCGTAATGTGTAAAGTTTGTAAAGTTGTAGTGTCTATGTATATCTACGTAAAAAATGATGGAAATGTAAATGCTAATTAATTAAGATTGAAATCTTACAACAGGAAGTACGTTGCAGTTTTTGTCTTTGTTACACTTATTCTTTTGCCATGCCTGTTGTCCTTTGCCATCAAAAACTCCTCCACCTGACACCATGAGACTGTCGATCCTTTCAAAAACAACCCAACCATCTTTACTGTTGAAGGAGGCAACATCTGATGGAGCCTGTAGGGTTCCTTGAAGGTTAAACTCAATAGCACCTTTGCATGGACCCAATAAAGTCACTAAACCAAGTTTGTATGCCCCTGCTGAAATCACAACTTTACTTCTTGCTACTGCGCATGCAGCTTTCCAAGCTTTTGTCAAAGCCTAAACACATTATAAAAAATCAAAATCAGTATAAAATAATCATTTTGCATGTTAATGTTTTATCATCTGGTCATGACATCGATAAGTTTCTAGTGTAAACAGAGTTTAAACCTAAGTTCTCTTATTCAAAGTTAAAAGGCTTTACTAGTTAAGTTAACTGGAACACACTCTTCATGTTAATTAAGTATAGTTGATTACACTACACATATTTATACCTGGGTGATATCAGCATTAGGTTGTGCTCCATATGATTTAACATCAAAGACTTGCTGGGCATTGGTGGATGCCAACACCAATAGCAAGGAAATTGTTGCAATGCTTAAATTCTTTCCCATCTTATTGTTCTTTATTTCCTTTCTATTGCCAATTTGTTGTATGAAATGATAGTAACCACATTTGGTTTGAAGCTATTTATACTTCAATACTTGAGCTCCACACCATTGAAACTACTCAACTAATATTAACTATTTTAATGCAAGGTTGCTAAGAACTCTCTTGTATATACTTCAACTTCTATACTATTATTAGTTTTTGTGCTTTCCCCTCCACTAATTAATTATTGTTTGTTATTATATAAGATAAGATTATTTTACTTTTACATATCATCGTAACTTCTTTGCTTTAAATGGCATGCTACTAGCCGCCTGAAATTTGTTCATTTTATCATGTAACCAAAGTGAATACTTCCATTAGTAAGGGGGAAAAAGTCTAGTAAATTCATCATCTACCAAAATTGTCCAAATTTAGTATAGGCAACATGCTTGTCTATGGTTTACAATAGCAAATAATGAAACCCACCAATATTTTTTTTATTTTTAGGTTTTGGAGGTATTTTGGTAATTGTCTTTTGTTTTAGGAGGTATTTCTATCATTTTTAGGTTTTGAGAGGTATTTATGTCATTTTATAGATTTAAGGGGTATTTTGGTCGTTTTTTAGGTTTTGGGGGGGGGGGGGGGGGTATTTTGGTTTTCTTTTTTTGGGTTTAGAGGTATTTTGAACAATTTTTAAGTTTCAGGGGTATTTTGATCAATTTTTAGGTTTTAGGAGTATTTCGGTCATTTTTTAAGTTTCAAGGGTATTTTGGTAATTTTAAGTGGTTTTTTTTTTAAAAAAAAGTATATTTGGTCTTTCTTTAGGTTTGGAGGGTATTTTGGAAATTTTAAAGGATTTTAGGAGTACTTTGGTCATTTTCAAGTTTTAGGGGCATTTTAGTAATTTTGATTATTGGGTAAATGGGTAGGTTGAGGTATATCCATAATAATTGAGTTTGGGTTAGAAGTAATTAGTTATATGGGTGATAAATGGGTAAATGAGTTTTATATACCCAATCCAATTGCCCACCCCAAACTCACCCATTTGACACCCCTAGTATTGGGGATGAACCACCACTTAACTTGATTTGATCGGGTGAATGGGTTATGGATCTGCTACCAATTGAATGGTCAATCAAATCCAGGTCTCTCAGGTTGTTGGTTGGGTGGGGCAGAATGTCGGGTGACCAGGTCTGGGCTACAATCGATAGTGATAGTATCAAAGCAAAAAAAATCCAACCACTCTTTAACCACTTGTAGCCTAGATCAGCTAAGGCAGTAACACGATAATCAGTATTTTTGGGTTTATTTGATTTCAACCCTTACAATTGGCTCAACTAGAAAATGAGAACAAGAGAGATGAGAAACAAAGAAAAAAAATACATTGATCAAAAATAATATTTTTGCAAACATATCTATTATGTGACAAAAAATTAAACATATTGTATTAGTTATGTGACAACATTTGGAACTTGAGTTTCACTGGAAACATAAAACCAAAAAGAAAAAAAAAATCATCAAAACTTTTTTTTGCTATGAATCTAATCTAACACAGATATACAAATATGACTTCATATAACCAATTGGTATGCTTTAAACACACACACATACTTACGCTTAAAAAAATAAAAGAAAACAGACTTACTTAAGGGCAAAAGAAGGTTTTTCATTTTGCTCATACACATTTGGGTTGGCTTTGTTGACGTCCGAGCTAGGGAATGTTTGTTTGAGCACAAAAGAATGGCTAATGGAACAAAAAATTCTGGGGAATGGATTTTTTTTTCCCCTTTGCATAGCAAGAAAGAAATAGGGAAGAGAGAAATTAGTGTTCTCCAAAATTAATTAGGTAAGTTGATGTTATCAACAATAATGATTAATTGGATAGTTGAGTGTTTATGCCATTAGATCTCATAATAATCTACGATTTAAAAAAGATTGGGCTATAAATCAATCAAACAGTTTGAGCTCAATTAGGAAAATAACATGTTTTATATTCGTCTGTTTAGAAAATAAGTCAAGTTCAGACTCAAGTTTAAGCTTAACTACTAAACAAGTAAAGCTCATATATAATAATGTATTCATAAACATGATGATTCAATTTTGATAGGAACCCCTATATAAATAATAATTTTTGTAATGTTGCATTTAGTTAGTTGGTTGGTTAGTTAGTTACAATTCCAAGCATGTTAATCACACTTAACATATGTTGGAATTATAATGGGATAAGGCCATGTGGGCCAACAAAATAGTTTTATGGTTCTATAAATACCTACTTGTAATCACATTTCCATTATTGTAGAATAAAACCAACTTATTGCTAATTGTATTAGTGCATCTTTCTCTCTTAATCTCTTTCTTTCTTTATGGAGGGTGACCATCTAGAATTAAGTCAATTCCCCTACAATTCCTATCTATCCCCATTAGGATCCACTAGGTTCCTAACAAGTGGTATCAGAGCCGTCGATCATGAGAAGAGCAATTGTGATTGAAGAAAAATTTTGAAAGAAATACAACAAATGGGGAACAAAACTTTAGAGGATGTCAAGGATATTTCGAAAAGGTCAAGGCCTTGGTTGAATCTAAAAAGCCATGAAAGTAGACCTCTCAAGATTGCAAAAGGATCTTAAGAACATGATGTGTGGTTTCTTTTTTTGGACAGTACCCAGGCCCAAGGTGGAAACAAGGATCCTGAGCCTTGTACTTGTTGTTTGGTGGATTAGGCTTGGTTCATCGCAGTTATATTGGGCTGATTACGAACCAAGTTATTCACAAAACATGGATCTTATAACACATACATATTCATACATGCTAATATATACATATTATAAAGTAAATGGCTAATGAGCAGTAAAGAAATAAAGAAAAAGCATGTAAGGACGTCAGAGATCCTTAGAAAGATGAATGATATTTCATTATTTTTGATTTTTGGTACATTGGGCCCTTTTTCCACTGGGATATGTCATAAGATCCAAATAAGTTCAAAAGTCACAAACTTAGATAGCTTTTTGTAGGCTTCTAAGACTTGTAAGGTTTGAATCCCTTTGAATTCAAGTGTATTCTCTAGTGCCTATCTTAGGATCCCTCACAGTGTTTTCCCTCTTTTCTAATTTTTTTTTTTTTTTAATTTTAAAGAAGTTTTTTAGAGGATCTTTTTGCTTTGATTCCATATTGCTAAATGAATTTTACTGATGGCTTGATTCCCTTTTATAGTACCTTCCTAGGGTTTCTGGTGTACCATTGATTCCCTCCATTTGTTGCTTTGGGTACTAGAACCAATATTGTGTCAGCAACATTGGTGGTTGGTCATTTCCTCATTTTCTCACTATATTCTTCTTTTAGGGTTTCCATCCAAAACGTCCCTAGTTGACCTTCCTCTTTTGGGAGGGTTCTAGGGGCTGATTTTTAATATCTTTTTCCAAGGCTTACAGAAAGGCTTTTCAGAACCCTCCTTTTGGCTACCTCATCCTTTGTCTTTTTTCTCTAAATAGGCAGATTCCCCCTTATCAGTCTGAAAGATTCCCAACCACCTTCCTTTATGGTTCACCTTGTTGCTCTTCCCGAGGTACCAGGCTTCCCTTCATAGGTGCTGGTTCCTAAGTCATTAGCTATTTCCAAAGTCTTTTCTTCTGAGTTGCAGGCGGCTAATGGGACATGTCTTTCTTCGTTCCTTGTGCCCATAAGCATGCTTCCTTGAGCTGTCCAACTCCTAGCTGATTGTTTCCTACATTTCCCGAGGATCCCCTCCCTAGTTCTAGCAGCTCCTCGGCATCTTGGTCCAATCTCTTTCTGGGCTTCTTGGGGGGTTCCTCTTATAGTGGCTGGGCCAATTTTTTCTTCCTTCTCTAAGGCCCAAGGCTTACCCATTCATGAATTTAGGTTTCCTTTTACCCATTTTAAATGGGCCTTGGCTCACGAATTAGGCCTTTCCTATCCTTGAGGGCTCATTAGTTTTGGATTTCAATAGTTGTAATATTTTTTACCTTAACATGATGGAAGAGGAGTTGCAGCTTCTTGAAGGTACAAGCAACAAGTTTCAAGTTTTTGAATCAACAAAAATTGCCTCTAAATTAGAGGTGTAAGTGAAATTGAAATTGTTCACTAGTTAAGCCAAGAGCATGAGGTGGGGCTTTTGAACCATAAGGCTTCGCCATCTCTTGATGTAGAGCAAACAAAGCTTGAAGCCATGTCAAATGTATGCAAAATGGGCAATTCTTTATCTCTTCCAAAGTATCTATCAAATCAGATGCTTGTTTTTCAGCAAATAAAATTGATATGAGATCATCAAATAATGTGTTGCCAAAACATGAAGCGTGGGTTCCATCATCAATTCTTGGAAGTAATATGAGATCATCAACTTTCATTATTGGTCCAATGCCAAACCTATCAAGCCTATCAGTTTTGTAGCCTATCACATCTATCAAGATTTGTATATAATTCCATTTGACTATGATTTGGAGTGTAATGGAAATGAGGCTTTCCAACACAAATCAAGGAAGGAGCATTCCCTTGATCAAATTTTTTCGGGACCAATCTGGAGTGCAACAAGATTCACTATGATTGGTGCAATCGCTTTTTGTGATTCTTGGGCTAATGATCGAAGAGTATAGGTTGAAAGAATTCTTGCTAACAATATGATCAAATGCTTGGAAGTATTTGATGTGTGCAACGGTCAAGATACTTTGGTGAATTATGTTTGTGGTCGATTTCCCCTCATGAAGGTGTCATTTCAAGCAACACCTTGTGGACAAGGTGTTTTGAAGGGGAGGGAAATGATAGGAACTCCTATATAGATAATAATTGTTGTAATGTTGTATTTAGTTAGTTAATTGGTTAGTTAGTTACAATTCCAAGATTGTTAATCACATTTAACACATATTGGAATTATTAATGCACTTAGGGAATGAAAGGACTATTAGGATAAGGCCATGTGAGCCAATATAATAGTTTTATGGTTCTATAAATACCTACTTGTAATCACATTTCCATTATTGAAGAATAAAACCAACTCATTGCTTAATGCATTAGTGTATCTTTCTCTCTTAATCTCTTTCTTTCTCTATGGAGGTTGAGTACCTTGAATTAAGTCAATTTCCCTACACTTTCCATCAATTCCATAATAATCATAATAATATTTTTAAATTAGTTTTATGTTATGCCCCGTTTGGTTTCAAAATAGGGGATACCATATAGGCATATACCAGGAACCAAACTTATGGGCAAAACCAGGTAAGATTTTTATTTTTATAAATTGAGTATGACAATTATGAACTCCCACCTTTGGGCGCAACAGAGTAGAAGTGTTTTGACTCGCAAAAATAATAGTAAAATATAATTGTTTTGAACTTCAGTTTGAAAGGAAGTCCTTTGTACTTTAATTTTGTATGAATTATTAATTGAAGGCCTGTGTTGTGCCTTACATGGTGTTAGGGCCATAATTATTATTTGTTGGTATATTCTTAGACGAAATGCATTTTACTTGTAATTTAGTAGATCTAAGATGTGCAGTGTGTTAGGAAATCAAAACAAGTGATATCATTGAATCCATGAAGATTGAACTAAAAAACAAGTGAAGAAGAGTTGAAATAGTGAACCTCAACATTAGTCATGACACAAGCTCGCCACTAGCATTTATCGAGATTAAATGATGGAACTTGACACAAGCTCGATACCTCTTGATCTATTTAGCTATGCATATCTAGAATTCTCATATTAGAATTTTTGCCCATGATGACCTCATGCGAGAGTGCATGAAGTCCTGCCAAGTGATGCTCTAATTTCGTATTTAGCCTTTTTTTACCTCTTTTTTTATTTTTATTTTTTTTTTACTGTTACCCAAAAGTTCACATTAACTTATTTTACTATTATCTCATTAATATCTCATTAATTGTCTAAGCTTACACCACACCTTTCTCTATTCTTCATGTCTTTTAGCATACTCACTATTTTAATATATATATATATATATATATATATATATATATATATATATTTTTTTAAGTAAGGATGAATAGTAATAACTAGCCCGATAAGACCCTGGAGAGAGATAGAGAGACACAAAAATATTGTGGATTGTTAAATAAAATGCATTATTTCACTATATATTACCAAAATAAAAGACCTAAGATTAACAAAACATTTGAAAGAGAGAAAAAGAGGAATCTAAGGGGTTATCACCTCCGTTATGCTGGTCTCCCACCGCCATCAAGATACCGAAACTCCTATGGGTATTTCTTTTTCTCTTTAAATTAGGGGCCTAAATATGATTTAGGTTTAGGTAATTTGGTTGGATATTTTTTGTTTTGAGTATATAAGTAGAGATAATATTTGGTGCGCAATGTAAAGCCATATTCTACCATGGTTTAATTTTAAATTATCTATAAGACACATGTATACACACTTGGCCACACCATTTCTTAATGTTGCACTATTGATGAGAGGAAGACGGTCAGAAAGTTGGACATATTTTCATTTCATGGTATTAAATATGTGAACACAACACAAATTAGTTTATTTTCATAGTCCTGTTACTCTTTTGCATTTATTTTTGGTTTCGTAATTTAAAAAATAATAATCTTACCTTAAGAAGGCTACAAATATGCAGTGAAACTACTAAACTAATTACTTTAATTTAGTTTACTTTTTCTTTATAATATATGTACAACATTATCTAAAACCGTCTTACATAAAATATCATAAAATTATCTATGTATCACACGGGCAACTTACTAGTCTTACAAATAGTATATCAATTTGAAGGTTGCTAACTATATATGGTATTTTGCTTCTAATTGGTCTGGTTTTCTCAGCTATATGAAGTAGCTTATTCTTTAGTTTGGAAGTGATGGAAGCAACTAACTTAGATTCTCTCACAAAACAAGTATGGAGCTTGTTAGAAAAACATTTGAAGTAATATTTCAAGGCTCAGCCCTTTTGTATAACCCTCGGTAGGATCACATTGAGGGGACCTGGGAAGCAAATATGAGGAACTAGGAAAAAGCATATAAAAGAGATAGCTGAGTTTTATGTCACTATAAGCACTAGCATCAGGTGTGTTAAATGCAAAATTTTTAGCATTTAACACACCAAACAATAAAAAACCACTTATTTAGAGCATTCACATCCGAAAATTGTATCCCATCCTATTTTACCATCTCAAGAAGCTACTTTATCAATTATACCATACTATTTTACAATACATCCAACGTCCCAAAACTCTTTTTTTTTTTCCCATTTTATTTAAATATTCTTTTTTATTCATTTTTTTTACTATTTCTCTTTTTCTCTTCCTTTTCCTCTCTTTCTCCCTCAACTTCAAGCACTGGCCATAACAAATAAAACCAAAATAGTTCAACACACAGTCACCTCCATAGCCACCACTCCACCACCATGCCTCCACCAACACATAGTCACTCCCACATATCCCAACACCACCCACCGGACCATCAAACCAAAACCAAAACCACATTAAAAAAAAAAAAAAAAAAACCATCAAAGCATCTGTTCAAACCAAGCCAAAACCCCACCATCAGAGCCACCATTAAACCAAGCCAAAAAAAATTCACCATTGGAGCCACCATCGGAGCTACCGACGTAGCCATACACACAGCACACATCAACCCAGAAATCCACCAATCTCCACCGAGAAACCCACCAACTCCACTGATCCAAACCCACCAATCTTCACGATCCAAACCCACGCCACCACCTGACCCATGATACACCAATCCACCTATCCAAACCCATCACCTGACCCACAACTCCAAACCCACCACCTGACCCACGACCTACACAACTCACCGACCCAAACACAACCCACCACGATCTCCGATCTTCGTCGATCCATGCTGATCCAAAATCCAAAATCCTAGCCAATCGCCATGCTATGAGCACGAACCCAACCCAGCTCTGGTGCAAGCTTTGAACAAGAGAGAGATGTGAGATGAGAGAAAGAGTGAGGACTGATGAGGGAGGAGCTCTGTGAGAGAAAGAGTAAGTGAGAAACACCATCCATAGAACTTGAGGAGAATCACATTGTAGAATTGCACTGAAGAATAAAGTAATGTTTTTTGGTTTTACAATTGAGCTACTGTGCGATTCTACATTTAGAATCACACTTTAACACAATTGCAATTTTTTTTGCAATAGTGAGCTTTTACAAGTCCGGATGTTGGCTCTTTTTGTGCCTTTATGCTAAATTTTCCCTACATTTTCCATTTACAATCCCCACTGCGGATGCATATGAAATGTGCCAAATGCCAAATAATTTGGCACAAGCTCAATTCTAAATACTAGCATGGTATTAATTGTTTTATTCCAACTTTCTCTCTCTTCATGATTGTTGATATTGATTTATATTATTTTAACTTTTTCTCTCTTACTATATCGTCAATGCTTTTGGGAACAACAAAAAAGAAATGATAAAAAAAGAATTAAAAATAATAAAGAAAGAATATTTAACGAAAATGGTAAAAAAATATAATATATGATGTAAGGTGTATTGTAAAGTGATGTATTAAAATAGAAAAAGTAATTTTTTGATGTGTTAAAATAACTTTTTTTTTTTTAAAATGCCTGATGCTAATGCTTTGCTATATAAGTGTAATAAAGTATAGTTGGATAAGAAAAAAACATACTTTTGGAGATCAGATTTTGATTTGAAATGGTAATTTTGGTAAACACAAAATCTTTCCTGCTAAAAGGTTAAATTGTTCAGTCATGTCCCTCTATCTGAGTGTATAAACCAAGAGAGTCAATACCGTACCGGAGGCTGTACCGTTTTGGCCAGCAGTACGATGTATTTCGGATACAGGTCAATACCGGTATACCGTTTCGGGTTTACCCCTATTTTTTATATTTAAAAATAAGTAAATAAATAAATAAATAAATAAATATATATATTTATATATATATATATATTTATATTTATGTATGTATGTGTGTGTGTGTATATATATATTATAATAAATATAAAATTTTACCATAAAACATTTCCTCAATTCAGAACTAATTATTCATGGTTTTAGACTTTAGTATCAATTAAAAGAAAAAAAAAAAAAAAAAAAAACACAATATAAAAAATAGAAAACTTAAAAGTTACCATTGCATACTAAGAAAACAAATAATACTAATAAGTTAATGCAAATAAGTTACCATTCTGCCCTAACAAAAATTCAAAAATTACAACACTTAAAAAAAAAAAAAAAAAAAAACCTTTTTTTCTGTACCAGCCGGTACGCCCGATACCAACCGATATTGCCCGAAATTGACCGGTACGGCCGGTATTTTTTACAGTACGAAATAGGAGGGTTGAACGTACCGGATTGCTGGCCAATATGGTATATTCTGATCATACCGGCCGGTACGGTATGGAGTCGACTCCCTTGGTATAAACAAGGGATCATTCTATTTGATACAAACAAAAAAATTTATGCTTTTATCTTGTTTTCATCTTATAATATGTAAGTTTGTATAATACATTAGACTCCAATCCAATTCATGATGGGTCTAGTTGATGGGGCTACCTCTTTCTGGCTTTCAGCCTTGGAATTCCACCCAGGTCCCTTTCGAATTGAATCAAAGATGTCTTGTTAGTAGATTCCTTTAAACGTCAATATCTTGCATGGTGATGGAAAAGAAAATAACTTGACATGATCATCTAATGTTCCTGTAAATTAATGGCATTTTTACTGATGCAGAACCAAGGGTTTTTTGCGTGCGTGTGTGTGTAAGCAACACGCTACATCAGCACCTAAATGTAATGAGGGAAGGTCTCGCACTTGATGGTGTCCTCAGAGTTTGGAACTAAAATTTTCATTATTGATGCATTTCTGTAGTTAGAAGGAATTAGGTACTGATAAGAGAAAATTTGGTATATTTGTTTAGCTCATATGTGCACCAGAGTGTTTCAGCATCCTGGGGAATTGAATTTGGTCATTGTGTCCAACATAACATTTGAACCATAAGTTCATTCTTTAACAGATTCTGTAAAATATTAAATGTTAAAGAACCAAAGTGCATTGCATGTGCAACTAAATTAGCCTACAGTAAAAGCAGTACAACTTGTTCACAAACTTTGTTCATTTACAAGAAAAGAAAAAAAGAAGATTTTGTGTGAGCAATTTCTTTACAGATATTGGAAGTACCTCATATACCTCAAAAGAGTATTATGCGAACCAAAATGCCGATTTAGATATAAGAGGTAATCTGGAACTTTAACAAATGACCTGGTTCTGAAAAATGAGCATGTTGTTACAAATAATGTCAAGAGGACCTTGATTTCATTGGTTACTGCTCTCTTGAAATTGTGGAGAGTCAAACTGAACAACAAAGTATTTTTCTTCTTTTATCTTGAGTTTCATTGTTTAGATGCATCGCACTTGACTTTGTGGGGTTTGCTTTTGCCAGTCTTTTTGCTGCAAAAGGTAGAACTGAATGAATTGGTCCAGTTCTTGCTGATTCAAATTCTCAAGAATAACTGTTAATGAAAAGTATAGGACTTCCAAGCTAATGATATTATCATATCTGGTAGGATGAAGGAAACTACTCATTCCAAATGCTTGTATTTCCTAGAATCTTAACCATGTAATACTAATGTTCTGCAATGGTGCGTGCTTCGATGTATGCAAACATATCTGCTGATATTTTGCAACTTTTCTAGATATTGAAGTGAATGCCAGAATGGACAATTGTAAGGATGCTACCCTAACTGTGCTCATCAACCAACGGCTTGCATAATGGAGCCAAAGCCTTCTACTGATGTTATGAATCTAAAATTTACCTATTTCATAGAAGAGATCGTTGATGTTCTGTGAAGTTTTCGCAGATGTTTCAATGAAAAGCATCCCATTTTCTTGAGCAAATTGGTCCCCCTCCTGTAAATTTACAAGAACAAAATGAGGTATATACATCTGGATACACGAATCATAAATATATGTGGTACATCAAACCATCCTGAATGACAATCCTAATCAACAAGCAAGGGTACATGGATCAGACAGAGTATAACCAAGGATAGACATGTTAAAGTGCTGATGCAAATTTATTAAAAAAATGAAAAGATGGAGAAGTGTTGAGACCTAATATTTTATTGATCATGATAGTGTGTTGAAGCCAACCACACAACTATGTGTTGGATGAACGACATATCAACTTTAGTGACTGAAAAGAATTCTATCATCATAATCCTGAAGGAAAAGAAGGGATGGGATCTTATAAGTACCTCAGTCTCAACCTCTCTCTTTGCTTCCAAGTCAGATTTGTTTCCAACCAATGCCATCACCAGATTTTGATTTCCTGAAAATAGTGATATGGAAAATAACATAATGTGCCATGTATCAACAATAGCTAAACAATCGTCCTAATAAATTAGTTCATTCCTTTTAAGTATAATACAAGGTCTACACATGTATCTATACAGGGAAAAAGCTAAATGATGATTTAGACAAATAGTTGCAGTCACAAGTCACATTTGAATTTGTGACTGCTGGGGTTCAAAAAGAGAGAGTGAAGATTCCTGACACAAAAGAAAGATGTAGATTATACCATCTTAAACTAAAAGAGACTGTCAAATAGGCCAACCAATTTGGATGGCAAGAGAAACTACCCACTAAGTCTAAAAAAAGCAACTGCAAAATTTGTCACTCTTCTACATGGCTTATACAAGTGACAATGACATGTAATCATCAGCCCTCTAAAATCAAGTGACAAAGCTGAATGTGTCATATATCCAATAAAAAATCTGCAATATAAACAGAACCTGAAGATTTCACAAATGGCATAGTGGTATAACAAGTAATGAATGCTTTTTGCATAAGAAAAATATGCAATTCATCATACTCTAAATACTTGAATTGTGAAGGATCAAGAGCACCTATTTTGGTTAACTCACCTTGTCTTTGCAGTTCTTGAACCCATTTTTTAGCTCGAGTAAATGTATCCTGAAGCCAAAACACCATATAAAAGGGTTAAGACTTTACAAATAAGGCATAACAGAATCTGGTATAACCAGTACTAAAATAAATGAAAAACATATAAGATTTGGGCTTCCTTTGAATTAGAATTAGTTGAATCCACAGCCATAAAATAGATTGGCAAGCATAGGCAGTCTATAATAAACTCAGGATCAAGAGATAACTTCACAATCATATATTAGTCCCTTACACTTGACTGATAGTACCTTGAAAATCATGATTTTTTACTGAAGTCAATTCATTGTACCATATTTCACTGAGAGGAGAGATGATTGAGTATGATAAATACAAAATACATCTCATAGCCATGGCCATCAGTACAGACACAGAGTATCTGTGAAAGAAAAGGTGGGGATAATTTTTTTGAAATGATATATGTGGAGGGAGGGAAATGCATGACATAGTTGTTCTAAGATGTGGCTTTGCAAGGAATATATAGTATAGGACTGGACCAGTATAGAATCTGTGGTATATGGCTACTAATTATATTTCTCATCCTTTTCTAATCCTGTGTATGCATAATAGATAAGTATTATAAGTATAACAGCTTGCTGTTCTCTTCTGTATGAATAACATAGGGAGGACGAATAGTCCAACTAAGAATTACAAAATCATGTCAATTTTCAGTGAAGCAATTAATTATATTGCAATAAAAGTTGCAAGTAAGTACTATATTCATGAATTCAATCACCGGTATTTTTAACACTTTAGTTGATTACTTGCCACTTAATTCATCATGGTAATCCTGAAACTTCTGAATCCATCCATAGCTCTAAATAATGAAATTCAACCATGATAATTTTAACAAATAAGTACCATGCTTGATATGTCATACACAACTACAGCTGCCGCTGCACCCCGATAATACATAGGAGCCAAGCTATGATATCTCTCTTGTCCTGCTGTATCCCATATATCAAACTTCACCGTGGCTTCAGCCAAGGATAGTATCTGAGTGAAAAATGCTGCTCCAATGGTCGGTTCCTGCATTTACTAATGTCATTGTCAAGGGTCCTCAGCAGTGAATTGCATCGATGAAGGACCAAAAATATAAAACTTTTGTGTAAACAGGAGATAAAAATGGACCTGATTATCAAAAAACTGGCCTTTGACAAATCTTAAGACTAAACTGGTCTTCCCAGTTCCCATGTCTCCTAGAAGCACCTGTAGAATTTTTTTTTTTTTTCGGTTGTTAGGATGATACACACTTATTAGATAAATTATCAGGTAAAGTTTCAAGCTAAATTACAAATTCAAAATGAAGAGTAACTTAATGTTATTTATTCTAGAAAATCAGGTCAAGAATCACAACGTTCACCAGAAGTTCTTCTCCATCTAGGTCTAAACATTGAAGCAATAATTTTTTAAGAACGACAGGATACAGAGCAAAGAACAACAAAAAATCGGAAGATTCTTCTGTTATGCAGCTAATTCAAATCGGTTTTTACAGCATATATTAAGTTTGTTTACATAAATGTATATAGTATTAATACGTGCTTCAGTGTGACCAAGCACTCTTATAAATTCAGCAGAACTCACATGGTTGCGGGTAATCAAGTATTTCAACTTGTGGAAATTATCAATATAGTGATATACTCTTTTATGGGCTAGGCTCCCAACTTTTGACAAAGATGTCTAGAGAAAGAACAGAAACAAGAGAAGTACATTGTAAAGCAAGAGTGCAACCCAGAATTGAGTAACTAAGACAACAAACTATAACTTATAAAATCCCCAGGAGGTATGTGTTGTTCAGATGATTTGTCATATCAGAAATGAGGTCTTTCCCAGAAGGGGAAGTTAGCTTCTGAGTGGATATCAGCGTTTAAGGTGAGAAAAGCAGGGTGGGATTTAAAGACAGCAGAAAAGCAAAGAAAAACTAGGATACCAAACATTCTGCAGTTGTGGAAACTGGAATGTTCTCTGGCTTGTAGTATTTTTTCTTGCAAATCATCATAAATGGGGCGTTTTCAAGAATGGCAAACATCATCAATCCAAACTGATGAATATACTGAAATCCAAATATTTTGATACAATACCATTGAATCCAATTTCTTAAGCAACCTAACTCCAATAAAAGTTACATATTTAGCTACTCTGTGCCATGCAATTAATTTGAAACCTAACCATTTACATTATCTATTGGCACCTTTTTTACTTTCTTGAGAATCTGTACCCACAAATTATCTTTCAAAATCATTATTTTTTCCCCATTCAATATACCAAATTGACTTTTTTTTTTTTAATATATAAAAAAAAGCTAAATAAATAAAACTAAAAACACATCATACCTGCACATATGGACTATTCAAGTATAAACATAAACATCAAAAACAGTGATTTCAGGTCAGGATGTATAAGGGAACAAAAGAAAGAAAACAAAAAATTAAAGAATGGCCCAAGAACAAAAGGGTAAGACATACCCACCAGCTTGGCTTGTATAATCTTGTTGCCAGGTTTGGCCATTTCGATTACTTTGATGGAAAACTGTAAAGCTCTAGAAAAAGAGAGCCTTAAGAATCTTAAGACTTAAGTTTAGAGAGAGAGAGGAAAAAAAAAAAAAAAAGAACGAGAGAAGATGTTGTTGGTTGGGAAAAAAAAAAAAAAAAAATTATATGAAGTTATGATAGAAGAAACTCAATCAAGTTGAAGAAAAGGGTTAGCATAAGAATGGTAGTTTTGTTGACTGGTAGGTTTGCGGTTGCACAAGGCTCACTAGAGGCAGTTGCTTCTTTAATTTGTTCTACTTTCATAAATTGATAATAATAGTTTTTCTACCTTTTGAAAAGCATTCTCTACTCCCTATAGCCCAACAACAGTGTGGTTCATGTTCCATGGCCCATGCCCCATGGTGTATGCTCCCATTGGATATTATGGGACCTACCAACTCTATATATGTAGTTATGTACCACTCGTGAAGGAGACAAGAATTACAAACTCCTAGGACTGGCGGTTTACTTTTACCCCAAAAATTATAAGAAGAAAGGAAAAAAAAAAAAAAAAAGAGGAAGAAGAAATATTGGTGGTTTTGTTTACTAGCACAGGATGGATCCAAGGGGGATGTGGCAAAATGGCGGGTTGAGTCGGGTCAAATGGGTTGCGGGTAAAAAATAGGTCATTTTAAGTGGGTTAGAAACGAGTTGCGGGTCGGGTCGGGTTGACCCGTATTTTTCACATGATTTTTTTTTTAATAAAGAAAACAACATGTATTTACCATTTGGAAAATCATGTAACAAATTACTTGATATAAAATGCATTACTTTGAATTCATCACTTATATCAAGAATGAACTAAGTTAAACTTATTAATACTTATTCAATAATTTTAAAATTATACAAATTCTAGCATTGCTATCTAAAACAAAATAACACAAAGATAAGTAAAACAAATACACAAGTTTTATTTCTACACAATATCAACATCCCAAAATATAAATTTAAAACAAAATTACAAATGACTTATTGGATAACTTATTTGATAAAGAATAAAAACATATAAGAAATTTACAATCTTGAAAATTAATTTTATAATCTATTATCAATTATGATTGACGCTCTATTTTAATTTGAGATATACATTAAAATTTGATTGTTTACTTATCTATATATGGTCTCTTTTATGAATATCATATTATTGTTAAGCAACACACACTTTAGGAAATATCATAATTTATTTTGAAAAGCCGTTAATTTTGGATATAAATTGTTAAAAAATAGGTCTAAGCATTCATAATTTATGCTAATTTGATGTTTTGGCTTCACTACTTTCACATTTGTGAATGTTTCTCAGACATGTCTACAATTTTAAATCTATATTTTTAACTTTACTGTAACCAGATTATCTTGACATGTACTTTGCTATTTGATATCTAAAAATCTTTACTCATTACAGAATGCTCAACCATTCATCTTTCAATTAATATGCATGCAGTTATGTAAATGTCTCAATTGTTTCCTTAAAACTCACAACAAACAATTAAACCAATATTGTCTTAATTTTATTTTATTTTTTACGAAAAAAAAAAGCTTTAAAAAATGGTTCGGGTTTGGGTCGAGTCACGGGGGTTGAGTCGAGTTGACCCGCAAAAAACATGGGTCGGGTCACGGGTCAAATCGTTTTTGCTTCAGGTCAAAAAAATCAGGTTCGGGTTAGGTATTTTTCGGGTCGGGTCGGGTTTGGTCAAAATTTTCTGACCCGTTTTGCCATGTCTACAAGGGGACTAGATCAAATAGTGGGAATTGCTTTGTAGCTTAGTGATTTCTAAAAAAAAAAAAACTTTGTCGTACCCGAAGGTTACAATTTCTTAAAAAAAAAAAATAATATTACTACATATTTTGAAAATCTAATTGGTATACTGCATGTTCTTTACACTCTTAACACATATATCAAATTTTGTGCTAATTAGATGTTATTTACTATATGATCCATAAACTTTTTTTTATGCATAATTTTAGACTACAAAAAATTACAATTTAAACAATTAATTGATGATGTAACTATTGATTTTTATTTTTGATTGTTTGAAAATTTTGTAAACATGGAAAATATAATAAAATAATTTAATCTAACGGTAGATTTGTCAAACTTTACATTCAATAAAAAGATATTTAGTAAAGTTGTAGTTTTAGGCTACAACCAAATTTGTAGTAAAACTTTGTCAAAAAAAAATTGTTAATGGATTTATTTATTCCCCAGATTGGATTGGTGGTTTATTGTCACTATGAGATTGCTATGATTTTATGTGTTTTGTAAATAAATAAAGTAGTTGATAGGACATAAGTCAGTACAATATATAGAAAAGTTTAACATAATATGATTTTTTTTTAAAATTTTTTTATCTAAATATGAAATTTGAATAATTGTAGTAATTATTATATAATAGATATTTTTATTCTTATAATTATATTTGTATATGGAACTATATATCTAGCATTAGGAATTTATTATAATTACTTTTATTTATGAAAATATATATTTTATTATTTAAGAAAACATAATAAGCTAAAATTCAAAAAGAAAGTTTATATACTCGTATAAAATATAAATTTAAATCGATAACGTGTAAAATCTAATGTGTACGGTTCTTGACAAATTCCCCCCCCCCCCCCCCCCCAACACACACACATATATATATATATATATATATATATATATATATATATATATATATATATATATATATATATATCAGTAGAGCGGTATGGTTCTTGACAAATCCCATTATATTATATATCCTAATTCTAATTATAATAGAATCCCTGTTTAAAAACGAAAAAGAAAAAAGCATAGACCGAAGTGGAATAGAGTGGATTTTTGTTTTAAATAGACTTGTGCCACATAGAAAGTTTGCATTTTTTTAGATATATTAAGTACCACAAACACCAACAAATACATTTTGATAAGAATCAATGAACTTGTGGCAAGGGTGTGATTAAGATCAAATGGTATGTTGGAAAAGCTAATCTAAAATTTCTCTATTGCAAATCCTTCAGATATAAAAATAAAAAAATAAAAATCAATTATGTCTAGTCTATAAAGTTACAATGTTCTTCAAAAAAATTAATTATAATTTTTGTATATTTTCCTTTTAGATAGGGTTAATTACAATGAAATAACACTAGCTATAGGGATGGCAAAAAGTATCCGACCCACAGGTACCTTGCCTGACCCGACCCTAATGGGGCGGGTTTTACCCGACCCATGAGATAATAGGGGCAGGTTTGGGTTCTAATAATTCAACCTGTAGCGGGTTCGGGTCGAGTTCGGGTATTATGCACACTTGACCTGCATACATGCAAGTTTACTTAAATACCCTTAATATATATATATATATATATCTCACACTTCCAAACTCTAATACCCTATCTCATTCTCTCAATCTTAGTTATTTGAGCCGCCACCCTTTCTCAATCTCAGTCACTCTCACCAACCCACATAGCCACACTCCTGGCCTCACTGCCTCATCGCCGCCCCCCTCAATTGCTCTCACTCTCCCTCCTCCCTGCGTCTTCACCTCGCCGTCGACGCCAAATCCCCCTCTATCATTGACTCACCGTAACTCACTCTCAATGATTTGGATTCGTTCTCCACCATTTTTTTTTGGGTCGTTGCCATTCCTGTTTCTTAATGATATGTTTGTCTTTTTTTTTTTTTTTGGTTGTGATTTCTGTGTTTGTGTTAGGATTTTGAAAGGGAGAATCATAAATCTGAAATTTTTGTGTTTATGTTTGTGTTAGGATTTTTGTGTTTGTGTTTGTGATTTTGAAAGGGAAAATCATAAATCATAAATTTGAAATTTTTGTGTTTTTGATTTCTATGTTTGTGTTTGTGATTTTGGGCCGGGCATGACAGGATAGGGCTCACGGGCCTGACGGGGTGGGTTTGGGGGTTAAAAAAAACCCGTTTATTAAACGGGGCGGGTTCAGGTAATAGAGGCGGGTCCGCGGGGCAGGTTCGGGCATAAAGAAACCCACCTCAAACCTGACCTATTGACATTCCTAGCTAGCTAGCTGCGTGACTGCGCCACACATGCTAAGCACGTGTTCGAAAACTCCTTTTATTCTTCTAAAATAATAAGTAAATATGAAAGTTCTAAATCTAAAATTTTTTAGTATGCCATGACCAATGTGCTCCATAGTCCTCTTTATAATTAAACAATGTAAGAGTGTGGTATTTGTGAACACAACGAATTGCGGAGTCTACAGTATCCCTTATAAACTAGTTTGGCTTACTTCCAGTACTTTTTTAAATGGACATGTCCTTTTATTTTAAATATACAATGACAAGTGGTAGTGAGTTTTAATCTCCACTTTTTATTTAGTTAGTGGATGATGTAATAGTTTCTCATTAAAACAAAAGGAGATTCTAGTTAAAAAAGTACTGAAGATAAGCCAAACCCCTCTTAAATTACCATCAAAATTTTTTTATTCCCAATGTCCACTTTATTTAGGTTTGAAGTATTAAGATGTGAAGTTTGGGGTTTTAAGATTTATATATTTATAATATATATATATATATATATATATATATATATTTTTTTTTTTTTAAATAACTAAATGCATGTGCCAAGAGGCTAAATATTTAAGAAGAAATGAAACGAGAAACACTAAGTTTTGATTCATCTCTCTAACACATATGTTTACATATTAGATATCTCAACAATTGAGTCAAAGATACAAAATATTCCCTTTGAAAAGATTGACAAGCCAATATAAGTTGGAAGACAAGTTAAATTTCCCTAGGAAAATGTATGATAGAAAACTAAAAAGGGTTAAGAGTTTTTATTTTTTATTTTATTTTATTGGGCCAATCGGTTAGAGTTAAAAATAAATATAGGGTTATATTTTTAAATTTAGTAATGGTTTTTATTATAGAAGTGTTATTTTTGTAGAGTTGACAAAAATATTTTGGTTAGTTTTAAAATTAGTAAATCACTCTTTCAACCTATATTTTTTTTTTTTTTTTTTTCATACGACTTATCTTTATTGACAGATGACATAGAAGTCTCATGTCATATTGATGATAGTCAAAGACTTATCTTTCTCTCCAATGTCTTGTTTAGCAAAAACATTTAACAAAAAACTAGATCATTTTAAAGAGTTCATTAATATATATGGCCGCGAAAAAATCCTATCATTTTTTCTTTTTCTTTTTTAATAATTTGATAGTTAAAACAAGGAAAGGTTATTGAACTAATTGAGCTATAACCTACAAGTGTGTAATATGAAAGTTTGTAAATATATTATTTTTTTTAGAAAGTATAAATATATTAGTTAATATATAGAGATAATGAAAAACTATAAATGTATCAGGATTACAACAGCAAATATGAAGAACTGTCGTCTGCGTATAATATATAGAAAAGGATTTAACACAGGATTACAACAGAAAAAAGAAAACCATAGGTAATAATTATCATACCTCATTTATTGGTTCAATATTTTGATACAAAGGCCCCAAAACTGATAATGCCTTTGCATATTCGTGAAGATGGAACCAGATAACCACCTAGATAAGACCAATAAGAATTAAACACAAAAAAAAGAAGAAGAAAAAGCATGATACCCATATGAAATTTACAAATCTATCAACTCTATTAAACCCAAAGCCAACACCAATGTCAAAATTTGACACGCACACACAGTCGGGCAGCATACCCATCCTCAATGGACAAAATTTCACATGGGTTTCGATCGGGATGAATAAACTTTGGGGGAAAATCGAAGCGTACCTGAAATGGGTTTTGATTGGAGCCGTTGGAAAGCCCTTTTTCCTTGCATCGGTGAAGTCGACGAATGAACTCTCCTCCTTACTGAAAATGGCGCGAAGAGAAAAACGATTCCTACAAGTAGAGAGAGGATCGATGAGAGAGAAAGAGAGAGAGGATCTATGAGAGAGAAAGAGAGAGAGAGAGAGCTTACTGATTGATGAGGGAGGCTAAGAGGCGTGAGGTTTGTGGGTATTGGGTTTTGTTTAGGCGCGAGGTTGAGAGCACGGCGGCGAGATTAGGGATCAGGAGCTAGGTTGAGAGTGAGCTGAGAGTGAGCTACGTTGAAATGGGTTCAATTGTGTTTTTCAATTTAGGGTTTTTTCCAATATATAGCAAACCTAGAGCTACGTTTTATAAAACGCAGCTTAAACATGTCTGGAGTTGCGTTTAACCAAACGCAGTTCTAAAAATGTTTAAGTTGTGTTTAATCAAATGCAGCTCCATAAGTGTTTAAGCTGCGTTTGATAAGTGTTTAAGTTGCGTTTATTAAACGCAGCTCCAGACACAACTCTGGGATATATTGAAAAAAAAAAAAAAAAAAAATCCCCAGATGGGTTTATAGCCGCGTTTTTAAAAACGCGACTTCAATCCTACCCAGTTAAACACAGCCTCAACATCACAAAACGTGGCTTCAGAGCTGGTCTATAGCCGCATTTACTAAACATAGCTATACATCCAGTGGCAGAGCCGCGTTTTGCATTTTTGTAAAACGCAGCTCAAACAGTACCCTGAAGCTGCGTTTTTTAAAAACGCAGCTCCAAAATGCAGCTCCAAAGCGCGTTTTTTGTAGTGTAGTTATAATAAAGAATAATGTGAAAGATTAATTATTTTATTGTCATGTGCCACATTAATTTCTTGATATATTTAATCTAATTCAAATATCCAAGACTTTGTAGCTCAACTGACATTGCATAAGGTTAATTCAAATTAAATTAGTATTCTATATAAACGAATCCAATTCAAATAAATTGGTTTTCTAGTTTACTTCAATTGGATAGCTGGTCGAATCAGCACAGAAGCTAAATAATGGTGCCTTTGTACTGGGGATGGTTATGAGGGATTCATGAGGACAAGTTATATCTGGTCGAAGCTCTAGGTTGGTTTGGTGGATGGTCATTTATGTGCTGTTCTTCTAGGTGGCATTGATGTATTAAAGTTTAGCCAATAGTCTCTCATTTTGTCTTGAAAAGTGATGGTAACATTAGCTCGAGCGAGTTATGCGCAGAGGTGTTTCTCCCAATTGAGTCTCTTTTGGACGTCTTCTGGAATGGATGCTAATAGAGTGGCTCCACAAGCTGCTTCATGTGCTAGGTCTACTAATGAGTTTATTGTACCTCTTTTTTCTTTTTCTTTTTTTGGATAGAGAATTTATTGTACCTCCTGAGCCTTGAGGGCATGTTATTTTTCTCTGCTGCTTTGGCAGCTGATGTAATGTCATGCAATTAGCGGTTTAAATATAATATTTCTAACTTTATATGTATATATATATATATATATATATATATATATATTGGCAAATTATATATAATGAAAATATTTATTATATAAAATTTAGTAATTAGTGAATTTGAACAACATAATTATTTTATAATATATTGAAACATGAATAGCAGAACTACATAACAAATGCAAGGTCAAGTGGTAACGATCCAAACCAAATATGACAAAAAGTACTTCCTTATATGCTTGAATTGAACCCCTTGGAAACTGATCGAGTTTTTCCTTTATGTCTTTTTTCTTTTATGTCTTTGATGAATTGTTCATAAATAACCGATAACACCTAAGTTTGTAAAAATTATGTAAGAAAATGCAACTTTTTTTTTTTTTTTTTTTCTTTTGGACTTTTCTGGATTTAAATGTCAGCCCTTCAACAGTATTGTACCCTCAATCCAAATCTAGGCCTAACCAAAAAGTGGCTCCAATCCTATTACTATTAATTTTATGCTACTGTAGTGTTGTACCCTAGACTGCCCTACCGTAGCGGTCTTAATTTTATGGTACTGTAGTGTTGTATATTTGTGTTTCTGGTAACTGGTTTTATGTTTGTGGATTACGTACAGAGAGGCGAAGCAAAGGCGTTGACAATGCAAGCAAAGTGGAAGTGTACTTAATATCTTCCTTGATCTTGACTTTTCCATGATCAACCTCATGCTCATCTTTGCCCTTTGTGATCTCTATTGTAATAATATCAATATCTTCCTTGGTCTTGACTTTTCCATGATCAACTTCATGCTCATCTTGCTCCTTTGTGGTGAATCATAAGGTTGAGTTTCTCTCTTTTAAGGCCATACCTTAACACATTGGACCAATATACAAATCAACCTACTATGGCACTACTGTGGGGATAAGCTTTTGTCTAATTTAGAATCTCTAAGCCGTTAATAAATTGCTACTCTACCAGGATATTTAGCCAAAATAGCAACTTCTGGCTTGTTCATAGCTTCTCACATGATGCATAATTGTTCGTGCTTTGCATCTATTGAATTCACTTTCTAACATAATTGGTTCAAAGTCTTCCTTGTTCCTTTGTAATCTTGAGAATAGCCTTGAAGTCTTGAGAAAAAGTTTTGAACTGAGACTCTAATTCTAGCCACCATTATCTTTGATAAGAAGTTTTGTTGAGTGGTTGGCGCGGAAGAAGATTTTAGCCACAAAAAAAAAAATAAAAAAATAAAAAAATAAAAAAAAATAAAAAAATTGTGGTAGGATTTTAACTCTGATACCAAATTGATGTAGAAAAATTGAAGAACTTGCCTATGTGTGTTGTGGTGGTTTAAGGTTTGGGAAGATTTGTGGATTTTGGGTTTGGAAACCTTTTTAGAATACTGATGAGGGTTCAAGAGAGAAAAAATTGTACTTATGGTTGAAAAGAGAAGAAAAAAGTAGAAATATAATTTTTTTTTCTTCTCTTTTCAAAAAATATATATATATTTACAAAATATATTGTAAAAAATTCTATTTCTACTTTTTTTCTTCTCTTTTTAAACCTCATCATTATTCTAAAAAGGGTTCTAAACCTAAAATCCATAAATCTTCCTAAACCTTAACCCACCACAACACACACAGACAAGTTCTTCAACTTTTTCCACATCAATTTTTGATTTCAAAGCAAAAACACTTCTAAAATCCTACCACAATTTTTTTTTTTTTTTGGATAGAATCTTAATCTGCCCACTGCTCAACAAAATTTCTCTTCAAAGATAATGTTGACTAACGCAAAATTAGAGTCACAATTCAAGGCTTTTTTCTCAAGATTACAAATGAACAAAGCAGACTTTGAACAAATTATGTGAGAAGATGAATTCAATACAAGAAAAACTTAAATAATTATGCACTGTGCGAGAAGCTATGAACAAACTAAGAAGTTACTATTTTGGCCAAATATATCCTGATAGAATAGCAATTTATCAACAACTAAAAGATTCTAAATTAGACAAAAGTTTATCGTCACCCTTGTTGGCAAGCTAGCGTTGTACCAATGATCCCTTCAAAATCTGATTGATTTAGTGGTGCAAATTTTTTGCCATAGTAGGTTGATTTGCATATTGGTCCAATGTGTTAAGGTATGGCCTTAAAGAGAGAAACTCAACCTTATGATTCACCACAAGTCCAACTTCAAGAACAACCAAAAGAATGCATTACAAGGACAATGGAGATCACAAAGTAGCAAGATGAGCATGAGGTTGATCATGGAAAAGTCAAGACCAAGGAAGATATTGATGTTATTGCAATGGAGATCACAAAGGGGAAAGTTGAGCATGAGGTTGATCATGGACAAGTTAATAAGACCAAAGAAGATATTAATGTTATTGCTATGGTTCAATTCAAAAGGGATTTTAAGTTGAAAAGCCTTCCAATCACATATTTTATTATTCCAAATGAATTTACTGATATGGTGAAAAAAAGATTTTGTTGCATCTGAAGGTGATTGAAGAGTTGGTACAAGTTTGAAGTTAATTTGAAGCTTGAAGGTTCATATAGTCTTAACACTTTAAAACTTGAGGTTGAGTTTCTTCTAATCGGAGGAGAGTGATGCAACCATGGAAGGTTAATATGTTATTACTTTGTAAATTCACCTCTTTGAGAATTATTTTATGGGGTCTACATGTAAAGTCCAATTGAAGTGAAAATCATATGGTTTTAATGCCCAAAGTACGAGTCATTTAGGGTTACTTCAATTTTTCTTATTTAGGTTTTTATTTTATTAGTTATGGTATCTAGGGGTAAATCTATAATTTTTGCAACTTCTACAGATGAAGGGAATTTTGATAATTTGGCTGTATCTAAAATCTTCTAGGTAATAGTTAGGCTTTATTTTCTTTGTATCCTAGTTAGTATATACAAGAAAGAGTCTTTATACAAATCATGCTCAATGTATTTAAAGAAGATGGAGGATTGTTAATAAAATTGAGTGTTTTTTCTCCTCACTTTTTCTTCTTTCTTTCTTCTTTTGCTTTTTTTTCTCTGGTATTGTTCACAGCTACTATTCAAAGATTTCGGAAACATTCTATTTTCATTTCTTTTTCTTCCCTTTTCCGTCATAAATTAAATATTTTCTGTTTTGAATCCTAACCCTACTTCTCAAGAGATTCTAAATTGAAAACCCACAAATGTTCCTATACCTTAACCCACCACAACACACATATGGACAAGTTCTTCAATTTGTCCTACGTGACTGTTGCTAGAGTAGGCATGTAACAGAGAGATATTAGAAATTTGGGTTTCCCATAAGTTACTCTTCCCATATGTGAATAAGAGTTAATTTGAGGTGAAATTATACTATTGGTTCCTAAATCTTGGGTCAAGTTTGTCTCTGAAAAGATTCTTTTTTAGTACACAAAATTGTAAACTCTACCAAGTAGAGTGCCTTGTGCTGTTGAATTTCACAACTTAAGCAAGAATTATGCTAGTAAGCTATGGACGGACTAACTTGGTACATTTAAAATTTATTAAGGACTAAAAAAAGGAATTTTTTCAAGAATTAAAATAGAACTTGACCCAAATTTTAGGAATTAAATATTAACTTTTTTCCTTAATTTTATTTCCTCTTGGCTGACGTGGAAACATTGCCCGGGTTATTGATAAAAGAATCTCTTTTTTAGAGTTTGACTAGCAGAGTTGCCTTTTTTTTTTTTGTTGTGAGAGTGCTTAAAGGGATTCTCTTGTGCGTGTAGATCCTTATGCATCCAAAGAGAGTTTGAAAAGATTCAAGAGAAGCCAAGGGACTTTCAAGGAACTTTTTAAAGAGTAATGAGATGAAATGAATTAGTATTTAAAGGGTCTTGATCTGTAGTTTGTAATGCTCAGGAGGAGGGACTATTTGGTTTGAGAAAGCCAGGTGATTGAAATACAGCTTTCTAAGGCATATATATATATATATATATATATATATATATGGATTTTTCAATAATACCACCATCACCAATAGTTATATGCACTGGTACGGTGCAGAAGGGTCATTCACTGGGGCTCTCAGTCAATCTGTTATCTTGTACTTCACATTCGATATACGCTCTGAACTTTCATAGGCATGAACATGACCAGCAAATACTATATCAACTTTGTATTGAACAAGCCAAGATTCAAACATCATTCTCATGCTTTTCCCTCCCATGTAATGATAGTTGTTACTATTGTTCCATTGCGAGTGCAGAAGAGCAATAAGCCATGGTGAGTGCGGAAGAACAATAAGCCATGGGGTATCAGCTCTCTATTAACCTTTGGAAGCTCTTGTTCAAGCCAAAGGTTTGTTCCTTAGTGATTGGCAAAAATGCATTTTGTCTTCCGTAGAGATTGGCATTCTATTAACCTTTGGAAGCTCTAGTTCAAGCCAAAGGTTTGTTACTTTGCCACCCAAAGAGATTTTGAGAATATAAGGATCAAACCTTTAAGGAATATTGTATAAGCGAATTCTTTAACACTACTATGTCAATCAGTTAATATTTACTAGTATTTGTTTGTAGAGAAGCTAGCCTTCAATATCTTATAAATCTTATTCCTAAAAAATTTCTTTTTAATTTTTTATTGGTTCCTTCTTTTTAGGATATATAAGGGTAAATTATCAAGAGCTGTCTATCAATGAAGAAGATCAGGACGAGTTCTAGAGACTAAACACGTAGAAGGCAATGATGAACTCTTCACTTTAAACTTTCTAAAAAAAATAATAATAAGAGCTGGGGGGAAAAATAATAATAATAAAGCAACAAAGTGATGATTGTAATTTGCCACTGTAGAGATTCTAAAAAAAAAAATTGCCACTATAAAAAATTCAACTGTTGTAATGGAGGGGCAAAGTGCTTATTACAAAAAGTTAAAAAGGAAACATTGCTAATTTGCTATATATGTTCCAAACTAAAAGGGGAGCTTTACAATTGCATTATACTTAAGTGGAGGAAAAAGTAATTTGCCATTAAAAGAAAAAAATGATTATACATTTTAAATTTTTTTCTTAAATACTACGGGATTTGAATTTATTGTATTTGCTACATGATAATTGTTCATTTATCATTATATCAATTGTCAAGACACCAATACTTTTTCTTTTTTTTTTTTGAGAAGGGGGAATCACTACAAAAAACGCTGGTTATAGTTGCATTTCTTTTAGCCACGTTTACAAAAAACGTAGCTATAGCTGCCCTATAGCCGTGTTTCTTATAAATGCAGCTAAAACAATATACCTATAGCTGCATTTTATAAAACGCGGCTATAGGGCAACTCTGTTTATAATAAGTGAATGCATTAGTTAAGGATTTTTATTTATATTTATTTTTCATTTTAAATTTACTCTAAAGAAGTGGTAAATGATCATTGAGATTATGTTTGGATGACCTTATTTTGATTGTCTTATTTGTTTAAAAATACAACTATAGTTAAAAAACGTGAGGCTTTAAAAAACTTTACATCAGTTGTTGGTAAAATTCAATTTACATTTTAATCTAAAACAAATAGAACCTTAGCATAAAAAGTTCATGGTTAGACATCTACTATTTTCTAGTTCATGTCTCTATGGTATTTAAAGATACAAGTGAATGTAGTATTATAATAATTAAGAATTTTAGGTTTAATCACCACTATTGAATCCACAGTGGTTATTCGGCATATATTGATGAATATAAAAACAACATCATTGCAATACATTTATAGTTATGCAAGTATCATATGATTTTGAGATATATTATCACATGTAGGAGATAGCTTCTTCTTTTTTGGAAGTACTTATCTTGGTATTACAGAGGTAATAATTATTACAATTACATTCATATGTGATTTGCTAATATCTTATTCCAACAATCATCACACTAAGTTATGCTTGATTTAGTGTTATGATTTAGAAAATTGAAAGCATAGGTTACTCTTGAATTAGTGTTATATGTTCTAAGAAAATCTAAGCATACTTGGGCATGTCTGTTCTTAACAAATCACCTATGAATCTAATTTTAAGGTTTATTGGCTCCATAATACCAAATGTTGTTGTAGGTCAGATTCCGTAAATCTTGAATAGCAATGGATAAAATTTGGATGGAGAAAAGGAGGGGTGACATGGAATATATTCAAGGTGTAGTTAGATTTGTGGAATTTGCATCTTTACATGGGCGTGATGGGAAGATCTTATGTCCTTGTACCAAATGTGTGAATATGAATTTAGTATTGCCATTTGTGGCATGTGATCATATATGGAGTAAGGAGATTCTTTAAAGTTACAAACATTGGAAATTTCATGGGGAATCAGCGGCTACGCCAATGGCTGCCAAATGTGGGAGTACTCATGTGCAAGACTCCCTAAATCAATATGGTGACTTTTGTGGGATGTTGCACGATTTGAGCCCTACTCATGAAATGACACCCAAACCAATGGAATAAGGTCAAAGTGTGCAACAACTGGCTGAAGGTCCGAATGATGATGCACAAAAGTTTTACAATATGATAGATGATATGGACAAACCTTTATATGATGGTTGTACAAAATTTAGCATATTCTTAGCCATTGTTGTGTTGTAGTTGAAGACTCTTTGTGGTTGGACCAACAAGTCATTTACTATGTTGCTTCAACTTTTGAAAGATTTACTTCCTTCAGATGCTAAGTTGCCAAAGGACCATTATGAGGCTAAGAAGATAATCCGAGATTTGGGTTTGGGTTATGAGAAGATTCATGCTTGTCCTAATGATTGTGTGCTGTTTTGGAAGGAGAATGTTAACCTGAAGGTGTGTCTTGTTGTGCCGCTTCAAGGTGGAAAACGAATGAGGCATCTATTGCAGGTAATAATGCCTCATCCAATAAGGGAAAGAAGAAAGTTGCAAAGATCTTACGGTGGTTCCCCTTAAAGCCAAGATTGCAGCGACTATTTCTGTCACCTGAACTGGCTAGTTCTATGAAATGACATGTTAATGGTCGTACAGATGACGAGGTAATGCGGCATCCTACTAACTCAAATGCATAGAAAATGTTTGACACTAAGTATTTAGAATTCTCGTTTGAGCCTCATAATGTTAGACTTCGATTAGCTGCGGATGGGTTCAACCCCTTCGAAATTATGAGTACTACTCACAGCACATGGCCTGTCATGTTGGTCCCTTACAATCTCCCACCTTGGCTATGCATGAAACGGTCATCTTTGATTCTATCACTAGTTATTCCTAGTCCTACATCACCAGGGATTGCAATAGATGTGTACTTGCAGCCCTTAGTAGAAGAACTGAGGGAATTATGGGATGTTGGAGTAGAAGCGTACGATGTATCTTCAAAAAATGTATTCCAATTGCGTGCAGCATTGATGTGGACCGTAAATAATTTTCCTGCATACACAAATGTGTTAGGTTGGAGTACTAAGGGTAGGTTTGCATGTCCTTGTTGGGCCTTGGAGACCAACTCTCGATATTTAAAAAATGGCCACAAATTTTGTTACATGGGACATAGGTGATGGTTGGATATTGACCACAAATTCCGAGAAGAAGATATGTTATTTGATGAATCTAATGATATGCGATTGGCTCTTGTGCCACCAGTCACGTCAGACATAATTATGCAAACTGAAAATTTAGTTGGACGTTTTTTGGGGAAGAAATGTCAACTTGCTTACAACAAAAGAAAGAAAGATGAGGCAAACCAATGTGTTTGGAAGAAGATAAGTATATTTTTCAGCTTGCCTTATTGGGAGGGTCACAAGTTATGACACAATCTTGATGTGATACATATAGAGAAGAATGTGATGGACAATATACTTGGCATGTTACTAAACTTGAAGGATTGGACAAAAGATAATTACAAGGCACGCCTTGACTAGGCGGACATGGGAATGAGTGAACTCCATCTACAACAAAAAGGTGATGATAAGTATACTATACCGCCCGCTTGTTTTCATATGACTACATTGGAAAAAGATGGTTTCTTGCCAATTTTGCGGGACGTAAGAGTGTCTGATGGATATGCTTCCAATACCTCATGCCATGTCAATCTGAAAGAACGCAAGATTTCTGGTTTAAAGAGTCACGATAATCACATCTTGATGCAACAACTCCTTCCAATAGCTTTATGAGGATCTTTCCCATCTCACATTACTAGACCTTTGATAAAGTTAGCTTGTTTTTTCAGAAAAATTTGTTCCAAAACCCTTACGGTTTCAGATATTGCAAATGCTGAGGTAGACATTGCAGTGACGTTGTGTGAATTGGAAAAGATATTTCTTCCATCTTTCTTCACTGTGATGGTACATTTGATCATGCATTTAACTACTAAAGCCAAGATTGGTTGTCCAGTTTAGTACCATTGGATGTATCTCATTGAGAGGTAAGCCGTATATGATACACTATGAGCTTCATGTGCCCTTTCTAATAACTATTGTTAATTATTGATCTTTTCATGTGCTTTATAGGTATCTCTCATGCCTTAAGTCTTACGTATGAAATAGGGCTACTCTAGAAGGGTCAATTGTCGAAGGATACATAGTGGAGGAATGCTTGACGTTTTGTTCACGGTATATGGAAGGAGTTGAAACTATATTCAATCGACCCACCACGACGATGGAGGAGTCAACAGGGGTGGTTTCAAACGTGACACTAGACAATAAAGAGTTGACCCAAGCCCATTACTACGTTTTATTCAATTCTGAGAACATTAACCAGTTTCGTGAGTACGTACTACGGACACCAATATTATTGCACGATAATCCAATGTATGCTAGGTTTATTAACACTAATACAATTGCCATCGCAAAATGCAAAAAAGATTGATGGAGGACGAACTTCGAAAGGGCCACCATCGTATATTCGATGCTATTATTTATAAGTACCACATGGAGAAGTTTTGTGGTTGGTTTAAGTGTCATGTACGTATGACATCTTTAACTTCTTAAGCTTGTAACTTTCCCATAACTAGAGTTATATTACTAATAATAATAAGTTTGTTTGGTTATATTAGGTGATGTCAATAACTGATGCTGATAGGGAAACTACTGGAGTTAGTTATACACTTATTACACTTTCCAAAAGGCCATATACTTTAGTAAAGCGGCTGAAGTATTATGTTATAAATGGGTTAAAATTTAGGAGTTTAGATGATGAGGCAAATAGAAAAACACAAAATAGTGGAGTTAGTGTCACTACTGAAGGTGGCATTACGTGCTATAGTGTGTTAACAGATATTATCGAGTTGAATTATTTTGACAATATCAAACATGTGTTATTCAAATGTACATGGGTTGATGATCAAAATATGAGGGGATATAAGACTGATGAGTTTGGGTTTCCTATGGTGAATTTTACACACTCCATTCATGGTAGGGATGAAATGATGGATGAACCATATGTCTTGGCATCTCAAGCTACACAAGTTTTTTATGTGGAAGATAAAAGGCACAAAGATTGATATGCTGTTGTTAAAACTAAAGCCAAGGATGTGTTTGATGCCAGTATTGGCCCCCAGTGTGACGAGGATGACATATATGAGTTTTGTGAGAACGTTTCCTACAAATATAACTAGTAATGATGTTGTTAGTGACAACCTTGGTTGGGCTCGAAATGATGTAGAGGGAATGACAATTGATGTCTCCATCATTGGTGAAAGAGATCTTCATGAAATGGACAACTTAGATGATTGTGAGTTCATTGATGATGAGTCCAACGATGAAGATGCCAATGAAGACGAGTATATTAAGGATGAGTAGCGTAATAGTCTATTGGTGTTCTATGTGTAATTATGTTATAGTTATTACAGAACTTGGAAATTATAAGTAGAATTAGTAAAGGTCTATTGCATGCAAAGTTTGAAAATCTTGTATATATATGTTACAACTATTATTTCTTCATGTTGTTAAGATTTGTAATTAATTACTTACATTGTATTCTATTGATTTTTGGCTATAATTATCATTATGTTTGTGTTGTAAAGTTGTTGGATCTAGAAATGGGGAGGAGGAAATGTCCATTGCTGCTTGTTACAGTTGGCCAAGGATTGTCACATTCCCGACAAAGGGTGGAGGCAGAAGTCGAGGAAGCCCATATTTCTAAGGAGGCAAGACCGGTTGCAAATGACGATGAGACATAGCCCCTAGGTAGTTAACATGTCTTCAAATATAAAGTTTGATGTTTGTTACTAGATGCATATTTTTTTCATGGTGTGATATTTTTCATTAGTTGTGAACTTTGATAATTCAATCATAATATTGGTGGTTTTCTATATACAGAAGATTATCAAGAAACCTCAGCATCGGAAAATAGGCGTAACACACGTGGGAAAACGAAGTTAAAAGATATATGAGAACTGAATGGTGATGGAAAAAATCTGGTTGGAGTTAAATGGTGAAGGCCAACTGATTGGGGACATCGGGGAAACGTTCATTCAGTGGTTGGACACTTTTTGTGAAAATCCCTTTTTGTGCCTGCTTATGCCTGCTGCGTGGACGAGTGTCCTAAAAGCATATAAAGAGGATTGTGGGAAAGAGATTGAGATAATATGAAAATAAAATGTAAGTAACTATCATTTACAGTCACAGTCCTAATTAAATGTCATTATGAGTAGGGTCCATGCTTGTGTTTTGCTAACTCCACTTTTGCATTTCAAAAACAATGGATAATTGACCCCGTTATTGTCGCACCACCCGATCAAATGAAATGGGCAGTGCAACAACTAGGAGAATTGAGGAGAGATCGAATGACAAAGTTGAAGGACCAATGCTATAAAGATGGGATGACAAAAGAAGAGGAAAAGGCCAAGAAACCGTTGTCAGCTGACGGAGAGCAGTGGACGGTGTTGGTTGACTATTGGTTTTTGCCTAAAACATAGGTATTGTTACTTTCTTTGTCTATCTTATCTTTGCGGTAATTCACCCCTTAACAACCTTTATTCAAGAGATGTTTTGTTATTTTATTTTTTTATTTTTGTGGTAATGTGGTCGTAGACATTAAGTGACAAGAACAAGGAGAGTCGTGGTAAACAAAAGGAGATAGCAAGGTCTAGGCTCAAAAGTTTTGCACAAATTTCTAATATAATGGTAAGAAATGCATTAGAAGTGCTACTTTCTTCGTCTATCACATAAGCTGATATTATGCTTCTGAATCACACTGAATGTTGAAAACAAATTTTAACTTTGTTTCTGGTGGTAGTTATAAACTTAGATTTCATGAACGCCTTAATCAATGCAAATGATAAACAACATGACAATTATGAGAACAACTGTGTTTATTGTATGAATTTTGTTCATGATGTAGGCAAAATCTATAGGAGCGGCAGTCAAGCGTGCAGTTGTTTATGAAAAAGTATACACTACCAAAGATGGGACTCCTGTTACTGCCCAAGCGGGATAGAACATTGTAAGCAAAATTGGAATCGAATTTTTAGTGTATTTTGTGTTTGTATTGTTTATTGAAAGTAATATGTTACTTGGTTTTTGTGGAAAAACAGGCCAAGATGAGAGAATTTTTGAATGAAGAGGGCATGGCACTACAAGGAAAGCTTGTTGGTGGAATCCTATGGTCCAAGATGATGCGTATGCTCGAGTGATGGGTTCAGAGTGCTTTAGACATGTACGTGGGGTGGGTTTTGGACCAACCCCATCAGGAAGAAATGGGGCAAACCTTTCACAGTTTGCATTGACTCCACCGCCGTCAAGCAAAACAACCCAAAGGATTACGGAGTTGGAGACTTCCCTTGTAGATGTAAGGGAGCAACTAGCTCAATCAGAGGCAAGGCATGAAGAGCAACTCACACAATCACTAGCCCAATTTGAAGTGAGGCATCAAGAACAACTCACCCAATCACTAGCCTAATGAGAAGCAAGGTATCAAGAACAACTCACCCAATTAGAAGCAAGGCATCAAGAACAACTCGCCCAATCAGATGCAAGGCGTCAATAGCTAATGGCCGAAGTGTTGACGCACATGAGAGATATGCTGGCCCAACTTAGCCCACATATGTGTGATTCAAATCCTTCTTAGGTAGCAAAAAAAATGTTATTTAGCAAAACATAACTTATTGCAATGCATTGTTATGTGATATTAATACGATGCCTTTAATATATTTAAGGTGACAATGCTTGATGGGGACTCTTTGTTGTACAAAAGAGATCTTGGGAAGTTTCAAGAACTGTCATAAAAATTGGTGATCTGACTTTCATATGAAGAGTAGTAATTTTGAGATAGCAAAGTTGTGCATGTATTTGGTAGTATTTATGAAAGAATGCCTTTGTTGATCATGTCCTTGGTGGTATAGTGTTTTTTGGATTGAATTAGTTAACTTAAAGGCTAAATAGTTTAAAAATATTGTGTTCAACAAATGATGAGATTGGTGTAGACGATGCGTACTATTTAATGTTGTAGGCCATGTTCATCTCAAAACTCTTGTAGATGAAGTGTCAAAATGTGATAATTCTTACTGCAACAAATATTATGGAGCTGGTGATTGAATTATGAAGATCTGGTGGCCTATTTGTAATGATGGAGCCGTACATATCTAAGTGTTTGATAATACAGCTTTCAGATGTATGTGTTTAAACTCTATACCTTTATATTTCTATTCATAATTGAATTTGTTGGCTATTGATTGTGGTAATAATTTCTATTGTTGCTAGGGTTTAAGCTTGTTCTGGTTATCTATGTATTTAAACCTGACATACTAGACCTTCAATGCATGTAAAGTAAACGGGTGGGGGGGACGGAGATGTTACTAAGTATTGAGATGTTTATATTTCTTTCCTTGTTCTGCTTTTCCTGTATCAACCATCTAGTTGTGCATTAGGTAAGTTACATTTAAGACATTGTCCCTTATAAAGAGCAAACCGAGTTATAGGCATATGAAGTCTTTCAAATCTTTTTTAGTGTGGATTTCAGTTTAAATGGGTTCAACTGAATAGTATTGCTAATGCACACTTGACCTATCTAACTATATTGTTGGTCAATCCATAGCTAAATATTAGTGTTTGTATAAGTGATGGCCTTCAATAGTATTGTCATTTCTATTTCAAACGTGCTTCCTATCAGCTAAATGATATCACCAACCTTGCCTTTTTACTTCATGTATTACAAGTAGACATGGCAATATGGGTCAGAATTTTCTTACTCGACCCGAAAAATACCTGACCCGAACCCTATTTTTTTGACCCGAAGCAAAAACGGGTTGACCTATAACCTGACCCAATTTTTTTACGGGTCAACCCGACCCAACCCAGATAACTTGTGACCAGACCCGTTAAAAAAAATTTGCTAAAAAAAAAATATTTAAATTACATCTTGATACTAGGTGCATAAAGCACAAAGTACCAAAACTAATAATAAATATATTATAGATATAAAGTTATAAACAATTAAAACTATTGTCAAGACATGACATGAGAGAATGACTTTTTTAGCTTCATCACAACTAATTAGAGCTAGTTTCAGTGCTTGACATGAGACAAGATAACATGTTACACAAGACTATTAAGACAACCATTAAAAAAAAAAAAAAAAAATCTCATTCAATACTAGCTGTAGTCCATTGTCCAAAGCCAAAGGCACACAATGCACAAACCTGAAAGTTGAAATGTGACAAACCAAACCACAAAGGGCCCCAAAGCATCCTCAGTTCAGTTCATCTACTCTTTCTCTTGCGCCTCCGGCCTCTGCCCTTCTTCGCACATTCCACACTTTTGTTTTTTAGTTTCACACAAAGCAGTCAAAGCTTGCGCCTCTGCCCTTCTCCATTGCTCTGCTTTCTCACTTCTCTCAGTTCTTTGTCTCTTGCCACCTACAGGCACTACAAAAAACTTGATTTTTAGTAGCGGTTGCAACCACTACTAAAACTATTAAAAACTGCTGCTAAAAGTCATATAGGTCTATACCAGCGGTTTTCTAAACCGCTGCTACAACTTGAATAACCGCTGTTAAGTTCCCGTCGCTATAGGTCATGATAGGTTATAGCAGCGGTTTTAGAAATCGCTGGTATAGAAAACATCTATAGTAGCAGTTCTATAAACTACTGCTAGAGAATTAAAAACTGCTAGTACACACAACTTTACCTTTTGGAATTAATTATTTATACCAACGGTTATATAACTGTTGCTATAGATTTTTTAGTAGCAGTTCATAGAACTGCTGCTAGAGAATTAAAAACCGCAAATACACACGGCCCTTCCTTTCGAAATTAATTATTTTTACCAACGGTTATGTGACCGCTCCTATAGATTATTTAGCAGCAATTCATAGAACTGTTGCTAGAGAATTAAAAAAAACCGCTAGTACATAGGGCCCTTCTTTTTGAAAATAATTATTTATACCAGTGGTTATGTAATTGCTGCTATAGATTCTTAAGCAGCAGTTCTATAAACCGCTACTAAACAAAATTAAAAATGTTTGTATACCCTTCCCTTATTTCTAGCATGAATTATTTTTAATAGCGATTTTGTGAATTGCTACTATATATTCTTTAACAACAGTTTTATAGAGCACTGCTATAAAATAAAATAAAATCGCTAGTTCTCCCATTCGTACACTTTGTTATAAATTAGCTATTGCAGCAAAAAACAACCGCTACTATAGGTTCCATACAGGAGCAGTTATAAAAACTGTTACCGAAGGTATAAACATTATTGAATATTACAAAAAAAAATTTAATTAAATTTTTCCCTGAAAATTAGTAATATAACATGTTTGGAATGTTATTAAAATCCACAATTCCAAAAATCAAAGTAATAAAATAATTGCAAATAGTTAATAATATTGATCCAAATGAAGAAATAAAACTTTACAATTCGAAGTTTGAAATCACAAATAGCTAAATAAAAGTATAAACAATATTTTTTGGTACTTAAGATAAGACAAGGATAAAATAATTGTAGACAACCTACAATAAAAACTAAGACTATAAATATTCCCTTTGAAGTATGCCAAAAGTCACTCCAGCATGAAGCTTGGTCTCCCTTTATATTCCAATGTATTGTCTTAGTTTCCTGGAATACAATAAACCATATATTTGCATTAGTGAAAACTGTATATATAGGCAAATCTTAGAGAATATATCAAATGACTATTGGAAAAGAAAAATGATGACAAATACATATCTTCTCATGTGCATTATTTTTATTGTATTACCTCTAAACCAAGAGTCAACAAGCTTAGCATAATCTTGGCGATTTACTATATTTGGAGCCTCAGCCACTATTTGTGTTACAATTTTTGACTTATCAAAGTGCTTTGCTTTCAAAGCATGCTTCCAATTCCTCCATTGATCACCCGATCTCTTTAAATTATGACACTTGATTATCTCTCTTGCAATCTCATCTTGAGGGATGTCAAACTTTGACTGAAACACAAATACATATATAAAAAAATAAAAAAATAAAATAAAAAAACCATAACCACTATGTAGAAGCATTCTTTCTATAAAAAAAAAAAAAAAAAAAAAAAATCTATGTAGAAGCATTGAAATTCTGGAAAGACGTGTAATATATGTTACTAAAATTTTAATACCTCAATTATATTCCAACAATTTTCTTTGTAGTCATTTGGCATTGTACGGCAACTAACAACATTAATAGGACATAAGTGAGGCTTCGTTGCAACAATCTTTATAAATTGATTAAACCTACGGCTTTCATGTTTAGTAGGCTAGAAATAACGGTCAAAAGACAACTTAAATTTGTTTATGCACAAAAAAAAGTAGTCAACACCACAATCATACTTTTAATTAAGTGTTACGTGCTACAAGGTCTAAAAACATAAGTAATCATATTCATAGGTAGCAGTAATCATATTCATAAGACATTTTGGTTTTTTTTTTTTTTTTTTTACAAAAAAATTTAGTAATTAATCCTGAAAAAAGATTAATTTTCACTAATATTTGATTAAATTAGTATAAATTTGTGAAATTTAAGAATCACATGCACATATTCAAAGTCAAAACTAAGCCTTAATTCAGTCATTACTCATTTTATTAAAAAAATGCTAAATCTCAATAGATCAAGAAATACAAAAAAAAAATAAAATAAAATAACTAATTAAAATTATTTTATTTTATTTTATGCTATATAATATATTTATTTATTTAATAAAAAAATGCATAATAGTTTAAAAATCTTGATGTTTACCTGGGGAGTAATGGTTAAAAACCATACATTCAATCACCCTTCAGTCTCCACTCTCTTAGATTTGGAGGAAATAGCAAATTCTCTGAGAAAATTGTAAAAAAACATTGGAGATTAAGAAAATTGATGAAGTGGGATACAAAGAGAGAGGGGTTAAAAACTCACCTGTGAGTTGTTGTTACGACTCCTTCTGCAAGAGTTTTTTTTTTTTTTTTTTTTTTCCTTGAGGAGACTAAAACTCGTTTAATTTTTTCTAAGCAATTATTGGCAGCTACAGGTTTTATTTTTTAACATGGTGGGTAAGTACAATTTTGAGATAAAGAAAGAAGACTAGTATTTTAGAAACCAAGATAAGATAAGGACTCTTAAAAAGTTAAAAATAATAGTACGTAAAAACCAAGATGAGATAAGGATTCAATGAGTTAATTAAAAAAAAAAAAAAAAAAGGAAGTAAAAAAATACGTTTATTTGGGAGAAAAAAAAAAAGGATCTGAATTTCAGTGTCCAACACACGTTTATTTGGGAGGAAAAAAACAAAACACTTCCAACACACCTTGATGAGATAAGGATTCAGTGGGTTAATAAAAAAAAAAAAAAAAAGTAAAAAAAAAAAAGTTTATTTGGGAGAAAAAAAAGGGACCTGAAAGTTCACTTTCCAACCCACGTTTATTTGGGAAAAAAAAAAGGAAAAAGTAAAAAGGAACACTTCCAACACACGTTCATTTGGGAGGGAAAAAAAAAACATGTAAAAGAAACTTCCAGCACACACATTTATTTGGGAGGGAAAAAAATAAAAAAGAAATTGAAAAGCTTTCCAATTGGCAGGTTTAGAACCCAGCTTCATGAGATAAGGATTCAGTGGGTTGATAAAAAAAAAAAAAGAAGGAAGTAAAAAATAACGTTTACTTGGGAGAAAAAAAAGCGACCTGAATTTCCTTTCCAACACACGTTTATTTGGCAGGGAAAAAAAAAAGAACACTTCAAACACACGTTCATTTGGGAGGGAAAAAAATAAAAAATAAAAATTGAAAAAATTTCCAATTGGCAGGGTTAGAACCCACCTTCTCAAGGTAAGTGTCCAAAATAATTACCGATGGACTAAACACTATATTCTTACGAAACTGGAAATCTATTAGTATTAACTATAATTTAAAGAATTTGAAAAATTAAAATAGTTTATGACACCTACTAATTAATAAAAATATAAAATACATAAGCTTATATATAAAAATTTTATTATAAATAATATATTTAGCATTAATCATTATGTTTTATAGTTGAAAGAAACTTAGCCATTCTTGATATAACCAATATGGATTAATATTTTAATTTTAATTTTTTATATGTTTTATTATTCTATATTTTTATAATATAAAATTATTTTATTTCATTACATTTTTTATCAAGATTGGTTATTTGTACAGAATGTGACAATTCGTGTTTGCGGGTCAAGTTTGTGTTTTGTCAAGCCATGAGTATTAGGCTATATGGGTTGACCCGAACTTGACCTATTTAATAAATGTGTCAGAAATCCTCAACCCGAACACAACCTGTTTATTAAACAGGTCAACCCGACCCAACACGTTTAACTCATTTAATTAACAAGTCATGTAAAAGTCAATGCAAATGAGCCGTTTTTAATAATCTAGGAGAGTTATAGTCCTAGTAATTATAGAATTAATGTTTTTTTTTTCTCATTTTCATTTATTTTAATTGTACAGGGTAAAAACCAAAAAACTCTCTCGAGTTAGGCCCTTAACCAATTTTTTTTTTTGGGTAAAGATAGGGTTAAAAAGCTAACTTTGAAATAGTGTAAAGGAACTTAGAATAAAAATACTTAAAGGCTAAGAGATTTGAAAATTGAATAATACTCTTCTTTTATAAAATCTCATCGGTTTGTCTGAGGAAGACTACTTATACTCGAGGGTGATCACAATATCTATCTCCAGACTTAATCTTCAAGTGTTTATAGTATTCAAGTATAGGATAATAATATTCAAGTGTTTATTACAATAATCTATCTCTAGACTTAATTTTTTTTCCATCTCTTAATATAATATATCTTTTCCCATTTACAGGTCGATCACTGCCATCTCAGCCGTCCACTTGTAGGGTGGATGGTTCTTCAAGTGGGATACTTGTCCCATCTTCCCTTTCCCCTCCTTTTAAGAGTAAGATGTGAAGGTAATAGGCTGTCAAAACACTGTTTAGGAGAGTCATTTAACCATATGTAAAGTTGTAATTTACAACTATTTTGTGTTGACTTTAATTCCGTGCCAAATTCGATTGTAATTTTGTTCAATCTTATGTATCCTGTATTTTATGTGGGATTTCTTAGTATGAGTTGTGTGCGAGAAAGAGTGTAAAGACTCAAGATATCATTGAAGCCATGTGCTGAGCACATGACTGGAATGCGAAGAGTCATGACAGATGGTGACAGCTAGTTTTTGCGAGTATTTCGCTGGTAAGGCCTTCTCACGAGATACCCGCGAAACATTCTGTTTTGCTATTTTGTCATATCTGATACACCATGTCTCTACCTACACTATTTATACCAACATTACCCACATATTGAGAGGAGTGTTTTTTCAGAGAGAAAACTCTAGCCATAACCCTTGAGAGTTAGAGATTGTCATACCCACAATCCTCTACACAATCCATTATGGTTTTCCTCAACTCTTACCTCTCCATATCCAAATCCTTGAGAGGGATAGCCCAAACACTTACCACACTCATTTTGAGTGTAAAGTGAGGTTTTGGAGCCGCTGGAAAGCATTGGAAGAAGCCATTTGTTTAGTGGATGCAATCGGGCTGAATTGCGTGATCCGGAGAGCTAGAGAAGACAAGGTTTCGTTAAGTAAGTTAGTAGCAAGAGCTTGGAGGGCACAAGTACATGGGGTAGACTAAGCTTGGAAGGTCTTTTGTTATTCGTGTACTCCAACTCATTCTCTAGTGGATCGATTAACCGCTTGGAGGGTGGCGGAGAGGTTTTTCGCCATGTTCTTTGGTTTCCTCTTCGATAACACATCGGCGTGTTATCTTGTGTTTGCATTCTTCTTCCCTACTCTTTTAGTTTTCATTTTACTGATTGATATATGATGAATATGGCTTAGAGTAGTTTATTGTTTGTTCGCTCGCATTTACTCTATTCTGCACTTAGTTTAAGTTAGAGTAAAATTAATCGAGCCGTAGTTGTAATTTGGGGGTCTAAACAGCTCTTGTGTTTTCACACGAATTCGAGCTTTTACCATAAATGCGGCATGATAAGTTGGTGCAGTGCATTTAATGTGAAGGAGATGGTTACTTTCTAAGTAAGCTTCCTCCAACCTTCACTTGGGGAAATTATTGTTCCTCAGCCAGATAGTATCCTAGGTATAGCCTGATAGCCTTCATTTGCGTGTTTACATTTTTAAGCCTGTCCTCTTCCTCGACACAGGCCTTTGGTTCAAACCTTCCTCAGGTTGGTCTTATCGGAATTTTAGAAGATGATTTGTTTTCAGACAGGTCTTCTCTGAGCTAATTCCCTTGACCTCTGGGCCAAAATGTTTGGTTTGAGCCCATTCCCTTTCCTTAATACATAATTGGGACCCTTTGAGCTCAACTTAGGCCCAATCCTCTTTGATTTTTCCTTCCCCCGCCCCCCCCCCCCCCCACCACCCACATTAATAATTTCATTTGCTTCTCAATAATGCACTTAAAGTTTTGGTTTTTTTTTTTTTTTTTTGATAATCAAAGAGGAGGGGCGGGGACGATCATATGTGACTTACCCCCCAGGGCGTGACCTAATAGGGGCACCCCCCACTAGGAAATGTTGGATTGAGCCATAACTATTGTGACCGGGGCACCACAGATCTCACCCTAGCACCCCAAGAGAGCCAAAGTGTGGGGCGCAATGCATGCCATGAAAATCCCCCCCCCCCCCCCCCCCCACATATGGTACCCGCCACGACTCGAACAAGTTTATAATTTGAAGACTTCATTAGTTATATTGGAAGTTTTTTGGCCCTAGCCTTTAGACCAATGTCGATGTTAGTAGTTAGGTGTCTCTTAAATAAATTTTTTATATTATAAAAATAAAAAGCCTAGATCTCACCATGTTGCACTTGGCCTTAGTATGGTCGAAACCCATGGCAACAACTCAACAATAAGGACAACGGATTTTGAACAATGGAATTTGCCCACCTCCATATAGTTATGTTATTATTTTTTTTTAATGAGTAATTTTAATCAAAATAACAAACTATCATATTATTAGATTTTTATATTGGTCATTATAAATTATTTTATTTTTATAGGATTTTGGACTAATTGTTCCTGAAGTTATGACAGAAATATGGTACAAGTTAATTTTAAGGCTGAAAAAATTGAGTATGTTGATAACATAATCAATTTTTTTTCATACTCCCTATTTTATAGTCTTGAGAACTAAAATTATTTGTTCTTATCTACGTTATCTATTATAAATAGAAGAAATTATCTATTTCCATAAAAAATAAAAATAAAAATTATTTGTTTCACCAAAAAAAATGTAGTTTCTTAGATAAAGCATGACCCACGTAATAGCTTGAAGATTATTTTGCTCTTCAATCGTTAGCAATCTTCATTTTGAAATAGATGTCTGTCAAAAACTAATATTTATCCCATTAAAAAAAAACTAATATCTTAAAAGAAAAAAAAAAAAACTGTGTAACTGAAGGTTTGAAATTCTCTTTTATCTGTAATACCCAAATCTTAGATATATTTTGGCATGTATTCTAAAAAAAAATAGATATATTTTGGCACGGGCGCGAAATATTGCTTTGCCTCGGCTCTCAATATTGCTTTGCCTCGGCTCTCTTTAACTGTTTTTGTTGCTTTCACTTCTCTTTTGTCTCTCTTCCCTGTCTGTCTTTCACTTCTCTATCGCAAGGAGGAACTAATTTTTCAAAAGGTTTGTAATTTTTTCATCCATTTTTGTCCTCTTTCTAATGTCATAGATTGTACAGAGGTAGTCAAAGTATGCTAATATTAAGATAGTTGGGTCTAGCCTTACTCTGTATACTTGGCTTAGTCAAATAAAAGTTTCTATTTAAAAAAAAAAAAAAGACTTATTTTAATGAAGGTGGTATGGTGTTTTCGTTTAAACATTGTTTGTATGCCGTTTTGATTTATATGCTTTACATCTACTCATTTAAGTCTCTTGGCCTTGATGTCAATCACGAGAAATTGGCTTACAGATGTAATTATGTATGGGTTTGATGAATAAAGAAGATTCGGTCAATGCAATAAAGTAAAATTTTTAAAAAACTATAACTACACAAGGAAAATCCTTCACACTCTCTAATCTTACTGCTAGCATTTGCTAAGTTGTTTCTTTCACCAGCCCGCATGAAAACTTGCTGTGTACACAAAAACCATGATTAGTATCAGTTCTATGTAACCCCACAATACCAATTATCTGAAAAAGCATTCTTATAGGGTGATAAATTATTTGTTAGGTTTGCGTTATTGCTATACATTCCTTGTTGGATTTATGTATAATGAATATGTGATTTGTGTTGATAATTATCTATATTGATATTTTTCTAAATAGATATGGGAAAGAAACGGATTCGTATAGTTAATGCTGAAATTGAGCCACAGCCACAAGACCCATCACATGGGTCATTAGGGCCTAATCAGTCACAAGACACACTATCTCTTGATCAATCACTTGGCCCATCAGCTAATCGATCAAGTGCCCTATTAGTGCCTGAACCTCAAGCAGATGATAATTCAGATGAGGAATCTACAAATATAGAAGTTCAAATTACAGGTATTATGAATTATGATGATCAATAATTCATTGGAGTATAAAAATTTAAAAAAAAAAAAAACAAAAACAAAAATGACTAAACTTTGTAGTTTTGTATTTAGAAAACACCTATAGAAGCACAAAAAATAAAGTATATTGTAGCAGTTGGGAAACCGTTGCCAAAAAAAAAAAAAAAAAATTGTAGTTTTGTATTTAGAAATCACCTATAGAAGCACAAAAAATAAATAATATTGTAGCAGTTGGGAAACCGCTGTAAAAAAAAAAGTATATTATAGCGGTTACAAAAAAACCACTGCTACAAAGAGACTTATAGTAGCATCTGAAAATCTGCCACAATAAACCCATTATAGTAGCATTTTTTGTAAGTGCTACAAAAACAACCACTGTTATAACTCATATTTTTTGTAGTGAGGCCACACAGCCTAGATCTCACCACCTGCTGACCCATTTAAGAGCACAACCACAAATCATCAACTATGGCTAAGGTAAGTTAAAATTTTTTCATCTTTCTCTTAAATCCCTAAATGTTTTTAGTTTTTGGATTGATTTTTTAATATTATGAATTTATGATTTAGCAATAATAATATAGTATACTGCTCTGTCTCTGCTAACATTATATTTAATTATTTGTGTGTTTGATTGTTGAAAAAATTGAAAATATCATTGACCCATTGTCATTTGGATGAATGTCTTATGTTCACAGTTTCTTTAGATGTTTTAAATAGACTATAATTTTAATTTTAATTATATATTTTGCTTTGATAATTAGAGTACAGCGGCTTCTCCGACTGTAAATTTGGAAAGTGATGATGATGTTGTAATTATGGATACTTCTACTAATTCTTCACCATCTTTAAGAGTTAATTCAAAATCAAAGTTTAAGAAACCAAAAAGAGTTTCAGGGAAAAAAAAAGGAAAAACAACACACTTCTACAGTTTGGACTGAATTTGTGAAATTGTCTATTGATGAAGAAGTGTTAAGTAAGGCTACTTGTCAATGGCATGGGAAAAAGTTTTTGGCGGATAGTCATCATGGAACATCAAACTTGCATCGCCATCTTCTTAAATGCTTAAAACGAAATGAAGTAAAACAAGATGGTGAAGAAGAGGGTAGGGTGTTACAAAACAAGATAACTCAAGAAGAGTTTCGTGAGATGTTAGCGGAGGCTATTATTAAACATAAGTTACCATTTAGCTTTGTTGAGTATGAGGGCATTAGAAAAGTTTTCAGCTATCTAAATTCAGATGTTAAACATATTTTTAGGAATACTTCAAAAGTTGATGTTCTAAAACTTTACAAGAAAGAGAAGGATGATGTTAAAAATAAGTTGAAATCAATTCCTGGTAGAATATGTTTGACTTCAGATTTATGGACCTCTGTTACAAGTGATGGATATATTTGTCTTACGGCACATTATGTGAATGAGAATTGGGAATTGAAAAACATCATCTTGAATTTTTGTCATATGTCACCTCCACACATGGGAACTCTTTTATCGGAGAAAATTTTAAGAAAATATTTTCCATTATTTTAGATAATGCATTTAATAATGATAATTGCCAAGATTTCATAAAGAAAAAGCTTAATGAGGGGGGTTTATTGTTATGTGATGGTATCTTTTTTCATATGCATTGTGGTGCTCATATATTGAATCTTATTGTTCAAGAAGGATTGAAAGTAATAGATGACTTGGTGATTAAGATCCGAGAAACTTTGAAATATCTTAAAGAATCAGAGAGTAGAATGTGCGGATTTGATGAATGTGCCAAGATAGTTGGTATGAAGAGAACAAAGGGTTTATGTTTAGATGTGTGTACAAGATGGAGTGCAACATATGACATGATTGACAGTGCTATGAGATATCGTTTTGTGTTGAACCGTTTAGCAGAGGAAGATGCTAATTTCAAGCATTGTCCATCAAGGGATGAATGGAATAGAGTTGAAAGGATAACTTGGTTTTTGAAACCTTGCAATGACATTACAACTCTATCTTCTAGAACTGATTACCCTACAGAAAATCTATATTTTCAAGGAGTGTCTTAAATTGAATTGCTCTTACTTGAAGAAATGAGAGCCAAGATTCATTTATTAGTAATATGGCAGAACAAATGAAAGGTAAATTTGACAAATATTGAGATTATTATAGTGTGGTGCTAGCTTGTGCCATTGTTCTTGATCCAAGGTATTATGTGGACTTTATTTTCAAGAAAATAGAGTCAATTGAGCACATTGCTGAAATGAAGGTGGAGAGCATTGAGACTACATTGTATAAGCTTTTTTTCAGAATATGAATGCCCCAAGCCTATGGCCACTACAAATGTTTCATCTTGTGTTGGGAGTTCTAGTCATACTAGCGGTGCTGTGGATGATCCTGATGATGATGAAGATAAGGAAGATGATGTAAGTGAATTGTATTTTTTTTTTTTTTGTATATGTTGTGCTATGTTTTTTTAATAATAAAGATTGTAATGTGGTGTGGTATTATTTTTCATTGCAATTTTTTTTTTTAATGATTAGGAATTTGATCATTATGAAAGTGGTTGTGGTGCCAAAACAAAAAAAAAATCTTAGTTGGACTTGTATTTGGAAGAGCCTAGACTTAACAAAAAGAAAAATTCAAAGTTGGAAGTTCTCTCTTGGTGGAAAGAGCATTACAATCGGTTTCCAAAGCTCTTTTTAATGGCACGGGATCTCATGAGCATTCTAATAACCACTGTTGCTTTTGAATCAAGTTTTAACACTGGGAAAAAAATTCTCACTCCATATCGATCACGTCTTTTACTTGAGAATGTGGAAGTTACGTTGTGTACTAAAAGTTGGCTATATGGATTTGAAGGTGATTTAATTTTTTTTATAGTCATAATTATACAATTTTAATTCTTTATTGATTTGCTTTCATGGTACATTAGGTTATATTAAAATATTGTATTGTAAATGAAGATGCTGACGAAATTGGCCAACTTGAGCTACAATTTGCAAGTATGAATATTTGCAATGCTGAATCTGCTACCAACGTTGAGTAGATTGAGATTAAAGTGTAATTTTTATAAAATATTTACTTATTCTTCTTTACTTAATATGTTATGTTTATTTTTAAATCTTTATTTTTTTATTTTTTAGTTTATCTTTCTAAGTAATCTAACTTTACTATTATTTTAAATGCAACAGGAACATGTGCACTTAAGAAGACCGATAATTTGCTACTTTGCTGGCTTACTTGTTTTGTTTGTTTTAAGATCTATCTCTTTTTGAAGATAACTTGTAATTATATGCATTTTGACAATGAACTATTAACATTGAAGACTTTTTCCATCATGAATTTATGACTATAAATAATTCTTGTCATGCTCAAAACTGTCAGAATTGGAAGGATATTAACAAGTGGCATTAAGTGCAATTAATTTGCTTAATTGATTTTATTCATTCTCTCCAAACAGGTTGTCATTGATTTGTTTTTGTAATTGAAAAAAAAAAAAAATTTGTTTGAAAAAATGGGTCAACCCGACCCGACCCGCAACCCGATTGACCTGACTCGAACCCGAACCCGACCCACCCTGCCTGTATTGCCACGTTTAACTACAGGTTTAAGGAAAAGCATTATGGAAGCAGTGGTGCCTCCTCTGGATTGACTTCAAATTTGGCATTACATAGGCTTCTAATGTGAAGCAAATATGGTTAACTAAAATTTAAGAAAATTTTGTAGGAAGCCTGAAGGTCTGCTATAAGAATTTATGCCAAAATTGACCATACCTCATGATAGTGTTTGTTGGCATGCTTATTTTCTTAGTCATTTATGAAATTTCAATTTCACCTGGAATAATAAGTTAGCAATTGAATTAAGGATAGGGCTTCTCTTCACTCCAATTGTATTTCAAATGAATAGGTGTCAGTTCATGGTCAATATTTTATTTCGGAAAATCTGAGGTGTCAAACGCATCACTCATTTAAACACATACTGGGACGCTTTGACTCTCCTCTACCAGGTGCACATTGTTCAGAGGGGTGTTGTCCAGCCTTTAATTGAGATGCTTTAGTCCCCATATGCACAGCTTGGAGAGATGTCAGCTTTTGTACTAGGGAGGTTGGCACAGGTTAGTGTCTTTCCTTTTCACTTGTGCAATTATCAATATTATTATTTTTTGAAACTTGGTTGCATATTATGCTAGGGATATATGTTTCCCTGGCCTGATGAAATAAATTGAATTTTAGGACAAGCATAACCAAGCTGGCATTGCTCATAGTGGAGGTAAAGTGCCTCCACTCAGACTTATTGACTCAAGAAATGGAGCTTTGCAGCATAATTCTGCCTATTCTTATGGGATTTTCAAGAGCTAACTTCTTGCCTCACATACTTTTTTTCTGCGGGTTTAGAGTTGCTGCTTGAGCTTTTACAGTCTACAAGCCTGAAGCAGAAACATGATGGTTCAAAGGCACTATACAAGTTGGCTACCAAGGCCACTTCAAGCTGACTTGTAGCAATTGTAGATGGTTCAGCTCAAGCTGTCTTTTGTAATGTCTCGTGTATTTTGTTCATTTTTGGAAGCCAGTCATCTTGAAGTAGTCACTTTCTTGTATGCCACATTGTTAGGCTTATATTCCTTCATTAGATCAATGGAAGAGCATAGTAGGCAGTGAGTTTTAGCTGTTGAATTGATCATATTTCATTCTATGAAAAGCAAGGTTGATTAGTTAATAATGGTTGAATTGATCATATTTCATTCTATGAAAAGCAGTACTTATGAGTATGGTTTTGTATTTGGAGCATTTTCTTACAGGAATGAGTAAATGGCAGGAATTTGTGATTTAGCTGCTTTTCAATTTTTGGAGTTTCCCGTAATTGGAATTTGGAAAACATTAATTTGTTTATATCAATGAGTGAACTCGATTCCCCTTTTCTCTCAAGTTTACCGTTTCTTTGTTTCTTGTTTGTTTAGTTTAACAAATTATCCACCAGTATCGCAACTTAAGTATCAATAATCGATCATAGGATTTTCTGATAAAGATAATAATAACAAAAAGTTTAGTGTCATAATTAAATGTACAATTTGTGCTACAACTCCCTCACAGAGTAGGTTGTGAGTGATGAAGTTGTGAGCCTATATGAACCCTACACTTTTTTTCCATCACTCATAACATGCCATGTGAGCAAATTATGACAAAAATTGTGCATTTTATTGTGGCATTATACTATTGTAATAATAATCACAGGGTTCAAGCTGTTAGCCTACTAGTTCTAACACCTTCTATTCTAAGGCTTCTGTAGTGTTTGTTGTATGATTTCCAAACCCCATTTACCCCTTCCCCCTTTACCTAGCTAGTAATAAAAAAAAAGCACCAATAATTTGGAAGTGAATAAAATTGGAAATTCCAAATCTAAGTCAGGTGACAAGGCACATATTTTCTTTTTCTAAATTTATTTTTACTCAATTTTTATTCGTGAGGCATTGTAGATAACATATATGAGTTAAATCTCAAGTTTTTTTTTTTTTTTTTTGGAGAAGGAATCTCAAGTTAAAAAGGGGTAATCAAATAAACTAATAAAGCATAAGTTGGGTAACTATCCCGTGTTCCCCTCATATTAACATATTAGCTTAAATAAGGGATGTAAATGATAATCTATCAGTAATGATATCTTTTGTTGTGTCTCGTGCTTGTGATTTGAATACCACCTCCCCCTTCCTCACTATTTACCTATAAGAATAAAATGGGTTAATTATCATTTTAGTCTCTAATGTTTTCTTTATGTATCAAAATTGTCTCTATCATTTTAAACATGTCAGTTTAATCCTTAATCTTTATACCTCTACTATAGTATTAATGATAAATGGAAAAAGTTAAATGTAACTAATAGTGATATTAAAATATTATTTTTATAATAAAAAGAAAAAGAAAAAGAGAGAGTATATACGGTAAAATCCTCCAAATTCTATTCATTATTTTATGACCGTTATTACTTCATTGGCCATAATATAGTTTCCTTTCCTCCCTCGGATATGATTTTGCACCCAATTCTAATTGAGTATATCAAACTAAAGATAGTTTTTCGGAACCAAACCTTGTCCTAATAGAATTTGTGACAAATTAATGAAGTATTCTACTTTACGAAAAAGAAAAAGGACAATAATACAAATGGGTAAAAAGGAAAAATACAAATAGGAGAGATTTCTTCGTTGACACTCAAAACTACGTACTCCAATAATGGAATGAACCACTGCACCCTTCGACACTATAAGATCAGAGATATACATGTACTGATATTCTCTTTAAACCAACAATCTAACTTGTACATAAGGGTGACAATTTTTTTTTTTTTTTTTTTTTCTTGCAAGTTAATGGTTAATGTAAATGAGTTAAAGTTGACACTAACCAACATAGTATGACTTGATTCATATAAATAAATATTTTTATCTAATATAAAATTAAGTAATTAAAATAATTCTATTTATTATATTAATATATTCTTCATCGAAACTCTAAGGTTTTTACTTTTTTAACCCAAAATAAAGAGAAAAAAAATCTGTTCTTTTTTTATTTGTGGTAGATTGTGCATTTCTTTTGTATAGAACTTTAAGAACTATTTATTTGTAAGATATTAGTATTTTATGATATTCTTACAAAATGGATTTTGTGTAAAATTTATTTGTTTATAATTATTATAATTCATGAGTTTATAAATATATAAATATGCTAATCATCTTAGGTAATTTTTTTAAATGGGTTATATCATGGGTAATTATATCGTCTTAGGTAATTTTTTAATGACCATTATTTCTCATTTCTAACTGATTGTAAAAATTCAATGTGTAAGATTTAATGACACTTAGGGTCAAATTCTCTCCTCCCTACTCAATAAGGGATTTGAATTCAAGTTTTTTTTTTTTGAATTAAAAAAAACTAAATAATACCATTAAACCATAAATTTCTTACCAAGTAAATCATCCAATATTATAACTAGCTCAATATGACATAAAATCATATTCAGCCTTTTGCGGTTTTTACTTTTTGGCACGAGGATGTAGATCCCTGATTGATGAGTCTAGACAAAAGTCACATAATCTTGTTTAATATCTTTAAAAGATAATGTTCATTACAATTTTTGGAAAATTTATTTGTCTTGCACAGTTCGTTATATTTTAACTTCTTTGGAAAAATCTGGCCCATATATGATCTTTAAATTTGGAAACATGGACATTTGCGAGTACGGTACACATACTTGATTGTTTTCACTCTGTCCATTAACGTTATGCACTAAATAGTTAAATTACTCCTTGGATATTTCGAAACTGATGGACAAAATGGGCTTCTGTCCTTTTCAGCCAAATTAATTAGCCTTTTGCCCTTCTTCCCAAACTAAATAGGGAAATGTCCCTCTTTTAAAACTCGACTTTCTCAAAATCAAGTTAAAAAAAAAAAAAAAAAAATTCTAGATCCCTATAGTGACGTTTTTAAGGACCTATAGTGACGTTTTAAGAACCTATAGTGACGTTTTGTAACCTATAAAGAGGGGCATTTCCCTATTTAGTTTGGAAAGAAGGGCAAAAAGCTAATTAATTTGGCTGAAAAGGGCAGAAGCCCATTTTGTCACTGATTGAATCATGAGTTGGAGAAGTTCTATCTTACAACCTGAGCGAGCTTCGAAACGTTTTGCTAGAAAGTGTGAGAAAGATTTTATTTGAAATTTTAAACATTTACTTCCACTAGTCCACTACCAATTTGGGGGGAAAAACTGTGGGAATTTTCAAGTGTTTTTTAGAAAAAATTGCATACTAAGTAAGCTCGCTAAGAAGTTTTGTAGTTTGGTGATATTGACTACTCTCTTTTATAACAACCGAGATTCAACTCCTCATTTTTATTGTCGTACCTATCAAATTATCAAAAAAGAATAATATATTTAAACTTCTAATTTTTTTTTAAAATCTCATCCTTGATTTCTAATCTCAACTACCAATAATAAAGATCATAAAAGCAAAAAGTCTTGTAGTTGTAGCTCATTTGACATGTCTCCATTCACAAATTGTTTAAGGGTTCAACAGAGGAGATGTTCGAGATGTGATGTTATAGTAGTATATTATTGTATATATATTTCTAACCATCTAAAAAAAAAACCATAAAAAATCACTAACTTTTTTCCTGCTTTTTTAATATCTGTTTGCTAGCAAGATAAAAATAAAATTGCTACTAGTCATAATGGTTAATGGATTAGATAAGAGAGAATCTTAGAGCCCCAAACTCAAATAAAAGGGAAAAAACCACCCCTTTCACATTGCAAAGCTTGAATATTTCCTTCTATATGATTGTCAATTTGTCATTGCAAAATAACACGAGTTACGATTTTTATGGCAATTTTTATAATATATAAAATGCCTATTATAATTACTCTAAAAATATGCATATTATAAATACTTATAATCTTTGATTGATAATCATAATGAACTCAAAATTTTGAATGTAAAGATAAATGAAAAAAAATTGATAAAATTTAGCTACAGAATTAATTGTAACCTAAGAGTACAACTTTACTCAATGTCTTTTTATTAAAGTTGAATTTTAACAAATCTATCATTGGATTACATCTTCTTCTTATATCCTCAATACTTGTAAATTTTTTTGAAAATTAAAGATCAATAGTTATGTCATCAACAAATTATTTATATTGCAAGTTTTTGTAATTTAAAATTATGCATAAAATTTAAAAAAATAGTTCATATAGTAAATAATATCTGATTGATAGAAAATTTAACATCTATATATATTAAGAGGATTCGGAAAGTTAGTTATTGCTTTTTTTCCTGTCAAAAATACCCCTAAATTAATTAACCAACAACTTAAAAATGGGATTAAAATAGTAAATTGGCAAAAGAAAGTTAGTTATTGCTTTTTTAATTGTCAAAAATACCCCTACCTAAAACTTAAGAATGGAGTTAAAATAGTAAATTGAAAAAAATAATAAATTCCTACTTTTACGTTGAAATACTTTCCTGCTTTTAATAAACTCCAACTTTTATGTTGATTTAAATTCCTACTTTTACTCACTAACTCCCTACAAAATAAGATCACTATTTTATTAGTTTTAAAACTCCTCAAATTTACAAAACTCACCCATGTATTTTATTTTATTTTATTTATTTATTTTTTTTTTACTTCATCACGATGTAAAGTAATTTTTACCCAAAAAATAGAAGAGCCTCTGAGCACGCGTGTGCTTAGAGGCTAGTATGTATTAAGAGTGTAAGGAACATGCAATTTAACGATTAAATTTTCAAAATATATAATAATATTTATTTTATTAAGTAAGATTATAGTCTTATACTACAATAAATTTTGTAGTTAAACTTTGTCAAAAAAAAAAAAAAAAAAAAAAACTTAACTATTTAAAATGAATCTCGACAATCATGTGGAAGTTATTAAAAACCCCAATCCATTTTTATCAATTTTATCACGCAAAAGTCCCATTCCCACTTTAGTCCACATCTTCAATAATTTTGAAAAAATGTCACAAACAAGTTATTACTAGGAAATTGGTAGGGTACCCCACCACAATTTCCTTACACAAAAACAAAAAATTAAAGAACAAACCAACAAAACTGTACCAAAACCCTTTCATTTCACCAACCTATCCCTTTCAAGTTTCAACAACAACCAAAACAATGCTCACAAAATCTTAAAAACTCTTTTATTCTTTTTCAACAAAATTTCTAAGTTACAACCCTTATAGTTTATACCCCAAAGCCCAAAGGGCCAAAAAAAAAAACCTCCTTGTAAGTCATAATTCACAATGGCATTGGCACATTCCAAAGCCGAGTATTACACCCACACCCACTTACCCCCGCACCAAAACTACGTCGTTTTGACCCCTTACTACCCGCCTTTCAACAGAAACCGTTGCCGCATACTCTGTACCGTTTTACTAATCCTCTTAGCCGCCACCGTGTTCTTCTTATGGCCGTGCAATCCCGACGTGAAGATCATGCGGTTCAAACTGAACCGTGTGCATGTCCACACGTTCCCGCGCGTGGCCGTGGACATCTCAATCTTCGTGACCATTAAGGTTCGGAACACCGACGTGTATTCTATGGACTACGCGTTTCTCGACGTTGGTGTCGGCTATAGGGGGAAGAGGCTTGGTCACGTGAGGTCTGAAAGTGGTCACGTGACGTCTAGAGGGTCGTCCTACGTGGACGCGGTGCTGGAATTCGATGGGGTCGAGCTGCTGTCAGACGTGGTGTACTTGCTTGAGGACTTGGCTAAGGGTACGGTGCCGTTTGACACTGTCACGGAGATTAAAGGCCACCTTGGCGTTTACATCCTTCAAGTCCCACTAATGGTAAAAACTGTCTCCGTTTAAAAAATTACTACTTCATTTTACTATTATCTTGTAAATAACGTGTAATAATGAAATTATAAAAAAATAAATAAAAATAAAAAATTAGGGTGAGGGAGGTTAAAACTTTGAAGTTAATTTTAGTTTGGGATTGAGTAAAATTGAAGTTGAAGTTGCCGGAAATTTTGTTAATAAGTTAGGCTAAAGATAAACAGATAAAATGCTAACTTGTAACTTGTAAGGGAGGTTCAACATTTTTGTTTTGTTTTTGTTTTTTATTTTTTTTATGAGAAAGAAACTTGGAAGTTAATGTCATGATTGTGTACTGAATTGGTACAAAGTGGGGTATGATTCGTTTGAGGAAGAGTTATAGATGCTGTAATTCTTGTCTTTTCGAATCAGTTCTCGTTGTCCCCTACCAAGGCCCATGGGATTTTTGTCTTGAATCCTGTCTAAAAAATGGTCTTTACTTTTAATAGATATTGGGATTTTTTATTTTTATTTTATTTTATTTTTTTTGTGGAGATGTTAGTTATTTGAATCTTTTGGAGGTTTCAAGATACTTGGTTAGTTTTGAAGTATAGAGATATTTTGGTCATTTTTTAAATCTTGGGAATATTTTGATGGTTTTGGCCATTTTGGAAGTATTTTTCTTACTTTAAAATTTTAACACGTATTTCGGTCGTTTTAAATTTTGATGTATTTTGGAGATTTTAAGGTTACTATAGGTATTTTTGTCATTTTGAAGGTCTTAAGGTTATTTTGGTCATGCTAAAAGTTTCAAAGATATTTTGGTAAAAGACTTTAAGGCAATTTGGGTAACAAACCAATATGATAATCTTAATGTGAATAAAAGCATCTTAAGAAACTAACATTTCACAAAAATCTGATATTATGTGAACTGTGAAAAACTTTATACTCTTTTAAGACTGAATTAAAGTTGAGTCATGTGTTTAATTCAGATTCTCTTTCTGGGATTCTTAATATCAACATTTTTTATTAGATATTATCATTCTTTCCAATAAAGTTTAATTTTTTTAATGAATCAGTCATTTCATTTCCAGCTCAAAAGAATTAATTAAAAAAATTCCGTGCAGTGAGTTACTGTGTTTGTTTCTCTTGAGTTTGCTCCAACATGGTATTCTGAGTTTTCTTATACTGTATTGATGTACTTGTTTCTGTGAAATAAATCTGCTTAATCATTGAAAAATATTATTGAATTGTAAATTTAATCACATAAATTGTTCTTGTAACTTTATATATGGGATAAATTTTGTTTCCTTGAACCACCCAAGTCTCAACCTCTTTTTAAATATTAGAATTTAAGAAATCTAAACTTTTTATTTTTTAGGGGAGGTGGAGCTCATAATTTTTGACACAGCTAGGCTAGCTAGGTTACAAAATATTAATTCTTAATTGTACGGAGTAAAAGATTTTTCAAAATTTTGGGGCGTTGAGGAGCCCATTTCTGAACTAGTTCTGCCTTTCGGTACTGGTTTCTGTGGTTTTCATGTTCAATAAATGTCAGTCACCCTTGGAGTTTATTGATTGAGGATTAGTTGGGGTGCCTAGAAACATTCAAGAGAAGTTACTTATTGATGAATGATCTTGTATGGACATATTTGCCTTAATTTGGGAGAACATTTTGAGGAGCTAGATATCTTGGTGATTAACTTGGTATGCAATTCTGTAATACAATCATTAACCCAAATTCTTTACATGGAATGTTTTGCAAATGCTCCACACTGTTTTTTCCTTTCTATTCTATTTTATGATTTCTCAATGGAAGAAGTTGAGTTCCATTCCTTGTCTAGTTTTCCCTTAGATCTATATAATGCATCCATTTTCTCATTGTAATTTTGTGATGCAACACTTTTGGTTTTGGAGTCTGTTCTTCTGCCCTGCATAAAGAAAATGACAAGTTAGAATTTTTGTAATCCATACCAAATTATATGCTGGTACTCCACATTTTATTGTTTCTACTTTCTAACTATCATTCCAATTTCTCTAACTTTCCCATGTTTTCAGAATACAATTCAAATTTACTGATACTGTGTTTACTGTAATTTTTTAACAGGCTAAAGTATCGTGTGAGGTGTTGGTAAATACGGTTAATCAGACCATTGCCCATCAAAATTGTTATGCTCGGGTAAGCAGAATAAGCTTATTATTCATTTCTATTTGTAGGCCAAAGTCTCCATTTTAGATCTAAAGAATGACAATACATATCTATGCATATACACCATAACTATCCTTATATAAACTGTAGAACTTTTCAATGGAGATTGACCATGACCCCATCCATGCATACAATGGGCTACTTTCCTCAAACTGCACCATAAAGTATAATCTAATTGCTGTAAAAAATTTTGGCTTGTTGCAAATGCATGCATTGGCCGCTTGCAATTTAGTCATTATTGTGCAGTTATGGACAGTGGTGATTGATTGGTAGAGCCTTTTTTGCGGCACTTCTTCGTATACTATACAACAATAAGCAGTCAATTTATGGAAACGGCTTTGAATTTCTTATACTAACTTCTGTTTATGTTATCAGTGATGAATTTGAGTGCCGCACAAGGTGCCACGGAGCTAGAAGGTTCAATGGATATCTTTAAGTTTCCTCAATCTGTACATATTGAGACAGGTTTGGATATGTGCACATTGAAAGCACAGATAGTCCATAATATTCTAGACCACATGCCGGATTCCTGCATCTTCTGTTATTATATGTTATATGTAATGGTGGGGTGGGGGGTTTAACAATTAGGTTGTGATTGTGGGGGAAAAGTGATTTGGGTGTAAAAATATTTATTCTGTTAGCCTATTACCAGGGTTGAGTCCATATTTTTACTGGCTGTAATTATCTTTGTGAAAGTGCTTTTGGGAATCAGGCCATGGTTATGACAATGTTTTCTGAATTCTCCAACCCTTTATCTAGTCAATAATCTGAAACTTATATTGATTAATACGTTGTCCAGTCTGGGGTTTATATATGGGTGGTTTTGCTTAGTACATTGATTAGGATACAGACGATTGGAATGAAAAGGATGAGGTGCTTTGTGCAAGTGTGTTGAGTCTAAAATTGGACATGTACCTAGATTGATCTAGGTTATATAAGTGATTATAAAGATTTTTACGTGTGCTGATATTGTGTAGGCATGTGCTGATTAATTTTCCCTGGTTACATTAATTAGCCTCAAAACAAGAATTGTATAAAGGATTGATTTGCAAGTACTTGATCCAAAATCAACCGAGTCCAAACAGAACCCACAACCAAACAAGAAAAAACTGGTTTGATCCTTCCAACCATACGTCATGACTACCCATGCTTTCTGCAAAGATCAGCTATATATGAGAGTGAGCCTCTGCAGATAAGCTTCACCACTTTAGCACTATCCTGAGTGTGATCAAAAGTCCACTACCCAAAAAAAAAAAAAAAATTACAAAGGCCCACACAAAAGCAGCCCCTTTTCTGAGAATAAATCCAAACTTTTTTCTAAATTATACCTCACCTTTCCTTAGCCTCTTTACCTTCCTTCCTTTCCTTCAGCTATAAGAATGGAACCTAGGGAGCTATCCTAATTCAATCAAAAACATCATAACCTTTCAAAGAAGCATAACAAGAAGAAATATTGATGTGTCACCCGGATTTTCCTTTGGTTGTTGTCAACCATGACTGGAAGAATAGAAGAAGGCAATTTGCATGGGCTGCGGGGACGGCCACGGTGGAGGTGGTTAACCAGCAAGCCCCTATTGAGCTACCTAGAGGTGTTGATGGAGGTGGTGCAAGTGCAACAAAGAAGTACTGTCTGTGTTCACCTACACGCCATCCAGGTTCATTCAGGTGCAGATATCATCGGTCCAAGTATATATGGATAGGACGATTAGGACCCATGTCCAAATAGGTTTTATACTTTGTGTTGCATACAAGGGAAACTTCTGCTAAAATGTTATATACTTTGTACTTCTTTTCTAACAAAGTTCCGCAATATGTCCTAGTCTTGAAGATAAATGGCAATGGTTTTTTCTGTTTTACCCCTAAATAATCAAATGAAAAAAGGATGTGTAAATGAGATTTGTTAAGTGGTAATGGTTGGTTGCTTGTTGGATTACTTGGATTACTGGGCTAGTTGATATAAGAAAGTGATATAATTGGTGTTAAAAGTGACATAATAGGTGTTAAGATTTCTAGTAGAGGAAAATGAATATATTCATTAACAATCTTGACATCACCGGAGGAAGATCCCTCTCGTATTTAAATATTTCAATTATCTCTAATTTTTAGTTTTTTTAGTTTTTTGAAAAATCTAATGTTTAGTTTGATATGAGATATGTGGCAATTGGTTTTGTGTGGTTTTGATTTGTTTTTTAAGGTTAGAGAGATGTCATGTATCTCATGTGGTTAAAAATTGAAGGAAATTAGAGGATTTAAATTGGATGGAAGCCTCTTATGTTTTCTAGAATAAAGGTGTGATCAAATTAAAGTCTGTTACAAGTGCTGATATTGATTTTAATAACTATGATAGTTAAAACTAATTGGATTATGCTAAGAAACTTGTAACATAACTAGGGGTGGCAAAATTAACCCAAATCCATTTACCCACCTACTAAACTAAGACCCAAACCTACCAATTTATTAATTGGGTTAAATGGGTATTAACTATTAATCCAATTAACAGAAGTATTAATTGGGTCTTACCTAGGTACCCAATTAGATCCAATTATGACTTAATTATCATTTACCCAAATCACTTCAACTCTAAAATGCTCCAAAATCAAAAAAAAAAAAAAAAAAAAAAAAAAAAAAAAAAAAAAAACCTCACCAAAATGACTAAAATACATTCCAAATGTCCAAAATACCCACAAAACCTATAAAATGACCAAAATACTCCTGAAATCTCTAAAATGTCCAAAATATTCCAGTATTATCTAAAATAAGCCAAAATATAAAAAAAAACAAAAAAAAAAAACAAAAAACCTCTAAAATAACCAAAATAACACAAAAATCTCTAAATAAGCCAAATACCTAAAAACCTCCAAAACGACCAAAATATCTCTAGAACCAAAAACATGACCCAAATACCCTAAAAAATGCAAATCAAGGCCGATTGATGATTAGGATGGGGATTTGAATGATTCGAGGACTTCTATTATATATCTTTCAAAAAAAATTTCTTCAAAAATTAGGGGTTAATTAAATTGCTTTTGAAATTTCCCCACTTCCGACATCCTATTACTTAACAATTTAATTTTTGTCTATCTTTTTATTATTAATACACAATGCACTATACATTTATTACAACCCCTAATCCTTAACACTTACTAAATCCATCCATTAAAAAAAACTCAGTTAAAAATACAATCATTGAATACTCTTTTTAATATAATTATTACTATAAATAATATTCAACTTCTACTCCATAAAATTTAAAAATATATTAAATGTAACATCAAATTACAAAACTATCAACCTGCATTTAGTTATTTGTAAACATAACATTTATTTAAACATAAATGTGCTCTTAAACATATGAGAAAATTAAATAATTGTATACATTCATTCCTTTTATGGATGAATGAATTGATTAAAACACATTTGATTGTGACATTGTCAAGGAATTTTCTAACTTTAAACATGTATGGAAGGTATTTTGGTCATTTTAATGGTTTCGGTGGATATTTGGTCATTTTAGAGTATTTGGAGTATTTTAGAGTATTTTAAACATGAATTAGGGGTTGACTAAATTGCTTCAGAGATTTTCCCACTTTCAGCATACTATTACTTAACAATTTTATTTTCATTTAAAAAAAAAAAAACATAATACACTATACATGTATAAGAACCCCTATTTACTTTCATGTACTAAATTTGTAAAAGTTTCATTAAAAAAATATCAATTAAAAAAATCATTGAATATTCTTTTAAGAAATTAATATAATTATTACAACAAATAATGTTCAACTTGTACTCCAAAGAATTAAAAAACCTTTTACATGTAATATCAAAGTGCAAAACTATCAATTAACATTTAATTATTTGTTAATCTTTAATGAATGTAATAAACTTTTTATCAAATATAACATTTATCTAAACATAAACTTGTATGTAAACATATAAGAAAATTAAATAATTTTATACATTCATTACTTATATGCATGATTTTATACACAAAACCTCTTTTACAAATCAAACAATGAATACGTGATATGGTGACGAAATGAAAAACACAAGTAAAATGTTGCCAAGAGAAAAATCACTACAGAGTAACATACTACATCTAACAAAGGAATCCACTATAATACCAACCTTTGAACAAATAGTCTACTTTAGTAATTAATAACACATTAGGTCTAATTCTCAATTGATCGAGTCTCAATTGAGGGATAATTGAGCTTTGATCATTCTTAGGTTGATTGAAGAGTAGTCGAATCTTCATAAATTCTTCTATTAAACTTATTTTTGTATAAATAGTTTTGAACTTGAACAAACATGAATGTATATTGTCAATTAATTTATTAAAACACATTTGACAGTGACATTGTCAAGGAATTTTCTAACTTAAAATATGTATTGAGGGTAATTTGGTCATTTGGTGGTTTTGATGGATATTTGGTTATTTTAGAGTGTTTTTGTTATTAATTTTGGATGTTCTAAGGATATATTTTTTCATTATAAGGGTTTCAGGGTATTTTGAAAGTTACAAATATTTTGGTTATATTAAGATGTTTTGAAAGTATTTTGGTAATTTTATATGTTTTTGGGGTAGACACTGTAAGGGGCATAAAGTTGAAAACGTTTTACATATATATATAAATATATATATATATATATATATATATATATATTTATCAGGATTTTATGCGCGCATCAAATAGCAACAAACAATGAACTTGTTTTTAAAAAAATCATTGTAGGTCTAAACAAACATAGCCTTAGTTTTTTCTGATTATCATTTAATGTGTACTTTGTTGTGGCCATAACATTTTCCTCTCTTTGGTGTTTACGTGTACTCCAAGTATTCAAACATTTGCAATAGAAAATCTTATATGACCAGTCATTTTTTACTAATAAACATTCTAGATTTTCTAGATTGTCAAATAAGAACCCAAGCGAAGAAAGTCATCATTGACTATAACTCTATAAGACAACTAGGGGTGGCTAAATCAATCCAAACCCATTTATCCACCCAAAAAAAATCTTGAAACCTCTAAAACGACCAAAATACTCTCAAAACCTTCAAATTGACCAAAATATCCCTAAACCTATAAGATAACCAAAATACCCCTAAAACCACTAGAATGACAATATATATATATATATATATATATATATATATATATATATATATATATATATATGTCAAACCTCTAAAATGACCTAAATACCCCTAGAACTTCTAAGAAGACCAAAATAAAACCGAAACATCTAAAATATCCAAAATACCCTCAAAACCACTAGAATGATAAAGCCCCCCTCCCCCCCCCCCCCCCCCCCCCCCCAAAAGAGACAAAAATAATCACGATACATAAAAATGACCCAAATACTCTTAAAACCTCCAAAAATGACCAATAAGTTATATTCTTGGTACTTGTCACGTTATAAAATTATGTTAAAACTAATGATAATGCCTTACAAAGCTATGCATATGATAATTTTGTGCTTTACAAAATAGTAAGCATTACAAAATAAAACATAGGATAATTTTATGTAGTAAGAGTATATCACAAAGCTTGTATCTATAATTTACCCCTAAAATTTGCAACTCTTCAGGAAATTTCAAGGGCATTTTTGGTCTTTTTGAGGTTTTGGGTTTTTTTTCTTTTTTTCTTTTTTTGGGTCTTTCTAGAGGTTTCAGAGCTACTTTGGTAATTTCATAGGTTTTGGGGGGTAATGTTAGTTGTTTTGGAGGTTTTAGGGGTATTTCAGTAGTTTTAAAGGGTTCTAGGGTATTTTGGTAATTTTGAAAACTTGGGGGCATTTTGGTTATTTTATAGATTTAAGGGTATTTTGGCCATTTTTGAGGTTTTAGTAGTATTTTTGTGTGTGTATATATATATATATATATATAGAGAGAGAGAGAGAGAGAGAGAGAGAGAGAGAGAGAGAGAGAGAGAGAGAGAGAGAGAGAGAGAGGGTAATTAGGTAGGTTGGGTTTTACTTATAATAATTGGGTTGGGTTTGGGTTATAATTAATTGGTTAAATTGGTTATAAATGTATAAATAGGTTTATGTATCCAACCCACTTATGCTTAGCTCAAACTCACTCATTTGATACCACACACATTTTTTGGTATTTTCAATAGTAACGCTCTTCTATTATGTGTCACCTTGTAGTCCTGAAGCGGCAAATTATCACTAGAACACCATCCAATATTTGGATTTTACAAGTAACTATTTGATTCAATTACTAGATAGTCTAATTAAGCATAGATGGAGACTTCTCTCAAAAGCATAAATGGAGATATGGATTAGGACGAGAATGTGTACATATGTTTCCAACCAAAAAATCTTTCTACATTTGTCCCATACCTTCGGCTTTATCTTCCAACTCCAAGGAGGTTTTTTTTGGACACATTTATGATTTATGTCTATCTAATCTTTGTTTTGTAAGACAAACTTCAGAGTGCAGCGGAAACTAAGCAACATAAACATACCTTCAGCTATAATTGTCTAAGTGTATAAGAAAAGAAGACTCACTATATGATGATAGTGTATATAAAAGGGTCTTCTAGTCTATAACCTTTACTTTACATATTTCCTTTTGATGGAGACAGGCTATATATAGAGGCTAGACTAGGGACCCTTTTAAATTAAGATTTGTTTCATAACCCTCCTTCCATCAAGGAGTTTAAAACTAGTAACTTCAAGGTGTTTATTAACCAAAGAGGTTACACAATTTGAGAGTTACTAAAGGATGTTACATCTAACATGTAACTTTCACAAATAGGAAACTTAAGAAATGAAATAAGAAACCTAAGACATGAGTTTCATCTTCACTCAAATGTGGGCCACATAAAATTCTCTTTAAGGAGATATAATCCTACATGTTCTCATTCCAAGTTTGTTTGTTTTAGGTCTTTGAGTCAATTTCAGGTCTTGTAGATTTGAATATCACTTGATAATCACTAATAAGTTTGCGGGAGTTGGAAGTCCAAAGCTTCTGATTTTGATTTATTTTATTTATCTCTTTTAAAGATAAACACTAATTCAACTTGTTTATTATATTTTATTTGGTTTTTTTTGAGCTTTTAATGTTTGTTGTGCAGGCTTGTAGTGGTAGAATAAGACTAAAAGCCTCTTTTGCATGAATGCAGGCTTAATATCCCTTTATCTCAAACGAAACCCAGACTTGTGGTCGTCCACACTTGCTGTGACATGTGTCTAGGGTACTGCACAGGGAAAGAAAGAAACCCCTACCATGAAATGTATTAATCAAAGTCAAGTGAATGATCAAGAGTTTTGTAATTTAGTTACATTACCTGTTCTCTTTATGAAAAAGAACCAGAGCTCAAATTCCCTCTTCTTCTATTATTATAACGCCTAAGTTAAAAATAAAAAAGTAAGGGAATAAAAAATCTATTTCAAACCAAACTCTTTTTTTTGTCCTCAGATTAAGAGTATTTTTTTATTTTTTATTTTTGAAAAAACCTTCTAAAAATCTTGTCATGTGATACAACCTCACCAACATTTTGGACCAACAAAATTGCTTTCAGTTACTAATTTCCTTCAAACAGCAACAAATATGAATATGCAGTACTCCACCCTTTTGTTGGAAGGCCAAATTGAACCAATTAATACTGAAATCCAAAAGTGATGTTGCCTCAAAGATGTTCAAAGCCTAAATGCCAGTATTATTTTTCTTCCAAAAATGTTAATATTTTGATGATAATGAAGAGGAAAGGATTTGATGCAGCACAAAATTCTCAAATGGATTTAAGAATAAATAGATAAAAAGAAAAAAAGAAAAAAGAGAGAGGATAAACGTAGAGTTGCATTCCATCAGCCCAAGCAGGAATGTAAAGAAATTGGGCCCAATTGGCTTTGGGTCTCCATCGTATATCAACAGTGAATACATGGGCCGCTTATTGGAAGCCTATATATGTTTCTACAACAAATTAAAAAAGAAAAAAAAGAAGAAGATCAAAATAAAACCATACACTAGTTTCAAAAATTAGGTCAGTGCTAGGAGTAGGACCCAGCTGTGTAGTTCAAAATTTCAATAATTTTTATATCATATTAATAATCCACCACATTTTTCTTGTTTTAACAATAAAAATTGGGTAGAATATGTCACATTTGCTATATGTAAACTGGTTGACAATTTTTGCTGTGTCCATGACATTTGGAATTTAATCCTTTTTTTTTGTTATAATTATCGAATTAAAAAAAATCATAGCTTTTAAAAAATTAAAATTAAAATAGTCTATTCAGAAAGTCATTGTTATTTTATTTTATTTTTATTGAGAATCATTTATTGTAAACTAAAGTAAGGAAAAATCATGTAAATTGTTCATGAGACTCATCTGAGGAGTGCTGACAGTCATAATAAGAAGATTACGTTTGCATTAAATTTTATATAGCTGTTAGGATTTACAACAATTCTTTTCTGACAGTCTGATGAGTCAAAAGCCCATTTTAGAAAAGAAAAACAATCTTATCTGGCCTAGGAATAAAAAAATTCCCCCCAAATTATCCGATTATTAAAAAAGAAAAATAAAAACCTAAAGTTACCGACTTGTCTTGTGGAAGAGGAATTGTATGGTTTACAATTTACGTTACGACTCAGAAACGAGTCACGGGGTAATAGTATGTGGAAGAACTTTGGCTTACCGTGTGGGAAATTATAGAATTGTTTAGAAGAAAAAGTAGAACAAGCAATACGAACCATATGATTCCTGCAACGTGGAAAAAGTGAAAAAGTAGTCTCCGCCGAGTGGAAAATGGGTCCTAGTGTTTTTACGCATGACTCACGAGTCACGAGGCAGGTAGCTACTTCCACTCACTAGTCCATACCGTGTGTGGATTCTAACAGGAACTTTCACTCACCGTGACCGTGTCAAAAAAAATAAACCCTTCAACCCATTCTAACAAGGTCATCCTTGACCTGACCATTCCAATCTAAAGTTAGTTCACACTTCAGTGATATATATTCACCGTTAATGCATGGCTTTCGCTTCATAAAAATCCACAAGACTCCATGATGATTAATTATAATCATACTGTTTCTGTATTTCTTATTTTGTCCTTGGGGATATTCAAACTGGGTTCATGCTCTGAAAATCAGAGTCAGACTAATAATGTGACAGTGAAATGCATCCAGAGTGAAAGAGAAGCACTTGTCAGCTTCAAGGCAGGCGTACATGATACTCCAGCTGGTAAGCTTTCTTCATGGGTCGGTGAAGATTGCTGCCAATGGAAAGGCGTAGAGTGCGACAACGAATCAGGTCATGTTATCAAGCTCAATCTTAGCAACCCAGCTGGACGCCACAGGCGCTTTGATTATTTCGAAAGAGATCAAAATTCTCCGTGTAATTGGTGCTCGACCGCTTCTCCTAGGGGTTGGCGGAGGCAATTGCTCGGTAAGATAACTTCTTCTTTGATTCACTTAAAATATTTAAATATATTCAAATTCCTGAACTTTTTGGCATGCTAAAGAATTCTCGATGTATCTAAATTGCTCTTATATATGCATCTTTTTCAGGGGATGTTAATTCATCTTTTCCAAGGGATTTTAATAAATCTCTTTCAGGGGAGATTAGTCCTTATCTCGGCAATCTGTCCAGCCTGACGCATCTTGACCTTGAAGGAAACTACAATTTGTCTACCAGAAACTTGGATTGGGTCTCAAGTCTCTCTTCTTTAGAGTACCTGTATATGGGGGGAGTGAAGATCAATCATACCAAAGCAGATTGGCTGCATGCAATTAACATGCTTCCTTCCCTTCTGGAATTAAGTTTATATTCATGTGAGCTTAAACACCTTCCATCTTCCCTTACTTCCCTTACTTTCATCTCTCTTCGTGTCCTTGATTTATCATACAACCCATTTAACACCTCCATAGATTTATCATACAACCCATTTAACACCTCCATACCTCAGTGGCTGTTTAAACTTCGAAGCCTCGCAAGTCTTGATTTGACTTTTAGCAATCAAGGAGGAAAAATCCTTGATTCATTTGGGAGATTTGGAAACTTGAAATACCTCTATCTCGGTGGTAACCATTTTTATGGTTCAATTCCAGATTCTATTGGCTATTTGCCATCCTTGAAGGAGTTGGATCTCTCATATAATGAGATGAATGGAACCATTCCAGAAAGTTTTGGGCAACTCTCAACGCTAGTCAAATTGTATCTCTTAGAAAATTCTTGGGAAGGTGTCATAACAGAAGCTCAATTGATGAATCTCACAAGACTAGAAGAGTTTGTACTAACAACTAATAATAGAAGTCAACCTCTAGTTTTCAATGTGAAATACGACTGGCGCCCTCCTTTCAAGCTCAAAATTCTTCATCTAGAAAGCTGTCTCATTGGCCCCAAATTTCCTAAATGGCTTCAAGTTCAAAGTGAGCTTACCTATGTCATCCTAAAAAATGTTGAAATCAAAGGCACTATACCTGAGGAATGGTTCTCTATGATATCTTCTAACCTCACCCACTTGGATCTATCCAACAATCAGATAAAAGGGAACTTGCCGCACCAATTAGTATTTCCAAATGTGACTAAGCTATTTCTGCAAAGCAATTTGTTTTCAGGCCCTATCCCATCAAATATTAGTGATCTAATGCCAAGCTTGCAATATTTAGATCTTTCAGAGAACCACCTCTATGGTAAAATTCCTTTGTCTATATCAAAAATAAAAGATCTTAATATTCTTGTCCTCAGGAGAAATAATCTTTCAGGGGAGCTCCCTCATCATTGGAACGAGTCACAAATGGGCTTACGCGTTGTGGATATTTCATACAACAACATATGTGGAAAAATTCCAAGCTCAATGGGTTTCTTAGGAAACCTTTTTATATTAGTGTTGAGCAACAACAATCTTAGTGGAGAAATTCCTTCTTCCTTGCAAAATTGTTCTATTGTGAGCATGGATTTTGGGGGGAATCGTCTCTCAGGGAATCTTCCGTCATGGATAGAATCAGACATCTTTATGCTACGCCTACGATCAAATCTATTCAGTGGAATCATCCCTCGAAAATGGTGCAATCTTTATAAACTTCGCATCCTAGATCTTGCACAAAATAATCTCTTTGGGGGCATTCCAGATTGTTTCAACAATTTTACTGCTATGGTTGATCATAACACCTTTGGGTACAAGCCTATTGAGAACTATACAGAGAAAGCATACATAGTGACAAAAGGAAGAGAGTATGAATATGATCGCACTCTCCAATTTGTTACCTACATTGATCTTTCAGGGAATAGTTTGACAGGAGGAATTCCTATTCAAATAACAAGCCTCACAAGATTGGGTACGCTAAACTTGTCAATGAATCATCTAATTGGAAGCATTCCCAAGAATATAGGAAACATGCGGTGGCTGGAAACACTTGATCTCTCAAACAATAGTCTTTTTGGTCCTATTCCTGGAAGCATGTCTTCTTTGACATTCTTAGTACACTTGAACATATCTTTTAACAACTTGACAGGAAGAATCCCATCGGGTAATCAGCTCCAAACACTAAATGATGCAACCATATACAAGGGAAATCCTTTGTTGTGTGGGTCTCCTCTTCCGACCGAGTGCCCAAGAGATGAAACATCTGATGGCCCAACTATTACCGATGCTGATGACAAACAAGATGGAGATGATTATGAAAGGATATGGTTCTATGCTAGCATTGGACTCGGGTTTGCTGTAGGATTTTGGAGTGTTTGTGGCACCATACTATTGAAGAAGTCATGGAGGCACTGTTATTTTCGTTTTTGTGATCACATCAAAGATAAGATAGTACTGCTAATTGCATTGAAAGTAGTTCATTTGAAAAGGAAATTTGGGCTGGAAAAAAGTTGAAGTTTGTAGATTGTAAAGCTGTTTCAGTTCTAAATTGAGGCACATGTTTTTTGTGAAATCTTAAGTTAAATATTTTGTTCTTGGTTTTTTTGTTTGAGTATTTGGTTGTTACACACGTGTTTTCCTTTGTAGTTGAATTCATTCTTTGTTTTAATTTTTTGCATTATGGTTGTGTAGGTAATATGTTGGACAATTTAGATTGTCAACTTCTATATCATAAATGATTGCTTGTCCAATTTCTTTTGGGTATGTATTAGCATCTCAACGGGTTCAATGTGCAGGAGCATTAAATTTGACATGTATCTGCATCTCAACAGTTTCTAAGAAAATTTTTCAAGCATATTCCTATATTTTATGTGACATTTACACTTTACCCCTAAATAAAATGTTGCTAGTTACTATATAAACGGAGCAAGACTTTTACTCTCTATTAGCATTGGGAATCAAGTGGTAGGAATAAGCATAAAAATAACCAGACAATTATTACTTCGGCATTTTATTCTTTTGCCATTTTTGACCAAAAAAAGAAGGAGATTGAAATAGTGTGTAAAACTATAAATCATTTATTTGGAAAATGAAGAGGGAGCAGAAAATCATGATTGAAACAAAAATAAACTCATAAAAAAAAAAAAAAAAAAAAAAAAAACCTATTAACAGTGCACACACCTAAAACATATTAGTACATAACCACAAAACCTTTTTGTCCTCTTTGTTTTCTCGAAACCAAACAAAACTTTATCAAAATTTCATTCGAGGGTATTTGTATATATTTTTAATTAGAAGTGAAAATGCATCAATACTGTGGGGTGTATCTTTATATCTGTCTGATGAAATATAATGTAAATACGAGTCTTCATAGCTAAGCAAAACATGTCTTATTGGAAACCAAATTTTTTTTTTTTTTTTTTTTTTTAAAGAAGAATCCAAAAGGCTAAAATTTTTGTATTCAACTATTTTCTAATGTAAGGCATGCATAATTAACGAAGAGAAGCAATTCATTACCTTGTAAAAAGTCCAACCTAACATAAATTAGAATAACACTAAAACTTTTTACATATGAAACATAAGATATTAGTGAGTATTTGGCATGACCTCCATGGAATTGCTCTGAGAGTAGGGTAGGAAGAAAAACTTCATGATAGCATATCCTTAGAAGATGCATGGCACGTTGTGAGAGTATTAGTTTGGTGATTTTTTTCGAGTAGATATGATTGGTTTTTTGAAGGTTCATTACTATTAAACTCTCTTCAGTTCTTGCACTTAATAATTTACTTTGCACAAAAATTAAAAAATGATATAAACATGTGGCACTAATTAGACTTTGATTGAAATCCAATTTAGAATATAATTGGATTTCGACTCTTCGGTTTTTGAACCGTATATATCTCTTGAAAAAAGTAATTTAAAAATTATATGGGACACATGGAGCAAAATTAGACTCCAATTGAAATCAAATTTAGAATCTAATTCTCATAAAAAAAAATTTAGAATCTAATTGAATTTTCTTTTAGCTTTGATTTTAAATATATATTAGTATGTAGCTTCATGCATATGCACGGATATAATTAAAAATAATCGCAATTATACAGTTCAAATTGTGCCATTTTTTAAAGAAGAGATTTAAATTATACAGATATTAGCTTACACTTTTTTTAAACCATACATTTCAAAAATATGTAATGGTTTATCATATTATATAAATATATATATATATATATATAAATATATATATATATATATATATATATTATTTAGAATTTAATTGGATTAGACTCTTCGGTTTTTTTACTCAATAATTCACTTACCATAAAAATTAAAAAAAAAAAAAAAGATGGACATGTGGTGAAAAATTAGACTCCAATATAGAATCTAATAGGATTTGGATTCTTTGATTTTTACACTTAACAATTCACTTTGTACAAAATTAAAAATTAAATGGGACACATTGCACAAAATTGAGAATCTAATTAAAATTTAATTGGATTTTCTCTGAGTTTTGGCTATTAATATATACTAGTGTATAGTCTCATGCATATGCATAGGTATAATTAAAAACATTAACAATTAAACGGTTCAAATTATACATGATATTAGCTTACATTTTTTTTAATCCATAAATTTCTAAAATATGTAATGGTTTCTCATTTTATAGATATGATTTATAATTAAAAACTTAGATAGACACATGACGGAAAATTGGACTCAAATTGAAATAAAATTTAGGATCTAAACGGATTTGGACACTTCGATTTTTACACTCAATAATTAACTTAACAAAAAATTAAATTTTAAATGGAACATGCGGCGCAAAATTGAGAATCTAATTAGATTTTCTTTAAGCTTTAGCTATTAATATATATATATATATATATATATATATATATATATATATATATATATATAGACTAGCTTGTAACTCCATGCATATGTATGGATAAATTTAAAAATATACATTTAGATGCATAGTATAATTCTTACATATATAATTTAAATATTATTAATAGTCATTCTTATTTTTTTTTTAACTCTTTAAAAAGTATTGTAAGAATATTATTAGGTAAAAAAAAATATAAATTGTCCATTTTTAAAAAATTTTTTAAAGTGTTTTATGTTCATTAATTCTAAACTCTTTGGTTACACGTGGTGCTAAATTGGATTCTGATTGAAATCCAATTTAGAATCTAATTGGATTTCATTCTTTGGTTTTTGAACCCTATAATTCTCCTAAAAAAATAATTTAAAAATTATATGGGACATATGGAGCAAAATTAGACTCCAATTGAAATCAAATTTAGAATTTAATTCTCATAAAAAAAATTAGAATCTAATAGGATTTTCTCTTAACTTTGGCTTTAAATATATATTAGTGTGTAGCCCTGTGTATATGCATGGATACAATTAAAAATAATCACAATTATATAGTTCAAATTATACCATTTTTTTAAGAAGAGATTTAAATTATACAGGTATTAGCTTACATTTTTCTTGAACCATACATTTCAAAAATATGTAATGGTTTCTCATATTATATATAATATTTAGAATTTAATTAGATTAGACTCTTCAGTTTTTTCACTCAATAATTCACTTACCACAAAAATTAAAAAAATAAATGGACATATGGTGAAAAATTAGACTCTAATTGAAATCTAATTTAGAATCTAATTAGATTTGGACTCTTCAATTTTTATACTCAATAATTCACTTAGCACAAAATTAAAAATTAAATGTGACATATGGCGCAAAATTGAGAATCCAATTAAAATCTAATTGAATTTTCTCTGAATTTTGGTTATATATTAATATATACTAGGTTGTAACCCCATGCATATGCATGAATAAATTTAAAAAATATACATTAATACGCATAGTATAATTCTTACATATATAATTTAAATATTATTGATAATTATTCTTATAATTTTTTAACACTTTAAAAAGTCTTATAAGAATATTATTAGGTAAAAAAATGTAAATTGTCCATTGTAGGGCCGGGAAACTTATGATCCGGCCCACGCACTATCCGGGCTCAGGGCCCGTGCCGAGGAGGCAGTGTGCCGAGGACGAGTGATCAAAGGCCGAGGGGTTAAGGGGAACAGCTGAGGACGACCCTGTCCTCGGCACTCCAAGGCTCTGATGAGAAGAGCAACGTCTTAGTGAAGGCCACCCCCGAATAATCCCCTGAAGGGGATGTGAGTGGAATAGGGCCCACATGGAGGGGCGGTGCAAAATAGGTTCAAGGAAAATACGTCCCCTCCACATTAAATGCACTGGCCAACGTTCTGATCATATTAATGAGAAAAGACGCTTGGACGGTGTAACTTTGATCCTCACGACTAAACAGAAAAGTAAGAGGGGATATCTGATGGGACAGGTACAGAACTAAGTACCTGCCTGACCTACAAGTGGATGGCTAGGATCAACCAAGAAGGACTATATAATGTAAAAGTTAGTGTGCAAAGAGGGGGCTGGGAAAAATGGCCAACAAACCAGAGACTCCCAGCCCGCCTCCAGGAGAAAGACTCCTAAGGCGAAGACGACTTAACCATGTATGGATGTCATGTAAAACCCACCGTTTGGTGACCAAGGCCTAGCCTTTCAAACCAACGCTCTACAAATGATGTTGTTTGGGCCTTTTTACGTGCGAACCCAACACCGTTACGGTCTGTCACGAATCGTGTCCTTACAATTGGCGCCGTCTGTAGGAAAGGCTTGTGTGTTGGCATAGGCGGTAAGTCGAGAGAGTTCTCTTGTCATTTCTAACAGTTGGTTATAGAGTTCTAGTGTAAAGTTCCGCTAGGGGCTATGGGTCTTGATTAGGGGCTACGCTTAGTAGCGTCAATCGCATGGATGGTTCTAGGGGCTTGGCCGAGGAGATAATTCCCCTAAAGCCAAGATCCCACTCCAAAAAAAAAAAAAAAACTGAGTTTTGGACAGAACCAAGGTATTGCACGGTCCTCGGACCCAAACCTATGGGGAAACCAACTACTTGGATGAGAAAACTGAGTTTTGGACAGAACCAAGGTATTGCACGGTCCTTGGACCCAAACCTATGGGGAAACCAACTACTTGGATGAGAAAACTGAGTTTTGGACAGAACCAAGGTATTGCACGGTCCTCGGACCCAATCCTATGGAGAAACCAACTATTTGGATGAGAAAACTGAGTTTTGGACAGAACCAAGGTATTGCACGGTCCTCGGACCCAAACCTATGGGGAAACCAACTACTTAGATGAGAAAACTGAGTTTTGGACAGAACCAAGGTATTGCATGGTCCTCGGACCCAAACCTATGGGGAAACCAACTACTTGGATGAGAAAACTGAGTTTTGGACAGAACCAAGGTATTGCATGGTCCTCAGACCCAAACCTATGGGGAAACCAACTACTTGGATGAGAAAACTGAGTTTTGGACAGAACCAAGGTATTGCATGGTCCTCGGACCCAAACCTATGGGGAAACCAACTACTTGGATGAGAAAACTGAGTTTTGGACAGAACCAAGGTATTGCAAGGTCCTCGGACCCAAACCTATGGGGAAACCAACTACTTGGATGAGAAAACTGAGTTTTGGATAGAACCAAGATATTGCACGGTCCTCGAACCCAAACCTATGGGGAAACCAACTACTTGGATGAGAAAACTGAGTTTTGGACAGAACCAAGGTATTGCACGGTCCTCGGACCCAAACCTATGGGGAAACCAACTACTTGGATGAGAAAACTGAGTTTTGGACAGAACCAAGGTATTGCACGGTCCTCGGACCCAAACCTATGGGGAAACCAACTACTTGGATGAGAAAACTGAGTTTTGGACAGAACCAAGGTATTGCACGATCCTCGGACCCAAACCTATGGGGAAACCAACTACTTGGATGAGAAAACTGAGTTTTAGACAGAACCAAGGTATTGCACGGTCCTCGGACCCAAACCTATGGGGAAACCAACTACTTGGATGAGAAAACTGAGTTTTGGACAGAACCAAGGTATTGCATGGTTCTCGGACCCAAACCTATGGGGAAACCAACTACTTGGATGAGAAAACTGAGTTTTGGACAGAACCAAGGTATTGCACGGTCCTCGGACCCAAACCTATGGGGAAACCAACTACTTGGATGAGAAAACTGAGTTTTGGACAGAACCAAGGTATTGCACGGTCCTCGGACCCAAACCTATGGGGAAACCAACTACTTGGATGAGAAAACTGAGTTTTGGACAGAACCAAGGTATTGCACGGTCCTCGGACCCAAACCTATGGGGAAACCAACTACTTGGATGAGAAAACTAAGTTTTGGACAGAACCAAGGTATTGCATGCAATATTCATACATGGGGAAACCAACCACTTTCAGGAAACCTGGGCACTAAGCAGGACTTAGTAGCTACACGTGATATCTAAAATGATACCTATATCTTAGTTGAATGAAGGTTAGAAATGAGTCTAAAGGCTCTCCGGGTGCAAATAAGCTAGGGTTTTGAAACATGATGTTAAATGTATCGCATGCACAAATATTCGTACATGTTAAGATGAATTAGTGCATGATTCATAAACAATATTAAGTATCAGCGAGGACAATTAGCAAGTAACCAGAAGGAAAAAGGAATGAAAAGATTTCATATATACATGTTCAAATGTTTTCAAATTATAAACAGATTAGAAAGTTTTTAAGATAAAAAAATAATAATAAATAAAATAATAAAAAAGCAAGTTGATCGTTAAATTAAAAATAAATACAAAAGCTTAGCCAAGATTTCTACTTTTTTAGTTCTGCGTTGGCCACGTCCTGGGAAGAAGGAACGGGATCAGCTTCAACGCCCTGGAGGATGGTCCCTTTTGGGGAAGGCTGAACAGGGTCAGTATTGGTACTCTTGGAGGCCACAGCAAGGGGGATCGCCTGTGGCGGCTGGGCAAGTGTGACTGGCTCCTCAGCGCTAGACATCTGAGAGCCCACCATGGGCTCAGCAACCTCTTTAGGTGCCTCAGGATCCGTATGCTGAGATGTTTTTATTACATCCTGAAATTCTCCCTCTTTGAGCATCTTGCCAGAAGAGCCGCTGACCTGTAAGTCCTCCGACTGAGTGACCCCTTCCTCGGGTTGGTCACCCGTAGCCACGGAGCTGGTAGAAGTGGCCTCGCGGATGGCTGTAGGGTAGAATATGTTCTCCGCCTTCCACAGATCAGATGAAGCATCCACCCCAGCTCGCTTCAATGCCTCTTCCCAAACCTGGGAGCAATAAAACCTGCATACCCCAGGAATTTGGGCTTTAAGGGTGGCTTGGGTTTCAGCCACCCCCGCATTATAACCATCATCCTCGGCCGTTTCCTTGGCAGCCTCTGCATCATTCCTGGCAAACTCGGCCTCCTGCTTGGCCCTTAAGGCTTCATCACGGGCATATTCTGCCACCCCTTTCTCATGCTCGGCCGCGGCAAGCTTCTTATTTAAACCCTCGATCAGATCTTTGGCTATTTTCAACTGATCCTCGGCTTCCAGTAGACGTTTTGTTTGGTCCTCGGCCTGTTTTTGAGCGCTAGCTAGGCCCGCGGAGACGTTATCCCTTTCGCGAGTAGCAGCTGTTAGGTCGGCCTTGACCTTGGTGAGTTCATCCTCAGAGGCTTGAAGAGTCTTCGAGGTCATTATACGCTTGGTGCGTTCATTCTCGGCCGCCTTACTCTTATTGTTTACCTCTTCCTCCATCCTATAGGTGGCCTGAAGAGCCTGGCAAGGGAAATAGACACGTAGTTAATAACGAACCAGGAGTGAGAATTAACAAAGATTTAGGTTTCAAGAAACCTTACCATGCCCAAGTACATCTTAGTGCTGAGGAAGACCTCCTGCATCCTCATTTTCCTCAGTCCATCCATGTCGGTAGGGAGTAACATGGTTCTCCCTAATGCGTCTGCCACGTAGCCACCTTCGCCATCTCCAAGGTCCCTCATGGATGCAGTTTCCAGTAGTGGACCCCCGTGAAGCATTGGGGTAGGAAGCCAGGCACTCGGTAAGGACTGGGCCTCAATCCCCTTTCCCTTGCTTTGAGAAGATTGGGCTTCAGTTTCTTTGCCCTTGCCCTGGTGTCCAATCTTCAGTTGTTTAGTGCGTGGGGCCTCCTCCTTCTCCTTGGAAGGTTGGGATTTTCCCCCGTCCATGACTCCCTTGCCCTTAGGACTCCTCTTTCTCTTTGGATCAGTGTCTTCAGGTCGAGGAGGCCGAGCTGGTTGGGAGGAAGCAGGAAGTGCGGGGTGGGGGGATTGTGGCTGTGACTTAGTGAAAGATGACCTGGTCTGGATAGTCTGAGGCCGAGGTGGTGGGATAGGTGTATTGGGTTGCGGCGTTCCCTGTATATCCTTCCCAGGTTGGTCCTTGAGGAGTTCGAGAAGGGGGGTCAGGGGTATTCTCTTGAGTCCCATCTCGGCTTGGGAAGAGGTGCCTACTGACGACAATTCTGCCTCGGACAAGGCTGGGTCACCTAGGTCACCAGGAGGATCCTCGGATTGGAGGGCTAGGTTAAATACCCCAAAACCTTCCTCGGGCCGATCTAGCTCACCTTCGTCCTCTACTAATGGATGAGACAAGGAGGGGCCCACCAGTGGGATGTTCACGGGGACAGATGGTTCCCGGGAGATAAGAAATCCTGTCTCGACTATGGTAAGTTTTGGAAGCCAAGGGCGGCTGTCGTTGATCACGTGCCTTGCGTCCGCAAACGACTTTTGAACAGGAGGGTACCTTAGTATTTTATGAGCTGCTCGGACTTGACCATCTCCGTCATTTACAAAAACTGCCGCTTGTAAAATAGTCTCCAAGTCCGCTCGGTTGACTAAGTGAAAATGCCGTTGAAAAGCGTGTTGATCTACAAAAAGAAAAAACACACATGCATAGTTAGTTACCAAACAACATCAGATAAAAATGGTGTTAAGGCTCATCGCCCTTCCGTTCCTAATACCCCACCTGGTTCTCCTTCTTCTATGGGGCACGGATTGCCATCGTGCCATTCACCAGAGACGATAAGAAAATCCTTGTTTAATCCCTTGTTGGAGTCAGGGAGGCATTTGATTAATCGAACCCTTTCGTCCTTTGACTTCATGTAAAAGATTTTCCCCTTCAACTTTTGGAGATTATAGCACCAGTTCACATCATGGTGGGTCAGTCTTAACCCCATCTTCTCGTTTAAAGTGTCCACGCAACCCAGAATCCTAAAAACGTTGCCGGCGCACTGGGTGGGGGCTAATCGGAAGTGCCTGAGGTAACCCCTCGTTACCGGCCCCATAGGGATTCTCATACCCCCCTCTACAAAGGCGAGGACGGGAATTACCACCGCCCCCGTGTCCCTCTTATAATGCCACTCCCCCATCTTACAATGCTTCAGACTTACGTTGGGAGGAATCTTATAATCGACCATGAACTTATTCATCGCCTCTTCAGTATCTACTAATTTTCTCAGTCTCAATTTAGCCATCTCTACGATTTACCAGACAAAACTAACCTGTGACGGGAGAAGAAATGGAATCAACGAAAAACAAACCCAGGAAAGAAAAAGCACGAGTTAATGGAGGTAGGGAACTTACACGAAAGAGGAAAGACGCTTCGGATAGGCTTTTTGTGCTGGAGATAGACTTGAATTTGGACGAAAATCCAGATGAACCCAGAATATACGCGCTAGAGCTCTTAAGTGCAAAACTGAAGAGACAGATCCGTTCCAAAAAATCTCTTATACTTTTTAGGGTAATTGCACAAATTTTCCCGCCCATAAAGACCAAGGGATCACGACCGTTCGATCTTCATCATACCGTTGAACGTGGGAAACACAAAGCCGCCCGCATTTAATAAGGCCACGTTTCGCCTTCCAAGGGCTCTAGGAACGTATCTAGGGCAGATAAAAAGTCTTGGGAACCGATAGGTGACAAGAATGGACAGGCATTGGCAGATATGTGATGTCATCAAAACCCCCCTATCCGTCCGAGGAGTCGGATAGCAGGATTTTGAGGGGCTATTGTAGGGCCGGGAAACTTATGATCCGGCCCACGCACTATCCGGGCTCAGGGCCCGTGCCGAGGAGGCAGTGTGCCGAGGACGAGTGATCAAAGGCCGAGGGGTTAAGGGGAACAGCTGAGGACGACCCTGTCCTCGGTACTCCAAGGCTCTGATGAGAAGAGTAAGGTCTTAGTGAAGGCCACCCCCGAATAATCCCCTGAAGGGGATGTGAGTGGAATAGGGCCCATATGGAGGGGCGGTGCAAAATAGGTTCAAGGAAAATACGTCCCCTCCACATTAAATGCACTGGCCAACATTCTGATCATATTAATGAGAAAAGACGCTTGGACAGTGTAACTTTGATCCTCACGACTAAACAGAAAAGTAAGAGGGGACATCTGATGGGACAGGTACAGAACTAAGTACCTGCCTGACCTACAAGTGGATGGCTAGGATCAACCAAGAAGGACTATATAATGTAAAAGTTAGTGTGCAAAGAGGGGGCTGGGAAAAATGGCCAACAAACCAGAGCCTCCCAGCCCGCCTCCAGGAGAAAGACTCCTAAGGCGAAGACGACTTAACCATGTATGGATGTCACGTAAAACCTACCGTTTGGTGACTAAGGCCTAGCCTTTCAAACCCACGCTCTACAAATGATGTTGTTTGGGCCTTTTTACGTGCGAGCCCAACACCGTTACGGTCCGTCACGAATCGTGTCCTTACATCCATTTTTTAAAATAATTTTAATTTTTTTTTATGTTCATTAATTCTAAACTCTTTGGTTTTTATACGCAATAACTTACTTAGATGGATATTTATGATGTGGTCCCACATTTGACTCAAAAATTAAGAAATAAGACTCTTTCTAAAAATAAATAATTTAGGACACATGGCGCAAAATCGGATTGAATTGTAGAATCTAATTGGATTTTCTCTAAATTTTACCTATATATATTTGTGTATATATATGCAAGGACACAATTTGTAACGACCCATACATGATAGTAGGCTCATACGTAAAGGGCCCAAACAATTCAATTTGTAGAGCGTGGGGTTAAAAAGTTAGGCCGTGGTCACCGGACAGCGGTTTAATCGTGGCTTTTATGGAAGTTCATATGAGGGTGGACCTGGCGTGACTAGCTAAACATTCCATCGGTGCGGCTTGTAAGGTTTAGGTCCTCGGACCCCGTCCGAGGAGCGTAGTACTCTTCTCATTCTCCCTTTTGTAGGACCTCTTTTTCTACCCCTCTTTCCTTTTATTCTTCTTCCCTTTTATACTAGTATTTCTTTCCCTTCAGTGTCCACGTGTAAGTTTCACTTTCTGGGGTGTAGACCTGTCCTATCAGTCCATACCTAGAGTGGTTAGAGGTGGTTGTAAAAGCTAAATAGCATGGTGAGGAGTATGGACCTGTCAGATGCAGGGTTCTTTACTACAGTATTGGCAGCTTTCTCCCTTGTCCTGCCCTTGCACTGAGTTCACCCTTTTCTTTAGGCGTTCTGTGAGGTGCTGAGTATAAGATCGTCCTCGACCATATTCTTAGGCCTTTTTCGGACTTTCACTACGCGTCCTCGGAAATTATTCTCCTCGGCTTGGGCCCTGGGTCTTAATGTAAAGTGGGCCAGAGTCACAAATTCTCTGGCCCTACAATAGCCCCTCAAAATCCTGCTGCCCGACCTCTTGGTTGGGGAGAAGGGTTTTGGTTATATCGGGCCTACATTATGGCTTGCCCAACTTTACCCTTCATTAGTACCGGTGTTTTTTCATTTGTTTGGGAGCTGCACCAGATCATGGGACACCCCTCTTAGGTTTGCTCACACTCCGTCTTTGCCGTTTCATTGCTCGAGGTGCGACTTGAATATGTCCCCTTTACGAGGGTATCCAAATCTTATGGTTGCAGACGGTGTTGGAAATTGAGCCAAAACCGTCTTGTCTGTAGCATTTCTTGGAAACCTGCATAGATTAAATGCCACCAATTTGCCATCTATATAAGTAGGATAGGAGGTTACTCCCTTTACGTATAAACCCTTCGGCCTCTTCAAATTCCTAATCCTTCAGCTATACTCTCAGTCTTCATCTCCCGTGCAATCAACCCTTAGAGTAATATGTTTGAGGCACGAGTGGGGGTGAAGGAACCACACCCGCTCCAGAGGCATTGGATCCTGTTGAGACTCAAGGTGGCACGGTCTGGACGGGGGAGACACAGACTCAAGACAATCCTCCACCTCTTTCAGTCAAAATCCGAAGCAGGAACTGGTCGCGTCAGAATTTTGGTGCGACAGCAGTGAGGTTTCCCGTCGTCAACACCATCCGCTCTATCGCGAGCACTGCTAATATGGAGGCTTATCAACTTCCTGTGTGGCCATCTATGAATACCCAGCTCCCTGCACCTTTTCTTCAAAAGTGTTAGCCCCACGTTAAGTTCTTTTGCTGCCTGAGTTATGGGCATGTAAAAGTATTGAGAAATGGTTTCCTTAGACAACATTTTGGAACTGCTACATCTCTCTTCTCTGCACCTCTTCTTCCGCTTCCTCTTTTCTCCCTTGTATCTTTTCTTTTTGCTTATGTAGCTAGTTTTTAATATAAGCTTATTTAAGCTCCTTCATTGTACGTTGTACGTTGTACTATTTCTTTGTCTTAATAAAAGATGATTCTGTTTCATTCTAAATATTTTTCTTTTCTGCAGTAATTACTTTATGAATGGATGTACTTCGTGTATTTTTCTTTAATGATACTTAGGGCAGGAAACCTTGTAACAAAAAGCTATTAATTTGAACTTATCAAGACTATCAAATATAATAATGCCAACCTACAGTAGATTAAACTTATGAGACTAACCGAGATAACAGCTGAATGCTCCGTAATGCGCGTGAGATAGCCGTCCGAGAATGAGAAACTCAAAATAAACCATCCGAGAGGGTTGCCGAGTAGTGAGGGACTTTGGCTGTGTTTTTGATAACACCTGCCTTCTGATCCAAGGACTGAGGTATGGTTGTACCTGGTCCCAACACAATCGCATTAGTTCCCTTAGTATTGAGGATCCGAGGGTAGACCGGGACTTCCATTAGGTCTAGGGATTAACCCAATTATTAATGGGTAACCCTTCCATGGGATAGAGTCTGAGGACCATACAATGTCCGGGTTGTGTCCAAAACCTTTGTTTTTTCTTTCAGGTAGTTGGTTTCCCCATACGCTTAAGTCCGAGGACCATACAATGCCTTAGTTCTGTCCAAAACCTTTGTTATTTCTTTCAGGTAGTTAGTTTCCCCACAGGCTTGAGTCCGAGGACCATACAATGCCTTGGTTCTGTCCAAAACCTTTGTTTTTTCTTTCAATATGGGGGAGGGGGTTAACTCTTTGGGTGATTTGCCCCTCAGTCAAGGTGTGAGACGTTGATCTGACGTTGAAAGCCCCTAGAACCGTCCGCGTTATTAACGTTTCAAAGCGCAGCCCCTAGTGAAACTTTACGTTAGGATACGACAGCGGGCTGGGGTTGCCGGGAGTGATGGGAGGATTTTTCGTTCCACCGCCTGAGCCACCGCACGAGCCTTTTCCACAGACAGCGCCAATTGTAAGGACACAATTTGTAACGACCCACACATGATAGTGGGCTCATACGTAAAGGGCCCAAACAATTCAATTTGTAGAGCGTGGGGTTAAAAGGCTAAGCCTTGGTCACCGGACAGCGGTTTAATCGTGACTTTTATAGAAGTTCATATGAGGGTGGACCTGGCGTGACTAGCTATACATTCCGTCGGTGCGGCTTGTAAGGTTTAGGTCCTCGGACCTCGTCTGAGGAGCGTAGTACTCTTCTCATTCTCCCTTTTGTAGGACCTCTTTTTCTGCCCCCCTTTCCTTTTATTCTTCTTCCCTTTTATACTAGTATTTCTTTCCCTTTAGTGTTCACCTGTAAGTTTCATTTTTGGGGTGTAGACCTGTCCTATCAGTCCATACCTAGAGTGGTTGGGGGTGGTTGTAAAAGCTAAATAGCATGGTGAGGAGTATGGACCTGTCAGATGCAGGGTTCTTTACTACAGTATTGGCAGCTTTCTCCCTTGTCCTGCCCCTGCACTGAGTTCGTCCTTTTCTTTAGGTGTTCTGTGAGGTGCCGAGCATAAGATCGTCCTCGGCCATATTCTTAGGCCTTTTTCGGACTTTCACTACGCGTCCTCGGAAATTATTCTCCTCGGCTTGGGCCCTGGGCCTTAATGTAAAGTGGGCCAGGGTCACAAATTCTCTGGCCCCACAATATACATGGTGTATATGCACATGTACAATTAAAAAATTCGCAATTATATGGTATAAATTATACATTTTTCTTAGAAAATGTTCAAATTATACAAGGTATTAGTTTACACTTTTTTTAAACTATACATTTCTAAAATATGTAATGATTATATATTATATATATATATATATATATATATATATATATATATATATCTATATGATTTAGAATTTAATTAGATCTAGATTCTTTGATTTTTGCTCTTAATAATTCACTTGCCACAAAAAAAGTAAAATAAAATAAAATAGATGGACACGTGGCACAAAATTGGATTCTAATTGAAATCCAATTAGAATTTGATTTGATTTGGACTTTTAGATTTTTACACAAAATAATTCATTTGGCACAAAAATTAAAAATTCGATTAGCAAAAATCTAAACAATTTATATGAAAAACTAACAAAAGCTAAATCCAATTTTGACTATACATAGTCATGGTATATTACATAAATGACTTATAAATTTGAATTATTTTTAGTTACACAAAAAAATAGCTCATAAATAAAAAATTATTCAAACTCTCTCTTCCCCTAATTTTATATATTGAGTTAGATATATGAATAGTTTTTATTATGGTTTATTTATATTGGATTCCTTGTTTTCTACATTGAATTAACTCATTTGGCACAAAAATTAAAAAATTTAGATTAGATGGGACACATGGTACAAAATTAAACTCTAATTGAAATTTAATTTTTACACTGAATTAACTCGCTGAGCACAAAAATTAATTTTTTCTTGGTAATTGTAAACAAGAATAACAATGAGATAAATTTAAAATAATTTTACTTTGTGAGTTTCTATGGGGTAGATAAATTTTTTATTCTTAGATAACATATCTACTTGTTATAAATAGTACATAGCTAAAAAGAAAATTCACTGCAAAAATTGCACATTGAATGAAACTCTATTACTAAAATTTAATAACATTGAAATATAATATGACTAACACTCAAGAAATTTAAAATAAGCTTTATTTTTTACTTAAATTATTTTGTAATTAATGTCATCTTTGGTTTTTGATAAAAAACTTGGTCTTATACAATTTGCGTCGTTTGGTAGACTATAATAGACACTGTAATATAATAGATATTCCTATGGTATAACTATTCGGTTGTTTGGTTATGTTTTTATTACAATAAATAGTTATTCTTTATAAATAGTTATTCTTCAAAATGAGGAATAACTATTCCTTATCAAAAGTACTGAATATCTATTCCTACACCTTATGTAATAACTTTTAATTTTTTTTTCTAAAACGCCATTAGTTGCCACATCTTCAAAAGGAAAGAAAATAATTTTTCCTTCTCGTTAATTATTAGCTCTATTTTGAACGAGTAATTCTTAGGTACTCCCAGAGTACAGAGAATTGTACTATCTCCTCTCACATTCATAGTGAGGTTTGGTCATTAAATTCATGGTAGGGTCCACCATAAATGTGAGAGGAGGGAACATGATTTCACTATACTCCGGGACTACCTAAGAATTTTCCTATTTTGAACACCCTAAAATAAGTGTATTTTAGGAAATTTGACTTAAAAATAATTTAATTACACTTTCTTTTTATATTCTACTAAATTATGAATGCATATTCAGGATTCTATTCCTAAATGGTCACCAAACTAATGAATAGTAATACTTATTATATTCTAACTTAGTGTATTCTTTGTAATATTTATTCTTATTCCCATGTAACAATCATTATAGTATACCAAACGTGTCCTAAAACCAAGAAATTTTTCAAGCATCTTTTAATGAAAGGTAAAGTAAATTTTACAAAATTTAAAACAAAATTTATTTGAGTGTTGAATATATATGGCATGATTTGGTTATCATACCATTTTGGGATGGTGAATAAAATACAAAAAACATGTATATCACTTATAAATCTAAAACGACATGGCTTGTTATTTACAAAATCGATAGCTAAAATATTAGAAAATTTATAGCTTAAGAGTTTAATGAGATATTGGAGTGAATTAATATGAGTAAACTAACAAAATATTGAGGGTAAAATGTATTGTATTGACTAAATTGAATCTTAGATACACTATGTAAATTGCAGCAAAAAAACATAGATATAAGAAAATAGGGATCCAAACCTAACTAGCTCTAACTATCTACTTCCCTCTAAATTAGTTACAAAATTCCACCAATCAAAACATTACAGCTGGACTAATTAAACACACGATAGGCATATATTCCTTCATATGGAATTAATAAGCAGCTCCATGACTTGCAGTTTAATAAGATAAAATATTGTCGTTTATCTAGTTCTTTACATTTAAATTTCTTGTTTGATTAGTTTGAGAAATCAACATCATTGTAACAAAAAATTTCTCATTCATGATTCAACGATTAACATAATTGGCCTTGAAATATGTTGATGCTTCAAGTGCTCCTCAAAATATTAACAAGGAGAACTATCCAAGTTCAAAGGTTGGCACATTAAGCTAAAACAAATACAAGGACATGGTTAGAACTCTCTTGTTGGTGGCAACCGATTGTTACCTGTAAGTTTTATTGTGGCTTTCATTGTTCATGTGGCTTCTACAAGTCAAAAGGCATGACAGCATTTTTAGAATAGCACATTTTCCATATATTCATAATTAGCAACACAATGCCTTTGTATATTTGCTCTATTTTATGCCCAACTAAATGATCTTAAATTGGTTATTGTTGTCTTTAATTATGTCAATATTGTGACAAGTTAGACCATATAGCAGAATCAATCTAAAATTAGAAAAGGAAAAATTATTAAACCAAAACATTAAAAATGGGAAAATTCTCAAACCAAGACAACAATTCTACGTATGATTCCATTGAAGATAAATCAATTAGAGCATCATCAAGTTACATAAACAATAGTAGCAAAAAAAAAAAAAAAATTTACATAAACGATCTATGATAAATTAGCATTTAGCTTGTTGTATAACCGTTCATATGCTTCCAAGTATGGCTTGACAAAATTCTAACATATTACCTTTATGTTCATGACTTATTCTTTCCCTGAGTCTCAAAAGGCCTATAACCTAAAAATCAAAACCTGCGAGTCAACAAAACTTAAGGAAACTAGGCTAAATCCTAACACGACTGAATGAAAAGAGATCATATCAGCGTGGATCCAACAGAGGATCTAGCGATCCTAAGTCTACCACAATCAGGCCATAACATCATGTAATTGTACCTAACTCACAAAATTAAGATATGCATTGGGTGGCTTAACTTGCAGCCCAAGCCTGAAAAGGGTCCAACCGCCGAAATTCCAACATAAGGGATGCGGTTTGGTTGGGAAGGGAGCGAAGTTTGAATAGATGGTTATCTGCTATTCCTCTATTATATTTGCTTGGAAATACATAAAGAGGGAAAGAAAGAACCCCAACCTGTAATGTATTAATCAACGCAAATAAATAATTAAGAATTTTGTAATTTAATGACATTATATGTTTTCTTTATAGAAGAGAGCTTGAATTCAAATCTCCTCTCGTAGCTATTGAGTTAGAAAAAAAAAAATGGCTAGAGAATGAAAAATCTATTCCAAGCCCAACTCTTTTTTATTTTATTATATATCATTGTGACTTTTAACCTAATGGTTGGTGAACTTGATACCTTTTGACACTTTATAATTGCAACCAACCAGTGGTCCTCATTTCAATTTTAATTCACTCATAACTCGGATAAAGTTATTTTCTTTTTGTCAAATCCTTCTAACCATTGTGTCATGTGATACCCAATTTAACGACAATCACAAACCCCTCACCAACCTTTGGGACCAACAAAATTGCTTTCAGTTGCTAATTTCCTTCAAACAGAGACAAATATGAATATGCAGTCCCTCTCCCTTTTGTTCTCAGGCCAAATTGATCCAATTAAAAGTTTAATACTGAAATCCAAAAGAGCTATAGCCTCAAAGATGTTCAAAGCCTAAATGCCAGTATTATTTTTCTTCCAAAGCTTCTAACATTTTGATGATAATGAAGAGGAAAGGATTTGATGCAGCACAAAATTCTCAGCCCAAGCAGGTATATAAAGAAATTGGGCCCAACTGGCGATGGGCCTCTATCATCCATCAGCAATATATGGGCCGTCTTTCTTGCATCAACATCCATAAACAAGCATGATTGGGAGCCTCATATATATCTGTAACTATAAAAAACAAGCATGATTGGGAGCCTCATCCACTAAGAATAGCTCAAGACTGAATCATCCAGACTAGTATTTTTAATGGAAACGTTTAGGATTTAAATTCTCTCTTTCAACTATCAAATTATTAGAAGAAGAAGAAAAAAAAAAAAAAAAAAAACCTCATCCCTCCTCATCTTTCAATTCTTCTATTCCTCAGCTGGCAGTGTTGTAACAGTATCATTTTGTTTCTCATGTCTAAGCTAGGAAAGATTGGAATGCCATAAAGTCAATAGATATACTGGACTGGATATTCATTGTTGTTGAGATTGGACCAGTAATGGTGAACTATTGATTGATGTAGCCCTTGCAAAGGTGAACTATTAGTCTATTGAGACCTAAGGCTAGCTTATTTATCTACTAAAGTACCTACAAGCAATAGCTTGGTAGGAAACATAATGCAACTGTGTCTTTTTTTGTTGCGATGGGAAATTGGACCAACCAGTCCTTGCAATTTAGTAGCTATAGGGGCTTCAATAACTGCAAGTTGTTTGTTCTAGTACTAGTAGTAAAAGTAATTGAAAATTCAAGTCCTATCAGAGTGAAAAGTAATGCTAGTACCGGTGAAGTAAAAGTAAAATGCTAGGAGCAGGAGTCTTTGTCATTCAACTGATTCTGTGAACTTTGTTTGAGACCCAAGTAATGATAGGTCACTCCTAGGACCCGGCTGTGGGGTTCATAGAGAGTGATGGTATGTCTTGGTGCAACCATATATATCTTGTTACACTAGCCACTAGGGACCCAGCTGTTTTATTGAAATTATTTGCATTTTAACTGGTAGGTCTATGTCACAGCTTGGAGGGCACATGAACCAGAAACATCACTAATTACCAAGGGTTCTGCTATCAAATCGCTTCATGCCCAAGTCTTTTTTTTTTAATGATTTTTACTGTGTCTCAATAACATTCATTTCAGCACCAAAATAATGGGATGACCATATACAAAAGTAACATACAAAACCAAAACCAGTGTCTAATTAAGAACAATAACTTAATTGAACCCTTTTGATGGTTTGATTGTATGCTTGATTATCTACTTGCACTTTACTCACTTTGTCCAATCAAAAGGTAAAGGGAATGAGACTCAAAAATTGATTAAATGGAATGAGGAAACTAATTGAAAAGTACAGTAATTAAGATCAATATTAAATGCAGAAATGCAACTTATTATGACATGAAAATATTCACATGATTAATTTTAAAATGTTCCTTTTTCAGATGTATCAAACTTTCTTCTCAAAAAAAGAAAAAAAGATGAATCAAACTTATCCTAAAAGAAATGATTGGAGACCCCTATAGAATGCGCTGGAAAAAGATAGATTGGATTACCAGCAGCCCATACTTGACAATAATGAAAGTAGTCTCAAAAGTCAACTAAGTTTGAAATGTTCTCAAGCACATACAGCCGTGCTTACCAAACTGCTTTTTGTGTTTTTCAAGCCAATACCACCAAAGATAAGAAGGGCATAACTATATATGTAGTCGAATTAAATAATGTAAATGTTTTAGCTTCCACTCCAATTAATGACAAAAACTAATGAATTTTTATCAAGAGAACTGAACTGTCCATGTACATATACATGTATCATGATCATTATACTAAGTCAACCTCTTGATAGCATCAACGGCTTGGTTATACTTATCAACAAGTATAGGGACACAATATCTTTTCACAACTATTGTAATGACTTTTATAAAAATTAAAAATATTGAGAAGACTTCTTGTGATTGTTGCATAGCAAAACTGTAAAAGGGGTGTTAGTTGTAGGCTCAGGTGAAAGTGATATTACTCTAATCATAATAATCATTTCAACTGTTGTGGAAACAATTATAAAAAATGTTGTGTTCCCAATATTGCTTGTTAGTTATTATTGCCTTTATGGCATAGAGCTTCAAAACAAACCCTTACCAACTAATTATTAGTGACAGTTAAATATTAACACTAAACTATAAACCCCATCACAAACTAAGACAGAATACATACAATTCTTGGGGGAAGAAAAGGCAGCCACTCTTTGAGATATATATCTCACTGAAACCTCAAGTCACATGCATTAGAACTTCAATGCTTTGGCCTCCCACTTACAAAGTGATGTAAGTTTGACACTCATCATAAATTAGATGTTTAATCTAGTGCATCAACAATATATCATGGGAATTTAAAGGGAAGGACTAAAAAAAAGGCAATTCAAGGTCGATTGATGATTAGGATGGGGATTGTAATAGTTAGAGGATTTTTATCATATATATCTCAAAGATCTCTTCTCCAAAAATTATGGGTTGATTAAATTGCTTTAGAAATTTCCCCACTTCCAACATCCTATTACTTCAAAATTTTATTTTCATCTTTTTTATTTTTTTTTTAATACACAATGCACTATACATATATTAGAACCCTTGATCCCAAACACTTACTAAATCCATCCATTTTTTTAAATAAAAAAAACTAAATTAAAAATAAAATTTATGAATACTCTTTTTAATAGAATTATTACAACAAATAATGTTCAACTTGTACTTCAAAGAATTTAAAAACCTTTTGCATGTAACATAAAATTACAAAACTATCAATTTGCATTTAATTATTTGTTAAACCTCAATGAATGAATAAACCTTTTTTTTTTTTTTTTTGTAAACATAACATTTATCTAAACATAAAACTCTCTTAAACATATGAGAAAATTAAATAATTTTATACATTCATTCCTTTTATGCATGAATGAATTGATTAAAACACATTTGACTGTAACATTATCAATGAATTTTCTAACTTTAAACATGTATTAAGGGTATTTTGGTGGTTTTTGGTGAGTATTTTGTCATTTTAAAGTGTTTGGGGTATTTTGGATGCTCCAAGGATATTTTAGTCATTTAAGGGTTTTGGGGTATTTTGAAAGTTCCATGTATTTTTGGTTATTTTTAGATGTTTTAAGAGTATTTTAATAATGTAGGCTTGTCACCGAGTGGGGCATTAAAGTGGTTGAATTTATGTGTGACTTTCCAGGGTAGTCATGTGTTGAAGGGCCCTGACCCATGGTTTAATGGGTTAACCACATCCTATATGGGTGGGTGGCAATTACAAAAAAAAATTATTTTAGTAATTTTATAGATTATTCATTGAATGCTGTAAAACATGGCTTTTACACCATGACCAATTCTGATTTGAACTCCTTTAGGGGGTAGTTTGTAACGTGTGCATAAAATTTAGTCTACATGGACAACAACTAAATTGATTATTTATATAATAGATCATAGTGTTATAGAGTATGTTCGTTCATTTTGTTTCAGCTTTCATCCATTGAGCAATAACTGAAGTGCTTATATATATATAAAAAAAATGTAACGCAAAATATTGCTATAGGGTTTATTGTCATTCTTTGCGGCATTGAGTAGAGCCAGCAAATTCGTAAGCAACTTATCCTTGTTTTTTCTAATTTATCATCTAACAAAAACCTAAATGAATTCAACCCAATGAAGTTTTTGAACATTCTACAAAATATCCCTTAAATTTGTTTGGATTTTAAAATGTATTAGAATATCTTTCAATAGGCTATTTTTTATAAGTAACATTATTCCTCAAACTGTGAAATTATAATGACTAATTTAAAATTTTAATTAGACAATTAACTTTTCTTGTAATCTATATACTAATAGCATTATTAGCATGAGATATTATTTTTTGTGTGGAATTAATGCATATCAATGTTAATTGATGATTACAGTGGTGTCTAGATAAGCTTTGGACACTTCTATTTTATATTTCTCAAAAATTTCTCCTCCATGAATTAGTGGGGGACTAAATTGCTTCAGAGATTTCCCCACTTTTGACATATTATTACTTAACAATTTTATTTTCATTTGTCTTTTTTATTTTTTTTTATTTTTTTTATTACACAATGCACTTTACATGTATAAGAACCCCTAATTCCTTTCACTTACTAAATCCGTCCATTTTTTATTTAAATAAAACTCAATTAAAAATAAAGTCATTGAATTCTCTTTTTGAAAAAAAAAAACCTTTTACATGTAATACCAAATTACAAAACTATCAAATTACATTTAATTATTTGTTAAACTTTAATGAATGTAGTAAAATCTTTGCAAACATAACATTTATCTATACATAAACTTATACTTAAACATATGAGAAAATTAAATAATTTTATACATTCATTCCTTATATTCATGATTTTATACATTCATTCCTTATAAACTTATACAAAACCTTTTTACAAATCAAACAATGAATACGTGATATGGTGAAAATTTTAAAACACATGGAAAATGTTGCCAAAAGAAAAATCACTACAAGGTAACCTATTGTGGCCAACAAAGGAATCCACTATAATACCAACCTTTGAACAAATAGGTTGCTTTAGTAATTAATAACACATTAAGGTTGATTCTCAATTGATCGAGCCTCAATTGAGGGATAATTGAGCTTTGATCATTAATATATATATATATATATAAATATATATATATATATATATATATATATATATTTATATATATTGATAAGATCATTAATAGGTTGATGAAAAGCAATTGAATTTTCATAAATTCTTTTATTAAACTGCTTTTTGTACAAAAAGTCTTTAACTTGAATGAACATGAATGTATATTGTCAATTAATTTATTAAAACACATTTGACAGTAACATTGTCAACGAATATTCTAACATTAAACTTGTAATAGGGTATCATGGTCACTTGGTGGATTCGATGGATATTTAATTATTTTAGCGTGTTTGGGTTATTTTGATCAGTTAAAATGTTGTAAGGATATACATATATTTTTTCAATTTAAGAGTTTCAGGATATTTTGAAAGTTCCAAATATTTTGGTTATTTTAAGATGTTTCAAGAGTATTTTAGTAATTTTATAGGTGTTTGGTGTGGACAGTGTTAAGGGGCTGAAAGCAGAAAATATTTTACATTTTTTTTTTTTTTTTAACTGGGATTTATGCGCTGGAAAAAGGTAGATTGGATTACGACCAGCCCATACTTGACAATAATGAAAGTAGTCTTGAAAGTTAACTAAGGTTGAAACGTGCTCAAGCACGTTCAGCTGTGCTTACAAAACAGCATTTTGTGTTTTTTAAGCAAATACGACCAAAGATAAGAAGGGCATAACTATATATGTAGTTGAATTATTAGCTGATATATTTTTAGCTTCCACCCCAATTAATGACAATAACTAATGAAATTTAGCCAAGAGAACTGAACAGGTCATGTACATGTATGATGTATCATGATCAATTTAATTTCTAAGTCAACTTCTTGATAGCCTCAGGCCCTCAACGGCTTGGTTATAATTATTATCAATAAGTACAGGGACACAATATTTTTTTACAATTATTGAGACGATTTGTTATGATTGGTACACGGTAAAACTATAAAAGTGGCGTCAATTCTGAGCCCTAGTGAAAGTGATAATGCTTCAATCATAGCAGACCAAGTCAACAATTGGGAAAAAAATTATGAAAAATGTTGTGTTCTTAGTATTGTTATTTAGTTATTGAACCTTACAGCTAATTAGAAGTAACATTTATATATTGGGGGAGAAAAGGTAGCCAATCTTTGACATACATATCTCACTGAAACCTCAAGTCACATGCATTAGTACTTCAATGCTCTTTCCAGGCAGATTTGGCCTCCCACTTACAAAGTGATGTAAGTTTGACACTCAATATCAAATTAAAATGTCTTGCTTTTAATCTATTGCATCAACACTATAACATGGGAATTTAAAGGGTAGGACAATGCACAGCCATTTTTCATGGGGAAAGTAATTTGTTAACACAAGAAGAAACCTCCTTCCTTGCCTATAAATATTTTAAGTAAATTTCTTTGTTCTTTCCTCTCTTTCATAAATTCTTTTGCACCACTGTCACAGTGTTACTAATTGCAATGCACCACGCCTTGTTGGTTGTACATATAGAATGGTCCAAAATCCCTGAATTGGTCCCCCAATTTCATTCAATGAATTCCAGTTATCTTACCAACTATTGATCCTCACCAGCTACAAAGGTTTTAAGATGGTATGGGCATCTACCCAAAGCAACTAATTCATCACCAACTACGTACACTGGCGAATTTGTCATCATGTACAACAAAATAGGCATGCGCATATGAACTCAAATTTCCACAAAATGCAATAAATTCTAGTAGGACATTTTTTTATGTGCTCTACTCTATAGAGTGTAAACAAAAAAAATAAAAAAAATCTGAGAATATAAGAAAATGCAGTAGGAAACTATTTGTTGTATCTTGATTTTCTTCAATTCTTCTCTTGGCTCTGAGAGAAATTTTAGTACTTGTCCAGCCATGTTATTACCAAGTAAAAATCGCACCACTGATTTAAAAACATGTACCAATGATAACTTAATTTTAGATTGGCCATGAGCCCATGACCAAAAGTCCTTTTTTTTTTCTTTTTTTCTTATAACAAGTTGCGGTCGGAGATTTGAATTTTTGAACACGTGTTCTTCCAATGGAGAGAATCAGACAATGCCACTGAACCACTGATTTCTTGGCCTAAACCTAAGATTTACATGAAAACTTCAAATATTCGATAATTAATGACATTATCAACTACAGTTGATATAGATTATGCAAGAAGTTATTGTGATGAGCTCCAATAAGTTACCTAGTATGCGATGTTTGTGCAGCAAGCCACATAAGCTGGATGTTCATGCACTCATGAGTCATGACAAGTGGATAGTGGATACTAATATAATAGGTAAAAATAACTAAAAGCAACATTTCAGTCGTGAAGGAAGGATGATTTAAACCTCACAGGATATACCATTCAAAATGTATATGTATTTAAATAAGCAGAAAGTATATTGGAAACACTCGAAGGAATTAAAAGGATATACATACTCATGGACCAAACTAGTAAGATAGCCCTCCAGTGCTCAATGAAATTAAAGAAAATGATCGTATCAAACAGGCAATGGCAAGAGTACATAATTATAAAGGGTATATTGTCCCACTAGCTAGGACCTATATAGATATAGGCCAATGGCTTTTAGTAAAAGGTTCTATACTTGATACATCCCACTTAATTGATAATTTGATAGTTACAATGGAAAGAAGGATTTAAACTCTAAATGTCATGGACATATCAAAAGATGCCAACCAGTTGAGTTATTTATGATATGTACGATTTTAGTTTTTGAGCTGCATCATGTAAATTAAATGTCGAAAGCATAAGCAATCTAACTCAGTAATAGCCAATTGAATGATGGGTCAACTGGCCCTCAATCGTTTACATTGTCTTTCAGTACAAGCACAAAGGCTTAGAGAATGAAACAAATGCGTCAATAAAAAGCAACCACATAATGTTGCTTAATTTAAGCCTTAATTCTTATCACATTCTTAAAAATAAAATAAAAATTAAAAAAAAGGTAAAATGACAAGTTTACCACCACCCCAATTTGTCCTGTTGTCATAGTTTATAGTTAGGACTTCAGGAGGCATAGTATTAGATTTTGCAATCTCGTATAAATAGGCAAGTGCATGCACTTACACTCTTTGCTAACAAAAAACCCACTTCAAGTTCTAAGATCTACATTATCCATTGCTGTTTTTTTTGCGATGGACTTCAATACTTGGTGGAATTCAGGTGGTACAAGCTTCAAGTCCAGCATGAAATATGTGAAAAATGGCTATGAAAGAATTGTGTCATGTGATATAGTGGTGAGTGGATCTAAGATATCAAGGTGGAGAATCCTATGGAGGAAATTTAAGAAGGAAAAGAAGAAGCTCTTCAATCGTTCTTCGAGTTTAGAGCATGTCCCTTCTTATGATCCTTATACGTACTCGCAGAATTTTGATCATGGTTCGATGTGGACTGACCCAGATAACCATTGTCGTTCATTCTCAGCTCGGTTTGCTGTTCCATCAAGAATTTTTCAGAAGAGAGAATTGATAGGTTGATGGGAGATATGAGGAAGAAAATGGAAGGTTTGAGGGTTTTTTTTTTTTTTTTTAAATAATAATAATAAATGTGTATATTTAATTTTGTTCACTGAAGTCTTTCTAGTTTTGAAGCTTAATTTGCTTCTTTTTGTTGTTGGGTTAAAAATTTAGATGTCACGTTTTGTGATGTCAAGAATGTCTTTGTCTTCTTCATATGATCTATCCCTGTCTCTGAGACACACATACCAGTTTCCACAAATTCTCAAAGATTGGATCTCTCATCATGACTTTATTCTATTGAAGTTAAAGCTTTAAGTTAAAGTAAGAGGAATAGATAGCTGTTGTTTTTGTTCCCTTTGGACTTAGATAACACTATTATACTTGTGATGATGAAAAAGCAAAGTTTTAGCTTGAAGGAATGCCCTTTAAGTGTAATATAAGTTTATAGTAGTTGAAAATACAATGCTCTTGGGCATGTTTATTCTCGTTTCACAATGAATTACACTACTATGATCGATCTACTAACAAAATCATGAGAGTCTTGTTAAATGACTAGTGCCCCATAGTGCAGTCCTTGCAATAATTGTGATATTTGCTTCGACCTAAAATCTTAGATATGTTAAAAAAAAAAAAAAAAAATAGTCACATATGAGTTGAGTAGTAATGGCCTAGTAACAAAATTATTTTTAACCCAAAAAAAAAAAAAAAATTAGAATCTTAGTGGAGTCATGTTAGAAAGGACAATGTTCATTAAAAGTGTTTATATTATGTGATCACTTTTTTTAGTGGTAAATCTTTTGGTGATGTTTATTTGCTTTTAATGTTATATAATCATATAAAGGTTTCTTTAATCCTTATATTACATAAAAAAAGATTTTATCTTTTTAATTACGATGTGAGGATCAAATCTCTTTTTTCTTTTAATCTCTCTCTCTCACACTCAGATTAGAAGTGAGGTGCTTTAGCAGCTGTCTTGACCTATTCTATCCGAACTTTATGTTATTGAAAATTGAAAGAATTTATGTTTACCTCAGATTTAGAAAACACTATTAATAAGACAACATTATACACTATTAATAAGACAACATTATTAATAAAGTGGTAAGTATAACACTACGCTCACATGGGGATACTCAGGTGGTGAGCTTATTGGTCAGGGGTGTAACGTAAACTAGAAGTTAGAGTGGAATAATCTAGTCAAAAGTTTAGTTAAAGTATTATGCTATTTGATTAGTGGTCTTGGCCTTGCAATATGGGGGGCCGGTATACTTGCTTAATTATCTAGTAAAGTGCAAGCAAGCATGTGCTAGAAAAAGTTTATACTATGTCACCTAAATTTCAAACCCTGCACATGATGATCGAAGCCACAATAGGCTTGATAACCAAATTCAAAGCTTTTGCGCTTTATCTGACTCACACTTTTGGAGACATGAACAATTAGTCCAGACAACTAGTGCAACCCAGGCATAGCCTAGCTAGCCAATTCTTGCAGTATAGCAGCCAAATGGAAAGCTTTAAGTGTTTATAGCAAGCACAGACCAGAAAAATCTAAGTTCTTTTAGGAAGCAATAGTTAAGAGCCAATATTAATTGTGGCTACAAGTCCTACCTAAAGTGGTAGACTATCATAGAATAATAATGATTATCACACACTCATTATTAAATCGTTTTCAAATGGAATGTATACGAAAGATGCAATAGCAAATGTGTAACAAGATTTTCCCATCCTAAAAATAACATTGCTGAAAGAAAATCTCCCTTAGTCTTGAGATCTTTCAAGAACAACTTTCCTCTCTAGGTAACTCAAGATCTCTATAATATTAGTGCAACCATGTCTTCTTACACATTGACTCAACTACCACATAAAAATTGTGAATAACTCAATTGTCAGGTTACATCTTAGAGGGCTAACAGTCTAAAGAAATGAGGCCCAATAGAAATTTAAATAGCACTGTTTTAAGTACTATACATACCCTTTTTGTCTTTTTCCAGTAGAGCATCCTCATCAGGTGTGCCAAATGCCAAATATTTGGCATTTGGCACACCAAACACCAAAAAATCCTTCTCATGAGGTGTTCTATATCCTATAAATTTTAGCACACGTGAACAGTACCGTTCTAAAAATAGAACGGTACGGACAGATGTTCTATAAAAAAAAAAATTTTTTATTCTATTCCTCTCTCTTCATTTATGACTCTTTCTTCTCTCTCTTTCTTTTTCTTCTTTCTTTCTCCGCCTAATTCAGCTTCTCAGTTCAGCTTTTTCCTTCGTTTTTTCTTCTTCTTTCTTTCTCCAGAACTTCCACCTCTCCCTTTTTCTTGCTTTTTTTTTTTTTCCCCTTTTTTCTTTTCTGTCACTTTCTCCACGCCTTCTCTATCTTTTTTTTTTTTCCTCCTGTCACTCTCCTTCTCTGTCTTTTTTTTTCTCTGCCTAGGCCGTTGCCATTGAGATCGGCCGTCAATGTGGAGTTCGGCCTCGCCGTGGAGTTTAGCCTTGCCGATGAGGCCATCGCCGTGGAGATCTCTGATTCTGATCTCCCTCTTTATTTTTTCCCTTCGGTTGTGGATTCCATGTGATTGTGATTATGGGTGAGTTGGTTCTTTTTCAAGCTCTTTTTTTTGGGATAGTTTTGTGTTGATTTTGGAGATTTTTTTTAAAAGTAGTATTGGGTGGTGGTGGCGGCTGGTGGATTTTTGTTGGTGGTGGTGGGTTTTACTTGTGGGTGGTGGTGGTGGGTTGTGCTTGGGTATGGTGGTGGCGGGTTGTGTTGTGTATCAGTGTATGGTGGGGTTTTGTTGAGGTTTTTGGATTTGGAATTTGTTGGAGGACCGGTGATTGTGATTGTAGCAGTGGTTGTTGTGGCGGTGGTTGTAGCGGTGGTTCTTGGTTCTTGGTTGGTGGTGACTGTCGGGACTGTGTTTTTGTATATTATTGGGTTTTGAGAAAATATATTATTTTAATGTGTAGTAAAAATTATTTTAATGTATAGAATTGAAGTATAGAACATCTGATAAATGGGATGTTGTAAAATGATGTGTTAAAATGATAAAGTGGGTTTTTGGTGTGTTAAAATGGCATTTTTTTTGAAAGAGCTGATGGGAATGCTCTAAGTGTTAAATAAAAGCCAATCCCAAAATTTCAAGACTAAGCTTTGATTGTTGAATTACAATCTTCTATAAGCACTCTCATTATTATTTTTTGTTTTCATTTTTGGGGGCAGATATAAGCACTCTCATGAACCACAACACTAGAATTAAAAATCTTTATAAAAGTATTTTGGATAAACTGAAAAGGGAAAACCACTTTTTATGATACATACATTATGAAAAAAATAAGTCATATACATATGTTAACTGCAGCCAAAAAAAATAAAATAAATAAAGTTTAACAACCACATATATTAATGAGAATTATTCTTGACAGTGTAAAAAGTTTGAGTCAATAGTTGCAACAAATTAAGTAAATTTGAATCATTCTAACTCTTGCATCAACGTCCAAAAGAATAAAGGTTCTCTACTTCCATGATTCCATCATGCCTTTTTGTATTACAAAGAAAAGATTTAAAGTTCCAGTCTTCCAGAAATATAGGTCCCCATTTTATTCAATGAATTCCAACTCCTAAGCACTTCACAGCCCAATTGTCACTATGAGCTGCAAAAGCAATAGTTGGCAGGATATCTATTGCCCAACAAAACCATGCTTCAGTATATTGTCCACCTACTGCACTTATTAATCTCTACTTCTAATGATGGTCGGTCTTGGCAGTCCTCAGAGTCAGAACAAGTTGAAAGATACAGTCATGTCCATTATGCACTAAAGTTAATATTCCAAATTCTAGATTATTCGACATGCTCCATATTTAAACATGAAAAACTGAGAATGAATAAATGTGTATGCATGGTATAGACTTGTAGGAAACTGCTTTTGGTGACAACAAAGTACAACTCCCCTTTGATTTAATTTTCCAGTGATAACAAATCCTTGAATTGGCCATATCCCGGAGATTCGCACATCTTCACTACTGAACAGTTGATTGATGAACTGTCTGAACACCATGTATTGGTGATGAAGTGCTATGCAACCACAAATTGTTTATGCAGCAAACCATAATAGCCCTTTTGTAGAGTACTTGATTATTATTCATATATTTATCATTTGTGAACACAATGTTAGCAGAAGTTAAAAGGGAGGCGATCAAACTGAAGGCCATTTTGGTTACATGTCATTGTTTTAGGCAAAATACATGCTCTTTCTTACTATTCCTTTCATTTACATCAATGGAATAGATAAATTAATAAATAGAATAGAAATAAGTTTAATCATCATTGCAGCAGAGCTACACCAGAGAGAGGCCACATATGACAACCACTAAATAAACACTGCAGTCAATGAAGATCGCACGGGTGGCCTGGTACACCACCAGGCCTCTCTCTAAAACCTTCTCTGCTTCTGCCCAGTTATCTCTATCTTTCGGAGGTGCCACTTCTTCTTCCTCTGCCTCTTCAGGGCCTCTTAGCTTCTCAAAGTGCAATAGTACAAGCACAATTGTCACATCAGTTAGCAGAAGTATGTAAAGAGGTCTTGAGGCTACAACACTCTCTGACTTCACTATGTTTCTCCCAAATAATGGATAATCAACATAGGATAAAACCGCTAAGAATGCTATTATGAGAGCACAAATAATGCGTGTACTCTCAGAAGCTATAATGCAGGTACTCATTCGTTTGGAGGTAAAAATTTTAGGCTGATGCCTACGTAGTTTTTGGAGCGGTTCTCTATCAATTGAGGTTCTTTGAACCATTGATGTGCCAAGTGATGGTTGTACTTCTATCATATCATCCAAAGGAGTCTTAATTTCTTCAATACTAGTGCCATGTTTCCTCAATTGAGGTTCTCCGTGGCTTCCAACATCAAAATGATTTCCCCCGTAAACATCATCACTAGTCTCATGTTTCAGCAATGTAGAATCAAAGGCATTATCGTTACCCTCAGGAACATCTGCAAAATGAGTAAAAAATTAATGAGAAATACTAGTTGAATATATATAAACTTCACACATTGAAGTAATAATGAGAAATACTAATTGGATATGTACAAACTCCACAAGTTGAAGTAACAATGGTATCTTGTCTGGGTGAGGTAACACTATTTAATATCCACGATTTACTGTTTTATAGTGCACTAATTGGATGGCAAGATTTTGTTCAAATTTATGCTGATAATATCAGCCTTACCTTTGATGCTGTAGAAAGTACATTCTGCATGACACTGACACTGACACTGACAATGCAATAATTTAAATTTCATTTTGGGATACTAGAAGAACATATACTCTTAATGTACTACGGAGCCTTCTGAGTACCACTTACCACTAGAGTTATATTAAGAAGGAGCTACTTTATAGAATTACAAGAACTTGTCTCAGTGCTAGTATACCGGGCTGACCTGCAGTTATAACGTTGCAAAATATATGCTCCCATTGCAAAATAGACACAATTTACAACTTCGGTATATTATTTTCTTTTAATTTTAGTATGACTAGTCATAAGTCCATATATTGAAACCCTTTTGTTGCAACAATTTGAGAGATATCTAAATCTCAATCATCGTTCTGGATTTGAAAAATAAAATATAGGAGGTTGCAATTATGTTTTATGTAGGGTGTATTGGTGTAAGAGTGTTAGTAACTCTACTTGTAACAAGCCACTTTGCTCTTTGTGACCCATTCTTTTTATGTATTTGTATTGAGGGTTGTAGTTAGTTTTTAGCTCCTGGTTTTGTTTGTGTAGATGTGGTTTTATTGGTTTGCAGCTAAGCTATTGTCTTTTGTTGTGTTAAATGAAATTTCTCACTTATCCAAAAAGAAAATTATAGGAACTAAGTACTTAAATAATTTAAACCTTGCACAAAAGATCATGTTTTGTCATTTGATGCATGCATAAATCCCTTTATCTTCTCAAGATACCTTTTGTAACTTGTACATGTAGCATTACTCTCACATGTACGGGGAGTTCATGTATGTGACATAGACCCATTGTACAACATACTCTTTTACCAAAATGCAATATATAGTGCATTGACTCAACCAAATTTAGGAAAACTAGCGATGGAGTTTTAAAATTCTGAACTTTCTCATATACTTCAAAAGGAGCTTCTTTTTCTTTTTTTGCAAAATTTGAAACATATTAAAAAAGCATTATAATTTACAGAGGATCCTTCACCATGATCTGAAAATAATATTAGAGAGCTCACAAGCCAATCTTGAATCAATCAAACCTTTCCTTTTTCTTTTCTATTAGCACAGGAAGAATTGAAGATAAATTCAAGCATGAAAAATGAATGTTTTTCCCCTTTCTTTCCCCTAAATAGATATACTAATCGTACAAAATTTCTTACTAAATAATGACTTGAAAAAGCTAATGTCACACAACTTTATTTAATTTTTTTTGTATGGAGAAATTAGATTGTGAACTTTTACATAATCTGAACTTTTTCATCATTAGATTATGTCTTGCTTTCTAAAACCTCACTTATAATAGATGCTTATTTTTAAAGCCTTACATAGTTTATTTTTAGGCATAATATTCCAAAAATTAATCTCATCCAAATTCACTCTAATTAAAAAAAAAAAAAAAATTATAGAATGCAGAAGAGAACCCACTTAAAAAGCATATCAACACAACTGCTCATATAAAAGTGAAATTTTCCTATGGTAAATCTTTATATAACTAATAATTATTGTAAATCACCAAAACCCAACACAAAATGAAACATATATACATCTCAAAAGTCCAAGAACCTTAACATTCTGCAAGTGAAGTTGTTTCACCCAGAATGTCAACTACCACAACACAATTGTGTGACAATAACAAATTGTACCCACTAAAAGAGAATGTATTAACAAAATTATGCATAAGAATGATAAATAGAAAGATGAATGAATTATGTGTATATATAAAATAAAAAAAGAATTGAGTGTACCATTGATGTGATGATGAGGGGGAGAGGCAGAGGCATGTTGGTCAGGGACATGAACATTGAGGAAGAATGATTGTGTTTGTGTGGCATGAAAATGTTGACGGGTTGATGGTGGTGATGATGAGGACGATGGGGATGGAGGTGGTGGTCGTGGTGGTGATGCAATGGAGGCATAGATAATGTCGTCGGTGGGTTTAGTCATGTGAAGGGCCGCTGGGTCTATGGTTTTTGTTCTCTATTGTCTGCTATTGCTATTGTTGCTTGCCACTCTCTCTCTCTGTCTCTGTCTCTCTGTGTGTCTGTCTGTCTGGTGGCTTTGAAAAATGCCAGACACTCAGACAGTTATTTCTGTTGAAAAGAATGACATTATTTTGACTGAACAGCGTTGTTCGTTGATTGGCTTTTGAAAACAGAAAAGAAAAAATTGGAGAAAAAAGATGTCAACAGTGGGATTTGAATCCACGCTCTCTAGAACCAGAACTTGAGTCTGGCGCCTTGGACTTAGTCCACATGCTCCTATACTCAAGTATTTCACATTTCCTTTTATGCGTCAAATTTCATACTTTATTTTTATTTTTATTTTATTTTATTTTATATAGGAATGTCAAAAAACCTCATTGACAAGTGAAAACACATAGCTAGAATGAAACTTTTCCTATTTTATCAATAGTTTTTAATTTTCAAAAGTTATTAAAAAAAAGTAAAATTTTTAATTAAAGAGAAGAAAAAGTATATGTTTATAACATGCATATTCAAATTGTTTAAATTTGAAAGTAATAATATATTACAAATGATTCAAAAATAATAATGTATTTTCATCGTATTCATTATATATTGCCTTATCAAACTCATTTAAGTCAATGATCAGTATCATTACGTTTATCATTTTGCAAACTTATTTCTTTATTAAAATTTTCTTCATCATCATTAACATTTAATGTCACTTTTTGTTCTTTTATATTTTAATAATTTTTATTAAAAAAAAAAAATACTTCTTGACATTCTAGTTTCTTGGACTCATAACAATAATGACAATATATATATATATAATCAATTAACATCTTATTTATAGTATAGAAAATGAACTTGTAAATATTAAAGTGAAGTGTAAGCGTGTATTGTGTAGTCCAAATTTTGTAAGAGAAAGAGAGGAAAAAAAAAAAACTTATAAATATGTTATTGTATTAGAAAAAATTAAGTAACCAAATAATTTTGTATTAAAAACAAGTCTAACAACTTGTTAAATTCAAATAAAAGTACAAATTTTAACAAAAAACCTCACTTAACGCATTTTTCTATGTATTGTACGATATGTACAATTTTACAATATGATAGTACTTATAATATGTCGATGCGATACAAAACTTTTTACACGCAATATAGAATTTTTTAATTAATTTTTTAACAATCTTAATCAACCTATATGTAAAATAAAAAAAATTAAAAAAAGAAAGGGTGGATAATTTCATCCAATTCTTGCTTGCTATTATAATTGAAGCAAGATCTCTACTTTCAAAGACATGAACCTATCCCCCTTCCCCTCCCCTCTTATATTCATCATTGTCAAAATTGGTCAAGTCTTTTTTTTTTTTTTTTTTCCTAGCTCATTCTCATCAATAGTCGACTCCTAATGTATACAAAGGAGTGTGGTTCATTCAATAATACATTTTTTTAGAGTAAAGACATAGTGAGATATTATTATTACTTAGTACTGTTGGAATACTATACGTACCCTTTGTCCTTTCCCAGTAGGATTATAGTATTAAATAAAGCCGATCCCAAAATTTCAAGACTAAAGTTTGGTTGTTGAATTACAATGGTCTATAAGAACTCTCATTACTTTTTTTTTTTTGGGGGGGGGGGGGGGAGCAGATATAAACACTCTGATCATGAAACACAACACTAAGAATGAAAAATCTTTATAAAAGTATTTTGGATAGACTGAAAAGGGAAAAACATTATTTCTGATACACACGTTAATGAAAAAAAATTAAGTCATATACTTATTTTAACTGCAACCACATGAAAAAAAGTTTAACAATCACATATATCAATGAGAATTATTCTTGGCAGTGTAAAAAGTTTGAGTCAATAGTTACAACAAACTAAGCAAAAGTGAATCATTCTAAATCTTGCATCAACAAGAAAAACAGTAGAAGTTCTATCCTTCCATGATTCCATCATGCCTTTTTGTAATACAAAGAAAAGATTTAAAGTTCCAGTCTTCCAGAAATATTGGTCCCCAATTTATTCATTGTATTCCAACTCCCAAGCACTTTACAGACCAATTGGTCACTATGAGTTGCAAAGCCTACAGACCAATTTGTTTTTTGGTTAAAAGGATGTGCCAGATTTTTGTAATTCATCTGAAACTTTTTTTCTTTTTTTTCTTTTTTTGCCCCTACTCCCTCTTATTTTCTAAAATTTTGGGGCAAAAAATAAAATAAAATAGTTTCAGATGAATTACAAAAAATTTGGCACATCCTTTTAACCAAAATACAAAAATTTTGGTAAATCAAACATTATTATCTTCTAGACAAACCAAAAATCAATCAGATAAACTACGAATCCGGTCTAAGATATTAACCACAGAACAATCACAAATCAAAACAAATAAAACAACTCAAATCCCTAAAAATTTTACCTTTCTCTCTAGTCTCAGCTCTCCGCCTCTCTCTGTCTCTCATTCTCTCTGATTCTCTTTCTCTCCCCTGTTCTCATCTGCTCAACAGCTCAAGCAAGGCAGCAAGCTTCCTCCGCCTGGACCGCTTCTCTGAATCGGTTTCTCCGCCTCTGTCACTGTATCAGGTTCAGCCGTTCAGCAGGTATAAATATTTGGGCACTTTGACTTGTAGTAAGATTGGGCCCTGGTGGCTGGCTTTGTTAATCAGTGTTGGGCCTTCAAGTTTTTATTTTTTTATTTTTATAAAGCCTGCGTTTTTTTTTTTTTTTTTTTTTTTTTTTTGGGGTTATAGATTAGATTGGATTTGTTTTGTGTTTTTGTGGGTGGGTCTTATTAATAAGCCTTGTGTTATAGTTGTGCTTAAATTTTTGTTATACTTGTGCTTATTATTATTATTTTTTTAATTTTAATCTTGTATTTATATATATATATATATATATATATATATTAGTTAGTAGTAATATATTGAATAAGTCTTTATTTATGCAAGTTGAGATTGCTAAAAACTTATTATTATTCGGTGAAACTACAACAATACTTTTTATATAAATCAAGTTTTATTTCTCATTTGCTCTACACTTGAAAGTTATTTTTTATTTTAGTCTTTATAAATATATTGTTTGATTAGAAATGTCTACAAGAAAATATGCATCTGGATATGAAAAATTTTAAAAAAGAAAAAAAGAAGAAAAATTAATTGAGTCTCAAAAAGGATCAATGGATAAATTTGTTATTAGTAATACACAAAATATAACACAAAATTAAAAAGATTAGATTCATTTCCAAATACAGGCATTGCTTGTAGGATTTTATTAATAATACTTGTTACAGTAACTTTTGCAGAAAGAAGTTTTTCAAAATTAAAATTAATAAATTCATATCTAAGATTGACAATGTCCCAAGAAAAATTAAGTGGATTAGTTATATTATTGATTGAAAAGGAGATGTTAGAAGAACTTGAATACAAAAATTTAATTAATCAATTGCATCTCAAAAGGCAAGAAAAATAGATTTTAAATAAAATATATTATAAAATAAAAATATTAAATAAATATTAATTTAATTAATATATATATATAAGTATAAAAAATGTCACAATTTTAGTTCTCGCCTTAGACCCCAAAATGTCTATTATGCACTAAAGTTAATATTCCAAAACTACTAAGAATGCTTTTATGAGAGCACAAATAATGCGTGTACTCTCAGAAGCTATAATGCAGATACTCATTTGTTTGGAGGTACTTTGTGTGGTTCTCTATCAATTGAGATTCCTTGAACCACTGATGTGTCAAGTGATGGTTGTACTTTTATCATATCATCCAAAGGAGTCTGAATATCTTCAATACTATTGCCACGTTTCCTCAATTGAGGTTCTCCATGGCTTCCAGCATCGAAATTATTTGCCCCGGAAACATCATCACTAGTCTCATGTTTCAGCAATGTAGAATCAAAGGCATCATCCTTACTCTCAGGACCAGCTGCAAAATGAGTAAAAAACTAATGAGAAATACTAATTGGATATACACAAACTTCACACATTGAAGTAATAATGAGAAATACGAATTGGATATGTACAAACTCCAAAGGTTGCAGTAATGATGGTATCTTGTCTGGGTGAGGTAACAAAGTTTAATGTCCACGATTTACTGTTTTACAGTGCACTAATTGGATGGCAAGGTTTTGTTCAAATTTATGCTGATAATCTCAGCCTTACCTTTGATGCTGTTGAAAGTAAATTCTCTGCATGACACTAACAATGCAATAATTCAAATTTCATTTTACTGATACTAGAAGAACGTGTACTCTTAATGTACCATAGAACCTTCGGAGTACCACTTAGACCACAAAGAAGACACTACTTTATAGAATTGCAAGAACTTGTCTCAGTGCTAGTATACGAGGCTGACCTGCAGTTATAATGTTGCAAAATGTATGCTCCATTGCAAAATAGACAAAATTTACATTTCAGTTTGATATTTTCTTCTATTTTAATATGACTTGTCATAAATCCATATGTTGAAACCCTTTTGTTGCAACAACTTGAGAGATATCTCAATCTCAGCCATGGTTCTGGATTTGAAAAGTATAGAAGCTTGCTATTATGTTTTATGTTGGGTGTATTGGTGTAAGATTGTTTGTAACTCTAACTGTAACAAGTCACTTTGTTGTTTGTGGCCAATTCCTTTTCATGTATTTGGATTGAGGGTTGTAGTTAGTTTTTAGCCCATGGTTTTGTTTGTATAAATGTGGCTTTATTAGTTTGCAGCTAAGCGTCTTTTGTTTTGTTAATGAAATTTCTCGCTTATCCAAAAAGAAAAATATAGGAACTAAGAACTTAAATCATTTAAACCTTGCACAAAAGCTCATGTTTTTTCTTTTGATACGTGCATAAATCATTTCATCTCCTCAAGGTACCTTTTGTAACTAGTATGGGAAGTTCATGTGTGTGACATAGACCCATTGTATAACATACTCTTTTACCAAAATGCTATATATATTGTATTTACTCAGCAGAACTTGGGAAAGCTGGCAATAGGGTTTTAAAATTCTGAGCTTTCCTACATAATTCAAATTGCTTTTTTTTTTTTTTTTTTTTTTTTTGCAAAATTTTAAACATATTAAAAAAGGATTATAATTTATAGAGGATCCTTTCCTTTTTCTTCCTTTTCTTTTCTATTTGTACAGGAAGAATTGAAGATAAATTCAAGCATGAAAAATGAATGTTTTTCCCCTTTATTTCCCCTAAATAGATATACTAATAGTACAAAATTTCATACTAAATAATGACATGAAAAATCTAATGTCACACATTACGTTGTTTTTTTTTATTTAAATTTGTTTTTTTTTGTGTGGAGAAATTATGTGAATTTCTTTGAATTTTTCATATAGACACAATCTATAAAGAGTATGTTTGTTTTAGCTTGAAGTCATAATCTGATTGTTTTTTTTTTTCATCATCAGATTATGTCTTGCTTTCTTAAACCTCACTTTTAATAGATGTTTAAATTTAAAACCTTGCATAGTTTATTTTTAAACATAATAAACCAAAAAATTAATCTCATCCAAATTCACTCTAATTCAAAAAAATAAATATCTAGGATGCAAGAATTATAGAATCCAGAGGAGAACCCACCCAAAAAGCATATCAACACAACTGCTCATATAAAATTGAAAATTTCCTGCAGTAAATCTTCATATAACTAATAATTACAATAAATCACCAAAGCCCAAAACAAAATGAAACATATACACATTTCAAAAGACCAAGAACCTTAACATTCTGCAAGTGAAGTTGTTTCAACTACCAAAACACAATTGTGTGACACAACAAATTGTACCCATTAAATATATAAAAGAATGAGTGTACCGTTGATGTGATGATGAGGGGGAGAGGCAGAGGCATGTGGGTCATGGTCATGAACATTGGGGAAGAATGATGATGGGGATGATGCTGGGATTAGAGGTGGTGGTGTTGCAATGGAAGTGTAGATAATGTCGTCGGTGGCTTTAGCCCTGGGATTGGCAGCTGGGTCTATGGTTTTTCCTCTCCCTCGTCTGTAATTGCCATTGTTGCTTGCCATTTCTCTCTCTCTGGTGGCTTTGAAAAATGCCAGACACTCAGACTGGTATTTCTGTTGAAAAGAATGACACTATTTTGACTAAACCGCGTTGGTCGTTAATTGGCTATTGAAAATAGAAAAGAAACTTGGAGAAACAAATTGTCCAAAAGTAGGATCGCTCTCTCACGAGAGCCAGAGCTTGAGTCTAGTGCCTTACACCACGTGGCCCTAGATTAAGTATTTCAAATTTGCGTCAAATTTCTTACATTTTTTTTAATAGGAATGTCAAACCTCATTGAAAAGTAAAAACATATAGCTGGAATGAAAATTTTTCCTATTATATAAATAGTTTTAATTTTCAAATGTTATTAAAAAAAATTTTAATTAAAGAGAAGAAAAAGACCCATAAAAATTGTCACCTTTAAAATTGAGTTTTAGCTGCAAATTTTTGTCCCCCCCCCCCCCCCCCCTTCTCTCTTCTTTAGCAATGAAATTATAATAATTAGTTGCTGACCCATGTAATACACGAGTTTATATCATATTTGAACTACTCCCCTATATTTTGTGAGGGAATTGATATTTTGGATGATATTTTTAATGAAAACTATTCCTCAATGGGGACCCTAAAGTGGTTTGATAAAAAAGGGGGCAAAAAGAAGAAGCATTCCACTACAATGAGTAGTGCAATCAATGTGATTCAAAGAAGGGAGATGCTATAAATTAGGAGTTTCTTGCTTTCAATTATTACTATGTTAACCTGAAAGAACCTTTTTTTATTTTATTTTATTTTATTTTTATTTTTATTTTTATCGGAGATAGAAATCTCATTCTAATTTAATATAAGTGTATATGTGTTTAGAGTTCCCTCTTGGAGACTTGAACGCTACCCTTGCCCTCCACATTTGTGGATTGACCATCATGCTAAGAGTACTCGGTAGTCAACCTGAAAGAACATACTTTAAGCCTATTTATCATGTAAATATCTCAAACACAAAGGATTATGAAAGTGATGATCTGAAATGGCACAATTGTGGAAGAGAAAGATGTGCAAGGTTTGCTTGAAGTCAGCTGAACATACCATTTCTATTATAAATCTCCACCACATCTTACATGAAATTCAACTTAAAATAAAAGTAGCCAAAACACACAAAAAAATTTACAACCTATAATGCAAATGCAACCCACGCACACAATGGCACAGTAGAATTATAACCACAACAGGAATAGGAGCTAATCAGCATTAGCACCCTTCATTCAGACTCTTCTCAACCAAAACCTCACAATATCCATGACAATTCTTGAATTTAGATTCATAAGTACTTTTTACAAAAGAAAAGGGAGGTGGCTACAGCCATAAAGCATGGACACAACTTATGTTAGAAACATGTTTGACACAGACAACTTGAATGTGCTGGAAAAAAGGAAAAATATTAAGGGGGTCTCAACGGGTTTACAGGTTAATTTAAAAGATTAAAATGCTCAAACATAAATTAAGCCCAAAGGTGTAAAACAATGAAAGATTTAAATGTTAATATTTCAATTTTCTGTATGTTTTTTATGGCATATCACAATATCCATAAAAAAGTGAACAAAGATCTAGTTTAATTTGGATCGATATAAACAATTTACTACATAAAAAGTATTAAAGAAGAAAAATAATCACACTATCCTGAGTGATTATAAATGTCGATCAGTTTTAGATATTGCAGTGATTATATCCTGACCTTTGTATTTGAGTTGATTGGGTACCTAAGATCATCTAAATCTCAATATAAAAAATGTCTAAAAACCTACGAATAAGACTTCACCTACATCTAAATCAACCATAAAAACTCCAAATTTCAATACTTAGCAAGAATCAGTCAAACCCATAAAAGCCAAGCGTTTAAATAAGATTTTTTACTTTCAAAATTCAGGTCTTCCTTTTTCAAACTTTTTCTTAGTAATCAAACAAACACTAAAGCCAAAAGTAAATAAATCTAACTTATATAAGGAGAGAGAAAGGACAGCAAAGCCAGTGATGAAGAAGAAGAAGAAGAAGAAGAAGTTGTTGAAGAGGCGTCTATTTTTTTGGGTCTTTGGGTTTGTTCAAACTTCAAAGACTTTCACGTAGAGTTTTTTGGGATTGAGTGTGGGAGTAGGATTGGCTTGGCAATGGCACTGAGGCACCGTTCAAGTGAGAATTGTCTTCTGCATTGGAGTTTTGAGAGTTTTAGTTCTATGCTCGTAGGAGTAAATTTCAAGAATCAAAAGAAAGAGGAGAGAATCATAAAGAAAGAAAGTCGAGATTGAAAGAGGGAGAGTCGGGAGAGATGTTTGGTTTTTGGGGAGAGTCGAATTGTTTTCTTTTTAAAATAATAAAACGTTAAAAATTTTAAAAAAAATATTGTTGATGCGGAAATTTATGGGAGCAACAAAGCTAACTTGCAAGCTCTTATGAAATCAATAAAAAGTCAAAGGTTTTGGTTATATAGTATTTATAGATAATAATTAGAATGCTTAAATAGAAAAATACTATTACTCTCTCTCTCTCTATAATTATATATATATATATATATATATATATATATATATATATATCTATATAAGTTACACTTTTTTCTAAACATTGATTTCAATTAGATCTAATGGTTTATAACACACAAGCTATCATGTCATTAACTTCTAAAAAAAGTAATCTTACCCATTAAAAGTCATTAATTCTCTTGTTAAAAAAGAAAACAAAATCTAAATTTTCTATTCTAGTCTCTCAAACTTTCTCTCTCCCTAGTAGGAGTCTTTCTTCCTCTCGTTTTGAATACGAGTTGTTCCATCCCAAATCTTTCTTTTTTTGGGTTGTATAGTTCTCTGTTTGTTCTCTTTAGGCAAGAGTAAATAATATTTAGTCATGGACCCAAGCATTCTCTCTAGCTTACAGAACCTGCAACTCACAAAAGAAGAAGAAGAAGCTATTCCTATCTCAGTCTCAAACTGCCCTGGCCTCTTGGAAGAATGTTCCCTCAGTCTTTTTGGGCGGCTCCTCTCTGATCGGCAACAGAACCAACGTGCTCTGAAGAACACCCTTAGATCAGCACGGAAAATGGGTTCAGACATGAGAATTGTGGAAGTTGGAAACAATATACTCCAATTCAAGTTTAGCTCAAAATTTCAAATGGAGTGGGTTGAGAGGTGTGGGCCTTGGAGCTTTGACAACAACCTCCTATTGCTCTGTAGATGGAAAAAAGGGCTGACTTCCACAAATATTTCCTTCACCCATTCTCATTTTTGGGTCCAAATTTGGGGTCTCCCCTTTGAACATATGTCACAGGACATTGGGGAAGAAATTGGTAGCAAGCTAGGTAAATTCATTGAAGTCGATAGGCGTTCGTGGCAATTTGATCAAGCAAAATTCATGAGAGCCCATGTGGAGTTGGAGATTGATAAGCCACTAAGAAGAGGAGCTTATATTGCAAGCTCTGAAGATGAACGGCTATAGCTCATGTTTAAGTATGAAAGGTTACCTACTGTTTGCTTCATCTGTGGGAAGCTTGGGCATGATAAAAAACATTGCCCAATAGCTGGGGACTAGCAAACTGCTTGCCATCAATATGGGGTCTGGTTAAGGGCGGGGTGGAATGCAAAAATGGCAGCCAAAGAAAAGAACCTGAGCAAAGAGATGTTCCGTGTGAACTCCGGTGAGGTAGTAGCACAGCAAATGACCAGACTGGTGACTGGTTCTGCCTCAACATATCTTGAAGCTTTTGGTCCTGTGGGCGGGAAAGTAACTTGGAGAAGAGTGATACCCGGGGAAAAGATGACTCCACATGTGCGGATGGACATCTTGCTGGAGACGTACAAGCCATCAGGGGACCAACTGAGCAGTTGAAGAGTGCACCGACAGGACAGATGATGTGTGCGGCGTCAGGACAGGACTTGGGTGCTTTGGGTTCCCTTAAGATGTCACATGATCAGCTAAGGCAGGTTTTCTCAATTGAGTACAGAGACTCTTTCTCCCATGGGCCAAAAAGCCTTGCTTCACAAAGCCCAAAAGGCTCTTTCTCACAAGGAAGCCCAAGTTCAAAAGCTCCTTTAGAAACAAATGAGAAAGACAAACCAGAGTTGAAGAATCCGACCAATGCTGTCCAAGTTGGTGTTATTTTTCAAGCCAAAGCTCAGGGAAAAGGAAAACAAATTTTGGGCAAAGGCAATCTGAAAAAAGTAGCCCATGCCAAAGGAAAAGTCAATGATGATCAAACTCTCGTGCAAATGCTGAAGTTTGGAGCAAAGCGTTGGAGAGTGACTGAAGCTTCAGAGGAAGAGAACTGCCGGGCTCCTAAGTGCCTATGTGAACCGGTCAATTCGGGTCCTGCTAATGCTGTTTAATCTTGTTTGCACTTTTGGTGCTTGTTGGGACCTTGGGCTTATCTTGCGTTTGTTTGTTTTGTCTTCATGAAATGGGAGTTCAACAGGATAGTTTTTTAAGTTCTTAGTTGGCTGGTATATATAAGTTGTGTTTTAAGTTGTTTAGGTTTGTTGATCCTGCGCCAGCAGGTTAGTTTCTTTGGGGCCGTTTTCCTTTTGTCTTTCCTGTTGTATTCCAATTTCTTGAAGTAATGAATCTTTGTTCCCTTTCAAAAAAGAAAAGAAAAAGAAAACAAAATCATTAACTCTCTCGCTCCACCCTCCCTATCTTCTTCTTCTACTATTCTCTCTCTCTCTCTAAACTCATGTCCTTCTAGAATAATAATTTAGTTTTAGATATCAATGAAAAACCAATTACGGCCAAAAGTTTTAAATTTTTACTAATTAGACTCATTATCACTTGGCAATGGAGTGAGATAGTTCTGATCCGAATGTCAATTTAGTAATCCAAAAACAAAACAAAAAAAAAAAAAACATTATTTGTTTTTCTTGGTATTGACACTAAAGAGTACCTTATAATCTAACTTAATTTGGGGTTTATTTGGTTTCCTTTTACATATATGGTTGTTACTCTGGATTTTGAAAAGAGTGATATTAAGACAACCTCATCCTTATTCATTTCATTATCACAACTGTTCTTGTCAACTCAATCGTGGATGTGTTTCTTGAAAGTGCTATTAATATGTACAAAAAGATCCAAACTAACATTGGATCTGAATACAATTATGTTTTGGTCACAAGCAAGCACAAGACAATTACGTCCCTAATTCAATTATTTTTATTTTCTTTCTTACTTTACCACCGGTATGATCGCAAGCATGTAAAACTCAGTCCTTATTGTTCTTCTTTGCTCAAGGAGGTAGTATAAAGGAAGTCATTAATGAGAGAGAAGAATCCGACTGTAGATAGTTAATGCCTTATTCACTAGTTACTAGACATGCCCACTAATAATAGCTTAATTTTGTATATTTATATCATTATTAGAAAGTCTTATCATATTTATTTTGAGTTAATTCTTACATTTTATAATTGGTTTTGGAATAATGCTGAATAATCAATTTTGTGCTTAATTGAATTTTAATGCGTGAATTTGTCTTTTGTAGGAGAATGAAACTAAATAAGTGTATTTGTGCAAAGAAAAAGGCTAATGGAGTTTACTTTTACAAAGCCCATAATGAAAATCAAAGTAGGCCAACCCAATGAAATTTGAGTCCAATTGGAGTAAGAAATCAAAGGAAATTTGCACAAAATCCAAGTCCAATTTGGATTAGGATTCCAGCTTGCACACCAGTTAGTATTTTGGGCATAACGTTCGGCTCAGATGTCCAATCTAGATGATTCAAGTTGGGCTGGAAAAGTAACTTAAAGGGATATAACTTTGTAGTTTACCAAAAGTCCTAATTTTGGCGTTAAGTGGGCCAAAGACATCAGTTAAGTGAAGCCTAAAAACCTAGGTTTTCTTCAAACGGGAATTCAACTTATAATAGGATTCATTGACCTATTTAAAGGCTTTTTAGGACAAAATTCAAAAAGGAGTTGCTGTAGAATGTAATTTAGGTTTTATTAAAATATCTTTACAGTTTTTAGAGTTTCATTTGTATTATGGCTTGCTAGAAGGCTTGCTGAGGTAAGAGATGAAACCCAACCGTTTATTAGTTCTTTAGAAACAATTGTTTTATAGTTTTAATATTTATGTTATTATGTTTTTTGATTGATTTACTCATCTAGAAAATTTTTTAGTTTTGTTTAATTCTTTGATTTATCATAGACTCCAAGCACGTTAAATGCTTATTTTCCCTGTGAACTAACTCACTATTTTTGGTTTACCTAAAATCAATTAATTTCATGAAACTACCTTAGACAATTAATTCTTGAGTTCTAATTGTTAAATCATCCGATTAAGATCATCATTTATATGAATTTTAGTTGAGTTATAAAATAAATATTGTTAAGACTACCAATAGATGTGTTGTGTGTGGATCCCTAAACTTATCATCTTAATATATTGTTATTTCCTCTCATTCAAAATTATTTTCACCTAACTATCAAAATTTCTCTTCAATATAATTTTTATGTTTTAGTTATTTTCTTTTATGGTTTGCTAATCAATTCCCTTTTCCCTGTGGATTAGACCTCGGACTTACCGAGTTATTACGTGGCGCGACAATCCTGCACTTGGGAGCAATTTTTAAGGCTGTGTTTGTTTTGGGTGAAAATAACTTCCGGAAATCATTTTCCGGAAAACCCGCATGTTTGGCTGTCACGAAAAATGATATTTTCCGGAAAATGCCTTCCGGTTGACCAATATTTTCACCTTTGACCCGGAAATGATTTTCTCCCCTCATTTTCACTTCAAATAATTTCCGGAAAAGGGGAGAGAGAGAGAGAGAAGAGAGAGCCCAGGTCAGAGAGAGAGAGAGAGAAGAGAGAGCCCAGATCGCACCCATCGCGATCGACGATCGCACCGCGCCGACAAGCGGCGCGATCGACGATCGCAATCGATGAGATCGCGGATCTTCCTCTCTCGCCTACATACGAGATCTCGTGATCGACGCTTTGCGAGATCACCTCGTCGATCGCGATCTCGATCCGGCGCGACCTCGCGACGGCGAGATCGCGATCGACGCTTCACAAGATTGCGATCTCGCCTTAGCGAGATCGTGCCGTCAATCGCGATCTCGCGAAGAAGGCAAGATCGCGATCGCGCCGTTGATCGCGATCTCGGTTCGCGATCGACGGCGCGGTCGTCGGATTGGATTTGCCGTCGTTGATGATTTTTTTCTGGGTTGTGGCTTGTGTTTTTCTGGATTTGTGTTTTCCTTCTTCTTTTCCAAACACCAGAAAATATTTTCCGGAAAATTTTTTGAAATGCAACCAAACACATGGAAACATTTTCCTTTTCCGGAAATTAGCATTTCCGGAAAATATGTATTTTCCGGAAAACGTTTTACAGCAACCAAACACAGCCTAAGTTGCAGCAGCCACTAATGCCTTATCCTCTTCAGCGAATACTTCTAAAGATAACTACAAATAGGTTCAATTTTCAGGCAACCTCATCCTTATCCTCTTCATCATCACAACCGTTCTTGTTAACTCAATCGTGGATGTGTTTCTTGAAAGTGCTATGAATATGTACAAAATGATTGAAACTAACATTGAATTAGGCTTCAAAACTCAAAAGGATAAGATAAAGATATCAGTGTTACGAAAGAAGGATTTCTTTTCCAGATCGATTTGAAATGTTTTGGTCGCAAGCAAGTACAATACATTTAAGTCCCTAATTCAAATTTATTTTTATTTTCTTTCTTGCTTTACCGCTGGTATGTTCGCAAGCATGTACAATTCAGTCCTTTTTGTTCTTCTTTGCTTAGGGAGGTAGTATAAAGGAAGTCATTAATGAGAGAGAAAAATCTGATTTTAGATAGTTAATGACTTATTCACTAATTACTAAATATAGCCACAAATGGTTTTAACTGTTTGATGAAATTTAAATCAATAGTTTAAAAATGGTGTAATTTGAACTTCAAAAATGGTGTAATTTGAACCTCTCTCTCTCTATATATATATAGAGAGAGAGAGAGAGAGAGTTATGACTAGCAAAAAAAAAAGGCAAGAAAATTTTATTTATATTATAAAAATCGTAATCAACCTATATGTAAAAAAAGAAAGATAATTCCATTCAATTCTTGCTTGCTATTAAAGCAAGATCTCCACTTTCAATTCTTGCTTTTCACTTTTTCTATGCCATTCTCTCACTCACAAGGTTTGTGTTTGTGGATGAAGAAGGGATTTATAGAATCTCTATCAATACAATGAAAGAGATGGAAAAGAAAGATGGGAACTTGTTTTTTCTCAAGGAAAAACTCTCTCTTTTCATACAAAGGCTTGGCTTCAATCATCTTCACACTTCTTGCATTTCTAGGGTTTGTTCAACTCTTATTTGACGCCTCTTGCCATGCCTCACAACTGTGTGTGTGTGTGTGTGGATAGGTACATAGCAGAGTATAGAGATCATGCAACTTGTGACCTAGTCGCCACCTAAGGTCGCAAGATGGTTGTAAGGTGCGTGACTATACTCTTATCCAAAGTACTAGTCACGTAGATCTTGCAAGCAAGCTAGGTCATGAGCAAGTTGCCTCTAGGTCGTGAGATCACTTGCTGATGCTGCTTCAAATTTTCAAGAAAAGGCTTAAGTACTTTACCCTAAAATACACGAATACCTTGGAAACAGTACATCAACATTAAACACATTACAAACAAACTTTTGTCAATTAAGCCAACACTAAAACGTGGCTTCTCACAATAATAAATTAAATGTCACATTACCATATGTTGATGCATTTTCTGAGAGTAAAGATATAGTGAGTTATTGTTATTACTTTGCACTGTTGGAAGTACTATACACACCCTTCGTCTTTTCTCAGTAGGATTACAGTCTTCAATAAAGTTGATCCCAAAATTTCAAGACTAAAGTTTGGTTGTTGAATTACAATGTTCTATAAGCACTCTCATTATTTTTCTTTTTTTCCTTTTGTGGGTAGATATAAACACTCTCATGAACCACAACACTAGAATGAAGAATCTTTATAAAAGTATTTTGAATAAACTGAAAAAAGGAAAACCACTATTTCTGATACATACATTAATGAAAAAAATTAAGTCATATGCATAACTGCAGCCACATGAAAAAAAGTTTAACAACCACATATATCAATGAGAATTATTCTTTAGTGTAAAAAGTTCGAGTACTAGTTACAACAAATTAAGTAAATGTGAATCATTCCAACTCTTGCATCAACAAGCAAAACAGTAGAAGTCCTCTCCTTCCATGATTCCATCATGCCTTTTTGTATTACAAAGAAAAGATTTAAAGTTCCAGTCTTCCAGAAATATTGGTCCCCAATTTATTCAATGAATTCCAACTCCTAAGTACTTTACAGAGAAATTGGTCACTATGAGTTGCAAAACCTATAGTTGGCAGGATATTTATCGCCCAACTAAACCATGCTTCAATATATTATCCACCAATTGTACTTATTAATCTCTGCTCGTAATGACGGTTGATCTTGGCAGTCCTCAGAAGTCAGAACAAGCTGAAAAATACTATCATGGACATTATGTACTATAGTCAATATTCCAAAATAACTAAGTATGCTATTATGAGTACACAAATAAGGCGTGTACTCTCATAAGCAATAGTTGGTACTCATTCGTTTGGAGACAATTGGTGCTGTTCTTTATCAATTGAGATTCTTTGAAGCACGGATGTGTCAAGTGATGGTTGTACTTTCATCGAATCATCCAAAGCTATCTGAATATCTTCACTAGAATCTGAAGCATCATCCTCACCCTCAGGTTCAGCTGCAAAATGAGTAAAAAACTAATTGGATATATATAAACTTCCCACATTGAAGTAATAATGAGAAATACTAATTGGATATGTACAAACTCCATAGGTTGAAGTAATAATGGTATCTTGTCTAGGGGAGGTAACAATGTTTAATATCCACGATTTACTGTTTTACAGTGCACTAATTGGATGGCAAGATTTTGTTCAAATTTATGCTGATAATCTCAGCCTTACCTTTGATGCTGTTGAAAGTATATTCTGCATGACACTGACAAAGTTGTAATTTAATTTTCATTTTAGTGATACTAGAAGAACATGTACTCTTAATGTACTAGGGTTATATTAAGAAGGCACTACTTTATAGAATTACAAGAACTTGTCACACTGCTAGAATACCAGGCTGACTTGCAGTTATAATGTTGCAAAATATATGCTCCCATTGCAAAATAGACAAAATGTACAACTTCAGTTTATTATTTTCTTTTATTTTAGTATGACCTGTCATAAATCCATATGTTTAAATCCTTTTGCTGCAACAACTTGAGAGATATCTCAATCTCAGTCATGGTTCTGGATTTGAAAAATATAGGAGCTTGCTAATATTTTCATTTTGTGTGTATTGGTGTAAGAGTGTTCATAACTCTACCCGTAACAAGTCACTTTGCAGTTTGTGGCCAATTCCTTTTTATGTATTTGTATGGAGGGTTGTAGTTAGTTTTCAGCTCCTGGTTTTATTTGTGTAGATGTGGCTTTAATGGTCTGCAGCTAAGCTACAGGCTTGTAATTTCTTTTGTTGTGTTAAATGAAATTTCTCGCTTATCCAAAAAGAAAAATATAGTAACTAAGAACTTAAATCATTTAAGAACCTTGCACAAAAGCTCATGTTTTGTCAATTGATGCATGCATAAATCCTTTCATCTTCTCAAGATACTTTTTGTAACTCGTATGTGCAGCATTTCACTCACATGTATGAGGAGTTCATGTGTGTGACATAGACCCATTATCTAACATACTCTTTTACCAAAATGCATTATATAGTGCATTGACTCAGCAAAACTTGGGAAACCCGTTATCTAACAATCCAATATATATATATATAGAGAGAGAGAGATTTTATGACTTTCTTTGAACTATTCATTCATGTAAACACAATCTATAAAGAATATGATTGCTTTAGCTTGAAATCACAATTTATTTTTTTTTCATCATCAGACTATGTCTTGCTTTCTAAAATCTCACTTTTAGAAAATGTAGCTGTAAGCAAAATAATCCAATTCCTTCTCAAAAAAAAAAAAAAAAAAAAAAAAAAAAAAAAAAAAAAAAAAAAGCAAAATAATCCAAAAATAATAATCTCATCCAAATTCACTCCAATTTGAAAAAAAAAAAACAAATAAAATCAATATCTAGGATGCAAGAATAATAGAATCCAGAAGAGAACCCACGTACAAAGCATATCAACACAACTACTCATATAAAAGTTAGATTGTCCTACGATAAATCTTCATATAACTAATAATCATTGTAAATCACCAAAACCTAAAACAAAGTGAAACATATACACATTTTAAAAGTCCAAGAACCTTAAGATTCAGTTGTTACACCCAGAATGTCAACTACCAAAACACAATTTTGTGACATAACAAATTGTACCCATTAATAAAATTAAAAAAAAAAAATTATTGACAAAAATATGCATAAGAATAATAAATAGAAAGATGGATGAATTATTTATATAAATAAAATGAAAAAAATAATGAGTGTACCATTGCTGTGGTGATGAAGGGGAGAGGCAGAGATGTGATGGTCAGGGTCTTGAACATTGGGGAAGAATGATGAAGGGGATGATTTCGTGTGTGTCACACGAAAAGGTTGACGAGCACTTGATGTTGATGATGATGAGGATGTTGATGATGCTGGGGATGGAGGTGGTGGTGGTGGTGGCGGTGGAGGTGAATGAGGGAAAGTAGTGTTGTTGACATTGTCGTCGTTGATAAGAGTCACGCGATGGGACCTAGTTTCTAAGATTTTTCTTCTCAATTCTTCTCTGCTATAATTGTTGCTTGCCATTTCTCTCTCTCGCTCTCGCTCTGGGGTGGCTTTGAAAAAGCCAGACACTCAGACAGGTATTTCTAGTGAAAAAAATCGCACTATGTTGACCAAATGGCTACTGAAAATAGAAAATGGCAAAAAAAAAAAAATGAAAAGAAAAAAAATCGCACTATATTGACCAAATGGCTACTGAAAATAGAAAATGGCAAAAAAAATGAAAAGAAAAAAAATCGCACTATATTGACCAAATGGCTACTGAAAATAGAAAATGGCAAAATATATATATATATATGAAAAGAAAAAAAATGTCAGAAGTGGGATTTGAACCCACGCTCTCTCACGAGAACCAGAACTTGAGTCTGGCGCCTTAGACCACTCGGCCATCCTGACTATTTCGTTAATGAAATTCAATACCTTTTATATATTTATTTAACTTATAATGTTTATCTCTATCTCTATGTATATAAAAAACTAGTCTTATCACATGCGTTTTATATGTGCAATGAGGTTTTTTTTTTTTTTTTGGATAAGTTTGTTTCGAAGATATGGATTACTAGGAGAGTATCCTATTTTGTAGATATTATAAGTGAAGTTGGAGATATATTATTACCAAGTTGTACTCAAGTTTTTTCTCTGTTAAATATAAGATTTAGGAGTATTTCTGAATCAGATAAAAGTCCAGTCCAAAGAGGAAAATCTTCTTATAAATAGTATAGAAATCCATATTTTTGCACACTATTGATGTGCTCCTAGATTAATTTTTCACATTTCCTTTTTTGCGTCAAATTTCATTCTTTGTTTTAATGATTATAAAGGAATATCAAATTTCATTGATAACACATAGCTAGAATGAAAATTTTCCTTTTTATCAATAGTTTTTAATTTTCAAAATTTATTAAAAGAGAGTAAAATTTTTAATTAAAGAGAAGAAAAAGACCCATAAAAAATTGTCACTTTTAGAATGGAGTTTTAGCTGAAAAAATTTTGTTTCCTCAACCCCCCACCCCCCTCTTAAGCAGTGAAATAATAATAATGATAATAATAATATAGTTTGAATTCTTAAATAGAAAAATACTATTACCTCTCTCTCTCTCTCTCTCTCTCTCTCTCTCTCTCTCTATATATATATATATATATATATATCACTATCAAATCTTCTATGGAAAAAAGAGAGGAAACAAATCAACCTATATTAATTTTATTTATTTTTTAACAATCCTAATCAACCTATATATGTAAAAAAAAAGAAAAAAAAAAGAAGAAGATTAAAAAATAAAAAATTCCATCCAATTGCTTGCTATTAAAACAAGATCTCTACTTTTGAAGACATGAACCTAGCCCCCTTCCTCTCCCCTCTTATATTCATCTTCGTCAAAATTGGTTCAAGCCTTTTTGCTTTCCTAGCTCATTCTCATCCATGGACTCCTAATGTATACGAAAAAAGTGTGGTTCATTCGATAATGAATTAAATGTCACATTACCATATGTTGATGCATTTTTTTTTAGAGTAAAGAGGTAGTGAGATACTATTATTGCTTTGCCTTCAAAACCTCATAATAGAAAATGTTTTCTATTACAGGGGGGGTAAACTATTTGTCCAGCCTAATCCTTTTGGTGCACAAATCAGGAAATGTGGCAATGTGGAAACTTATTCACTGGCTACAGTGATGATTTCATTCCTGTGTTAGGTTGTAATTTTGAACTCTTATAGTTATTATGACGTGCATCAGTGATCTTTTTCTATTTGTGCTACTCTCATTTTCTGTACATATCAACATATATATTATATACATTGAAACAGACAAGCAGTGATCACCAATAAACCTAAATGGGGCATTTTTTTCATTTTTAGATCCAAAGAAGATTATAGCAGTTCAATGGATAGGCTTTCCATATTTTGTATCAAGGCTTGCGCTGGCAAAATGAACAACCTACTAACTTGGGGACACCTCTAGCTGTTTTTAACTCATCCAAACCTCGCTCTTGTCAAGTCAAATGAACCTTCTCTAGTCAATTTCTTTTCTTTTTTTGGGTAACAATATTTAATCAAATTATATTATAATCGTTTTGATTAAAACCAAATTATATTTTAAATATTAATTGCTTCACAAGTCAAGCTTCAATTATGTAAGGCTAGGTTGACATGTTTAGCCTTGTGAATTATTGAGGGTAAAAGTCAAGCTCCTACTACTTTTTATTTATTTTTAAATAGATTTGCATTTCTCAATTAAAAACGCTTCACAACTATAACAATAACAAAACCTTAATCTCAAAATTTTTTCGTTAGCTGTTTGAGATTAGCTATAGTTAGGGCCGGCCCTAGGCCTAGGCCATTTAGGCCATGGCCTAAGGCCTCCTAACATAAAAAGCCCCCAAATATGGGGGTGGTAATTTTTTTTTTAATATTTAATTTTTATAATTAAAAAATTTGAGTTAGGTGCATTTGTTTTTTGGCCTAAATATTAGAGTTATGTTAGTATATTACAAGTTTTATTACATAGATCCTATAGATTGATATGTCAACAATTATAAGAAGTAATTTAATACTTATTTATTCTTTTATTGAAGTGTCACATCATTGCCACATCAGTTTATAAGTTGTTTGTAGTAAGTTTAGAATTTTCTTCCATATATATATACATACATACATATATATGAATTAATAGAAATATAATCCAATCACCATTTTTTTAGAGTTTCAACTTATGACGTTCGCTCTTGATAATAGTTCATTATCATCAAACTAAGATATCAATTGGTTTATTGTGTAATTGGGGATTAAATCTCAAATCTCTTATTCAACCATTATAGATTTTACCAGCTGAGCTAACTGGAACCCACTATCTAATCACCATTAAGTGAATAAATAAATAAAAACTAATCCAATCACCATTAAGTGAATGGAAAATACTAAAACTAATACAAATTTTACCACAAAAAACTTACAAACTAATGTAATAGGAATATGATTGATGTTACTTAGACAATATAATAAATGAATGTTTGAATAATTTATTTTTTATTAGTGATATGCCAATTTGTAAAATCTATATAGTATATAGTAAGTATCATTAGCTCACTTTGAGTGAATTAGTCATTATAATAATTAAGAATTTAAAATATATTTAAAATTAAAAATAAATTAATAAATATTATTTAAGTGATATTTAGATGTAAAAAAACTCCTTTAAAATTTTCACCTTTAACTCTTGAACAATCTTGAGCTGGCCCTAGTATATCATATTTTATACATTAAAAGGGTACAGTTCACACTTTACATAGAACTCAATTTTTTTTCTTTTCAACTTTTTTTTTTTCCCTTTCTGATAGGTAACAGACATTCTTTTTTTTTATTATTTATTGGAAGATAACCTCTAAAATTGGTCTTCCGTTTTAATTTCATTTTACTGTGCCGTTATATAGGCATTTATATAATTATTAAAAGATCGAATTAATGGTTGTCAAACCTCCAGACTAGTAAAGATTCTTTAATGGATCTGTTACCATTTCTGTATATTTTATTACTCTTCCTTGCCTTCTTTATATATATATATATATATGACCTACCTCAAATCGTTTTCACTCCAACCCACTGTAGTAAACCAGAGACACCAACAAGGGAAAAAAAAATGCCTAAGAAGCTTCAAAAATCTCTCCAAGATTACCTTACCAAGATCAAAAAACCACCTTCTTCACACATTCATCTCCCCTCAAATTCCTTCTCATCTTCTAAAAATTGGATCCTCTCCGGGTGCAAGCACCCCAAGACTCTTTCATTCGCCATTGACTCTAGCCAAGAAAAGGCCGGAAAAAACAACAACGACGGCGACGGAAACAACAAGAGTGAAGCAACCTTATCAGACGTTGATCGCTTCCTCATGGAGAATTTCAAGTCACTGTATATAAAGGAGGATGAAGATATGGACAACAAGGGAAAAAGGGTTAAAGCAAATCATGAAGGTGAAAACCCTAATCATGCAGTTTTGTTTGGATCGCCTCGGTTGATGGACCTGCCACCGGATCTTTGTGGATCCCATCGATTCTTCATTAACCCGGGCTTGTCGGGCTCGCTTATCGAGGAATCCCGCTCGAGTATGACCACCACATCGGAGGATGCAGGTTCAAGCTCAACCTCAACTAGCACAACCCTAAATGATTCCACCACAACAACTAATGACCATACTAAGGATGTCACACTTCCCGATGACAGCATCGCGGTCCTAGCGTATTCTCCGAGCCCGTACGAGGATTTTCGACGCTCCATGCAAGAAATGGTCGATGCACGTATGCGAAATCAAGGAAGGGTTGATTGGGATTTCATGGAAGAGCTCTTATTTTGTTACCTAAACCTAAATGAGAAAAAATCATACAGGTACATTTTAAGTGCTTTTGTTGATTTGATCGTCGATTTGCGTCAGGATACTGATAGAATTCCGGCGAGCACACGGAATATTCGTACTATTCGGATGATTGAAAGAGAGAGGAGAAGGAAAATGAGAAGGAAGTAACGTACGAATTAAGTCATTGAGTTCATCTAATTAAGAACATAAAAGAATGCTACAAGAAAATGTAGGTTTTAAGATTTTTGTTGTATTCTCTCCCTTAGCTCTCACATGCAATGTGCATGTGTGATATGTATTAATTACATTTTTCAAGAAAATTAAAAAACATTGTTTATGATTAAAGTTTTGTCTTCTTGTATCGTTTGGTGAAATTTCATGGATTTTCAGGGTGAGCTTGTCTGTTGCATGTTCCCCGGTGCTTTTACTAGGAATTTTCTATTCCATGTTTTCTAGTGTGAATATCATCGATCAAGGTAAGAATATGAGCAGAATATGATACAGAATGAACATGTACACTATTTAATTATTAAATGACGAATATTTTGACATTCACAATGGCCCCCGGATTTTGAGGTCAGAGGAATTCAGTATTCAGGTATCCTCGGTAACGTTTTCTATTTCTTTAATAATTTACTGTTATTGAAATGTTAACTTAAGAAGACACTCAGTAGCTAGGTTCTATTGAGAACTGTCTTCGGTGTACAAATTATTTTCTTGAGAAGTGACTTTTTAGGGTATATACGACAAATTATTTTCTTGAGAAGTCACTTAAGAGGGTTTTTCCTCCCCAAAAAAACCTAGGTCAATAAGAACCTGTAAATGTTGTTTTCAATCATTTCATCATGTACTATTTTTCTTTTTCTCAATAGAAAGATGTATAGCACAAAAGAAAAAATGAGATTAAATTCTATAAAGAGGTGATGTAAAATTCAAGTTTCACCCCCTCTAATCCAAACATGACACATCATCATGTCACATATTAAAGAACAAACACAACCATACTCAGTCAATTTTAATACTCATATGAAATCCAACCTAATTGAGAGTTTATTGAGATATTATCTAGATATTGTATGATGTACTGAGTTTTAAGTAAAAAGTTGAAATGAAAATTTTTTATTTGATGGTGTAAAACATGAATTTTACATTCCACCTTTACTAAATTTGAACTCAAGAAATTAAAAAAAATAAATTAAAAAAAACTACAAAATTTACTCCCAAGATTATTCTTCACTAGGTAGTACACACTACACAGTACTACAAACACTCTTTGAAAAAAAGCTTCAAGAACCAAAAACTTATTGGGAGAGTACGTCATCTTCAAAACTGATTGAGAGAGTACATCATCTTCAATAATCACCTTGATAATCTTGCATCGATAATCATTTCTATGATTAGAGCATTCGCATCAATTTGTACAAAAATTTCTATCAATTTTTGCATGATAACCTATTTTTTCTATTTTATATAATAAATACTTTCAAAATAACCAACATCAGATTATCTGTTTTACACTACATTTTATTAAAATGTTATTTATTTTATTACTCTCTCAATTCATCTTTCTCTTTGTGTATATGGATAAAGGGGTATTAGAAAATAGATTTGCATGTGAATAGCAACATTGTAAGTATATAAATTTGACATGTTATGATATTTTACATATACTGACGTGAGTGTAGACAAATTGATTTGGAAACGTGCTTCTCAGAGAATCTACTTTTGAGTCAAATTGAAGGGAGGATACCCATAAGTTCCGTATGGATGTACAACCAGGAAAATTGAATAGTTTAAGGGTTGGGAATTGAGATTTGTTAGTTAATTTGTTTTATAATTTCCGTTTACAAGATGCTAGAATTGTTGCACTAAAGCCTTCTTTCCTGGCCGAAATTATTAATTTATACGTAGATCCAAGATTGGAATTAGTGAGTTCACTTATATACTATTTCATATATGGCACGGTATCCCATTGAGATCTTAGTTTTGCCAAATGGAAATGCCATGATGTTTATATAGCCAGCAAATGAATCTAATCAAGGATATGCATGGAACTAAATAACCACACGATGTTTCTAATCAATACGATTGAAACAGGGTAGTTAGTCAAATATGGTACCCACATAGTCCTTTGTACCCATTTCGAGCCAAACCCTAAGTTTTACTTCACCGGAAAAGACCAATATCATAGGTTGGGGAGTTCAAATTTTCTGTTACACTTTTTGTGTATCATATTATTTTCTATAAATTGCAATTTATTATGCATTCATTTGAATTTAAAATGGAAACAAACCAAACATATGACAAATTGTGATTTGTGAAACGTAGTGAGGAGGTCCCTTCCATTTTTTTATTTTTTTTAATTTGACTTTTACCAACCAATAAGGAAGATATCGAAACAACAGGAAAAAGATCATATTGCAGCAATTCCTCAATAAAAAAAGGAGCTTTCCGGTCCAGTCCCCTACAACACTACAACAAGTTCACATTATGCTTTATATAAATTACAAAGACATAATTTTTATAAAGATATAGAAGAAACTAGAAACCACGTACATATAGCAGTATGCTTGATATAAAATACATAATAATAGTAATTCCCATCTACAAACTTCAATATTTTCCAGTCCAAATTTCCCATTCAAAAGAACTACAACTACAAAAAAACAAGGTCTATAGTTGCATTTTCTATAGCCACATTTACACGTGCGGCCTAATCACCGAGACTATAGGTCCAATAGGTCTATAGCCACGTTTTTTTAATCGCGGCTATAGACTGAGACCTATAGCTACATTTTTAAAAACACAGCTATAGACCATGTTTCGGCTGCATTTTAAAATTGCGGTTATAGGTACAGTTTTGGCTGCATTTTAAAAATGCGGCTAAAGCCTCCTATAGTTGTGTTTTTGAAACGCGGCTATAGGTTTTTTTTTTTTTTTTTTTTTTTTCTGGGTTTTTTTTTCCCAACAAAATCAAAATCAAACACAAACCAAAAAAATTCAAAATCAAACACAAACCCAGAAAATTCAAAATCAAACACAACATACTCACAACACAAACACACCCAGAAAATTCAAAATTAAACACAACGTGCTCCAAAATACAAGAACACAAACCCATGAATCTCCTCTCATTCAACAAAACCAACCCAAATCTAACACTAAATCCATTCAAGGAACACAAAAGCACAAGCTCAGAAACACAAAAGAACAAGCTCAAGAACACAAACCCATTTAAACATAAGCACAATATTAGCAACACAATAGCACAAATTCAAGCACAGATCCAAAAAATTCAAATTCAAAACTCAAATCCAAATCAAGACATAGACACAAATATTGCTAGAATATCCACTTCAATCAAAATTTTTAGCATTTCCTCCATTTTCTTACTAACTAAACATAAAATTACAAAAGAAAAAAAAAGGATCTATAGACAAATTAGTGTGCTTGAGATGAAGAAAAAAAGAAAGAAATAAATAAAAAGAGTTGTGCTGGAGTGAAGAAGGAAGAAAAAAAAAATAGAAAAAAGAAAGAAAAAGAAAGTAGAACCTGGCGTGACTTGGAGAAGAAAGGAGCAAAAAAAAGATGAGCAAAGAAAGAAAAGATGAAAGTGGGGGTAGGTGGGAACCTGGCGTGTCATTCAGTTTTGTTTTCTTTTTCTTTTTTTTTTTGTTTTTGTGTGTGTGTGTGTGTGTGTGTGTGTGTTACCTATAGCCACATTTTTTTAATGCGGCTATAGGCCATCCTTTTAAAAAATATATATTATTTGGCTGGACTTATAGCCACGTTTGTTGAACGCAGCTATAGACTTAACCTATAGTTGCGTTTTAAAAACGCAGCTATAGGTAAGCTATAGCCGCGTTTTTTAAATGTAGCTATTGTTCCTCCTTTTAAAAAAAAAAAAAAAATTATGTATTCGGCTGGACCTATAGCCACGTTTTTTGAACACGGCTATAGACGAATCTATAGCTACGTTTTTTAAACATGGCTATAGGTCATCCTTTAAAAAAAATATTTATTATTGGCTGGATCTATAGCTATGTTTTTTAAACGCGGCTATAAGCCCTATCTAAAAAAAAATGCAGCTAAAAACAATTACAAACGCAGCTATAGGCCTTATCCAAAAAAAAAAAAAAAAAAAAAACTTACAAACGAGGCTATAGGTCAACTATAGTCGCGTTTTTTTTGTAAACGCAGCTAAAAAAAACACGACTATAGCCCACGTTTTTTGTAGTATACTTTCAATGCAATTATCAATGCTATTCTATCTTTGATGTTGTTAGTTCCATATTTTTAAGTTGAAAAGTTATGATCAAATGTAATCATTTTATAATATTTTTGTTTAGTCTTAAGTGTGTTAAAGGTATACTATAAAGTCAAAGATAAAGATTCAAGTTCAGCTCAAGAAAGACTCAAGTTTAGCACAAGAAAAACGAATTTTTTGTAATCTTTATAATTCGAGCTTGACTTCTAGTTCAATCGATTGAGATTGCACTTATCAACAAAAATAAAAAATGTAAAAAATGTCATAACTTAGTTGTTTCAAGCCCAACTTGTGATATGCATGTTGCGCTATTTAAAGGATATGATAAGCCACCCCTAGAGAGGCTTTTCAAATAGAGAAATCACCGCTTTTGCAGCTAAGGTTTGTATAACCAAGTTTCTCTCAATTTCACCATATCGAAGACATACAGAGTCTGTTTGGATACCGCTTATTGCTGAAAATATTGTAGCGAAATCATTTTTAAATATGTAAATAATGCCGTGGGACCCAGTTTTAAAGTTGATTTTGCCAGGTTCCGTACTTGCGAATCCCGTGAATAGTGCATAGGACCCAGGGAAAAAAAACGCAGACGCGCAAAACATGTAACCTGCCGCTATCCAAACTCACACTCGATGTTACAATATTAATATAATTAATTACTTAGTTAAGAATTGGTCAATATTGTGACAGCTAGGAGATAAAATCCTAACACTAGGAGATCAAACATATCACCTACGGGGGAGTAACGTGTTTCTGGCCGCTCTTTGACTTCTAGGTTTTCTCTTTGAAAAGCTAAAAGCAGTAGAGCTTTGTAGTCCTTGTCTTAGTACAAGTTTGTGTCTCCCTGGTGGCCATCTATCCAGTGGGGTCTTTCTTAATTTTCATCCTTTTTCTCCAAAAAGTTTGCTATGGACTCACTAGAAGGTTTATGGCGAAAACTGAAACTATCAGACAAGGAGGAGGTTGGAGTAAACTATGAGGAAAACCATTCCCAGTCACGCCGTCTCTTAGCTGCAAAATTCTTAACCAAAAGAACGGTGAATATCGAATCGGTTGCACGAACCTTTAAGCCTTTCTGGCGCACCCAAAACGAATTCAAAATCAAGGACATGGGGGATAACAAACTTTTCTTTGTCTTCGAAGAGGTTTGTGATCTAGAGAGAGTCCTAGAACATGAACCATGGACCTACGACAAACACTTGGTGATCTTTGAACGTGTTGAGGCAAACATCCCAATATCTGCCCTCTCCTTCCAATTCTCATCATTTTGGGTTCAAATACACGACCTCCCAATGCATTGCCTTAATCCTGAAACTCGTGATTCCATTGGGAGCACTCTAGGAACCTTACTACACATGACAGAATCTGAAGGTGAAGGCAGTACAGGTAACTTTCTACGAGTGAGGATTCGGATTAATATTACCAAACCACTTGCCAGGGTTCGAAAAATATGGTCCGAGGGCAAAGCTATTGGCTGGGCTGCTCTGAAGTATGAACGCATGCCAAACTTTTGCTACTGGTGCGGGAAAGTCTTACATGATGATAGGGATTGTGAGCTTTGGCTGAGGAGCAAGGGATCGCTGAAAAAAGATGAACAACAATTCGATGACTGGCTTAGAGCTGATCTAGACCAGCCTTACAGGAAATCTTCAATAGTGGTCCCAGGACATAGACCGGTTGCGATGGGAGCAAAGAACCAGTTCAAGCCAACAGAGTCACAGAGGTCACAAGGGGAATCACCAAGAACAGAGAGGAATGAACCACGGCCCAAAGCACATGAATGGACTATGGCGGTGCCGGGAATGTCGAACCCCAGTACAGCTGAGCAAAAAACGGCTAGCACTAAAACAGCTGACCCGAAAAACACGGAAACGTTGCATGCGTTACATGCAATTCATTGCAACGTTGATTACGCCATTGAAGACTCCATGGTTACAAAACCAATTATTAGAGCAATCATTGACCAAAAAGAAACCAACAACTCCCAAAACCTTCAACCATCACTTGTGGAGCCCACCAAAAAGCCCACACCAATAACCATAATCCCTCCCTCTACCACTTTAACTCCTGAACCCATGAACCACGATAACCCAGAAAACAACCCACTCATGCACCCCACCAAAACCGAGTCAGCCAAAACCACTAAAGCCCAAAAAACCACATGGACCCACCTGACCCGAAACACAAAAAACACAACCCATGATGAAACCTTGCCAGATTATGAACCACATAGAACCCCCATCCAACACGAAGATAACCGACCTACCAAAAAACAAACCCTAACCCAGGATGCAATACACTCCTATAACAATGAGGTGGTGGCTGATGTCCAGCCACGCCGATCACCATGAATTGCATCAGTTGGAACTGCCGTGGTTTGGGGAAATCACGTGCAGTCCTAGAACTCACCAAGATGGTGAAAAAATATTCTCCAAACATGGTTTTCCTTATGGAAACAAGATCAAAAGAAAGATATCTCAAGAACCTCTGCTGTAAACTTGACATGGAAAACTTATTCATTGTCCCCAGACACAACACAGGGGGTGGTCTAGCGCTGTACTGGAAAAAAGAATTGAATTTACAAGTTCTCAACTCCTCACCAACTTACATAGACGTAGTAGTTAATCCAGGAGTGGATGACGCCTGGCAGTTTACGGGTTTCTACGGAGACCCTGTAACGGCCAACCGGGAACACTCTTGGGCACTACTAAAGCACTTATGTCTTCGTATGGATCTTCCTTGGTGCTGTGTAGGGGATTTCAATGAAATAGTGAAGGCTGAAGAAAAAAAAGGGAGGTGCGGAGAGACAGGAAAGACAGATGGTAGAATTCAGGGCAGCCTTGGATTTTTGTGGTTTCAGGGACTTGGGGTTTGTAGGTTCCCCCTTTACTTGGTGCAACAACCAGTTTGAAGGTGTGGTTACATGGATCAGACTTGATAGAGGTGTGGCCACCCCCTCTTGGTCACAAATGTTTCCATCGGTCAGAGTTCATTATATATCGGGATCCTTGTCTGACCATTGTCCACTATGGATTTGTTCCGATGATGAGTAGAGGCGTTTCTATAAGAATGGGCGCCCTTTCCGCTTTGAGGCAATGTGGATGAAAGACGAAGGATGTGAAGGAGTCATAAAAAATGCTTGGGAGGGGCTACACTCAGGTAACCCAATGACAACACTTGTCCATAAGATTGATAACTGCCGGACAAAGTTAAAAACCTGGAGTAGGCTATCCTTTGGCCACATTCGGAAATTGTTGAGTCAAAAAAAGAAGCTGTTAGCACAGGCAGAAGCTCTATCTATGGTTGGGCAAAACCATGAACAGGTTCGGACCTTGAGAGGTGAGGTTTATGATCTTATGCTCAAAGAAGAATGCATGTGGCAGCAAAGATCAAGGGTAAGCTGGCTGAAAGATGGAGATTTAAACACTAGCTATTTTCATAGTAGAGCTACCCAACGCAACAGACGAAATTTCATATCCAAATTGAAATTAGAGGATGGGTCAGAAGCAACGGATGACAAACAAATTGGGGAAGCAATGGTGGAATACTTTAAAAACTTCTTCACTTCAGTGGTGCCATCCAATTTTGAGTCCATTCTTCACGGTGTTGAGTGCAAGGTCACCCCTGCCATGAATGTCGATCTGACCAAGGATTTCACAGCTAAGGAAGTGGAGCAATCCATTAAGCAGATGAAAGCAATAACAGCACCTGGACCCGACGGTATGCCTCCCTTATTCTAAAAATCTTTCTGGAACACAGTAGGCCAAGATGTCACTGCTGCATGTCTCTCTATACTAAACACTGGCTCCCTCCCTCCCAACATTAATCATACTTTCCTCACCCTCATCCCAAAAAACAAATCTCCAGAAAGACCAACAGATTTCCGACCAATAAGCCTATGCAATATCCTGTACAAAATAATATCCAAAACAATGGCAAACCGTTTGAAAAAATGTATCCCAAAACTTGTCTCAGAATCACAAAGTGCCTTCATGTCCGACCGCCTTATATCAGACAACATCCTCATTGCCTTTGAAACCCTACACCATCTCAAAAATAGAAAAAAAGGAAAAACTGGTTACATGGCTCTGAAATTGGACATGAGTAAAGCATATGACAGGGTTGAGTGGAACTTTTTAGAAAAATTGATGGAAAAATTGGGCTTTGCAAATAAATGGATTAATCTAATAAGTTCATGTATACGGTCTGTTTCTTTTTCTGTCATGATCAATGGTGAACCATATGGTTTATCTCATCCCCAAAGAGGGCTTCGGCAAGGAGACCCTCTATCACCTTACCTCTTTCTCCTATGTGCAAAAGGTTTACACTCTCTTATTAAACAGGCAGAGGATAGAGGGGCCATCCAAGGTGTATCCTTATGTAGGGATGGCCCAAAATCACACACCTATTCTTTGCTGATGACAGCCTTCTCTTTTGCAAAGCCAATGACCAGGATTGCACCACGGTGATGGAGATCCTAGAAGCATATGAAAGAGCTTCGGGGCAGTGCATTAATAGGGAAAAAACTCAACTCTATTTTAGCTCCAACACCAACCATCATGTGCAAACAACAATCAAGAATCGGTTTGGGGCAACCATCACTTCTCAATTTGAGAAATATCTTGGTCTCCCTTCTTTCATTGGTAGAGCAAAGAAACAAAGCTTCAGTTATATCCGTGAAAGGATTTGGCATAAAATCCAAGGGTGGAAAGAGAAACTTCTTTCTCAAGCAGGCCGAGAGGTATTGATCAAAGCAGTGCTACAAGCAATGCCCACCTACACTATGAATTGCTTTAAACTCCCAAAAAGCCTATGCAGGGATATTGAAGCACTAATTCAAAAATTTTGGTGGGGATACAATGGAGAGACAAGGAAAATCCATTGGATTGCGAGGAATAAAATGTGCAAACCCAAATCTAGAGGAGGCCTAGGATTTCGAGACATAGAGAATTTCAACTTAGCTTTGCTAGGCAAGCAAGTATGGCGACTACTCCATAACATAAATTCTCTTCTTTACAAGGTCTTCAAAGCTAAATACTTTCCCCAATGCACAATCATGGACGAAGCAGTCAACACGAAGGGCTCGTATGCATGGCAAAGCATCCTTAAGACACGACAGGTAATCGAATTGGGTGCTGTTTGGAGGATAGGGAATGGGGAGAAAGTCCGTATCAGAGGTGACAGTTGGTTGCCTGACCCTCACTCAAGCAAAGTTATCTCACCACAGAAAAACTTCCTGGGAAATACTCGGGTTTGTGCACTCTTGAATGAAGATGGTACAAGCTGGATACATGACAGGATCGAGGAAGAATTCCTGCCACATGAAGCAAGAGCTATCAGTAGCATTCCCCTGAGTGTAAGCCATGCCAATGATTGTCTCATCTGGTCTGGCTCAAAGGACGGCAAATACACGACTAAAAGTGCATATAGAATGCTTACAGAGGCAGAACAAAGGAAAAAACCAGGTTCGTCAAACCAATCTTCTGAGTGTACCTTCTGGAAGGACTTGTGGGACCTTGACATTCCAAGCAAAATAAAACACTTTCTGTGGAGGGCAAGTTACGAGTCTCTCCCAATAAAGAAAAACCTGTTTCGGCGACAAGTAACGAGAACTGCAACTTGTGATTGCTGCCACAACGGGGTAGAGGACACCATTCATGCTCTTTGGGAATGCCAAGCAATCAAAGAAACATGGTGGGAGGATGGTTTTTGCCGGCAGCAACTTTCAACCCACTTTGCAAATTTCCGAGACCTCTTTATGGGTATTCTCAATGTCAAGAATGGGAATTTGGCTGAGAGATTTGCGTATATTGCTTGGAGCATATGGGCAAAAAGAAACGCTTCTCGACTGGACCTAAACTACCTGCCATATTCTAGGATTTATTCTGATGCGATGGAGCGCCTACAAGAATTTCAATCAGCAAAGAGGTCGATGCCAGGTGCGGAACCAATTCCACCAACAACGGTTCACTGGTCTCCACCTCCTCAAGCTCTATACAAAGCCAATTTCGACGGAGCTATTTTCCAAGACATATACTCAGCAGGTATTAGGGTCGTAATCAGAGATTGCTCAGGTGAGATTATCGGTTCTTTAATGGAACGTCTGGTGCTGCCACCAACGGTTGAAGACGTGGAAGCTCTAGCGTGCAGAAGAGCGATTTCTTTCGCCCTTGAGATTGGTCTCCAGGAAGTAATGTTTGAAGGAGATTCAGAAACTGTCATACGAAGTCTCAACGTGGAACCACCATGCATGGCTCCCTTTGGACACATCATAGAGGACGCACGTTTCATAGCTTCCTCTCTTAGATACCACTCCTTTAGTCACGTGAAGCGTAGTGGTAATTCTGTAGCGGATAAATTGGCCAAATTGGCAAAGTATTGTAATGGTACTCAGATATGGATGGAAGACATCCATAAAGAGGCCCACAACCTTGTATTGTTTGACCAAAGTTTGGTTATTTGAATAAAGTCACGGTATTCTTTCTCAAAAAAAAAAAAAAAAAAAAAAAAAACATATCACCTACACAACCAAAAAATGCCAAAAGCCAAACAGAGAATGAATTGAATAAAAATTAAAATAATCTTCCACATCTTATCCCAAATACCATTATTAATTTCAAATCAACCAAAACCCAGTATCTATAAATGTAAACCCATAAATCAAAAAGAAAGAAAACATAGGAAAATCATCAATCTCATCAACTACATAGGATAACACATTTATAACAACTAAAAACCCAAACAGAAAAACTAAGAACAAAAATCTTCTACTTAAGATCTCACAAAAACCTATTCATAACTCAAATTTAAAACTGAAAAAGCCTTCTCATCTACAAACTTCAATTTTTTTTCTAGCCCAAATTTGCTTTTCAAATGAACTACTTTCAATGCAATTATTAGTGCAATCCTATCTTTGATGTCATCGCAGAAATGAAATACCCATGCCTCCATGACTTCTTCAATAGTAAGGTTCCACAAACACCCCAAAATCCTACAACAAACCCAAGTCCAATGCTAGGATATAACCATAGTTTTTCATAATCATCTCCATCTTGTTCGTCTTCAACACTACTGCCAGTAATAGTTGGGGCATCAGATGTTCCATCTCCTAGGCACTTGGTTAGAAGAGGAGACTCACACAACGAAGGGTTAATTTTATACATGGATGCATCATTTAGTGTTTGGAGCTGATTACCAGATGGGATTCTTCCTATCAAGATGTTAAGAGATAGGTTCAAGTGTACCAAGGAAGTTAAAGATGACATGCTTTCAGGAATATGTCTAGAAAGACTATTTTTTGAGAGATCAAGTGTTTCCAACCATCGCAAGTTTCCAATGTTCTCGGGAACATTTCCAGTTAGATGATTCATTGAGAGGTTTAGTGTACCCAATCCTACTAGCCTTGTTAGTTCATCAAGAATTTCTCCCGTTAAACTATTCCTTGAAAGATCAATGTTGTTAATAAATATGAGAGTCGAACCATATTCAAGCTCTTTTCCTTTTGTCACCATGATTAATTTTTTTCAAAATAGGATTGATAACCAAAGTACCCAATGGTGTTGTTGCTATAAGTCAAAGTAGTAAAATTGTCTATATAGTCTAGAATGCCCCCAAAAAGATTGTTCTGTGCAAGATCCAAGATATGAAGAACCGAAAGATTGCACCATTGTCGAGGGATGATTCCAACAAATAGATTTAACCATAGGCGTATTATGTAGATGTCTGATCCTATCCATGAAGGAAGGTTCCTCGAGAAATGATTCTCACCAAGATTAGTGTTGATAAGAGAACAATTTTGTAAGGAAGAAGGAATTTCTCCATAAAAATTGTTGTAGCTCAACACTAATAAAAAAAGGGTGCTCAAGAAACCCATTGAGCTCAAAATTTTTCCAGATAAGTTGTTGTATGCAACATCCACAACCTTTAGGTATTGTTAGTGTGACTCATTCCAATTATTAGGGAGCTCCCTTGAAATTTAATTGCTCCTGAGGCAAAGTGCAAGTGCACATGGACATTTTCGTCCATTAAGCAGCCCAATTTTCTCCCTTCATTTTCGAAATCAAAAAGCGAATTTTAGCATATAAGAGGTTCTCCAAGAGATCTAATGTTTGTAAGTGTGGCTTTCGATCGCCAATATTTGATGGGATACCTGAAAATAGATTTCTTTTCAAATATAGCTGGGTTATATTAGAAAACAAAAGTGGAATAGGACCCTTGAAGCGGTTATAGCTTAAATCAATAAAAGAAACATATGGATATGCTAATTGGTGTGGTAACTTCCCCATTATTTGATTGTTGGATAAATCCAAGTGATTGAGTTGAGAAGATATCTTAGAGACCATTCCTCAAGAATATTATCTGAGATTCCAATGTTTCTAAGGTTGACAAACATAAGCTCACTTTGAACTTGAAGTCATACAGGAAATCTGGGGCCAACAACATTGCTTTCAAGTTGAAGCTCTTTGAGCGTAAAAGGAGGAAGTCATTCGTATGCCACATTGAATACTACTAGGGATTGGTTTTTCTCAATGTTTAGTATAAAATCTTCTAGTCTTGTGAGATTCATCAAATGGGCTTCTGTAATGACACCTTTTCAGGAATTGTTGTCAAGGAGCAAAGTGACTAACTCTAAGAGTTGTCCAATACTTTTAGGAATGGTTCCATTCATCTCTTTATAAGAAAGGTGCAACAACTGTAAGGATGACAACTTACCAATAGATGCTGGAATTGAACCCCCAAAAGAGTTGTATCCCAAAGAGAGTTGTCTCAAGCTTCCAAATATCCCCAATGAATCAAGAATTTTTCCAATTAGCTTATTAGAATGCAAAGCAAGGGACTCCAGGTTATTATGCAAGCAAGTCGAGAAATTTCCTAAAAACCCATCAATATTGCCACTAAAATTGTTCCCTAAAAGATCTAGAGTCTTCAATTTACAAAGATTTCCAAAACAACTTGGCAATTGGCCTGTGATTTTTCCATTTCCATGCAAATCAAGGTGCTCAAGTTTTCTTACGTTCACAAAATCATATGGAATGGTGCCTTGTAACTTACTCAAGCCAAGATCAAGTTTTTTGAGGCTAGAAAGATTAAACAAGCACTGTGGTATGGAAGAGTAAAATTCATTGTTCCATAAATCAAGGGCAAAAAGAGAGGTGAAATTAACAAAAGGAAGGGAAGGTAGAAGGCTTCCAAGCTGACAATCAGAAACAAAACTCTAAAAGGGAAGGAAGCATGTTAATTGCAGTTAGCCAATTTTCTCCAACACCACTTAGATTCAATCGCCTCATATCTAGGTACTTCAAAGAAGAGAGACTTGAGACCCAATCCAAATTTTGGGAATACAAGTCTCTATTGGAATGAATGTCAAGATGTATCAGCCTGGACAAATTGCTGAGGTGAGGAGGAATTTCCCCAAAAAACGATGCATCAGAGAGACTAAGATACATCATGTTCTCTAGCTTCCCCAAAACTTCAAGAATTCGAATGCCTCCAAAATAATTTGAGCTTAGATCAAATTAATTTAAATATTTCAAGTTAATCAAAGAAGAACTTATCTCACCACCAAGGAACAAATTCAAATGTGCATCATAGTTGATTTCCATTTCATTTGGGTTCCGAAGATCAAGCTTGGTGACATGATTGGATTGGTTGTTGCACTCCTCTCCACTAGCTGCAATCTTCACCGATCCAAGAAGAAAGCCTACTCGAATGATTAGTTAGGCCTTTTTCGGAGTTATAAACTAGTCTTTGCTCAAAGTGCACTTTGACCTCAGAGAATACAATCTTGGGTCCGGAAATGCTTAACTTAATAAGACTTTAAAAATATGAATAAGTAAACAACTAAAGGGAATGAAAAATGCTAAGTACTAAGCTCTTGAAATGTCTAACTTATCGAATTGACTAAGACACATTACATCATCTCAAAATTAAAGGGCTCGAAGTAAATCATTTTGATTGAAATTAAACTAATTAAAGCTGATCATCTTGATTAAAGGCAAATCACAAGAATTCAATTGATTCAATCCTAATAACACAAAGTTGCATTGAAATGGACATTCATGTGGATCAAATTATCATAAATATGTACATATCACATTAAACTTAAACACAAGTACTTGGACATAAACTTACAAGCGTAAGATGAAGATCTCCTTACAAACCTAAAAGACTAAGAAAGTAATTCCTAAGAACCTAGTCTCAAAGTTTTGAGAGTGTTATGATATGTGTTCTAACTAAGTTTTCTTATCTGTTGGTGTGTTCGTGGTGTCCTTTCCTTGCTGAACGAGGTCTCTATTTATACTTTAAGGACCTGGTTCCATCTCTAACACCATGTCTCCTCCATTTTGTTCTTTTTCCATGTATCCCATGTATGTATAAGCTGTTATAAAACCTATTTTGAGTTTAAAATGTGCATTTGTAAAAAGTTATAAGGAGTCGTGGTTGTAAAACAAAGTTTTGGGTTTTAAAAATGCTCTTTTAGGACCTGTATAGTCAACTATAAAAATTAGTGTTTTTGTTTTCATTTTCAGTTTTCAATGGGACCCACCACAAAAAACTTGTTTGGTATAAGAATTTGTACTCAGTTTTCATTTTCGGTATCCTAAAAGTTGGTTTTAAATACAAAAATGAAAACACCTTTTCAGTGTTTTCATTTTCATAGAAAACGAATACAATGACAATTCCGTAAATATTGTGAAAATGTAAAGAGCCCCACCTAATTGATGTGAGTGTGAAAGTGAAAAAAGTAACTTTAAAAAAAAAAAAAAATAGAAAACAATACCAAACCATGCATGATAAATTTTATACCCAAATTACGTATTCAAAATAACTTACCAAACATTCTCAAATGTAAAAATTGGGCCTTAATCTCTCAAAACGCCTAACCAAACGACCGTAACAATTGACATATAATTGCCATTATTACTGTCTATCACATGGCCCCAAAGTGTTCCTTTTACTTAAATCATTATGTACCTCTCTTTTGCTAAGTGAATCACTACCCATCTGAGCTTCCGTTTCCAGGTTTTTGTATCTTTGTTACTATATGGGTTTAGTATGCTCCTTTACTAAAATTAATATTTGGCCCAATATTTCCAATGTATGAATTTTGTTTGGAAGCCTCTCTCCGTGACCTCCAAACCAATTATATATCCAAAGAGGCCCATGACTAAAAATGTGCAAATTGCCAAAGCACCCCATACTTAAATTCTGTTATGCAACAGAGGCAGTTTTAACATCAATTATTATAATTTGGAGTTAGCAGAATCACATTTACATGAACAATAAAATAAAACAAGAATATGGAATCAGCAACATAGTGAATCAGTGATGCCAAAGGTAACTATGAGCCCAAAAGATGTGCGGTTTTTTTTTTTTTTAGAATAATTAGGGGCTGTTTGGATTTGTAAGTTTTCATCACCTATCACTCTATTTTCATCACTCATAACTCAAAAATGGTGGGTCCCACGTAGAGAAAGTCTATTTGGCTGTGTTTTCAAGTTTTGTTTCCATCACTCAATTCTCTGATTTTTGAGTGATGAGTTAGCAAAACTGAAAACAACTTTTTGGTGTTTTTGAGTTATGGAAATTGAGTTATGATAACATTTTGGTAAATACACACACATTTGAGGGACCCACGGTTAGAGAGTAGTCAAATCCACCTCAGACCTTTTGCTCTCTCCAACACTCCACCAACGGCTACACATTTTGGGTTTTTTTTTTTTTTCTTCACTTTTCACAATCTTTTCTCTTCTCTTTTTTTCCCTCTTTTAGTTCTTTCTAAGCTTTATAGTGTAATTTGTTGTGGTGTTGAAGGTGTTGGTGGTGTGAATGGCCGGATTTGATTGGTTTGATGCTTTGTGGTTTGCACGGTGATGGTTTTTTTTTTTTAGTTGGGTGCTGGGTTTGATGTTCTATTTCTACTGTGGCCACCATAACATCCTTCCAAAGATTCACAAAACCCCCAACACAAACCAAAAAAAAAAAACTCTCACTTGCATTGTGGCCACTCTCAAAGAAGAAGACACTGGTTGAAAGAAAGAGTAAATTTTTTATTTATTAAAAAAAAATGAATAAAGTAGAAGACATACATGTGGAACAATGGTAGCATGGTCAAAGGGTGGGTTCCACATTTTTGAGTTTTTAAAGTTGAAAACAAAACAGAGTTTTAGGTGCCAAACCGGGTTTTGGAAATATTTGGGGATTATTGAGTTATAGGAATGAGTTATAGAGTGATGAGTGATGAGTAAGCATTTTTTTTCACCCAAACAGCCCCTAAGGGTGTGTTTGGTTGGGGTGAAAACAGGGAGGATAAAAAATAGGGAGAGAAAAATAGGGTGGAAAATGATGTTTCTACTGTTTGGTTGAGAAAAGAAAATAGGAGAGACAGAAAACAGGAGAGAAAGTTTTCCCTCCCCGACCCACTTTTTTTATCCTCCTAAATTGGGAGGAAAATGGGGAGGGAAAAGTGCTGTGAATTGCATTTTACATAAATACCCTCTCACCTACTCCTCACTTTATTATGACCTAATGACTTTTGCCTCTTCTCATCCTTATCACTTTACCTTCTCACAGTAGAACAATGTCCAGGTTCTCTTCTCTCCTTTTTTTTTTTTTTGCCCAGTTGCTAACCACATTGAATAGTTACAAAATCTTTTGCCAACAAAAGTTTGCTAACCACGTTTTTACTGACCATGTTTTTGTGGTCTGAATGTAGTGTAAATTTGCTAACACGTTTTGGCTGGTTACAAAATCTTTTGCCCAATTAAATTTATATGTACACTATTGTAATTTTTACATTATAATAATAAAAATAATAATATAAATTTATATGTATGATGTGATAAGTTTTATATTATTTAATGAGTACAAATAAATCTATTTCTTACATATTATGTAACAAGGGTGTAGTAGTGAATTTATATAAATTACATGTTCCATCCTTCCCTTTTTCTCTCCAACCAAACAAAAGACTTTTCCACTCTCCCACTTTTCCACCCCTCCAACCAAACACACAAGAGCGAAAACCAAATATTTTCTATCCTCCCACTTTTCCACTCCTCCAACCAAACGAATCCTAAGTATTTTAACACACACACAAACAATGAGAGAGGGGAGAATATTTTAAAGAAATTGATAGCGGTGTATATTCAAAATGATCTAACTCTTAGATACAGATGTGTGGTTCTAGAGCATATAGAATTCACGGTATCCAAATTATCATAGTTCATTCCCTTGATCCTTGAGCCAGAACTGGAATCACTCTTCTATCCTTCATATGATATATGGTTTTCTAATTTCTATAGAATCTCTTGTTTCCAGAATATCGTTGAGGTAATAGACCTTACTTTTAAACCCCCTTACTTTATTAAGCCCAATTATGTATGTATATATATATGTACGGAGGGATAAACATGTGCTTAGGAGTTTAAAGAATTACCAGCAAAGTACGCATTCCACGCTTTCTACATAGAAATGGCAGGCATTTGGGTAGAGCTGCCTGGGGAAAAAAATTTTACATGCCTTAAAAAAATTTTAAGGTGAAAACATCATTTTAGTCCTTATGTTTTGGAATCACAATCAATTTAGTTCCTACATTTTGATAGCAGTCAATTTAGTCACTATTATTTTTAATTTAAAGTCAAATTAGTTAATTCATTAATAAAAAATGCTTACGTGGTAAACGGTGTACATTATGGCACATTTTAAGCTTACATATGGCTTATATAATAAAATTAAAAATTGACAACTCATCATTTTAATTAATAAAAATGCCATGTCATAAAAAAACACCCAAGATGACAGAAAATGAAAATATGCCAAAGACCGAAATAGAAAATTTAATTCCCTTTTATTTTCTTTCATTTTTCTTGCAATCCAAACGCACACAAACATCGAAGATCTACGAAAGACCGTCTATGTGTATTTGGATTTGTGAAAATTGAAAATCCAAAGGCGCCAATTTCTTGCCAGTGTCCTCACCACTGTCCCGAACCCTCTGCAAGCTACTGAGAGCTTTGAGTAAGGTTTTAGCTCATTTGGCCTTCTGTTGCACCATGTAATCATAATACTCGCTTCGTCAATGGGCTCAATGCAAAACAAGCAACAGAAGACCATGATAGGATTTCTATTTACCTTTTTAAAAATGAATGTTAGTCCTTTACCAGAAGAAAAAGAAAATACATGAACTACCATCTCTGTTCTTTGTTGCGGTATCTCCCTTAGTCCCCCAACGAAAACTCAAAGCACACAAGCCACGGCCCCACACAATACATGCCAGTACAAATCAACTCCATTTAGTCCATTTTCCTATTCTTCTTCTTTAACTGAAATCCCCAGATTCCAAAATTCAAATCCTCTGCCATGGTTGCACCATCAACTGAAATTCCCAAGCTTTGTATTCCACCCACTAGATCGAAACTACGACTTCATCCACTGGTCTTTCATTTCATACTTTCAGTTTTCGCATTCCAATAGAAGATTTTCGATGTTTGTGTGTGTTTGGATTGCAAGAAAATGAAAGAAAATAAAAGGGGATTATATTTTCTATTTCGATCTTTGGCTGATTTTATTTTATTTTCTTTCATCTTTGGTGTTTGTTCGTGACGTGGCATTTTTATTAATCAAAATGATGAGCTGTCAATAATTAATATAATTATAGAAGCTATATAAGCTTTAAATGTGTCAACAATGCATACTGTTTGTCACGTAAGCATTTTTCATTAGTGAGTTAATGGTAGAGACTAATTTGATTCCAAATTAAAAATAACAAGAACCAAATTGACTGTTACCAAAATGTAGAGACTAAATTGATTATGATCCCAAAATATAGAGACTAAAATGGTGTTTTCGCCAAATTTTAATTTTAAGGTATATAATTTAATTTGTTGTTGACTACCCTGAAAGATAAAATAAAATAAAATAAAATAAAGCTTGAATACCCAAAATAAATATTGGAGTCCATTTAAAACAAAATTTAGACTCCAAAATCTTGGCCAGTTGAAGGTTGAACTAAAAAATTGTCCACACAAAAACAAATTAGCCCAAATAACAACAGAAACCAATCCAAAAATTTTAACAAATAAAATAATATCCCTCTCGAAATTCACAAAAATTATTAAGAGTCTGTTTGGACCCACGATTATGAGGGTCAAATGTGCACTGGGATCCTGATTGATCCTACATCTTGAGAATAAATGAGTTTATTTTTGTTAGGGGCCTTTAATTTGAAGCTAGCTAAGAAAAAGAAAAACTTGTTGAGTGATTTTGCTCAGCCCAAACCATTCAAATGCTTTTCCTTAAAATAAAAAAATAAAAACCAGATTTTAATATTAAAAAAAAAATCTCAAAATTCTTTAATTCCAAAATGTTAGAAGTGTTACCTTATTTCCAACTTTGCTAGAAAAAAAAAAGAGGCAGAGAGTCACGTTGGGTAGAATAAAATAAGCTGATGATATGTTCAGTTAAATAGTAGGGTTTTAGGGTATGAAAAATTTATAATCTAACTTTTATCAATGAAGGGCAGAACGGAGATGGAGCAGGGTGGGTCTAAAACCCATCTTTGCCTTGCACTGTGATGCGGGTCTAAAATCTCGCCCCATCCCCATCCCATTACCTTTGCGGGGTTGGTAAAATCCACGCGGGACAAAGTGGTGAGGGGCTAGTCAAGTGGGGCGGAGCAAAATTGCCATCTTTATGCGCAATCCCGACTCAAGAGAGAAAGGAGAAACAAAACAGAAATAGACGGGCTTGAACTTAGAAAATTTGGCATCAAAAAGCAAATTCGCATCTAGAAATGAAACATTAACCAACCCATAAAATAAAATATCATTTTATTAAAATATAATACTTCGGGAAAGATCTTGCAATCTAGCTTTAAACTACTTGATTCTATAAAAATAATTTTTTTTTAAAAAAAAAAAAAAAAGCTTTAAAATTACTCTCTAGCCAGGAAGACTACAACCGGAACTATTGATATTACAGCCCCATCGTTTTTTACTTACAAAAAATGTTGTTCACAATAATGGGTGACCCAGCAAGCAGGTAACCGAAAGTATATATATGATAAAAAGGTTTAGCAACAGTCTTTAAGATATAAGCTCCATTCACAAAATTTTGAGAGTAGTTACAGTAGTAGACAATTTTTTTTGCTGAGAGTAGTAGAAAATAAACTATGACCAAATATAGGGTTCATCACTTGTAAATTACGAATGGAACAAAATCCATCAACTCTACCTTGTGAGCAACATGTCATTTCTATTCGTCATGCATCTCTCCTAATAAAAATCTTGTTCTTTATATGTACGTCTATATAAACATTACGCCAAGAAGACACAGATTTATGATCCTTACTTCTTAGCATCTCTACTTACCATCTTTGAGCTAGTCCATTTTAAGTATGTATCATTCTCAGCAAAGACTTTATCAAGAAAAAATTATTTGAAATTATCTTAGGATGGCAATGATGCCAAATGAGTACATTATGGCTTTCTGTTTACCTATTTCTTTAAGGCTATATATCTCATGTTTTCACCAAGTATGCAGGAAATGGTTCGTTTCTTCAATAAAAATTATGTGCGTATATATATTTTTTATAAAAAGTTTGGACTTCAGATGCTTCCAAAAACCCAAAGTAGTTTTATAGTAATCAAAAAAATGCTAAACAAATTTCTGTCCACAACAAATTCAGAAGTCTGCAAGAGCATAACAAACAGCCAAAAACACTGCGCTAGAAGCTGAGATATCCTGCAACCTAGCCATATAGTCCTGCCAAAACCAATCCACATGGATCAACTAAAGGCTGGAAAGAAGATGGCATACTTATAAAAATGTGACAAAATTAATTGGATAAATTGGTCATTGTAGCTAGTTACATCAATTGACAAAGAAAACAGTGAAGATTGTGTAGGTTCTACCACAAATTTCTTATGTTTTCAAATCCATTCCCATATTGTTGTAGAATTTACATAATTCTATTCGAAAAATGTGACATAATTTTTCATAAGATAAAAGCAAAACTTTAAGTGTTTGAACCCCTACCGGTTACCATATTCCTCCTGCGCCCAATGCATGGGTCCATTTCGTAGTAAGATGGAAAGAATACAAGCATTCCATCAGGTACAATTTGAGCAAAGTTTATTGGAAGACAAAAATTTAAGAATCATAACTTCTCCTCAAAAAAGCATCGCCAATTATTAGGAAATAGATTTGGATACTCCTCATATTCTGATTAGGGACAAATTCAGTGCAATGCCTTAATGTTTAAAGTTTTAAAATACCGAATACTCACACTAAAATTGAAGGTGATCAACATCAAGTGTTCTTCGTCCATAGTGGTCGTCCAAGACCAGCAACATCCAAAGCAGCCTTCAGAAAGGAGAAAAGAGAAATATGCACCACAAACATAAAATATGTACGTCCAAGAATATCACCAGTCATCCAAAGAGAATCTTGCCTTCTAAGGAGAAATAGGTCGTCCATACCACAAGAAGGTATGGACAACCAATAAACACTTGGTAAATTTCTGAATGTTTTCCATAATCTCAAATGGTTAGACCACTAACCATTATCTCGGAACATGGGATGAATTCTCCGAAATTCGCTCCACTCTGCCCACTAAGTCCACACATCTCCCATGATGTTAGTGGCACCCAACAAGTAGACCCACCTCAAACTTTCTATAAAAGGATCCAGGCCCCATCCAACCAAGGTACGTTCTACTATTCATCCACTCACTACTCTTGTGTTCTAGAGAAAAAAATTGACTTAACCATTAGAGGGTCCTTGGCCGGTTCACCCCAATCACCTTCAATAGTTACTTTCTTTCTCTTCAGGTCATCCAACCATCGTGAAAGCCCGGAGCATTCAGCCTACTGATTTTCGTACATCATCAAAAATATAGATGGTTTTGGCATTTAATTATATATAGGTAGGGTTCAAATTACACTAAGTAAAACTTTAAGCAATGTTACACCACACAATAATTTTTAATTGGATGCAAATTTTGACAAATCCACTGTTGTCATAGTTCATTCTCTGGATCTTTGAGCTGGATTCGCTCTTCTATCCTTCATATGATATATATTTTTATAAATAATCTCATGTTTTGAGAAGATCATTAAGGTAATAGACCTTCTTATTAAATTCCCTTACTTTTGTAAGCCCAATTGTGTGTGTGTGTGTGTGTGTGTGTGTGTGTGTGTGTGTGTGTGTGTGTGTGTGTGTGTGTGTGTGTGTGTGTGTGATGCCAAAATCGTCAGTTGAATTGGTCATCCAGATAGAAAGCAGCTTGGCTCGTCAGGGGTCCTACACGAGAGCAAAAAGAAAGTTTTGCTGGAATGGTCATCGGTGTGGTGTCGGCCACTGAGCCTTCGATGACAAAGTCAAATAAGGACAGAGCAGTAATAATGGCAAGAGCTTTAATCTTAGTATGTAGGGAAAATGAGTGAGAGTACCTTTTGTTAGGATTTGACATTGTATATATATAGGGCTTTCTTTTCTAGCCGTTGGTGGCATTCAAGGATGGCTTGAGTGCCCTCTTGTAACGTCTTTGGGTGGTTTTAATGAGGTGATTTGATATCCTCTCCAACGGCTATATCTCCTGCATTCATTGGCGTGCAACAGCTTCCCATTGAATGTACGTTTAATGGCTCTCCTTCATCTAGTGTGGGCTTATGTGGACAAAGGGATTTATTTGGTTCATCAGCTGCCCCCCTATTCCGTGATCACGATCTTAGGAATACGAAGGGTCATTCTTTGCTGATTATGACTTTTAAGATTCCATCCCCTTCTGCATTTATTGCGAGGTGACGGCGCTGTGCATGTCATGGCCATGCGTCACACTCTGATCGGTTGGTAATGGTGTTTTTTCCAAGGAAACTCTTGAGTTTCCCGCGGTTTCTGTTTTTCGAGGGAGCCTTTTAAACTTCTTCTTCTTCTTTTTCATTCTACTATTCTTTGTCTTACGTTTTTCCTCCTTTCGGCTTGATTTCCCTACTTCTTAGGTACAGTCTTTTTTCCTTTTTGAGAAAAGTTATTTTCCCCTCTTTTTGATTAATGGTAGATTATTATGACGTTAGGCGTTTTTCCCCTTCCCTTTCGTTCTCCTTTGCTCGCTTAGGAGCCTTTCTTAGTTCTTCTAGTGATGGTTGTCCCCAAATTGAGGGCTTTACTTTGAAGAATAGTAATTTAGGTTTGATTTTTGCTGATTTGTACCCTTTGTTGCATCAGTCTTTGAATTGCTTTCAGTCTTTGCAAGGGATGTCTGTGGAGGAGAGGATGGGGTCTGAGATTAGGTCGAGTGATTTAGAAACAGGTCTGTTGTCTAACGGTGACACTGTTGGGGTTGAGATAGATACCGCTGCTTTAGTGCCTTCATCTTCCTAACCCTCTATTTCAAAACCACCAAGTTCCTTCTGCTACGATTTAAATAATACTCCCAAGTGCAAGATTGTCGTGAAGTAATAACTCGGAAAGTCCGAGGTCAAATCCACAGGGAAAAAGGAATTGATTAGAAAACCACAAGAGAATAAAACTAAAATAATAAAGTTTAACTGAAGAGATTTTTGATAGTTTAGTAAAGGTAATTTAAATTGAGAGAAAATAACAATATATTAAGATGCTAAGGTTTAGGGATCCACACACAACACATCTATTGGTACTCTTAACAATATTTATTTTATAACTCAACTAAAATTCATACAAAGGATGATTTTAGTCGGATGATTTAACAATAAAAACTCAAAAATTAATTGTCTAAGGTAGTTTCATGCAATTGATTGATTTTAGGCAAAACAAAACTAGTGAATTAGTTCGTAGGGAATACTAAGCATTTAACGTGCCCGGAGTCTATGATAAATCAAAGAATTATACAGAACTAAACATTTTTCTAGATGAGTAAAACAATCAAAAACATAAAAACATAAGCATTAAAACCAATAAATAATTGTTAAAAACATACCAATAAGCGGTTGGGTTTCACCCTTTGCTTTAGCAAGGCTTCTAGCAAGCCATAACACAAATAAAACTTTAAAAACTGTAAAGAAACTTTAAGAAAACCTAAATTATGTTCTACAACAGCTCCCCTCTGAATTTTTCCCTAAAGAGCCTTTAAATATATCAAGGAATCCTATTACAAGTTAAATTCCCGTTTGGAGAAAATCTCAAGTTTTTAGGCTTCACTTAACCGACTTTTTTGGCCCATTTAACTTCAGAATTTGGACATTTGGTAAAATAAAAGTTGTAGCCCTTTAAGATATCTTTCCAGCCCAACTTGAATCATCTCGATTGGAAATCTGAGCCAAAAGTTATGCTCCAAAAACTAACTGGTACGCAGGCTGGAATCCTAATCCGAATTGGACTTGGATTTGGTGCAAATTTCCTTTGATTCCTTGCTCCAATTAGACTCGAATTTAATTGTGTTGGCCTTCTTTGACTTCATCATTGCCCTTGTAAAATTAAAGTCCATTAGCTTTCTTCTTTGCACAAATCCACTTATTTATTTCATTATCCTACAAAAGACAAATTCATGCATTAAAATTCAATTAAGCACAAAATTGATTATTCAGCATTATCCAAAATCAACTATAAAATGCATGAATTAACTCAAAATAAGTATGATAATACTTTCTATTATTGATATAAATGTGCAAAATTAAGTTATTATCACCTTCCACGCTCTCAAGAAGGAGTGCTCCTTAAGTGAGGAAACTCTTAGTGGTTTAGGGATAGGTTTTAGTTCCCTGATGAAACCAAGGTCCGTCTTCCCGTTTGGGTGAGGCTGCATTTCTGTGCGGCCTCAGGTTTCCTGTCCATTCTTTCATAATGGAATTTCTCCATTATTTGAATATAGCTCCTGGTCAACTTATGCCAAACTCGTGGAGGATCGTCATTAGTTGTATGGAGATATGGACGATCGTTACTAATGAGGATATGATTAGAATGGACGAGTTTGTTCACCTATATCGTTTGAAAGAATCAAAGGAGTTCGAGTATTATGAGCTCGTACCTTGTGACAGGAAGTCTCGGCTTATCGTTGATCTTCCTTCTTCTTTCCGCCATTGGAAGTCTAGGTATTTCTTCGTGTCTGGTGATGGTTGGGAGACACTTTCTAACAATTTTGAGGATGAGGTCCCTAGGCTGCTGCGTTGGTGGGAGACCCCTCAACTTGGTACGTCATCTTTTCGTGAGAAATTTTTCACTGATCATTTTGGTCGTCCTTACTTGGTTTTGGCCCTCCTCCTTTTGTTTTGCAGTTAAGAAGCACTTAAAGCTCGAGGTTAAGTTCAAGAGGCACGTTCAGGCAACCATCGAGTACTCGAAGACCATTGAGGACTTTGACGAACTCGTTGATCCTTGAACTTTGGCTTGTCACTGCCTAGGTCCTGAGCCTTCTCATTTCGTTCTACGGGCCACATGAAGGGAGGAGAAAAGTAAGTTCCTCAAGACTGGATCCTTTCTTCATTTCTATCTTCAGCTCTCTTCAAGCTAATTTATCTTTATTTTTTTTTCCAGAGATGATGACGAAATTCAATCGTATGCCAAACTGAAGGCAAAGAAAAATAAGCCGCTCTCCAGCATTGGCTAGAGGCAGGTTCAGGTCATCCAAAAGGAGGCCATGGAGAAGACCTCATCCATTCCTACGCCTGATAAGACCCGGACTACCTCTCTTGCTATCTCCTTTGAGGAAATTACTCCTTGTCCAAAAAGACGTCAGAGTGGAGATAAAGGGAAGGAGAATGTTGGGGCCAGTATTTGGGATAACACCGGGACGGCCTTGACGAGGGCTCACAACGTTGTAACAGCCGAGAAGTTGAAGGAGATTTCAAGGGTACCTTCCTATGAAATGGTGAATTGCCACATTCACAAGCTCGTTCAGGTAGTCCTTTGCTATTCATACTTTCTATTATTATGTGTATATATATATATGTGTCTGTGTGTGTGTGTATGTGTATGGATTTTGGGTATTGCTTCCGTCCTAATACAAGTGATTGCCAGGTGCTGGGAAAGACGATTCACATCACCTCAGAGTATTTGGCTCATAAGGAAAAGGCCGTTGTGGCTGGTTCTAAGATGGAGGGACTGGAGGCCAAGGGTTCCCGTTTTAGAAAAGACCTCATAACAACGATAGATGACAGTAATGCTGCCAAGGAAAAGATCAAGGCTCTAGTCGAGGAGCTAAAAGTTGAGAAGCTTCCGACGGTGTAGAAGGACAAACAGCTCCAGTCGGCCAACCAAAAGATTAAGACTGTGGCTGCCTAGGCCGTCCAAGCATTCCAACTTACTGAAGAGTACAATACTATTTTGTTCAGCTAGTACTATAAAGGCTTTGAGCTGTTGAGGAGGTATCTGGTGAAGCATGGCTTGGAGGTGGACTTGGAGAACCTGGACTTTAAGTCCATCTATTAGGAGATGGAGGCCGATGAAGCTGCCCAAACTACTGCTACAAACGATGAGAATCCAACTAAGCCTGAGGGTGAGGCTCCGAGGCTTGATGGGGGCAAAGTTCTTGATGCATGACTAGCTTTTACAGCCTTTATTCCTTTTACTTTTTCTTTTTGTTTGGTGGTGCCCTACATGTTTTTGGGCTTTTGAACAGTCTCAAAAAAAATTTAATGCTTAATTTCACTTTACCTTTCTTGCATATGCCTGCCTTTTCTTTTTCTTGTATGAATGTTCGCAGATCACTTACCATCGTCACTTGATTTCACATCTCTGGCCTCATTAAGTGACTTGCGAGCGTTTTTAGGTATTTTGTGCTTGCCTTATTATTCGGCCTTAGCAAAAAAGAGAATGTCTTTTGGCTTAGTGACTCCCATTACCTGGCTTTCGTCACGCAATTTACATCTGTTTAGGGAATTTTATTGCTTCAGCTTCGTCAAGTGATTTACATCCGTTTAGGGAATGTTATCACATGGCCTTGCAATGTGATTTACATCCATTTTAGGAATTTTATCACATGGCTTCGTCGAGTGATCTACATTCGTTTAGGGAATTTTATCACTTTTACTTTGTCATGTGATTTACATCCCTTAGATTAGGGAATTTTATCGCTTGCCAATTTTGTTTCGAACATTTATTTGAACGCATTCACAATGAGAATTACTGAACAGTACGTTTATTAATCTGCTTTCAAATCATAAAACACTGTCAATCATTTACAAAATTTTTTTGACTCCTATTGATAATACCTTTTTAGGTGTTTGACGTTCCATGGGTGGGGCAGCTTCTTTCTGTCCAACCCTACCAAGTGATAACTCCCTTGTCTCGAGTAGTGGATGACTCTGTATGAGTCTTCCCATGTTGGCCCCAGCTTGCCTTATGCTGGATCTTTCGTTGTCGGTGTCACCTTTCGTAGGACGAGATCTCCAATGTTGAATCTCTTGAGTTTTATCCTCTCGTTGTAATATCTAGTCATCTTTTACTAGTACTTGGCTATTCTCTAAGATGCTTCATTTCCACCAAGACCCGTCTGGTGTTGAACCCTTCTATCATGAGCACAATGAACAGGGGGTCGTCATGTAGCTGCTTCACTCCTCGGGCATCTTCCTCTAAGAAAACTATATCCAGATTTTCCCTTCTTCGGTGCTTAAACAGGGGCACTATATGAACACTATTAACTTGTCTCTACTGAGACTTTTTTAGGGACTTAAACGACCCTCCTATGGTGGGGCCTTCATTGATCATCCTTATTTCTCCTACGACGTTCCTTGAACGGTCTTGTGACTGGTCCTCGTCCTGGGGCTTTTCTTCTGATCTTGCTTGTGTGTCGTGCTTATGCTGTCTTGACACATCCTTCTTCACGAACTTTTGTAGCTTCCCTTTTTGGATCAGCTCTTTTATTTGCTCTTTTAAGTCCCTGCAATCCTCCGTATAGTGCCAGTGATCTTTGTGGAAATGGCAGTACTTCTTTTTGTCACGAGCACTAGGTGACGAGCGGAGTGGCTTTGGCCACTTGAGGGTGTGGTCATCCTTAATCTTCATCAATATTTTGTCAACAAGCATTATTAGGGGTGTGAATTTTATCATCCTCGAGGCTTTGTCATCTCTCCTTTTGACGCTATCATGATTGGACGAATGATCTCCTCTTTCTTTCTTCTTCCCTTTTGGATCTTCCTGAATGCCCTTTTTGTCTTTCCTTACGTCCCCTTGTTCAATCGCGGCCAAAGTGTCTTCCATGTTCATGTATTTCCGGGCTTTTAACAACATTTCTGCCATTGATCCAGGAGGACTCTTCGTGAGGGCAACCACAAATTCTTTGGATTTTAACCTAGCTTTAACGTGGTCAGTTGCAGTTTGTCTTCAGCTTCGTCTACTACCAACACCACCCTGTTAAACCTTTTCACATATGATCTCAATGACTCCCCCTCTTCCTGCTTGATTGTAAGTAGGTGATCCACTGGCCTCTTCTGTCGTTAACCGCCAATGAAGTGGCGCACCAAAGATTTGTTGAGCTGCTCGAAGTTGTCTATGGACGATTGAGCAAGTTTGTTGAACCATATTCTTACAACCCCCTTAAGGGTAGTGGGGAAAGATCTACACAAAATCTCATCAGGAGTTTGTGGCAAGCTTAGAGTCATTTTGAAGATGGTTATGTGATCCAATGGGTCCCTTAAGCCGTCAAACGACTTAAGTTAGGGGAGACAGAACTTTGGTGGCAAGGGACATCCCAAGACCTTTGTGGTAAAGGGGGAATCAGTCCTTTTGTCCATTCTGTCTAGGTTCTTATTCGTCTTCTCCCTCATCGTATTCTTTAGCTCGTCTATCTTTTTTTGCATGCTTCTAAAGAGGTTGTTGCTCACCCCATCAGACGGATTCGTCTTCCTTGAGTCATCTCTTCTGTTGCTGTTCTCCTCATCTGCATTCCTGTTACCTTCACGATTCTCCTCCTGTTGCAGCTGTAGTCTCATCTCTTGGTTTTGCCTGTGAGTCCTTCTATATTGGCTGTGAGTGTCTGAACCTGCAGGGCTAGTGTTGCCGAATCTTGAGGTACGCTGGACTCCATCTAGATATTAGAAAGGGTAGAGTCACGTTTTCAAACTAGGGTTTGAAGTCGTTTCCCCACAGACGGTGCCAAACTAATGATGCCAAAATTGTCAATTGAATTGATCGTCCAAATAGAATGCAACTCGACTTATCAGGGGTCCTACACGAGAGCAAAAAAAAAGCTCTGCTTGAGTGGTCACCAATGTAGTGCCAGTCACTGAGCCTTTGATGGCAAAGTCAGATAAGGACAGAGAAGTAATAATGGCAAGAACTTTAATCTTAGTGTGTGTGGAAAATGAGTGAGAGTACCATTTTTTAGGATTTGACATTGTATATATATGCTTGCTCACTCCCAAGTGCAGGAGATCGTAGCAATATAATTCTCGGAGTACTGAGGTCGAAACACAAGGAGCGGGGTAAATTCAAAGACAATGTAATAAAAAAAAACTTTTGGTGAAGATGAAGAATAATTTTTGTCTGGTAATTGTAAACAAGAATAACAATGATAACTTATTTAAATCAATAATGTAAATACTAGGACATCGGGGTGTTTCCCTATATCGATATGAAATTCTTTGTGATCTAAGAAAATATCTATTTCATAATTGATTGTTATTATACAATTAAAAACTTATGATTCGGTTGAACTGGGATAATTCAAGAACGCATGATAACCTCGATTAATAATGCGGTTAGAAAAGTTTTTAGAAAAACTCATTTACTTTAAATCCTGATTTCTATTTGAAACTATTAGAAATTCATCTAAACAATAAGAAAAACATGATTGAACTTATTGAAAGCATGGAAGAACTAATACATCAAAAGAAATCTAATTGAACAATCAAATATGCCGTTGATAAAATCTTAGAAAGAATCACATTAAATATTCATACCGTATAGAAGAAACATAACCCCTAGCCCTAGCAAAGAGTTTAGGTTGTCATTAGAGAAAGGAAAATACAAGGTTTTCTCTCCAAAATTCGTTCTCCACTGCCTCCCTTCAAAACCCTCATGTCTAAGTGTCCAAAAGCAAATAAAACATTTACTATTTTAATTTCCGTCCAGGTTTACAGCAGTAACTTGTGAGTTAATTTCGGCCATCAAAAATTGAGAATTTCGAAAAACTCAAAACTGCAAAGTTGTAGATATTTAAGTCACGGTTCCAACCCATCTAGCCTTGTGTCAATTGGATTTTTGAGAAGAGAGATACGCCCAAAATACTGATCAGTGCTCAAATCAGATTTTTCCTTTTCAGATTCTGCCTCTTTGATTTCTTTCCTTATATGAAGCTTCCAATCATGGTAGACGATCCAAGCACTTCAGCTGCACCTCCTTAGACATTTAAGCATGGTCCTTTAGCTCCACTTTAATTCTAGTTTGGCCTCCATTCTCTCACAAATTCCTGTAAACTCATCTTTCTCACATGATTTCCTGAAAGTAGAAAATTACACACAATAAATAGCATCTTATTCAAGAAATTATGTAAAGATAAATAATAGAGACTAATGCAAATCATGGCTTAATTATACAAATTAAGCATAGTAATAAGGAGATAACACCCATATAAATATATAACAAGTATACATTTTAAGGCGTTATCAATATATAGGGCTTTCTCTTCTAGCCGTTGGTGGCATTCAAGGGTGGCTTGAATGCCCTCTCGTAACGTCTTTGGGTGGTTTTAATGAGGTGATTTGATATCATCTCCAACAGCTATATTTCCTGCATTCATTGGCGTGCAACGGTTTCTCATTGAATGTACGTTTAATGATGCTCTCTTTCGTCCAATGTGGGCTTATGTGGACAAAGGGATTTATTTGGTTCGTCTATATATATATATATATATATATATATATATATATAGAGAGAGAGAGAGAGAGAGAGAGAGAGAGAGAGAGAGAGAGAGAGAGAGAGAGAGAGAGAGAGAGAGAGAGAGAGAGAGAGAGAGAGAGAGAGGTATGAGAGGACAAACATGCGCTTAGACTATAGCAGAAATTCCAGCAACATGAGAATAATGGGCACAAGTACGCTTTCTACACAACAAATGGCAGGCATTTGTATGTGTTTTTCCACGAAGCAAACTTTATCATGAATGCATAATTGCTCTCGAGATCCTAAATTTAGGACTGCGTGTATCAAATATTTTAGCAAGTTCAAACATTCAAACTCACCTAAAGCAATAATAACAACAAGCTCTCTAACCTCAAAAGAACAAGTTATTTGAGAATTAACATGTGCCATAGAGTACAAGTAACAGATCAAGAAGAAAAAAAATAATATTTGTGGTCTATCCAATATTTAAAATATTGCCAATGCATTCTAGCTCACTTCAAGACCCATCAATTTTGTGTAATGTACAAGTATAAATCAATCCTGAGCTGTGACGGTTGAATTATAGGTCAAACTATTCTCCCAGGGCTCTCCAACAGTGCATTGCATTTCTGTCACGTCATAATATGCAAATGCAGATTGTTATCCTTCTCTAGGGCAATATACATAATACAGTAGTACTTGACACTTTGAGAAAAAGCTTCCAGAACCAAAAATTGATTCATCTTCAATAATCCTGCATTAATTACCCTTTACACGGTTAGACAGACTGATTTAGTCACGTACTTCTCAGATGATCTATTATTTGAGTCAAATGAAAGGAGTATACGTACTTATATGATCAGGATGGATGTACAACTCTACAACCTGGAATAGTGATCAATTTAAGGGTGGGGAATTTTTTTTGAGAGAATTTAAGGGTTGGGAATTGGAAATTGTTATTACCATTTCCGTTTACAAGATGCTTGAATTTCTTTGCTGGCTGAAATTACTAATTTATGCGTAGATCCAGCAAATTCTGTTAAAAAAGAAGAAGAATATAAATATATATATATATATATATATATTCTATCTTTTTTCTTTTTTAATCATGGTTAGAAATTATCCTAATAATAAATTACCCGACCCCAATCTCGGAGTCTTGAACTTGAGAGGGTACCGTTGGACTAGGGATGTCTCTTGGCACCATTAAATTAATTGTTTTTAATCAAATATATGTAAGGAACTAGAGGATGTCTTGGCACCAGTAAATTAATTATATCTATTCAAACATCTCTCTCTCTCTCTCTCTCTCTCTCTCTCTCTCTCTCTCTCTCTCTCTCTCTCTCTCTCTCTCTCTCATTATGTATATAAAAGTAACTTTAATTATAATTTAGGCTAATATAGACCATTAGCCCTTAAAATTTATCATGCAAGTGTTTTTGGTCCCTTCAAATTTTAAGTTTCAAATGAGTACTATTATTATTTTTTTTTTTAATTTTTTTGGATACAAGTCTAAAGGAACAATGATGTGCATGAAATATATACAATAAATTACTCTCATATTTGCATATTTAGTATTACTTTCTTGTGATTGATTATCTTTTTTTTTTTTTTTCTTATAGGTAATTAAGGGTTTACATGCCAATAGACTTTAATTGAGGCAGAATAATGGTCAATTAAGTCAAGCCAATTTGAGAGATCCAACCCAGGCGTGAAGTGAAGTAAGCAAAAATAAAAGCAGTCCAAGTGAATGACTTACACAAGCACAGGCTGGCAAGTCCAACAAGGAGTGAAGAAAAGAAAAAGGAAAAATAAAGAGTGAGGCCAATGTTTTTTTTTTTTTAGAGAGTTTTAACTTATGGTGTCCGCTCTTGATGATAGATTTTTTATCATCAAACCAAGACACCAATCAGTTTTTGGTGTAGGCGGGGATTAAACCCTAAATCTCTTATACAATTATCAGAGACTTTACCAGTTAAGCTAACTGGAACCCACAGAGGTCAATGTTAATCTAATGTGGTGAATAAAAGTAGACAGAAGAAAACAAAATCTTGTTTGCGTGGGAGATGGGCTTTGGAGGTTTGACGCGGGCCTCTTGATTTGTTCACCAAAACATCTACCTGGGAGTACTTACTTTTGGGCCACGTTGGTTTTAATAATGAGCTTTTAGGTCTCAGCCGCATATGTGAATGTAAGTATAAATAGAGGGAAATAGAAAATATTGGGGGCTGGCTAGAAGAGAGTTGAAACGCAGGCTAGAAGAAAGTTGAAACAGAGGACGACAGAGGGCTGGAGCGAAAAAGAGAAATAGGAGCAAGAGGCAATGCTGCCAGTGGCTTCCTACTTTTCTCTAGCACTGTGATTTATCTCTTTCACTCTAGCTTTATTTTATTTGTCAAATTTAATACTTAGTATTTTATTTTTATGTTTTTTTTGTCAACTATTATGAGTAACTAAATTTTCAATTAAGGTTGAGCATGAAACCTTGTTAAGGATTGTTAGTGTTATTTATGTGATTTGTTTTTCGTACAATAGTTGTTGTTTAATGATTTAAATTGTTTTTACTTCTGTTAGGACATATGTGATTCACTTGTTATGAACATATGTTACTATTTTATGTAATTGGCTTATCTTTTGACAAAACACACTTTACTTGTAATTGGGTAGATCTAAGATGTGTTTACTACTTCAAGAAACTGTATTTCAAAATCAAGTGTTAAAGCCATGCAAGTCTGTCCAAGAAACAAGTTGAAGAAGGGCTATTCATTAAAGTTGAACAGATAGCTCGACAGTTACTCGACAAATAGCTATCTATCGAGATTTAATGAATGAAGCTCGACAGATTCTCGATTGATCGAGGTATCTACCGAGGTTACGGGTATTCAAATTTCTAGATTTGATTTTCGACCCAAGCTTATATATTTGTGTAAGGTTTCTTTTCTCAAAATCCTAGACATATATAAGACTTATTTTAGAGGCCGTCATATAAGAGAATACAAGGAGAACATATGCAAAAGGTGATCGATGCCTTATTCTCTCTGAAAGAAGCTACTACATCTTTGCGTCTTAGGGTTTTGTAACCAAGCATCTTCTTGATCTTTATCATTGGGATGAATTGAAGAACTTTGCAGCCAACAAACTTCTCTAGTTGGTAATTAAGTCGCGTACTGGGATCCGTGCAATTGGTTAGTCACGTACTGGAATTTGTGCATCAAAAGGGTGGCGTTCATATATTGAAGAGTTCAGAGGTTCTGAAGCGGTAGAAGGTTTCTGCTATGAGTTCATCTATGGGGATTGTAGAGTCTAGGGATAAAGGTTTTGTACTAGATCTGAAACTTTTCTTTACTATAGTGGATTGCTTTTCGGGAAGATTTCCCCCCAGGTTTTTTTTACTGTAAAACTAGTTTGTTTCATTGGTTTTCTTGGGTCATCATATCTTGTCTTATTTATTTTTTCCGCTGCATGATTTTGACATGATATTGATGATAGTATGTTTTAACAAGGTTTATTCATAATAAATATAATTAATAACTTGGGTTTAAAACTTGTTAATTCTATCAACCAGGGTATAAATTTCCCAACAACTTCATTACAATTAACTAAGATAGGATTCTTAATATGAGTTCAATCAAGTTTTTCTCATGATTTTGAATTTATCTTAATTAATCTAATGCTTGGTTGTATAATTTTTTGATTATGAAATTAGATATCTTTTGTGATTTGTTTGGTGACAAATACAATTGATGATTTGATTTTATACCGAAGAAGCGAAGAAGTGCATACTTTAGATTATTAAATAGAGATTTTAATGAGAATATTTTCCATGATAGCAAGATTGATTTTTAGATTATCATGTAGTTGGTTGGGAAAAATTAATGATCATAAATATATGCTGATATGACTTACAAGACGGATTCCAAAGCCTTAATTCCTTTCTCTTGTTTGTTTACATCTTTTTTTATGTTTTATTTCACATTTTTGCTTTGTTTAATTATTTGCTTAGTTTATTTTAATTTCAAAACAATCAATTTTTATTAAACTAGATTAGGATTAATTTGGTTAAGGTTTAATTAATTTTCCTACATTCATCCAAGTCCCTTTGGGTTCGACCTCGTTCTTGTCAAACTATACTTCGGTATGGTTCGTACACTTTCGAATACTTTAAAATTTCACAACAAACAATAATAATGTGACTTTTTTAAGTGATGTGGCATCAGTATTACCAAATCAAAAAATTGATGACCTAATACAGATCCAAACCAAGTCCTTTAGAAACAGGGTCTTCCCAATTCAGAACAAAATAAATTTAATATAAAGTCCTAAATTGAACAATCATGGCAACCGAGGGTCATTGCGTGCAAATGAGACTAAAGGCCTACAACAGATGCTAGCTACAACGCCATAGAATTAGAATTTTAAATAAGGAGAGGGATTCTATTTAGGAATTTATTTGTCGAGTGTTGTGGGGTCTAAGATACTTTATAGTATTTTCATATTGTCTAATATTTTACTTAACCAATGAATTTTGACCTAATAAAGGGAAATTGTTTTGGGAATTTGCATGCTAACAAAGCTCCAAGTCTCTTTCTCAATTTTTGATGTAACTAAATGGCAAAAGAATAAAATGCCAAAGTAATGCTTATAACTGTCTGGCTATTTTTATGCTTCTTCCAACCAAAATTTAAAAAATAAAAATTGTGAAGATAAAAGTATCAATTGAATGGAACAATTGCCTTGATGAGACTACCAATAGAGTATATATTAACACAAGAAGCGTATAGAAAAGACCCTCATAAACTCTAGTCAAAATTAGCTTATGCTAAGTACATAAAAACTAAGCAACTATTCCAAACAAACCATGCAGATCAACTTTTCCCGATGGATATGTCAGTGTGATGACTACATGGCACAATCTAGTCCATTGAAGATTTAACCATGCACGGTTTTTTTCCAATCCAACATACACAGAATAACTTTGTGAGAGATTGGATGACAAGATATGGGCACATAGATTTGGATTTGACAAATCCATTATAGAATTTGAAATAACTTCTAAGTCCATAGATTTTTAGAAATCCATAAGATACGTTTCAATATTTAGATTTGAAATTTAGGCATTTTAAATTTATCACTTTAAAATTTAAATTTAAATGCAAATCCAAATTCAAATAACTAAACACAATCTTGATATTTTGTCTCATCAGTTATGTCCGGAAAATGGTAATATATATATATATATATATATATATATATATATATATAATATGATGCTTGATGCATCATACATGCATGAACTTATAAAAAATATTAAGTCCCTCTTTCAGTCTTTTTCCTTATTCTTTTCAGTCAACAGACTCAACAAAATAAGACTCTCTTTCTCCTTTTCGTGACCTTTTGGATCATAATTACTTCCTTTGACCACTTGATTTTTTTTTCCTTGTCCTTTGATTACTCGGGTTTCCTATGCCTATAGAGAGTAAAAGTCTTGCTTTGTTTATTTAGCAACTAGCAACATTTTAGTTAGGGGGTAAAAGTGTAAATTTCACATAAAATATAGGAATATGTCTGAAAATTTTTCTTTGGACCTCATGTGTCAAATCCAGTACTCTTGTACACCCATTGAGATACTGATACATACCCAAAAGAAATTGGACTAGTAATCGTTTATGAAATAGAAGTTGATGATCTAAATTATCAAACATATTACCTACACAACCAAAATGCAAAAGAGCAAACAAAGAATGAATTGAACAAAAATTTAAAATAATCTTCTACATCTTATCTCTAATACCAATATAAATTTCAAATGAATCAAAACCCTAAAATTCATAAATGTAATCTCAGAAATCAAAACGGAAAAGAACATAGGCAACTCATGAAATAGGTCAACTACAAAGGAAAACACATGCATAACAACTAAAAACTCAAACAGAAAAATCAAGATAAAAAATATTTAACTTAAAATTTCACAAAACACATGAATACCTCAAATTTAGAACTAAACCAGCTTTCCAATCTACAAACTTCAATTTTTTTCCAGCCCAAATTTCCTTTTCAAATGAACTACTCTTAATGCAATTAGCAACACTATCCTATCTTTGATGTCATCACAGAAACGAAAGTAACAGTGCCTCCATGACTTCTTCAATAGTAGGGTGCCACAAACACTCCAAAATCCTACACCAAACCCGAGTCCGATGCTAGCATAGAACCATATCCTTTCATAATCATCTCCACCTTGTTTGTCATCAACACCGGTAATACTTGGGCCATCAGATGTTTCATCTCCTGGGCATTTGGTCGGAAGAGGAGACCCACACAACAAAGGGTTTCCCTTGTATATGGTTGCATCAATTAGTGTTTGGAGTTGATTACCAGATGGGATTCTTCCTGTCAAGTTGTTAAATGATAGGTTCAAGTGTACTAAGGAAGTCAAAAAAGACAAGCTTCCTGGAATAGATCCAAAAAGTCTATTGTTTGAGAGATCAAGTGTTTCCAGCCATCGCATGTTTCCTATATTCTTGGGAATGCTTCCAATTAGATGATTCATTGACAAGTTTAGTGTACCCAATCTTGTGAGGCTTGTTATTTGAATAGGAATTCCTCCAGTCAAACTATTCCCTGAAAGATCAATGCTGGTAACAAGTTGGAGAGTGCGATCATATTCATACTCTCTTCCTTTTGTCATTATGTATGCTTTCTCTGTATAGTTCTCGATAGGCTTGTACCCAGAGGTGTTGTGATCAACCATTGCAATAAAATTGTTGAAACAATCTGGAATGCCCCCAGAGAGATTATTTTTTGCAAGATCTAGGATTTGAAGTTTATAAAGATTGCACCATTTTCGAGGAATGATTCCATTGAATAGATTTGATCGTAGGCGTAGCATGAAGATGTCTGATTCTATCCATGATGGAAGATTCCCCGAGAGACGATTCCCCCCAAAATCCATGCTCACAATAGAACAACTTTGCAAGGAAGAAGGAATTTCTCCACTAAGATTGTTGTTGCTCAACACTAATATAGAAAGTTTTCTTAAGAAACCCATTGAGCTCGGAATTGTTCCACATATATTGTTGAATGAAATATCCACAACGCGTAAGTCCATTTGTGACTTGTTCCAATGATCAGGGAGCTCCCCTGAAAGATTATTTCTCCTGAGGACAAGAATATTAAGATGTTTTATTTTTGATATGGACAAAGGAATTTTACCATGGAAGAGGTTCTCTGAAAGATCTAAATATTGCAAGCTTGGCATTAGATCACTAATATTTGATGGGATAGGGCCTGAAAACAAATTGCTTTGCAGAAATAGCTTATTCACGTTTGGAAATACTAATTGGTGTGGCAAGCTCCCATTTATCTGATTATTGGATAGATCCAAGTGGGTGAGATTAGAAGATATCATAGAGAACCATTCCTCAGGTATGGTGCCATTGATTTCAACGCTTTTTAGGATGACATAGGTAAGCTCACTTTGAACTTGAAGCCATTTAGGAAATTTGGGGCCAATGAGACAACTTTCTAGATGAAGAATTTTGAGCTTGAAAGGTGGACGCCAGTCGTCTTTCACCTTGAAAACTAGAGGTTGACTTTTATTATTAGTTGTTAGTACAAACTCTTCTAGTCTTGTGAGATTCATCAATTGAGTTTCTGTTATGACACCTTCCCAAGAATTTTCTAAGAGATACAATTTGACTAGCGTTGAGAGTTGCCCAAAACTTTCTGGAATGGTTCCATTCATCTCATTATATGAGAGGTCCAACTCCTTCAAGGATGACAAATTCCCAATAGAAGCTGGAATTGAACCATAAAAATGGTTAACACCAAGATAGAGGTATTTCAACCTTCCAAGTCTCCCAAATGAATCAAGGATTTTTCCTCCTTGATTGCTAGAAGTCAAATCAAGATTTGTGAGGCTCGTAAGATTAAACAGCCACTGAGGTATGGAGGTGTTAAATGGGTTGTATGATAAATCAAGGACATGAAGAGAGGTGAAATTAAGGAAAGTAAGGGAAGATGGAAGGTGTTTAAGCTCACATGAATATAAACTTAACTCCAGAAGGGAAGGAAGCATGTTAATTGCAAGCAGCCAATCTGCTTTGGTATCATTGATCTTCACTCCCCCCATATACAGGTACTCTAAAGAAGAGAGACTTGAAACCCAATCCAAGTTTTGGGTAGACAAATTGTAGTTTCCTTCAAGGTTGAGATGCGTCAGGCTCGACAGATTGCCGAGATAACGAGTAATCTCCCCTGAAAGAGATGCATTGACATCCCCTGAAAAAGATGAATTAACATCCCCTGAAAAAGATGCATAAGAGAGATTTAGATACATCGAGTTCTTTAGCATGCCAAAAAGTTCAGGAATTCGAATAGCTTTTTTAAATATTTCAAGTGAATCAAAGAAGTTATCTTACCGAGCAATGACCTCGAAGACCTAGAATATCTACCACGGGAATATCTATCGTAAGGACCAGCCGAGCAAACTTCACACACGGGGGAGTTCTTAGAATCGATGGCATAGGTAATGGAATAACCATCATTATACTCAAAGTGCCTGTGGCGTCCAGCTGGGTTGCTAAGATTGAGCTTGGTAACATGACCTGATTCGTTGTCGCACTCTACGCCTTTCCATTGGCAGCAATCTTCACCGACCCATGAAGAAAGCTTACCAGCTGGAATATCAATTACGCCTTCCTTGAATCTGACAAGTGCTTCTCTTTCACTTTTGATGCATTTTCCTGTCACATTATTTTCACTTTTGAATATTCCCAAGGACAAAAGAAGAAATACAAAAACAGTATGATTATAATTAATCATCATGGAGTATTTTACTGATAGTGCAGTGCTGATGATGAGTCTTGTTGATTTTTATGAAGCGAAAGCCATGCATTAACGATGAATATATATCACTGAAGTGTGAACTAACATAGAAGTCATTGTTTAATGTTTTTTTTTTTTTTGGTTGGTTGACACGGTAAGTGAAAGTTCTTGTTAGAATCCACACACGGTATGGACTAGAGAGTAGAAGTAGCCTGCCTCGTGAGTCATGCGTAAAAACACTAGGACCCATTTTCCACTCGGCGGAGACTACTTTTTCACTTTTTCCACGTTGCAGGAGTCATATGATTCATATTGCTTTTTCTACTTTTTCTTTTTCCTTTGTCTCTTTCCTAATCTCTTCTAAACAATTCAGGAGACTTAGCTGACATTTAATCCAGTTATCCATTATTAGACTCTTAATTATTGTATGTGGTTCAAAAATATTCTTACATTAATTATTGTATGTGGTTCAAAAATACTCTTACACTTTACATTTAAATATAAATAAAAGTTAAAGACAAATACATAAAATAAAACTCACTACTCCCGCTACACCACTTTACACCACTTTCAAATATACGTTAAAAAAATGTTCACCTCAAAATCTATTAGAATTCAATATATGTGTTTTATATTTGAATTCACCTTAGCCACATATAATTACTGCTCCTCTAAGAAAGAAATATTTGTCATTATCCCAACTTTTACTCTATATCACTTTTATAATTATTGCAAAGAAATAAATCTATAAATTCTTCTTTATTATTTTGGAGAGATAAAGTTATAAATTCTTCTGGCAACAAGGACAATTTAAGTGTATTTAACTCTCTCTTGGATTTATGTATAATTGATTGATTTCAATTCCAAATCTATAGTTTCATTTTTCTAACTTGACTACATTGTGTAATAAAACATTACTAGGTTTTTATTTTTCTTTTCTTTTCTAGGTTTGTAGGTGGAAAAGCAAATCCTTGAAGCAATCTAACTCTAAGAAGAAATAGTACAATGAGGTATAGTTTTCACATTATTAAAATCTCTTTTAATTTTTTTTTCAAATTTTGTGGCTTTAATGGATTGCTTCTGTGATTATTAGAGCATCCACAGCAGATGTGGTATAAAGAATTCCATTTTGACACACCAAAAGCCTACTTTATTATTTTACCACATCATTTTACAACATCTCATTTATCAGATGTTTTATCATTCAATTATATACATTAAAATAATATTTATTACACATTAAAATAATATATTATTTTCTCTCCCATTATTATCAACAACAGCAACAACATCAACGACACAACCACCAGCCACCAATATCCACTGCCGCAACAACACCTCTACTGCAAACCAACCACCACAATTACTCACCAATATGGCAATATCAAATCAACCCAAATTGCAGCCAAAAAAAAAAAAAAACCCACAGATTGAACAGATTGCAACCAAACCCATTCCATTTGATTCGATCTGATCTGATCCGAACCCCAACTCCACAGGCCTAACCCGAATAAAAATCGAGTTTCACTGTCATCGACAAGCATGATCGTGATGAACACTCCGGCGGTGGGACCTCACCCTCATGAACCTCGCTTACTGCTCGCACGCCAATCTTCATGGCTTCGCCGTCCCTGGCACCAAGCTCTACCTTGCCTCCATCGCCAATTCCTTTGTGCTTTCTCTAACAGGATGAAGATTTGTTTGGTTTGTGATGATTCCATTTCTAGGTTTTGTTTTGAACTGGGAATTGGAGTTTGATTTGAGGTGCAAAAAGAGAAGAAAGAAGATCTTTGGGTTTGATTTGAGGTGCAAAGAGAGAGAAAGATGTTTGAGGTTGAGGGAGGAGCTAGGAATCTGATTTGAAGAGGAAAGAACACTAGTTGCGAGAGAGAGACAGATTGTGAGGAGAGAGAAAAAATCAATTAAAGAAGTGAGAGGAGAGAGAAAAGTCAAATAAAAAATAAATAAAAGCAAATGCCATATTTGTCCGTACTATGGCAAAATTGCAACGTTACTGTTCAATGTTGCAAAAGTTTGACACATTTAACACATCTGACAAAGCTCCGTTTTGGTGTTTGGTGTGCCAAATATGCCATATTATAGCATTTAACACAGATACCACATCTGCTGTGGATGCTCTTAAAGTAGAAAAGTGGAAAAGGTTCAAATTTGTTGAATCGAAGGGTTTTATTACTTGGGTTGAGATTTCACAGTGGCTGATTTGCTTTGACCATAATGGCTTTTGTTGGAGGCTACTTAGGGATTGCACAACTATGGTGGTAGAACTTGAGATTTAGCCAAGGGTAGTTAATTAATGGGTTGAGTGTTTAAAGGTATGGATTTTTTTTTTTTTTTAATTTAAAGAGATTTTGTGTGTCCTTTAAAGGCGGAGTTGTTAATTTTTGTCTAAAGGTTTCAATTTCGAGTTCAAATTTAAACATTTATTTTTGTTATGTGCATCACATTTTTTAATACAAAATTGATAAATATAAGTTCCAGATAAAATGAATCTCTTTGAGATAAAGTGAGCGTTTGGATAGGAATTATCCTGTGTCTGGCATTTTGCGTTTTGCTTCTTTTTTTTCTTTTTTTCTTTTTCACGCGTTTTAGCTTTTAGGAGACAAATTTTACTGTTCATGCATTGTTTACGGGACCCACAACCACTTTATTCAGAAAAAAATATTAAAAATGGGGCTTACGGCACTATTCACAGATTTAAAAATTATTTTGCTACAGTGTTTTCAGTTTTTAGTTTTCAACAAAATAAGTTGTATCCAAACGGACCCAAAGAGGTCTCTTATGAGATATCAAAGTTTTTTTTACCTATCTACAACCTCAGTCTTTATATCTAAATATTTGAATAGTACTAATTAATTTGGCTCATCAGTGAACATTTTCTATTACTTTGATTTTATAAGTAAGGTGTGATTGGTAGATATGTGATAGTAAACCATGTGAGGGTACATTTCTACCCCTCACAATTTATCATGTGACAAGTTGTGGCACAAAATTATACATTTTTGTGTGTTTTTAGCATTGGTCAAACTTTTTTCAAATTTGAACCAACTTTAGTGTTAGATAGATTGGTCTGGTCAGTGGTCCAATCAGTGATGACGACTCTAGCGAGTGGAAGAACCCCGCCTACTCCGTTAGTCATGCTCAGTTGCTCATGCATGCATAAATAAATAAATAATACAAACCTTTTTTTTTTCATTTTTCCCACTCGGTATGCCCTTTTCCAATGTTTGATCAATCTTTTTGTTTTTAACGGTCAACATAATAATAAATAAAGGTTTTTCTTTCTAAAAAATATATATATATAATTTCCCACATGGTAAGCCAAAGTTCTTCCACACGGCAAGTCGGTAACTTTTCCACAATTCCTTTTCCACACGCAGAGCATTCTTATCAAGATTTGTAAAAAATTTAACATTTATCCTTTCAAAACCTATTTTTATAACATATAACACACCACTTTATAATACAATCTATATCAAAACTTCTATTTTTTTTACCATTTCATTTAAATAATGTTTCTTTATCATTTTTCAATAATTTTTTATTTCTCCTCTCTCATGTCTCTCTCTCCTCTATTTCTCCTCAGTGGGCCCCACTGAATAAAAAAATAATATTTGAGATTGCACTGTTCATCCAGTGGCGGCGCCACGTTATGCTCAGGGTGTTCCTAGGAACACCCTGAGCTGGAAATTTTTTTTTTATATATATTAATTGAATTTTTTTTATTTGTTTATCCTTAAAAAAAAAAAATTAGGAACACCCTCCATCAAATTAGGAACACCCTTAATAATAAAAAAATATATATTTGTTCTACTTTCAAGCCCAGGAAAAAAAAATGGTAACAGAACAAGAGGCAAGCCCACAGATTCTCAAAAAATATCAACGGACGGCAAGCCCACGGCAAGACCAACATCAAGCCCATGAAAAGCCCAACAGATGATAGCAAACCCAGTAACCCACGGATTCTCAAAAAAAAAAAACCCTAACCTAATATATTAAAATCAGATCCGGCCTCAAAACAGAACCCAAATTAAAAACTCTCTCTCTGTCTCTACCTCTAAAAAAAAGTCTGAAACTTTTCTAAAATCCCAATTGAAAAAGAAAGAAGCAAAAGGGTCTCTCTCTCTGTGTCACACTCACTTGGGAGTAGGAGCAGTGCTGAAGAGGCTGGCATTTTGGAGCTTGATTTCGGTGAGTTGTTGGTCGCGGTCCATCTCGATGATGAGTGGCACAGCCAGGATCAGGAAGGTGGTGCCGGCGATCCACGCCGCCTTGCCAGTGCTACGGAGGAGCTTCTTGGACACGACGGCGGCTTTGGAGGCGGCGTGCTTGGCATGGATGACGATGGACGACTGGGATACGTTGCGGCTGGCCCTGGATATGAGGGAATGTTTGCTTTCCTTGCCTTGGGTCATTTGCTTTTTCCCTTGGGTCACTCCTTTCTCTGATCTGTCGGAGGAGGAGTTTGAAGAGTTGTACACAGGTGTGACTCTCTCTCTCTCTCTCTCTCTCTCTCTCTCTCTCTCTCTCTCTCTCTCTCTCTCTCTCTCTCTCTCTCTCTCTCTCTCTCTAAGTCTTTGAACCGTGAATCTGTGATTGTCATTTGTCTGTTGTGTTGCCTTTTGCTTAGTTTTAGTTTACTTTATAAATTTTTATTAATATTTGCCCTGTTTTTGGAGTTATCCGTTGGTCAGTGTTGGTGTTGGTGTGGTGTTGGTGAGATAAATTAATTGTCTTTTAGTGTTGGTGTTGTGTTTTTGGTGAGATACAATTAATTGGCTTTATTTGATTGGCTCTGGTCTTGTGATTGGGGGGCTTTGGGACATTGGAATTGGGGGTGGATGGGGGCATGGGGCCAGGGTAAATGCACATGGGTGTGTGGTTGTGGGTTAATTTATAAAAGACAAACAAATTAATGAAACAATTAAATAACAAATAATTGGAGGAAGCAACTAATAAACAATAATTAATAATTTAATTAATCAATACATTATAAAAGACAAACAAATTAAATTACGTTACTATATTAGGTTAAATAACAATTAATAATTTTATAATTAATGAAACAACAATATAACAAATTATAGTTTATAAAAGACAAACAAATTAATGAAACAACTAAACAACAATAATTAATAATTTTATTAATATTTCAAATGACCTTATAGTTTATTGTTTATTATTTTGCTAGAATTATGGACAAGTATTTGATAAGAAAATCACGTTCTCAAGATTCATCTCCTGTGCAAAATACATCTTCATCTTCTAAGCAAATTCGCGTTGACTTTAACTTAGAAATTCTTGAGGAACACCCTGGAAAAAATTCCTGGAGTCACCACTGTGTTCATCAATTGCAAAAATTATACCATTTAAAACATTTGATGGAGCAAGCTTTTGGGTTAAAAATGCTAAAAAAATAAGATTTTTAGCATTTGAAAGGTTTGATAAGAATGCTCAGTAACTTTAGGTTTTTTCTTTTTTAATAATCGGATAATTTAGCAGCTTACTTGGAGACACAAGAAGTACCACAACCGGCCCACAAGGATAGACTCATCAGACTATCAGAAAGGAATTGTTATAAATCCTAACAGCTGTATAAAATTTAATGCAAACGTAATCTTCTTATTATGATTTATGACTGTCTTCTTTTTTTTCTTTTTTCTTTTTTTTTTGTTGTTAAAGATTTATGACTGTCAGCACTTCTCAGATGAGTCTCATGAACAATTTACTTAAATTTTTCCTTACTTTAAGTTAACAATAAATGATTCTAAAATTTTAAAAAAAAATTAACAATCAATTTCTGAATAGACTATTTTAATTTTAATTTTTTAAAAGCAATGATTTTTTTTTTTTTTTAATTCGATAGCTACAATAAGGAAAAATGATTAAATCCCAAATGTCATAAACACACCAAGAGTTGTCAACAAGGTAAATTACAAAGTTCTTAGCAAAATTATGGTTTAATTTGAATCTGTCCACAAACAAAAGGGAATTATGTACATTGTCAAAAGAATAACATCTAAAAACACAACAAAAGGGAAGCTTTATAGAAGTATGGGCTGAAATAGTATATAATATGTATCTCTCCTTCATTATACAGTAATAATAATAATAATAATAATACCAAAGAAAACCGTTTCTTCGTTGAGAAATATTGTTAGTACAATCCTGCATATTTTACTCAATTCCATTCTTCTTCCAATTCATGGCGAACCAAACTCTCTTGCACTACTAAATATTGTGGAAGCCCACAAGCAAATAGTTGAGGTTGCCTTTTTCCCATGCATTTTTTTAGCTTACATTCTTTCTTCTAAAGCCATACAAAGCATAGGATTGGACTCACCACATTACAAAAGAGTTGCTTATACAAGTATCCTTTTCCTCCTGGACAAAAGCAACCATCAAAACTGTAGGTAAGCCCAACAAAACATTACTAACCAAACATAAAATGTAATTACTAATTGCAAATCTCAATTAATAAACAGAGTTCCACAACTATAAAAGTACTCGCACAATTCATCTGCATCAAACGGATCTCTTGGCTTTCCAAGCCAAATTTACAATGGGGATATTAAGGTTGTCTGATTATTTGAGTTGCACCATATACATGTGTACATTTTTAGACCCCTTAAAACACAAGTTGTTTAATCTAGTTATTTAGCCAAGTGATGATTTAGGTAAATTATTCAAATCTAGGTTAACACAAGTAAATCATATCATGCAGAAAATAAATAACACACAATATGATAACCCAGGAAAACCAAACCGGTAAAAAACCTGGGGAGGATTTAACCTAGCTATCCTCAAGGTAAAACAGATCCACTATGAAAGAATTGAAGTTTTACAGTAGCGACTTAAACCATTAACATCCTATTGCTACCTCGAGTAGAAAACTTACTACCATGACTACATGACAGCTCCGAGTTCATGGACTACTTCTTTCCTTGATCCACAGCAACCACAAGTACTCCCACTTGTGTTTTTCTTTAAGCTCTTTATGCAGCAACTGAAGCGATTACCAAGCTATCGACATCAATCTTGATCTTGATAACCCTAAGTATGTATGAAGGTAAACACCTCTAGATCTCACAAGAGATTCACACACATAGCATATCAACAACCTCTAAAACGTGACTAGGATCAGGGACGAAGCCATAACTTGAAGTTTGGGGGGGGGCAATTTTGCTGTTAGTTGCGTGCAGTGGCTCTAGCTTCCGGTTCAGCTGCTTAACAGCTAATGAATTTTTTTGTGTATTTTTTATGTGTGCATCCAGGTATGAACAAAATTATTTTGTTTAAAATTTTTTAAAAGGTCAGGTTGTTTGTTTTAGGTAAAATTGGATGATTAAGTTTAATTTTTTTTTTTAGTTTTACTATTGGTAATTTTTGTTGTTGAATAATTTTTTTGGGCTTGTTTATTTTGCTTTAGATTTTAGATCTGGCCTTTAGAATGAGGAAAATGCTAGAATTACAAACTTTTTTTTACAAATTATTAATGTGGTGAGTGATTATTAGTAAGTAAAAATGCGATATAAGTGATGGGCCCAGATGCAAACCAATAAAAGTTTACTACTATAACAGTTTGTAAAAATGTTATTAAAAATTTTGTGACTAGAGTAGTAGTCCTAAAATAATCAATGATAATATTAAAGGGGGCAACGTGTGATTTTATAGAACAAAATTTCTAAAATTGGTGACAATGTATATATTAATTAAAAAAATAAAAAATTAGGGGGGGCCATTGCCCCCCCCTAGTCCAAGTCTCCCTTCATCCCTGACTAGGGTTTTTCTTTTTATATTAAGGCAAAATATAAAACCCTACACATCATATGGGCTTGGGCTGAGTTGGAAATTATACAGAAAAAACATTCTACACGAGCTTCGATCGATCGAGCCTTGCAAAAATTGAACAGTAATTTTTTGCAATTACTCGATTCCAACTTTACACATAAATCACATTGAGCAACCTAAATCTAGACTCTAAGTTTTGATCATGGTTTGTTAACATTACACATTGAAGTTTTAATACATTTAAATCCTAAATCCTTAGAATCTAACGACATGAAAAGCAAAATATTAACCTTTCTCCTTCAAGAGACAGCAGAATTTTCAAGATTGAAAAATTCAACCTTTATCCTGCTAATACTCTATCCCCTCATATATTGTTCTGGAATCCCAGTGTGCTTAATTACTTAAGATTGGATAAAAGTTAAAAACTTGGATAAAATACAGAAAACGATACTGCACGTCCAAGTTTGTCATTATTTGTTTCAAGATGCTGCTCATACAGAGAATGATACTTTGCAAGAAGATAGTCCTTAAACCTGTTCATAATGATGATAGCAAGGGTGAGAGAGGAAATGCCACAATTATTGAATATAAGAAACAAAATGTATGAAGAAGATAAATTTGGATATTTCAATTTTCAAAAAAGACTAGGGGAAGGGGAGACATTCTATGCATAATTTAATAGAAAAACAACAAATAAAAGGTGTCACATCTGTCATTTCCAGGCTTAAAAATTTACCAATCATACCATATTAGCAACATTAAGAAAGCATAATACACAAATGAAAGGGTAAATAATTTTTTGTCCTAAAATATCAATATCACAACCCGAAAGAATTTTATTAACACTAGTATCTGAATGAAGCACCCAACCTATGCCATCAATAATAGGATCCATAATCAATGTCCATCATGGCATTAATAGAAAGTAGTAAAGTTCTATCTTATGAAGAACCTTCTGCCTTCAAGTCAGATTTTAGAGAAGGTGCACAAACAAACACAACTGCTTTAATATAGTTCTGGTATCCAATGCAAAATTCTAGGAAAGCCACTTCCTGTAGAGAAATGCTTTTTCAGGAGGCTTACTAAGTAAGGAGGGAAGATTCTCGAAGTATTACAGAAAACAAATGGCAAAACGACATGTAATCGAAACAGTCCAAGTCACCTATAAACATGTCAAAGTTCAATTGTTCTGCAGTTAACAAGTGGAATGTGTTAGAAGCCAGCCTCCTTTCTAGTTTCCTTGCTAAATATGTCTCATATACAATCAAAAGAAACATTAACATAAACTAATTCATTGGCATTATGTTCTTAAAACACTTCACCTGAATCAGTATAGCAGATCCTCTGGATTCCTCTTTAACACTGGGCACAGGATCAGATTGAACACCTTTGTTCTTCTGCCTGAGAAACTGAGCTTCCCTCTTTGGAGTAGTCCCAATATCTTTATACAGCAGTTCTGAACCAACTTGAGCATTTTGTGTGCTGAAACCATCAGAAACTTTCGAATTCTCAAGTTTCACTAAATTGACAATTAAAGAAGAGCCATTTACTTTGAACTTCTTTTCACCAAATGAGTGATCTTTAGAAACTTCAATTAGTTGCGTTGCAACATTTTCTATGGTTAATGATTTGCACTTCCTGGAAGAACAAGGTGCCAAAAGTTTTTTATAGCTTGGTTTTTTTATCTGATATAGAATAACCAGTCAAATTTTTTCATGATTTTGATGTCGCATTTTTTTCCTTCCGGGCATAGTAATTTTTTTCTCATACACAATATCACTCAGAAGCTTCAAAATTAAAGATTGATTGGAGAAAGAGATGAGTGATTATCCAGAAGAACTTCTCCCAATTGGCTTGAACTATTGCCTCTTTTGGTGTCAAGTATGGGAAACAATGCCTTTACAGAGTAATCTTGACTCATTGTTGTCGTCTGAAAATTTACATCACTAAGAAACAGTTCATTCAAATAGCATTATCATAAAATTTACATGCAAGTAAGAATATAAAGAGTCAAGGGTTTAGCTGGGTGAGAATATTTACTTGAGGCGGTTGCTCAGGTTGCATAAACAGGCTGCATTATTGCATATAAATATAATACACAAAGGTTGTTTTAATAATATACGTGCCATAGAATGTCAAAAACATTTGGTTCAATTCAAATTTTGGGAAGTAAACAAAGCAACCATTAAATGGACTACAAATACATTTAGTTATTTTATTATAAATGGACTAAAAATACAGGTCCAAGCGTGTGGCCAACCTCAATTACTCTGTTGAAGATTCATAGTAGGCCCCAAAGTTCTTGGTCTAAGACTGGCTTCTTCTTGCTGTACGCAAAACAGCCATTAAATTGTAACATACACCTAATCCTAAGGGAAGACTGGCTTTTATATGGTAGGCAACTAGTTTCTCCATTCCAGAAAATGAGACATGATCATGAAGCTGCACTCATTATTTACCAACTCAATTAAGTCATATCTCCTGGGCCTTCACCCCTGTTTTCAATTCACTACAGCTCCTATTAATATTAGCAGCAATTAAGCCGACAGTATAACAAGCTGTCTTCCTCTAAATTAGTATTCCTGGAAGCTTTGAGCAGTGCAACTTGAATAAGATTTTTGACTAGAGATGTTTCTCTAAGTTGATGATTACAAGAACCCAGCTTACAGTCACAATGTGCCAAAAACACAATCTTTACTAGTCATAAGGAATTAAGGAGCGTGTCTCAACGATCTCATGTCTGCCAATCATTGTGAACCTTGTCCGTGGTCTCCACCATGTATCGCTATGAACCAAAACTCCTCACGGTCAATTGCTGCCTAGTCATGCCACAGTTCTATGGTGCCTCCACCATGAGTCCGTCGGAAAATGTAAATTACAAAATAGCATCAAAAGTTAATAAAAGTACTTCTATAAATGAAGTCCAAAATATAATAAAGATATTACAAGTCCAAGGGCCAAGCTCCATAATCATAATAATAAGACTATTATTACAAGTTCAAATTTCATAATAATAACGACAGTTGTTCATATGTTTAGAAAGGACAACATCACAACATCAAGAGACAGACTAGAAGAGATGGGGCAATCCATTGTTGGGTCATCCTTGCTCTACTAGTGGATATCCATATTCATGATACCTTCAGGGAGACCATCCAATTGCGATTGTGTGACTTCTACATCAAAACATGAGTTCAAAAATAATTTAGCAAAAACAATGAACCGAAGATAATTTATCATATCTTTTATTATAAGACAATGTTCAAGGAAAGTGTCACATAATAAAACCTCATGGCTCATGTTCTTCCACGTGAGATCTCTCATATATATAAATATATATATATATATATATATATATATATATATATATTCATTTAAGTGTGTCAACCAAATGTTTGAGTAATTGATTATTACAAAGTATATCGCTTATGACTTTGGTTTCATTTTAATTTTAATTAAGAAAATTATTATTTTGTGAGGGACTTTGATTTTCATCACCACTAAAAAGATTCTTAAAATCCCCAAATTTTGTTGCATAAATAATTTTTTACTAAAAAAACTATATAATTTCAAGACTACAATATTTGCTTAGTTAGGATTTGACATTTCTTATTTGTCTCGTAAAAGTTATGATATAAAAAATATTTGAAATATAGATTTCTATTTTTAATTGGACTTTTCTAGTTAATTTTTCTATTTTTACTAATTTAATGTATTTATTTATATTTTAAATAATTATGAAATTAATTATAACGTCATCATGGTTCGATCTTAAAACCTTAAACCTCTCATTTTCAGTGTAAGATTAAACATTTTACTAACTCCTTATCTTCCATATTAACTCTCATATCTTTATAATTATGATGTCATATTAATTCATTTTAATTAAATAATATTAAAATGCTACACCACATTCTTTTTTTCATATGTTCCACATTTGTTATCACTCACTACCCTCTTATAATCATATAACGATTGACATTTAGTGTGCGTTTGGGTTATGATTAAAAATTAAAATTATTTTACTATTCAACTTATTTTTGCAACTATTCATGGGCCCCACAATACTTTTTGGTACTATTCATGAGCCCTACTGTACTATTTCAACTAACTTTTACTTTTATCTACAGTACTTTCAGTAATAATTTTTCAGTTTCACCAAAATAAATGGTATCCAAATACATCTATAATTACAGTTATTACTGTCTATCTTGTGCCCCCAGAGTGTATCCTTTACTTTAAATAATCATGTGCCTCTCTTTTTCCAAGTTAAACGAATCGCGGCCTACCATTTACAGGCTTTTTTATTTTTTATTTTTTATTTTTTATATTTGTTATTTTATGGGCTTAGTGTTGATTTTCTACCGACGTTCAGCTGCCACACTGAGAGTATTTTATGGGCTTAGTATATTCCTTCACTAAAATTAATATTTGGCCCAGCATTTCCAATTAATAAAATTCTTTCAATTTTCTTTAAAGGCATTTATCAATGTCATAATATTGAAGGTGGAAACAAGAATGTGGAATCAGCTACATAGTGATACCAAAGGTTACTGTGAGCCCAAAAGACGTTTGGTTCTAGTCCATATATTGAATTCACGTGCGGTATCCAAATTATCATACTACATTCTATCCTTGATATGATATATGGTTTCGTGAAGATCATTGAAGTAATTGACAGGGGAAAGAGGTTGTGTTTCTGCTCTCTTCTTCATCATCCTCAAAAAGTTAACACTACCGGTACCACAATTGAGATTCTCTCCCCTTGCTTTGTATCTCTCTACATTCCGAGTTTTCTCATATTTTCTCATTCTTCTCACTGTTTCCGATTTACCTTTTTTTTTTTTTTTTTTTACTTGAAGTACTAGTACTTTGACTTGTTTTTTTAAGCCGAAAGTTCTCTTCAGAATACATCAAAAACCGTACACATTTTTAAAAGCTCAAAAGCAAAAAAGGTAGATAATTTGATATATTTTACTAATTTACTTCTTCTTAAAAAATATTAAATAAAATTTTACTGGCTTACTCCCAACTACGTGTCTTTTCTTCTTCTATTCTGTATGTTTTTTTAATTAAATCGGTAAATATATTATATAACATATGAACAAAAGATATATTATTATTTTTTTTAAAAAAATATGATTAATTATTTGAAACTATTTATATGCATTGAATGATTGTTGCATTATATTTATAATTTTATTTTAGACTATAAAAAAGTCATGGACACAACTTTTATACCACAACTCCTGCCATATTCTTAATATATACGACTGTGAATGATGAAAAAAATGTAGTGAGTACTTTATATGTAAGTAATTGTTAATAAATTACAATCATTGTAACAAAAATTGTGACAAAGTATGTGGTTGTAAAATAATTGTTAAAATATTATTGATTATATACATGTTGTATATACATAGGAAAAAAAAATATTAATCGTCTCATTTTTTAACCGTCCCCCAAAGATTAATTTCTAGCTCGGCCACTGCACATGACAAATTAAGTTGTAGGGAAAGAGTGGTAACTATATATAAAATTAACAAGCAATTAATCATAATCTACAACATAAAATAATTATGACGAAAATTGTCAAAGATTACATTTTGTAAAAATGAGCTTGATTAACTAATCAAAGAGATTACAACAGCTTTATATACTAGCTGATATAAGCAAATAACAGAATAAACTATACTAACCAACGAAATAATTCTCTAACTAAGTCTTACACGTGCTAAGTGTGTATCAGCTATCAACTAATAGATTATCTACAACTAATCTAAGCTACAAGTCGTTTTGTAACAATCATAAGAAAAACTACAGTCGTTTATCTCCTTCTAGTTTGCAGTTCATCTTGTGCTCTGTTTCTCAGGTTGAACTCTTCTTTTTATTGCCATCATTCTGATGAAATTATGACCTTTTTATGCGGTATTAGAATCACTCACAAAACTTTTGTGTATGGACTTTTGGTATGACCCCTTTTTCACTCAGCAAAGACTAGCTTTTTCCACAGTGTTTTTTCTTTTCTAAACGTAAACAATGGGCTTTGACTCATCAGTCATCAGGCTGTCAGAACTTTGAATCTTTCTTTTTTGTCTTGAAATCACGGCAAAGGCCTTCGTTGTTTCATTAATTACTCTTAGAACTTTACCTACATGAGTTTAATTAGGGATAAATGTATATTACCAACCAGTGGTTTAATTCGTTTGCACAAGACTGCCAAAAGTTTCAAATTTTAAATAATTTTATGATTTTTTTTTAACAGAAAGCAGAATGATGAATTACTCAGTTTCAATTATAACTTTTTACACAACAAATAAACCTTTTAAACCACTGATAAGTAAAATATAAACAGACTATACCACATGTGGAAAATCTTAATTATTCCTAATTCATTGAAAAGGATCTTTACCCTTAAATAAGAACATATTATAGGCCTGCCAACTGACTGAAATTTTATTTTTAAAAGGGTAAATTTTATAATAAAAAAATTTAGAAACAAATACACACATACAAAGGAGAGAAAAATAAGTTTTAATATAAAGGTACATCGCAAATTCCACTCCAAAATCATAATAACTATTATAATCTTTATTATAGAATTTGTCTTCTCAGTGATATATTATTTACATAAAGTAATGAAATTCCGTTTGAATTGTAATTATTACCTATCTAGATACCCCAAAAAAATAAGTTTCCAAATGAATCACATTTTAATATTTTAACACAACAAAAAAACAAAACAAAAGTTTACAAAATAATTGTAAAATAATCTATTAGATAAATCAGTGTTAATACAAACGTAATTTTCTTGTGAGTTTTTTCTCCCAACCAAATTTTGTTCATGTGACAGTGACAAATCGTTCAATGCTCAAATAAGCTTGTGAACAATTTACTTGACTCTTCATTACTTTAGTTAACAACAACTTGCTGAAGGCGATTTGAAATAATTTAAACTATACAGGTCTAAAATTAAAACTTTTTAAATTTATGATGTGATTTGAAACCACACAAACAAAGGGAATTACGATACCAAAAGAAAAACTTCTAAAAGTGCAAGAGAAAGGAAGCTTTATACTGTACGGGGGCTGAAAGAGTACAACCTGCCTCTTATACAATAATAAATAATAATAGTAATTAGTAAGGGTAAAAACTAGTTCACACTTTTTTTTTTTTTTTTTTGGGTTGACAAGATACACTGCGAACCCCCTATGAAGAGGAGGAAACAAACCGGAGACAGGCCTCCAAAGAAAAGACAAAATCCACCAAATCCTGAATGGACTCAGCCTAGAAAAGCCATAGCATCGATGCACTTGTTGCTCTCACAATAAAACTAGTTCACACATGTTATTATACATACTCACAATCAAAATGCACAGAAATCATCACTTGAAGTCATAATTTTTAAGTTAGGATATATCCACTAAATGCACAAGCCTAATATGCTATCCCAAAACCTATATTGATGATGCTAAGATCATTAGTCAAGATGATCGTCCAATAGGATTGTTGACCAAGACCGTCTGGAAGCCCTGCAAGAACAAATGAAAAGAGGGAACACCAGTGTGGTGCCTGCCACAGAGCATCCGATGATTAAGTCAGATAGTTGAGAGAGGGAGGAGAGTTTCTATATCAAAATATCAGAGTTTTTGTACTTGAATTTCGTACCTTTTTAGGTCCTGAGATACTTGTATATATACCTACTTCCTTTTCCTAGCCGTTGGGGGTGCTCTTAATGGAGGTTTAAATGTGGTATCTATAACGCTTCCTTGAGGTGTTAATGAGAGGATCGTCCTCTCTCCAACGGTAAAGAGACTTATTGTGGTCCTGTAACGCATTGTCATCATTTATGAGCTAGCGGTCTTTCCTTCGTCCAATGGTTTTAGGTAGTGACGGAGTGGAGTGATTCCTTTGTCCATTGGTCCCTCTTCTGGATGAGGAGGTTGCCTGAGGGAATTGTGGTCGTCCATCAGCTGCCCCCCTATTCCAAGGTCATTTAATTTGGAGACGGCCATAGGAATATGATGAGCCCCTCTTTTTTTTTTTTCTTTTTTTCTTTTTTGGCGGTTATGGCGCTTAGGGTTTCTCCCTCCGCAGTTATTACCTAATGGCGACGTGGCATGTGTCGTGGCCACGTGTCACTCTAGGGTTGGTTGAAGGGTTCTCGGTTCTAGTGAAACTTTTCAGTTTTCCCACGTTTTTTGAGGTGCTTCCTTTTTAAACCCCTTGTGCTCTCTTTCTGCCCTTACTTTTACAAAATTTCAGTCTTCTTGTGTTCATTGCTCCGAATCCTCACCTTCCTCTGTGCTTTTACTACTGTGATTTCTGTGCTCATCCCCTCGATTTCTCAGTTTCACTTTCTTTTTCAGGTATGCCCCTTTGTTTTTCTTGTTCTTTCTTTCCTTTTGAAGTTTTATTTGCTTCCTTTTTCTGTGCTTGGTTCCCTTTTTGAACTTGGTTTTTTCTGTTTCCTTTTTGATGGACTATTCTAATATTAGGCGCATTTCCCCCTCAGTTGCCTTCTTTTTCACTTGGTTGGGTGTGTTTATAGGCTGTTCTAGTGGTTATTACCCACAGATTGGGGATTTTGCCTTAGGTGATAGTAGCCTAAGTCTGGTATTGGGTGATCTATACCCATTGTTATGTCAGTCCCTGAGTTGGTTTGAGTCGGTGCAAGGGGTTCTATGGAGGGAAAATATGAGTTCTGAAGTTAGATCTAATGACTTAGAGGCCAATCTACCTTCTAGGGCCAGTACGAGTGGGGTTGAGATGGACACAGCCGTTTCCATGCCTTTGCCTTCCCGTCCTTCTACTTCACCCCAGTCCTTCTATGCCCTTCAAGAAGTGTATTCCCTGAGGGAGGATACCTTCCTTAGATTCAAGGACAGGTTTCAGTTCCCCGAGGAGACTAGGGTTCATCTTCCTAAGAGAGGTGAGAAATCTTGTGCTTTTGCCCACTAAAAGGTTTGTTTCTACGAAGCTACCTTCTTGTGTGGCCTTAGATTTCCCGTCCATCCGTTCATAATGGAGCTTCTTTATTATCTCAATATAGCCCCAAGACAACTTATGCCGAATTCATGGAGAATCGTCATAAGTTGCATGGTAATCTGGACGATCATATCTGATGGTGATATGATCACATTAAACAAGTTTGTCCATCTTTACTGTCTAAAAGAGTCCAAGGAGTTTGGTTACTATGAGCTCGTGCCTTGGGATAGAAGATCTCGGCTCATCGTCGATCTGCCTTCGTCCTTCTGTTATTGGAAGTCTAGGTACTTCTTTGTGTCAAGTGACGGTTGGGAGACCTTCTCTGATGACTTCTGGGGGGATGTCCCTAGGCTGTTGCATCGGTGGGAGAACCCTCAACTTGGTGCGTTTGCCTTGCTTTTATTTCTTTTTGGTTTATCTTTTTACTTGAATCGTCCCTTCTGACCTTATGTGTTTTTCTTTGTGTTTTATTTTACAGTCAAAGATCATCTAGAGTTAGAGAGTAGGTTTGAAGAGCGTGTTCGTGCAGCTATTGAGTACACGAGCACTATTAACGATTTTGATGATCTAATGGATCCCCGATCTTAGCTCATCATTGCTTGGGACCAGAGCCTTCCCATTACATCCTCCGTGCTATTCACCGTGAAGAAAAAAGTGAGTTTCTTTAGGACGAAAATAGATCGTCTATCTTTCCCCTTCTTCTCTCCCTTTCCTCTTCTTTTTCTTTCTCTCTTCTTAACTTCACTGTTTTTTTTCTTCTCTTTTGCAGAAATGACCACTCAGTTTAATTAGGAACTTTATGCCCGAATCAAGGCAAAGAAAAATGAACCCCTCTCCAGCATCAACCAGCGTAGGTTGAAGGTTGTTGAGAAAGAGAAAGAGAAAGAGGTGTTAGAAAAAGGGTTCATCCACCCCTGCCTTGAACGAGGGTCGGGTTGCTTCTCCGGCCCTGTTTGTCGAGGAGATAACTCCTCGTCATAAGAAGCGTAAAACGAGCGAAAAAGGTAAAGATAAGGTGGGGGCCAGCGTCTAGGCTAACGTTGAGACGGCCTTGGCTCGGGCAAATGAAATAGTTACTTCTGAGGAGCTAAAGGAAATCTCTGGCATTCCTTCTCACGAGATGGTGAATCGCCATGTCCACAAGCTCGTCCAGGTAACTTTCCATTGTTTCCCTTCTCCCCTTGTTCTTTTTTTTTTTTTTTTTTTTTTTTTAACACTAAGTATATCAATTGCTCATGATGTGATTTTGGATGCTAGGTGTTGGGGGAAGCGATGCACATCACTTCCCAGTACCTGATGAGTGAAGAAAAGGCCGTGATGGCCACTTCGAAGGTAGAGGCGTTGGAAGCTAAGGCCTCAGGATTGAGAAAGGATTTAATTGTGGCAATGGACGAAAACAACTCATCCAAAGAAAAGATAAAAACTTTAACTGAAGAGCTGAATGCTGAGAAGCAGTTGGTGAAGCAAAGAGACGAGCAATTGGCGGCGGCCAACCAAAAAATGAAGAACGCTGTGGCCAAGGCCATCCATGCTTTTCAACTCATGGAGGAGTACAACGCCATCTTGTTTGGCTAGTATTTTAAAGGATTCGAGCTGCTGAGAAGATACCTAGTGAAACATGGTCCAGGAGTAGATTTGGAGGATTTGGAGTTTAAAGCCATTGACAAGGAAATTGAAGCAGACAAGGCGTCTCAGGCTGCTGCAATTGCTGGCGATGATCCTCTAGAATCTGAAAAAGATGGAAATGATGCTCCTACAACATAGCTTTATTATCTGTTTCTTCTTTTTTTTCTTTTTTTGTTTGGGTGCCCTGCATGTTTTGGGGCTTTTGAACGAATAACCACTTGATGCCTTGTTTGTTTTAGGGCTTTTGAACAATCTACAGTTCATATATATATATATATATATATATATATATGCTTGTTTTCCTTATGTTTATGTTGCTTGGGAGTTCTTTATGTTTGCTTTTCATCATCCCTTAGGGACTTAGAGAAACATTTATGCTTTTTGTCGTCCATTGGGGGCTTAGAAAAATAATTGTGCACTTACTAACCTTGCCAAGTTAACTTAATGGACGACCTTCCTTCGTCCTTGGGATCCGTTTGCTTTAGTTTTTTGGCAAGAAGACTTATGTCCCTTCTAGGGATTTCGTCCCTTGGGGACTTAGAGAAAAATTTTGCTTTTGCCCAATTATGGATTTCGTCCTTGGGATCTCCTTGCCTTAGTTTTTGGCAGGATAACTTAAATCACGTCGCCTTGGCTTTCATTTGGGACGATTTACATCCACTTGGGGAATCTCATCGTCTTTTATTTGGACGATGTACATCCCTTTAAGGAATCTTATCGTCTTTTTTGTTTTTGGACAATGTACATCCATTTAAGGAATCTTATCGTCTTTTATTTGGACAATGTACATCCTTTTAAGGATTCTTATCGTCTTTTTTGTTTTTGGACAATGTACATCTATTTAAGGAATCTTATCGTCTTTCATTTGGACGATGTACATCCATTTAAGAAATCTTATCATCTTTTATTTGGACGATATACATCCATTTAAGGAATCTTATCGCCTTTCATTTGAACGATGTACATCCATTTAAGGAATTTTATCGTCTTTTATTTGGACGGAGTTTTTGCATCCGGATGGCGGTTTCAGTTTGAATGTAAAAAGATAGTCAAAATATATCAATCGCTGAATAATACGTTTATTTGATTTGCATTAGAAAGTATAAGGCAATGCTGACTACCTACAATTGGACTACAATTCCTATTCGTAATACCTCTTTAAGTGCTCAACATTCCAAGGACGAGGTAACTTGTTCCCATCCAAATCTTCCAGATGATAGCTTCCTCGCTGAGAATAGTGGACGACCTTGTAAGGTCCTTCCCATGTTGGCCCTAACTTGCCTTATACTAGATCCTTCGTTGCAGGTGTCACCTTCCGTAGGACGAAATCTCCGATGTGGAACCTTTTGAGCTTTACTCTCTAGTTGTAGTACTCTGCCATCTTCCGCTGATACTTGACCATTCTTTGAGAAACTTGATCTCTAACTTCATCCAAACAATCCAGTTCAACTTCAATTGGTCGTCGTTGCTGTGTTCATCAAAAAATTCTATCCTCGAGCTAGTTCGACGAGAATGACTGCTTTTGTGCCATATGTCAGGTTGAAGGGTGTTTCTCTCGTAGAGGTTCTTGCTACAGTTCTGTAAGCCCATAAGACGATGGGTAACTCTTTGGGCCATGCTCCCTTTGCCCCTACTAATTGAGCCTTGATGATCTTCAGTGATGTCCGATTCGTTACTTTAGTCTGTCAATTGGCTTGAGAGTGTCCCAGGGATGAATATTTGTTTTTGATGCCAAGGCTTAAGTAAAAGGATCTGAATCCTTAATTGTCGAATTGACGACCATTATCGAAGATGATTATCTGTGGGATCCCGAACCTGCACACAATATTTTTCCATACAAAATTTCGTACCTTTGCTTTTGTGATCGTGGCTAGTGCTTCTGCTTCCACCCATTTTGTGAAGTAGTCGATAGCAATGAGTAAGAACTTTACTTGCCTCTTCCCTTGTGATAGAGGCCCCATGATGTCAATTCCCCATTGTGCAAATGGCCAAAGGGAAGTGATGGCCGTCATCTTCTCTCCTGGGACTCGCTAAACGTTCCCATACCTTTGACAGCTGTCGCACTTACGAAATCTGCTGCATCTTGTTGCATTGTGGGCCAAAAATATCCTACCCTCATGATCTTTCTTACGAGGGATTTTTCTCCCATGTGATCACCACAAATGCCCCCGTGAACCTCTTCCAGGACATACTTGGCTTCTTCTTCTTCTTCAATGCACCTCAAGTAAGGCTGTGAGAAGCCTCTTTTGTGAAGTTCGTCATTTAGCACCGTGAATCGGGCAGCTCGTTTCTTGATCTGCTTAGCTTCCACAGGATTCGACGATAATCGTCCATCCTTAAGGTAGGATAGGATTGGGCTCATCCATCTTGATTGGGTGTGCACCGGAAAAGTCTGAAATTTTTCGATGCTGGGAGAGTTCTGTTCTTCCAATTTCCAATCAATCACCTTTGCCTAATTATCTATAGACGCACTTCTAGCCACTTCGTCGACTTCTGCATTTTGATCTCGTGGGACTTGAGCAAATTCTACCTGATCAAACTTGCTTTTACCAATTGGTTCATCAACTTGAGGTATCTCTGCATCCTTGTTTCCTTTGCTTCAAAATCTCCCTTAACTTGTCCTATGACAAGCTGCAAATCACTTCTTAGCAAGGAATTTATAGCTCCAAATGCCCAAGCTATCCTTAGCCCTGTCAATATAGCCTCATACTCTGCTTCATTATTGGTCATGGGGAATTTAAGTTGAACTCTATACTTCAAAATGTCCCCCTCCGGGGAAGCAATGACGACGCCTGCTCCGCCCCTCTTCTACATGGATGACCCATCCATATGTATCGTCCAGAGTTCTCCCTGGACATCTTCATGTTCGGGGGAGGTGAATTATGTTCTGAAATCTGCCAGCGCCTGGGCTTTTATGGCCGTTTAGGGTCGATATTCTATATTAAACTGACTGAGCTCGATGGCCCACTGTACCATTCATCCAGCAGCCTCAGGTTTATTCATTGCTTTCTTTATGGGCTAGTCCATCATTACTATAATTGGGTTAGCCTGAATGTATGGACAAAACTTTCTAGAGGTCATTATTAGGGCAAAGGTGATCTTTTATATCCGCAGGTATCAGGCTTCAGCTCCTTGGAAAGCCTAGCTGATATAATACACTGGAAGTTGTATCTTATTCTCCTCATTGATTAAGGTTGTGCTAACTGCAGTTATGGACACTGCTAAGTAAAGGAACAAGTCTTCTCCCTCCTTGGACGGACTCAAGAGTGAGGGGTTGCTCAAGTAATGCTTTAGCTCCTGTAATGCTGCTTCGCACTCGTCCGTCCAGAAAAAAGCATGTTTCAAGGTCTTGAAGAAAGGAAGGCATTTATCTGTTGCTTTTGAGACGAACTTGTGGAGGGCTGCCACCCTTCCCATGAGAGATTGCACTTCAACACATTAATGACGACCATTACTTATCAACCTTAAACTCCCATTAAGACAGAGACCGTTACACACAAGAAAATAATTACTTGCAATTGTGTACATGAAAACATTTATGAGCACAACAACTACCCAAGCTACCTATAAAAGGGACAATCTGTCCATTTGTTAAGGTACATCAAAAAGACTACAAAATTCTATATACAAAATATATGGGCAGATACTGACTCAAGCATTGGAGGCTCCCCCAATGGGACTAACCCTGATGGTCTCTTCGACCAGCTTTATTTCCCTTGCAAATCTCAGAAGCCTGTCAAAAGCTCTAGATTGGACGAGTGACCTAACTGACGATTTTTGGTTTCATCAAGACCTTCTTTCTCTTTTTTGTGACCTTTTGGATTAGAATTACTTCCTTGGACCACTAGATTTTTTTTCTATGTCCATTTGATTACTCAGGTTTCCCTCTGCTGATAAAGAGTAAAAGTTTTGCTCCATTTATTTAGCAACTAGCAACCTTTTCTTTAGGGGTGAAAGTGTAAATTTCACATAAAAGATGGGAATATGCCTGAAAATTTTTCTTAGGACTCATTGAGATGATGATACATACCCAAAAGAAATTGGACAAATAATCATTTATGAAATAGAAGTTGACAATCTAAATTATTAAACATATTACCTACACAACTAAAATGCCAAAAATGCAAACAAAGAATGAATTGAAAAAAAAATTAAAATAATCTTCTACATCTTATCTCTAATACCAATATAAATTCAAATGAAACAAAACCCTGAAATTCATAAATGTAAACTCAAAAATCAAAAAGAAAAAGAACATAGGCAAATCATCAAATAGGTCAACTACAAAGGAAAGCACGTGCATAACAACCAAAAACTCAAACACAAAAACCAGGAACTAAAATATTTAACTTAACATTTCACCAAACACATGTACCTCAATTTTAGAACTGAAACGAATTTACAATCTACAAACTTCAACTCTTTTCCAGTCCAAATTTCCTTTTCAAATGAACTACTTTTAATGCAATTAGCAATGCTATCCTATCTTTGATGTCATCATAAAAACAAAAATAACGGTGCCTCCATGACTTTTTCAATAGTATGGTGCCACAAACACTCCAAAATCCTACAACAAATCCGAGTCCAATGCTAGCATAGGACCATATCCTTTCATAATCATCTCCATTTTGTTTGTCTTCAGCACTGGTAATAGTTGGGTCATCAGAAGTTTCATCTCCAGGGCACTTGGTCAGAAGAGGAGACCCACACAACAAAGGGTTTCCCTTGTACATGGTTGCATCATTTATTGTTTGAAGTTGATTACCAGATGGGATTCTTCCTGTCAAGTTGTTAAAAGATAGGTTCAACTTTACTAATAAAGTCAAAGAAGACATGCTTTCAGGAATAGGTCCAAAAAGTTTATTGTTTGAGAAATCAAGTGTCTCCAACAAAGACAGGTTTCCTATATTCTCGGGAATGTTTCCAGAGAGATGATTCATTGACAAGTTTAGCGTATCCAATCTTGTGAGGCTTGTTATTTCAAAAGGAATTCCTCCTGTCAAATTATTCCCTGAAAGATCAATGCAGATAACTAAATGGAGAATGCGATCATATTCCATCTCTCTTCCTTTTCTCATTATGGATGCTTTCTCTGTACAGTTCTCAATAGGCTCGTACCCAACGATGTTGTGACCAACCATTGCAGTAAAATTGTTCAAACAATCTGGAATGCTCCCAGACAGATTATTTTGTGCAAGATCTAGGATGCGAAGTTTCTGAAGATTGCACCATTTTCGAGGGATGGTTCCACTGAATAGATTTGATCGTAAGCGTAGCATGAAGATGTCTGATTCTATCCATGACGGAAGTTTCCCCGAGAGACGATTCCCCCCAAAATCCATGCTCACAATAGAACAATTTTGCAAGGAAGAAGGAATTTCTCCACTAAGATTGTTGTTGCTCAACACTAATATAGAAAGGTTTCCTAAGAAACCCATTGAGCTTGAAATTTTTCCACATATGTTGTTGTATGAAATATCAACAACATGCAAGCCCTTTTGTGACTCGTTCCATTGATGAGGGAGCTCTCTTGAAAGATTGTTTCTCTTGAGGACAAGAATATTAAGATGTTTTATTTTTGATATGGACAAAGGAATTTTACCATAGAGGTGATTCTCTGAAAGATCTAAATATTGCAAGCTTGGCATTAGATCACTAATATTTGATGGGATAGGGCCTGAAAACAAATTGCTTTGCAGAAATAGCTTAGTCACATTTGGAAATACTAATTGGTGCGGCAAGTTCCCTTTTATCTGGTTGTTGGATAGATCCAAGTGGGTGAGGTTAGAAGATATCATAGAGAACCATTCCTCAGGTATAGTGCCTTTGATTTCAACATTTTTTTAGGATGACATAGGTAAGCTCACTTTGAACTTGAAGCCATTTAGGAAACTCAGGGCCAATGAAACAACTTTCTAGATGAAGAATTTTGAGCTTGAAAGGAGGACGCCAGTCGTCTGTCACATTGAAAACTAGAGGTTGACTTTTATTATTAGTTGTTAGTACAAACTCTTCTAGTCTTGTGAGATTCATCAATTGAGCTTCTGTTATGACACATTCCCAAGAATTTTCTAAGAGATACAATTTGACTAGCTTTGAGAGTTGCCCAAAACTTTCTGGAATGGTTCCATTCATCTTATTATATGAGAGGTCCAACTCTTTCAAGGATGACAAATTGCCAATAGAAGCTGGAATTGAACCAGAAAAATTGTTACCACCGAGATAGAGGTATTTCAAGCTTCCAAATCTCCCAAATGAATCAAGGATTTTTCCATTTTGATTGCTAAAAGGCAAATCAAGACTTGTGAGGCTCGTAAGATTAAACAGCCACTGAGGTATGGAGGTGTTAAATGGGTAGTATGATAAATTTATGGAGGTGTTAAATGGGTTGTATGATAAATCAAGGGCACGAAGAGAGGTCAAATTAAGGAAAGTAAGGGAAGATGGAAGGTATTTAAGCTCACATGAATATAAACTTAACTCCCGAAGGGAAGGAAGCATGTTAATTGCATGCAACCAATCTGCTTTGGTATGATTGATCTTCACTTCCCCCATATACAGGTACTCTAAAGAAGAGAGACTTGAGACCCAATCCAAGTTTTGGGTAGACAAATTGTAGTTTCCTTCAAGGTCAAGATGCGTCAGGCTCGACAGATTGCTGAGATATTGAGTGATCTCTCCTGAAAGAGATGCATTGACATCCCTTGAAAAAGATGAATTAACATCCCCTGAAAAAGATGCATATATAAGAGAGATTTAGATACATCCAGTTCTTTAGCATGCCAAAAAGTTCAGGAATTCGAATACCTTTAAATATTTTAAGTGAATCAAAGTAAAAGTTATCTTACCGAGCAACCGTGCATACTTAGACCTCCTATCGTAAGGATTACGGGAAGGATGACCAGCCGAGCAAGCTGCAGCTGGTGCACACACGGGGCGGTTCTTATTAGAAATAGCAGCATATTGAAGTTCTTCGTAATAATCAAAGTGACTGTGGCGTCCAGCTGGGTTGCTAAGATTGAGCTTGTTTAAATATCAGAAACTCTTACCAATGTTTATTAATTTCAAGCATTTGTTACATTAAAAGTTATCATTATTATTGTTATTATTATTATATGCAACTTATCTATTTTTTATTCTCACGAAGAGGCAAATCTCAACTTCATAAGCAAGCACTAGGAAATTTATAATAGCTGTAAGCGGTAAAAAGAGAACTTTGGTTAATTTAGTGAGTGCAGGGTTGGAAATTAGAGGCTCTATATGAAGTCTAGAATCACTCGTTCCTACATAAACAGAGCACAGTATCATAATAGAGCGGTAGTAAATGATATCATGATGGGTGGAAGTAAGCACTCCAAAGCTTAAGTAATAGAAAGAATTTATGAAAATAAACTTGAAGGGTGTTTTTGCATTCCAAATTACCCTATGTCACATGTTGAGTCGCCCTTTGTTACCTTTGACTAGATTTGATAGGTTCATGCCTATTTTGTTGACTTGAGCGCTTTTTCCAACTAGTTGGGAATCCCGTTAGGAGACAGGCCACATCACATTAAATACTGAGTGGAAAGTCCGAGTGTAAGTTACTTTACGTAATATGACACTTATTAAATAACAAATGTCGGCAACACTTTAAATGAAGTGCTCCCGACGTATTATTTTAGCCGCTAATTAATTACTATCTAAAAATTCTTCTAATTATTGTCACACTAGTAATTACTGTCATTTCACTCACACTCCATAACGATTAATGTTATGTGAAATTTTGTGTTCCCCTAATTACTTCATGAGCACACCATGACTCCATAAGCATGATATGAGTTGTAGTTGTAGAAATAAAATATTAAAAAAAAAAATTGTTAGCAGTTACAGTTACACTTACAGACAATTAATCGACGAAATCTCGCATAGAAGTTCATGGCTCATGCAAATACTTTCCCGTGGCACTCCCAAAAACCCAAATTCCCAAGCCCACACTTTCATAAATCAACATTGGAAACGGCAGTCCTCTATGTAATGCCTATGATCTTTGTGGAAACGGCAGTATTTTCTCTTGTCGCGCACGTTGGGCTACGAGTGCAATGACTTAGGCCATTTGAGGTAATGTTCAACCTTAATTCGCGCCAGAATCCAGTCAACGAGCATAACTAAAGGAGTGAACTTTACTGTACGAGGGTTTTTATCATCTCTCCGTCTATTCCCTTCAATATTCTGGTGATCTGCCCAATCCCTTTTTCATCATCTTCAGTCATCTTCATTCTCCTTCTTTTTCTCCTTTGGCTTCTCCACCCCTTCTATTGCTACCAAAGCGTTCTCAGCATTCATATACTTCTACGCCTTCAAGAGCATTTCTGTCATCGTCTTGGGGGGATTCTTCGCTAAAGAGACCATGAACTCCTTGGACTTCAGCCTAGCCTTGAAGGTTGTCAGCTGTACTTTATCGTCTGCTTCGTCCACCTCCAAAGTTTCTCGAGTGAAACACGTTACATACGATCTCAGGGTCTCCTTCTCTCCTTGCTTGATAATGAGTAAATGGTCTACTAGCCTTTTTGGGCCCTGCCCACCGACGAAATGACGAAGGAAAGAACTGCCTAGCTGTTCGAAGTTATCAATGGACGATGTTGGTAGCTTAGTGAACCACTCCCTGGCTGCTCCTTTGAAAGTAGTGGGGAAAGAGTGACATAGTATCTCGTCGGGGGGCTGTTGGAGACCCAAAGTCGTCTTAAAGGTGTTAAGATGATCCAAGGGGTCCTTCAACCCGTCAAATGGCTCAAGCTGTGGTAAACAAAACTTTAAAGGTATCGGGCACTCCAGGACTGCCATGGTGAAGGGTGAATCTGTCCTCCTGACCATTCTATTTAGACTCTGGTCTATTTTTTCCTTGATCGCATTCCTTAACTCGTCCATCTCTTTTCTCATTTCTTTGAGAAGGTCCGAGTTCGCCCCTTTTGGAGTACCTGGTCATCTTTTTTAGACGTCCCCGTCATCGTCTTAGTTGATCTCTGAGCAATTGTCTTCTTGTTGCAGTCGCTGCCTCATCTCTTGGTTCTGTCTAGTAAGCTCCTCCACAGTGGCTGCAAGCGTCTGAATTTGCAGAACTAATGCTGCAGGATCTTGGTTAGCATTGGATTCCATCTGGACTTATAAGTTGACTGGAATGGTGCTTTTGAACCTAAGTGCGAAAAAGTCGTTTCCCACAGACGGTGCCAAACTAATGATGTTGAGATCGTCAGTCAAGATGATCGTCTAGTAGGATTGTTGACCAAGACCGTCTAAAAGCCCTACAAGAACAAATAAAAAGAGGGAACACCGATGTGGTGTCTGCCATAGAGCCTCCGATGATTAAGTCAGATAGCTGAGAGGGAGGAGAGTTTCTATATCAAAATATTAGAGTTTTTGAACTCGAATTCCGTACCTTTTTAGGTCCTGAGATACTTGTATATATACCTGCTTCCTTTTCCTAGCCGTTGAGGGTGCTCTTAATGGAGGTTTAAATGTGGTATTTGTAACGCTTCCTTGAGGTGTTAATGAGAGGATCGTCCTCTTTCCAACAGTAAAGAGACTTATTGCGGTCCTAAAATGCATTACCATCGTTTATGAGCTAGCGGTCTTTCCTTCGTCCAATGGGTCTAGGTAGTGACAGAGTGGAGTGATTCCTTTGTCCATTGGTCCCTCTTCTGGACGAGGAGGTTGCTTAAGGGAATTGTGGTCGTCCATCATATATCAAATGAGCAAATAATATACAGGCATATAGGTGAGTTCCAATTAGCTAAAATAGTAAAATCTCTAATGGTTGAATAAGAAATTTGGGGTTTAATTCCTGCCTACACCAAAAATTGATTGGTGTCTTAGTTTGAAAATAAAAAGTTATCATTAGAAGAGGACGTCATAGGTTGAAATTATCTCAAAAATATACGGGCATACACACACACAAAAGAAAATTACCAAATAACCAATTTAGTCCAAATATATTCTTACAAGCTTTTAATCACAACCCCATTTCATAAAACTCTAAATTGAGAATAAAAAACACACAAAGTTTTAGCCTTTCCCAGCTTCAATCAAGTATTTCAATTCCTCTTCAAAAAAAATAAACTTTTGTTAAAAGCGATATAAGTACTAAAATGGAATTCAGGATCAAAACAATGACGATTGTGCACAGTGGTGAAAAGGCTTACATGTTGGAGAGAGTGAATGACTTTTCCCATGTATATAAGCTGGGAATTGTAGGCCTCGAATATGATGGGACATTTTTCTGAGGAAAAATTAAAAAAAAAAAAATGCGAACATTTGGTAATAAGAAATCAGTTATATCATTTATGTGATTTCTTTTTTTACTACTCACTTCGTCCCAATTTGTTTGTTCTGTTTGAAAAGTCAAACTTTTTAAGGAAACATCATTTATTGTCTTGTTTGTCTTATAAAAATGTATAAGTTTACAAAATTACCCTTAAATAAATTTATCAGTTTTTTTTTAAAGTGTTATTCTTAATGAGGAAACTAAAAAGATGCCCTAATTAGATTGATTTTTTAAATATTTATTAATTTTCTTTTCAAATAGTTTTGAAAATAAAGTAAAGGTATGATAGGAACATTAATAAACTAATAACTTTTATTTTTAGAAATATAACAATATTTTGAGATATTTCAAAATAGAACAAAGGAAAAACAAACTGAGACAGGGAATATTTCGTTTGTACAGCACACCACCCAAAGCAAGCATGGCATAGCTGGATATAGGCCTTATCCGTGGATAAGCTATGAGGAAAACAGAGCAGTACTTCATTGGTAGAGCAGTACACAGTAGTACTTCACACACTTTGAGAAAAAGCTTCGATTGAAGAACTAATTTCGACTCAAGAACCAAAAACTGATTGAGATTCATCTTCAATAATCCTGCAATAATGACCCTATACACAGTTAGAGAGACGTCATTTGGTCACGTGCTTCTCAGATGATCTATTATTTGAGTCAAATGAAAGGAGTATACGTACTCATATGATCAGGATGGATGTACAACTACAACCTGGAAAAATGATCAATTTAAGGGTTGGGAATTGAAAATTGTTATTATCATTTCCATTTACAAGATGCTAGAATTTCTTTGCTGGCTGAAATTACTAATTTATGCGTAGATCTAGCAAATTCTGTTATTAAAAAATAATACATAAATATTATATATATATATATATATATATATCAACTAATTATGTCTTTTATTTTTTATTTTTTTAATCATGGTTAGAAATTATCTTAATAATAAATTACCCCACCCCAATCTCGGGGTCTTGAGCCTGAAAGGATACCATTGGACTAAGGATGCTTCTTGGTACCATTAAATTAATTGTATCTAATCAAAGATATGTAAGGAACTAGAGGATGTCCTGGTACCAGTAAATTAATTATATCTATTCAAACATATGTAAGTAATTCTCTCTCTCTCTCTCTCTCTCTCTCTCTCTCTCTCTCTCTCTCTCTCTCTCTCTCTCTCTCTCTCTCTCATTATGTATATAAAAGTAGCTTTAATTATAATTCAGGCTAAAATACACATTAGCCCTTAAAATTTATCATGCAAGTGCTTTTGGTCCCTTCAGATTTTAAGTTTCAAATGAGTACTATTATTTTTTTATTTTTTAGTTTTTTTATTTTTGGATACAAGTCTAAAGGAACAATGACGTGCATGAAATATATACAATAAATGTTTACCAAAAAAAAAATATATATATATACAATAAATTACTCTCATATTTGCATATTTAGCATTACTATCCTGTGATTTTGTGAGTAATTATCTTTTTTTTTTTTTTTTCTTATAGGTAATAAAGGGTTTACATGCTAATAGGCTTTATTTAAGGCAGAATAATGGTCAATTAAGGCAAGCCAATTTGAGAGATCCAACCCAAGCGTGAAGTGAAGCAAGCAAAAATAAAAGAAAAGAATAAAAGCAGTCCAAGGGAATGACTTACACAAGCACGGGCTGGCAAGTCCAACAAGGAGTAAAGAAAAGAAAAAGGAAAAATGAAGAGTGAGGCCAATGTTAATCTAACGTGGTGAATAAAAGTAGACAGAAGAAAACAAAATCTTGTTTGCGTGGGAGATGTACAGATGGGCTTTGGAAGTTTGACGTGGGCCTCTTCATTTGTTCACCGAAACATCCACCTGGGAGTACTTACCTTTGGGCCACGTTGGTTTTAAAAATGAGCTTTTAGGTCTCAGCCGCATATGTGAATGTAAGTATAAATAGAGCGAAATAGAAAATATTGGGGGCTGGCTAGAAGAGAGCTAAAACGCAGGCTAAAAGAAGGCTGAAACAGAGGACGACGGAGGGCTGGAGCGAAAAAGAGGAAATAGGAGCAAGAGGCAATGCTGCCAGTTGCTTCCTGCTTTTCTCTAGCACTGTGATTTATCTCTTTCACTCTAGCTTTATTTTATTTGTCAAATTTAATGCTTAGTATTTTGTTTTTGTGTTTTTTTGTCAACTATTATGAGTAACTAAATTTTCAATTAAGGTTGAGGGTGAAACCTTGTTAAGGATTGTTAGTGTTATTTATGTGATTTGATTTTTCGTATGATAGTTGTTATTTAATGATTTAAATTGTTCTTACTTCATTACAATTAACTAAGATAGGATTCTTAATATGAGTTTAATCATGTTTTTCTCATGATTTTGGATTTATCTTAATTAATCTAATGCTTGGTTTTATAATTGTTTGATTATAAAATTAGATATCTTTTGTGATTTGTTTGGCGACGAATACAATTGATGATTTGATTTTATACTTAAGAAGCGAAGAAGAGCATACTTTAGAATATTAAATAGAGATTTTAATGAGAATATTTTCCATGATAGCAAGATTGATTTTTAGATTATCATGCAATGGGTTGGGAAAAATTAATGATCATAAATATATGCTGATATGACTTATAAGACGGATTCCAAAACCATAATTCCTTTCTCTTGTTTGTTTACATCTTTTTACTATTTTATATCACATTTTTGCTTTGTTTAATTATTTGCGTAGTTTATTTTAATTTCAAAACAATCAATTTTTATAAAACTAGATTAGAATTAATTTGGTTAAGGTTTAATTAATTTTCCTACGTTCATCTAAGTCCCTTTGGGTTCGACCTCATTCTTGTCAAACTATACTTCGATATGGTTCGTACACTTGCGAATACTTTAAAATTTCACAACAAACAATAATAATGTGACTTTTTTAAGTGATGTGGCATCAGTATTACCAAATCAAAAAATTGATGACCTAATACAGATCCAAACCAAGTCCTTTAGAAACAGGGTCTTCCCAATTAAGAACAAAATAAATTTAATATAAAGTCCTAAATTGAACAATCAGGGCAAATGAGGGTCATTGCGTGCAAATGAGACTAAAGACCTGCAATAGATGCTTTTTAGAATTAGAATTTTAAATAAGGAGAGGGATTCTTCTTAGGAGTTTATTTGTCGAGTGTTGTGGGGTCTACGATACTTTATAGACCAATAGTGTATTTTCATATTGTCTAATATTTTACTTAACCAATGACTTTTGACCTAATAAAGGGAAATTGTTTTGGGAATTTGCATGGTAACAAAGCTTTAAGTCTCTTTCTCAATTTTTGATGTAACTAAATGGCAAAAGAATAAAATGCCAAAGTAATGCTTATAACTGTCTGGCTATTTTTATGATTCTTCCAACCAAAATTATAAAAAATAAAAATAAAAATAAAAAATTTGTGAAGATAAAAGTATCAAATGAATAGAACAATTGCCTTGATGAGACAACCAATAGAGTACATATTAACACAAGAAGCGTATAGAAAAGATCCTCATAAACTCTAGTCAAAATCAGCTCATGCCAAGTACGTAAAAACTAAGCAACTATTCCTAACGAACCATGCGGATCAACTTTTCCCGATGGATATTTCAGTGTGATGACTATGTGGCACAATCTAATCCATTGAAGATTGAACCATGTAAGGTTTTTTTCCAATCCAACATACACAAAATAACTTTGTGAGAGATTGGATGACAAGTTTGGGCACATAGATTTGAATTTGACAAATCCATTATAGAATCTGAAATAACTTCTAAGTCCATAGAATTTTAGAAATCCATAAGATACATTTCAATATTTAGATTTTAAATTTAGGCATTTTAAATTTATCACTTTAAAATTCAAATTTAAATACAAATCGAAATTCAAATAACTAAACACAATCTTGATATTTTGTCTCATCAGTTATGTCTAGAAAATGGTAATATATATATATATATATATATATATATATATATATATATATGTATATATATATATATATAAAATATGACGCCTAATGCATCATACATGCATGAACTTATAAAAAATATTAAGTCCTTCTTTCAGTCTTTCTCCTTATTCTTTTCAGTCAACAAACTCAACAAAATAAGACTCTCTCTCTTTTTCGTGACCTTTTGGATCAGAATTACTTCCTTTGACCACTTGATTTTTTTTTCCTTGTCCATTGATTACTTAGGTTTCCCTATGCCTATAGAGAGTAGAAGTCTTGCTTTGTTTATTTAGCAACCAGCAACATTTTATTTAGGGGGTAAAAGTGTAAATTTCACATAAAATATAGGAATATGCCTGAAAATTTTTCTTTGGACTTGTTAAGATGCAGACACATGTCAAATCCAATACTCCTGTGCACCCGTTGAGATACTGATACATACCCAAAAGAAATTGGACTAGTAATCGTTTATGAAATAGAAGTTGATGATCTAAATTATCAAACATATTACTTATACAACCAAAATGCAAAAGAAGCAAAAAAAGAATGAATTGAACAAAAATTTAAAATAATCTTCTACATCTTATCTCTAATACTAATATAAATTTCAAATGAATCAAAACCCTAAAATTCATAAATGTAAACTCAAAAATCAAAATGGAAAAGAACATAAGCAAATCATGAAATAGGTCAACTACAAAGGAAAAAACATGTATAACAACCAAAAACTCAAACAGAAAAACCAAGATAAAAAATATTTAACTTAAGATTTCACAAAACACATGAATACCTCAAATTTAGAACTAAACTAGCTTTCCAATCTACAAACTTCAATTTTTTTCCAGACCAAATTTCTTTTTCAAATGAACTACTCTTAATGCAATTAGCAATGCTATCCTATCTTTGATGTCATCACAGAAACGAAAGTAACAGTGCCTCCATGACTTCTTCAATAGTAGGGTCCCACAAACACTCCAAAATCCTACAACAAACTCGAGTCCGATGCTAGCATAGAACCATATTCTTTCATAATCATCTCCACCTTGTTTGTCATCAACACTGGTAATACTTGGGCCATCAGATGTTTCATCTCTTGGGCACTTGGTCGAAAGAGGAGACCCACACAACGAAAGGTTTCCCTTATATATGGTTGCATCATTTAGTGTTTGAAGCTGATTACCAGATGCGATTCTTCCTGTCAACTTGTTAAAAGATAGGTTCAAGTGTACTAAGGAAGTCAAAGAAGACATACTTCCAGGAATAGGTCCAAAAAGTCTATTGTTTGAGAGATCAAGTGTTTCCAGCCACCGCATGTTTCCTATATTCTTAGGAATGCTTCCAGCTAGATGATTCATTGACAAGTTTAGTGTACCCAATCTTGTGAGGCTTGTTATTTGAATAGGAATTTCTCTAGTCAAACTATTCCCTGAAAGATCAATGCAGGTAACAAGTTGGAGAGTGCGATCATATTCATACTCTCTTCCTTTTGTCACTATGTATGCTTTCTCTGTATAGTTTTCAATAGGCTTGTACCCAAAGGCACCGTGATCAACCATAGAAGTAAAATTGTTGAAACAATCTGGAATGCCCCCCGAGAGATTATTTTGTGCCAGATCTAGGATGCGAAGTTTATAAAGATTGCACCATTTTCGAGGGATGATTCCACTGAATAGATTTGATCGTAGGCGTAGCATGAAGATGTCTGACTCTATCCAGGACGAAAGATTCCCTGAGAGACGATTCCCCCCAAAATCCATGCTCACAATAGAACAATTTTGCAAGGAAGAAGGAATTTCTCCACTAAGATTGTTGTTGCTCAACACTAATATAGAAAGGTTTCCTAAGAAACCCATTGAGCTCAGAATTTTTCCACATAGGTTGTTGTATGAAATATCCACAACACGCAAGCCTATTTGTGACTCATTCCAATGATGAGGGAGCTCCCCTGAAAGATTATTTCTCCTGAGGACAAGAATATTAAGATTTTTTATTTTCAATATGGATAAAGGAATTTTACCATAGAGGTGGTTATCTGAAAGATCTAAATATTGCAAGCTTGGCATTAAATCACTAATATTTGATGGGATAGGGCTTGAAACCAAATTGCTTTGCAGAAATAGCTTAATCATATATGGAAATACTAATTGGTGCGGCAAGTTCCCTTTTATCTGATTGTTGGATAGATCCAAGATGGTGAGTTGAGTAGATATCATAGAGAACCATCCCTCAGGTATAGTGTCTTCAATTCCAACGTTTCTTAGGGTGACATAAGTGAGCTCACTTTGAGCTTGAAGCCATAAAGGAAATTTGGGGCCAATGAGACAGCTTTCTAGATGAAGAGATTTGAGGCTGAATTGAGGACGCCAATCATGAGTCACATTGAAAACTAGAGACTGACTTTTATTAGTTGTTAGCATAAACTCTTCTAGGCTTATAAGATTCGTCAATTGGGCTTCTGTTATGACGCCATCCCAAGAATTTTCTAGTAGAAACAACTTGGCTAGCTTTGAGAGTTGCCCAAAACTTTCTAGAATGATTCCATTCATCTCATTATATGAGAGGTCCAACTCCTTCAAGGATGACAAATTGCCAATAGAAGCTGGAATTGAACCATAAAAGTGGTTAACACCGAGATAGAGGTATTTTAGGCTTCCAAGTCTCCCAAATGAATCAAGGATTTTTCCTCCTTGATTGCTAAAAGTCAAATCAAGTTTTGTTAGACTCGTGAGATTAAACAGCCACTGAGGTATGGAGGTTTTAAATGAGTTGTATGATAAATCAAGGACATGAAGAGAGGTGAAATTGAGGAAATTAAGGGAAGATGGAAGGTGTTCAAGCTGACATGAACATAAACTTAACTCCAGAAGGGAAGGAAGCATGTTAATTGCATGCAGCCAATCTGCTTTGGTATGATTGATCTTCACTCCCCCCATATACAGGTTCTCTAAAGAAGAGAGACTTGAGACCCAATCCAAATTTTTGGTAAACAAATTGTAGTTTCCTTCAAGGTCAAGATGCGTCAGGCTGGACAAATTGCCGAGATAAGGACTAATCTCCCCTGAAAGAGATGCATTAACATCCCCTGAAAAAGATGCATTAACATCCCCTGAAAAAGATGCTTTAACAGATGTTTTAACATCCGTTGGAAAAGATGTTACAGCACCATTTCCTTGACACACTGAAAAAGATGCATACATAAGTGAGATTAGATACATCAAGTTCTCTAGCATGCCAAAAAATTCAGGAATTCAAATACCTTAAAAGTCATCCCAACTTTGTTTTTGCTAAACAAAGTCATTCCAACGTAGATCCAAGTAATTTAAATATTTAAAGTGAATCAAAGAAAGAAGCTAACTACCTGTAGTGTCTGTCGTGTCCAATGGGCACAAATGACTTGGAATGGGAGAAATATTATCACTTCCGTCATACTCATAGTGCCTGCGGCGTCCAGCTGGGTTGCTAAGATTGAGCTTGATAACATGATCTGTTTCGTCGCACTCTACGCCTTTCCATTGGCAGCAATCTTCACCGACCCATGAAGAAAGCTTACCTGGAACATCAATTACTCCTGCCTTAAAACTGACAAGTGCTTCTCTTTCACTCTGGAAGCATTTCACTGTCAAATTATTAGTCTGGCTCTGATTTTCAGTGCACAAACCCAGTTTGAATATCCCCGAGGACAAAAGAAGCAATACAACAACAATATGATTATAATTAATCATCACGGAGTATTTTACTGATAGTGACAATGCTAATAATGAGTCTTGTGGATTTTTTATGAAGCGAAAGCCATGCATTAACGATGAATATATATCACTGAAGTCGGTAAGCCAAAGTTATTCCACACGGCAAGTCGGTAACTGTAACCTTTCCACAATTCCTTTTACACACGGCAAGTCGGTAACCTTTCCACAATTCCTTTTCCACACGGCAAGTCAGTAACTTTAGGTTTTTTCTTTTTTCTTTTTTTTTTTCTTTTTTAATAATCGAATAATTTGGGAGGGAATTTTTTGATTCCCAGGCATCTTACTTGGAGATACAGGACGTAACACAACCGGCCCACAAGGATAGACTCATCAGGCTGTCTAAAATGAATTGTTATAAATCCTAACAGCTATATAAAATTTAATGCAAACATTAGTGTTTGTTTGGCTAATTTATTTTTTGTTAACTTATTTTACTATTCAGTTTATTTTTGCAACTATTTATGAGTTTTACTTCACTTTTTAGTACTATTCATGGGTCCACTATACTATTTCAACTAACATGTACTTTTATCTACCGTACTTTCAACAAAAAATTATCAATTTCAACAAAATAAACAGATTTCAAACAGACCCATAATCTTCTTATTATGACTGTCAGCACTCCTCAGATGAGTATCATGAACAATTTACTTAAATTTTTCCTTACTTTAAGTTAACAATAAATGATTCTCAAAAAAAAAAAAAAAAAAAAGTAACAATAAATTTCTGAATAGACTATTTTAATTTTAATTTTTTAAAAGCAATGATTTTTTTTTTTTTTTTTTTTTTTTTTTTTTTTTTTTTTTTAAATTCGATTACTACAACAAGGAGAGAGGATTGAACCCCAAATGTCATAAACACACCAAAAATTGTCAGCAAGTTAAGTTAGAAAGCTTTTGGCAAAGCTATGGTTTAATTTGAACCCACAAATTAAAGGAAATTATGTACATTTTCAAAAGAATAACATCTAAAAATACAACAAAAGGGAAGTTTTATACAAGTATGTGCTGAAATAGTATATAATATGTATCTCTCCTTCATTATACAAGTATGGGCTGAAATAGTATATAATATGTATCTCTCCTTCGATGGAGTTTTTTTGAGTAATACTATGGACACAAAAATATATAACTTTGTACCACAACTTGCCACATTGTAAGCTGTGATTAGTGGATGTGTGATGGTAGGTCATGTGGAGACACATTTCTACCACTGATAACTTATCATGTGGTAAATTATAGTACAAAATTATACATTTTTATATATCCCTAAAATTACTCCGGATTTTTCAAGTTTGAACCAACTTTAATCTTAGATTGGTCTGGTCAGTGGTCGGGTCAATGATGATGATTCCAGTGAGTGAAAGAGCCCCGCCTATTACGTTAATCATTCATGCATAAATAAATAATACAAACCTTCTTTTTCCCTTTATACACTTTGTATGCATTTTCCAATGGTCGATCACCTTTTTGTTTTTAACGGTCAACATAATAATAAATAAAGGTTTTTCTTTCTAAAAAATATATATATAATTTCCCACACAGTAAGCCAAAGTTCTTCCACACGGCAAGTCGGTAACTTTTCCACGATTCCTTTTCACACGGCAAGTCGGTAACTTTTCCACGATTCCTTTTCCACACGGCAAGTCGGTAACTTTAGGTTTTTTCTTTTTTCTTTTTTAATAATCGGATAATTTGGGAGGGAATTTTTTGTTTCCTAGGCATCTTACTGTCAGCGACTCAGCACTCCTCAGATGAGTCTCATGAACAATTTACTTAAATTTTTCCTTGCTTTAAGTTAACAATAAATGATTCTCAAAAAAAAAAATTTAACAATAAATTTCTAAATAGACTATTTTAATTTTAATTTTTTAAAAGCAATATATATATATATATATATTTTAATTCGATAGTTACAATAAGAAAAGAGGATTGAATCCCAAATGTCATAAACACACTAAAAGTTGTCAACAAGTTAAGTTACAAAGCTTATAGTAAAGCTATGGTTTAATTTGAATCCGTCCACAAACAAAAGGGAATTATGTACATTGTCAAAAGAATAACATATTTTTTTTGTTGATACAGGATAAAATTTCTACTCTAGCCTAATCTAAGTATACATGTGTGTGAAGCTCCCTCCTGAAAACTTGCACTCCGGCCCTTGCCCCTCACACCCCACAAGTATTTATACTTTTAGAGTGACCACCACACCAAGGGTGCACGGTAATCAAAAGAATAACATCTAAAAATACAACAAAAAGGGAAGCTTTATACAAGTATGGCCTGAAATAGTATATAGTATGTACCTCTCCTTCATTATACAGTAATAATAATATTTCCAAAAGAAAACCGTTTCTACCTTGAGAAATATTGCTAGTATAATCCTGCATACGTTACTCAATTCCTTTCTTCTTCCAATTCATGGCGAACCAAACTCTCTTGCACTACTAAATATTGTGGAAGCCCACAAGCAAATAGTTGAGGTTGCCTTTTTCCCAGGCATTTTTTTTAGCTTACAGTCTTTCTTCTAAAGCCATACAAAGCATAGGATTGGACTCACCACGTTACAAAAGAGCTGCTTATACAAGTATCCTTTTCCTCCAGGACAAAAAGCAACCATCAATAAAACTGTAGGTAAGCCCAACAAAACATTACTAACCAAACACAAAATATAATTACTTATTGCAAATCTATATATTACTAAAAGCTAAAGCATAGCGTTTAATGCTGTTGTTCTCATGTTGCGCTACATTAGCTGCTACGTCATTTTTTTTTTTTAATATAATTTGTCCTTCAATTTTAAAATGGTTTTTACAATTTTCAGCCCTATAAATCCCAGCCCTATAAATCCAGCCCACTACTTATTTATTTACTTTCACTATCACCCTATAATAAATCCAACCCACTACTTATTTATTTACTTCCACTATCACCCTATAATAAATCCAGCCCACTACTTATTTATTTACTTCCACTATCATTCTATAATAAATCTATATAATTAATCCAGTCCACCTCTCATTTATTTAGTTCCACTATCAAGCCCAACCCAAAGCTTTTTTAGTTCAGCTTAAAGGAAGAAAAAAAAAAAAAAAAAAAAAAAAAAAAAAAAAAAAAAAAAAAAAAAAAAAAAAAAACGTTGAAGCCTCCCTTTAGGGTTTGTGTGAGCCTTTTCAGCTTAAAAGAACCAAAAAAAAAAAAAAAAAAAAAAAAAACAAAAACAAAAACAAAAAACAAAAAAACAAAAACAAAAACAAAAAAAAACAAAACAAAAAAAAAAAAAAAAAACAAACAAACAAAAAAAACAAAAAAACAAAACAAAAACAAAAACAAAAAAATGTTGAGAGAAACTTGAGGAGACAGAGAGTTTGAAGATTGTTAACGTGGAAGGAAGCTTAAAAAAAAAAAAAAAAACAAACCAAAAACAAACAAACGTTGAAGCCTTCAGGTATTGCGTAAGAAAACAGAGAGATTGAAAGCTACCCACCTTCCTACTCTACCATTTTGCAGTAACGACTGCCTATCTGATTTCCTTACTGCCTATCTGATTTCCTTCCTTCCTGTCTTCCTTTCCACACGGTGTATAAATACTGACAGAACTTGCCTGCTTCGGTTGAGGTATCTCTACATCTCAATTCTTTTTTTTGGATGCAAAACTTTTATGCACTGTTTATATTACTATGAAACCCTTTTTTTTTTTCGTTTGTTTGTGTTTGTGTTTATATTAGAAGAGCATCCTTGGCATGCCATTGATGTGTTTGTGAGATTGCCTGAATGTCCAAAAACACTATTTTATTTTACTTTGGTTTATTTGGAAATATCTCAGGTCTCATTTATATATTACTAAAAGCTGAAACATAGTGCTTAATATTACTGTGCTCACGTTGAGCCACATCAGTATCTATGTCATTATCCTTTTTCTTTTCAATTTTCTTATAATTGTTTTTTAACATTTATTTATTTTTTAATAATTGCACTTTCTCCAACCTTTCTCATGCCTTTACCTTTTCATCTTCTTATTACCTTCAACCTTAATATCACTTTTCATCTTTATTTATTTTGTCTCTTCATCTTTCCCTCCCTTACCTTTTCATCTTTCCACTACCCTCAACCTTAATGTTACTATTCATCTTTCTATTCATTTTCCTTTATTTTGTCTCTTCATATTCACACTATCTTCTATAAATTTGTTATTCTCTCTTCCATTTTTTGCATAGTTTTCCTTCACATAAAGGTTCTCTCTCTCTCTCTCTCTCTCTCTCTCTCTCTCTCTCTCTCTCTCTCTCTCTCTCTCTCTCTCTCTCTCACAATTATTTTTGGAGTATTTTTTTTTTCTTGCATCTCTGCTTAAGTTGATAAATTTTTGTGTTTGTTATAACTCTACGTTGGGTTGGTAGAATTTAGTTTTGTGTTTTAAGTTTTTTTTTTTTTTTTTGGTTCTCTTTGATTGTTAAATATTATACTATTGCGTTATAAAAAAATTAAAAAAGATAATATATAAGAATATAATATATATTATTCTATTACATAACATGATTTGAGTAATTAGGTGTTTATTGTGTTATATATATATATATATATATATATATACACACACTATATTTTTACTTTTTTAATCTTTTCATCTTATTTTATTCAATATTTAAACTCAGTCACATCCTCCATATAATTAAATTATTTATATTTTCTTTTTTTTTTAATTAAACATATAATATTTTATTTAAATTTAAATAAATTAAATTGTACTCACTTTTTTTAATATTTACACTTTCTCCAACCTTTTTCTTTCTCTTTACATTTTCATCTCCTTACTATCCTCTCTCTTAATATCACTCTTCATCTTTCCCTTTATTTTGTTTCTTCTTATTGTTATCCTTTTAGTATAAATTTGGCATTCTCTTTTCCATTACATGCATAATTTTTCTTCACAAAAAAATTTATTTCTCTCTCTTTCTCTCTCAATTTTTGGTGATATATATATATATAATTTGCATCTTTGCTTTAGGTTGAGAAATTTTTGTGTTTTTTAGAACTCTACTTTAGGTTGATCCAATTTAATTGTGTTTTAAGTTATTTTATTTTATTTTTAAATTTTTTAGTTTTTAAATTTTATCATATTGCATTGTAAAGAATTAAAGATAGTATATAAAATTGCAATATTTTAATATTACATAATATGATTTAAATAATTTGGTATTTATTTAGAGATAATTAATTTGGTGTTTATTGTTATATCTTTTATTTTTATTTTTTTCTTCTCATATTATTTTATTCAACATTATTATTATTATTATTATTATTATTATTATTATTATTATTATTATTTGTTTTGAATTAATATATTAGATTGTATATTTTTTAAAAGTCAATATATTAAGTTGAAAGAAAATGAAAAACCAACTATTAACCAATAATAACTAAAACAATAATATTATCACACGCAACGCGCAGGTTTGCGACTAGTTTTTTTAATGTCTTGTGGCTTATTGGAAGAATGTAAGACTCTGAAGTAGTGAAGTATAAAGTGTTCGTGGCACATCTCAAATCACCTTCCAGCGTATTTCAACATGTAAGACTTCATTTCTTGAATTGATCAGATTGTACTTCTCATTGATGCGTCCATTGTATACTACATCATTTGGATTGATATCCACTTCCAACAATTGCTAGTGTTTCAATTTTTGCGGTAATTTTTCTAAATAATTCTACATAATTTTTCTGCATATGTCTCCATCAAAGTCCCTCGAACGATGCCTTGAGCAGTAAACTGTGTGTCTTAGTCATTTTTAGTCTTGAGATGTATCCCAAATTATATATTGAGTTGTTTGGAAAATTCTTTGGATCTTTTGTGATATTTTTTTCTAATGGGCATATCCTAAACTATTGTAGGTGCGATATTTTTGTCAAATTAAGAAGTTTAAATTAATTGCATACTTTTAAAAATCTATGCCTCTTATGTCATGTCACTACTATTTAAGCACGCTGAGCTAAGGAAAAAGAAATCAACATTGAGATTAGTGTCTAGGACATTTTTCAGCAACCATGTCGATGCCTCAGAACATGGTTAATTAATTATTTCCTGAATGTAGCCTTATAAGTATGCTTCACATCCAGAATTTGGAGGCTCACAATTTGCCTATGGATGATGGGATTGTCTCCAAGTCCACCGCAAGCCCAAATACCTCAGGTCAACTAATTTTTCAATGTTGTTGGGCAATTGAGGCCTGAAAACACGTTCAAGATCAAGAACCAGTAACCTATGGAAGCAACCACTTGCAATGCCCCCTTGAAGAAAGTCACCTATATATTCTCCAGGTATATTTCCTTCTCGAGTGTCAAATGAGAGATAGGAGATGAGATTTTTGTAACTTACATTAAAACCTGGTGAATTAGTATTGCCATGAACATCATCAGAACTCTCAGAGTAATTGTCAAAATAATCAGCAATTCGGTTATTTGTACTTGTACTTGGCAGAAGTTGTGTTCTCGCAGAGCACTGGGCAGGCAACATGTCTTTACTCTCCCATCAATCGTCTTTTCTGCTACTTGAATCGAGTTGAGGTCTATTAAATCTGATAAACAATTCTCTGCAACGCGTTCCGGCGTTTCTTTCTTGTCAGGACATTCTTGCACCAACCCCTCTGCAACAAACAAAGTGATTGATCTCCTTACAGGGATGTCAAGGTTCCTAGGAAAGAGCTTGAAGTATGAAAGAAATTCCTTCAGATGTTCAGCCAATTCTTGATTTGCAAAACTTTCTGACCATGGTGTTTGGAACTAATTGATTTGCTCAAGCACTGCTGACAACTCCTGCACATCTACACTCTCACCTCTCCTTGACATTAGATCCCTGAGATGTAAAATGGCAAGTGGTAAGCCCGTGGTAAGCCCCCACATCTTCCTACAACTTCTTTCAACTTTGTAAGTTTTTCATGTTTGGAAGGAAGTTTAGACGGAAATAGCACCATGTGAATGAACATGCGCCAGCTTTCTTCTTTGGTTAGTAGTCGAAGTAGGTAGGGATCACTACTCTGATCAGCGTGTGAAGCTAGAGTCTTGTAGCGTGTGGTTAGCAGAATTCTGCTCCCTTGTGTCCTCTCTTGGAATGCTGCTGCTAGAGTATCCCGGCTTCTTTTGTTGGCATGTTGTCCAGAATTAAAAGGTACCTTTTCCCCTTCAAGGATTCATTTATTTTCTTGATCCAGTATTCTTTTCCATTCTGTTCCTTCAGTGATTCATGAGACCTTACGACTTGGTTTCCAACATCTACTAAAAGCGTGTCCTCATCAAATTCTTGACCTATAGAAACCCAAGCACGGAGAGAAAAATGTTTCATAATGGTTCTGTGGTTGTAGACATTCTTTGCCAGCGTTGTCGTACCTATGCCCTGCATCCCCACAATGGAAATAATAGAAAAGTGCTCACTGTTGGTCAGTCGTGAGACCACTGAATGTGTGTCCTCATCCAAACCGACAACTAGCCTTTGTTCAATGCGATATACTTGCATGAAGAATTACATGTAACATGCAAAATATGCTCAATTGACTTGGAAATGTACAAATTAGCCAACCGAGTTTGGTAGAAATTATGTTTCCAAAAAACATGATACAATAAAATTTTCTCATCCTATTTATAATACTAATCTCTATCTTCAAAGGAGTAGATCTTTTTTTATTATTAATATTTATTTTAAAAGACTTACAAGAACTTAATTACAATCCTCTAAAGTTTTCACCTAGCATGACTCTAACTTGAAATTTATAAAATCCTTACTATCTAATTTTAGTTAATTAAATTTTACTAACTTGGGAAGACAGTTGATCAGCTCTAGACTGACTACAAGGCCAAGTATAGTTGTATCCTTTCCACATCTAATTCCAAGACCAGTACCTTCTATCATCATGAATCCTACAATATATTGTTCATACATATATAATGTAACTTAAGTAGTAATACATTCAAAATAATAACAAGATCATAAAAAAAATAAATAATATAAAAAATTTCACGCGCAACGTGCAAGTCCGCGACTAGTCTCAATTAATAAACAAAGTTCCACAACTATAAAAGTACTCACACAATTCATCTACATCAAACGGATCTCCTTGCTTTCCAAGCCAAATTTACAAAGGGGATATTAAGGTTGTCTGATTATTTGAGCTGCACCGTATACATGAAAAGAAAAATATTAACCTTTCTCCTTCAAGAGATACCAGAATTTTCAAGATTGAAAAATTCAACCTTTATCCTGCTAATACTCAATCCCTCTCACATATTGTTCTAGAAACCCAATGTGCTTACTTAAGATTGGATAAAAGTTAAAAACTTGTATAAAATACAGAGAACGATACAGCACGTCAAAGTTTGTCATTATTTGTTTCAAGATGCTGCTCATACAGAGAATGATACTTTGCAAGAAGATAGTCCTTAAACCTGTTCACAATGACGATAGCAAGAGTGAGAGCGGAAATGCCACAATTATTGAATATAAGAAACAAAATGTATGAAGAAGATAAATTTGGATATTTCAATTTTCAAAAAAGACTTGGGGAAGGGGAGACATTCTATGCATAATGTAATAGAAAAAAAATAAATAAAAGGTGTCACATCGATCTGTCATTTCCAAGCTTAAACATTTACCAATCATACCATGTTAGCAACATTTAGAAAGCATAATACTTGCTCAAAAAAAAAAGAAAAAAGAAAGAAAGCATAATACACAAATGAAAGGGTAAATCATTTTTTTGTCCTTAAATATCAATATCATAACCCAAAAGAATTTTATTAACACTAGTATCTGAATGAAGCACCCAACCTATGCCATCAATAATAGGATCCATAATCCATGTCCATCATGGCATTAATAGAAAGTACTATCTTATGAAGAACCCTCTACCTTCAAGTCAAATTTTAGAGAAGATGCACAAACAAACACAACTGCTTTTATATAGTTCTGGTATCCAATGCAAAATTTTAGGAAAGCCACTTCCTGTAGAGAAATGCTTTTTCAGAAGGCTTACTAAGGAGGGGAGATTCTCGAAGTATTACAGAAAACAAATGGCAAAATGACAAGTATTCGAAACAGTCCAAGTCACCTATAAACATGTCAAAGTTCAACTGTTCTGCAGTTAATAAGCGGAAGCACTTCTTTTTGTGTTAGAAGCCAGCCTCCTTTCTAGTTTCCTTGCTAAATATGTCTCATATACAAACAAAAGAAACATTAACATAAACTAATTCATTGGCATTATGTTCTTAAAACACTTCACCTGAATCAGTTTACCAGATCCTCTGAATTCCTCTTTAACACAGGGCACAGGATCAGATTGAACACCTTTGTTCTTCTGCCTGTGAAACCGAGCTTCCCTCTTTGGAGTAGTTCCATTATCTTTATGCAGCAGTTCTGAACCAACTTGAGCATTTTGTGTGCTGAAACCATCAAAAACTTCCGAATTCTCAAGTTTCACTAAATTGACAATTAAAGAAGAGCCATTTATTTTGAACTTCTTTTCACCAAATGAGTGTGTAAACACAAATTTTTCTTAATTGTAGAAAATCAAACAATTGAAAAGAAATAGGTTTGCAAATATAAATTTGTATTGATATATAATGAGTACAATCTCTATTTTGATTCTTTTACAAAAGAATACCCTCTGATTCTATCTTCATTGAATTTAACTCGAACAAGAATCTTCTTGATTTTGATTGGAAGATGGATTGATCGGTCTTCACAATAAATCTCTAGCTTTGAGCTTATTAGAGATTTATTGTCCTTCAAGTTCTTCAAGCCCTTCGAATGTTCTTCAAGTTCTTTGGATGTTCTTCAAGTTCTTCAAAGATTCTTCAAGTTCTTCGAATGTTCTTCAATTTCTTCAAAGTTTCTTGAGACGGAATTTCTCCAGAGCTTAGGCCTCTTGAAAACTTGGTGTTGAAAATGAGAAGGGATGTCCTCTATTTATAGTGATTTTAGAGGATAAGCTCCACTTCAAATTGATATTCTTGAAAGTAAGTAGTAGACTTTTGATTGGCCCAAATTCTTCTTAGAGATAATTATCTTTATTTATCTATTTTGATAAATATCATATTTTGATAAAGATAATAATCAACAAAGATAAATAATTATCTCTATTTAATTTATTTAATAAAGATAATTATCTACCAATTTTGAATAGAAAATTTATCTTTATTTTATTTATTATTTATTTTAATAAAGATAATTGCCCATAAAATTTGAATAGGAAGTTTATCTTTATCTTTTGGGTCAAATGACATATGGCAAATTTTGGTATGCCAATGTGATGCCAATTTGGATGACACATGTCGTCATTTGATTTAATTAATTTAATGACATTATTTTAAAATTTGTCACTAAATTTTGATGTGACATTTTATAATTGGCTTAAAATTTTGCCTCCTACAAATGCCCCCTCGAGACTTGACCATGTCCACAATTTTGAGTGTGGAAAACGGGCGAAGTCTCGACTTGCATGGTGTTAAATTTTGTATACACCATTCTCTTAGTTTCAGGATCCAAACTTTTCCACTGTGAATCCAGACTATTAGATTTTTTTTTTTTTTAATGTCCAGCTCGTAGTTTTTGCTCTTCTTGAAGTACCCCCAGACATGTTATACAAAGCATAGGAAACTTGCTATGATGTATACAATGCTTTGACTTATGTATATCCAAATCTTCACGTGATATACATAGGAACTTCTAGTCATCCAAATCTTCTTCCCAATAGTTCCACATGCACATAAATTCCCAATAGCTCTACGTGAGCATGGATATTGGACCATATTCTACCCGAGGTGGACTTCGTTTCCTAGTCTAACTATGACTAGATGACTTCTAGATGGAGTTACACAAAGCTTAATACCAATCAGCCAACGTCCTAGCCATATAAGGACTAAAACGCTATCCTTTGGAGAAGTCCCCACTCGCAATGATGATTATTTTAAACTTCTTATCTTCGTATCTTTTTATGACAAGTAGGAGTTAGTGTCTGTTGCAACTAAAACCTATTTGAGAGTTTAATTCCAAGTAGGAGTGGAATTCTCAATGCCTTATCCCTTCAACCAGATACAAGAATTCTCCTTCATTCTGACTTCTTTTCCTGGCCAATCCAGTTTTGACTAGATGAGTCTTAATTGCAATTAAACTCTCTCTGACTGGCAGTATAAAAGGGCAGCTCCAGCCACACATGACCCATAATTTTCCCCGCATAGAGCATAAGTTCTGGAATCTCAAGAACCATTCTTGAAAAAGGCATAAGATTTTTTTTTTCTTTCTTCTTTCTCACTCAGGTAGCAAACCTCGTGTGTGTGTGTGTATATATATATATATATATATATATTTTTAAACCGTGCTCATTACTCTTTTTCTTCTTGTAGTACCCGGCCTTGCATCAAGTTTATCTCTTTAATTAGAAGAACAATCATCATCACCACTTGAGTAGATTGCGTCAAATCTATAACATAGATTGCACCAAGTTTTATCAATCTATACGAATATTGGTTGAGTATCTTCCTTCTGCTCTCTTTTTCTCTATTTTTTTTTTTAATTTTTAATATGGATCTAATTTATTCTTTGCTACCATTTTTTTTATGCAGCCACTGTCCATCTCGGAATACTTTAGCCTCAAATTTTGGAAGAGTTCCATCACCGAAATCTTTGGAGGTACATTCTTGTACAAAGCTTTCTTATTTGTGAATTTCTTTTCTTGCAAGTGTTTTGTATTGTTCCACCTCCATTTAGAATAGGTAATACGATGACTTAGTGGCACTACGAAGAACTTGCAAGAGTTTATTTTGTTCCTCAAGCCAAGTAGCTACCAAGACAATGACCTCAACGACAATCTTGAAGACAAAGACAATCTTGACAAGGAAGTCTATCTGTGATACGAAGACTTCCTTGGAGACGAAGACAATCTTGACAAGGAAGTCTATCTGTGATACGAAGACTTCCTTGGAGGGGAAGACAATCTTGACGAGGAAGTCTATCTGTGATACGAAGACTTCCTTGGAGAGGAAGACAGTCTTGTCAAGGAAGTCTATCTGTGATACGAAGACTTCCTTGAGGACGAAGACAATCTTGACAAGGAAGTCTATCTGTGATACGAAGACTTCCTTGGAGAGGAAGACAATCTTGACAACGAAGTCTATCTGTGATACGATGACTTCCTTGAAGATGAAAACAATCTTGACAACGAAGATTGCATTGAAGAAGAAGGCTACTTTGAGGATGAAAATTGTCTATGCAAGGATGTGTGTCCATTGATATATTGCAGTGGAGCAATACTTGCATATGAGGATATAATAACTTTTTTTTTTATTGCATGTCCATGCCCTTTTTTTTTTTTAAACCTTCTTTGCACCGTAGTTTATATTCTTTTGTAGATTTTTTTTTTTTTTTTTTTTTTTTTTTTTTTTTTGTAGGTTCTCCCTATCATCATGGTGCTCTTCAAAGACTTCTCTTCATTCGGCAAGAAGTATCTTGTTGTTACTAAAGAATCTGATGACACTAAAGAAGTAGACATATCAATGCTCGTTGAAAGGCCGATTATTGGTCAATTTGCGGAAAGGTGGCCTGAACTTAAAGACTTAAGAGACATTGTTGAGTGGACCTATGATGTCTCTCGGAATTCTGATTCCTCCTCTGGAGCGTGGTCTTTGCATAGCTCTCTTTACAAGAACACTACAGAGTATCATTATCTAGTGACTCTTGGCCGTCGTATAATTTCAGGCAGAACACCTTGGGGCACTCTTTTCAAGATCAATGGAGAGTGGAGTTACATACCTCTATATTGGGAATGGCTTGAAGATGATCTATACAAGACCTTAAAGATGAAGATTGCCTCGAAGATAAAGACTATCTTGAAAATGAAGACAGTCTTGAGGACAAAGACTTGCCTTGAGGATGAAGACAATCTTGAAGACAAAGACTACCTTGAATATGAAGATTGTCGATGCAAGGCCTTGAAGACAAAGACAATCTTGAAGATGAAAATGATCTTGAAGGTGGAGTTTGTCCATGCAAGGATGTGCATTGGTATCTTTGCAATGGAGCAACTATCGATGCAACAATCTAAGGACGTGCTTTGGCATCTTTGCAATGGATGTGCATTGGCTTCTTGCTATGATACTTTTTAAAGATATAAAATGATGAGTACCAGACTTTAGAGATACGGGATGACACCATTCAAAGTTTAAATATGTGAGAAGATGACATCAAAACTTTGAGGATTTAAGGTGATCCAACTCAACAGAAAGGCAACTCAGTCCAAACTTTAGAGATGCAAAGAGGTGCCATCGAGTTTTTGAAGATGCAAGGAGATACCGCCAAGTCTTTGAAGATGAGAGGCAGCACTATGCAAACTTTAGAGATGTAAGGCAACACAACTTAGAAGGAAAGTAATGAAATTCAAAAGAGAGGCGATGCGATGCCAACTTTGACAATGCAAGACGACATGACTTTGAAGGGTTGCAATCTAGACTTAAAAAATGCAAGGAGATACCACCAAGTCTTTGAAGATGTTAGGAGATACGTACCACCAAGAATTTATACGTGAAAGGTAGAACTATTTAGACTTTAAAGACGAGAGAGAAAGCACATTTTAGAGATGCCAAGAGACATTCTCACAATGATGTTTGCTTTCATGGTGACTTTGCATTCCTTTTGGTTGCAATGTCTTACAATGATGTTAGCCTTCATACGGTAGCATTGTCTTCTTGTAGCAACTATCTCATAGTGATGTTCGCCCAAAACTATGATTGCACTTAGTGTGACATACCAAGTTTTGCCTGTGTTGCACTTGAGAGAGATCGAGTCATCACGTGGTTCAAGACAGTTTTTTATCAAGTAGTTCAAGAGGAGATTTTTTTTTTTTTTTTTTTTTTTTGAGGATGTGACCGAACTCAGTAAATGATACCAAGCTGCCTACGTACCTGAAAGGGGATCAAGTCAACATGTAGTTCAAAAGGAGATTTTTTTTGAAGATGTGACTGAACTCAGTAAATGATACCAAGCTGCATACGTACCCAAAAGGGGATCAAGTCAACACGTAGTTCAGAAGGAGAGATTTTTTTTTTTTTTGAGGATGTGACTGAACTCAGTAAATGATACCAAGCTGCCTACATACCCGAAAGGGGATCAAGTCAAACACGTAGTTCAGAGGGCTTTCTTTTTTCTTTTTCTTTTTTTTTTTTTGCTCTAACTTTTGCCTAGGCCGCCTTATAAAAAGGTTTTCAACCTAGCGGGCCCCTTTTTTTTTTTTTTTTGGTGCCCTAACTTTTGCATAGGCCGCCTTATAAAAAGGTTTTCAACCTAACGGGCTTTTTTTTTTTTAGAACACTTTCAAGAGTAATGGGAAAACATCATGTACCCTTTGAGTGTTAAGGTAGGCAGTTTTAGGCTCTTACCAAGGAGCATTTCAAACTTCAATCATAGTAATGCTTCAAGAATTTGCCGTTGATGGGGCTAATTCTCAAACCATCTTCAGTTGTATTAGTGTTGCTTTCCTTCAATTCCTCAACTGTAGCTTGTATGCCTTCTTCAAAGATGGGTGGAGAATCCTTAACATCATCTTCGACTTCTTGGTTTGTGGTCACCATTGTACGCCTTTTTACAGTCAAGGCTTCTCCAGTATTCACTTCCCAAATGGTTCTGCGTTTCATACGAGATGGAATGGAGCTCTGAATCTCATTTGAATCTTGATCAACAATAAGTGTGTTGTTAGCACCTCTAGAAAGGAAATTTGTCCTTTCATTCTACTTTCGTTTTGCCTTTAAATTTTTTGAGAGCCGAGAAGGGATTGAATGACTGAGCCTTGTGAGAACTGAACCTCGAGTGCCAACTTGAGAAGGAGTTGAGTGATTGAGTCTTGTGAAAATAGAGCCTTGAGTGTCAATAACAGAGTTATCTTCTTGAGTCCCCAACCTATCAAAGACTGAGATATGTGAAGTGGGTCACCCAATGCGATCAAAAACAGATGATTTCTTTGATAGATTCAAAGATTGTTCTTCTTCCTCATAATTTGCCGAAATTACAGAAACACTAGCTTTTCGGATAGGAATATGAACATGAGTTGGCGGGGTGTATCCAATCCCAGTCTTAGAACTTGTTAAACTGAAACCTTTAGCCTTTGACACCTTATGTTCTTCTTTTCCAGAGGCTTTAGGGATGAGTTTACCCAAACCACTCGGCTTCTTATGGTCATAACCAGCTTTAGCCATGAGTCTATATGCATTAGGGTCAAAACCCTCTTTGGTTCGTTTGGTGGGCAAAGTCTCATGTTCAATAATCGACCCTTGGGACGGTCTTGTGAACCCTTTCAATGGTTGGCTTGAGATTCTTGATTTTGTGATTTTAGCAACTGGGAGAGTTAATCCCTGCAGATCTTCCAATACTGACTCTCCATCTCCTAAAAAGGGTGATTGACCCTCTTTTCTTTTGGTGACTGGGACATAGTGTAACACAGGAGCTGCCTTAGTTGCTTTAGAAGCTTGATGCTTCTTCTCTTTTGTGGAAGTCCTTATTTGTTTGGTTTCCTTCTCTTCAATTGGCTTGGCCTCCTTCTCCTTAATTGGAGAGTCAATCCTTGAAGTTTTAGAGTGGAGGTTTTCTTCTTTGCTAGATGGTGAAATGATGACTTGTGCTTCTTCTTGCGTATCATCTTCCAAGTAAAATTTTGCATCAGCAAAGTGTGATTCAGCTACAGTAAAGGGCTTGTGATCAGCTACTATCTTCTTAACTTTTTCATCTTGGAAATATTTAAAGCATTGGTGATAGGTACATGGCACAACACCATACTCATGCAACCATGGTCTTCCAATAAGCACTTTGTAAGTGGTCTTGGCGTCAATGACATGAAAGAGCGCACTTGATTCCATTTCACCAATGAGCATATGAAGTCTAATCTTCCCAATAGCTCTTTGTCCACCCTGATTAAAGCCTTGAATCATCAATCTACTAGGAAGTAGTTCATCCAAGGAGATTCCAAGTTCTTTCAATATTTTGAGTGGAAGGATATTGACTGCAGATCCACCATCAATAAGGATACGATTGACTCGTTGTTCTCGAATGTACCCAGTTACAAACAAGGGACGATTGTGAATCTTGGAGCCCAACAAACGATCATCATCAGTAAAAATGATTGAAGACCAGTATGCCCTATACATGATAGCTCGTTCTGTCTCTTCCTCACTATCTGAAGATTCTTCTTCACCACTTACTTGATAACATGTAAAAGATGAAAATATATAATTCTCAGGAATTGGCACTGTGGAGAAAGGTACTTTCACCTCAATAGGCTTAAATGAACCAAATTGAATAGTGAGAAAAGTAGAAGTGGTTGTTGAGGCTACCATGGCTAGATTGGTAGTTGCAACTTCATCATCAAACGTGATCTTTCCTTGATGGGCTAGCTCCATGATTTTATCTTTCAACACAAAGCATTGTTCTATGGGGTGGCCTATGAGGCGATGATATCTGCAATACTTGGGATCATTTGTTTGGTCAGCCTCTTCAGGACGTTTCATCTCTGGTAGCTCAATCAACTTCAACTCAAGTAGATGATCCAACATGTTGGAGATATCAGAATCAGGGAATGGATATTGCTTTTCTTGCATTTCTTGTAAGGTTGGTCTTCTTCTTCTTTCTTGTGTGAGAGTATATGTCTGTTCTTTTATCTTGGGTTTAACTGGAACTTTGAGAGGAGCAGTAGTTACAATCAAAGACTGCTTGTTTTCCAATTTAGGAGGGAATTTGCCCCCTTTGCGAGTATCTGGTCTTTCTCTCCCATTGTAGGGTTCTTGAACAGGCGGGCCTTGGTGACCATTGGAAGCAATACTAAGCTCCATATCATGAGCACGTGTTGCTAATTCTTCAAATGTTTTAGGCTTTATTCCTTGAAGAATGTTGCTTATAGCCCAATTCATTCCTTGAATGCACATCTCAATTGCAGACGCTTCAGATAATTGATCCTTGCAGTTGAGACTAAGATTTCTCCACCGTTGAATGTAATCAATGACAGGCTCTTCTTTCCACTGCTTTGAATTGGTGAGTTCTATCATGCTAACAGTACGCCGAGTACTATAAAAACGGTTTAGGAATTCTCGCTCCATTTGGTTCCAACTATCAATGGAGCCAGGCGCTAGATCGGTATACCAATCAAACGCATTTCCCTTCAAAGAGCGAACAAATTGCTTGACCATAAGGTCCCCATAAGTTCCAGCATTGTTACAAGTTTCCATAAAGTGAGCTACATGTTGCCTTGGATTGCCTTTACCCTCAAATTGTTGGAACTTTGGTGGCTGATAGTTTTGAGGCATCCTCAAGAGATCTATCCTTTGAGTGTATGGTTTAACGTAGGCAATGGATGCCTGACTTCCACCCCCAACTTGGTCTTTGATAGCTTCCTTGATTAACTCCTTGAGCTGGTCAAGAGAGATAGACCCCTCTGTAGAGAAATTGAGATCCTTTGTTGAACTCTCGGGTTTGTCATTATGGGTTTGTTTCGGCCTAGAGCTTTCATCTTCACGATTCGGTCCAGATGTATTCCCCATCTTATCCATTAGGAGAGTTATTTGTGCGTCACTCATTGCTTCCCTTTCTTTCATAGACTTCATTAATTCTTCTAAAGTCTGGGCTATAGTCGAGACTTGTTCCTCCAAAGATGTTGTGTTAGTCATCATGACTGGCATGGCAAATGAGCTAACAGAGCGAGGAGAATCCCTAAGCTTGGAAGCAGGAATATCGTCTGAAAAAGAGAATTCAAAGCCATCAAGTGATTTGTTTTCTTCTTCAGCTATTGGAACTTCTTGGATTGATTCCGAAGTTTGAGATAAAGCTGGTTGAGATAACATTTCTTTGACAAGACCAGCTACATCCTTGCTTGCCCCCTGCGTAGACGAAGTTGTTCGCGACTTCTGAACTTTAGAAGTGTTGAGAACAAGTGAGGGCTGGGGAATGGGTGTTGTTTGAGCATAGACCTTTGCAAGAGCTTTTGTTCTTCTCCTTGTCATAGGTCCAGCATAGGAAGCGTCAGGACTTGATGAAGAGTTTGAATCCATTGTAGGATCGACTTCACTTGTTCCAAAAAGTGGGTTGTTGATTTGAGTCTTCTTTGAAGCCATAGGGCTTCAAAAGATGTGACAATTTGATGAAGAAGAGATGAGAGGTAGAGATGGTCCCACTGGGCGTGCCAAAAATTTGTAAACACAAATTTTTCTCAATTGTAGAAAATCCAACAATTGAAAAGAAATAGGTTTGCAAATATAAATTTGTATTGATATATAATGAGTACAATCTCTATTTTGATTCTTTTACAAAAGAATACCCTCTGATTCTATCTTCATTGAATTTAACTCGAACAAGAATCTTCTTGATTTTGATTGGAAGATGGATTGATCGGTCTTCACAATAAATCTCTAGCTTTGAGCTTATTAGAGATTTATTGTCCTTCAAGTTCTTCAAGCCCTTCAAATGTTCTTCAAGTTCTTTGGATGTTCTTCAAGTTCTTCAAAGATTCTTCAAGTTCTTCGAATGTTCTTCAATTTCTTCAAAGTTTCTTGAGACGGAATTTCTCCAGAGCTTAGGTCTCTTGAAAACTTGGTGTTGAAAATGAGAAGGGATGTCCTCTATTTATAGTGATTTTAGAGGGTAAGCTCCACTTCAAATTGATATTCTTGAAAGTAAGTAGTAGACTTTTGATTGGCCCAAATTCTTCTTAGAGATAATTATCTTTATTTATCTATTTTGATAAATATCATATTTTGATAAAGATAATAATCAACAAAGATAAATAATTATCTCTATTTAATTTATTTAATAAAGATAATTATCTACCAATTTTGAATAGAAAATTTATCTTTATTTTATTTATTATTTATTTTAATAAAGATAATTGCCCATAAAATTTGAATAGGAAGTTTATCTTTATCTTTTGGGTCAAATGACATATGACAAATTTTGGTATGCCAATGTGATGCCAATTTGGATGACACATGTCGTCATTTGATTTAATTAATTTAATGACATATTATTTTAAAATTTGTCACTAAATTTTGATGTGGCATTTTATAATTGGCTTAAAATTTTGCCTCCTACAGAGTGATCTTTAGAAACTTCAATTAGTTGCATTGCAACATTTTCTATGGTTAATGATTTACACTTCCTGGAAGAACAAGGTGCCAAAAGTTTTTTATTGCTTGGTTTTTTATCTAATATAGAATAACCAGTCAAATTGTTTCATGATTTTGACGTTGCATTTTTTTCCTTCCGGGCATAGTAATTTTTTTCTCATACACTATCACTCAGAAGCTTCAAAATTAAAGATTGACTGGAGAAAGAGATGAGTGATTATCCAGAAGAACTTCTCCCAATTGGCTTGAACTATTGCCTCTTTTAGTGTCAAGTATGGGAAACAATGCCTTTACAGAGTAATCTTGACTCATTGTTGTCGTCTGAAAATTTACATCACTAAGAAACAGTTCATTCAAATAGCATTATCAGAAAATTTACATGCAAGTAAGAACATAAAGAGTCAAGGGTTTAGCTGGATGAGAATATTTACTAGAGGCGGCTGCTGCTCAGGTTGCATATATAGGCTGCATTATTGCATATAATACACAAAGGTTGTTTTAATAATATACGTGCCATAGAATGTCAAAAACATTTGGTTCAATTCAAATTTTGGGAAGTAAACAAAGCAACCATTAAATGGACTACAAATACATTTAGTTATTTTATTATAAATGGACTAAAAATACAGGTCCAAGTGTGTGGCCAACCTCAATTACTCTGTTGAAGATTCATAGTAGACCCCAAAGTTCTTGGTCTAACACTTGCTTCTTCTTGCTGTACGCAAAACAGCCATTAAATTGTAACATACACCTAATCTTAAGGTTCCAGATTGATGTTGGTTGAGGACCTAAGTGAAGACTGGCTTTTATATGGTAGGCAACTAGTTTCTCCATTCCAGAAGATGCGACATGATCATGAAGCTACACTCATTATTTACCAACACAAAAATAAAGTCGTATCTCCTGGGCCTTTACCCCTGTTTTCAATTCACTACAGCTCCTATTAATATTAGCAGCGGTTAAGCCAACAGTATAACAAGCTGTCTTCCTCTAAATTAGTATTCCTGGAAGCTTTGGGCAGTGCAATTTGAATAAGATTTTTGACTAGGGATGTTTCTCTAAGTTGATGGTGATTACAAGAACCCAGCTTACAGTCACAATGTGCCAAAACACAATCTTTACTAGTCATAGGGAATTAAGGAGCGTGTCTCAACGATCTTATGTCTGCCAATCATTGTGAACCTAGTCCGTGGTCTCCATCATGTACCGCTATGAACCAAAACTCCTCACTATCAGTTGCTGCTTAGTCATGCCACAGTTGTATGGTGCCTCCACCATGAGTCCGTCGGAAAATGTAAATTACAAAATAGCATCAAAAGTTAATAAAAGTACTTCCATAAATGAAGTCCAAAATATAATAAAGATATTACAAGTCCAAGGGCCAAGCTCCATAATCATAATAACTAGTCGCTAACCCGTGCGATGCACGGATAGTTAAATAAAAATAAAAAGTATTTATTTTGCTTAAAGTTCTATGACTTGACTTAAAAAAAAAAAAAAAAAAAAAAAAAAAAAAAGTGTATAACTTGAAAATGAATGAAAATAAGTAATTTTTTGTTCAATATAATAATTTGGAAAAATTCTTTTTCTTTCATATCATTGGTTTCACATAATACATCCCGGCATTGGTTATTCTATTGTGATGACTTCACATAATACTCAACTGCAATTAAATCTAATATCTATTACCAATCTAATATATGTTATCTTGATAGTAGATCTACAAATTGCATTCTCATATTCTTAAAGCTTGCCACATCATTATTATTATCTAATATAAAAATGAAGTTTTTGACTTTTTGTGAGACTTACGTTAGAATTAAGATTAAAAAATTATTATTATTTTTTTAATTAGACCTCACGTTAGAATTTAAAAAAGAAAAAAGAAAAAAAAAAAGGACTCACTTTAGGTTTCAAAAAAAAAAAAAAAAAAAGACTCACGTACAAAAAAAAAGACTTTAGGATTAAGGAAAAAAGAGAGAGAGACTCCTGTTAGGACTCTCTCTTCCCTCCTTAAATTTTCTGCAATTTGGTACTATAAAATCAAAATAATTAAATCAAATTAAAAAATATAAATAAAAAATGCTGATGCGGAAAAATTGTGGAGAGGTTAACCAAAAGTCAAAGGCTATATATAATACTAACCCGTGCGATGCACGGTATAATTTAATAAAAAAAAAAAAAAATTTTCTTGAAGAGATAGTGACTTAAAAATGAATGATAATAAGTAATTCAATTTATATATAAAAGTTCATAAAAAATATATATATACAAACTTCACCTCACAATACCAGTTGAGAATACACTTTGATCATCAAATATAATTATATAAGAATTACATTTAGAGAGAGATTATGATGACTACACTAAGAATTACATTTAGAGAGCATAATATTTACTTCAATGATGCAATCATTCTTTTGAAAATATGTAAGAGGCTCACCAAAATAGAAAGTGGCACACAAAAATAAACAACAATTTCATATCAAAAGATGCAATATAAGCACACAACAATAACTGCAAGAAATTGATCATGCAAGAATACATATATTTCACTGGACTTCCACTTAAAGTTGAACTTACCACAAATCCTAGTATCAAGATTTTTAGATTCTTGTAAAGTAAGACCAATATCAATTAACCAAAAAAATATTGTAGGGAATCAAATCATAAATTTAAGAGACATAAGTTATCCTACAATTGTATTATGACTATTTGATAATTTAGTAAGAGCTAAAACAATAATATAGAAAAATTAAATAACCACAATTTTCATCAATCAAATATTGTCAAAAGCATAAATGGATAACAAACCAAATCTTGGTCCACCACTTCATAAAATGGGAACTAATACACACCAGCTTTTCCAACTTCAACACAAAACTATCAAAAGCATAGATTATTTTGTATGAGCAATACACACATAAGTAGTAGTTATTATTCTATAATGTAAATGCTACAAACTAACTAAATAAATTATGAGATATGTAAAAGCAAACCAAAATTTTTTGTTTAGTAGGTTGCTTTATCTCTTGAGATAAAGAATATACTTTTATATATATATATATATATATATATATATATATATATATATATATATATATATATAACAATTAATATATATAACAATTAGAGTTAACTTGCACAATTGCTGATTTTTTTTTTTTTTTTTTTTTTTTTGAGGGAGAACAATGGCTGAACTTATGCTTCAGATATTACTCACACTTCATAAATTAAGATTTGAAAAACTTCCAACAATATCCAAAAAATATAATAATAATAGTTCTTCATATATTAATTCTTTCATATAATACCTTTATAACCCCTACACAATCAGTGTTCTTCATAAGGATGAGCCCTCCAAAAAAATAAAGAGAAAAAGAAAGCTTACCTCGAGGAACACCACCAAAATCATTACATTGGAAAGCAAAGGTTGGCAACAGTGGAGAAAATCACGCATTGAAAACTAAAGATTTATTAAATCAAGACCGTGATATTATTGAATCAAAACTTTGTCACGTATTACAAAAAGAGATATGTCCTCAGGATTAATATATTTAATTTACTTCTACCTGAGAGTCTTTAATCACATGAACACAACCCGCCAGGCAGCAACCTTCAAAGTTAAGGAAATTGATAACAACCGCAAAATCTCCTTCAACCTCAATCACATTGGTGTCAATCTTCAGAGTAAAGACAATGGCTCCCTTTAGGGTTTTGAGTTTAGGGTTATAAAATAGAGTCGGGGGTTTCACCGTTTAAGTATGAATTATTTTTGTTATTTAAATAATAAATATATAAGGTATAAAATCTAAAATAAAAAGAAAAAGAAAATAATGGTGATGTGGAATAATAAATATATAAGGTATAAAATCTAAAATAAAAAGAAAAAGAAAATAATGGTGACGTGGAAAATTGTGGGAGCTTTAGAGGCTTCGGTTTTATATATATATAGATTAGTCGCTAACCCGTGCGATGCACAGAAAAACTATTGATTCTAAAAAATAAAAATAAAAAATAAAAAAATCCAACAATGACTAAATAGACATTTTGCTAGTTAGTATTTTTTTTTTTTTAAAATGAAAAAATATTTAACTTCTATACTTTTCCACAGTTTAGAACTGTTGTCTAATATTAAAAGTTATTGAGTTACAAGTGCATAGTTACCGAAACCTACAAAATAATTTACAATTCTTAAATTAATAAAGCAAAACTCCCAATAGTTATATATACACACACTCAAAACTAATATAAACCACAAATATATAAACAAAGACCATGATAAGAGGAAAACACACCAAGTCTCAAATTTGAGTAGCCATATGACTTTCTCGTAGTAATAACAATATAGACAATTCAAAATATGGAACAATATTAAACTTATAATACTTAATTCTATTATCTTTTACGTTGAATCCAAACAAATAATTAATTGAAATTAATCCAAAAAAATAATTAATCAACCAAAAATCATAACTTTTAATAAGAAAACAAAAAATCACATAAACCTAAATAAAAAGCATTTAAGGTGAAGAATTAAGATCAAACTACTAAGACGCAAATACCAAAAACCCCAAGACTTAAAACTTCAAAATTTATAGAATCCCAAAATTCTACTTCAAAACCAAACCAAATTCAACATATTTATATATAACATACTAAATAAAAATTTATCATTCCCTAGACTGGAAGACATAGGTTACATCTTTGATTTTTCTCCAAAAAAATAGAGATGCTTTATCTGCCATGTGCAATATAAAAAAAAAATAATTAGTAGAAATTTCTACCCAAAAACCAAACCCTCTTTTTCTTTTCAACGTTAGTATTTTTTTTTTTCAACCCAAAAACAAAACCCTCTTCTTTTTTCTTCTTTTTTTTTTTTTTTTTTTTTTTTTTGAGTCCTATCATAATTTTTGTTTTTATATAGATTATCAATGTTTGAGTTTAAATTCAAGTTGGACTTCTTAGAGAGATAGAGTTTCACTCATTGTTAAGTATTGATTAAATAAAAATAATTTTATTTCAAAAAAATGATAATGATGAGTTTGAGTTTGAGTTTAAGTTGAACTTGTTAGAGAGATAGATTTCAATCATGGTTAAGTTTGAACTAAACAAAAATAATTTTATTTAAATAAAATGATAATTTTATTTAAATATTGTTCTGATGTGGAAAATTGTGAGAGTTTCAGAGGTTTCAATTATATATATAGTAGAAATTTCAACCCAAAAACCAAACCGTCATTTTTTTTTTCGACGTCAGTCTTTTTTTTTTTTTTTTTAGTCCTATCATAATTTTTGTTTTTATATAGATTTTCAACGTTTGAGTTTTTTCAACATTTGAGTTTAAGTTTAAGTTGGACTTGTTAGAGAGATAGAGTTTCACTCTTTGTTAAGTTTTGATTAAACAAAATTAACTTTATTATAAAAAATGATAATGATGAGTTTGAATTTGAGTTTAAGTTGACTTATTAGAGAGATAGAGTTTCACTCTTGGTTAAGTTTGAACTAAAAAATAATAATTTTATTTAAATAAAATGATAATTTTATTTAATTATTGTGCTAACGTGGAAAATTGTGAAAATTTCAGAAACTTTGGTTTTATATATATATAAGACTATTATTACAAGTCCAAATTTCATTATAATAACAACAGTTGTTCATATGTTTAGAAAGGACAACATCACAACATCAAGAGACAGACTAGAAGAGATGGGGCAATCCATTGTTGGGTCATCCTTGCTCTACTGGTGGATATCCATATTCATGATACCTTCAGGGAGATCATCAAATTGCGATTGTGTGACTTCTACATCAAAACATGAGTTCAAAAATAATTTAGCAAAAACATTTTAAATACTAAATACAAAAACTAAATGCTGTCTGTGTCTCACAAAATCAACATGAACCATTAATCGTAGAATATATAGTTCACATCGACATATCTATACCAATATTCTATTTTAAAGGTTCTTTCTAGTTATCCATCTTAGCACATGAACTCAGTCTTCTAAAACCAATACTAAAAATAATAATAATAGTAATATCACAATCCATGCTTTACTCATGTCTTTTATTCAACTATAACCTCGATAAGAGTCTAGTAGAAAAAACATATTCTCACAAATATTTCAAGGTTCCAGCTACCAACATTGATTAACTATATGCCTTGTCTAAGCTAACACACTTAACAAAAACATTTTAATCTCTAAGTAAAACCAAAAAAAAATAGAGAATGTCTATTAGACTGGACCCGATTCTATAAAATATGAATGAACTGAATATCGCTTCAATTTTCTGGATCCCAGCCAATGTATGAAAAGAATCTAACAAAACCCTCTTTAATTTTATGCTCAGACATTACAAATATAACAGTAAAAAGGACAAATTAAAGTCCAAACCAGTTTTGAGTTAAACTTTTTCCTAAAAGAATCATATTCTAAAATATCAAACCTACACATCACGTCAACCTGCGAGCTACATACATTTTCTTAACCATCAAGTGAACAGTTGATAAAAACAACTAAACACAAAAATTTCAAGCCTGTTTCTTTTCCTTCTGTTTTTGCTTTTTTGAGATGGTATAAAAATTTTAAGCCTTGATGCAACCAGTCCATGACTTTACAAAGATGAAGAAGACACAGGCAACCACATAGAAGCATGCTTTTTATAAATGACAAAATAATAACACATGTTACCAAGGCCGGCCCTAGGCCTAGGCCATTTAGACTATGGTCTAAGCCCCCAATTATGGGGCAATAACGTTGTTTTTTTAATTAAAGAAAAAATGTGAGTTAGGTGTACATATTTTTCCCACTTTTAAGAAGACCTAAAATATTAGAGTTATGCTAATATACTACAAGTTTTATTACATAGGTCCTATAAATTGATATATCACCAACCACAGAAGTAATTCAATACTCATATATTCTTTTGTTGAAGTGTCACATCATTGCCACATCAATTTGTAAGTTTTTCGGAATAAAATTTAATTTGTAGTAAGTTTAGCATTTTCACCATAAAAAATAATATGAGTTAATAAAAATACAGCTCAATTACCATTAAGTAAATGAAAAATGCTAAATCTAATACAAATTTTATGACAAAAAACTTATAAGCTGATGTGACAAGAATATGATTGGTGTCACTTAAATAATATAATAAAGACAAAGTTTGGTTACAAATTTGGTTGTAGCCTAAGACAAAAATATGAATGGTGTCACTTAAATAATATAATAAGGATAAAGTTTGGTTACAAACTTAGTTGTAGTCTAAGACTACAATTTCCATTTAAAAATAAATAAATATGACTACATATTGCGAAAATGTAAATGTTTTTTTTTTTTTTTGAAAGAAGACAGAAGAAAATGTAAATGTTGGATTGTATATTCTTTATGCTCTTAACACACATGTCAAATTTTGTGTCAATCAAATGTTATTTACTATATAATCTTTAAATGTATTTTTTATGTACAATTTTAGACTACAAAAACTTGCAATTTAAACAAATGATTGACAGCATAGTTATTGATCTTTAATCTCCTAGAAATTTTACAAGCTTAGAGGATATAAGAATAAAATATAATCCAATAGTGGATTTGTCAAAATTTATATCTAATAAAAAGATGGACAAAATTTAGCTACAAAATTGGTTATAGCCTTAAGCTACAACCTTACTCAATATATTTTTTATTGGAGGTTGTTAGGGAAATAAATACCTTGGAGAGCTTCCTTGAATAATTAATATAACATATAGAGACACATTTTAACCCAAAAGGCCTAAGCCCTACGAGTATGTATTCAATTACACTACAACAAAATATACTTTTAGTGACGAAAAAATTCATCACTAAAAGTCCAGTTTTTCGTCGCTAAGAACCTTTAGTGACGAAATCGGACTTTTAGCGACGAAATTTGTTTCCTCGCTGTAGCCCCGTCGCTAAAAGTCTTGGCGACGAAAAATTTCGTCACTAAAAGTCCGATTTGTTTAAAAAAGAAAAAAATTTTAGTGACGAAATTGTTTCGTTGCTAAATGTTTTCCTCGCTAAAAACAGTATTTAGTGACGAAAATATTTCGTCACTAAAACCACTTCAATTTATTAAATCATATTTAGTGACGAATAATTTTGTCACTAAAACTACTTTCGGAACTATTTTTAAGAAAATCCAGGTACATATAGCGACGAAAAGTTTTGTCATTAAAACCATTTCTTACAAAATTCTGCTACATTTAGTGACGAAATATTTCGTCACTAAAACAATTTTTTGTTGCTATATTTGTGACGAAAAATTCGTCACTAAAACTTATTTTCTGTTTTTATTATTTTCATGGCTTTGATGTTAACTTGTAACCTGTCATTACATTATTAAAACCTTACATTTGATTAACACATTTATTTCAACAACACATTTATAAAAAATCGATCCATACATTCCACAAGTTAAAATTAAAACAAGTATCCAATTCAAACTCCTTCCATACAATAATTGTTTACAACACATACAATAACTTAAGATGTTTTATAATAATACAAAAAATGTAGCATAATATAATTAGAACCAACAGAAGATGTCTCCATATGTCTTCAAATAATGCCAAAAGTAAATCCCCTAAAGCCATCAATAAGAAATCTGTACAAATATAAAAACACTACTACATTAAAATCGTAAAGTAAAAACATTAACTATGTTATAAGAAACGTTTCTAACAATGCATTAAGAGTAGCCACACAAATAAATTAAAATCACAACTCCTAATGTATAAGTTGTAGAAAGCAAATATAAATTTTCAAGTGTAATATAATAGAATTAGTTTCAAATGATACATAAAAAATGAAATGTTTTAACTTGAAGATAAAGTACTAAACAATAAGTGATTTGAATTGAAAATGAACCACCCCCATAGGTAAAACCATCATTATAACCCTTGCTCCTCAAAAAATTAAGAATATTCTTTTGAACCTCATCTTGCTTAGCTCGCGCCTCTTGCTCCCTAGCTCACTCCTCTTCATCCCTAACTCTTGCCTCTTTGAGCTCAATTATCTCATTTTCCAACCAATGGATATACTCTACTAAGGAACTAGATGAGGCAGTGGTTACTAGAGAAGAGGAAGGTCTCATGCCAAGTCCTTTTACAATACCAGATTTCTTCTTAAAAACCAAGTTTGAGATCTTCTCTTGTGTAAAGGGAATTGCATTAGGATCTTGACAATGATCCTCTTGCACTTTGAGAATAGTTTCCTACCATTTGAAAGAGAAAAAAACAAGCAATCACAACATTAATACTACATATGTTATAGCTTTACAAACATGATAGTGATGGAATGATACACATACATATGTCGTTTCATCCTCATGATGTATCCACCTATTTGTATTTGGATTGAAATGAACATCTTTGTAGATTTTTACCAATTCAGGAACTTAACCGCCATTATTATTTATCTGATTAATTAACATTCGAGTGTTAGATAGTTATAGTTAATTAATCACAACATGTAATATACTAAGATTTAAGAAAATGAAAAAACAAGCACCTCCTCATCAACCCTAACAGCAAGTGCCTTTGTCCCGCATCTATGTTTGCCTGAAGTTTTGCTCCTATTTTCAGAGTTCTTTCTTGATTTTTCCTAATAAAGAACATTCAAGATATTTATTAGATTATGAATAAAACAGTATACATTTACTTCATTTAAATATTAATCTAATCATTTGACAACATAATATAGTAAATATTAGATAATAATAATATATGCATAAATAATTTACCAGCCAGTCTTTATTGGTCCATCTCCCTTCAATAAGTCCAGTCCACTGCTCAAGTGTAACATTCTTTGGCGGTTGGCTTTTTGCATAGTCAGCACCATGAGATTCTATGAGCTTTTTATAAGTCTGATACAACTTGTGAGAGCCGCTACTCAATAATCTTCCACATTTTGTATTTATTGTTTTCATTACCAAGTTGGAATCTCCTTCTAGCTCAAATTGATCATGTAAAATGAAGTGTATATGTATTATAAAAGTATTATTATATGAATTTAATATGTTTAGTGACAACAAAAACAAGTTAGACGTTATCAATGTAAATTTACCGCGATATTTTGAAGCACCACATCTCTAGTAGTAGCATCAACACTTTTCCAATTTTTTACGTTGTAACTGGACAAATTACTTCGCATTTGCACGCCAATTTGATTGACAAACTTGCACACATTCTTCCCAACAGAAGCATCATACTTTGTAGCTATACGTACTGGCAATTTACCATTCTTTTCAACAAGTGCCCACACTGCTATACCACGTGTTGTTCCACAAAACATCTCAATAACAATGGCTATGTAGACAAGCATAAAACTTTAAGACAAGCACCTAACATTTAAAACAATTGTTATGAACACTACATATCATAATCCATATCAAGATCAACATCAGGTATGTCATGCTCTTCATTTTGATTAGCGTCTCTTGAAGTTCCACCTTTAGGAACAACCTCAGTTTCAACATCACCCATACAATACTCAATAATATTGTCTTCAACATTGATAGGGACAACATCAACAATTACTTCTTGTTGGAATGCATCACTATCTTCTGTATTATCATTGGATTTTCCGCCCCTGACTTTCGGGACATCAAACACTCCCCTATGTTGGATGCATTGCACAATTTTCCAAGGGTCACACAATTTGGTATCTTGAAGGTAGAAAACTTGTTTCGCTTGACTAGGAAGTATAAAAGGGTCATTTTGATACCATCGACTTGTAACATCAATGCTCGTACAGTATGCATCGGTTCTTATCGTTCTCTTTCGAACATTGGTACCAATATTGTACCATTCACACTGGAACAAAACAACTTTATGGCGAAACATATACTCTAATTCCCAAATTTTGCACACATGACCATAGAAGTCGTGCATTTCTCCCTCATGGTCCCCTTCGGTACATACACCACTGTTTTGGGTTACACGACGATTGTCTAGGTCCCTTGTATAGAACTTTACACCATTGACCATACAAACTGTGTACTCCTTCACATGCGACTTAGGACCATTTGCTAATGACCATAACTGTTTAGTAGTTTCTGATGACTCGTTAACTTTCAATCTATTCATCTATAATGACATACAACAAGTGATATTAATTAGTAATAAGCAATAAGCAATAACTGTTTAGTAGCTTCTGATGACTCGTTAAATTTCAAATGTCTTACACGTTCTACGAACCACTTAGGAAACTCTTGTCGTTGGATTTGAGTTATGACTTCTCCAGTAGGATTATGCAATGTGCTTTTGTGTTCGTTGTTAAAAATAAGGTGATTTATTTTCAGCTAAGCATTGCAGATAATATTCAAAACTTGATTAAACAATATATGCATATGAAATCACATACTTTAAATAAGGTTTTAGCTCAGGACTATTGTACAAAAAGTACCAATGAGCAGTATTAAGCAATGCACGAGACAAGTCACCATCATTTCGCCTACCACCTGTAGGTTGGGCAGTCTATGAAAAAACTATTAATCCTTCGCTAGATTCACCAAAATCGTCATTTCTTTCTCTTCGGTTATTCACAGTTTCAATCCTATCAATATACAAAGACCAGTTGTTAATACATTCTTTAAGAATGTAAGCCTCTGCAATCGAACCTTTTGGTCGAGCTCGGTTGGAAACGTATTTTTTTTATTTTCCAAGGTACCTACGAGGAAAAAATACGCACAGAATGTGATTTTATACCATGTGGGAAAGATGCAATTGATGAATGCATCAAAAGATCTAATTACCTTTCAATTGGATATATCCACCGATATTGTACCGGGCCTCCTAGAATTGCTTCTCGAGACAAGTGAACAGCAAGGTGGACCATAACATCAAAGAATGCTGGAGGAAAGAACCTCTCAAGCTTGCATAATATAAGAATTATACGTTCTTCTAGTTTCTCCAATTCACTCCGCTTTAGGGTCCTTGAGTATAAGTCTTGGAAGAAGTTGTCCAACTCAAACAATACAATACTAATATCTTTATCTGCAAACCCTCGCAACCCAATTGGAAGAATTCGTTGTAGTAGCACATGACAGTCATGGCTTTTCAAACCAGATAATCTACCATTTTTTGCATTCACTAACCTTGATATGTTGGCTGCATAGCCATCCGGATACTTGACTGATTTCAAAAATTCATAAAAACCATCCCTTTCATTAGGGCTTAATGAAAAGAAAGCCCGAGGCTTGTCATATGATCCATCAGAACGTTGTTTCAAATGCAACGTGTGCCTAAAGTTCATATTTTGCAAGTCTATCCGTGCCTTGTCAGTATCCTTATTTCTCCCCTCGATACCTAACAAAGTACCATAAGTACTCTCACTAATGTTCTTCTCCACATGCATGACATCAATGTTGTGCTTAAGCTTCTTATTCTTCCAGTATGGAAGCTTGTACAAAATACTTACCTTTGACCAATTTGGCTCCCCAATGAGTTGTCTCTTCTTGTTACTTGGATGTTTTCCTAAAATTATATTTGGCATTCTATCTAACTGCTCTTGTATCTTTCCCACTTTTAACTCTAAAGATCTCTTCCGTTTCTCTGATAAACCATTATGCAACCGACTATGTCTCCAACGATGTTCCATAGGTAAATAAGCTCGATGGTTAATGAATCCAATTTTACTTTCCAAAGCTTCTGAATATGGTTCATCGTTGCAAGTGTAACAAGAATGATAACCCTTTGTCCTCCACCCAGACACGTTACCAAATTTAGGATAGTCATGTATGGTCCACAACAAAGTTGCACGCATTTGAAAATGCTCTTTACTATAAGCATCATAAGTTTCTATACCTTCTTCACATAACTCCTTTAACTCGTCAACCAATGGTTTCAAGTAAATATCAATCTCATTTCCCGGTTGATGAGGACTAGGAATAAGTAATGACAACATAAAATATGTCTCCTTCATAACCAGCCAAGACGGTAGGTTATAGGAGATAAGTATGACAGGCCACATACTATAGTTGTTGTTCATATTCCTAAAATGGTTAAATCCATCTATAGCCAACCCCAACCTTACATTGCAAGGTTCGAGCGCAAAATCAAGATGTTGCAAATCAAACTCCTTCCACTCCTCACTATCAGCTGAATGTCTCATTATCCCATCATCCACACGTTTGTCTATATACCATCTCATGTCCTTAGCTCTTTGGCCTGACATGTACAATCTCCTCAGTCTCGGTGTCAACGGGAAGTAATGCAATACTTTATGAGGAATCTTCTTACCTTGGGCACGTGTATCCTTGTACCTAGGCGCCTCACACACTGAACATTTATCAAGGTTTTCATTTTCCTTCCAAAATAGTGCACAATTATTTTTGCATGCATCTATATGCTCATATGACATGCTCAAGTCACGTAATATCTTCTTTGCTTCATAAGTTGACCTTGGAACCAAGTTACCTTTCGGTAAAACCTTTGTCAACAATTCTAACATCATATCAAGTCCCTTATTACTCAAGTTGGTCATTGCATTTACATTCAATATCTCAATATCAAACTTCAAAATACTATAATCAGTGCAACCCGAATACAACTCACGCTTTGCGTCTTCCTTAAGTTTGTCAAAATGACGCACCTCTTCATCTTTGATTGCATTTCTTGGTTCCCCTCTAATTCGGCCACCTACCAAGGCATCGATACCATTTATATGATTACCATCCGACATTTCATTATCATGAATGTTCTCATTCAATACACGAGGTTCTCCATGATTATACCAATTAATGTAAGATTGCATAATCCCACGATGAAGCAAATGAATACGCACAGTATGAGGAGATTGTCGATAGCAATTCACACAATGAATACATAGGCACGGAATATTACCACTCAAGTCCACAACCGCTCTTGCAAAATTAATAAATGCATTGACCCCTTCAATATATGGATGGCTTAATCTACCATCGGATGTCTTACCCATTGTCATCCAACTTTTATCCATATTTGACTACAATTACAAGATGAATGCTACTTTAGTAAAATAAGGACAACTCATGCATAATGTATTCTAACATTTAAGTCTATAAGCTACTTAAATAAAGTTTTATCTTATTCATGAATGCACAAGTCTATACTAATACTTAAACAAATATACATTGCACACACAAATATACACTCCCAATATGAATTTAAATCACCATATAACACCATGCAAGCCACCCGCTTGCTCCAACACAACAACCCACCACAAAACCAATCACAAACATCACAACTATAATGCTTACAAGTATTGAAATCAAATAAAGGAACACAATTGCTACTAATCAACAAGTTTCATTCACATTTGCAAGAAATTAAAAATACTCCCAATATGAACTTAAACCACCTTATAACACCATGCAAGTCACCTACTTGCTCCAATATAACAACCCACCACAAAACCAATCACAAACATCACAACTATAATGCTTACAAGTATTGAAATCAAATAAAGGAACACAATTGCTACTAATCAACAAGTTTCATTCACATTTGTAAGAAATTAAAAACACTTCTAATATGAACTTAAACCACCTTATAACACCATGCAAACCACCCGCTTGCTCCAATACAACAACCCACCATAAAACCAATCACAAACATCACAACTATAATGCTTACAAGTATTGAAATAAAATAAAATACTATTCATCACATCTAATGAACAATACTCATTCACATTTGCAAGAAATGAAAAACACTCTCAATAAGTATTTACTATTCATCACATCTAATCAACAATACTCATTCACATTTGCAAGAAATGAAAAACACTCACAATATGTATTTAAACCACCTTATAACACCATACAAGCCACCCGCTGCTCCAACACAACAACCCACCACAAAACCAATTTCCAACATCACAAGTATATATAGAGTTTTATAAGTTTTTAACTAGAATTTAATTACTTCGCTCAAACTAAGTTTACAACTTTCAGAAAAAATCCAAAGTTAACTTGTGTTCTTCACCTTGTTCCTCACAATATCTTCAGCCACAAAAGAGAAAGAGAGATGGAGATAAAAGAAAGATAACTTTTAGTGAACAGTTAAGTAGACACAAATTTAAAATACATATTCTTTATTCTTTTTCCCGTTTCTAAATAGTGGTATAGCTTAGAATTCAATATTGAAAAGATTGAAACCCCACTTCATGGTATCAAGTCCCCACATTTCCCTTCGTTCATATTGCTAGTAACCAGACCCAATCATACCTCAAAAATATTCCTAATGTTTAATTAGTCAACACAAAACATGGAGTTAAGTTGCCAAGGGCCCACACCCAACATTTGATAAGCCTCCCAATGATCTAATGGCTGCAGTCATCAACACATTCTATGTATCAATAGGATTTCACCTGCATGCAACACATAGAACAGTGAAGCTTTACCTCTTGATGGAGACAATGCAAGAATTTCAATAAAAAGATGACTCTTAATCTAGAATACCATAGATTCACATAATAAATAATAAGTAGATAATTGACATAAAGCCTTTAGAATTAGGTAACAAAGTTTACACCTTCACTTGTACACTACATATATCTAATATTGGTATCAATGTGGAAACCAAACCAAGAGAGTGAGGATCCAAAACTAGAATCATCCAAACAATAGGAACCCTAGAAATCTAAAAGAATTACAGTAATTGATAAGTACATATATAAGAAACTTTCTTCACAACCATTACACAGTAAGTATCAAATACCCAAACTAAACAAATATGCATATACCCATTACTGTATCAAACAAAAAAATACCCAAAGGAACTAGAATCATTAAAGAAAAAAATTAACTCATATATGCATATTAATAGGCAACCGATACAAAATTTGAGAAATTCATATTAACATACAAAGCTCATACAAAGCTCACATTAAGTTATATTGAACAATTTTGTAAGGTTGAATTTATTCAACCATCTTGTTGGCTTTATTCCGTGTCAAATTTGCTTATATTTCAGCAATTAGTAACCCTGTATTTAGGTAGGTTTGTTGTAAGTGTAGTGAGTGAGATAGAGTATTGAATGCTCAAGAGTGTGCAAGAAAATAGAGTCTCGCGGCTAACTCGCGGCTGCAAGCCGCCAGAAGCAGCACACGTGCCAAGCATGCCAGAAGTTGAAGCGTCATGCTAGCTGGAGCACTACAGGACAAAATAGGACAACTGGCCATTCTGTTATCGCCCGGCTGGATCTCGCGACTCAGTCAAGCCACGAGGCCAAGCCGCGAGTCACCCCTGTTTTGAAAAACCTGACGTTTCACATTCCCTTCTCACCCCAGTATAAATACCCCTTATACCCACAAAAGAAAGAGAGTTTTCAGAGAGAATTTTGAGAGAGAAACCCTAGAGTAAAACAAGATTAATTCATCTACAATCTTTACATAAGAGTCTCTTCAAATTCCTCAACTCTCTTCCTCTCCATTGTTAAACCCTTGAGAGGCATTTTACTAAAACATTTTCTCACCATATCCATTACTGTGAGAGGGCTGTTTGGTGTTCTGGGAAGCAGTTAGGAAGGAACCAATTTACATTAGTTGATGCTATGGTCAAGTAGCGGAATCCGGGAAGTTAGAAAAGAAATAGGTTCGACGCAACCTCGTTAGAGCAAGAAGCTTGGAGGGCTTAGGTGCATTGGGTAGATTAGGCTTGGAGGGTTTATTGCTGTCCATGTATCCCAACTACATTTTCTAGTGGATTACTTACCGCTTGGAGGGCGGCGGAGAGGTTTTACGCCGAGGGCTTCGGTTTCCTCTTCGATAACACATCGCGTGTTGTCCTTGTGTTTGCATCTTCCTTCCCTTTTATCTTTGCCTTTTATTATCTGCTGTGGGTTGTGATTTTAAATTGGCTTAAATTGTTTACCAATTCTGTTTTATAGCTTTTGTTCATTTTCCGCACACTAGTTGTTTGACATAAAGCTTGAATTGGTTAATTTGTAAATTGGGGGTCTAAACGTTCAAGGGTGTTTTTACACTATTTGAACTTTCAATTGGTATCAGAGCGGGTACACTTGTTGTGATTTAATTACCTAAGTGTGATCCTTGACCCCTTGTGTTTATTTGCCATGGATTGTGCTTTGTATGCCTCTTTGTATGATTTGGTTGGTGATGAATGTAACATGCCACGTGTTTGTGAAAATGCCTCTATGAGTGTTAATCCTCATAAGTGTGATGACATGTTATTTGAATCTATGGGTTTTGTTGACAAACTCTTGAAGAAAAATGCTAAGAAGTTTCAAAAGAATTTAAGCAAGTTATTTTGTGAAAATGATGATTTGATTGTTAAGCTCAATGAATCCAACAAATTGGTTGAGAAATATAAAAAACTTGCTGAAATTTCTCTTGAAAAGCTGAAAGAGTTTGAATGTTTGAATATGGACTTGGATGCTAAACTTGTTTTGTCTAACAAACTTGTTGATGATCTTAAATGTGAAAATGAATCTCTTAAGATGCATGCCAAGTGTTTAATTGTTGAACCTATTGTTAAAAAGGATGAAAATATTTGTTGCAATCATGTTGTGGTATCCAATTTTGTACCTAGTGTGTGTTCTACCTTAAAGGACAAATCGGTGTACATTCCTCTACACAAAAGAAATCAAAAGGTGGAGAGAAAGGATGTTAAGTCAAAGCCTTCGTTTAGGTCTCAACCTAAGGTTTTGAATAGATCTAAGTTTCTTCCAACTTACCACCATTGCGGTGTGATTGGTCATATAAGACCTCAATATCATAAGTTGAAGAGGGAACAAAACCATGTTGCTAGATCCCTTCCCAAAAAGCATAGTGGACCTAAACACATTGTTTGTCACCATTGTGGTGCCTTTGGTCATCTAAGACCTCAACGCTCTAAGTTTCATGCTTTTAAAAGAATCAAAAGAAAATAAAAACTTGAGTTTTTTGGAAGTTGTGCTAAAAAGAGTAAACCGGTTTTGAGTGAAAATAGCATGTTGTTAAAGAAAATGTTTAATGCTCTTAACTCCTTAACTATGTGCATCTCCGGTTCTCATTCTTCCAACCCTCGTCTCACTTCTCTTGAGACACTCATTCCAAACAATTGTTCCGTTTGGATGAGGAAGAGTTCCTATGGTTGAGTTTTTGCTCTTTTGGTCCTTGATCTAATTCTTTCAATCTTTGTTGGACCCTTCTTGCATTAAATGTCATATCTTCATGCATTTTGTGCATCTTGCATTTATTTGTATGCATTGTTTTGTTTTTTATCTTACTTTTATATTTCAGTTTTGTGTGAGTAAAAAATCCAAAACCACATAAAAAGTGAAAAATTCAAAAAGTTTGATCGTATATGTTTGAGCACATATCACATGTGAGTTTGGCCTTGTACCTTTGTACAAATGGTTTTGTGCATTTACGAGCTTAGCTTGTTATTTTTGCACTTATATCTTTGTGGGAAAAATCTTGACATCTTTGTGTGATTGTTGTAAATCGATCTTCAAGCTTGTCATGAATGATTTGTCAATAGTCATGTTGGTTTTGATACATGTGTAGACTTGTGTTTATATCTCTTCCCACTCTTTTATTTTTTTATTGCTTAAAGAGCTCAATAAATGTAAATCTCAAAATGAAAAGAGATAATGAGCTGCAAAAGCCGTCGCACATACTAGTATTCGACTAGGAAAAAGGGAAAGCGACTTATATGAAAATGTATGATGCCCAAAAAGCCAAGAGCTTGTTCATCAAATTGAAATATCACAAATTTCAAGCATCGATCTCAAAATGAGATGTTTTGATTCAAAATGATCAAATGTTATGAATTGTAAAGAAGCCAAATGAAAAGTTTCATCGTATGTAATCATTTTCTTGTGAGAGGTCATATATGTTCATTTCTATAATTGAGATAGACCACTTGACTTAGTACTAGTTGTGTATGACTTGATTGAATTGATCATTGAAACTTCACTCTAGGCTAAGGACTATTCCACATTTGATACACACACACAACACATATGCCTAATGTTTAATGAATGTCTTATTCATTTGTTAGATTGTACTTATCTAAATGTGATATGTGTGTGCTTAATCATATATGGGTTAATCCAAAAAGATTTTTGATCATTTTGTATGTTTTTGGAAGTGATTTTTATCACTCTTTGTGTTCATGTTTAGTGCTTACTTTGTTTTTCATTGTTTAAACTTGTTCTGTATTGAAAAATAGGTGTCAGAGTTTTTCGCGACTCAGCTGGCGACTCGCCAGTTGCAAAACCCCAGTCGCAAGTTCATCCAGAAGCTTTGGTGACTCACTCGCGGCTTGCTCGCGACTCACTTGCGACTCACTCGCGGCTTGCTCGCAACTCACTCCGACTCGCGAAAATTTTCGCGACTGTACCTCGCGACTCGCCCAGTCGCGAAACGCCCAGAAATAACTTTTTAAAGGGCTTTTTGTGCGAAACCTGTTTTAAACCTCTCTCATCCTCTCTTAAACCCCTTATTTTTTCATCAAAACCCAATCAATTTGAATGGTTTTTCATTCCATTAACATCTTTAAGGTAATTATAAACTCTTTTCATTAATTTTGATCCTTAGATTATGTTTTGGAGAGTTTTGTGCTCTTGGTTGGGATTTTCATCATAGGGGTTGGGAAAACTTAATTTTTGTCAAATTTTTTCATGGGATTAGTTTCTTTTGTTGATTTGCATTGGATGTTGGCCCCTTGTGGCAAAACAAGCATGTATTAAGGGTGGATTTCATGATGTTCATGCATTGTTTCACATTATTGTTCATAGTATGCATGCTAGGTGTTTGATAAAATGTCTCTTAGGCATTTTCTCACTTGTTTGGACTTCGATGAGTACCAAACTTTAGGGTTTCTCATGTTTCCTCATTAGGAACATGTTTGGTTCATTGGTTGTGTATTTAACACACCTTTCCCCACATGTGCATTTACCATGCATTGCTCATGCATTTTACTTATCCACCTCTTGCACATATCTTTGCTACCCTTGTCATGCATTGGTCTTTACCTTACTTCTTCATCCTAGCATGTCATGTTTATCTTATGCTTTGTAGCATTTTACTTTGTCTTAGGTTTGAGCTTCATTTTCTCATTCTTCTCACACCCTTCATGCATTATTAGCATTGTTCGTACCTTCATCTTTTGCCCTCGTTTCTTCTTGACCCTTTGTCTATTCCTGACAAAAAGGGGGAGAGTATACTCTAGAGAATATACCGGAGTGTTTTGTCATTTCTATATGACTCTTGTGCACATCCTTAGGGGGAAAAATTTTATTTCTCATGCACATTTGTAGGGGGAGAGATATTCCATAGGGGAGATGCATATACCAAGGGAGAGAAGACATTGAGATAATAAGAAAACTTTGTTCTGTTTGTTTTCTTGTTGGCTTTATGGTGCTTTAAGTTATGGTTTGTGGTTCTCATCGCATCATGTTTTTGTTTTGGACATGCATATATCCCTAAGCTATTATGCTCCATTGAATGCATGTTCGGATGATCATTTGCTTTGCTATGTGATCATTGTAGTCATTTCTATATGACTGTTTTGGTGTATGATCAAGTTGCTCACATGTTTCACATCATGTTTACTTTATCGCAATTTACTTGTTACATTATACTTGTCATTTTATTACTTGCTTTACCTTGAGGGTCTAATGTGTTTTGTGCAATTGTTTCAGATTACAAGTATATATGCTCCAAGTGCATCACAGCTTCTCATCACTTTGAAGGGGAGAAACTTTAAGCACTTTTAGTTTATATTATTTAAGTTTATATTCAGTATTCTGTGGTTTGTACCCATGTTGCTTTTGTAAGCTTTTAGGGTTTATGTTTTTTACTTGTAGGCTTTATGGTTTGTACCATGCTTTATGCAGTCTCTATGATTTTGTTAAATCAGTACTTCTATCCAAATGTCATGCATTTTTAGGTTAAGTACTGTCACTCTTGTGCCCTTGTAAGTATGTTCCTAGATGCATATACTTAGTGTTTTATGCATTGGTTGAGTAACTTGCATACAAGTAACTTGCATTGTTCTTGTTAGCTTGTATGTTCAAGTGTTCATTCCAAGTGTAAATGAGCAATATTGTGATCACTATCTTGTAGTGATTACTTGTTTGATCAAGCCATAGTTTGTTTCTTAACTTCATCTTTGCTTGATCACTTTATGCTTGTTTCATATGTATTTCATGTTTTCTGCATATAATGATCACAGTGTATTGTTGTGTTTTAGGAGTTTCATCTTTATATGATTCAAGTACCTCACAGTTTCTAGAATTAGGTGTGAGTGAGTTTTGCTTAACTGTTCCCAACTCACATGTTAAGTCTAGAGTCTGTTTTAGGGTTTTGTCACGGAATAGCCAAAGGGGGAGATTGTAAGGTTGAATTTATTCAACCATCTTGTTGGCTTTATTCCGTGCCAAATTTTCTTGTATTTCAGCAATTAGTAACCCTGTATTTAGGTGGGTTTGTTGTAAGGGTAGTGAGTGAGATAAAGTGTTGAATGCTCAAGAGTGTGCAAGAAAACAGAGTCTCGCGGGTGACTCGCGGCTGCAAGCCTCCAGAAGCAGCACACGTGCCAAGCATGCCAGAAGTTGAAGCGTCATGCTAGCTGGAGCACTACAGGACAAAATAGGACAACTGGCCGTTCTGTTATCGCGCGGCTGGATCTCGCAACTTAGTCAAGCAGCGAGGCCAAGCCGCGAGTTACCCTTATTTTGAAAAAGCTGATGTTTCACATTCCCTTCTCACCCCAGTATAAATACCCCTTATACCCACAAAAGAAAGAAAGCTTCCAAAGAGAATTTTGAGAGAGAAACCCTAGAGTAAAACAAGATTGATTCATCTACAATCTTTACATAAGAGTCTCTTCAAATTCCTCAACTCTCTTCCTCTCCATTGTTAAACCCTTGAGAGGCATTTTACCAAAACCTTTTCTCACCATATCCATTACTGTAAGAGGGTTGTTTGGTGTTCTAGGAAGCAGTTATGAAGGAACTAATTTACATTGGTTGATGCTATGGTCAAGTAGCAGAATCCGGGAAGTTAGAAAAGAAATAGGTTCGGCGCAACCTCGTTGGAGCAAGAAGCTTGGAGGGCTTAGGTGCACTGGGTAGATTAGGCTTGGAAGGTCTATTGTTGTCCATGTATCCCAATTACATTTTCTAGTGGATTACTTACCGCTTGGAGTGCGGCGAAGAGGTTTTATGCCGAGGGCTTCGGTTTCCTCTTCGATAACACATCGTGTGTTGTCCTTGTGTTTCCATCCTCCTTCCCTTTTATCTTTGCCTTTTATTATCTGCTGTGGGTTGTGATTTTAAATTGGCTTAGATTGTTTACCAATTTTGTTTTATAGCTTTTGTTCATTTTCCGCACACTAGTTATTTGACATAAAGTTTGAATTGGTTAATTTGTAAATTGGGGGGTCTAAACGTTCAAGGGTGTTTTTACACTAATTGAACTTTCAAATTTAATCAGTAAAAACGCCTCTAGCCGAGCAGGTTGTAATTGCAAACAAAACCAAGAACATAGTTACAGGATTATCATTCTTCACTTGTAATTCATATGCATCAAAAGCAACTATTATTGTCGAAAAACAAAGACAATTTGCCAAACTAAATTCACAGAATACTCACTAATATCCATCTCTAAGACCTCCAAATTTCTCTTGCCCAGCTGTGTCCCAGCAGTATAAATGGATTTTTCCACAGTTAGTGAAAAATTTGCTGTATGTAAAAATGAGTTCAAACATCAACAATGAATCAAAACTTAACAAAGAAACCAAAACCCACAAACAAATTACTTTCAACAATTCTTCTCTTAAAAGAAACTTGAGAAAAAAGAACTACAAAGTATTCAAGCACTAAATCCTCAAACCAATATCATATATGCGGATTATTACAATGCTTCAATGGGTTTCTTTCGTTCTCTAGCCCAATATGTTAACTCAATCTTCTTAATAATTTTTGTTGTTTCCCACGTTATTGCCAAAATTGATTGAATATTATTATATATGTTAGTAGAACTCTTGCTTGAGAAAAATGAACAATAGGATGGCAAGAAAGTTAATTAATCTTACTCATACACCAAACTTGAGGTAAAAAAAAAAAAAAAATACCGATGAATAGATTGAAGCGTCGCCGGAAGGACTGAAGCGTGGCAGATAGTGCAAACCGTCGCAAGCTGATGCTAGTTTTGGCGATGGTGAATAGATCGAACCATCACGAGCTGAAGCGAGCGAATTGTCGCGAGTTGATGCTGGGTTTTGGCGATTATGAATAAATCGAACCGTCGCGAGATAAAGCGTGCGAACCATCGCGACGGTGAGGCTGGGTTTTGGCGACGATAAGGAATGCGAAGGGTCGCCAGTTCGAAGGAATGCGAAGGGTCGCCGATGCAATTTGGAGTGGGTATCGGTGTGGGTTGGAGTCGTCAGCAATTTGGAGTGGGATTTGGAACGGCGACGGTTTTTTTGCAACAGCTGAGCTCAACGGTTGAAGCGATGCCATTGAGTTTAATCGGCGACGGCTGAGCTCAACGAGTACGGTGGGTGGAGTCGTCGGCGATTTGGAGTTTAACCATTTGCAATGGCAAGCTGAAGAACTGAAGCGTTGGGTTTTTTTTTTCATTTGACTAAAATGGCTATTGAAATGTATTTTGTGGCTCTTGGTTTTTTTTTTTTGGGTGTGCTGGGTATTGAAATTAGGCTTATAAGTCTTTAGTGATGAATTCCAGTTTCGTCACTAAAGACCGAGCTTTGTTAAGATTTTTAGAAACGAAATTCATATTTCGTCACTAAATCATACTTTTAGTGACGAATTGTGATTTTGTCACTGAAAAACATATAAGTGCCAAACTATTATTATTTTTAGTGACGGATATTTTTCGTCGCTAATTCTTCCTTATAGTGACGAAAGGATTTTCGTTACTAATACTATCCATAGTAGTACCTACAGTGACGAAAAATTTCATCACTAAAAATTTCAACTTTTAGCGACAAAATATTTCGTCACTATAGATTAATTAAAAAAGTTTCCCTTCACTGGCGCCTATTTTTTAGATCACAATAGCGACAAAATTTATTTTTTGTCACTAACTGTTATAATTTTTTTCATTATTAGTGACGAAATTCATATTTCGTCACTAAAGCTATACTTTTAGTGACGAAAAATATTTCCTCACTAATTTTCGTAACTAAAAAAACATTTTGTTGTAGTGTTATGTTATATTAACCACTCATTCTTCTCATCTTTATTTAATGTGGGACTTCACTCACACGTGTAACTCAACAATCTCCCCCTCACATGTGAGTTTGCCTCTCTATGGGATTCAAGACCTCTCTGTGGGTCATGAACAAGTCTTAATCACTCCCCCTTGCCTAATGGGATTTTCACTTCATCAATGAAGTCATCCACGGGTCTCTTATATGCCATCCATGGAACCACATGTCAACCCCACACGCACATCCATGGGAACTCCTCACATCCATGTTCATGGGAACCTTGCATCACACCATTATTTAGCACCATTAGCAATATTCTTTTGTTGGGCTTTTTTTTTTTTTTTTTTTTTTCTTCTCCAGGATCTTTATGTTTAGGCCGTTTAGGCTTTTTCTATCCTCGCTAGGTAGGGACCATGAACACCTCACCACCTTCGTCGCACACCACCAACCTGGCTCTGATACCACTTGTTGTGTTGATAGCACCCCAGGACTCAAATCAATGACAGTAAATAAGCGGAAATTAAATAACAAGCACACACAAAGAACACAAGAATTCATGTGGCTCGGCAAACTGCTTACCTCTACGATGACGACAGAGAAATTTCACTATAAAAAATAGAGAGATACAATAGTGCACAAAAACACACTCAAGAAACCCAAATCCCAATACACCCTAACTCTCTCTCACCCATAAGACAAGAAAACTCTATTCTTCTTCTTATGCGGCCGCTGCTAGGTTTTTAGGAATTGTCTAATTCTCTCTTACTGTACAACCCAAACCTAATATATATATATATATATATATATATATATATATATATATATATATATATATGTCATAAGTCAGCTGTACTAGGATGTATATTCCTAGTTGTATTCGGTTTAGAAGACCAAATTGGGCTTGGGTAATTCAAGCCACACAGGGCCCAACATCAACAAATCTCCACCTTGGCTTCAATTGATCAAGCTACACTAGCAAACTCCTCCACCACCTCCACCTTAGCCCTTAAGGGCTCACAAGCTGCAAACACCAATCAAGTCCAAGCAGTGCTTAAACTTGTCTGTTGGAACTGGCTTTGTTAACATATCAGAGGCATTCTCACTAATGAGAATCTTTAACAAAGAAATATCACCAGACGAAACCCATTCTCTGATCTTGTGATACCGTATAGCAATATGCTTTGTTCTTGCACGATATACCTGATTCTTTGCCAAATGAATTGCACTCTGACTATCACAATGTAGCACCATGCTATCTTGCTTGAAACCAAGCTCATTAACCAATCCACTAAGCCAAACGACTTCTTTTCATGCCTTTGTCATCGCCATATATTCTGCTTCTGTAGTGGATAAAGCAACTACATCTTGCAATGTAGACTTCCAGCAAATTGGGCCACCAGCAAACGTAAACACATAGCCTGTCATGGACTTTCTAGAATCAAGGTCCCCTGCATAGTCGGAATCCACATAACCCACAACTTCTATACTAACTCTCTGATCAAATAGGATACTGAAATCACGAGTGCCTATAAGATATCTAAAGATCCACTTTACTGCATTCCAATACTCTTTGCCTGGATCTGCCATATACCTACTAACCACACTGACTGCATGAGAAATATCAGGCCTAGTGCACACCATCAAATACATGAGACACCCAACTACATTCACATATGGCACTTTAGACATATACTCTAACTCCTCATTTGAACTTGGACACAACTGTAAGAACAATTTAAAATGGGCAGAAAGCGGTGTACTAACAGGTTTTGCATCAAGCATACTAAACCTCTCTAACACCTTCTTAAGATATCCTTCTAAAATAACCATAATTTACCAGCCCTTCTATCTCGATGAATTTCTATCCCAAGGATCTTCTTGGTAGCTCCAAGATCCTTCATGTCAAATTCACTACTCAACAAAGACTTCAACTTCACAATTTCTTGCTTACTCTTTGCAGCTATTAACATATCATCAACATATAGAGCAAGAAATATATAAGAGCCATCAGCAAGTACTCCAAAATAAACACAACAGTCGTACTCACAGCGCATGTACCCATGTGTGACCATGAATGAATCAAACCGTTTGTACCATTGTCTGAGAGACTGCTTTAAGCCATATAACGATCTCTTCAATAGACAAACATAATTTTCCTTGCCAGGTTCTTTGAAGCCTTCGGGTTGTTGCATGTAAATCTCTTCTTCTAAATCTCCATGGAGGAATGCGGTCTTCACATCTAGCTGCTTTAACTCCATGTCATGCATTGTCACAAATCCTAGGATTACTCGAGTTGAGGTGTGCTTCACAACTGGTGAAAAAATCTCATTACAATCAATTCCTTCTCTCTGTGAGTAACCTTTAGCCATTAACCGTGCCTTGAATTTTTCACCTTCCTTTTCTGACAATGCTTCTTTCTTGCGAAATATCCACTTGCAACCAATAGCCTTTTTTCCCTTGGGCAATTTCACTAATTCCTAAGTCTTATTCTTCTGTAGTGACTCCATCTCTTCTGACATTGCTACAAGCCATTTATCATTGTCTTTCCTATTTGTAGCCTCCTTGAAAGTGAATGGATCTCCACCACTGGTTATGAGAGCAAAACTAACCATGTCTTCAAAGCCATATCTCTGTGGTGCTTTGTGAACCCGTTTCTTTCTACCTTTAGCAATTGAATAAGGCTTTTCTTATTGCTGTTGTGGATCAATCTCAACATCACCCTTATCACTGGGCGAACTATTCTCATTAAGCTCCACCTCAACAGTTAATTTCTCCTGTGGACTATCATCACATGTCTCTACTTCATTTTGTTCCAACATAAAGGCTTCATCAAATATGACATCTCTACTAGTCACCGTTTTCTTTGAGATTGGATCCCAAAGCCTGTAGCCTTTAACACCTTTTTCAAAACCAAGAAATATGCATTTTCTTGACTTCGAATCCAATTTAGAACGCTCTCCACTCTGCACATGCACATAAGCTGGACAACCAAATATTTTTAGACTCAAATAATCAACTGTTCTACCTGACCAAACCTCTTCTAGAATCTTGAAATCTATGGCTGATGATGGAGATCTATTGATAATGAAGCTTGCTGTGTTAACTGTCTCTGCCCAGAACCCCTTAGGCAACCCTGCATTCAATCTCATGCATCTGGCTCTTTCTACTAAGGTTCTGTTCATTCTTTCTGCAACCCCATTCTACATCCTTCATCGTTTTTGGTTTCTTCTCCTTCCCAAGCAAGGCCTTATGAACTCCTTGTTGATTTAGGAAATCCTTCATCCACCTTTGCTAAAGAGAAAAATTTCCCTTACCACAAAACTTCTCTACATCATATAACATAATTGAATACATACTCATAGGGCTTAGGCCTTTTGGGTTAAAATGTGTCTCTATATGTTATATTAATTATTCAAAGAAGCTCCCCAAGGTATTTATCTCCCCAACATAGGTGAATTTTGACAAATCCACCATTAGATTACATTTTCTTCTTATATCTCCTATGCTTTCAAAATTTCTAGAAAATTAAAGATCAATTAGTATGTCATCAATAAATTATTTAAATTGCAAGTTTTTTTTAATTTAAAATTATGCATAAAATATAAGTTTATAGATCATATAGTAAATAATATCTAATTGACACAAAATTTGACACATGTATTAAGGGCATAAAGAATATGCAATTCAACGTTAGATTTTCAAAATATATAGTATTGTTTATTTTATTAAGTAATGTTGTAGCCTTAGGTTAGGCTACAATCACTTTTGTAGCTAAACTGTTCTAAAAAGATATTAAGTGAAGTTGTAACCTTAAACTACAACTATCTTTGTAGCCAAAATTTGTCCTTATAATAAATGAATATATGAATACCTTTTTTTTAGTGGTGATATTCTAATTTGTAAAACCTATATACTAAGTATCATTAACTCATTTTGGGTGATTTGTGATATTAATAAGTAAGAATTATTTTTTTTCAAAAAACAAAGTAAGAATTAATAATAGATTTGAAATAATAAAAAATAAACTAAATATTATTTAAGTCATACTTAGCTTTAAAAATATTTCTTTAAAATTCTTGCCTAAGGCCTCAAAATATCTTGAGCCGGGCCATGTATTAGGCATTGAGCTGAGAATACAACTTTTCAGCACGAACGCACAAGTAAATTGACAAAGGATGTTGCTCACAAAGAAAACACAAGCCAACCGCTTCAATAGAGATTAACACCAGTGACCAGTGCTCATTTTAAGACAAGGCATTAAACAGAACTTATGCTTTGATTTTTCGGGTAAGTATTTGGCTGACCTTATATTGAATAATTACATTTGAAACAAAAAAATTCTTCAAAGATTTTAAGCCTAGATGTAGATTTTGGATGTCGGCATACTGATCCAGAGATAAGCATTGATTCATACAATTGACACAACTATATCCCACTAACCAAACATATCAATCACAATCTTCATTATTATTATAAATGCAAGAAAAAATAGACCGAAAGAGTTGGACACGTAATAGTCTCTAAAATAGAAGTTGACAATCTAGATGATCAAAACATATCAGCTACAAAACCCAAAAATAAAATCCAAACAGAGAATGAATTAAAAAAAAAAAAAAATTAAAACAATCTTCGACATCTTATCCCAAATGTCCACTTAAACTTCAAATTAATCAATCAAAACCCGGAGAAAATGGGCAAATGCCCCTTTCAAAAAAAAAAAAATCTAGCATTTTGCTCCCTTTCCCAAACTAATTAGGGAAATGTCCCTCTTTTGAAACTCGATTTTTTCAAAATCAAGTTATAAAAAAAAAAAATTTCTAGAGCCCTATAGTGGGTTTTAAGGAGCCTATAGTGACATTTTAAGGACCTATAGTGGCGTTTTGTAACCCGATCTCCATGAAATCGAGTTACATGCAATTTTTTTTCTTTTTTTTTACCTATAACTCGACTTCATGGAGATCGGATTACAGAACGCCACTATAAGTCCTTAAAACGTCACTATAGGCTCCTTAAAAACATCACTATAAGGCTTAACTCGATTTTGTGAAAATCGAGTTTCAAAAGAGGGGCATTTCCCTAATTAATTTGGAAAAGAGGGCAAAATGCTGGGTTGTTTTTTTGAAAGGGACAAAAGCCAATTTTTTCCATCAAAACCCCTATAATCCTAAAATCTAAACCCAGAAACCAATAGAAAAAGAACATGGGCAAATCATCAAGCAAGTCAACTACAAAGGAAAACACATTTATAACAACCAAAAACCCAAAGAGAAAAACAAGAACTTTTTTTTTTTTTTTTACTTAAGATCTAGTAGAAATCCATGCATACCTCAAATTACAAACTGAAAAGGTCTTCCATCTACGGACTTCAATTTTTTTCCAACCCAAATTTTCTTCTCAAATGAACTACTTTCAATGCAATTATAAGTGATATCCTAACTTTGATATCATCATAGAAACGAAAACACCAATGCCTCCAAGACTTCTTCACTACTAAGGTGCAACAAACACTCCAAAATCCCACAACAAACCCAAGTCCAACGCTAACGTAGAACCATAACCTTTCATAATCATCTTCATCTTGTTTGTCTTCAATACTACCACCAATAATAGTTGGGCTATCAAATGTTTCATCTCTTGGACACTTGGTTGGAAGAGGAGACCCACACAATGAAGGGTTGCCCTTGTATATAGATGTCTCATTTAGTGTTTGGAGCTGATTACCAGATGGGATTTTTCCAGTCAAGTTGTTAAAAGACAGGTTCAAATGTGCCAAGAAAGTCAAAGAAGACAAACTTTTAGGAATTGGTCCAGAAAGACTATTGTTCGAGAGATCTAGTGTTTCAAGACACCACAAGTTTCCAATATTCTTAGGAATGTTTCTAGTCAAATGATTAAGTGACAGATTCACTGTACTCAATCTTACAAGGCGTGATAGTTCATTAGGAATTTCTCCTGTCAAATTATTCCCTGAAAGATCAATGTTGTTAACAAACTTGAGAGTTCTACCATATTCAAGCTCTTGTCCTTTTGTCACTAACATAGTTTCCTCATGATAGTTGTAAACATCAAAGTAGTTTTTTTTTGTAGCCATAAATCAAAGCAGTCAAATTGTCAAAACAATTTGGCAAGCCGCCATAAGAAATTGTTTTGTGCAAGATCTAGGATGTGAAGACCTGGAAGATTGCACCATTGTCGAGGAATGATTCCACTAAATAGATTTGAACTTAAGCGTAGCATTAAGACATGCGATCCTATCCAAGATGGAAGGTTCCTTGAGAGATAATTTCCACCAAGATCAATGCTCCAAAGAGAACAATCTCTCAACGAAGAAGGAATTTCTCCATAAAGATTGTTGTTGCTCGACACTAATACTTCAAGCGAACTCAAGAAACCCATTGAACTTGGAATTTTTTCCAAATAGGTTGTTGTATGCAATATCCACAACTTCTAGGTATGACTCATTCCAATGATAGGGGAGGTCCCCTAAAAGTTGATTTTTCCCGAGGTAAAGAACACTAAGATATTTCATTTTCCGTATTGACAAGGGAATTGTACCATAAAGGTGGTTCTTTGAAAGATCTAACAATTGCAACTTTGGCATTAGATCACCAATATTTTTTGGGATTGGACTTGAAAAGAAATTACTTTGAAGAAATAGTTTGACCACATTTGTAAAACAAAGTGGGATAGGACCCTTGAAGCGATTATAACTTAGATCAAAAGAAGTTACCTTTGAAAATACTAAGTGGTGCGGAAACTTCCCGATGATCTGATTGTTCGATAGATCCAAGTGAGTGAGTTGAGAAGATATCTTAGAGAACCAATCCTCAAGTATAGTTCCGGAGATTCCAACATTTCTAAGGGTGACTGTTGTAAGCTCACTTTGAACTTGAAGCCATAAGGGAAATTTTGAGCCAATGAGATAACTATCTAGTTCAAGATATTTGAGCTTGAAAGGAGGAACCCAGTCATATGTCACATTGAAAATTAGAGATTGGTTTTTTTCAGTTGTTACTATAAAATATTTTAGTCTTGTAAGATTCATCAAATGGGCTTCTGTTATGACACCTTCCCAAGAATTCCATTTAGGATTCAAATCGACTACTACTAGCATGGAGAGTTGTCCAAGACTTTTAGGAATGGTTCCATTCATCCTATTTTCATAGAGGGACAATAGTTGCAAGGATGACAAGTTGCCAATAGAAGATGGAATTGAACCCCAAAAAGAGTTGAAATAGAGGTTGAGGTTGGTCAAGCTTCCAAGCCGCCCCAGTGAATTAGGAATTTTCCCTACCAAACTAGGGACTCCATGCTATTGCTCAAGAAATTTGAGAAATTGCCTAAGAAACTATCAATATTGCCACTGAAATTGTTCCCTGAAAGATCTAGAGTCTTCAATTTACAAAAATTTCCAAAGAAGCTTGGCAATTGACCTGTGATGTTTTGATTTCCACTCATATCAAGGTCCCCAAGATTTCTTAGGTTCACAAAATCGTATGGAATGTACCTTGTAAAGCATTATAGCCCAGATCAAGTTTTGTGAGGCTGGTAAGATTAAACAACCACTGAGGTATGGAAGAGTTAAATTGGTTGAATGATAAATCAAGGACAGAAAGAGAGGTGAAATTAACAAACGGAAGGGAAAGAGGAAGGCTTTCAAGCTTACAAGAAGATGAATGTAACTCAAGAAGGGAAGGAAGCATATTAACTGCTTGCAACCATTCTACTCTGACACCACTGAAATTCACTGCCGTCATATCTAGGTACTTCAAAGAAGAGAGACTTAATAGCCAATCCAAACTTTTGGAAGAGAGTGAAGAGGAAATTGAGGACCAACCCAAATTTGGATGAATGTAGCCATTTCTGTTAAGGTCAAGATGTATCAAGCTCGACAAATTGCCAAGATGAGGAGGAATTCGCCCAGAAAAGGAACGGATGTGTAAGAGAGATTGAGATATATCAAGTTCTCTAGCATGCCAAAAAATTCAGGAATTTGAATTCCTATAAAATCATTTGCGCTTAGATCCAAGTAACTAAAATATGTCAAGTGAATCAAAGAAGCATTTATCTTACCACCTAGGCACGAATTGCAATATCTTGTCGTCTTTGAGTAGTTATCATAAGTAAAGAGCTTAAATGCATTCCGAAGGTCAAGTCTGGTAACATGGAATGATTTGTTGCTGCACTCTATGCCTCTCCATTGGCAGCCATCTTCGCCAACCCAAGAAGAAAGCCTACCTGAAGGATCAGTGAGGCCTTCCTTGAAGCTGAGAAGGGCTTCTCTTTCAGTGTGGATGCATTTGAAATTAGTGTGAACTTCACTGCATGAACTGAGTTTGATTATCCCCAAAGGGGAAGACGCAAATAAGGACAGTAGAAGAAATAGAATAGTAAGATTACTCATGGAGTTTTTCTCATAACTGAAATCCGTGCTGGTAACCACACCCGCTAAAGATGTGTCTTTAGTGATTTCTATAAAACGAAAGCCATGTTTGGGGATGGATATTAATCGGTGGGATCACTCATCTGGAAGATTTTACAACCACAGAATGGTCTGGTCAATGATGAAAGTTTGTTTGTGTGTGCATGAATGTTTTTCTTTCCAATGCGTAAACAATGGTTTTGCCTTATCCATGCGTGCGGTTTACTTTGGGTTGGTTTAGATAGAGGGGTAGAAAAGTAAGAGAATAGAAAATGTTTCGAATGATGGAAAAGTGAAATGATAGAAAAGATTTTAATTTTCCTCATTTTTGTTTGGTTGGAAGTGAAAAAGTGAAAAAATAGAAAAAGTGAGTTTAAATAAATTTATTCATATATCTTTATTAAAAAATGATGTTCAATTAAAATAAAAAAGTGACAAATGACCAGAAAAATATAATCACCCAAATTTATTAAAATATAAAAATCATGTTCTAAAAAAAAAAAAAATCACGTCTAAAAAAAACAAACAAACATTGTCACACTCATAGCCCAAAAAAAAAAAAAAAAAAAAAAAAAGAGAGAGAGAGAGGCAACATACAATGGAAAGCAAAAGCCAAAAAAAAAAAAAAAAATGAGAACAAAAGATATATATTCGTTTGAATGTGCCTACCAAATGCTTGAGTAATTGATTGTTACAAAGTATATCACTTATGACTTTGGTTTCATTTTAATTTTAATTAAGAAAATTATTAATTTGTGAGGGACTTTGTTTTTATCAATCTGAAATATATAATCTTTTCAGAGACCAAGAAAAATTTCATTCGTTGCACATATTTTCATCACCATTAAAAAGATTCTTAAAATCCCCGGATTTTGTTGCATAAATAATTTATCACTAAAAAAAACTATATAATTTCGAGACTATAATGTTTGGTAATTAGGAGTTGACATTTCTTATTTGTCTTGTAAAAGTTATGATATAAAAAATATTTGAAAGATAGATCTCTATATTTAATTGGACTATTTTAACTATTTTTTTATTTTTACTAATTTAATGTATTTATTTATATTTTAAATAATTATTAAATTAATTATAATGTCATGATCTTTTTTTTATATATACAAGATATAAATTCTACTCTAACCTAATCTAAATGTATATGTGTGTGAAGCTCCTTACTGGAAACTTGAACTCTGCCTTTATCCCCCACAAACACTTATACTTGTGGAGTGACCATTACACCAAAAATGTGCAATTGTATCATGGTTCGATCTTAAAAACCTCAAATTTCTTATTTTTAATATGAGATTAAACATTTCATTAACTCCTTATATATCTTTGATATTAACTCTCATATCTTTATATTTATAATGTCATATTAATTCATTTTAATTAAATAATATTAAAATGCTATAACACTTTTTTTTTTTTCAAATGTCCCACATTTGTTATTTCTCACGTTTGCTATCACTCAGTACCCTCTTATAATAAATCATATAACAACTTAAACATAATCGTGGTTACTATCTATCATGTGCCCTCAGAGTGGTGGGTTCCAGTTAACTCAATTGGTAAAATCTTTGATGGTTGTATAAGAGATCTAGGGTTCAATCCCTGCCTACACTAAAAACCGATTGGTATCTTGATCTAATGATAAAGAACTATCATAAAAAACGGACGCCATAAGTTGAAACTCTCTCTTAAAAAAAATGTGTCCCCAAGTGTATCCTTTATTTTATTTTATTTTTTGAAAGCGAGTGTATCACAGCCTATCCTTTGCCAAGTTAAGAGAATCATGGCCTATCCGTTGACAGGTTTTTTTTTTTTTTTTTTTTTTTTTTTTTTTTTTTTACTTTGTGGGCTTAGTATGTTCCTTTACTAAAAGTTCTTCCACATACTATCGCCTCGTGACTCGTTCGTGAGTCATAACGTAAACTGTAAACCATATGATTCCTTTTCCACATGGCAAGTCGGCAACTTCAGGTTTTTTCTTCTTCTTCTTCTTCTTCTTTTTTTTCTTCTTCTTTTTTAATAATCGGATAATTTGGGGGGAATTTTTTTGATTCCTAGGTATCTTACTTACTTAGAGTTTAGCAAAATTACCAGCAACATGACAATAATGGGCACAAGTACGCTTTCTACACAACAAATGGCAGGAATTTGTTTGTGTTTTCCCAAGAAGCAAACTTTATCATGAATGCACAATTGCTCTTGAGACAAGGATGGAGTCAAGGACTTGGAGTTAGGGAGGGTGAATCTACTGCTAGTTGTGTGCAGTAGTTTCGGCATTTTACTCTACTACTTTATTCCTAAGGATTTTTGTTCATCCCTAAGGATTTTTGTTTAAAACTTTTTAAATGACCAAGTTGATTGTTTTGGGTAAAATAGATTAATAGGGCTTAATTTTTTTAGCTTATTACTGGTAATTTTTATTGTTGGGCTAATTTTTTTAGACTTGTATATTTTGTTTTAGATTTAATCTATTAATTTTTATGCCCTTTAAAAGGTGGAAAATGCTAAAACTACACAATTTTTACAAATTGCTAATGTAGTGAGTGGTTATTGATAAGTAAAAAGTTATGCAAGTGTGCGAATCAATAAAAATTTGCTATAAAAATGTTGTAAAAAAGTGTGTGACTATAACATTAACCTCAAAAGAATATTGATGGCATTGTTAAGGAGGGTAAAATATAATTTTGTTGAACGAAATTACTAAAATTTGTACCTATTAATATACTTTTTTAAAAAAAAAATTTAGGGGATGCCATTGCCCCTAGTCAATATATAAATCCGTCCCTGTCTAGAGATCCTAATTTGGGACTGCTCGTGTATCAAATATTTGCAAGCTCAAACATTCAAACTCACCTAAAGCAACAATAACAACAAGCTCTCTAACCTCAAAAGAACAAATTATTTGAGAATCAACATGTGTCATAGGTCAAACTATTCTAGCTCAATTCAAGACCCATCAATTGTGTGTAATGCACAAGTATAAATCAATCTTGTCCTGTGACGATTGAATTATAGGTCAAACTATTCTCCCAGGGCTCTCCAACATACAGTGCATTGCATTTCTGTCATACCATAATATGCTCATGCACATTGATATCCTTCTCTAACTAGAGCAGTTCACAGTAGTACTTCACACACTTTGAGAAAAAGCTTCAACTCAAGAACCAAAAACTGATTGAGATTCATCTTCAATAATCCTGCATTAATGACCCTTTACACGGTTCGAGAGACGTGATTTGGTCACGTGCTTCTCAGATGATCTATTATTTGAGTCAAATTAAAGGAGTATACGTACTCATATGATCAGGATGGATGTACAACTACAACTTGGAAAACAATCAATTTAAGGGTTGGGAATTGGAAATTGTTATTGGCATCCACATCAAATCATCTAAAGTCTTCTAAAATAGAACTACAGTACAAATTTTACACATTTTGAGCAAAAAAACACCTACATCAGTGGGTGTAAAAATGTGTAAAACTGTTTATATATTTCCATGAGCTACAATACCCGTGTATATTTACACGGATACTGTAGCTCGTTTATAATTATTTTATTAATTTTTTCTCTCTCCTACGTCTGACTCTCATCTCAACTCTCTCTTTCTCATTTCATCACAGCTCTCTCTTTCTCTCATCTCAACTCTGCAAAGCCGTTCAGCTTCTCCTTCTTCTTCAAAATCTCAGGCTTCGAAGACGAAGATGACGATAGCTCGGCGGAGATCTCACACAACACGGACTAAGTCTGATCGGCGAGTTTGGGCGGTGAGTGAGTTGGGAACACCGATCAGCCTCTCCGATCCAACAATCCATTTGGAAACGGAGACGGTGACGGAGAATTGATCGGACATGGAGGGCGAATGGGTCAGAGTTGTTGTGATTGTGATTGTGTCGTTGGTGTTGTGATTGTTATTGTATCGTTGTTGTTGTGATTGTTGTTGATGTGATTGTTGTTGTGGAAGATGGATGAATCAATGGTCAGATTTTGTTGTTGTGGAAGATCGGTGAATCAGTGGCCAGATTTTGTTGAAGGGTGGCTGGCTGGGTGTGGGTGTGGACGAAGAAGACGAGGTGGTGAGTTTGTGCCAGAGAGGAGAGGGAAGGAAATAATAAAAAATGTAAAAAGAATGAATATTTTATTAAATAAATGTGTAGAATATATAAATTGAAGTGGGTGTTTTGTAAAAGTGGATGTGTAAAATAGAAAAAGTAGGTTTTTTCTTACAAAATAGACAGAAAATTTGCACGAGCTGATGTGGTTGCTAAGAGTTGGGAATTGGAAATTGTTATTACCATTTCCATTTACAAGATGCTTGAATTTCTTTGCTAGCTGAAATTACTAATTTATGCGTAGATCCAGCAAATTCTGTTATTAAAAAAAGAAAAAAGAATATATATATATAGTATTATATAACCAGCAAATTCTATCTTTTATTTTTTATTTTTTTAATCATGGTTAGAAATTATCCTAATAATAAATTACCTCACCCCAATCTCGAGGTCTTGAACTTGAGAGGATACCATTAGACTAAGGATGTCTCTTGGTACCATTAAATTAATTGTATCTAATCAAAGATATGTAAGGAATTAGAGGACGTCTTGGCACCAGTAAATTAATTATATCTATTCAAATATATGTAAGTAATTCTCTCTCTCTCTCTCTCTCTCTCTCTCTCTCATTATGTATATAAAAGTAACTTTAATTATAATTTAGGCTAAAATTCATCATTAGCCCTTAAAATTTATCATGCAAGTGTTTTCTGTCCCTTCAGATTTTAAGTTTCAATGAGTATTATTTTTTTTATTTTTTATTTTTTTGGATACAAGTCTAAAGGAACAATGATGTGCATGAAATATATACAATAAATTACTCTCATATTTGCATATTTAGCATTACTTTCCTGTGATTTTGTGAGTAATTATCTATTTTTTTTTTCTTATAGGTAATAAAGGGTTTACATGCTAATAGGCTTTATTTGAGGCAGAATAATGGTCAATTAAGTCAAGCCAATTTGAGAAATCCAACCCAGGCGTGAAGTGAAGCAAGCAAAAATAAAAGAAAACAATAAAAGCAGTCCGAGGGAATGACTTACACAAGCATGGGCTGGCAAGTCCAACAGGGAGTGAAGAAAAGAAAAAGGAAATATAAAGAGTGAGGCCAATGTTAATCTAACGTGGTGAATAAAAGTAGACAGAAGAAAACAAAATCTTATTTGCGTGGGAGATGTACAGATGGGCTTCGGAAGTTTGACATGGGCCTCTTGATTTGTTCAGCAAAACATCTACCTAGGAGTACTTACTTTTGGGCCACGTTGGTTTCAATAATGAGCTTTTAGGTCTCAGCATATGTGAATATAAGTATAAATAGAGGGAAATAGAAAATAAGCGTAAATGTATTTTTAATCTCTATATTTTGATTTTTTTTTTTTTTTAATTCTTACATTTTGTTTTTATTATTTTTAGTCTAGAAACTAATTAACGCCCTTCATTTAAGTCCTTGAAGCATCATTCTATTACCAAACTAACAAGGAAACTGACGGATCAATAAAATAATAATTTTTTTTTACACGTTGGTCAATAAAATAACGGCAAAACTCAAGTGAAGGCAATCTGGCTTGCAAGGTAAAGAAATTAGACTCACCCACTCGACACGTGAAGGCAATCTGGTGCACAAGGTAGAGAAACCCCTCAAGGATTATTCAGGGGTTCTTACTATATCTAAGGACGGCAACCTTGTAGTATTACAAGGACAAAAGGAGATTCTTTGGTCATCCAATGTCATCATCTTTGTTGTCAATCCAAGTGCGCAGCTTTAGATTCAGGGAACCTGGTCTTGCGAGACAACACAGCAAGGACAACCATATGGGAAGGTTTTCAATTTCCTACTAATACAATGTTGCCCAAGATGAAAATAAGCGCTAATGCAAGAACAGGTAAGAAAGTTCAGTTGACATCATGGAAAAGCCCTTCTGATCCATCCATTGGAAGCTTCTCTTCGGGTTTTGATCCTCTTCGTATTGGTCTTCCTCAATCTTTCAGTTGGAAAGACCGTAGCCCATATTGGCGCAGTGCTCAATGGAATGGTCGAATCTTTATTGGAGTACCAAATATGGATTATGCATTTCGTAACGGATTTAGTATCGAAACTGATGAAGAAGGAACATTTTCTTTAAGTTTCTCTTATGTGACCGAATCTTTGATACATTTAGTCCATAATTCGAATGGAAATTTGGAGAAAAGATCTTGGGATGATAAGAAGAAGGATTGGGTGGTGGTGTTGAAAGCTTTGCAGAGTGAGTGCGATTTTTATGGTAAGTATGGGGCATTTGGAAGCTGTAATTCACAAAGTTGGCCAATTTGCAACTGTTTAGGGGGGTTTGAGGTAAAAGACTACAACCCCATGCATAAAAAAGAATACTACCCCATGCATAATATCACGGGTGGGGGGCACCAACAACACGTTAATGCTGGGCCCATGAGAAAAAAAAAAAAAAAAAACATTGAAAATATTAGACAGACACAGCCATGTGCATGGAAAAAAAACAGGATATTCATGCTACTCTTTGTGCTTCCATAAAGCTTTGATATTCCTCCAGTAAGCCTCTTGCTCCTTCCCAAATTGTCTGTGGCTGAGGTTGGACCTGTTCAAAGTATACTTTATTCCTTGCATTCCATATAGCCCAAGCTGTGACCGCCCATGTCTCCAGTTCTTGTTTGCTCAGTTTAGTTTGCATTTGCCTGAAGAGAAGAAAAAAGTCACTATCGCCATTACTGCATTTTTGGATTTTTCCCCTGATCAATGCCTAGACATTTCTTGCAAAGGGGCACGTCCATAATATATAAGTGGTAGTCTCGGGTTCTTGTTGGCACAGCTCACAAGTTGGTTCCACTTGCACTCGCCTGCGGTGTAGATTGTCTCAGGTAGGCAAGCAATTAGAGCACGCTCGCCATATAAACGTTCGTATCTTTAGTGGCACATTAAGGGACCAAATCACTTTCAATGTCCACGCATGACGCCAAGCAGCTGAATGTTCTATCTTGGGCTGGTTTTTCAAGCGAACCGCTGCCTTATAAGCTGACCTATCAGAGTTTAGATAAAGCTACCAAGATCAGTAGCAAGAGCAGAGTAGAAGCCAGCAACACAAAGGATCAAAGCACTGTTCACAGAGCTGTTGATTCTATAACAGAGCATAAACGGTAGAGAAACATAAGTGAAGAACAATGATCATACGACTTGTAGATTAGTGTGTTTAGGTGCTTACTTAAGTGTCAACACGTGAGACAGTTAGTTAGTCCCGTAGCTGGCACGTGTGATAGATTGTTAGTTTTGGTAGTTGGTTATTTTTGTGCTCACACCTGTACAAGTTAGTATATATATGTAGTTTGTGTAATCATTTTACAATCAATGAAATATACAGATTTCAATCTTTGATTCTATGATATAGTATCAGAGCAAATTCCCAAATTCCTATAGGGTTTTGCATTTCTTTCAATTTTAGTTTTTCCTTTCTCAATTTTCCCGAGAAAATCTTTCCCTGTTCTTGAGAAAATTCCGATCTTGGGAAATTCATTCTTCATTTGCCATCTATGGCTTCTGCTACAAATGCAAATGGTTCTACAAATGCTTCCACATCTGTGAATCCATCTTCTTCTTCACAAGAATCCCCAATGGATGACCCTCTGTTCTTGCATCACGCAGAAAATCCAAGCTTAGTTCTTGTTACACAACCATTGATAGGTGGAGAAAATTATGCAGCTTGGGCTTGTGCAGTGAGAAAAGCTTTACTCACCAAGAATAAACTAGGGTTCATTGATGGGACTTTAACTCTCTCATCACCATTGGTATCAACTCCTTCGAATGTGCAAGCCTGGATAAGATGTGACAACATGGTTGGCACATGGCTAACCAATTCAGTCTCACCAAAGCCCCAAGCAAGCATCATTTATGAAGATACTGCCCTAGAAATCTGGAATGACTTGAAGAATCGCATTGCCCAGACAAATGGACCTAGAGTTTTCAATCTTCAAAAAGACATAGCAGAGCTTCATCAAGGTGAGATGTCTATCACTGACTTCTTTACCCAGTTGAAGGTGTTTTGGGATCAATTGCAGAACCTTAGTCCATTTCCTTCTTGCACCTGTGGTAAATGCATTTTCAATATTAACAAAAGGCTTACTGATCTATAAGTAAGAGAGTCTGTCATGAAATTTCTAATGGGATGAATGATTCTTTCTCCCAAGTTAGATCTCAAGTCTTGCTTATGGACCCTATTCCATCTCTTAGTAAGGTTTACTTCTTGCTAATTCAAGAAGAGACACAAAGATCAGTGCCTAATGCCTCTTTTGCTAAGGTTGATTCCACTGCTTTAGCTGCCAAGTTGTCCAATGAGCATCTTGGTTCATTTCTTGGTGGTGCTGTTGGCAAAGGGAAGGAGAGACCAACTTGCACACATTGTGGCAAGACTGGTCACACAGTGGACAAATGCTATAAAAAAGCATGGTTTTTCACCAGGCTTTAAGTTCAAGAACAAGCCCTTTATGGCTCATCAAGTATCTTTAGATATGTTGCCCATTGCTCCTCCAATTGCTTCACCAATGCATCACCAAACTGCTTTTACTCTTGAACAATATCAACAGCTTTTTGCTCTATTTGGAGCTTCCACTTCATCCCTTGCACCTTTTGCTCCAGTCCAAGATGCTTCAATGGCCAATGTAGCATCATCTTATACATCTGCCAGTGCCCCAATGTCAGGTATTGACTTATCTCATAGTGTTTTCTCTGCACAGGTGGTAAATAGAAGAATTTATGATAAGTGGACTTGGGTATTGGATATTGGAGCTACTGATCACTTTGTTTGTTCTTTTGATCTATTAACTTCAATTACTGCTACTATACAGTCTTTGGTTCACTTGCCTAATGGGGAATCAGCTCAAGTCACTCATATTGGCACTGTTGGTCTTTCTTCTTCACTCACTCTCACTAATGTTCTTTGTGTTCCCTCATTTAGTTTTAACCTACTATCTGTTAGTACACTCACATTATCTCAGCCTTATTGTCTTGTTTTTCTCTCCACTTATTGTTTTATCCAGGACCTTTTACCTTGGAAAATGATTGGGGTGGGCAAGGCTATTGATGGGTTGTACTTGTTGCAGTGTGATAATCTCCAGCACATTCCTCATTCTTCACTTGCTGATTACCTAAGCAATCACAAGTTCAATGCTTCTTTTCTTCCTTTTTCTGCAGCAACTTCTGCAAGTTTTGCGTCTTCCTTTCTTTGGCATGCAAGATTAGGACATCCATTAGATATGAAGCTTAAAGCTTTAGGTCACACTATTCCTTCTTTACAATCTTTTTGTAATAAGGTTTGTCAAGTTTGTCCTATGGCCAAGCTTAAAAGATTACCCTTCCCTTTTAATAATAAAATATGTACTTGTGCTTTTGATTTAGTTCATATGGACGTTTGGGGACCTTATTCAATTCCTACTTTAGATGGTTACAAATATTTCTTAACAATTGTGGATGATGCAACCCAAGCCACCTGGCTGTTTCTAATGAAATCTAAATTTGATGTTAGGCCTTTGTTTCAATCCTTTTATACTATGGTTGCCACACAATTTAGCCAAAATATTAAATCCATTAGAACTGACAATGCCAAAGAATTTTCCATGTCTAATTTTCTTAGTTCACATGGCATTATCCATCAACATAGATGTGTTTACATGCCACATCAAAATTCTGTTGTGGAGAGAAAACACTAGCATTTACTATCCATTGCCAGGGCATTACAAATTCAATCTCAAGTTCCTTTGCAATTTTGGGGTGATTGTGTTTTAACTGCTACCTACCTCATTAATAGACTTCCCTCTCCTTTGTTGGATGACAAAACACCCTTTGAGCTTTTATTCCATAAGCCTCCTGAGTATAATCATCTCAAAGTTTTTGGCTGTCTGTGTTTTGTCTCTATAATTGCCCACACTAGAAACAAATTCTCACCAAGGGCAAGAAGATGTGTTTTCCTTGGCTACCCTTGTAATATCAAAGGTTATAAACTCTATGATCTTGACACTCATGCTATTTTTGTCTCAAGGAATATTGTTTTTCATGAGTTTGTTTTTCCTTATGTTTCATCTTCCAATGATTCTATTCATTTCAATTCATTACCTTTGCCATGTGCTTCTCCTGTTCCTCCCTTACATGATGATCTACTTCTATCCAAACCCAACACTCCTGCCCTTACTCCTCATTCTATTATTCAAGTTCATCATACTATTGATGATGACAGTCTTGATGAGATCCCAGAAGCACCTCTTGATCCCATTGCAGATCCTATTCCTCTTAGAAGGTCTACTAGATCTATTAAAAGACCTTCTTATTTACAAGAGTTCCACTGTAATCAAGCTGCTTCTGTCCAGCCTTTGTCTTCTTCCCAATTAGGTACTTCTCATCCTCTTTCTTCTTATGTCTCATATCACCATCTTTCTCCCTCATATAAGACCTTTTGTTGTGCTATTTCCTCTCTTGTTGAACCTCAATTTTACTTCCAAGCTGTGTCTGATCCCCAATGGCAAGCTGCCATGGCTACTGAAATAGCAGCTCTTAAAGCTAATAATACCTGGACCTTGACACCCTTGCCTGCTGGTAAGAAATCCATTGGCTGCAAGTGGATTTACAAAATCAAGTATAAGGCTGATGGTTCTATTGAGAGATATAAAGCCAGGTTGGTGGCTAAGGGATTCACATAAAAGGAGGGCATTGATTACTTTGAAACTTTCTCTCCAATAGCAAAAATGGTGTCTGTCAAGGTTCTTCTTGCTGTTGCTGCCATTAAGGGTTGGTTTCTTAGTCAATTGGATGTCAATAATGCCTTTTTCATGGTGATTTGGATGAAAAGGTGTATATGGCTCTTCCACAGGGGTTTCACAGCCAGGGGAAGGTTGTTTGTAAGCTCAATAAGTCCATATATGGCCTCAAGCAATCTTTTAGGCAATGGTTTGCCAAATTCTCAAGCACCTTGATTCAGCTTGGTTTTATTCGATCCAAGGCTGATTATTCTTTGTTTACCAGAAGGCATGGTGACATTTTCATGATTCTTTTGGTTTATGTAGATGGTGTTTTGATAGCTTACAATGACAAGGCTGGAGTGGATAGATTTAAAGTCATGCTAGATGATAAGTTCAAACTCAAAAATTTGGGTGATTTTGAAATATTTCCTTGGTTTGGAGGTGGCAAGATCAGACAAAGGAATTGCTCTTTGTCAAAGGAAATATACTTTTGAACTACTTAATGATGCTGGACTGCTTAGCTGTAAGTATGCTAAAACTCCTATGGAGCACAATTTAAGGCTAAGCAAGTTTGAAGGAGAAGAACTTAAAGATCCTAGTCACTACAGAAGGCTTGTGGGCGGACTCTTGTACTTAACAATTACAAGACCTGACATTACATTTGCTATCCATAAACTCAGTCAGTTTATGTCCAAGCCAAGGAGACCACATCTGGATGCAGCACATAGAGTGTTGTAGTATTTGAAAGGTGAACCAAGCAAAGGACTTATGTTTTCTTCTAGCACAGACTTGCACTTAAAAGGGTTTGCAGATGCAGATTGGGCTGCATGTCCTGACACTAGGAGGTCAGTGACTGGCTATAGCATCTTCATTGGTGATTCTTTGGTGTCTTGGAAGTCCAAAAAGCAGTCTACAGTATCAATATCCTCAGAGGAGGCTGAGTACAAATCCATGGCAGTGGCAACATGTGAGATAATGTGGATTTTGTACTTTCTCAAGGATATTGGAGTGAATCATGAAAAGGAGGCCTTGTTGTTCTATGACAGTCAAGCTGCATTGCACATTGGCTCCAATCCAGTCTTCCATGAGAGGACAAAACATATAGATATAGATTGTCATGTGGTTAGGGATAAGGTGTTGGAGAAGGTGATTAAGCTGAATCATGTTAGATCAAATTGTCAATTGGCTGATCTGCTCACTAAAGCCTTGAATTACAATCAATTTTCAACTCTTACTTGTAAAATGGGGATGCTTAATGTACATACACCTGCTGCTCTTAAGGGGGAGTATCAGAGTTTAGATGAAGCTACCAAGATCAATAGCAAGAGCAAAGTAGAAGCCAGCAACACAAAGGATCAAAGCACTGTTCACAAAGCTGTTGATTCTATAACAGAGTATAAACAGTAGAGAAACATAAGTGAAGAACAATGACCATACGACTTGTAGTTTAGTGTGTTTAGGTGCTTACTTAAGTGTTAACACGTGAGACAGTTAGTTAGTCCTGTAGCTGGCACGTGTGATAGATTGTTAGTTCTGGTAGTTGGTTATTTTTGTGTTCACACCTGTACAAGTTAGTATATATATGTAGTTTGTGTAATCATTTTTCAATTAATGAAATATACAAATTTCAATCTTTGATTCTGTGATATGACCACACGGAGAATTTTTGTGCTCTGTTTTCCATCCAACAAACAGAGTCATGAGAGTTAAGATTTTTTAGCGGCAGTGACAAGATCTCATTTCGTGTTTGAGAGCTGAACATGGCATTTATTTTTCCTCGGTCCCATTGTCTTGAGCCTTGGTCGATTAGCTCACACACCTTCATGTCTGGTGGTACATCATTTAGTGGTACAGGGGTATGAGACAACCACAGATGCGTGAACACTCCAATACTTCGACCATCCCCCACCTACCATCGTGAGCCCTCTTTGATGAGATCCCTTGATGCCAGGAGACTACGCCAAACAAAGGAAGGATTATTCCCCAACTCAGCAAACATAAAGGAGCAATTTGGGAAATAACGAGCTTTGTAAACTCGGTAGAACAGAGAGTGGTTTTCATGTATTATTCTCCAAGGAATACAGAAGAAAGGAATAGAGGAAATTGGAGCAGTGGATATGTGAGAAGGACACCATTGCAGTGTGAGAGAGTGAATACTACTGGTGGTGAAGGCAGCTGGATGGGTTTTTGAAACTGAAAATGATGAAGGTTCCAGACTTTGTAGATTACTCTTCTGCTCTTGAGGACAAATGCAGGCAAAAGTGTTTGGAGAACTGTTCCTGTATAGCGTATGCATACTATACAAATTTCTTCCCATTATTTTATTGACCAACGTGTAAAAAAAATTATTATTTTATTGATCCGTCAATTTCCCCGTTAGTTTGGTTAGTTTGGTGACGGAATGGTGCTTCAAGGACTTAAATGAAGGGCGTTAATTGGTTTAGGGACTAAAAGTAGTAAAAATAAAATGTAGGGACTAAAATGGAAAAAAGTCAAAATGTAGGGACTAAAAGTGCATTTACGCCTAGAAAATATTGGGGTCTGGCTAGAAGAGAGCTTGAAACGCAGGCTAAAAGAAAGCTAAAATAGAGGACGACGGAGGGCTAGAGTGAAAAAGATGAAATAGGAGCAAGAGGCAATGCTACCAGTGCCTTCCTACTTTTCTCTAGCATTGTGACTTATCTCTTTCACTAGCTTTATTTTATTTGTCAAGTTTAATGCTTAGTATTTTGTTTTTGTGTTTTTTTGTCCTCTACTATGAGTGATTAAATTTTCAATTAACGTTGAGGATGAAACCTTGTCAAGGATTGTCAGTATTATTTATATGATTTGATTTTTCCTACAATAGTTTTTCTTTAATGATTTAAATTGTTCTTTCTTCATTACAATTAACTAAGATAGGATTCTTAGGGTGAGTTTGGTTCAGCTTTTTGTAAAAGTGCATAATGAAAAAGTGGAGTTTTGTTAAAGGTGCATAATGAAAAAATGGAGTTTCAAAAAGCTGAGTGTTTGGTAAAAGCTGTTAAAAAATGCATAATGAAAAAGCTAAGTGTTTGGCTAGCACTTATAAAAGTGGTAGTTTGAGGGATAAATTACCAAAAAGGACAATGTATATATAAGGGAATTTATTTCATACTTTTTTTTTTTTTTTTGGATGTGAGTTTATTTCATCTATTTCATATTCTTACTAAAAAAATAATAATAATAATAATAATAATAATAATATATTATTGGTATTATTTTAATAATGTTTGGGAAATTTTTTTTTTTAGTGTCATAATTATTTGTTATTACTATTAATGACTTCGTATTAATATTAATTAAATCTAAATAATTTCCATCATCATGAAGCACAAAATAAAAATGTAAAAAGATGATAAAATATACACCAATAATCTAAGTTTAAATTGTACTACATAAAAATGTAAAAACATATAAAATACATATCAATAACCCAAGTTTAAATTGTACAACACAAAAATGTAAAAAAGATGATAAAATACATACCAATAACCCAAGTTTAAATTGTACTACATGATATTATAAATTAAAAAAAAAAAAAAAAAAAAAAAAAAAAGACAACTACTAATTATTATCCCCCCAAATGGAATTAGCAATGGAATCACGAAGAACCACCATCACAAGGTCTGTTAAAGATCCTGAGTTCTGCTCATAACTGCTATCTGCTTCACTATTATGTTCTCTTCTAAAAATTGAATCTCGATTGGCGTTTATGTAGCCCCTATCATCCCTATCATTTAGTCTAACAAAATTATGAAGAGCCATAGTAGCAGATACAATAAGTATTTGGATATGGAATGGAAAAGATGGCATGTTTCTAATAATTCTCCATTTATTCTTCCACACACCAAAAGTGCGCTCAATCATACATCGAAGAGATGAGTGAGCATGATTAAATTTTTCATGTCTAGTTCTAGGGCTTCCACCTCTCCTTCGAAAATCTTGAAGATGGTATGATATCCCCTTGTATAGTGCCAAATAGTCTTTCATCATTGGGTATCTAGAATCAACTACATAATATTTCCCTAGAAAAAAAAAAATCAATTGTATTAACACACTCATACAATATGTCATTATAATGAACAATTGATTAACCAATTACAAACCTGGTGGTGGGTGCGGAAAGTTGTTACTATGTTTACAAATAGTATCAAGAAAAATGTGAGTGTCGTGTGCTGCACATTCCCATCCAGGCAAAACAAATGTGAATAACATATCAAAATCACATGCAGCCATCATATTTTGGGTTGAATATCCCTTTCTTCCAAAGTATGGAATGGACTTCTCAGTAGGTACAACCGCTGTCACATGTGTGCCATCAATCGCACCGATGCAATCCTAATAAAAACATTAATAGTTTTCAGTTCCACATGCATTGTATTATCTTATAGACAATAACACTTATTCAAATATACAATAGTACACATACTTTGAAATGTGGCCAATAAATTGGATGGTCTTGTATTTTGGTTGGAACTTCACTAAAAGTTGGATCCGAAGGCTTTACATATGCAGCTACAAAGCGAGCACCCAACATAGTGATCATCTTCTCAAAATGTCTACTTATGGTTTCACCCGAATGCTGAAATATTTCTTGAACCATTCGGTTCATGTTCCATGACCAAGTATCAGTAAACAGATTGCCACTGACTCTTCTAACCTTATATTCCTTGAATGTTGAAGTCCAAAGTCACGTTGTAAAACTTGACACAAATTAAGAAACACCTCCTTTTTCATTCTAAACATGTTGTAACACAATTTCTCATTACCTTCCATACAACGTCTCACCCAAGCCCACCCTGTTTGTTCAAAATCATAACAAGGAGTCTTATTAATGTACTTATTGAAATATGTCACAACTGCTTCACAAGTAACTGCCACAAGCTGGTAAAACTCCTCATCAGAATCGTCTTTATTATCATCATCATCAGAATCACTGTCACTGTCATCATCACTGTCACTACTCTCACCATCATCATCATCATCATCATCATCATTGTTATCACCATCATCATCATCATTGTTATCACCATCATTATTATTGTCAGCATTATTATAATCACCAGCATCATGATAATCACAATAATTTCTGTAATCCCCATCCATTAATAGTTCCATAAAATTGCCACTCTCATGAGTACCATTATAATCATCCATATTGGTTTAGGCTACACAACAAAGTAACAAATAATCAACCATTGCTAATACTTAATATAAATCAACATAATAATCAACAAAGTAACAAAGGTGTAACAGTTGACTAGAAACACGTTGCATACCAACACAATTCAGAACATCAAGTACATAACACTGTAACAGTTGCTTCAAATGTGTTTACATTACACATATATTAGTCCAAAGCTAATACTAAATATTACATAACTTAGTTTAAAGTTAATACAACATAGCTAATACAACATAAAGCTAATATTAGTCGAAATGTGTTCACATTACACATATATTAGTCCAAAGCTAATACTAAATATCACATAACTTAGTTTAAAGTTAATACAACATAGCTAATACAACATAAAGCTAATATTAGTCGTAAGCTAATACAACATAGAGTTAATATTAGTCTTAAGCTAATATTGAGTACCACATAAGGTTGGTCACTTCTTTTGGTTCCCACAAATCATTTCTTGTAGCCACTCCAGCTGTGACTTTGGCTCCTTGAAAGTTAGGAACATCTCCCTACATGACCTTTTTAGTAAGATTAAGGAAGCTTGAACCACGAACTTACTATCCACTCCAGGAAGTGATCTCACAATCGTCATGACATTATCAATTGAACTTGGTGACTCTCGAGAAGTACCTTCAGATTTATTTTGACATACAGTTATTAATTGACTAATACGATTGTCCAACATTGCAACTCCTCCTATCTTCTTCTTTTTCTTCTGTGAGGGTATTGATTCACTAGTTCGCTTTTGTCCTGAACTACGTGATTGACTACTATGTCCTTGCTGCAAACTATCAATGTCTAAACTCATGTCACATTGATCATCCTTAAATTCGGAGCTATCATCTGAATCACCAGCACCCTCTTGTGGCATTGTTGGAGGGAGTGTATTTGAAGAAGGGGTCCATGCAGCTACTCCAGTTGCTGCAACATCCCTAAACATTATATCAAGTTGTTCTAAATTCTGTAGACCTTTCTCTCGAAATTTTTTAGCTTTGGGTAATTCCTACAAAATGTAATTGTAATTTCACTCATATAACAATAATATAAAAAAACTATCTCCAACTAACTACATATTAATAAAATACTCAAGTCACCTTCAACTTTCAGTCCCACCAATCATCAGTAGCACGAATCGTTCTCTTCACTGCATCCCAACCTAAACCTGTGTCAAGATTCCTCAATTGTTCCCACACTCTCCAATCACCTTTTAATACATCCCACCTACTTTTTAATTGCTCCCTATCATAATTTTGACCGGTCTCATCACAAAATTTGGTCACTAGATTGGTCCAACCTTCGGTACTAAAGGCAACACCTCTATTTCTATTCCCGAGTTGAATCTGTTCCACACAAAGGTTACAAAAAGTAGTTGTCCAGCTTGAATTATTATCCCATAATGCTCTAGCCTTTTTTGCCTCGGGGTTGGAAGTTGTGTTTTTACCCATCTACAAAGTTAACCAGTGAGGTTGAAGCATATTAGCAAAACCATAAAAACAAGCCAATGAGTAGTTACAATAGAAAAAGGCTTTTCAGAAGTAACTGAACATTCCCGGAAATAATAACAAAATCTAAACAAAAATAAGTAGACGGTACTCAATAATTTCCCCAAATCTCTCAATACACATTGTCATCCACAGGCAAAAACAACTAAACAATCCTCCTACCTATATACAGTACATAAACATTGTCCGCTCTGTTTCAGCTTTTATTATTTACCAGTTTTTTCTGGTGACAGACTGACAGTGGGTAGGTTTTAATTCTTTTGGTTGGTTAAGGTATTGAATATATTCTTGTTTTGAGAAATGTTCTTGCCGGAAACTGGTACGCCAATGGTGATAGATAGGAACATGACCAAATTACAAGTTAGAACAACATTGAAATTAGTACCACCTTTGTGGAAACTGGAAACAAAACATATTCTTCAAGGGCTCCACCTGGCTTGGTTTTTCTACCAACTGTTTGCCTCATTTATTACTTCTTGTTAGTACTTAGTTTTCTACCCAAACATTTCGACCAACCAAGACAAAGACTCAGGACAATCCCCAGCTACCAATTAAAAAGGCCGTCTCTGATTATCAAGTAACAACAAAAGCTCATAAGAGCATACAAATAATGTTTTTTTCCCTCCCCCTTTGATTTTTAATTTGTTTCAACTTCTTAACCTGTTTCTCAAAAAAAAAAAAAAAAAAAACTTCTTAACCTTGTTCTAAAAGACATGAAAAACAAAATGTCTAACAAAGATATTACTAGGATAAACAATTTTTTAGTCCCATTCCTTCTTGCTAGTTGCTGACATGGATGTAGTCCTCCAAAGAGTATACTATAATTAACTAGCCAATTCTCAGACTATGGGCAATACAATTAACAAACAGGCACTCTCTCAAGGTGTTCTTAATTTTTAATTTCATATTCTCATAAATGTATAATAATGATATTGATTGGAAAGATCACAATTTTATAACATTTGCACAAGATTGTCCATGGAATCTTGATGTCATTTTATGATTTTTAAAAAAATATTGTTAGATACTTCTTTTAGTTTTCCTCTTGTCCCATGTATGTACAAATTGTCCTACCCTTCTCAGACTCTCAGTTTGGACATGCAATGTAGTGTTAGCACAAGATATATATAGATATATTAGTCTTTAGTGGGATTTCATGTAAGATTGAGAATCCCTTAAGATTTTTCTAACACAGCTCTAAGAAAATCTAATGACATCCATCTAAGGTAGATGCTGAGACTCTTTTATGACAGGTTCTGTATGATAAATTCATGGGCTTTCTTAGATATAGTGATAGGTACAGCCTATCCAGTTCTTTTTTGGTCATAGACTTATCTATATTATTCCGGACTGCCATGTAAGCCACATCAATATGACGTTGGCATGACAAAATTTACATGAAAATTAACTAAATTCAATATTAAAGTTGCCAAAAAAAAAACCTTTAGTACTCCAAAACCTACCATGCATTTTTTCCTCCAAGCCGGCGAGAAAGGACAAAACTTGATTTGATCATCGGCTTCATTAAGGTATTAGTATTAAGTAAACATATGAAAAAAGTGCCCCCTAAATTAAGTTGATGAAGCTTTGTGGTGAAGGCAAAAGCCTGGTTAAATAAGAATATATATAGTTTTAGACTTTCCTCACTATAACACATCCCTAGTTAGAAGGCTAAAAAATAAAGGTGATTTGATTTGTATGACCCTGGCCACCGTTAAATTGGAAGGTGATATGTGTTGTGATAGCTATATTCACTGAACCGACTATAATCTTTGAAACAGACATTTGTATGACCCTGGCCCCAATTTTTACATTTGTATAAAGTTCATTCTTGGCTTAGAAGTTGGTAGAGTTATTTATGTAACTATATTAACCACTTTTTAAGCTTCTTTGGCAATAATTACGATCACAATAGAGAAAAGAACAATTTATTAATCCTAGACTTTAAGCATGAAATGGTCAATGAAACACGCAGATGTAGATTATATTTTACTAAATATCCTTATCAGCTAAACACTTCATTATATATTTTTACTTTTACAATAGTAACAAGTCCATATGACTATATTCCAATCAACAAAAACAAATAACTAAGCAAGTAAAGGAACAATACCCATTCATAGCAAGATCTGAAAAAAAATTTCCCACACTCGGTAAAAAAAAAAAAAAATTCAGATTAGTGTTGGTACCTGGTGGTTTTTGGTAGCAGATCAGTGTTTTTGGTACCTGAGAAATCAAAACCCAGATCCATGAGAAATCAACCAAAGAACAGAGAAATCAAAACCAACCCAGACCCATGAGAATCAACCCAGGTTCGGTCCAAATCAAAACAACCCATACCCATGAGAAATCAACCCAAAGAACAGAGAAATCATAACCAACCCATACCCATGAGAAATCAACCCAAAGAACACACAGAAAAATCATTACCCATAACACAAACCACAATCCAAAACTACAGAAATAGCGATACCCAAACCCACGACCAAACAACCATAAACACGCAGAAAGACAGAAAGAAAGAAGAAGAAGAGGAAGAAGAAGAGGAAGAAGAAAAGGAAGACAAAGAAAAAAGACAGAGCAGAGAGACTTACGGAGAGGGCAAAGCAAAGCAGAGAGAAGAGATGGGAGGCGTCGTGCAAAGGGAGAGCAGAGATGAGATGAGGGGTGTGAGAGAACTAAATAATTGAATGGGTATTTCCGTAATTCTATCATAGCAACGGTAACCCATCCAAAACACGCAGTGCACATTTTCATTTATGGACTCTCAGAGGTCCATAAAAATTTCCGCAGTTGTCCGTGTTTTTGGTCTATGCCCAAAATGCAACTTTTATCAAAAAGTTGTGTTTTTGGCTTAACCAAACGCAAATTTAGGCTTGCCTTTTTTCAAAAAGCCCTTTTTGGGCTCAAAATGTGGAAACAAACGGGCACTTAATATGAGTTCAATCATGTTTTTCTCATAATTTTGGATTTATCTTAGTTAATCAAATGCTTGGTTTTATAATTGTTTGATTTTAAAATTGAATATCTTTTGTGATTTTTTTTGCTATGGATACAATTGATGATTTGATTTTATTCCTAAGAAGCGAAGAAGAGTATAATTTAGATTATTAAATAGAGATTTTAGTGAGAATATTTTCCATGACAGCAAGATTGATTTTTAGATTATCATGCAATGGGTTGGGAAGAATTAATGATCATAAATATATGCTGATATGACTTACAAGGCAGATTCCAAAACCTTAATTCCTTTCTCTTGTTTGTTTACATCTTTTTACTGTTTTATATCACATTTTTGCTTTGTTTAATTTAATTTCAAAACAATCAATTTTTATTAAACTAGATTAGGATTAATTTGATTAAGGTTTAATTAATTTTCCTACTTTCATCCAAGCCCCCTGGGTTCAACCTCGTTCTTGTCAAACTATACTTCGGTATGGTTCGTATACTTGTGAGTACTTTAAAATTTCACAACAAACAATAATAATGTGACCTTTCTAAGTGATGTGACATCAGTATTACCAAATCAAAAAATTGATGACCTAATACAGATCCAAACCAAGTCCTTTAGAAACAGGGTCTTCCCAATTCAAAACAAAATAAATTTAATATAATAGTCCTAAATTGAGCAATCATGGCAACCGAGGGTCATTGCATGCAAATAAGACTAAAGGGCCTGCAACAGATGCTAGCTACAATGCCATAGCTAGAGTTAGAATTTTAAATAAGGAGAGGGATTCTTTTTAGGAGTTTATATGTCGAGCGTTGTGGGGTTTAAGATACTTTATAGACCAATAGTGTATTTTCATATTGTCTAATATTTTACTTAACCAATGACTTTGACCTAATAACGGGGAATTTTTTTGGGATTTTGCATGCTAACAAAACTCCAATTCTCTTTCTCAATTTTAGATGTAACTAATTTTTTTTTTTTTTTTTTTTTTTTTGAGAAAGAAGATGTAACGAAATGGCAAAAGAATAAAATGCCAAAGTAATACTTATAACTATTTGGTTATTTTTATGCTTCTTCATAGTTCCTACCAAATAAAAAAATAAAATTGTGAAGATAAAAGTATCAATTGAGTAAAACAATTGCCTTGATGAGACTACCACTATATATATTAACACAAGAAGCATATAGAAAAGACCCTCATAAACTCTAGTCAAAATCAACTCATGCCAAGTATGTAAAAACTAAGCAACTATTCCAAATGAACCATGCGGATCAACTTTTCCCAATGGATATGTCAGTTTGATTACTACGTGGCGCAATCTAATCCATTGAAATTTAGGCATTTTAAATTCATCACTTTAAAATTAAAATTTAAATATAAATCCAAATTTAAAATCCAAACACAATCTTCATATTTTTTTCACATTAGTTATATCCGGAAAATGCTAAAATACACACACACACACACACACACACACACACACACATATATATATATATATGAGATGGGTTCAAGTTACACTTAGTGTAATTCTTGAAAAGTTACACTTTTTTTAAGCCGTAAATTTCTAAGAGATCTAACAGTTAAAAAAACATCATTAAATGTGATTGTTTTCCACCTTATTACCTAATTAATAGTAGTATTCTCTCTCTCTCTCTCTCTCTCTGCTTATTTATTGCTTTTTAGTTTCCATTAGATAATATTTTGTAAGATTGAATTTTATCAACCATCTTGTTGGCTTTATTCCATGTCAAATTTTCTTGTATTTTAGCAATTAGTAACCCTGTATTTAGGTGGGAATCATGTAAGGGTAGTGAGTGAGAGAGTGTGAAGAAATGCTCAAGATTGTGCAAGGATGCAGAGACTCGTGGCTAGGACTCGCGACTGGCAAGCCGCCAACTGCAGCACACGTGTGAAGCATGCAGGGGAGCTAAAAAGTCATGCCAGCTGTTGCACTACAGGACAAAAGTCCTAGGTTGGCCAGGCCGTTAGCTCACAACTTGAACTCGCGACTCAGTCCAGTCGCGAGGTCAAGTCGCCAGACCACCCTGTTTGGGAAAAACTGACTCTTCGCATTCTTTTCTCACCCCAGTATATATAGACCCTTATACCCACGAAATTTTGAGAGCTTCCAGAGAGAATTTTAAGAGAGAAACCCTAGAGCAAAACAAGATTGATTCATCCACAATCTTCACATAGAGACTCGTCAAATTCCTCTACTCTCTTCCTCTCCATTGTTACATCCTTGAGAGGTACATTACCAAAACCTTTTCTCACCATACCCATATCTGTGAGAAGGCTATTTGGTGTTTGGAAAGCAGTTAAGAAGGGACCAATTTCATATTGGTTGATGCTATGGTCAAGTAGCGGAATCCGGGAAGCTAAAGAAGAAATAGGTTCAACGTAACCTCGTTGAAGTAGAAGCTTGAAGGGCTTAGGTACATTGGGTAGAGTAGACTTGGAGAGTCTTCTACTATTCATGTATCCTAACTACATTCTTTAGTGGATTATTTACCGCTTGGAGGGCGGCGAAGAGGTTTTACGCCAAGGGCTTCGGTTTCCTCTTCGATAACACATCGTTGTGTTGTCCTTGTGTTTGCATCTCTCTTCCCTTAATCTTTGCCATCTGATTTCTGCTGTGTATGTGATTTTATTTGATTCAGATTGTTTATCAATTCTGTATTAAGCTTATGTTCATATTCCACACATTAGTTGTTTGATATTAAGCTTGAATTGGTAATTTGTTAATTGGGGGTCTAAACGTTCATGGTGTTTTATACACTAATTGAACTTTCAATTGGTATCAAAGCGGGTTCACTTATATTGGTTTCATTACCTTAGTGTGATCCTTGACCCCAAATTGAGATGGACCGGTCTCAATCTTTAAATGCACCACCATATTTTGATGGTAGCAACTATGCCTTTTGGAAGGTAAGGATGAGAGCATTTCTGTGTTCTATAGATGAGGCTGTTTGGGATGCTGTTGAAATAGGTTGGACAAAGCTGGAGGTAGCCAAATCCACTTGGGATAAGGCAGCCCTCATGGTGTCAAATGCTAATAGTAAAGCACTTAACGCAATTTTTTGTGATGTGTCCCCAAATGAATTCCATCGGATTTCTCATATCACCATTGTCCAGGAAGCATGGCAGATTTTGGAGACCACTTATAAGAGTACAAAGAAAGTTAAGAATACAAAGCTACAGATGCTAACTACCTGGTTTGAGGAGCTCAGGATGAGCGAGGATGAGTCCTTTGACTCTTTCTATAGTAAGCTAAATGAAGTGGTCATCGACAAGTTTAACTTGGGAGAGAAAACGGAGGACTCGAAATTTGTACGAAAAACTCTTCGTTCATTGTCAGAAAGCTTCCGTGCAAAGGTGACTGCAATTGAGGAGAGCAAAGACCTTGATGAATTCAAAGTCCAAGAGTTGATTGGTTCTCTTCAAATGTATGAACTTTCATTACCAAATCAAAGAAAGAGCAAATCACTAGCTCTTGAGACAATAAATGAAAGGGTAGAAGGTCATGATTTATCGGATGAGGATGTTGTAGAAAAGGATGTTGCCTACCTTGCAAAGAATTTCCGCAAATTTCTAAAGTTCAAGAACAGTGAGAAATTTGGTGATAAAGGGAAATTCATGAGTTCAGGAAAGGAGAAGAAGGACTTCAAAAAGAGAGAAGGGAAGGAGTCCCAATCTACACAAGGAGTCACTTGTTTTGAGTGTAATGGACAGGGCCATTTCAAAAAGGAATGTCCTAATTACCTGAGATCGAAGGGCAAGATGTATGCCACCACTCTCAATGACTCAGATTCCTCCACCTCTGATTCGGAAGAAAGCTGTGATGAAGAAGGGAATTTCTCAGCATTCATGACTGTTGCTCATGTTGAGTCTTCAGAGGACTTGAATTTGCTTGTGGAAGAACTTGGGGAGCATAGTGATGAGGAATTCATGGAAATTGTAGAAGAATCAGATGCTGAAGAAGATGAAGATACAACTAGTCTTAAAGAGAACTACAATTCTCTACTTGAGAAGTCAGGAGAATATGCAAGGGTGGCCAAGGCAGCTGTGAAAAAGATGAAAAAAGCTGAGAAGGACCACAGAAGTCTCCTAGTGAGATATAAGGAGGTCAAGTGTGAGATAGAGACGCTAAATGGCGAACTAACCGAAGCTTACACCAAGGTGAAATTCCTTAAGCTTGAGGAGGTTCAAGCAAATGCCAAGGTAGAGTAAGTCTCCACAAAGAAGCTTGATGATGTCCTTTCCTCTCAAAAGACCTTCTCCAACAAAACCGAATTAGGATACACCAGAGAAAGTAGTTCGGTTGTGAACGTCTCCAAAGAAGTAAAGTTTGTGAAGGCCAAAGAGCCGGTTGTAGTTGCCCCTACTGTTGAAAAGGCAAATGTTGAGAAGAAGAAGAATGTAACTGACCAGTGGGTGTTGAACAAGCCCTGTAATCAATCTGTGGTCAGGTTTGAAGCCAGAGCAAAATCTCTTCCACAATTGCAAAGAGGTCCTAGAACGAACCATGTGTGTCATCACTACGGACTTCAAGGGCACACCCGACCTAATTGTCATAAGCTGAGAGCATTGAGGAATGCTAGTAATCAAAAGTCAAGAAGGCCAAGAAATGACAAGAGGACTTGGGCTGTTGAGCCATCAAGAGATCGAAATGGTGATCCCGGAATGATGGACGTGATAAAGATGATTGGTGCATTCACCAACTACTTGGAAAGCTTCACTAGAACGTTTGAAAGTCCAAACTCTCGTACCCAATCCTATAAGGATATCACCCCAAAAGCACATGACGTGTGAGTGATGAAGGGTACTCTAAGCATTACAACATGTCCATGCATTAATACTTCCTATGTTGTGTGACTATTGGTTTTTTTTTTTTTTTTTTCAATTATGTGAATTGAAAACTGTTTGTTTTTGCTTTCATTCATTTAAAATATTTTTACATTGTTGTCTTTGATCAATCTCTTTCTTCTTGTGTGTCAAAAATCCAAAAACCACATAAAAAGTAGAAAATCCAAAAAGTTTGATCAACATTGCTGAGTTTTGTCTCAAAATTTGTTTTATCTTGTACCTTTGTGCAAATGGCTTTGTGCATCTACGAGCATAGCTTGTTCTCTATGCACTCATATCATTGTGGGAGAAATTTTAAAATCTATGTGACTGTTGTAAATTGATCTTCAACCTTGTCATGAATAATTAGTGAATGATTTTGTTGATCTTGAGACATGCATAAACTTGTGTCTATATATCTTCCCACTCTTTATTTTATTGTTTTTAGCTAAAAGAGCTCACCAAATATAAATCTCCAAATGAAAAGAGATATTGAGCTGCAAAAGCCTGTCGCACATACTAATATTTGACTAGGAAAAAGGGAAAGCGACCAAAAATTAAAATTGTATGATGCCCAAAAAGCCAAAGGCTAACTCATCAAAGTAAAATATCAAAAATTTCAGGCATCAATCTCACAATGAGATGTGTTGATTCAAAAAAATCAAATGATATGTCAAAAATGGAGCCAAATGAAAAAGCTTCAAAGATATTGTGCTCAAGCCTATGTGGGAGGTCATATATGCATACTTCTATAATTGAGATGGGTCACATTATCTAGTGCTAGTTGTGTATGCCTTGATTGAATTGATCATTGAAGCTTCACATTAGACTGAGGACTATCTCATTTTCGATATTTACACATAACACACATATCTATGTTCAATGAATGCCATATTTATTCATGTGATTGTACTTGATTAAATGTGTTTTCACATGCTCAATCTTTGTTGATCAATCACAAAAAGATTTTTGAGTGTTTTAATTGTTTTTTTTTGAAGTACTTTGTTTTTGCAAAAATTGTCAAAAATTCAAAAATTGTGTTGCCGTGTTCTGGCAACTCAGTCGCGAGTAGAACCAGTCGTATGCCCCAGTCGCGAGCCCATACAAAGATTTTTTGTGACTCATTGGCGACTCATTGGCGGGTAAATGCTTCAGTCGCGAAAAAGACTTAGAAGATTTTTCAAAAATTTGGAACTTCATGCTTTTTGCAGCTCAGGTTGGCGACTTGTTAGCAGGTGGAAGGTCCAATCGCAAGGGGTACACAGAGATTTTAGCGGCTCAGTTCGCGACTCTCTCGCGAGTGGAACTTCCAGTCGCATTTCAGTTTTCCCTCGAACATTTCTGACTCTCAAACTCACCGTGTCACTCTCAAACAAACTTCCATTTTTGAATCTTTTCATTCTCAAATCTTCAAGGAAAAAGGTATGAGTTTCTATTTTCTCACTCTATTTTACATATTTATCCGTGTATTTCCTCAGTTTGTGAGATTTTGTTTGAGTTTGTGTGTTTTGCATTGTTTGAACATGGGTTTGCTTCAAATATTGGTTTTGGTTGTTTGGGGTTGGTTATTTTTGTTGCTAGACTGCTAAATATGTTTGCTATCATGATAATATTTCATTAAGCTAGTTTGCTATCTGACCTTGGTTGTTTGAAATATGTCATACCCATAAGTTATGTATTTGGGTTCACTGTGATTTACTCTGTTTGTGAGTATTTCTGGTTCAATATGGTTGTGTTCTAATTGTTGGGTAATAATGTTTTGACTTTTAGTTGCTATAGTTTCTTGATATCATGTATGCTGCTTCTGCCTTGAGGATATTATCTACTCTGTGTTGGTTTGATCATATCATAATCATTAAGATATGTCTCATAGACATAATTTTTTTGGGATAAATGTGGTATACACTGCTTCAATACAGCTGAGTATTGGTTGTTGAAGTTTGTGCTTGGGTTTGTGCCCTAGAGTGTTTTTGTTTGAGTTGTTGTGTTGATAGGTTGTTCTATATCTTTCTGATTTGAGCTTTCTCATTCATCTTCTGACTCTGAACTGTGTCTAGACTGAGTGTTTTAGTGCAATATTTTTTACTAACCTGTTTCTCATGGTTGTGTTCTTCTATTATGCTATGTTATTGTGGCCTTTTCTACTTGTTTACAGATGGCCCCATCTCCTACAAAGAAAAAGACTCCTGCTAAGAAAGCTGACAAAATGGTGAAAATGGACCATAACCTATTTAGGTCGGTTCAACACTTCGAGAGATATAGAGATTCTTTCTTGAAGGGAACCATCATTCAAGAAAGGTTTGTTGACTTAGGGGATTTGAAGAACACTTTCATTCCAGGTTGTTTTGAAGGCAAAGGATGGGATAAATTGTTGAGTGACCTACCTGTTGTTTGTGAGCCCTTAATCAGAGAATTCTATGCAAATGTTGTGATAAAGGAAGATGAGTTGAGCTGTTGGGTTAGAAGAAAGGAATTCACTATAGATGCCCATGACATAGATGAGATGCTAGGGCTTGAAGGCTTAGAGGACTTTGACTTCATCAACTACAAGGACAGGATGCTATCTATAGAAACTGTCCAAACTCGCATTGGTGGACAAAGAGAGGGGAGATGCCTCAACACTACAGCATTTCCAGCTGACATGAGGTGCCTAACCACCATCATGATGTTCAACTTGTACCCAGTGAGGAAGCTAATTACAATCAACAATGCCATAGCTATCTTCCTCATGGAACTCAAGGAGAAAACCGTCATTGACATCAACTCTCACATCTTTGACACTATTGTGGATGAGACTAAAACCACCTCTAGGCCCAAGCTGATCTTTCCTAGCCTTCTTATGAGGCTTTTCAGTGCAAAAGGTGTTGCAATCCCTCAAGATATCAGCCCCATGCCTACACCTTCAGCTATCAACAAGCTAACCATCATCAGGATACAAGTCCGTCTTCCAGGTAATGAAGAGGAAGGTGACCAAGGTGAAGGTGACCAAATGGAGACTGAGACAGTGACTGCAGGACAAACTTCAACACCTAGAAGCTGAGGCAAGAGGAGCAGAGCTTCAACCTCATCACAGGTACCTCCTGATGCATTCCAGATCATCTTGGAGAGGATTGATGGACTCAGAGAGGTCTAGAATGAGCATATTGACAGGATGGCAGCAATTTAGGATCAGCTCAACATACTTTCAGCCAAATTTGACAGCATCAACACCCAACAGTGACCCTTTGGCCATTCCAGTCAAAAAGGGGGAGAATTTTTTAGGGCGGCTCTTAAGGGGGAGTGTCATTTTGAAGGGGAGCATGTCATAAACAGTGTTTTTCAATACTTTATGTTTCTTATGGTATTATAGTTTATGGGTTTGATATGTTAAAACACTTTGGTTATTGCTTTGGTTTAAAACTCATGGATCTGTTTTACTTTTAAAACACTTATGATACTTTGGTTTGTTAATAGTTAAAGTTGTTATTTAGTATTTTTTGTTTTGTGCCCATGTTGCTTTTGTAAGCTTTTAGGGTTTGTTTCCATGTGATTTGTAGGCTTTTATGGTTTGTACCATGCTTATGCAGCCTTTATGTTTTGTTGCCTAGTACTTCTACTTAAATGTTATGCATTTTCTTTTAGTACTTTCACTCTTGTACCCTAGTAGGATATTGTTCCTAGATGCATATACTTTATGTATTGTGCATTGGTTGAGTGTTGAGCATGCAAGTGATTTGCATTATGCTTATTGGCTTGTATGTTCGGATGTTCATTCCAAGTGTGAATGAGCATTGTGGTCACTATTTTATAGTGATTGTTTGTTTGGTTAAGCCATGGTTTATTTCTCATTCCATTTTGCTTGATCGCAGTGTGCTTGCCTCATATGCATTACAAGTTTTTCTACATACAATGATCATATTGTGTTATTGTGTTTCAAGAGATTCTTGTTCATATGATTCAAGAGCTTATCAGATTCTAGAGTTAGATGTGAGTGAGTTTTGTTCAACTGTTCCCATCTAATATGTTAAGTCTAGAGTTTGTTTTAGGGTTTTATCACGGAATAGCCAAAGGGGGAGATTATAAGGTTGAATTTTATCAACCATCTTGTTGGCTTTATTCCATGTCAAATTTTCTTATATTTTAGCAATTAGTAACCCTATATTTAGGTGGGAATCATATAAGGGTAGTGAGTGAGAGAGTGTGAAGAAATGCTCAAGATTGTGCAAGGATGCAGAGACTTGCGGCTGGTAAGCCGCCAACTGCAGCACACGTGTGAAGTGTGTAGGGGAGCTAAAGAGTCATGCTAGCTGTTGCACTACAGGACAAAAGTCCCAGGTTGGCCAGGCCGTTAGCTCACGACTTGAAATCGCGACTCAGTCCAGTCGCGAGGTCAAGTCGCCAAACCACCTTGTTTGGAAAAAACTGACTCTTTGCATTCCTTTCTCACCCCACTATATATAGACCCTTATACCCACGAAATTTAGAGAGCTTCCAAAGAGAATTTTTAGAGAAAAACCCTAGAGAAAAACAAGATTAATTCATCCACAATCTTCACATAGAGACTCGTCAAATTCCTCTACTCCCTTCCTCTCCATTGTTACATCCTTGAGAGGTACATTACCAAAACCTTTTCTCACCATACCCATATCTGTGAGAAAGCCATTTGGTGTTTGGGAAGCAGTTAAGAAGGGACCAATTTCATATTGGTTGATGCTGTGGTCATGTAGCGGAATCCGGGAAGCTAAAGAAGAAATAGGTTCAGCGTAACCTCGTTGGAGTAGGAGCTTGGTGGGCTTAGGTACATTGGGTAGATTAGGCTTGGAGGGTCTTCTGCTGTTCATGTATCCCAACTACATTCTGTAGTGGATTATTTACTGCTTGGAGGGCGGCAGAGAGGTTTTACGCCGAGGGCTTTGGTTTCCTCTTCGATAACACATTGTTGTGTTATCCTTGTATTTGCACCTCTCTTTCCTTAATCTTTGCCATTTAATTTCTGCTGTGGATGTGATTTTATTTGGTTTAGATTGTTTATTAATTCCGTATTAAGCTTATGTTCATATTCCGCACATTAATGTTTGATATTAAACTTGAATTGGTAATTTGTTAATTGGGGGTCTAAACGTTCATAGTGTTTTATACACTAATTGAACTTTCATATTTTATTCAACACAACCTAACAAAACAAATACAAATAAAAAAATAAAAAAAAATCTATTTTCTTTGATTTCACAACAACTACCAAAAACAAGAGTCAAATAAAAATAACTTTCAATTGCTCATTGAAAAAAAAAAAAACAAAAAAACAAAAACAAAACAAAACTTCAAATCTGAGCCTATCATACACTAAACAAGCAAACGTCCCTTTTCATCACCAAGCAATTGAAATTTTGAAAGGTAGACCTTCTGTCTGGACTTGCTGCTTCAACGTAGTCTAACCAAATAAGAAAAAAAAATCATATATCACACTTGATATAATAATTGTGTAGGTTTGTTAAAAATTTTAATTATGTAAATATTTTCTGTTTATATGTATCTATTAAAACATTGATATTGTAGAATGCAATTAAAAAAAATTGATATTTTGTTTAGTGTATGATAGGCTCAAATTAGTTTTGGTTTATTATTTTTTAAAGGAGCAATTGGAAGTTTTTTTTGGATGGAACTTTTCTTTTTGTTTTGTTTACTAGTGTTTGGCAGCCACGGCCCACTGGGGTGGCCCCTGTGTTCAAACCCAGTTTTTCTTTGTTTTTTGTTAGCACAAATATATACTTCTATCTTCACCGTTAAAAAAAAATAAAAATAAAATAAAAATAAAAAAAATAAAAATAAAAAATAAAAAATAAAAAATAAAAAGACTCTTGTATTTGGTAGTAATTGTGAAACCAAATAAAACGAGATTTTTTTATTAGATTGTGTTGAACGAAATATTATCTTTTGGAAAGCAATAAATAAGGAGAGAGAGAAAGAAAGAGAGAGAATGCTAGGTATTAATTAGATAATAAGGTAGAAAGCAATAATATTTAGTGATTTTTTTTTAACCGTTAGATCTTTTAGAAATCTACGGTTTAAAAAAAGTGTAACTTTTCAAGAATTACACCAGGTGTAACTTGAACCTCTCTCTCTCTCTCTCTCTCTCTCTCTCTCTCTCTCTCTCTCTCTCTATATATATATATATATATATATATATATAATATGACGCCTCATGCATCATACATGCATGAACTTATAAAAAATATTAAGTCCCTCTTTTAGTCTTTCTCCTTATTCTTTTCAGTCAATAGACTCAACAAAATAAGACTCCCTTTCTCTATTTCGTGACCTTTTGGATCAGAACTACTTCCTTTAACCACTTGATTTTTTTTTTTCCTTGTCCATTAATTACTTGGGTTTCCCTGTGCCTACAGAAAGTAAAAGTCTTGCTCTGTTTATTTAGCAACCAGCAACATTTTATTTAGGGGGTAAAAGTGTAAATTTCACATAAAATATAGGAATATGCCTGGAAAAAAAATTGACATGTTAAGATGCAGACAAGTGTCAAGTCCAGTACTCTTGTGCACCCATTGAGATACTAATACATACCCAAAAGAAATTGGACTAGTAATCATTTATGAAATAGAAGTTGATAATCTGAATTATCAAACATATTACCTACACAACCAAAATGAAAAAGAAGCAAAGAAAGAATGAATTGAACAAAAATTTACAAAAAAAAAAAAAAAAATCTTCTACATCTTATCTCCAATACCAATATAAATTTCAAATGAATCAAAACCCTAAAATTCATAAATGTAAACTTAGAAGTCAAAACGGAAAAGAACATAGGCAAATCATCAAATAGGTCAACTACAAAAGAAAGCACATGTATGACAACCAAAAACTCAAACAGAAAAACCAATATAAAAAATAATTAACTTAAGATTTCACAAAACATATGCATACCTCAAATTTAGAACTAAACCAACTTTCCAATCTACAAACTTCAATTTTTTTCTAGCCCAAATTTCCTTTTCAAATGAACTAGTCTGAATGCAATTAGCAATGCTATCCTATCTTTGATGTCATCATAGAAATGAAAGTAACAGTGCCTCCACAACTTCTTCAATAGTAGGGTGCCACAAACACTCCTAAATCCAACTACAAACCCAAGTCCGATACTAGCATAGAATCATATCCTTTCATAATCATCTCCACCTTGTTTGTCATCAACATCAGTAATACTTGGGCCATCAGATGTTTCATCTCCTGGGCACTTGGTCGGAAGAGGAGACCCACACAACGAAGGGTTTCCCATGTATATGGTTGCATCAATTAGTGTTTGGAGTTGATTACCAGATGGGATTCTTCCTGTCAAGTTGTTAAAAGATAGGTTCAAGTGTACTAAGGAAGTCAAAGATGACATGCTTCCAGGAATAGGTCCAAAAAGTCTATTGTTTGAGAGATCAAGTGTTTCCGGCCACCGCATGTTTCCTATATTCTCAGGAATGCTTCCAATTAGATGATTCGTTGACAAGTTTAGTGTTGAAAAATCTGATTTTGTATCTCATACAAAACACACAACGAAAGCAACAAACATGGATCTATTTCATTCATGATTGATAACATGCACTATGTAAATTTCAAAATTTAAGAACAAGATAGCATACCTTGGTGTGGTGAAATTCAAAACAAAAGATTAGAAGTACTTTGGAACACTTTTAATCTTCACTCCAATTTCACTTTACGCCCAAGAAGTGTGGTCTCTCAATCAGTTTCCAAGAGAGAATAATCAAGTGACTTCACTTACATATACACACCATTTCACAATGATGTATCTCTTTCTCTCTAATAATAAAAAATTTTGTATGTTTCTCTCTTTATATTTAACTGATTATCTAATTGGGCTGGCCTATTGGGCCTTTCCAATTGGGCTTTAGTGTGTGGCTTAGAGTGGGACCAAAAGGGACCAATAAGACACTAGCTCCAATGGGCCTTGGGCTTTTCTGTCAACTCTTGACAAGTCCAAAGTTACCATTAATTATATTTAATACCACTATATAAATATAATTGCACTCTTCACCTTATTAATAAATTATATCCCAAGACTTTATTATACATGCAACCCCTTCATAAAATATTCGCAATAATACAAAGTCATGAATGTAGACTGCCACTTTGAAGATTACTACATCTTAATCCTTGAGTACCCATTTTAATCATTTAAGTTATTCATCATATATTTATAAAATCTAATTTCATAAATTTATACTTTAGTAACTCCTTACTAAAGTGGTTAGGCCTAACACTCTGAATAGCAAAACCTATTAAACTTATCTCAATGGAATATTTTATATCTCAGTTAAGAGATTATGAATTCCATCTTGAGAATATATGTTCCATCAACACTAAATGTGGCTGCCCAACATACTAAGGTATTGATCGTAACTTTAGATCTCACTCCTAATATATCAAAGCAACCTACACCTCATAGTCAGATCCATTATTCTCTCAGGATTAAAAGTTCATACAAATAGAAGTCGTGAGATTTATTATTCATTTGACAATCTTTAGGAGAATAATAAATCTCACAACAGTCCAGTTCAATATGTCTTAACTCTTAAAACATATCAACATACCAACTAGAAGTCTCCGCTTCCATGATCAAGATAAATCATCTTAATTGATATGTTATAGTTTTCGTAGATGAAATGCCCAATTTCATCACCGACTACAAACTATAATTCTAAGTTTACGAAGAACTTGTGATTTATATCTTCTGTGACTTTTCACATAAATCACATACTATGCATCTTATGGACTATATGATAATGTCCAAATATTCATGTTATCATTATTTTAGATAATAATAAAACAACTTTATTAATTACAATATTAAGTCATACGTAATGTCATACATAGCATCATACAATAGGATTTAAGAGCACTAATTCTAACATTTAGCATATCCAATCTTGTGAGGCTTGTTATTTCAAAAGGAATTCTTCCTATCAAATTATTCCCAGAAAGATCAATGCAGGTAACTAATGGGAGAATGCGATCATATTCCATCTCTCTTCCTTTTCTCATTATGGATGCTTTCTCTATATAGTTCTCAATAGGCTCGGACCCAATGATGTTGCGATCAACCATTGCAGTAAAATTATTCCAACAATCTGGAATGCCCCTAAACAGATTATTTTGTGCAAGATCTAGGATGCGAAGTTTATGAAGATTGCACCATTTTCGAGGGATGGTTCCACGAATAGATTTAATCGTAGGCGTAGCATGAAGATGTCTGATTCTATCCATGACGGAAGATTCCCCGAGAGATGATTCCCCCCAAAATCCATGCTCACAATAGAATAATTTTGCAAGGAAGAAGGAATTTCGCCACTAAGATTGTTGCTATTCAACACTAATATAGAAAGGTTTCCTAAGAAACCCATTGAGCTCGGAATTTTTCCACATATGTTGTTGTATGAAATATCCACAACACGCAAGCCCTTTTGTGACTCGTTCCATTGATGAGGGAGCTCCCCTAAAAGATTATTTCTCTTGAGGACAACAATATTAAGATGTTTTATTTTTGATATGGACAGAGGAATTTTACCATGGAGGAGGTTCTCTGAAAGATCTAAATATTACAAGCTTCGCATTAGATCACTAATATCTGATAGGATAGGGCCTAAAAACAAATTGCTTTGAAAAATAGCTTAGTACCTATTTGGATTGTGTTTCTGGCCCCAACGTCTAGGTTTCGTGTTCCTTCTTTTTTCTTTTTTCTTTTTTTCTTTTTTTGGGAGAAGCGCATTTCAGCAAGCAAAGTGCTTTTCCAGTGGGTCTCATGCACTGTTCACGAGACCCACAAACCTCTTTTTTCAACAAAACATTCGTTAAAAATGAGTCACATGGCACTATTCACACATTTAAAAATTATTTTGCTACAATGTTTTCAATTTTCAACAAAATAAGCGATATCCAAACGAACCCTTAGTCACATTTGGAAATACTAATTGGTGCAGCAAGTTCCTTTTTAGCTGGTTGTTGGATAGATCCAAGTGGGTGAGGTTAGAAGATATCATAGAGAACCATTCCTCAGGTATAGTGCCTTTGATTTCAACGTTTTTTAGGATGACATAGATTAGCTCACTTTAAACTTGAAGCCATTTAGGAAATTCGGGGCCAATTCTAGAGGAAGAGTTTTGAGCTTGAAAGGAGGACGCCAGTCGTATTTCACATTGAAAACTAGAGGTTGACTTTTATTATTAGTTGTTAGTACAAACTCTTCTAGTCTTGTGAGATTCATCAATTGAGCTTCTGTTATGACACATTCCCAAGAATTTTCTAAGAGATATAATTTGACTAGCTTTAAGAGTTACCCAAAACTTTCTTGAATGGTTCCATTCATCTTATTATATGAGAGGTCCAACTCCTTCAAGGATGACAAATTGCCAATAGAAGCTGGAATTGAACTAGAAAAATTGTTACCACCGAGATAGAGGTATTTCAAGCTTGCAAGTCTCCCAAACGAATCAAGGATTTTTCCACTTTGATTGTTAAAAGTCAAATCAAGACTTGTGAGGCTCATAAGATTAAACAGCCACTAAGGTATGGAGGTGTTAAATGGGTTGTATGATAAATCAAGGACATGAAGAGAGGTGAAATTAAGGAAAGTAAGGGAAGATGGAAGGTGTTTAAGCTCACATGAATATAAACTTAACTCCAGAAGGGAAGGAAGCATGTTAATTGCATGCAGCCAATCTGCTTTGGTAGGATTGATCTTCACTCCCCCCATATACAGGTACTCTAAAGAAGAGAGACTTGAGACCCAATCCAAGTTTTGGGTAGACAAATTGTAGTTTCCTTCAAGGTCAAGATGCGTCAGGCTTGACAGATTGCCGAGATAACGAGTAATCTCCCTTGAAAGAGATGCATTGACATCCCCTGAAAAAGATGAATTAACATCCCCTGAAAAAGATGCATATATAAGAGAGATTTAGATACATCCAGTTCTTTAGCATGCCAAAAAGTTCAGGAATTCGAATAGCTTTTTTAAATATTTCAAGTGAATCAAAGAAGAAGTTATCTTACCGAGCAATGACCTCGAAGACCTAGAATATCTATCGTAAGTACCACGAGAAGGAAGAACAACCGAGCAAACTTCACACGCGGCGGTTCCCAGAATAATATTGATATCTTTCGTAATAATCAAAGTTCCTGTGGCGTCTAGCTGGGTTGCTAAGATTGAGCTTGGTAACATGACCTGATTCGTTGTCGCACTCTACACCTTTCCATTGGCAGCAATCTTCACCGACCCATGAAGAAAGCTTACCTGGAAAATCAATTACGCCTTCCTTGAATACAAGTGCTTCTCTTTCACTTTTGATGCATTTCACTGTTACATTATTAGTCTGACTCTGATTATCAGAGCATGAACCCAGTTTGAATATCCCCCAGGACAAAAGAAGAAATACAAAAACAGTATGATTATAATTATTCATCATGGAGTATTTTACTGATATTGCAATGCTAATGATGAGTCTTGTGGATTTTTATAAAGCTAAAGCCATGCATTAAAGATGAATATATATCACTGAAGTGTGAACTAACATAGAAGTCATTGTCTAATGTTTTATTTTTATTTTTTTTCACACGATAAGAGCATCCACATAAGCATGTGCAAAAAATTTTCTATTTTGCACATCTAAAACCTACTTTTTCTATTTTACACACCTATTTTTACAAAACACCCACATCAGTTTGTCTATTATACACATTTATTCAAATAAAATATTCATTTTTTTAACACTGTGAACAGTAACCGTGAGAGGAGAGAGAAAGGAAAAGAGAGTGAGGTGAAGAGAGGAGAGAAAAAAAGTATAAAAAAATCATTTACACAGTGAACAGTAAGAGCAACCACATCAGTTAGTGTATTTTACATATCCATTTTTACACTAAAAACCTACTTTTTCTATTTTACACATCCATTTTTACAAAACACCTATATTAGTTTATCTATTTTATCACCTCTTTTATTTAAATAATCAATTTTCTCAATTTTTTTATTATTTCTCTCAACTACCGCCTTTACATACGCGCACTCTCTCTCTCTCTCTCTCTCTCTCTCTCTCTACCCATTTTTTCTGATTTGTTGCTCTCTCTCTATACCCATCTCTCTACCCATCTCTATACCCATTTCTAAACACTAATCAACTCTCCCTCTTGGTCTAATCCACACCATCTCAGTCACAAGCACCGATCCACAGCTCTGATCAGGCAAGACTTGATCAAGCATCAATCTCCCTTGCTCCGATCCACAAGCATCGACCAAATCTCCCTAGCTCCGATCCATAAGCACCGATCAGATCCAAGATCTCCCTATTAGCTCCGATCAGGCAAGACCCATACCCACGAGCTCCGATTGTTCCAGTCAAGCACCGATCTGTCTCTTTGTTGTTTGTCCATGTGGGTTTGTTTGTGTGTGGGTGTGTTTGTGTATCTGTGTTTTTTTTTTTTTTTTTTTTGAGCAAGTGTATCTCTGTGTTGATTTGTCTGTGTGGATGTGTTTGTGTGTGGGTGTGTTTGTGTGCATCTGAGGAAAAAGAAGAAGATGAGGAGAGGAGAAGTTACTGAGTTCGTTGAGCACAGAGAAGAGAGAGAAAAAAAGGAGCGAACGTGAAATTAATAAAATAATAAATGGACGAGCTACAGTAACCGTGTATATTTACATGGTTACTGTAACTTGTGTAGAGATATACATATTTTTACACACTTTTAGAAGCACTGATGTGGAGTATTTTTTAGGCAAAATGTGTAAAAGTGGTGTCTTTTTCTATTTTACATGATTTTGCATCCACTGATGTGGATGCTCTAACTGTGTATATATACACAGTTACTATTCATTTGCAAGACCATTGTGCATATTTAGACATTTTTACAAAGACTGATGTGGGAACTTTTTAGGTTAAAATGTGTAAAATTGAACACTTTTTGTATTTTAAAGACCATTCATGAGCAGGTGTGGTTGCTTTGTGAAAGTTCATGTTAGAATCCACACACAGTATGGACTAGAGAGTAGAAGTAGCCTGCCTCGTGAATCATGCGTAAAAACACTAGGACCCATTTTCCACTCGCCAGGGACTACTTTTTCACTTTTTCCACGTTGCAGGAATCATAAGATTCGTATTGCTTTTTCCACTTCTTCTTTTTCCTTTATCTCATTCCTAATCTCTTCTAAACAATTCCATTTCTTAGGAGACTTTAGCTGACATTTAATCCAACTATCCATATTAGACTCTTTATCATGTTCAAAAATATCTCTACACCTTACATTTAAACATTGATAAAACTTAGGGACAAATATGTAAACTAATACTTACTACTCCCACTGCACCACTTTCAAATACACGTTAAAAAAAAAAATGTTCACCTCACAATCCATTAGAATTCAATACATGTGTTTTATATTTGAATTCACCTTAGCCACATACAATTACTTCTCCTTTAAGAAAGAAATATTTATCATTGTCCCATTTTTTTCTCTATATCACTTTTATAATTGTTGCAAATTAAGAGATAAATCTATAAATTCTTCTTTATTGTTTTGGAGAGATAAATTTATAAATTCTTTTGGTAACTAGGACAATTTAAGTGTATTTAACTCTCTCTTGGATTTATGTATCATTGATTGATTTCAATTCCAAATATGTAGTTTCATTTTTCTAACTTGATTACATTAATAAAACATTACTAGGTTTTTATTTTTCTAACTTGATTACATTGTGAAATAGTACAATGAGGTATAGTTTTCACATAATTAAAATCTTTTTAATTTTTTTTTTCAAATTTTGTAGCTTTAATGGATTGCTTCTGTGATTATTAGCATTGAAAAGCGGAAAAGGTTCAAATTTGTTGCATCGAAGGGTTGAGATTTCATAGCGACTAATTTGCTTTGACCATAATAGCTTTTGTTGGAGGCTGCTTGGGGAGAAATTATAAGGTCCTCATGGTGGACCACATCATTTTTGCCTAGTAGTCCACTATTCTACTAAAATACTTCCACTTGTTTAAAATTTTGCTAACTCATTTTAAGATAAAAATTAAAGTAAAAGATAAACACATTTAAATGTAATCTGATTAAATTCAAAATTAAAGAGAATTGTGAAAACAGTAAAAAATTAAGAGGGAAAATTTCCTCGTTTAAGCGCTCCCAAAAAAAAAAAGAGGGAAAACTTCCTTCTTCTTTAATGGCTGACGTTAAGGTTGTTAGGACATATGTGTTTCACTTGTTAGGAACATATGTCACTACTTTATATAATTGGCTTATCCTTTGACAAAACGCACTTTACTTGTATTTGGGTAGATTTAGGATGTGTTTAAATACTTCAAGAAACCATGTTTCAAGATCAAGTATTGAAGCCTTCAAGTCTGTCCAAGAAAACAAGCTAATAGTGCAGATTCATTAAAGCTCGATAGCTGCATCTATCGAGCTTAAGAAAGCTGTTCAAAGACTGGTGTGCTCGACACCTGCTCAACAGCTACTCGACACCCCCTATCTATCAAGGTTTAAGAATTTCAGAATTCAAATCTGATTTTCTTGGGATCCATGAATATGTCTTTGGGATTTCTTTTCTCCTAACCCTAGACATATAAAAGGATTGTTTTAAGGGCCGTCAAACAGTTCACAAGTTGCACTAGCATTGAGCAAACTCTGTTCAAGCAAATTGTGACCGAAGACGAAGTTCTTGCCTTAGTTCATCTCTTTCTCTTGAAGAAGTTGTTGTGTATGTGCACTGTAGGGTTTTGTGACCAAGCATCTTCTTGAACTTCATCGTGTGGATGAACTGAAGAACTTTGCAACCAACAATCTTCTTAGTTGGTAATTGAAGTCGCGTACTGGGATCCACGCAATTGGTTAGTCACGTACTTGGGAGTCGTGCATCAGAAAGGAGAACTGTCACTACAAAACAAGTCCAATTGGGTATTGGGATAAGGATTCAACTGTAGGTTGGTAAGGTACTTAGGATTCCTTTACTTGTAACCGCTTGTTGTGATAATAGTGGAGTTTCGAGAGTGGTGACCTAAAAATCACCCGGTGAGGTTTTTGCCATTAGGTTTTCCCCATTCGTAAACAAATCACCGTGTTATTTATTTTCCGTTGCATAATTAGTTTATTGGTGATTTGTTTGTGCCACCACGTTTTTGCATGATAAATTGATTAACTAATAACTTGGCTAATTAAGTAATTAATTTCCATCACAAGGGGTCATTCAGTTTGTGGCCTATCAAATGGTATCAGAGCAGGCACACTCTTATTAGGGTTTAATCTTTGCTGTGTTGATCCATTGACTCCTGTTGTCATGGTTGTAACCGGCTTAAAGAGATCTTTGTTTTCAAATACATCTTGTTTTTCTAATCTCTTTTTGGTTGAGTGTTTCAGAAAATACAAGTCTAAAAGTTATTTGAATTCTCTTATGATGACTACTAAAAAAGATCTCAGTTTGACTAAGAAGAAACTAGACTGTCTCAAAATGAAAATGTGCAAAGGAGTTCTTCTGAGAAGAGTAAAAGTTAAAGGCTTAGATCGAAAAAGGCAGATGAGAGAAAGCACCATTTCCACTGATCAGTCATCTAAACATGAAGTGTGTTTTATGATGAAATCAGCATTTAAAGTTATGGACACATGTTTGTGGTACCTCGACAGCGGTTGCTCAAGACACATGACTGGAGACAGATCTCTCTTCAAGACTTTCAAGTCTAAAAAGGGTGGCAACGTCACTTTTGGTGATCGGAGCAAATCTCAAATTAAAGGAAAGGAAATTATTTCTCTACCTGGACTGCCAGATATGTGATCAAGACTTCATGGTACTATTCTCAAAGGGAAAATGTCTTGTTATGGATGAGTCTGGAAAGAACCTCATAAGCAGTGTTCACCTTTTAAACAACTGTTATGGATTGGTTCCTGATGTTGATATTATGTGCAACAGCATTCGTTTGCCAAATGAAGATTTATGGCATCAACGGATGGGACATGCTAGTTACAAAAATCTTTCTATTGTATCTAGGCATGAATCAGTCTTGGGAATACTAAAGCTTAGTAGAATGAGCAATGTGGTGTGTGGACCATGTCAGCTTGGGAAACAGACAAAAGCTAAGCATCCAAGCACTCAGACATCAGCTACATATAAGCCATTGGAGCTTCTACATTTGGATCTTATAGGTCCAACTAGAACCGAGTCTCTTAGTGGTAAGAGATACATCATGGTTGTGGTAGACAACTTCACTAGGTACACTTGGGTCATTCTCTTGTGATCCAAGTCTGATGCTCCTAAGCACATTGAAGCTTTATGTACAAGATTGCAAAATGAGAAGAACCTAAAGATTGATCGAATTCGAAGTGACCATGGTAAAGAATTCGAGAACTCATATATGGAGTCCTTTTGCCAAAGATCAGGCATATCTCAAGAATTCTCTGCTCCTATTACTCCTCAGCAGAATGGTGTGGTAAAAAGAAAGAACAGAGTTATTTAGGAGATGGCCAGAGCCATGTTATACAACAAGGATTTGGTCAGAAACTTGTGGGGAGAAGCTATTAACACTGCTTATCATATAGTTAATAGGGTGTACTTCAAACCCAGTACCAAGAAGACTCCATATGAGTTATGGAAAGGAAGGAAGCCGAATGTGAAGTACTTTAGGATCTTTGGAAGCACCTGTTTCATCCTCAAGGATAGAGAGAATGTTGGAAAGTTTGACTCTAGGAGTGATAAAGGTATATTTTTGGGCTACTCCTCCGCAAGCAAGGCTTATCGGGTATACAACAAGAGAACTATGAAGGTAATGGAGACAGTGAATGTTGCTATTGATGAGTCTTCAGATTCTGGTTCTCAGAAAGGAATTGAGGAGTTACCCAAAGAAATTCTTCCTCTTGAGCCTAATGAAGTTCAAGAACTTATTGAACAAGAACCTGCATCTCCAAGTGCTCCTAGTACTCCCAATGTTTTGGAAGATTCTGTAGACATACCCACTTCACCAGATTCTGAGTCTCATGAAGAGAAAAGACCTTCCTCTAGGGTTAAATTAAATCATCCTCCAGAAGTTATTGTGGGAAATATGAATGAACTCACATTAAGGAAATGAACTGTTGATAAATGCGTTGCTAACTTTGTGTCTTATTCTTGTTATCTATCACAGGTTGAACCCACAAAAGTTGAGGAAGCTCTTCAGGATGAAAGCTGGGTCGAAGCAATGCATGATGAACTTCTTCAGTTTCAGAGGAATGATGTTTGGACCTTGGTACCTAGACCGGAGGGTGAACACATCATTGGTACAAAGTGGATATTCTGTAATAAGACTGATGAGGAGGGCAGTGTGATTCGCAACAAGGCTTGGCTTGTACCTCAAGGATACTCGCAAATGAAAGGAGTAGACTATGATGAAACATTTGCTCCGGTTGCCCGTATGGAGTCCATCAGAATTCTCCTTGCACTCGCTTGTTAATTAAAGTTCAAGCTTTATCAGATGGATGTAAAGACTGCTTTCTTAAATGGATTGCTCAAAGAAGACATTTATGTGGCTCAACCAAAAGGATTTATTAATCCACACTTTCCAGATCATGTACTGTACCTCAAGAAGGCACTCTATGGGTTAAAGTAAGCCCCTAGAGCTTGGTATGATCGGCTTACACAATACTTGGTGTCACATGGGTTCACAAGAGGAAAGGCTAATCAGACTCTTTTCATTGAAAGAGAAGATGGCAAGCTGATAGTTGCCCAAGTCTATGTTGATGACATCATCTTTGAATCGACTAAAGATGAACTTGCTCATGATTTCTCAAAACTCATGCAGGCTGAGTTCGAGATGAGCATGATTGGAGAGCTGACTCACTTCCTTGGGTTGTAGATTCGTCAACAAGATTCAGGTATATTCCTATCTCAATCTAAATATGCTAAGAATCTTGTGTAAAAGTTTGGTTTAGAATCTGCTAGTTCTGTCAAAACCCCTATGAGCCTAAACTCACTGTTGACTTGTTAGGTAAAAGTGTTAATCCTTCTCTATATAAAAGCATGATAGGTAGTCTTCTTTACCTTACTACTAGTAGACCTGACATTAGTTACAGTGTTGGAGTGTGTGCTAGATATCAGGCTAATCCCAAAGAGTCCCATATGATTGCTTTAAAGAGAATCATAAAGTATGTCAAAACCACTGCTGAGTTTGGTGTGTGGTACAGCAAGGACACAAGTGATGTCCTAGTTAGGTACTCTGATGCTGATTGGGCTGGGAATGCTAATGATAGAAAGAGTACTTCAGGGGGTTATTTCTACGTGGGTAATAATCTTGTTTCTTGGATGAGTAAAAAGCAGAACTCCATCTCATTATCCACTGCAGAAGCTGAGTACATTGCTGCTGGTAGCTGTTGCACCCAACTCCTATGGATACAAAAACTCCTCCATGATTATGGTATCTGTCAAGAACATCTCACTATCTATTGTGACAATACTAGTGCCATTAACATCTCTAAGAATCCGGTTCAACATTCTAGAACCAAACACATAGAGATTTGACATCACTTCATTAGGGAGCTTGTCGAAGATGGTACTCTCACTCTTGAGTTTATTCACACCGATGATCGGAAGGCTGGCCTGTTTACCAAACCTCTTGACAGTAAACGCTTCGAATTCCTTCGTCAAAACGTTGGTGTTATCTCCATGGGATGATCTTCTTCTCTTTTTCTTTCTTCCTCATGCATCTGCATCTAGTTTTTATGCTTTGGTTGTTTAACATGTTTTTGTTTGGTTATTTTTCAGTTTTGCTTTATTTTGTTTTTGATATAAAAATATAAAAAAAAAAATTGAAAAATCAGAAAAATACAAAAACAGTGTGTATTTTGTGTACATTGGTACTTGTGTACCTTGGATGGCCATTGAAACAAAGTCTTCTAAACTTTGTATCATTTGTAGCTTAGATGAGCATCTCTGTGCACAACTAAGCAAGTGAGCTTTATGGCTCTTGTTAGTGATGAGTAAGATTAAGTTATCTCTTGTACTTAACACACGTATCACTCTTTTTGACAGGAAGGGCTAAAAAATCCTAATAGAAAGGCATTAATAACTATCTCACCACTGTTGCCTGCCAATCATAATATGACACATGTATGTTTCGGCATAGCAAAAGTTCAGTGTCACTGACATTTGTGTACTTAGGCATAACAAAATTGGAATGTCAAATATCATTGGGTATTTCTTTTCTCTCTTTTATATGCCCATGCATAATATGCTTGAAAGAAAAATATGCAAAAGAAAAAAAAAATAAAAGCAAAAAGATCAAAAATGTTTTAAAAATGATTGCAAGCGTGTATTCTAGGAGATGTGGGAGTTATAGGATCTACCTCAAAGGTGATAGTCTCCATCAAGCAGTTATGATTGTGTGTGAGTTAAAGTGATTTTCTCATATCTCAAATCGTCATAACTTGTATACACATATGCAATCTTGCAATGTTTTTCACACACAACACGCAATATTCTTTGCTATTCTTGATACATGTGCAGGTTCAATGTGATTTGGCCATCACAAGGTTTTACATGTGTTAATGTATGCTCACTAAACTGTCTTGACTTGTTTTTGAAATATAAAATTAGTTAGATTTGTTTAGTGTGTGTGTGTGTGTTTTTGAGGATCCATGTGCTTAAATTTTTAATTGAGAGATGATTTTGAGAGCTTAATATGTTGATTGGATCATTGGTTGAGTTGCATGTTGGATTGCATTCATGTCTGTGTTTTTCACATCTCAAAAAATTGGTTTTAAAAGCTTGCTCGACACCTCCTTGATACCTCCTCGATACCTTGCTGTCTGTCGAGATTCTTCAGCTTTTTCTTATCGCAATCTCAACTGCTCCTCGACACCTGCTGGATCGATCGAGAATGCTTCTGCCTCCTCAATAGCTTCTCGACACCTGCTGGATCGATCGAGATTCTGATCTGGTATCTGATGTTGTGTTCCTCGACACCTCCTCGATACCTGTATTTGTCGACAACCATTTCTCTCAACACCTTCCTCGACAAATGTCTCGACACCTCCCGACACCTTCATCTGTCAAGATTTACTCCTATACTATTTAAGCTCCCTGTGCGATCCGGAACTCATTTTGCTCAATCTCTCTCTCGATACTTCTTTAATTTCTCTCCCAAACTCTCTCATCTCACTCCAATAATTGTTCCTCAAGGTTTCTTCAAGCTTTTTCAAGTTTTTCTTCACTTGGTAAGCTTCTAATCCTTTTACATTCATGCATTTCATGTTTTGAAACCTAGGTTTTGGGATTTTTGAAAAAATTTGGGGTTTTTCAAAATTTATGAGTTTTTATTGAAATTTTGGGATGGGTTTTCACTTAAATGAGTTTAAAACCGCATATCTCGCATCACATTAGCATTATAATGGTATTGTCATGCATTTGGATGTGTGCTATCTATTTGTGTGCTGATAGGTTTGGATTGGGCTGAGCCCATGATGAAGTTTCTTCTGCATGTCACATATTCATGCATTTCCCATGCATACGTACTCTCTTTTCAATATAATTGTTATATTTGAAATTGCTTGGGACATTTCTGATTGTCTTTCTTTTTCTCCCTCTCTTTTTGTTTACGTTAGTCGTGTCTATGGCACATAGGCGTAAATCCACTCCAACCCGGAACCCTCTTTGTTCCGGAGCTTCTTTATCCTCTGACCCTACTCTATCTCATATTCGGTTCCGTGATGATGATGCCTTCAAGGCATTTTCAGAGAATTTTTCTAGTCGAGGCATTCATTCAGAACGCCAAGTCATTCTGTCGGACTTTGCCGACACCGACCTTCCCTCTATCATTCACAGTAGGGGATGGGAGTCACTGTGTGACGTCCCTATCACCTGTCCTCTCATGCTTATCCAGGAGTTTTACTCCAACATGCACGGGATTGATTGTTCAGTACCTCTTTTCTTCACTCACGTTCGAGGTACGCGAATTCCTATCACACCGCAACTTGTTGCGAATGTACTTTGGGTCCCTAGGATAGAGTTTCCTGACTATCCTAGTTGTAAGCGTCTGAGGACTGTGTCCAGGGATGAGCTCATGTCTGCTTTCCGTGAGCGCCCTTTTGTTTGGGATGAGCGTCAGTTTACACCATGTCGACCTTTTGCTAAAGGTCCTAGATTCATGAACATGGTGATGACCTTTGTTTTGCATCCACTTTCTCACTATAACTCCATTACAAAGCCTCATGCTTGATTTTTGTTATCTCTTCTTGAGCATCTTACTATAGAGTTCCCTTCTCATTTCATTCTTTCTATTATAGATGTTCATCTAGATTCGGCCTCCCATGATAAACTCATCTTTCATTCCGCTATCACGAGGATCTTTCGCCATTTTTCTGTTCCTTTTCCCTCTTTTGACCATTTCACAATTATGTGTGTCATAGATTATGCTACCGTTAAATGTAACGAGGCCCAGCTTCGGTCGCGGCAGTCGGATTCAGTAGCTCCTCCCTCCCGTTCAGCTCTATCCCATTCTGCTCCATCCATATCCGCTCCTCCCTCTTCTTCAGGCGATGTGACTTTAGGAGACATCATGGCGCAGCTACAGCGCATGGATGCTCGCCTAGATATACTCTCTACGGAGTTGTATCAGGTGAACGTTCGTGTCGGTCATATTGCACGGCGACAAGCGTCCATGGGTGGTTTTGCTCCAGAGGCTACTCTTTCACCACCTTCTCCCGTGGCTTCTGATTCTGAAGATGAGGATGATGATGATGGTGATAACGATGATGCTTCTGCTGATGGAGATGCTAGCTCTACGGATGAGATGTCTACTTGACACTCTTACCCTTTGTCACTCGTGACAAAAAGGGGAAGTAGTTTTGATATGAGAGTAGTCATTCTTAAGGGGAGAGTTAGTATAGGACCATTTTGTTAGGGGGAGTGTTGATACATTTTGAGGGATGTAGTGAGGATGGTATGTATCTTTTCTTTTCTTTCCTTTTAGATACAATATTCTTGTACATGAGGCCTTGTGACCATTTATTGACATACATTGTATTTTACTCCTATTTATATTGATGTATGTTTTTCTTTCACCTACCCCTTCATGTGTTGTTTCTTTTCTCCATTTATACATATGCTTCTTATTGCTTGTATGCAATCTATTATTTCTGTTTCACACAAAGATGTCTTGATGAGTTTTGTTTAAAGTGTTTCAGAAATACAGGTTGTCAAAGTCTACTTGCCATAAACTCTCTTCTTGCAAAGTTTTTCAAGAGTTTGTGTTATGATAGATTTTATTGTATTCAACAAGTGAATATGAGTTGAGTGATTTATGACTTCTCTCATATGTTCATTTGTTTGCTGTGGTTTTGTCACAGATTGCCAAAAGGGGAGATTGTTAGGACATATGTATTTCACTTGTTAGGAACATATGTCACTACTTTATGTAATTGGCTTATCCTTTGACAAGACGCACTTTACTTGTATTTGGGTAGATTTAGGATGTGTTTAAATACTTCAAGAAACCATGTTTCAAGATCAAGTATTGAAGCCTTCAAGTCTGTCTAAGAAAACAAGTTAATAGTGCAGATTCATTAAAGCTTGACAGCTGTCTCGACAGTTGCATCTATCGAGCTTAAGAAAGCTGTTCAAAGATCGAAGTGCTCGACACCTGCTTGACACCTCCTATCTGTTGAGGTTTAAGAATTTCAGAATTCAAATCTGATTTTCTTGGGATCCGTGAATGTCTTTGGGCTTTCTTTTCTCCTAACTCTAGACATATAAAAGGATTGTTTTAAGGGCCGTCAAACAGTTCACAAGTTGCACTAGCATTGAGCAAACTCTGTTCAAGCAAATTGTGACCAGGGACGAAGTTTTTGCCCTAGTTCATCTCTTTCTTTTGAAGAAGTTGTTGTGTATGTGCACCGTAGGGTTTTGTGACCAAGCATCTTCTTGATCTTCATCGTGTGGATGAACTGAAGAACTTTGCAACCAGCAATCTTCTTAGTTGATGATTGAAGTCGCGTACTGGGATCCGCGTAATTGGTTAGTCACATACTTGGGAGTCGTGCATTAGAAAGGGGAACTGTCACTACAGAACAAGTCCAATTGGGTATTGGGGTAAGGGTTCAACTGTAGGTTGGTAAGGTACTTGGGATTCATTTACTTGTAACCGCTTATTGTAATAATAGTGGAGTTTCGGGAGTGGTGACCTGAAAATCACCCGGTGGGGTTTTTGCCATTAGGTTTTCCCCATTCATAAACAAATCACCGTATTATTTATTTTCCGCTGCATAATTAGTTTATTGGTGATTTGTTTGTGATACCACGTTTTTGCATGATAAATTGATTAATTAATAACTTGGCTAATTAATTAATTAATTTCTATCACAATGGGTCATTCAGTTTATGGCCTATCAAAGGTGAAAAAGTTATTTGTGTTTCATTCTATCATAATAGAAAATACAGTTCTTGATTCTTAGTTCTTACTACACTACACCAATAGACACTCAAATGGCTAATAGAGGTACGCTTTTGTCAATGGCTGATGAAGGTATGCTTTTCCTTTGGTGCTGTTATTTCAGTTTTAATTTACATAGGATCGTACGCTGCCTTTGTAGCTTTCGTATTGCACTGGACACTCAAATGCCTTCGTTTTAATTTATATATATATATATTAGTTTTGATTTGTAGCATTTGACTAGATATGCTTTTCGTTTGTCTCTTATAATTTTTGGGTTAAAATTCATTTTGTACAACGTAGGGACATAAAGTCTCTTTAGTTTTCTTGTTTGGTTGAGACTAGAGCCTACATATTTAATTTACATAGGATCATACACTCTACCTATTTTTTTGAAGAGACATGGCACTCTCCCATATTTAACAACCTCCTATCTAGTCAAACACTACAAATCAAAATGATGTTATGTTTGTTAAATATATTATTAGCAACGCGATGTGTTATATCATGTTATATATGCTAGAGTGGATGTGGAAGGAGAAGCAAGGTTACGTGGTTCAGCCTTGTCGGCCTACATCCATAGAGGAATCTCTTAAGGGCTACATCTTTATTATGTAAGAGTGTAGTACAATAACCTATGTTATAATGAGTCATAACATGAGTATATATAAGCAACTAAACCTTAGACTACTAGTACAAGCAGGACTGGGCTTAGGCCTATTACATTGGGCTAATATGTCTAATATATATCTCTAACACCCTCCCTCAAACTCAAGGCGGAAGCTCAATGAAGGCTTGAGGTTAAATAAGCATGAGAAGATCACTTGGAGATGCTGTGAAGAATGCCTTTGAAGAAACCACAATGAAGAATGTGCCAATTGACCAATTTCAGAGCTTCAAATGAAGAAACGGAGGTTGAAATTGGAATCTACGCGAAAAACTAAGCAAGATAGGCCTTGTTGGAAATTTTGACTTTTGGTCAAAGGTCAATGCAAAAAGTCAAAGTCAACTGGTCCAAGGTCAAAGTCAACGGATATTGGTCCAGGTCGGTTCCGAGTTTCCAGGTCGGGTCACGGATTAGGCAGCAGAGTTGCTGATGTCATCCTATGATGTGTCGCTGACGTGGACTAGGGCTGATGTGGAGGTGCTTGCATGGCTGCTAACGTGGAGTGATGACGTCATTCGATGACGTCAGATGACATCAGCAATAGTTCTTCGATGCATGGAAGGCGCGTGACGGCGTGTACCGGCGCATGGTGGCAAGGTAGATACCCATACGGCGCGTGTGACTTTGTATGATCACCAGATTCTCAGGCCAAGTAGATCGGGGGATGACAAGGCCGTCTTGGCGACGCGTGTGGCTGAGATCCAAGCTGGGAGACGAGAACCTTCAGCGGCGCGTGTGAGAGTTCCAAGAGCCATTGTTCGCACGTGGTGGCGCATGCGGCTTCCGTTGGAGGTCGGGTTCCTGGGTTTTGTTCACGATATGCTGTGGAGCACTTCTGTCTTGTTGGTTTCATCAGGCGAAGGCTTGATGTGCACAGATTTGATAGGGAGAGGCACGGATTGCTTAGGCTTGAGGATCTGGACACAGCAGTGAGCCATGGCGGCTACAAGAAGCCGTGGAGTTTAGATCTAGAAGACAAGCATGTGTGACTTCTGATGGTGGTGTGCACGTGAGAATCTTCTTTGCTTGCTAGAGATGTTTGTTTGATGCCAAGAACGAAGTTTGGCTCTAATACCATGTTAAATATATTATTAGCAACAAGATGTGTTATATCATGTTATATATGTTAGAGTTTGGGCCTATAACATTGGGCTAATATATCTAATATATATCTCTAACAATGTTGTTCCTAAAAAAAAAAAAAAATTGATGTTATGTTTGTAGATGGCGCAAGCTAGATATCACATCTAATATTTTTTTTTTGAGATGTTGATAAGATCTAGTAGTTATTTCAAGGCTATACGATTTATTATAATAATATGTGAAAAATATAAATAGTTAGTTGTTTTTATTTCTTATATTTAGTTTTTTTTTTTTTTCTAAGTATGTTCATATTTGTGAAATATTTAACATGCAGTTGCTATTGAAAATAAAGAAGATGACACTACAAAAACTAGCATGAGAGACAGTTTTATGATAGTAAATCATGATGGTCAAAGTGAAAATTTACTTGGAATGATTGTGAACAGTGAAGAGGAAGCTTATAAGTTATATAATGAATATGTTATGCAAACTGGGTTTAGTATAAGGAAAAACAAAATAATATACCCAAAGAATGGTATACGTTAACGAGAGTATGTGTGTTCAAGGGTCCGTTTGGATTGAGTTTATTGTTGCTGAAACTGAAAACTGAAAACTGAAAACACTGTAGCAAAAATAATTTTTAAATATATAAATAGTACCATGGGATCTATTTTTAATATTTTTTAATACGTGAACAGTGTATGTACAGTGCATGAACAGTATATACACTGTTCATAACAGTACATTTTGTATCCCAAAGTCAACAAATGCGGGCAAAAAAAAAAAAAAAAAAAAAAAAAACAAAGGAAAACGCAACACTGGAAAACGTGGACGTAGGATTCTTTTGAATCCAAACGCCCTCCAAAAGAAGGATTTCCACAAGACAAGAATCCTTGTGAGATTAAAAAGGTAAACAGATTAGAGACAAGAACGGGTTGTAAAGCTAGTATTAAGTTTACAATTGAAAATGGTGAATGGAAGGTGACCTCATTCGATTCTGAACATAACCATGAGCTTGCCAAAGCTAAACAATGACAATTTTTGAGGTCAAACCGAAAAATAACAGATGCATATTCAGGTGTCATAAAAACTTTTAAAGAAGCTGGTATAAGAACAATTAATGCATATTCTTATCTAGCTGAAGAAAATGGGGGGTTTGCCAATATTGGTTTCGCAAGACGGGATTGTTATAATTTGGTGAATAAAGAGAAACTAAAAACAATTGAGGCAGGTGATGCACAAAGCTTGGTTAATCATTTTAAAAAAAGGCAAGCTGAAGACCCATTGTTTTTCTATGCAATTCAGGTGGACCAAGAAAATCGAATGACTAACTTTTTTTGGAGGGATGGTAGGTTAAGAATTGATTACGACTCTTTTGGTGATGTAGTGTGTTTTGACACTACATATCGGACTAACAGGTATAATATGATATGTGCCCCTCTTGTAGGTATCAATCATCATTGGAATAATGTATTGTTTGGCTATACTTTTTTGTTAGACGAGACAACTGTTTCATTTACTTGGTTGTTTGAGACATTTATAGAATCAATGGGAAATCAAAAGCCAAAGATGATTTTTACAGATCAGTGTCAAGCTATGATCAATGCCATAAAATTAGTGCTTCCTGAGACAAGCCATCGCTTATGCTTATGGCACATATCAAAAAATGCTGTAATACAATTACGAAGCCATTATGGACATCCTGCATTTAAGAGCCGGTTCAATAATATTCTTTGTGGGTGTGAGACAGAAGCAGAATTCAATTCTTGTTGGGATGGCTTGATAAGAGATTATAATTTGGCAGGTGACAAATGGCTTAAATCTTTGTATGAAATTCGTGAAAAGTGGTGTCCAGTTTTTAGCCTAAATATTTTTTCTGCCAAAATGAAAGCTTCATCAAGAAGTGAAAGCACTAATAATGTTTTTCACAACATGACCTCCAAAACAATGAGTTTGACAGAATTTGTACTTCATTATGAGACTGCAGGTAAAAAGATGCGTGAAGAAGAATTGGAAGAGGATTTTCGTTGTAATCAAGATGCACCTCCAAAAATAGTCCAGCATAGTGGAATTTTACGGCATGCAGCATCTATACATACTCACAAAATATTCTACTTATTTGAACTTGAGTTTGCTTCTACCTTGGGGGTCAAAATAGAAGAAGTTAATCATGATGGAGATATTCACACTTTTCCACTTATTGAAGAGGATCATCAAAGGGTACGCACAGTCCAATTTAATTCTTTGGATAATGTTGTTACATGTAGTTGTAAAATGTTTGAATCCTTGGGGATATTATGCTGATATGCGTTACGAGTAATCAATGTAAAAAACATAACTCAAATAGCGGCTCAATATATTTTGAAACGATGGACAAAGGATGCCAAAAAAGATAGTGCCTCATGTAAATATGCAACATCATCAAGTATGAGTAAAGAGATGTTAGTGACATTGCGTCGCAATGAATTAATGCGCTCAATTTATGATATATTTAGCAAAAGTGCAGCGACAACTCGTCATACTGAAATGTGCAAAATGAAAGTGAAGGAGATGGTAGAATTAATTGAAAAGGATATGGCAAATTTGAATATGAAGAGAGTTGTTGATGCCAACAATGATGGTTTGATTGATGAAATTGAAACTACCACCAATGGTGATGGTTTAATGAAGAGCTCACATGATGACTTGCCAATATTGGATCCCCCATATGTGCAACAAAAAGGAATTACAAATAAGAGAATCAAATATAATCTAGAGAAACGCAAACGAAGGGCACCAAAAGATGTTACTAGATCAAGTAAGTATTTTTGAAATACTAGAATGGATTATTCAATTATTATATATGTATCTTATTTTTTTGTGACTAATATTTATAGTTTCATTTGTCTTAGAAAAAGTAACAAAAGGAAAACCTTCAAAAAACTTTGATCAGACACCACAAGTTGCAAGTTCCTGCAAGCATATTAGCACACCTATGGATGTAAACTCATCATGTATGATTATTTAAATCTTATGATTGAAACATTAAAATTTCATACTTGATATTGCAAACAAAATTGTATACTTACCCTTTTTTTTAGAACAATTAACAATGAAAGAATTGTCACAAAACTTTGCCCATACACAACATGACATTAATTACTATGATGGAACTCTCCCTGAAGGTGTGAATATTAGTGATCAGGTTTGTTATTCATATTCCTCAGTTCCTAAGCAATTTAAGTACTTTACGTTGCTTGTATGTATTGATTTTCTATAATTGTTGTATAGGTGTTTTCTTCCTTGGAAATGCCACTAATCAATGTTTCGAACCATTTCCAACAGTTTAATAAGGTGATTAAAATTCAGGAGCAGACGTCATAGGTTGAAACTCTCAAAAAATTAAGGTGATTAAAATATTTAAAGAATTCATTAATGCATTTTTCTTCTTCAAGATGCATAGGATTTAATTTTGTTGTATGGATTATTTGGACTACAGAATCCTTTATTCACATGGAATGATGGTTCTTCAAACTCTAGCATTACAAGGATGCTTCAAAATAATGATCATTTGACTCAGGTAATATTTATTTTTTAACTTGACTTTTGCAGTTTATTATTCAATTTTTTTTTCTTTAATTTGTGGCAATTCATTAAATATTTTTAATTTATTTTTATTTGAAAATGACAAACACATTTATATTTTATTTTGCAGGATTCTTTGAACTATATGAAGTTAAATAGTTAGAAAGAGTGATTCATCTCTGAAAGTTGGAATACATGTAAACAGTTCAGTTGCATTGGAGACTTTATGGTCATTTGCCCACTTGAAATGGCATCTCCTTTAAATTTGATTGTTCTGTTTTTTGCTTCTTTAAAAATAAATAAATAAATAAAAATCTCTGTTTTGTTCTCTTTATTTTGTCTTGCTTTGTACTGTTGCAATGAGTGTTGAGAATGCAATGGATTCATTTCTTAGTTGGTAACAGAACATAACCTATGGATTTTGCATTTATAGTAATTGCAGCAAGATTGATATATCTCAGAAAGTTGGAATAATGTAAACAGTTATGTTGCATTGGAGACTTTATGGTCATTTGCCCACTTGAAATGACATCTCTTTTACATTTGATTAGTCTTTTTTTTGCTTCTCAAATAAAAAAAAAAATAAAAAAAGGTTTCTCTGTTTTGTTCTCTCTATTTTGTCTTGTTTTGTACTGTTGCAATGAGTTTTGAGAATGCAATGGATTCATTTCTTGGTTGGTAACAGAATATAAGCTATGGATTTTGCATTTGTAGTCGTTGCAGCAACTAACATATACATATATATATATATATATATATATATATATATACTTGGCCAATTCAAACAATCTGTATAACGAGGCATAGTGAAGGATGTAAATTAAATATACAAAGCAACTCTGAAAAGCTCTCTTTGCCACAAGCCAAAAAATTTGTCTCGTGGCAAGGTGCTGTATAAGATTTTATTAAAATACAAAACAGTGAACATCAAGGCAATACAAAAGAAGAGGACTTGCTAGTATCCTTAGAAATTACATCAAGAAGGGCCTTGGGTCCAGAATCAACATTAAAGCTACCCCAAAACCTGTGTTAAGAGACTAGGTAGCCAATATATAAGGAGCATGATTTGCCTCTTTGCATATCCATTTGAAAGAACAATTAGGCAAATTTGTAGACAGAGAAAGCACTTCAAAAATGCAGCTATTCTCCATAGGGACGCACAGCTCTTCTGAACTAGCTGTCATCCCTATTACACTTATATAGCAACTATCCTCAGTCGCGAATTGTGCAAATATTAATCTTCTTGTCCATTTAAGTCTTCTGGATCTCACTTTTAACCCTTAAGGTCCACATTATGAGAAAGAACTTAAAGTTGCACTTGTTCTGTGAACAGAGTTTATATTATTGCTGCATAATAGCATTCTTGAGCTTAAAAGCACTGAGCTTCATATGATATGGACTAGCATCTATAAAAGAAATTGAAAGAAATAAGCAGTAATTTTGCATAGAAGAAAGAAAATTAAATTAAATTAATTAAAAACGTCTCTTAGTATACAGTTTTTTCTTGACCATTGTTGGGAAATTTAGACCCCGATTAATAGAATTAACAAATTTTAAACCCAAGTTGTTAATTAGATTTATTATGAATAAAACTTGTTAAAACAAACAAACATTAATATCATGTCAAAATCATGCAACGGAAAAAATAAATAAGATAAGATATGATGACCCAGGAAAACCAATGAAACAAACTAGTTTCGCAGTAAAAATCCTGGGGGGAAACCTTCTCGAAAAGCAATCTACTATAGTAAAGAGAAGTTTCAGATCTAGTCCAAAACCTTTGTCCCTAGACTCTACAATCCCTATAGATGAACTCACAGCAGAAACCTTCTACCACTTCAGAACCTCTGAACTCTTCAATATATGAACGCCACACTTTTTGTTGCACGGATCCCAGTACGTGACTAACTCCTTTGCACGAATCCCAGTATGTGACTTACTCACCAACTTGAGAAAGAAGAATGTTGACTGCAAAGTTCTTCACTTCATCAACAATGAAGATCAAGAAGCACATAGTTACAAAACTCTAAGATGCAAAAGACGCAATAGCTTCTTTTAGAGAGAATAAGGCATCAGTCACCTTTTGCATATGTTCTCATTGTATTCTCTTATGTGACGGCCTCTAAAATAAGCCTTATATAGGTCTAGGGTTGTGAGAAAAGAAACCCTACACATACATGTGAGCATAGGCCGAAAATCAAATCTGAAAATCTGAATTCCCGTAACCTCGATTAATCGGGAGATGTCGAGGAGGTGTCGAGCTTTAAACTTCGACAGATACAACTATCGAGAAGCTATCGAGGAGCTGTTGAGGAGACAGGAGCTTTCTCGATCTATCCACCAGCTATCGAGAGGTGTCGAAATTGCAATAACAATCAACTGAAGAGCTCGATAGATAGCCTAGCTGTCGAGAGGTGTCGAGCTATCTGTCCAGCTTTGATGAACAGCTTTTCTTCACTTGTTTCTTGGTCTAATCTTCATGGCTTTAATACTAGACTTGATCAACATATTTCTTGAAGTATTAAACACATCCTAGATCTACCCAAATACAAGTAAAGTGCGTTTTGTCAAAGGATAAGTCAATTACATAAAATCATGACATATGTTCTTAACATGTGAAACACATATGTCCTAACAACCATCTTTCTATTGATTATGAAAATTTTGGAATCTGATATGATCTTTCTATTCTTTTTAATAGAAAATTTTACAACCTTTTTAGCCTCTGGAGATTTTAATGGCCAACAACAAAGAATTCATTTGAATCATAGCAGAAACACTCAAAGCCTCACGAATATAACCAAACTTTAAAGAAACAATAATCACCAGTGGATTTGAATAGGAACAAGAGTGGTTCATAAACTCAATCAAAAATGTATATATAGAATTTAAGGAAAAACATCCCGTATTACAAACAGCTTCTTTCCAAATTAAATTACCAGCCTAATTTTCTTTAAAATAATAAAAATTTATTACAACCATGAGAACTTTAAAAATATATATCCATTTAAAACCAAAGGAAAGCTACCTTTCTCAGTCCAAAAAAAAAAAAAAAAAAACCAAACTATTATTTCTAATACTAGGAAAAATCAACCAAAAACCCCTTTCTGAAACCCTAAGATTCAACGCAAAAAAAAATAAAAAAATAAAAAAAACCAAAACCAAAACCAAATGAATATGCAAAATCTGTTAGATAAATAAAATAAAATAAAAAATAGAGCAGGCTGAAAGTTCATATAGGAAATTAAACTAGATCTTACCGATTAAGAGAGAAGATGATGCTGCGGAACTGATATCATCAAGAGGGAGAAGAGATTTCAGTTTGCTCTCTTCTGAAATTAAACAGGGTTTCTCTTTAGAAATTTCATATAGGAACATTGGACCTTTACCGATTAAGGGGGAAGATGATGTTGCAGAACAGATGTTGTCAAGTGGGAGAAGAGATTTCAATTTGCTCTCTTATGAAATTAAATGACATCTCTCTTTCAAATTTTATTTAATTAGTCGTGTAATCAGATAACATTTAAATGTGTTTATCTTTTACTTTAATTTTTATCTTAAAATGAATCAGTAAAATTTTTAACAAGTGGGAGTCATTTAGTAGAATGGTAGACCACATCACTTATCCACCATGAGGATCTTATAATTTCTCCTTGGGGATTGCACAACTATGGTGGTAGAACTTGAGATTTCGCCAAGGGTAGTTAATTAACAGGTTGAGTGTTTGAAGTTATGGGTTTTTAATTTTCTTTTTTTTTTTATTTAAAGAGATTTTGTGTGTTCTTTAAAGGCGGAGTTGTTAATTTTTGTCTAAAGGTTTCAATTTTGAGTTCAAATTTAAACATTTGTTTTCGCTATGTGCATCACTTATTTTTTAATACAAAATTATTAAATATGAGTTCCAAATAAAATGAATCTCTTTGAGAAAGAGATTTGCTTATGAGATATCAAAGTTTTTGTTTTTCCTATCTACAAGCTTCTGTTTTTTTATCTAAATGTTTGAATAATGCTAATTTGGCTCATCAGTGAACATTTTCTATTACTTTGATTTTATAAACAAGTTGTGATTGGTGAATGTGTGATGGTGGGCTATGTAGGGACACACTTCCACTATTCACAACTTGCCATGTAGTGAGTTGTATCACAAAATTGTGCATTTTTATATGTCTCTAGCATTATTCAAATTTTTTTTCAAATTTGAACCAACTTTAGTCTTAGATAGATTGGCCTAGTCAGTGGTCAAGTCAATGATGATGACTCTAGTGAGTGGAAGAACCCCGCCTAGGTCGTTAGTCATGCTCAATTGCTCATGCATGCATGCATAAATAAATAAATAAATAATACAAAACTTTTTTTTTTCTTTTTCCCACTCGTTATGCCTTTCTCCGATGGTTGATCACCCTTTTTGTTTTTAACGGTCAACATAATAATAAATAAAGGTTTTTCTTTCAAATATATATATATATATATATATATATATATATATATATATATATATATATATATAAAATTTCCAACATTTTAAGCCAAAGTTCTTCCACATACTATCGCCCCGCTACTCATTCGTAAACTGTAAACCATCTCGCTTGGAAAAAACAATGTCATCATCTCCGGTGCAATGATGTTTGGCTATCAGGTGCTTAACATGAACACTGTTGACTTGTCTTTGGACTACCTTTCTCAAGGACTTGTCTGATCCCCCAGCAACTGGTCCTCTAGTGATCATCCTTATTTCTCCTACGACCTGTTTAAGATTATCTCGATCTTCTTCTTTATGGTTGTCAGTAGACTTCTTTTCTGTCCGGTGGCAAGTCTAATAGTCCTTTTTGACAAATATTTGGAGTTTTCCCCTCTGGATTAACTCCTCTATCTGTTCTTTCAAATCCCAACATTCGTCAATATAATGACCATAGTCCTTATGAAAGCGGCAATATTTCTTTGAATCTCTCCGCTTTGAGGATGAACTCAATGGTTTGGGCCATTTCAGAGCAGGGTCATCCTTTATTTGCATGAGGATTTTGTCCACGATTATCAAGAAAGGAGTGAAATTCAACTTTTTCTTTGACGGTGCCTCCAAACCACTTTTGTTGGCCTTTGCTTCTGAGGGATTGTCCTTGCGATCCCTCTTCTTGCCCTGGGACTCAACAATCTCTTCTTTCTTACAGTTGCTCGTCAATCCTTTTGTAGTTAGTGCATCTTCTCCATTCATATGCTTATGTGCTTTGAACAACAAATCCATCATCGAGGTTGGTGGGGACTTCCCTAGAGAGAAGACGAGGTCAAGATTGTTCAACCCCACTTGGAAGGTTGTCATTATCACCTAATCGTCAACTTCATCAATTTCTAACTCTGATTTGTTGAAGCGTTTTACATACTCTTTCAGGGTTCCCCCTTCCTGTTGCTTCATAGTTAGCAGGTAGGAGGTGGGCCTCTTGTGGTGTTTTCCCCCAATGAAATGGCGAATAAAAGAGTCGCTCAACTAGTCAAAGTTCGCAATAGATGCCGCGAGCAGCTTGCTAAAACATACCCTTGCTACTCCTCTAAGGGTTGCTAGGAATAACCTGCAAATTACTTCGTCTTGGGTTTTCTGGAGGTATAATATTATCTTGAATGCCCTTATGTGATCTAGGGGATCCTTTGTGCCATTGTATGCCTCCAGCTATGGTAGACAAAATTTGGGAGGCAAAGGGCACTCCAAAACGCTAACAGTGAAGGGTGAGTCTATCCTCTTAATCATGCCATCAAGATTTATCATTGTCTTTCCCTTCATGGCATTCTTGACTTCATCTGACTCCTTCCTCATGCTCTTCATCATCTAGTCATTGCCACGAGTTGATTGTGCGGTGTGCTCAGAAGTTTCCCTTATGCTATTTTCAAGGCTATGGGCTTCGTCGTCATTATCATTGCGATTACGCCGTGACTGTGATGTATTTGTGCCCTCTAAGCGCGCTTTCCGTTTCAAGTCTTCATTTTGTTTCATCAATTCTTTCACATTGGCTATTAGTGCTTGAATTTGTTAAGCCATCACCACCGAGTCCGATGGTGCAATTGTGGTTGAGTCCATTGATTCTAAGCAACTTAGTCAGTAGAGAATCCAACAGTTTATTGTCGATTTCCCATAGACGATGTCAAACTGATAAAGCTTGATTTCGCCTCATCAGTATGTTCCTCGTCAGTACGATGGACGACCTTGAGATCTTGTATCAAAGACGGCACTAAGCAGATAATGACACCAGTTTGAGGCCTACCAAGGACCCTCTGATGCTTAAATTAGCTTTAACTCTTTAGAAATCTATAATCTGTAGAGTAATTTGTGTGTGTGTTCAGTATGAATCACTTACTTGTCTCTCTTGGCTTTATATAGCCTTTGTGTGAGTAAATGCTCAATCTGTTGGCCTTTCTAACGTTGTACCACAGCTGAAGGATTTATGGCTAAATAATGACCACTTAAACCCAGCCCTTTAACGTCTATAACGGCCATTAAATGCACATCATTGGACGGTAGTAACGACTCCGTGCTCGTTTATCATTTGATCATTAAATGATGTCTGGAATTAATGTGCTTATGCTCGTCCATACTTTTACTCGTCATTAACATGGATGGTTTGCAAATACGGATGACCATTTTATCACTATCCGTCAACTTCAATACTTATAAATTTGGAATTTAGGCATTTCAAATCCTTCAATTTAAAATTCAAATCCAAATTTAAATATTCAAACGCAACCTTGATGTTTTTTCACATCTGTTGTGTTTGGAAAATGGTAAAAAAATAAATAAATAAAGATGATACACGATGCATGAACTTATAGAAAATATTTAGTCCCTCTTTCAATGTTTCTCCTTATCCTTTTCAATAAACAGACTCAACAAAATAAGACTGATGAAACCAAAAATCGTCAGTTGGGTCACTCATCCAATCTAGAGCTTTTGACAGGCTTCTAAGATCTGCAAGAGAAATAAAGTTAGTCGAAGAGACCACTGAGGTGAGTCCCGGTAGGGGAGCCTCCGATGCTATGGAAAAATATGTAACTACTAAAGCACATTCAACACATTAATGACAATCATTACTCATCAACCTTAAACTCCCATTAAGATAGAGACCGTTACACACAGGGAAATAATTACCTGCAATTGTGTACATGAAGACATTTATGAGCACAACAGCTACTCAAGCTACCTATAAAAGGGACAATCTTTCCATTTGCAAAGGTACGTCAAAAAGACTACAAAATTCTATTATATACAAAATATATGGATGGATACTGACTCAAGCATCGGAGGCTTCCCCACTGGAGCTCACCCCGGTGGTCTCTTCGACCAATTTTATTTCTCTTGCAGATCTCAGAAGCCCGTCAAAAGCTCTAGATTGGATGAGTGACCCAACTGACGATTTTTGGTTTCATTAGTTTGGCACCGTCTGTGGAGAACTTGACTAGTCATCTAGCTCTTCCTACAAAGAAAGGGTCTTTTAGTCCAAAATTTGCAAGATCTCCTCCATGAAACCCCTTTCATCGTTCTCTTTCAGGGGATTATTATTTTTCCCTCATGTCGGAAGAAATCAAGAAATAAGGATCATAAAGAATCCGACAAAGGTTGAGAAGAATTGCCAATTTGAGCGGCAATAACCTTAGCCACAGTGTTCCCTAAAAAAGGTTTAAATCGAAGTTTTAAGTCGAAGGGAAGAAAACACAAAGTACATACCAGGAGATAAGAGAAAAGCAATGGCCAAAAATGTCTTTCATGCAAGGTCATTTCTCTAGTCGTCGTCGAGAAGTGATTGCACCTTTCAAGTTCAAACGATGACAATTCCCCTTAGTTGTCATCAAGAAGCAAGTGCCCCATCAAGAGGAGCACTAGATGACCTTTGTCCATTGGATGACCTTCGTACTTGAGGAAGAAATATAGCACTTTTAATCCCCAAATTTCTAGAAGAAACCTGGACAAATCACAACAGCGTGACCCAATTCTTAGGTCTTCAGGTCAGATGAGTTATTTTCATCTCATTATTTTCAAACAGAATTTAAATTTATTTCACGCTACACTACTCTCAAAAGACACATGTGGGTGAAGGAAATAAGAATTAACAAAATAAATTACTATAACACTTTCCCATCCTTGAATGCAAAACATTCGACAATAATTATAATTCCCAAGTTCCACGATAAGCATTGATGGAAAATGTCATATGGTAATCAATTTGAGATATAAAGTCTAGAAATATTTCAAGAAAAAATACACTAGCTTTAAAATAGCCTTGATTGATGAATTTAAGATTCCAATTTTGGGTGTTAAAGTCTGATTTGAACAACTATACAACTGTGAGACTTTATAGTTACAACCTACACACGTTCAAAAATTAAAGGGATTAGTTAGTGGCAAATTTTATGGCCTTGATATCCTAATTATGGCTTTTTATATCACTACTTTTCTGTCCTAATGCATCTTGATAAGATTGCAAATAAGGAAGTCAAATATTATTGTGCAAGATAATGTATCATAATTTTCGGCATTTAAGAAAAATGGAGCTGAAACTTTTTGTTATCTTACCAAAGTTATATCATAATTTTAGACATTAAAGAGGCTAAGGTCAAATTTTACTGTCTTACCAAATTTAAAAACGCTAAATTTGGATATAAGTGAAAGTCCAATAAGCCCGGACAAACCTGTTGATTAGATTTACGTAGCTGGAAGCTGAGATGAGAATAATGAAAATTCTGAGTTTTTGCTACACATGCTTTTTGTGAAAACTATCACGTTAAGCTTAAAAAATCCAAAATAAAGAAAGCTTTGGAGATAAAACACAAGGATGGCCTATTCGACCTTGCAAAGATAATAATTTTCAAAGTGAATGCAAGGTGGGTCTAACTTAGGTTGTCAACCTTAGACGGTCTTTGAGACTTGGAGCATGAAATTTGTTCCATTTATACACAAATCCACCACATGGTTTCATGAAAACTTTAGTGGTCTCTATATGTTTGAGCACCATACATTCACAAATTAAGCCATTATTTTAGTGCTTGGTATGAATTAAATTACATTTTCTTTATGTTATGCACATACTTATTTGTGTTATGCAAACACACTAAGGTATACTATGCTAAAGACTCTGTTATGGACACATCAACCGCCCAGAAGCTACAACAAATTCTACACATTTGTGGTTATTAATATTTGTGAATTTCTTACTTGACAATACTACTCCAAATCTAACACTTTGTGCAATAAAAGTACTAGACTATTCACTAGTGTAACTATACTAATTTGAATGTACCTATATTCTTAAGTCTATAAGCTTTAGAATGAGAACTTGTCAAAAAGAAACAACTAAGGAAAAGATCGAAAACTCTTAAGTGGAAAATGGAAATACAGCCAAAGGTTGTGAAAATTCCCTTGACATCACAAATGGCAAGTTAAGCCCCAATTGCTTTGAAGCCAACAAAGAAGAGCTCGTTTAAAAGAAATCAGCTTAGAAGGGTACCAAAATTACCACACACATATCTAAATCATTCACCATGTGAGAAAAGTAGTTCCAAGCCAAGCATGCTTGTTCTAGGGTCATTGCAAAGGTGGGCTTGGATATTCAATTTCTAGAAAAAACCCTCTAGGCAAACAGGTTAAATCCATGAAAGGCCATTCCTCTAGTCATCAACAAACAGGAACTGCACCTTTCATGTTTGAATGGGGGAAACAATGTGGCATAGTTCTTGCACCTACAAAAAAAGCAAAATTGATCTAGGCCTCAAACATGTTAAGCCTGACAAAAGAGATCTAAAAAGAGAAAGAGCCCGTCAAGAAGACTAAAACAATGAAAAAATTGAGGTATGTACAAAATAGTATCGAAATTTAAGGTCTTCTATCGAGGTAACTCATTTCTTTCTTTCTTTATTGGAACTAAATACATATCAAGCTTGCATGATTATTTACAAATATGTAGAACATGTTGAAAATATTGCTATAAAATTGTTACAATTATCACAGCTAATATGGCTATATTATTGGTAGCATACGTTTCATTATCATGATTATGAGAAGATCAATTGAGTCTCCTAGACTTGAAATGCTAAATGATTGTGTTCATAATATAGTCATGAGTTTAAAATCTTCTCAGTTCACATTAAAAATAAAAATAAAAAAATAAAAAAAGCTTAGTTTTTGGGTTCATAGAAAGCAGTCTTACAGCAACTCTCCCTTATCCAAAGAACAGGCATAATAGATTTGGAAGCCAATTCAAATCATCTTAACGAAATTTGGCCAAAATTTTGTCATGCTACCGTGGGTCAACGATCCTGGATATGGTTCATTTTGTCAAGGACTTGAACTAGTGCTTATTGATTCAGCCAAAAAGAACCTTGGTTTAGAAGAGGAATCAAGAGCAAAGGTAAATTCACTCAAAGAAAAAGCCAAGGACACAAACAAAAAGCCATGGATGCAGTCCACATGGCTCATCCCACTGATCCACCCATTAATTATTTCCACTCAAGTATGTCTAATCACTTGACTCTTCTTGTAGTGGTTTTTTACTTGATAAAATGACTTAAAGTCCTTAGGACATAAAAGAAAAAGGGAAACGGTCACGAGTTAGAATCATCAACTTGTTCTCAACCAAAAGAGAGAACCAGATTCTATATGCACACTTTGGTGATGCATAAGGTAGCACATTTATTTATTTCTTATATTCATGTGCACCTAATTAGAAATGCGAATGATTATCTTATTAAAATCGAGTACAAACCAATCTTGCATAAATAATCAATAAATAAAAAAGCTATATAGTTTTTTGGGTTTGCGAAATTCATAAAATTTTCAGAAAACCCATCAAATGCATAAAGCACAACAATTGTGATGAATGTTATACCTGAATATTTAAGATTATCAATATTCTTGGAATAATGATGATTAGAATTAATTGTTAAAAAGTCCAGTTTTGAATGAATTAAATGGGAAGCAACAAGAGGAAAGGTATTATAGTACGTTAATTATTCTCTTGATAATGTTTATGCACTATGATTAGCAACTGTGTAACTCTTACCCCATAGCATTTTACAACTAACTATTCACATGAAATATTATAGTCACAAAGCTTATTTTTGTAAATGTCATAAGGTTTCATGCAAAAATGTATGTTCTACTAGATGAACTACAAAAGAGGTAAAGATATAGGATTACAAGAGAATATTTGGTCCAATTATAATATTAGCACAATAAGAAAAATGCCTAACTAGGCCATTGGTAGCTCATTATTCATGTATGAATTGTTCTAAAATTCTTGTTTAAACAAATTTTGGCAAGTGCATGTACTACTTACTATAGAAGCATGATCTCAAGAAGGTCCAAAGTGACATGGTCTCAAGGAGGCCTAAAGCTACAAAATTTCCAAAGAAGCTACGAGACTGATCTGCGTGATCGTCAGTACGCTCGAGAAGTAACCTTCCCAAAAATTCAATGATAAATTCTTCGTGCAAAGAGTAAAACCATTCAACGGTAAATACTTTGTGCAAAAATTAAATCATCCAAAGTAAGAACGATAAAATTCTTCATATAAGAATAAAATCATTTAACGATAAACTCTTCATGCAAGAGTAAAATCGTTCAACGATAAATTCTTTGTTGAAGAGTAAAAAAGTTCAACGGTAAATTCTTTGTGCAAGAATTAAATCATCCAAAGCAATAATGATAAAATTCTTCATATAAGAATAAAATCATTCAATGATAAAATTCTTCATGCAAGAGTAAAATCATTCAACAATAAATTCTTAATGCAAGAGTATAAGTGTTCAAATGATAAATTCTTCGTGCAAGAGTAAAATCGTTCAATGGTAAATTCTTTGTGCAAGAATTAAATTATCCAAATTAATAATGATAAAATTCTTCATGCAAGAGTAAAATCATTTAACGATAAATTCTTCATGCAAGAGTAAAATTGTTCAACGATAAAATTCTTTATACAAGAATAATATCATAATTCAATAGTAAATTCTTTGTGCAAGAATTAAATCGTCCACAGTAATAATGATAAAATTCTTCATGCAAGAGTAAAATCATTTAACAATAAACTCTTCATGTAAAAGTAAAATCGTTCAACGATAAATTCTTCATGCAAGAGCAAAATCGTTCAACTGTAAATTCTTTGTGCAAGAATTAAATTGTCTAAAGCAATAACGATAATATTCTTCATATAAGAATAAAATCATTTAACGATAAACTTTTCATGCAAGAGTAAAATCATTCAACGATAAAATTCTTCATACAAGAATAAAATCATTCAACAATAAAATTCTTCATACAAGAATAAAATCATTCAACGATAAATTCTTCATACAAGAATAAAATTGTCCTAACAGAAATGATAAATTCTTCACGGAAGAATAAAATCATTCAAAGCAATAAAACCTTTATACATGGATAAGTCAAAACTAAAAAGTTACTTATTCAAACAAAAGGCAAAGGCCCAATCATAGGCGAAATGCCCACTAAAGGCAATCCAGATGGTTGTCAAGGAAATAATTCTGATGGTAAGAAATCGTCCAAAGAAATAATCGATCCAAGTGATCATCATCTTCAGTAGAAGGCGATCTAGATGGTTGCCAAGGAAATAATTTTGATGGCAAGGGATTGTCCAAAGAAATAATCGATCCAAGTGATCGTCATCTTCAATAGAGGGCATCCAGAATGGTTGTCCAAAGAAATCACCTTGCTCTTTAGCAGTGATCAACAATGGTCGTCCAAAGAAATCACCTTGCTCTTCAGTAGTGATCAAAAATTGTCGTCCAAAAAAAAAAAATTAGCTTACTCACAAGTTCAAGCAATGATCCTTCGAACATCCAAAAGGACCTTCAAAAGGTAGACACTAAGAAGTCTAAAACTAAATAAGTCAAGAAAATTCCCTAAATTTGACCAACACAAAGTCAAACTTGGGAATGGGGGGCAATTGATAAGTCCAAAAAAATCATGAAGGTCATCCATTAATATGGACAGCCTAACATCATTAGTAGACCATCATGGAAAAAGATGTAACCGCTTAAGCACATTCAACATATTAATGACGACCGTTACTCATCAACCTTAAACTCCCATTAAGACAGAGACCGTTACACACAAGAAAATAATTACCTGCAATTGTGTACATGAAAACATTTATGAGCACAACAACTACCCAAGCTACCTATAAAAGGGACAATCTATCTATTTGTTAAGGTACATCAAAAAGACTACAAAATTCTATATACAAAATACATGGGCGGATACTGACTCAAGTATTGGAGGCTCCTCCAATGGGACTAACCCTAATCGTCTCTTCGACCAGCTTTATTTCCCTTGCAAATCTCAAAAGCTTGTCAAAAGCTCTAGATTAGACGAGTGACCTAACTGACGATTTTTGGTTTCATCAAGACCTTCTTTCTCTTTTTTGTGACCTTTTGGATTAGAATTACTTCCTTGGACCACTAGATTTTTTTTCTATGTCCATTTGATTACTCGGGTTTCCCTCTGCTAATAAAGAGTAAAAGTCTTGCTCCATTTATTTAGCAACTAGCAACCTTTTCTTTAGGGGTGAAAGTGTAAATTTCACATAAAAGATGGGAATATGCCTGAAAATTTTTCTTAGGACTCATTGAGATGATGATACATACCCAAAAGAAATTGGAAAAATAATCATTTATGAAATAGAAGTTGACAATCTAAATTATTAAACATATTACCTACATAACTAAAATGCCAAAAATGCAAACAAAGAATGAATTGAAAAAAAAAATTAAAATAATCTTCTACATCTTATCTCTAATACCAATATAAATTCAAATGAAACAAAACCCTAAAATTCATAAATGTAAACTCAGAAATCAAAAAGAAAAAGAACATAGGCAAATCATCAAATAGGTCAACTACAAAGGAAAGCACGTGCATAACAACCAAAAACTCAAACACAAAAACCAAGAACAAAAATATTTTTAACTTAAGATTTCACCAAACACGTGTACCTCAATTTTAGAACTGAAACGGCTTTACAATCTACAAACTTCAACTTTTTTCCAGTCCAAATTTCCTTTTCAAATGAACTACTTTCAATGCAATTAGCAATGCTATCCTATCTTTGATGTCATCACAAAAACGAAAATAACGGTGCCTCCATGACTTTTTCAATAGTATGGTGCCACAAACACTCCAAAATCCTACAACAAATCCGAGTCCAATGCTAGCATAGAACCATATCCTTTCATAATCATCTCCATTTTGTTTGTCTTCAGCACTAGTAATAGTTGGGTCATCAGATGTTTCATCTCCAGGGCACTTGGTCAGAAGAGGAGACCCACACAACAAAGGGTTTCCCTTGTACATGGTTGCATCATTTATTGTTTGAAGTTGATTACCAGATGGGATTCTTCCTGTCAAGTTGTTAAAAGATAGGTTCAACTGTACTAAGAAAGTCAAAGAAGACATGCTTTTAGGAATAGGTCCAAAAAGTTTATTGTTTGAGAAATCAAGTGTCTCTAACAAAGACAGGTTTCCTATATTCTCAAGAATGTTTCCAGAGAGATGATTCATTGACAAGTTTAGTGTATCCAATCCTGTGAGGCTTGTTATTTCAAAAGGAATTCCTCCTGTCAAATTATTCCCTGAAAGATTAATGCAGGTAACTAAATGGAGAGTGCGATCATATTCCATCTCTCTTCCTTTTCTCATTATGGACGCTTTCTCTGTATAGTTCTCAATAGGCTCGGTCCCAACGATGTTGTGATCAACCATTGCAGTAAAATTGTTCAAACAATCTGGAATGCCCCCAAATAGATTATTTTGTGCAAGATCTAGGATGCGAAGTTTATGAAGATTGCACCATTTTGGAGGGATGGTTCCACTGAATAGATTTGATCGTAGGCGTAGCATGAAGATGTCTAAATCTATCCATGACGGAAGAATCCCCGAGAGATGATTCCCCCCAAAATCCATGCTCACAATAGAACAATTTTGCAAGGAAGAAGGAATTTCTCCACTAAGATTGTTGTTGCTTAACACTAATATAGAAAGGTTTCCTAAGAAACCAATTGAGCTTGGAATTTTTCCACATATGTTGTTGTATGAAATATCAACAACACGCAAGCCCTTTTGTGACTTGTTCCATTGATGAGGGAGCTCTCCTGAAAGATTGTTTCTCCAGAGGACAAGAATATTAAGATGTTTTATTTTTGATATGGACAGAGGAATTTTACCATAGAGGCGATTCTCTGAAAGATCTAAATATTGCAAGCTTGGCATTAGATCACTAATATTTGATGGGATAGGGCCTGAAAACAAATTTCTTTGCAGAAATAGCTTAGTCACATTTGGAAATACTAATTGGTGTGGCAAGTTCCCTTCTATGTGATTGTTGGATAGATCCAAGTGGGTGAGGTTAGAAGATATCATAGAGAACCATTCCTCAGGTATAGTGCCTATTCCAACATTACTTAGGGTGACATATGTGAGATTGCTTTGAACATGAAGCCATACAGGAAATTTGGGGCCAATGAGACAGCTTTCTAGATGAAGAATTTTGAGATTGAAAGGAGGACGCCAATCGTTTTTCACATTGAAAACTAGAGGTTGACTTTTATTATTAGTTGTTAGCATAAACTCTTCTAGGCTTCTGAGATTCATCAATTGGGCTTCGGTTATGACACCATCCCAAGAATTTTCTAGTAGAAACAACTTGACTAGCTTTGAGAGTTGCCCAAAACTTTCTGGAATGGTTCCATTCATCTTATTATATGAGAGGTCCAACTCCTTCAAGGATGACAAATTGCCAATAGAAGCTGGAATTGAACCAGAAAAATTGTTAACACCGAGATAGAGGTATTTCAAGCTTCCAAGTCTCCCAAATGAATCAAGGATTTTTCCACTTTGATTGCTATGAGTCAAATCAAGACTTGTGAGGTTCGTAAGATTAAACAGCCACTGAGGTATGGAGGTGTTAAATGGGTTGTATGATAAATCGAGGACACGAAGAGAGGTCAAATTAAGGAAAGTAAGGGAAGATGGAAGGTGTTTAAGCTCACATGAATATAAACTTAACTCCAGAAGGGAAGGAAGCATGTTAATTGCAAGCAGCCAATCTGCTTTGGTATCATTGATCTTCACTCCCCCCATATACAGGTTCTCTAAAGAAGAGAGACTTGAGACCCAATCCAAGTTTTGGGTAGACAAATTGTAGTTTCCTTCAAGGTTGAGATACGTCAGGCTCGACAGATTGCCGAGATAACGAGTAATCTCCCCTGAAAGAGATGCATTGACATCCCCTGAAAAAGATGAATTAACATCCCCTGAAAAAGATGCATATATAAGAGAGATTTAGATACATCGAGTTCTTTAGCATGCCAAAAGGTTCAGGAATTCGAATACCTTTAAATATTTTAAGTGAATATAAGTAAAAGTTATCTTACCGAGCAACCGTGCATACTTAGACCCCCTATCATAAGGACCACCGGCAGGAAGACCACCCGCGCAAGCTGCACACGCTTTGTTCGGGTTCTTAGAAATATCTTTCGTTGGATAATATTGATATCTTTCGTAATAATCAAAGTGCCTGGGGCGTCCAGCTGGGTTGCTAAGATTGAGCTTGGTAACATGACCTGATTCGTTGTCGCACAATACGCCTTTCCATTGGCAGCATTCTTCATCAACCCATGTAGAAAGCTTACCTGGAAAATCAATAACGCCTGCCTTGAATCTGAGAAGTGCTTCTCTTTCACTTTTGATGCATTTCACTGTCACATTATTAGTCTGACTCTGATTTTCAGAGCATGAACCCAGTTTGAATATCCCCAAGGACAAAAGAAGAAATACAAAAACAGTATGATTATAATTAATCATCATGGAGTATTTTACTGATAGTGCAATGCTAATGATGAGTCTTGTGGATTTTTATGAAGCGAAAGCCATGCATCAACGATGAATATATACCACTGAAGTGTGAACTAACTTAGAAGTCATTGTTTAATGTTTTATTTTTTTCCACACGGTAAGTGAAAGTTCTTGTTAGAATCCACACACGGTCTGGACTAGAGAGTTAAAGTAGCCTGCCTCGTGAGTCATGCGTAAAAAGTGTTCACATGATTCATATTGCTTTTTCTACTTTTTCTTTTTCCACTGGGACCCATTTTCCACTCGGTGGAGACTACTTTTTCACTTTTTCCACGTTGCAGGAATCATCTGATTCATATTGCTTTTTCTACTTTGTCTTTTTCCTTTATCTCATTCCTAATCACTTTCAAACAATTCCATTTCTGAGGAGACTTGGCCGACATTTAATCCAGTTATTCATATTAGACTTTTTATCATTTTAAGTGGTTCAAAAATACTCCTACATCTTACGTTTAAACATAGATAAAAGTTAGAAACAAATACAAAATAAAACTCACTACTCCTACTATATCACTTTCGAATACACATAAAAAAAATGTTGACCTCACAATCCATTAGAATTCAATATATGTGTTTTATATTTGAATTCACCTTAGCCACATACAATTACTGCTCCTTTGAGAAAGAAATATTTATCATTATAACAACTTTTTCTCTGTCACTTTTATAATTATTGCAAAGAGATAAATCTATAAATTCTTCTTTATTATTTTGGAGAGATAAATTTATAAATTCTTCTAGCAAAAAGGAAAATTTAAGTGTATTTAACTCTCTCTTGGATTTATGTATCATTGATTGATTTCAATTCCAAATCTGTAGTTTTAATTTTCTAACTTGATTACATTGTGTAATAAAACATTACTAGGGTTTTTATTTTTCTTTTCTTTTCTAGGTTTGTAGATGGAAAAGCAAATCCTTGAAGCAATCTATCTCTAAGAAGAAATGGTACAATGAGGTATAGTTTTCACATTATTAAAATCTCTTTTATTTATTTATTTTTTTTTCAAATTTTGTGACTTTAATGGTATGCTTCTGTGATTATTAGGGTAGAAAAGCGGAAAAGGTTCAAATTTGTTGAATCGGAGAGTTTTAATACTCGGGTTGAGATTTCATAGTGGCTGAGTTGCTTTGACCATAATGGCTTTTGTTGGAGGCTACTTGGAGGTATGGGTTTTTTATTTTTTTATTTTAATTTAAAGATATCTTGTGTGTCCTTTTAAAAGCAGAGTTGTTAATTTTTGTCTAGAAGTTTCAATTTCAAGTTCAAATTTAAACATTTGTTTTTGTTATGTGCATCACATATTTTTTATTACAAAATTGATAAATACGAGTTCCAAATAAAATCAATCTCTTTGAGATAAAGTGGTTCGCTTATGAGATATCAAAGTTTATTTTTCCTATTTACAAGCTTCTGTTTTTATATCTAAATGTTTCAATAGTGCTAATTTGGCTCATCCATAAACATTTTCTATTACTTTGATTTAATAAGTAAGTTGTGATTGGTAGATGTGTGATAATGAGCCATGTGAGGACATACTTTCACCACTCACAACTCGTTATATAATGAATTATGACACAAAATTGTGCACTTTTATGTATCTCTAGTGTTACTCAAGTCAATGATGATGACTCAATTGCTCATGCATGCATAAATAAATAATACAAACCTTTTTCTTTTCTTTTTTTTTTCCTCTTTCCCCACTCAGTATGCCTTTTTCCATCACCCTTTTTGTTTTTAACGGTCCCACACGGTAAGCCAAAGCTCTTCCACATACTATCGCCCCATGACTCGTTCGCGAGTCATAACGTAAACTATAAACCATACAATTCCTTTTCCACGCGGCAAGTCGGTAAACTTTAGTGTTGTTGTTGTTGTTGTTGTTGTTTTTTTTTTTTTTTTTTTTTTTTTTTAATAATTGGAGAATTTGGGGCTTACTTACTTGGAGACACAAGAAGCATCATAACCGGCCCACAAGGATAGAGGCCAGATAAGATTGTTTTTCTTTTCCAAAATGGGCTTTGACTCATCAGACTGTCAGAAAAGAATTGTTATAAATCGTAACCCGCTATTTAAAATTCAGACACGGTATGGACTAGTGAGTATGGACTCGTGAGTCATGCATAAAAACACTAGGACCCAATTACCACTCGGCGGAGACTACTTTTTCGCTTTTTCCACGTTGCAGTCGTATTGCTTTTTCTACTTTTTCCTTTTCCTTTAACTAAACAATGGGGGCTTTCACTCATCAGCATTAAGCTGTTAGAATTTTTTTTTTTTTTTTGGGTTGTTGAATTAAGGCAACGGCCTTTGTATGATATATATATATATGATTGATCATATTCAGGACGGAACTACTCAAGGGCTGAGGGAGCCGCCCCCCACCCCTCCACCCCTCCAACGTTGGAAAAAAAAATATATATTAACAAAAATAATTTTAATTTTGACTCTAAAATTTATATACTTGGCCCCCTCTCCCAAAATTTTACAAATTGACCCAAGAAATCTAACAAATAGATAACAAGAAAAATCTATAATAAAAAAAATGCACATATCTGGATAATAAGAAAAATATTTGGACAAATAGCAAAAACAATAACAACAAATCAATTACAAATCCTAGCCAAAAAAAAATCACAAAACCCAATAACCTTTACCCAATTTCACTCTCTCACTTGAGAGCTTTATGCCCCTCTCAAATGGCTCCATCCCCATAGCCATAGAGACAACTCTTATGTCACATACTGATCACTCCATCCACACATTAGTTAGACATTGAAATTATTAGAATGTGTCAATTGACTTCAAAACTCTTGATTATAAAATCCTATTATTAATTTTTTTTTCAAAAGAAAGAATACAAATAATAATTAATAAATTAATACTAATAATGCAACGTTGTCAACCTCTAGTATTGATATTTCAATTTTTTTAAATCTTTGAACAAAAAACTTCAACCCCTTAAGTATGAATCCTAGTTTCATCCCTGATCATATTGTTACAATTGTATAAATAACCTATTGGCTTGTATTAGACCTTCAGGCAACAAGAACATACTCGTTTTTCCTTTATTTCATTCCTAATCACTTCTAAACAATTCCATTTCTTAGGAGGCTTAGCTGACGTCTAATCCAGCTATCCATATTAGATTCTTTATCATTTTATGTGGTTCAAATATACCTATACACCTTATATTTAAGCATGGATAAAACTTAGGGATAAATACGTAAAATAAAACCCACTACTCCCACTACACCACTTTCAAATATATGTTAAAAAAATGTTCACCTCACAAAATATATGTGTTTAATATTTGAATTCACCTTAGTCACATACAATTACTGCTCCTTTAAAAAAGAAATATTTATCATTATCCCAACTTTTTCTCTATATCGCTTTTAAAATTATTCTTCTTATTATTTTGGAGAGATAAATTCATAAATTCTTCTGGCAATTAGGACAATTTAAGTGCATATAACTCTCTCTTAGATTTATGTATCATTGATTGATTTCAATTCCAAATTTGTAGTTTCATTTTTCTAACTTGATTACATTGTGTAATAAAACATTACTAGTTTTTTATTTTTCTTTTCTTTTCTTTTCTAGGTTTGTAGGTGAAAAAGCAAATCCTTGAAGCAATCTAACTCTCAGAAGAAATAGTACAATCAGGTTTAGTTTTCACATTATTAAAATCTATTTTAATTTTTTCTTTTTTTCAAATTTTGTGGCTTTAATGGATTGTTTCTGTAATTTTTAGGGTAGAAAAGCGGAAAAGGTTCAAATTTGTTGAAAATCGAAGGGTTTAAGTACTTGGGTTGAGATTTCGTAGTGGCTAATTTGCTTTGACCATAATGGCTTTTGTTGGAGGCTACTTGGGGATTGCACAACTATGGTGGTAGAACTTGAGATTTAGCCAAGGGTAGTTAATTAACGGGTTGAGTGTTTTGAAGGTATGGGTTTTTTATTTTTTATTTTAATTTAAAGAGATTTTGTGTATCCTTTTAAAAGCAGAGTTATTAATTTTTGTCTAGAAGTTTGAGTTCAAATTTAAACATTTGTTTTTGTTATGTGCATCACGTATTTTTTATTACAAAATTGATAAATATGAGTTCCAGATAAAATGAATCTCTTTGAGATAAAGAGGTTCGCTTATGAGATGTCAAAGTTTTTTTTTCCTCCTATTTACAAGCTTCAGTTTTTATATGTAAATGTTTGAATAGTGCTAATTTGGCTCACATTTTCTATTACTTTGATTTTATAAGTAAGTTGTGATTAGTAGATGTGTGATGGTGGGTCATGTGAGGAGGATACACTTCCATCATTCACAATTCACCACATGTCGAGTTGTGATTTAAAATTATGTATTTTTATGAGTCCCTAACATTACTAAGATTTTTTCAAGATTGAACCAAGTTTAGTCTTAGATAGATTGGTCTGGTCAGTGGTCAGTGGTCAAGTCAATGATGATGACTCGTGAGTGGAAGAACCCCGCCTATTTCGTTAGTCATGTTCAATTGCTCATGCATGACTAACTTTTTTTTGAACCAAGTTTGAACCTTTTTTTTTTCCCTTTTTCCCACTCGGTATGCCTTTTTCCCACACGGTAAGCCAAAGTTCTTCCACATACTATCGCCCTGTGACTCGTTCGTAAACTGTAAAGTGTAAACCATACAACTCCTTTTCGACACGGCAAGTCGGTAACTTTAGTTTGGTTTTTTTCTCTTTTTTAATTTGGAGACACAGGAAGCACCATAACCGGCCCACAAGGATAGAGGCCGAATAAGATTGCTTTTCTTTTCTAAAATGGGCTTTCACTCATCCAGAAAAGAATTGTTATAAAAATTAAGTTAAAATGTAAAACTGAACTTTTAATTTTTTTTAGATTTCATTTTAGTCCTTTAATTTTATTTTTATTTATTTCAATTTTCTAAGTTTTAAATTTATTCAATTAAGGTATTTCTGTTAAGTTTTGTTAAAAAAATTTTAAGAAAAAAATCTAGAAAATATTTTTCAATCATTAATTGAATTTTTTAATTTAAAAATTTTGAAGAAAATTTTATAAAATTAAAAAATTAACCATAACATATAACAAAAGTTGATAAAAAAAACCTTAATTAAATAAACTTGAAAGTTAGAGAACTAAAAAGTTTCGTGAACGTCATTGAAGTAATTGACAGGGGAAAGAGGTTGTGTTTCTGCTCTCTTCTTCTTCATCCCCAAAAAGTTAACACTACCGGTACAACAAATGAGATTCTCTCCCCTTGCTTTGTATCTCTCTCTCTATTCTGAGTTTTCTCATATTTTCTTATTCTTCTCACTGTTTCCGATTTACCTTCTTTTTTTTCTCTTCTTTTTTTTTTTTTTTTTTAATTGAAGTAGTACATTGACTTGTTTTTTTAAGCCGAAGGTTCTCTTCAGAATACATAAAAACCGTACACATATTTCTAAAAGCTCAAAAGCAAAAAGAGTAGATAATTTGATATATTTTACTAATTTACTTCTTCTTAAAAATATTAAATAAAATTTTACTGGTTTACTCCCAACTACGTGTCTTTTCTTCTTCTATTCTGTATTTTTTTTTAATTAAATCGGTAAATATATTATATAACATATGAACAAAAGATATATTATTATTTTAAAAAATATATATGATTAATTATTTGAAACTATTTATATGCATTGAATGATTGTTGCATTATATTTATAATTTTATTTTAGACTATAAAAAAGTTATGGACACAACTTTTATACCACAACTCCTGCCATGTTCTTAATATATACGACTGTGAATGATGAAGAAAATGTAGTGAGTACTTTATATGTAAGTAATTGTTAATAAATTATAATCATTGTAACAAAAATTGTGACAAAGTATGTGGTTGTAAAATAATTGTTAAAATATTATTGATTGTATACATGTTGTATATACATAGGAAAAAAATATATATTAATTGTCTCATTTTTTAACCATCCCCCAAAGATTAATTTCTAGCTCAGCCACTGCACATGACAAATTAAGTTGTAAGGAAAGAGTGGTAACTGTATATAAAATTAACAAGCAATTAATCATAATCTGCAACATAAAATAATTATGACAAAAATTGTCAAAGATTACATATTGTAAAAATGAGCTTGATTAACTAATCAAAGAGATTACAACAGCTTTATATACTAGCTGATATAAGAAAATAACAGAATAAACTATACTAACCAACTAAATAATTCTCTAACTAAGTCTTACACGTGCTAAGTGTGTATCAGCTATCAACTAATAGATTATCTACAACTAATCTAAGCTACAAGTCGTTTCGTAACAATCATAAGAAAAACTACAGTCGTTTATCTCCTTCTAGTTTGCAGTTCACCTTGTGCTCTGTTTCTCAGGTTGAACACTTCTTTTTATTGCCATCATTCTGATGAAATTATGACCTTTTATTCGGTATTAGAATCACTCCCAAAACTTTTGTGTACGGACTTTATCGAATGAACCTCACGTAAGTCATGCGTAAATGGTATGACCCCTTTTTCACTCAGCAAAGACTAGCTTTTTCCAGTGTTTTTTCCTTTCTAAACGTAAACAATGGGCTTTGACTCATCAGTCATCAGGCTGTCAGAACTTTGAATCTTTCTTTTGGCAAAGGCCTTCGTTGTTTCATTAATTACTCTTAGAACTTTACCTACATGAGTTTCATTAGGGATAATGTATATTACCAACCTGTGGTTTAATTCGTTTGCACAAGACTGCTAAAAGTTTCAAATTTTAAATAATTTTATGATTTTTTTTTAACAGAAAGCAGAGTGATGAATTCCTCCTTTTAAATCATAACTTTTTACACAACAAATAAACTTTTTAAACCACTGATAAGTAAAATATAAACAGACTATACCATATGTGGAAAATCTTAATTATTACTAATTCATTGAAAAGGATCTTTACCCTTAAATAAGAACATATTATAGGCCTGCCAACTGACTGAAATTTTATTTTTAAAAGGGTAAATTTTATATAAAAAAAAAATTAGAAACAAATACACACATACAAAGAAGAGAAAAATAAGTTTTAATATAAAGGTACACTACAAATTCCACTCCAAAATCATAATAACTTTTATAATCTCTATTATAGAATTTGTCCTCTCAGTGATATATTATTTATACAAAGTAATGAAATTCCGTTTGAATTGTAATTATTACCTATCTAGATACCCCAAAAAAATAAGTTTCCAAATGAATCACATTTTAATATTTTAACACAACAAAAAAACAAAACAAAAGTTTACAAAATAATTGTAAAATAATCTATTAGATAAATCAGTGTTAATACAAACGTAATTTTCTTGTGAGTTTTTTCTCCCAACTAAATATTGTTCATGTGACAGTGACAAATTGTTCAATGCTCAAATAAGCTTGTGAACAATTTACTTGACTCTTCATTACTTTAGTTAACAACAACTTGCTGAAGGCGATTTGAAATAATTTAAACTATACAGGTCTAAAATTAAAAATTTTTAAATTTATGATGTGATTTGAAACCACACAAACAAAGGGAATTACGATACCAAAAGAAAAACTTTCCAAAAGAAAAACTTCTAAAAGTGCAAGACAAGGGAAGTTTTATACTGTACGGGGGGCTGAAAGAGTACAATCTGCCTCTTATACAGTAATAAATAATAATAGTAATTAGTAAGGGTAAAAACTAGTTCACACTTTTTTTTTTTTTTTTTTTTTGGGTTGACAAGATACACTGCGAACCCCCTATGAAGAGGAGGAAACAAACCGGAGACAGGCCTCCAAAGAAGAGACAAAATCTACCAAATCCTGAATGGACTCAGCCCAGAGAAGCCATAGCATCGGTGCACTCGTTGCTCTCACAATAAAACTAATTCACACATGTTATTATACATACTCACTCACAATCAAAATGCACAAAAATCATCACTTGAAGTCATAATTTTTAAGTTAGGATATATCCACTAAATGCACAAGCCTAATATGCTATCCCAAAACCTATATTGATGATGCTGAGATCATCAATCAAGATGATCGTCCAGTAGGATTGTTGACCAAGACCGTCTAGAAGCCCTGCAAGAACAAATGAAAAGAGGGAACACTGGTGTGGTGCCTGCCACAGAGCCTCCGATGATTAAGCTAGATAGCTGAGAGAGGGAGGGAAGTTTCTATATCAAAATATCAGAGTTTTTGTACTTGAATTTCGTACCTTTTTAGGTCCTGAGATACTTGTATATATACCTCCTTCCTTTTCCTAGCCGTTAGGGGTGCTCTTAATGGAGGTTTAAATATGGTATCTGTAATGCTTCATTGAGGTGTTAATGAGAGAATCGTCCTCTCTCCAACGGTAAAGAGACTTATTGCAGTCTTGTAATGCATTGTCATCGTTTATGAGCTAGCAGTCTTTCCTTCGTCCAATGGGTTTGGGTAGTGATGGAGTGGAGTGATTCCTTCATCCGTTGGTCCCTCTTCTAGACGAGGAGGTTGCTTAAGGGAATTATGGTCGTCCATCAACTGCCCCCCCTATTCCGAGGTCGTTCAATTTGGAGACGGCCATAGGAATATGATGAGCCCCTCTTTCTTTTCTTTTTTCTTTTTTGGCGGTTATGGCGCTTGGGGTTTCCCCCTCCGTAGTTATTACCTAATGGCGGCATGGTGTGTGTCGTGGCCACAAGTCACTCTAGGGTTGGTTAAAGGGTTCTCAGTTCCAATGAAACTTTTCAATTTTCCCACGTTTTTTGAGGCGCTTCCTTTTTAAACCCCTTGTGCTCTCTTTCTGTGCTTACTTTTGCAAAATTTCAGTTTTCTTTTGTTCATTGCTCCGAATCCTCAGCTTCCTCTGTGCTTTTACTACTGTGATTTATGTGCTCATCCCCTAATTTCTCAGTTTCACTTTCTTTTTTAGGTACGCCCCTTTTTTTTCTTGTTCTTTCTTTCCTTTTGAAGTTTTATTTGCTTCCTTTTTCTGTCCCTGGTTCCCTTTTTGAACTTTGTTTTTTCTGTTTCCTTTTTGATGGACTATTCTAATATTAGGCCCATTTCCCTCTCGGTTGCCTTCTTTTTCACTCGGTTGGTTGTGTTTTAGGCTATTCTAGTGGTTATTACCCACAGATTGGGGATTTTGCCTTAGGGATAGTAGCCTAAGTCTGGTATTGGGTGATCTATACCCATTGTTATGTCAGTCCCTGAGTTAGTTTGAGTGAGTGTAAGGGGTTCTATGGAGGGAAAGTATGAGTTCTGAAGTTAGATCTAGTGACTTAGAGGCCAATCGGCCTTCTAGCGCCAGTACGGGTGGGGTTAAGACAAACACAGCCATTTCCAGGCCTTTGCCTTCCCGTCCTGCTACTTCGCCCCGGTCCATCTATGCTCTTCAGGAAGAGTGTTCCCTGAGGGAGGATACCTTCCTTAGATTCAAGGACAGGTTTCAATTCCCCAAGGAGACTAGGGTTCGTCTTCCTAAGAGAGATGAGAAATCCTATGCTTTTGCCCACTGAAAGGTTTGTTTCTACAAAACTACCTTCTTGTGTGGCCTTAGGTTTCCCGTCCATCCATTCATAATGGAGCTTCTTCATTATCTCAATATAGCCCCAGGACAACTTATGCCGAATTCGTGGAGAATCGTCATAAGTTGCATAGTAATCTGGACAATCATATATGATGATGATATGATCACATTAAACGAGTTCGTCCATCTTTACCGTCTAAAAGAGTCCAAGGAGTTTGGTTATCATAAGCTCATGCCTTAGGATAGAAGGTCTCGGCTCAATCCTCGATCTGCCTTCGTCCTTCTGTTATTGGAAGTCTAGGTACTTATTTGTGTCGGGTGTCGGTTGGGAGACCTTCTCTGATGACTTCTGAAGGGGTGTCCCTAGGCTGCTGCGTCGGTGGGAGACCCCTCAACTTGGTGCATTTGCCTTGCATTTATTTCTTTTTGGTTTATCTTTTTACTTGAATCGTCCCTTTTGACCTTGTGTGTTTTTCTTTGTTTTTTTATTTTACAGTCAAAGATCGTCCAGAGTTGAAGAGCAAGTTTGATGAGCGTGTTCGTGTAGCTGTTGAGTACACGAGCACTATTGACGATTTTGAAGATCTTGTGGATCCCTGGACCTTAGCTCGTCACTGCTTGGGACCAGAGCCTTCCCATTACATCCTCCGTGCTATTCACCATGAAGAAAAAAGTGAGTTTCTTTAGGATGAAAATAGATCGTCTATCTTTCCCCTTCTTTTCTCCCTTTCCTCTTCTTTTTCTTTCTCTCTTCTTAACTTCACTGTTGTTTCTCTTCTCTTTTATAGATATGACCACTAAGTTTAATCAGGAATTTTATGCCCAGATTAAGGCAAAGAAAAATGAACCCCTCTCTAGCATCAACCAACGTAGGTTGAGGGTTGTTAAGAAAGCGAAAGAGAAAGAGGTGACAGAAAAAGGGTTCGTTCACCCCTGCCTGGAATGAGGGTTGGGTTGCTTCTCTGGCCATGTCTATCGAGGAGATAACTTCTCATCATAAGAAGCATAAAACGAGTGAAAAGGTAAAGAGAAGGTAGGGGCCAACATCTGGGCTGAAGTTGAGACGGGCTTGGCTCAGGCAAATGAAATTGTTACTTCTGAGGAGCTAAAGGAAATCTCTGGCGTTCCCTCTCACGAGATGGTGAATCGCCATGTCCACAAGCTCGTCTAGGTAACTTTCCATTGTTTCCCTTCTCCCCTTGTTCTTTTTTTTTTTTTTTTTTCAAACACTAAGCATATCAATTGCTCATGATGCGATTTTGGATGCTAGGTGTTGGGGAAGGCGATGCACATCACTTTCTAGTACCTGGTGAGTGAAGAGAAGGCCATGATGGCCACTTCGAAGGTAGAGGCATTGGAAGCTGAGGCCTCAGGTTTGAGAAAGGATTTAATTGTGGTGATGGACAAAAACAACACTTCCAAAGAAAAGATAAAAACTTTAACTAAAGAGCTGAATGGTGAGAAGCAGTTGGTGAAGCAAAGAGACGAGCAATTGGCAGCAGCCAACCAAAAAATGAAGAACTCCGTGGCCAAGGCCATCCATGCTTTTCAACTCATGGAGGAGTACAACGCCATCTTGTTTGGCTAGTATTTTAAAGGATTCGAGCTGCCGAGAAGATACCTAGTGAAACATGGTCCAGGAGTAGATTTGGAGGATTTGGACTTCAAAGCCATTGACAAGGAAATTGAAGCAGATGAGGTGACTCAAGCATCTCAAGCTATTGCAATTGCTAGCGATGATCCTCTAGAATATGAAAAAGATGGAAATGATGCTCCTACAACATAGCTTTATTATCTGTTTCTCTTTTTTTTCTTTTTTTCTTTTTTTGTTTAGGTGCCCTGCATGTTTTGGGGCTTTTGAACGAATAACCACTTGATGCCCTGTTTGTTTTGGGGCTTTTGAACAATCTACAATTCATATATATATATATATATATATAAATATATATATATATATATATATATATATATATATATTGTTTTGGGGCTTTTGAACAATCTACAATTCATATATATATATATATATATATGCTTGTTTTCCTTATGTTTATGTTGCTTGGGAGTTCTATATGTTTGCTTTTCATTGTCCCCTAGGGACTTAGAGAAACATTTATGCTTTTCGTTGTCCATTGGGGACTTAGAAAAATAATTGTACACTTACTAACCTTGCCAAGTTAACTTAATGGACGACCTTCCTTCGTCCTCGGGATCCGTTCGCTTTAGTTTTTTGGCAAGAAGACTTATGTCCCTTCTAGGTATTTCGTCCCTTGGGGACTTAGAGAAAACTTTTGCTTTTGCCCAATTATGGATTTCGTCCTTGCGACCTCCTTGCCTTAGTTTTTGGCAGGAAAACTTAAATCACGTCGCCTTAGCTTTCATTTGGGACAATTTACATTCCCTTGGGGAATCTTGTGGTCTTTTATTTGGACGATGTACATCCTTTTAAGGAATCTTATTGTCTTTTTTGTTTTTGGACAATATACATCCATTTAAGGAATCTCATCATCTTTTATTTGGACAATGTACATCATTTTAAGGATTCTTAACGTCTTTTTTTGTTTTTGGACAATGTACATCCATCTAAGGAATCTTATCGTCTTTCATTTGGACGATGTACATCCATTTAAGAAATCTTATCGTCTTTTATTTGGACAATATACATCCATTTAAGGAATCTTATCGCCTTTCATTTGGACAGAGTTTTTGTATTCGGATGGTGGTTTCAGTTTGAACATAAAAAGATAGTCAGAATATACCGATCGCTGAATAATACGTTTATTTGATTTGCATTAAAAAGTATAAGGCAATGCTGACTGCCTACAATTGGACTACAGTTCCTATTCGTAATACCTCTTTAAGTGCTCAACATTCAAAGGATGAGGTAACTTGTTCCCGTCCAAATCTTCTAGATGATAGCTTCCTCGCCGAGAATAATGGACGACCTTGTAAGGTCCTTCCCATGTTGGCCCTAACTTGCCTTGTGTTGGATCCTTCGTTGCAGGTGTCACCTTCCGTAGGACGAGATCTCCAATGTGGAACCTTTTGAGCTTTACTCTTTGGTTTTAGTACTCTGCCTTCTTTCGCTGATACTTGGTCATTCTTTGAGAAGCTTGATCTCTGACTTCATCCAAACAATCCAGTTCAACTTCAATTGATCGTCGTTGCTGTGTTCATCAAAAAATTATGTCCTCGAGCTAATTTGATGGGAGTGACTGCTTCTGTGCCATATGTCAGGTTGAAGGGTGTTTCTCCTATAAGGGTTCTTGTGGTAGTTCTGTAAGCCCATAAGATGACAGGTAACTCTTCGGACCATGCTACCTTTACCCCCACTAATTGGGCCTTGATGATTTTCAGCAATGTCTGGTTCGTTACTTTAGTCTATTAATTCGCTTGAGGGTGTCCCGGGGATGAATATTTGTTTTTGATGCCGAGACTTGAGTAAAACGATCTGAATCCTTGACTATCGAACTAACGACCATTATTGGAGATGATTGTCTGTGGGATCCTAAACCTACACATAATATTTTTCCATACAAAACTTCGTACCTTTGCTTTTGTGATCGTGGCTAGTGCTTCTGCTTCCACCCATTTTGTGAAGTAGTCAATAGCGATGAGTAAGAACTTTACTTGCCTCTTCCCTTGTGGTAGAGGCCCCATGATGTCAATTCCCCATGAACTTTACTGTACGAGAGTTTTTATCATCTCTTCGTCTATTCCCTTCAATATTCTGGCGATCTGCCCAATCGCTTTTTCGTCATCTTCGGTCATCTTCCTTCTCCTTCTTTTTCTCCTTGGGCTTCTCCACCCCTTCTATTGTTGCCAAGGCATTCTCAGCGTTCATATACTTCTGCGCCTTCAAGAGCATTTCTGCCATCGTCTTAGGAGGATTCTTCACTAAAGAGACCACAAACTCCTGGACTTCAGCCCAGCCTTGAAGGTTGTTAGCTGTACTTTATCGTCTGCTTCGTCCACCTCCAAAGTTTCTCAAGTGAAACACATTACATATGATCTTAGGGTCTCCTTCTCTCCTTGCCTGATGGTGAATAAATGGTTTGCTAGCCTTTTTAGGCGCTACCCGCCAACGAAATGACAGAGGAAAGAACTGCCTAGTTGTTCGAAGTTATCAATGGACGATGTTGGTAGTTTAGTGAACTACTCCTGGCTGCTCCTTTGAGAGTAGTGGGGAAAGAGCAACATAGTATCTCGTCGGGGAGCTGTTGGAGACCCAAAGTCGTCTTAAAGGTGTTAAGATGATCCAAGGGGTCCTTCAGCCCATCAAACGGCTCAAGCTATGGTAAACGAAACTTTAAGGGTACCGGGCATGCCAGGACTGCCATGGTGAAAGGTGAATATGTCCTCCTGACCATTCTATCCAGACTTTGGTCTGTTTTTTCCTTGATCGCATTCCTTACTTGTCCATCTCTTTTCTCATTTCTTTGAGAACGTCCGAGTTTGCCCCTTCTGGAGTACCTGGTCGTCTTTTTTAGACGTCCTCATCATCGTCCTGGTTGGTCTCTGAGCAATTGTCTTCTTGTTGCAGTCGCTGCCTCATCTCTTGGTTCTGTCTGGTAAGCTCCTCCACGGTGGCTGCGAGCGTTTGAATTCGCAGAGCTAATGCTACAGGATCTTGGTTAGCATTGGATTCCATCTAGACTTATAAGTTGATTGGAATGGTGCTTTTGAACCTAAGTGCGAAAAAGTTGTTTCCCACAGACGGCGCCAAACTGATGATGCTGAGATTGTCAGTCAAGATGAACGTCCAATAGGATTGTTGACCAAGACCGTCTGGAAGCCTTGCAAGAACAAATAAAAAGAGGGAACACCGATGTGGTCCCTACCATAAAGCCTCCGATGATTAAGTCAGATAGCTGAGAAAGGGAGGAGAGTTTCTATATCAAAATATCAAAGTTTTTGTACTTGAATTCCGTACCTTTTTAGGTCCTAAGAAACTTGTATATATACTTGCTTCCTTTTCCTAACCATTGGGGGTGTTCTTAATGGAGGTTTAAATGTGGTATCTGTAACGCTTCCTTGAGGTGTTAATGAGAGGATCGTCCTCTCTCCGATGGTAAAGAGACTTATTGCAATCCTGTAACGCATTGCCATCATTTATGAGCTAGCGGTCTTTCCTTCATCCAATGGGTTCGGGTAGTGACGGAGTGGAGTGATTCCTTCGTCCATTAGTCCCTTTTCTGGACGAGGAGGTTGCTTGAGGGAATTGTGGTCATCCATCATATATCAAATGAGCAAATAACATACAGTTGAGTTCCAATTAGCTAAAATAGTAAAATCTCTGATGGTTGAATAAGAGATTTGAGGTTTAATCCCCGCCTACACCAAAAATTAATTGGTGTCTTAGTTTGAAGATATAGAGTTATCATTAGAAGAGCACGTCATCGGTTGAAACTATGACGTCATAGATTGAAACTATCTCAAAAATATATAAGCATACACACACAAAAATTACCAAATAACCAATTTAGTCCAAATATATTCTTACAAGCTTTTAATCACAACCCCATTTCATAAAACACTAAATTGAAAATAAAAAACACACAAAGTTTCAGCCTTTCCCAGCTTCAATCAAGTATTTCAATTCCTCTTCAAAAAAAAAAAAAAAAAATTGTTAAAAGCGATATAAGTACTAAAATGGAATTCAAGATCAAAACAATGACGATTGTGCACGGTGGTGAAAAGGCTTACATGTTGGAGAGAGTGAATGACTTTTCCCATGTAAACAAGCTGCGAATTGTATGCCTTGAATATGATGGGACATTTTTCTAAGGAAAATTTTTTTTAAAAAAATGCGGACATTTATTACCATTTCCATTTACAAGGTGCTAGAATTTCTTTGCTGGCTGAAATTACTAATTTATGCATAGATCCAGCAAATTCTGTTATTAAAAAAGAATATATTTATATATATATATATATATATATATATATATATATATATATATATATCAACAAATTCTGTCTTTTATTTTTTATTTTTTTAATCATGGTTAGAAATAATCCTAATAATGAATAACCCCACCCCAATCTTGGGGTCTTGAACCTGAGAGGATACCATTGGACTAAGGATGCTTCTTGGTACCTGATGATGCCAAAATCATCGGTTTGGGTCATTCGCCCAATCCAAAGTATTAGACGATCTCGTAGGACCTGCAAGATAAAGGAAACATAAATCGAATAGACCACCGGGTTGTGCCCGGTGGGGGAGCCTCTGATGCTTAAGTTAGTATCAACTCATATTTATCATATTTAGATAGTGTTTTGTAGTAGCTTTTGACGTACCTTTACAAGTGAGATGGACTGTCCCTTTTATAGGTGATTTGGATAGCTGTTGTACATAATTGGAGGTGATTATTGCCCATGTGTAACAGTTATTGTATTGATGGGCATTTAAGACCGCTGAGTAACAGTCGCCATTAATGTGTTGAATGTGCTTGAGCGGTTACATCTTTTGGTCTGTTATTGATGCGAGGTCATCCATATTAATAGATGACCTTAATGTTTTTTTTTTTTTGGACTCATCAGTTGCCCCCCCATTCCCAAGTCTGATTTTGCTTTATGCTAGTCAGGTTTAGGGAATGTTTTTGACTTTTTTAGATTCAGGCTTCTTTATCTTCAACTACTTTTTTCTTCAGGAACGCTAGTATTTCTATGACGACCTCTTAGTATCTACCTTTTGAAGGTCTTTTTGGACGTTCAAGGGATCATAACTTGATCTTGAAAGTGAGCTAATTTCTTTGGACGATCATTTTTTATCATTGCTAAAGAGCAAGCTAATTTCTTTGGACGGCCATTTTTTATCACTGTTGAAGAGTAAGGTGATTTCTTTGGACGACCATTTTTTATCACTTCGATGCTTCTTCTTTTATTCATTTTCTGATTGTTGTGTTTGATATTCTTGATTTCTTGCGTTTGTGTGAGAATCCTTGTCTGCTTACACTCGTCTAAGGGTATTTAGTCACTTAGCCACTTTTGGGTGACTTACATCCTGTTTCAGAGCTTCATCATTTAGACTTTGTTAGCGGTTTACATCGGTCTAGCGAAATCTTGTCCATTTTTCTTTTTTAGTGACTTACATCCATTTAAGGAATTTTGTCACTTAGGCTTCGTCAGTGATTTACATCTGTCTTGGCGGAATCCTATCACTTAGCCATTTTTTGGTGACTTACATCCATTTAAAGAATCTTGTTACTTAGGCTTCGTCAGTGATTTACATCCGTCTTGGCGGACTCTTATCACTTAACCATTTTTTGGTGACTTACATCCATCTAAGAAATCTTGCCAATTAGGCTTCATCAGTGATTTACATCCGTCTTGGCAGACTTTTATCACTTAGCCATTTTTTGGTGACTTACATCCACTTAAGGAATCTTGTCACTTAGGCTTCGTCAGTGATTTACATCCGTCTTGGCGGAATCTTATCAGTTAACTATTTTTTGGTGACTTACATCCATCTAAGGAATCTTGCCACTTAGGCTTAGTCAGTGATTTACATCCGTCTTGGCGGACTCTTATCACTTAGCCATTTTTTGGTGATTTACATCCACTTAAGGAATCTTGTCACTTAGGCTTCGTCAGTGATTTACATCCGTCTTGGCAGAATCTTATCACTTAGCCATTTTTTGGTGATTTACATTCATTTAAGGAATCTTGTCACTTATTGCTGGAAAGATTCCTTGACGCTCTGTCATTTTGGACCTTCTTGAGGCCATGTTGATGTCTGCATTAAGTAGCACATGCACTTGCCAAGGCTTGGTTAAACAAGAATTTTAGAACAATTCATATATAAATAATAAGTTACCAATAGCCTAGGTGGACCTTTTTCTTATTTCCTTGTAATCCTAGAGTTTTATCTCTTTTGTGATATGTCTAGTAATGCATACATGTTTGCTTGAAACCTTACTAGATGTAAATTTTTATAGACGAATATGAAAGAGACAGAAATAAATGTGTTACCTTAAATGACGACAATACCTCGATCTTTTTATTGTTGGGAACTTCTTGACAAACTCTTCTCTTTTCAAGATGACGAGCTCCTCTCTTTTCAAGATTTTTCTTAAGCTTAACATGATACTTCATGTCTAAGGCCTAGATCTCTTTTTCCTTTGATTTTTCGAAGGCATAAAAACTAGGCCATGTTGTTGCCCCCGTTCAAACATGAAGAGTGTAATTCTCATTTGATGATGACTAGAGGAATGCTCTATCACGATTGGAACCTTCTTTTTTTTTTTTTTTTTTTTGTTGTGCTTTTATGTCTATGGTCATTGTTGTTTGTAATAGCAATTTCCTGTTCCTTCTTCTTTAATTGTACGCTTAAGTCACTTCAATAGTGCTAGCTGCATGAAGATGTACAAATGTGCAATTGCATGCTATACAAGACAAAGTGCATTCTATATGAATCATAAAGAAGTATAAAAATTGAAGCTATTTGACTATATGCTTCTTTAAACTGGTCTTTGTTAGGTGCTTGCACCATATATAATTTTCAGAGCAATTTAAAAAGATTTTGGTGAGTTGATGGAGATAGCGGAAATTTATTGAGACTTAAATTCATGAGCATATTACGAACACGATCATCTAGAATTTAAGTTTAGGAAACTTAATAGAACTTCTCAGATTCATGACAAAGAAACATATGCTACTAAACATATAGTCATATTGATTGTGATAATTGTAACAATTTTATAGCAATATTTTCAACATGTTCTACATACATATTTGTAATAATCATGCAAGCTTGATATTTATTTACTTTCAGTAAAATGATCTCATGGATAAAAAGAAAGAAAGAAATGAGTTACCTCAATAGAAGACCTTAAATCTCAATACTATTGTGTACGTACCTCAATCTTTTCATTATTGTAGTCTTCTTGACAAACTCTTCGTCATTGAACTCTTACTTATGGAGCTCTTCTTCGTTGGATTTGTATAACTCCATAATTTACAGGAGTTAAACTCGGCATTTGTGATATAGATGAAATTTTCAAAATTTTTGGCTATATCTCTATTTTCTTCATAAGGGTTTTTTTTCGTCAAATTATGACATCCCCTTAGAAAATTTGGAATATCTGTTTTTTGCATATATGAAGCTAGTAATCTAGCAAACCTCTTATAGGTTTACATAATATATAAAATTTTGGGTGAATTGATATAGCTTATGTCCAATCAATATTATTTCATGTAAGAGTATAAAAACTTAGTGAGGATTAAAGTCACACTTAATGCCATGCGATCAAATAAAATTGTCTTATTTTATGTATGAAGCACATGCTCTATAGGCAATTCAACCATTTCCACTTTTTTCTTGGTTTTTGGCGATAGTAGAATAATAAAAGAAATGGATGGACTTAAGATCATTTGATCAGCTAGAGATCAAAAGTCTAAAATAGGTCACACTAGCTAGAGCAGATATTACTAGTCAAGTCTTTTAACTTTAGCAAGAAATTATCTAGCCTTTTGTGTGAATTGTGCATGTTTGTACTAATCTTGTAATTTAGTAATTTGCCTTTCCAACAATCATTTTTATAACTATTACCCTATTCTCATCAACTAAATAACACTTGGCAAAGTGTTTAAACTTTTTAAAGGGTGTTATAATTCGGTGTGTTTAATGACATTTGCCATTATGATAAACAGCCATCATATTTATCATAGTAAACAGTTATGATCTTATTTTAAACTTATAGCTAGGTTTTTATTTGGCAATAATGATATTTGTCATTATGCCTAAAACTTGACTTCAAACGTTGTTGCAAATACTTAGAGAGCTAAAAGGAAAAGAAAATTTTAAATCTGACCTTAAGGCCCAAGAACTGGGCACCATCGTTGCTATATTTTGTTCCAGCTATTTGAAGATGTAGATATATCCAGAGGGTTTGCCCCCGTTCAAACATGAAAGGTACATTCACTGTTGGATGATGACCAAAAGAAGGGCCTGTCATGGCTTGTACTTGTATTTTTCTTCCTTTGGACTTAATCTTAGTCCCAAAGGGAAATCTTCATAAAATTTCATGTCTAATGTATTAGAACAAAATTTAGAAACTTATACACCAATGCCTATGATATGTATGGATAGAGATGAGGTAATATGTTCATGATAGAAAATTATGTATAAAATTATAGAGTGATCCCAAAAAGACACTGCTACTCTTTAAAATAAATGAGTAGAATGAAGAGATAATTAACTAGATAAATTATTTCATAGTGCAAGGTGATAGCAATTCAATTTTGGGGGAATAAATATGGAAAATACCATCATCTTAGGTATGATATTTTCAAGATATGAAATTCCATAATCAATTATATTGGCATCTCAAGCCAAGGTGGCTACTAGTGAACGACATATAGGCCATTTATGAGAAACTTGTGTCTCATTTTACCTTCGTCGATTATACTTATAGGGATGGCAACCTTATGAAATGATAAGAGAAGGTCGTGATATGGCTGCATATAATTCACGAAAGGAAATCATTGCAAACAAATAAGGGAATAAATTCTTGTATATATTCTAACCCGTATGACACACACGTGCACATCGGTTGCCAAGTCCATTTTGTAGCGATCTAGTAGAAATAGCCTACCATCTCATTTGCTTTCTTTTTATGAAAATGTTTCCTTCATTGGTTGACTATGCAATCTATCAACAAATGTTTAACCACGTAGCATACGGTTGTCTAACTCTTGGCCCTTAACATAGAAATTATTTAAACAATAGCAACTATGGTTGGGCAATAATAAGTGTCGCATAACTGACCCGTAAATATGGCACTAAAAGGAGGGTGAAATATATGATATCTTTCCCTATAGTGTGGTTTGAAATAATTTTAGATTTTGCTATATATATATATATATATATATATATATATATTTAATCAAAATTTGCTCTATTCTAAGCAAGTAATGTTATAATATAAATGAGAGGGGTAGGGACCTGACCTGGCAAGAAAACCTCTACAACATTCTCAACAGTTGTGCCTATGCCATGACCTTTTTTTTGCTGGATGATTTTTCTTATGTCGAGCCTTTTGTTGATCCATTTTGTCAAGCTTTACTAGGCTCATTTTGCTCCAAAAAATAATAACAAATTAATAATCTCAATTGTTCTCAAATGATGAGCTTAATATAGAGTACATGTCATTTCGTTTAATAGAATCACGTGGAAATAACTTGGTACTATTTAGTATTTAGAGACAGTAAACTCTACTCGTATATCATATTTGTGAGTAAGTACTTACTCTGGTGATGTCACTAGTGCAAGCATAAAATAAAAACATTGTACCTGTATAGCCACTTTTATTGAATCATACATGTGAATTGTGACATCATGAGAGTCCCACATTTTTCCCTTTGAATGCTTGAAGGCATGATTAGGTATAGATGGAAACATTTAAATTCTCCATTCTCAACGCCAAAGCAACATATATTTATACATGGAAAAGTTTGAAAAGTAAATTTTGTTCGTTCTATTGTGGAACATTTTACGATTCATAATTTCATAATATTTTGAAAATGATTTATGCTTAACTATTGCGGTAATTTTGTAAGAACTGAATTTTATAATTCTCTGGCTCTTTCAACCTCAGTCTCACCTTGCATTCACTTTGAAAATTATTCTGTGTGCAAGGCCGAATATGCCATTCATGCATTTTATTCCTAAAGGTTTCTTTTAAATCTTTTCAGAATTGTTCCTTGAAAAACATAGTTTCATTAACCAACTAACGGACTAATAACTCATGCATAACTGACTGTAGAGCATTCTAACCATGTTATGCATTTTCTACTATACTTTTGCCACCAATAAATACACATATAAATTTGGGGGATGGCCTTATGTTGTGGGTTTATTACCCGTGAATATCAACCAAGATATTATCAGGGTACCATTTATTTTTCTTCATATTCCTCAATTTCAATACCCCCTATTTGAGAAAATTTAAAATGAAAAACATGCCACATAAAATTCTCAATTATTTAAAGGCACACAAACTCTTCTCAATATAAGGTTCTTCAATATAGAAACACCATAGTTGGTGGGGTTCATAAAAATTCGTGAGATTTAAAATTTTCACATAAACACTTTTTTTTTTTTTTTTAAATTTCAAAGTACAATAGTGTTTATAAATGCTCACTAAGGAGTACATAGAAAAGACTGTTTTTAGAGAAATGACTTAACCCTTTTTTTTCTTTTTCTTTTTTTTTATGGGAATGACTTAAGTCATTCATTCTCTAATAATGCTGAGCATATCACATATATTTTTATATATAGGTGTTAGATGGAGCCTTATCATTAAAAATTCACATTTCAATTATCACTAGACCATCTAACATATGGTGTAGAGTAAAAATAATGTTTACATGCAATTAAAGAATTTATTATGGCATTCAACACTAATTACTCCAACATATACACATTCAAAAATGTTTGACAAATAAAGGCTCAATGAACACGTTGCAATCAATTCAAAAAGTGAAACGGTTTACGCCACAAATGAAAATTAAATTAATTTCAAAATTTCCCATTTGAGTGACCATTGACCATTTAATCAATTAAAATATTATAATTAAATAAAGTGTCTAATTTACTCTTGAACTTATGTCCAACATAAACTCTTTAAGCAACATCTTATATAAGATAGCAATATAGCATGACATATATCATTCATGCAACCTTTTTGACTAACGATAGATCATCCATACGGCTTTATAACAACTCAAGAAATTCATTGTGATACATACAAATATGTATCAAAAGAAATTATATGTCATGCATAAAATTCTGACATATGACCTCAATTATATTATTATCATTATATATATACACATATTTAGGCCATAGCAAAAGTTTTAGGTGTTTGCTTATTAAATTTTATTCATATATGGTATTAATATATCGAATAAAATAAGAGATACTTTACCGCAAACTCATAATTTCTTGCCTCTTTGATTGCCTTACATTTGAGGGTTTGTTGAGATTTTCACCATCGAACTCGAAGTCGCAAACTCATAATTTTTTGCCTCTTTAATTGCCTTTCATTTGAGGGTTTGCTGAGATTTTTGCCATCGAACTTGAAGTCTACAAAATTGAATCTCCCCAAAATTGTTATTCCATAGCCACGATTCCATTTGCCATCATAAACAATTTATTAATACATATATAACCAATGAATTCAAAGAAAAATCTAGAAAGATTTTATTCATGGACAAGAAATATATATGTAGTGAAGAGATAATCATTGAGTCTCATCCCATGAGGTAGTCTAGATTGAACCGAGTGAACCCTTTGTTACAGGAAGAGCTAGATGACTAATCACTTCGCCACAGACTACGCCAAACTGATGATGCCAAAATCGTCAGTTTGGGTCACTCGGCCAATCCAAAGTATTAGACAATCTCGTAGGACCTGCAAGATAAAGGAAAGATAGATCGAATAGACCACTGAGTTGTGCCCGGTAGGGGAGCCTCCGATGCTTAAGTTAGTATCAACTCATATTTATCATATTTAGATAGTGTTTTGTAGTAGCTTTTGATGTACCTTTACAAGTGAGATGGATTGTCCCTTTTATAGGTGATTTGGATAGCTGTTGTACATAATTGGAGGTGATTATTGCCCATGTGTAACAGTTATTGTATTGATGGGCATTTAAGACCGCTGAGTAACAGTTGTCATTAATGTGTTGAATGTGCTTGAGCGGTTACATCTTTTGGTCTGTTAATGATGCGAGGTCGTCCATATTAATAGACGACCTTAATATTTTTTTTTTTTTTTTGGACTCATCAGTACCATTAAATTAATTGTATCTAATCAAAGATATGTAAAGAACTAGAGGATGTCTTGGTACCAGTAAATTAATTATATCTATTCAGACATATTTAAGTAACTCTCTCTCTCTCTCTCTCTCTCTCTCTCTCTCTCTCTCTCTCTCTCTCTCTCTCTCTCTCTCTCTCTCTCTCTCTCTCTCTCTCTCTCTCTCTCTCTCTCATTATGTATATAAAAGTAGCTTTAATTATAATTTAGGCTAAAATACACAATTAGCCCTTAAAATTTATCATGCAAGTGCTTTTGGTCCCTTTAGATTTTAAGTTTCAAATGAGTACTATTTTTTTTTTTTTTTTTTTGGATACAAGTCTAAAGGAACAATGATGTGCATGAAATATATACAATAAATTACTCTCATATTTGCATATTTAGCATTACTATCCTGTGATTTTGTAAGTAATTATCTATTATTTTTTTCTTAGAGGTAATAAAGGGTTTACATGCTAATAGGCTTTATTTGAGACAGAATAATGGTCAATTAAGTCAAGCCAATTTGAGAGATCCAACCCAAGCGTGACGTGAAGCAAGCAAAAACAAAAGAAAAGAATAAAAGCAGTCCAAGGGAATGACTTACACAAGCACGTGCTGGCAAGTCCAACAAGGAGTGAAAAAAAGAAAAAGGAAAAATAAAGAGTGAGGCCAATGTTAATCTAACGTGGTGAATAAAAGTAGACAAAGAAAAACAAAATCTTGTTTGCGTGGGAGATGTACAGATGGGCTTTGGAAGTTTGACATGGGCCTCTTGATTTGTTCACCAAAACATCTACCTGGGAGTACTTACGTTGGTTTTAATAATGAGCTGTTAGGTCTCAACCGCAAATGTGAATGTAAAGTATAAATAGAGGGAAATAGAAAATATTGGGGGCAGGCTAGAAGAGAGCTGAAACGCAGGCTAGAAGAAATAGGAGCAAAGAGCTAGTACTGCCAGTGGCTTCCTACTTTTCTCTAATAATGTGACTTATCTCTTGCGCTCTAACTTTATTTTATGAAAAATTTTGGTGCCATATCCAAAACTACAACTTTGCCTATAACTTGCCCATGTGGCGAGTTATAGTTAGTGAAGGAGTGATGGTGGGTCCATGTTGGGACACTCCTCCATGGGCGAGTTGTGGGCAAAGTTGTGATTTTGGGTGTGACACCAGAATTTCTCTTTTTTTATTTGTCAAGTTTAATGCTTAGCATTTTGTTTTTGTGTTTTTTTTTGTCATCTACTATGAGTAACTAAATTTTCAATTAAGGTTAAGGATGAAACCTTATTAAGGATTGTCAGTGTTATTTATGTGATTTGATTTTTCTTACAATAGTTGTTCTTTAATGATTTCAAATGTTCTTATTCATTACAATTAACTAAGATAGGATTCTTAATATAAGTTCAATCATATTTTTCTCATGATTTTGGATTTATCTTAATTAATCGAATGCTTGGTTTTATAATTGTTTGATTTTAAAATTGGATATCTTTTGTCATTTGTTTGGCTACAGATACATTTGATGATTTGATTTTATACCTAAGAAGCGAAGAAAAGCATACTTTAGATAATTAAATAGAGATTTTAATGAAATTTTTCATGATAGCAAGATTGATTTTTAGATTATCATGCAGTGGGTTAGGAAAAATTAATGACCATAAATATATGCTAATATAACTTACAAGGCGGATTCCAAAACCTTAATTCCTTTCTCTTGTTTGTTTACATCTTTTTATTGCTTTATATCACATTTTTGCTTTGTTTAATTATTTGCTTAATTTATTTTAATTTCAAAACAATCAATTTTTATTAGACTAGATTAGGATTAATTTGATTAAGGTTTAATTAATTTTCCTACATTCATTCAAGTCCCTTTGGATTCGACCTCGTTCTTGTCAAACTATACTTCTGTATGGTTCGTACACTTGCGAGTACTTTAAATTTTCACAACAAACAATAATAAAGTGACTTTTTTTAAGTGATGTGGCATTAGTATTACCAAATCAAAAAACTAATGACCTAATACAAATCCAAATTCCAACCCATGTCCTTTAGAAACAGGGTCTTTCCAATTCAAAACAAAATAAATTTAATATAATAGCCCTAAATTGAACAATCATGGCAATTGAGGGTCATTGCGTGCAAATGAGACTAAAGGGCCGGCAACAAATGCTAGCTACAATGCCATCGAGTTAGAATTTTAAATAAGGAGAGGGATTCTTTTAGGAGTTTATTTGTCGAGTGTTGTGGGGTCTAAGATACTTTATAGACCAATAGTGTATTTTCATATTTTGTCTAATATTTTACTAAACCAATGACTTTGACCTATTAAAGGGAAATTGTTTTGGAATTTTGCATGCTAAAAAAGCTCCAAGTCTCTTTCTCAATTTTAGATGCAACTAAATGGCAAAAGAATAAAATGCCAAAGTAATGCTTATAACTGTTTGGTTATTTTTATGCTACTTCCTACCAAAATAAAAAAATAAAATAAAATAAAATTTTGAAGATAAGCATCAAGTGAGTAAAACAATTGCCTTGATGACACTACCAATATATTAACACAAAAAACATGTAGAAAAGAGTCAAAAGACCCTCATAAACTCTAGTCAAATTCAACTCATGCCAAGTATGTAGTAACTAAGAAACTATTCCAAACAAACCATGCAGATCAACCTTTGAGTGGAGTTATGGTATGCCTTTGTATTAGAAACCCTTTCCCTCTCCCTTGTATGTGTCTATGTTTGTTTCTCAAAAAAAAAAAAAAAACTTTTCCCAATAGATATGTCAATGTGATGACTACGTGGCACAATCTAATCCATTGAATATTAAAACCATGCTTGGTTCTTTTCCAATCCAACATACATAGAGAATAACTTTGTGTGTGATTGGATGTAGGATTTGGGTATATAGATTTGTATTTGACAAATCTACCATTGAATTTGAAATAACTTCTAAGTCCATAGATTTTTAGAAATCCATAAGATATGTTTCAATATTTATATTTGAAATTTAGGCATTTGAAATCCATCACTTTAAAATTCAAATTTAAATCCAAATTCAAATTCAAACATCCAAACACAATGTTGATATATTTTCACGTCAGTTATGTCCGGAAAATGGTAAATTTTAAAGACACCTCATGCATCATACAAGCATGAACTTATAGAAAATATTAAGTTCCTCTTTCAGTCTTTTTCCTTATTCTTTTCAATCAACAGACTCAACAAAATAAGACCCTCTTTCTCTTTTTCATGAGCTTTTGGAGCAGAATTACTTCATTTCATCACTTGATTTTTTTTTTCCCTGTCCATTAATTACTCGGGTTTCCCTATGTTGATAGAGAATAAAAGCCTTGCTCTGTTTATTTAGCAACTTGCAACATTTTATTCAGGGGGTAAAAGTGTGAATTTCACATAAAGTATAGGAATATGCCTGGAAATTTTTCTTTGGACTTGTTCAGATGCAAACATGTGTCAAATTCAGTATTTTTATGCACTAGACCTATTGAGATATTGATACATACCCAAAAAAAATTGGACAAGTAATCGTTTATGAAATAGAAGCTTACAATCTAAATTATCAAACATATTACCTACACAACCAAAATGTAAAAGAAGCAAACAAAGAATGAATTGAACAAAAATTAAAATAATCTTCTACATCTTATCTCTAATACCAATATAAATTTCAAATGAATCAAAACCCTAAAATTCATAAATGTAAACTCAAAAATAAAAACGGAAAAGAACATAGGCAAATCATCAAATAGGCCAAATACAAAGGAAAACACGTGTATAACAACCATAAATTCAAACAGAAAAACCAAGATAAAAAATATTTAACTTAAAATTTCACAAAACACATGCATACCTCAAATTTAGAACTAAACCAGCTTTCCAATCTACAAACTTCAATTTTTATCCAGCCCAAATTTCCTTTTCAAATGAACTACTCTCAATGCAATTAGCAATGATATCCTATCTTTGATGTCATCACAAAAATGAAAGTAACAGTGCCTCCATGACTTCTTCAATAGTAGGGTGCCACAAACACTCCAAAATCCTACAACAAACCCAAGTCTGATGCTAGCGTAGAACCATATCCTTTCATAATCATCTCCACCTTGTTTGTCATCAACACCATTAATACTTGGGCCATCAAATGTTTCATCTCTTAGGCACTTGATTGGAAGAGGAGACCCACACAACAAAGGGTTTCCTTTGTATATGGTTGCATCATTTAGTGTTTGGAGCCGACGACCAGATGGTATTCTTCCTGTCAACTTGTTAAAAGATAGGTTCAAGTGTGTTAAGAAATTCAAAGAAGACATGCTTCCTGGAATAGGCCCAAAAATTCTATTGTTTGAGAGATCAAGTGTTTCCAACCACTGCATCTTTCCTATATTCTTGGGAATGCTTCCAGTTAGATGATTCATTGACAAGTAGCGTACCCAATCTTGTGAGGCTTGTTATTTGAATAGGAATTCCTCCAGGCAAACTATTCCTTGAAAGATCAATGCAGGTAACAAATTGGAGAATGCGATCATATTCATACTCTCTTCCTTTTGTTACTATGTGTGCTTTCTCTGTATAGTTCTCAATAGGCTTGTACCCAGAGGTGTTGCGATCAACCATAGCAATAAAATTGTTGAAACAATCTAGAATGCCCCCAGAGAGATTATTTTGTGCAAGATCTAGGATCTGAAGTTTATAAAGATTGCACCATTTTCGAGGGATGATTCCACTGAATAGATTTGATCGTAGGCGTAGCATGAAGATGTCTGATTCTATCCATGATGGAAGATTCCCCGAGAGACGATTCCCCCCAAAATCCATGCTCACAATAGAACAATTTTGCAAGGAAGAAGGAATTTCTCCACTAAGATTGTTGTTGCTCAACACTAATATAGAAAGGTTTCCTAAGAAACCCATTGAGCTCGGAATTTTTCCACATATGTTGTTGTATGAAATATCCACAACGCGCAAGCCCATTTGTGACGTGTTCCAATGAGGAGGAAGCTCCCCTAAAAAATTATTTCTCCTGAGGACAAGAATATTAAGATTTTTTATTTTTGTTATGGATAGAGGAATTTTACCATTGAGGAGGTTCTCTGAAAGATCTAAATGTTGCAAGCTTGGCATTAGATCACTAATATTTGATGGGATAGGGCCTGAAAACGAATTGTTTTGCAGAAATAGTTTAGTCACATTTGGAAATACTAATTGGTGAGGCAAGTTCCCTTTTATTTGATTGTTGGATAGATCCAAGTGGGTGAGTTGAGAAGATATCGTAGAAAGCCATTCCTCCGGTATAGTGCCTTCGAATCCAACGTTTGTTAGGGTGACATAGGTGAGCTCACTTTGAACTTGAAGCCATACAGGAAATTTGGGGCCAATAATGCGACAACTTTCTAGATGAAGAGATTTGAGCTTGAAAGGAGGACGCCAGTCATGAGTCACATTGAAAACTAGAGACTGACTTTTATTAGTTGTTAGCATAAACTCTTCTAGGCTTATGAGATTCATCAATTGGGCTTCTGTTATGATACCATCTCAAGAATTTTCTAGTAGAAACAACTTGACTAGCTTTGAGAGTTGCCCTAAACTTTCTGGAATGGTTCCATTCATCTCATTATATGAGAGGTCCAACTCCTTCAAGGATGACAAATTGCCAATAGAAGCTGGAATTGAACCATAAACGGTTAACACCGAGATAGAGGTATTTCAAGCTCCTTAGACTCCCAAATGAATCAAGGATTATTCCTCCTTGATTGCTAGAAGTCAAATCAAGATTTGTGAGGCTCGTAAGATTAAACAGCCACTTAGGTATGGAGGTGTTAAATGGGTTGTATGATAAATCAAGGACATGAAGAGAGGTGAAATTAAGGAAAGTAAGGGAAGATGGAAGGTGATTAAGCTCACATGAATATAAACTTAACTCCAGAAGGGAAGGAAGCATGTTAATTGCATAAAGCCAATCTGCATTGGTATGATTGATCTTCACTCCCCCCATATACAGGTACTCTAAAGAAGAGAGACTTGAGACCCAATACAAGTTTTGGGTAGACAAATTGTAGTTTCCTCCAAGGTCCAGATGCGTCAGGCTCGACAGATTGCCGAGATAACGAGTAATCTCCCCTGAAAGAGATGCATTGACATCCCTTGAAAAAGATGAATTAACATCCCCTTAAAAAGATGCATACATATACAAGAGAGATTTAGATACATCCAGTTCTTTAGCATGCCAAAAAGTTCAGGAATTCGAATACCTTTAAATATTTTAAGTGAATATAAGTAAAAGTTATCTGACCAAGCAACCGTGCATACTTAGACCCCCTATCATAAGGACCACCGGCAGGAAGACCAGCCGAGCAAGCTGCACACGGGCGGTCCGGGTTCTTATATCTTTCGTAATAATCAAAGTGCCTGGGGCATCCAGCTGGGTTGCTAAGATTGAGCTTGGTAACATGACCTGATTCGTTGTCGCACTCTACGCCTTTCCATTGGCAGCATTCTTCATCGACCCATGTAGAAAGCTTACCTGGAAAATCAATAACGCCTGCCTTGAATCTGAGAAGTGCTTCTCTTTCACTTTTGATGCATTTCACTGTCACATTATTAGTCTGACTCTGATTTTCAGTGCATGAACCCAGTTTGAATATCCCCAAGGACAAAAGAAGAAATACAAAAACAGTATGATTATAATTAATCATCATGGAGTATTTTACTGATAGTGCAATGCTAATGATGAGTCTTGTGGATATTTATGAAGCGAGAGCCATGCATTAACGATGAATATATACCACTGAAGTGTGAACTAACTTTAGATTGGATTAGTCAGGTCAAGGATGACATAGAAGTCATTGTTTAAGTTTTTTTTTTTTTTTCGACGCGGTAAGTGAAAGTTCTTGATAGAATCCACACACGGTATGGACTAGTGAGTAGAAGTAGCCTGCCTCGTGAGTCATGCGGAAAAACACTAGGACCCATTTTCCACTCGGCAGAGACTACTTTTTCGCTTTTTCCACGTTGCAGGAATAATATGATTCGTATTGCTTTTTCTACTTTTTCTTTTTCCTTTATCTCCTCCCTAATCTCTTCTAAACAATTCCATTTCTTAGGAGACTTAGTTGACATTTAATCCAACTAACCTTATTGGACTCTTTATTATTTTATGTGGTTTAAAAATATCCCCACACATTAAAAAAAATATTCACTTCAAAATCCATTAGAATTCAATATATGTGTTTTATATTTGAATTCACCTTAGCCACATACAATTACTGCTCCTTTAAGAAAGAAATATTATCATTATCCCAACTTTTTCTCTATGTCACTTTTATAATTATTGCAAAGAGATAAATCTACAAATTCTTCTAGCAAAAAGGACAATTTAAGTGTATTTAACTCTCTCTCTTGGATTTATGTATCATTGATTGATTTCAATTCCAAATCTGTAGTTACATTTTTCTAAGAATAAATAGTACAATGAGGTATAGTTTTCACTTTATTAAAATCTCTTTTAATTATTTTTTTTCTTCAAATTTTGTGACTTTAATGGTATGCTTATGTGATTATTAGGGTAGAAAAGTGTAAAAGGTTCAAATTTGTTGAATCAGAGGGTTTTAATACTTGGGTTGAGATTTCATAGTGGTTGATTTGCTTTGACCATCACGGCTTTTGTTGGAGGCTACTTGGGGATTGCACAACTATGGTGGTAGAACTTGAGATTTAGCCAAGGGTAGTTAATTAACGAGTTGAGTGTTTTGAAGGTATGGGTTTTTTATTTTTTATTTTTTATTTTAATTTAAAGAGATTTTGTGTGTCCTTCTAAGAGTGGAGTTGTTAATTTTTGTCTAGAAGTTTCAATTTCAAGTTCAAATTTAAACATTTTTTTTTTGTTATGTGCATCACATATTTTTTAATTATTACAAAATTGATAAATACGAGTTCCAAATAAAATCAATCTCTTTGAGATAAAGAGGTTCACTTAGGAGATATCAAAGTTTATTTTTCCTATTTACAAGCTTCAGTTTTTGTATCTAAATGTTTGAATAATGCTAATTTGATTCATCAACGAACATTTTCTATTACTTTGATTTTATAAGTAAGTTGTGATTAGTGGATGTATGATGGTAGGTCATGTGGGGATACACTTTCACCACTCACAACTCGTCATATGACAAGTTATAATACAAAATTGTGCTCTTTTATATGTCTAGCATTACTCAAATTTTTTTCAAGTGTGAACCAACTGTAGTCTAGATAGATTGGTCTGGTCAGTGGTCAGGTCAATGATGATGAGTCAAGTGAGTAGAAGAACTCCGCCTATTTCGTTAATCATGCTCAATTGCTCATGCAAAAATAAATAAATAATACAGAATTTTTTTTTTTGTTTTTCTCTTTTCCCACTCAGTATGCCTTTTTCCAATGGTTGACCACCCTTTTTGTTTTTAACGGTCCCACATTTCTATCACTTTTGTCCAAAAAAAAAAGGGTCCCACACGGTAAGCCAAAGTTCTTCCACATACTACCGCCCCGTGACTCGTTCGTGAGTCATGACGTAAAGTATACTGTAAACCACACAATTCCTTTTCCACACGGCAAGTCGGTAAACTTTATGTTGGGTTTTTTTTTTTTTTTTTTTTTTTTTAATAATCGGATAATTTGGGGCTTACTTACTTGGAGACACAAGAAGCACCATAACCGGCCCACAAGGATAGAGGACAGATAGGATTGTTTTCTTTTCTAAAATGGGCTTTGATGGCGGAAAAGAATTGTTATAAATTGTATCCGCTATTTAAAATTTATGACAAAATTTAATTATAAAATTAATTATGTTAGAAATTTTAACAGTTACAACAAATTTAAGACAAATTTTATATCCTTCATACTTATAAAATTTCTAAAAAATTAAAGATCAATAATTATATCATCAATAAATTGTTTATATTACAGGTTTTTGTAATTTAAAATTATGCATAAAATATAAATTTATAAATCATACAATAAATAATATCTGATTCACACAAAATTTGACATATGCAATTCAATGGTTAGATTTTTAAAATATGTAGTAATGTTTATTTTATTAAGTAAAATTGTAACATAAGACTACAACCAATTTTGTAACTAAATTTTGTCCATAAATTTAATGCAAACTTGATCTTATTATTATGACTGTCAAGACTCCTCAGATGAATCTCATGGACAATTTACTTTGATATTTCCTTACTTTCTAAATAGACTATTTTAATTTTAATTTAATTTGAATGCTTTAAAAACTATGGTTTTTTTTTTTTTTTTTAATTCGATAACTACAACAAAGAGAGAGGATTAAACCCCAAATGCCATGGATACACCAAATGTTGACAACCAATAAAGTTACAAAGCTTTTGGCAAAGCTATGGTTTAATTTAAATCCATCCATGAACGACAAAAGGGAATTATGTACACTGTCAAAAGAATAATATCTAAAAATACAACAAAAGGAAAGCTTTATACAAGTATGGGCTGAAATAGTATATAATATGCATCTCTCCTTCATTATACAGTAATAATAATAATACCAAAAGAAAACCGTTTCTTCGATGAGAAATTTTGCATGCTAGTATAATCATGCATATGTTACACAATTCCTTTCTTCTTCCATTTCATGGCGATCCAAACTCTCTTGCGCTACTAAATATTGTGGATGCCCACAAGCAATAGTTGAGGTTGCCTTTTTCCCATGCATTTTTTTAGCTGACAATCTTTCTTCCATACAAAGCATAGGATTGGACTCACCGCGATACAAAAGAGTTGCTTATACAAAATCCTTTTCCTCCTGGACAAAAAGCAACCATCAAAACTGTTGGTAAGCCCAACAAAACATTACTTTTTTTGAACGTAAAGATAGAATTTATTCAAGCTATTCGTATATATATTACATGACCATCCACCAGAGTGCATTAGTGGAGCACGTGGGCCTATGCATGCAGCTGCATGTCTCCCTACTAGATAAAACAAAAACATGAACACGTGCACACCCCAACAATCACCCTCAAATTCATATTTGCATTTGGTTGGAATTTAGGGGGGTGGGGCAACCATCTGTTATCCTCCAACTTGATACTCCTCCCATCACCCACCTTCCAAACCGTAGCTGCTTTTATCAATTCTCGGGCTTCTAGCAAACTGCGCCATACATAGGATGGGTTGGAGCCCAAAACCGCTTCTATGAAAGAGCAAGTAGGAAAGTAGCGAGCCTTGTATACTTTGAAAAATAATGAGCGGCTTCCTTGGATCAACTGCCATGCTTGTTTGGCTAGCATAGCTAGGTTGAAGGTATGAATATCTCTAAACCTCATTCCACCTCTATCTTTTGGGGTGCACAATTTACTCCATTAGATCCAGTGTACTTTTTTCTCATCACGGGTTTGGCCCCACCAATATTTTGCTAATACCGAGTTAATGTCATCACAAATCTTTTTTGGGATTTTGAACATGCTCATAGAGTAAGTTGGGATAATTTGTGCTATCGTTTTGATTAAGACCTCCCTACCGACTTTGGAGATATTCTTTTCCTTCTATCCCATCAACTTTTTTTGTTACTCGCTCTTGCACCTCCCTGAAGGTGCTCACCTTTGACTTACCCCCCACCATTGGTAAACCAAGATACTTCTCACAGCTTGTCATGATTTGGGCACCTAGCATGTGCTAAATAGCAAACTTTACCGGTTACTTTGTGTTTGGGCTGAAAAAAAGTGTTTTTTTTGTCTATTGATAGCTTGACCCGATGCTCTCTCATACATTACCAGTATGTTTAGCAAATTTCAACATTCTTCAGTTGTTGCTTCACAAAATAGTAGACTATCATCGGCAAATAGTAGATGTGAAACCCTTACTCCTCCATGGCATGACACCACTCCTTTCAAAAGATGGCTATCTACAGCTCACCGGATGATGGAGGAGAGCCCTTCGGCACATAATAGGAATAGATAGGGAAACAAAGGGTCTCCTTGCTTGAGTCCACGGGTTGGTGTGATGAAGCCTCTTGGTTCTCCATTAATGAGGGTCGAGTATGATGCAGTGCGCACAGTTTCCATGGCTAGGTTGACCCACTGTTCCTAGAGGCCAATCTTTTGCATTATCCGTTGGAGAAACTCCCACTCCACTCTGTCATATGCCTTGCTGATGTCGAGTTTCACTACCATGTGGCCCTTTTTTCCTTTGGTTCTGTTTCTTATACGGTGGAGCATTTCAAAAGCAACTGTAGTATTATCTGTAATGATTCTACTAGGCACAAAAGCACTTTGTGAGTCAGAAATTACATTGGGTAGTATTGGTTTTAGCCGATTGGCCAAGACCTTAGATATAATCCGTGATACAACATTTCCCAAGCTAATGGGCCGGAACTCCATGATGTATTCTGGCTCATTTTTTTTTGGGATGAGTACAATGTGTGTATAGTTCATTTTTCTAAGATATCTCCCTAAGTGTAAAACAGATAATACAGCAATAGTTACATCATGCCCTACAATATGCCATAATTTTTGAAAAAAGAAGTGTGACATACCATCAGGTCCTGGTGCTTTGGATGGGTGCATCTGGAAAAGTGCAGTTTTTACTTCATCTGTTGTGTAGGGGCGAGTCAAGGCTTAGGTCATGTCCTCCGTCACTACCCGGTCCACTGAATCAATCACCTCTCCCAAATCTGGGGAACTGGAAGAAGTGAAAAGTTGTTTGTAGTACTCCTCTGCGATGGTGGCTATCTTATCCTCATCTGTGTGCCACTCCCCATCCCTATCATACAGACCCCCAATATTGTTCTTCTTTTGTCATTGGCTCACTCTTTGGTGGAAGAACTTCGTATTTTTATCCCCTGCCGATAACCATATAGATCTAGATCTTTGCCTCCAAAATACTTCCTCATGGTGTAGGAGTTCATTTATCTCCCTTTTCATGTCATGTATTCTCTCTACATTCCTCCCATATCCGGCCTCCATCAATGCATGCAATTCACCTTGTTTTGCCTCCAACCTATTTCTAGTGTTCCCAAAGGTACTTCTGCTCCATGCAATGAGGTCCATTCTACACCTTTTGAACTTTTCAAATAGGCAGTACATGGGGCTGCCAGTTAACCATTGGTGAGTCCATGAGCTTCTAATAACGGATTCACACTCTGTATGTACTACCCATTTTTCCTCAAACCGCTGGATTTTACGTCTCCGTCGCCAGGGTAGGTTTGGTGGAGCCATGTCCAACAAGATAGGATCATGGTCAGAGTAAGATACGAATAGGTGACTCACTTTGGCTCTCGAAAACATCTCAGACCATTCTATTGTTGTGACTGCCCTATCAAGTCTTTCCTCAACAAAAGCTTCCTCACCAGGTACCCATTGAATCCCAAGTCTACTAGACCGCAATGGAGGAGTGTATTTCAGAATACAAGCATTGGTACCATCGGTCTATGTACGCCACCATTCTTCTCATCGGATGCCAAGATTTCGTTAAATTCGCCCAAGCAAACCCAAGGGAGGGATGCACGAGCATGGAGGTGTCTCATAAGCCTCCACGTTTCGGTTTTGCGCTGTTCTTCCAGATGGCCTTATATTTCGGTTAATCTCCATAGCGGTGATGCTTGCGTGTGTACTCTTACATCTATATGGTTTGGTGAATAAGTCTGTGTGTCTACAATCATATCTGCTCTCCAAAGAAGTGCTATACCCCCTCTTCAATTGTCACATGATACTGCAAGCATGGAAGGGAAGCCCAGCTCTGCTTTGATCGGTTCCATCTCTCTATCAGTCAATTTTGTTTCCATAAGGAACAAAATTGTGGGAGCTTTTTTCCTTACTAGTTCAGCAAGGACTTCGACTGCACGGCGGTTCCCAAGCCCCCGGTAGTTCCAACTTAAGGCGATCATTGTGCTCGGTGGGGCTGAGCCTCGGCCTCCATTGTTGGTATTTCAATTTGTATTGTGTTTTCCATGCTTTTCAACCTCTTAGCATCGTCATTGCCATGGTCAATGCTCTTTGTGTGTCTCTTTGTGCCCACTATCCCTCGGGTTGGCTGTGGTGTAGTGTTTTGTGTTGTGGTTGGACAGTTGATTTTTTTTCTCTGAGTTTTTGGTTTTTGGTCTTTTAGTTGGTCACGTGAGGGTTGTTGGTGATTTGGTTGGTCACGTGGGGGTGGGACTAGGCAGAGTAATTACTAATTGCAAATCTCAATTAATAAACAGAGTTCCGTAACTATAAAATTACTCACACAATTCATATGCATCAAACAGATCCATTGGCTTTCCAAGCCAAATTTACATGAAAAGCAAAATACTAACCTTTCCCCTTCAAGACATACCAGAATTTTCAAGATTGAAAAACTCAACCTTTATCCTGCTTATACCCAATCCCTCTCATATATTGTTCCAGAAACCAAATGTGTTTACTTCAGATTGGATAAAATTTAAAAACTTGGATAAAATACAGAGAACGATACTGCACGTCAAAGTTTTTCATTATTTGTTACAAGATGCTGCTCATACAGAGAATGATATTTTGCAGGAAGATAGTCCTTAAACCTATTCACAATGACGATAGCAAGAGTAAGAGCGGAAATGCTACAATTATTGAATATAAGAAACAAAATGTATGAAGAAGATAAATTTGGATATTTCAATTTTCAAAAAAGACTAGGGGAAGGGGAGACATTCTATGCATAATGTAATAGAAAAACAACAAATAAAAGGTGTCACATCTGTCATTTTCAGGCTTAAACATTTATCAATCATACTATATTAGCAACATTTAGAAAGCATAATACACAAATGAAAGGGTAAATAATTTTTTTGTCCTTAAATATCAATATCGTAACCCAAAAGAATTTTATTAACACTAGTATCTGAATGAAGCAACCAACCTATGCCATCATTAATAGCATCCATAATCAATGTCAATCATGGCATTAATAGAAAGTACTATCTTATGAAGAACCCTCAGCCTTCAAGTCAAATTTTAGACGCATAGTCACATAGGCAATTGCCGCCAATTGTATTAAAATCAAATAGCAATGAGTACCTTCAAGAAGATGAAGCCTCTCTGGTCCAGAGAATAATCTCACAATGGATTGTAAAACTTGACTTATCTTCATTTCTTTAGACTTAAGTGCCTTCATAAATTCCACAAATTTTTTATATTCTTCAGCACTAAGCTTCTCTTTAACCTGTAGGCATAGGTTTGAACAAAATCCAAAACCATCTTCTTAATTGACATTTTAATCAAGAAAGCAATACAAAAAACTTGGTGAGTCAAAGAATTGCCTCTAGCTCATTGGTTTCAGAGAAGAAACGCAAACAAACATGACTGCTTTAATATAGTTCTGGCAACCAATGCAAAATTCCAGGAAAACCACTTGCATTAGAGAAATGCTTTTTTAGGAAGCATGCAGAGAAGGGAGGGAAGATTCTAGAAGTATTACAGAAAATGATGACAAAATGGCATATAATCAGATTCATTTCAAGTCACCAATAAGTAATAACCATGTAAAAGTTCAATTATTCTGCAGTTAACAAGTGGAAGATCTTCTTGTTGTGTTAGAAGCCAGCCTCCTGTCCAGTTTGTTGCCACATATTTCTCATTTACAACAAAGGAACAATCACTTAAACTAAATAATTTACTTTATATTGTCAAAACACTTCACCTGAATCAGAAAAGCAGATCCTCTGGATTCCTCGTTACCACTGGGCACAGGGTTGGACTGAACACCTTTGTTCTTCTGCCTGAAAAACTGAGCTTGATTCTCTTGAGAAGTTCCTTGATGTTTATGCAGTACTGATGAACCAACTTGAGTATTTTGTGTGCTGATGCCATCAGAATTTTGCAAATTCTCAAGATTAACTGAATTGATACCCAAAGGGCCAGTTGTTTCAAACTTCTTTGCACCAAATAACTGATCAAGAGAAACTTCAATTTGTTGCATTGCAGCATTTGCAATGTTTAATACTTTACGCTTCCTAGCAGAACAAGGTGCTATAAGTTTTTCTTTGCTTGGTTTTTCATTTAATATAGAATAACCAGTCACATAAGTTATTTCATGATCTTGATGTTGTATATTTTTCCTTCCAGACATCAAAATTTTTTTCTCATTGCTGATAAGATCACTCCGACGCTTCAAAATTAAAGATTGACTCTTAAAGGGAGAAAGAGATGAGCGATTAGCAGGAAGAACTTCTCCCAATTGGCTTGAAGTTGAACTATTGCCTCCTTTAGTGTCACGTATGGGAGACAATGCCTTTACAGAAGAATCTTGACTTGTTTGTGTCGCCTGAAAATTCAAATAACCAAGAAATAGTTCACACAAATAGCATTATCAGAAAATACTTTCACATCTAAATACAAACATCTTCACAGATAAAAAGTCCAGGGTTTACCAGGGTGAAAAAAATTTCTGGAGGCTGCTCAGGTTGCGTCTCTTTTGTTTCTCCTGTGAAAGAACATATAGCATTAGCCGCAGCATAAATAGGCTGCATTATGACAGAAAATTAGCTTTAATAATACACATGCCATAGGAAGGGCACAAATGACAAACCAATGGCTCAATTCAAATTTTGGGAAGTAAACATAACAACCAATAAACTCCACCTGTGTTTGTGCATAGTGCCATCGTATATATTGTTCACAACCAATCTCAAGCCCAGAAATAAGAGAGTTGCTGTAGGACGGAAAACAACATAAAATTTACTTACTTTCTTATGAATGAATTACAAATACAAGTTGGGGCGCGTGGCCAACCCTAATTACTTTGTTGAGGATCCAAAGTGGACCCCACAATTTGGGGTCTATTACTTGCTTGTTATTGTCATTGTAGACAAAACATCTTTTTAGATTTTATGAAATGTAGAGAAAGAGAGGAGAGAAAACCCAAGATTTATGTGGTTCGGCCTAACGGCTTACATTCACAGAGAATAATCCTTGACGACTACATCTTCACTATATTATCAATTCACTTAGTTACAATGAACCCTAAGTTAGGTTTATATAGGGAGAGAGAGCTAGTGTTAGGCATACATGAATTAGACCTCTTGGGCCTACACACATAAACCTAGTACCTCTAACACCCCATCTCAAACTCAAGGTGGAGGCTTGATGGAACCTTGAGGTTGGAATGTAACTTGTGAACATGAAGAAAGATCCCTCGAAGATGCCTTGAAAATGACCATGAAGATGAATATAACTAGACTGGATAATGAACATGCGAATTGCTGAGGATGATACATGATTATTTATATATCACTTTAAACATTATAGCACTAAACCAAAAAAATAAATAAATAAAAGAACATTATTGCACGCGCAAAACGCGTGTAATGAGTCTAGTATTTTTTCTAGTGTCATAATTTTCCTTTTAAAAAAAATAAAATTGGATAAGTACACTTTCTTATTCATGCTTCCTTTTTTAAAAAATTTGGTTTGAATTTTTATGCTTCATTTTTATTCAATACTACTTCTATGTTTTTACAAAAAGTACACTTTCTTTATTCAAATTTTTATTAGATTTTGATTCTTTTAGTGGGTTTTTGTCTAGGTTTTAAAATGATTTATGAAATTTATTTTAAAGCATTAGCATAGGATAATTGTAGCTTAAGTGTTTAATGAAGTTCCCCAAAGAAACTTGAGATAAAAACACACACACACACACACACAAAGATATATATGTGTGTGTGTGTGTGTGTGTGTGTGTGTGTGTGTGTGTGTGTACATTCCACAAGCCAAGGCATGTGAGAATGCTAGAGTGGCTGGATTCGGACCTTACACGTGGAGCAGCTATGAGCAAAGGAAAGGAGACGCTAGCTAAAGGAGAGGATCTTTGGCTTGTGCCAACGGCGTGACCATCTTAAGGAAGAGTGAGATTTGCACCTAACATGGACCCAACACTTGCATAAAAGGGAGATAGTGACCCCCTATGGTCAGATGCTATAAAACACCCCTTACTGGCTAATCTTATGCTTGACTACTATTGAACACGTGTATCACTCCTAGTATCCCTGATGTCCCTTTCCTTGTCTAAGGCTTGCTTCCCATGTAGTAGCAGAGCCACCCTTCATTACACTACCCTAACATTGGCGTACTTTCTCTCTTCTCCAACTGTTACATAGTACAATAGCTATAATAGGATTCAAATGGAGGAATCATGGTTTGACACATGTTCTTATGTACCTAGCAACATTTCTTGTACTATGAGAGGAACATGTTGCTAAACCATTAGGGCAAGAACCTAGAGAAACTAAGAGAAAGGCTAGAAAGTTTTGGTAGGAAAGTGAGGAAGAGAGAAAAGGCTTTCTTTGGGAAAGAACATCACCATTGTACAAAAACTTTCATTTTTACATAATAGAGAGATCTAAAGAGTGAGGGACATTCCCTCTTACTCACTCGTGGTTTTCACCCCTTCGTAAAGGTTTTCCACGTATTTCCCATGCCTTCTTTAATTTCCATATTATGCTTTCTATTTCTCTCGACATTAAAGTTTTAAAACTTTCATTTTTTTGTGGTCTTAGGCTTTTTCACTTAAATGTATTGTTAGACGCACCATTCATTCTCTTACATAGTTTTGATAATCTAACTTGCACATACAATATATATATAGACACACTTTTATAAGTAGCTTGGATAAAAAAAACATGGTTGTCTTTAGGTTAATCTAGAGCTACAATATGAAGTTTAGGCTATAACAAATTTTTTAAGCATTTGGGCTTGAGTGTCTCCCCCCCCCCCCCAACTCAAAATCCTAGCTCCATCCCTGTATATATGAAGGGACAAACATGTGTTTAGAATTTAGTAGAATTACCAGAAACATGGGAATAATGGGCACAAGTACACTTTCTACGCAACAAATGGCCGGCATTTGTTTGTGTTTTTCCACGAAGCAAACTTCATCATGAATACACAATTGCTCTCGGGATCCATATTTGGGACTGCGTATATCAAATGTTAGCAAGTTTAAACATTCAAACTCACCTAAAGCAAGTGGGTTATAGTTAGCTCAACTGGTAAAATCTCTGATGCTTGAATAAGAGATTTAGGGTTCAAATTCCGCCTACACCAAAAACCAATTGGTGTCTTAGTCTGATTATAAAGAGCTATTATTAGGAGTGGACACTATAAGTTAAAACTATCTTTAAAATAAAATAAAATAAAATAAAAACCTCTCACCTAAAGCAATAATAACAACAAGCTCTCTAACCTCAAGAGAACAAGTTATTTGAGAATCAACATGTGTCATAGAGTATAAGTAATAGATCAAGTAAGAAAAAAAATATCCCCCTCAAAAAAAAAAAAAGTAGAAAAAAATAATATTTGCGGTCTATCCAATATTTAAAATATTGCCAATGCATTCTAGCTCATTTCAAGACCCATCAATTGGGACATTGTGTGTAATGTACAAGTATAAATCAATCTTCACCTGTGACGGTTGAATTATAGGTCAAACTTTTCCTAGGGCTCTCTAACATTGCATTTCATTTTTGTCACATCATAACATAATATGCAAATGCACATTGTTATCCTTCTCTAGAGCAGTATAGAGTAATGACACTCTACACGGTTAGACAAACTGATTTGGTCACGTACTTCTCAGATGATCTATTATTTGAGTCAAATGAAAGGAGTATACGTACCCATATAGTTAGGTTGGGAATTGGAAATTGTTATTACCATATCCTTTTACAAGATGCTCGAAATTCTTTGCTGGCTGAAATTACTAATTTGTGCGTAGATCCAGCAAATTCTGTTTTAAAAAATAAAATAAAAATAATCTTTTTTTTTAATTTTTTTAATCATTGTTTGAAATTATCCTAATAATAAATTACCCCACCTCAACCTCAGGGTCTTGAACTTGAGAGGGTACCATTGGACTAAAGATGTCTCGGCACCAATAAATTAATTATATCTAATCAAGGGTCATTTTATGGTGCTCACCTATTTTTTAAAGAGTTTGGCTTACTTTCAATACTTTTTTTTTACTTGAAATCTCCTTTTATTTTAATGAAAAATTGTCATATCACTCATTAACCAAATAAAATGTGAAGATTAAAACTCACTACCACTTGCTATTGTGTATTCAAAACAAAAGGAGAGGTCCAAATAAAAAAATACTAAAAATAAGTCAAACCCTTTTTTTAGTGGATATCATTCCCACCCAAATCTTAGCCATGGCTCCGTTTGGTATGCGAGTTCAAACACATGTTTTCAGTTTTTAAACAATATTACACGTATTTTCATATATTTTTTCACCCACATGTATTTCAAAAAAAAACTGAAAACTAGAACACCCTTTCCAAATAACAATAAATATCAAAAAATTTAGTTAGTTGTCACGTTTCAAAACAATGCTGAAAAGTAGCATCTCGAGTGTCTAAAACTCGAGTTCCAAGAAAAAACTCGAGTTTTTAAGTCTCGATTTGTAAGCGGATGGGGAAAAAATCCACGTAGAAATCAAGTTTTAAAAACTCGAGTTCCATAAATTGTAGGAAAACGCAGCTATAGGGCTTTAAAACGTCACTATAGGGCTTAAAAACGACACTATAGAGCTCCCTAAACCCGGTACGGGGTGATCATACTTATAAAAAAAAAATTTGTAGGAAAATGCCGCTATAGGGATTTAAAACGTCACTATAGTGATTAAAAATGCCACTATAGGGCTCCCTGAAGTGTGGAGTGATCATATAAAAAAAATCTTGCAGGGAAACACCACTATAGGGCTTTAAAACGTCACTATAGGACTTAAAAAATGCCACTATAGGAACTCGAGTTTCTAAAACTCAAGATCTATGTGGCATTTTCAGTCCAACTCATCCAACAAAACACTCACAAAGCGAGTCTTTGGGACTCGAGTTTTAATATGGATCTTGAGTTTCTAAAACTCGAAATGCTACTTTCCATTATTCTTTCAAACCTTGCCTAACTTACTACATAGTTGCCCCTCACAGTGCTAGGATGCCCATTCCCCCTGGAAAACTGTTATTTAAACACACCTACCAAACAGCGTTTCATTCAATCCTAACGGTTTACTTCAAGTTTAGTAATAAACCTATTACCGGTAGAATTAGACATGGCAAAACGGGTCAGACCCGTTTGACCCGACCCGTTTGACCTGCAACCCGTTTGACTCGTAACCCGATTGACCCGTTTAAAAATGACCCGTTTTGACCCGTGACCCGTTTTGACCCGCGACCCGATTGACCCGACCCGCCCGTTTTGCCACGTCTAGGTAGAATGGATAGGATATAAAAGCAAAACAAAACCAAAAAGAAAAGAGAGAAACAAAGACCGGATGATTGAAAAAAAAAAGGCAGAGGCCATGGACGAGAGTCCGACTGCCACCGCTCACCATCCACCACCTTCAGATAATCTGCCACTATCACCGATGATAATTTTTTTTAGTATTTGAGAAGCTGTTTAATTATTTATTTGCTGTGCTTTTTCGAATTGATTTCTCAGATTCAGATGTCTCGTTTTATTTTGGTTTTGATAATTTAATTTCGATTTGAATTTTAGGGTTTCGGAAAAAGAATACTGGAGGAGCATCCAGATTTTTGCTATGCTTTTTGAATTAGTTGCAAGTATTCTATTCTATTCCTGATTTTTTATTTATATAAAAATTTATTTTGTTTTAAGTAATTTTATTTCTAAATAAATTAAGGCAATATATTTTATTGATTTTTTATTTTTAGGGTCTCTGTTAATTGTGTAAATTGTGGTTGATAAATAAAGATTGAGAATATAGGGCAAGAAGAATTTGTATTTCCATTGCCACCATTTCAGACTCTGAAAAGGGTTACGCCTTACAATCTGGATCCTTTTGTCCTTTTATGTTGTGGCCCTTGAGCCTTGAAGAGTTATTTAAGTCTCATAAACTTTATGTTGTAGTAAATTCTTCATTCTAGATTATTTTACTCTCATTGTTGGATAGTTGAACAACAATGTGGAAAGGAGGGAGAAGGAGTGAATATTATTTATCAAATTTATTGTCAGCATCTTTGTGCTTCCTATATAGGAAAAAGATAAAAGCTTAAAGGCTTAAGCTTAACGCAATATTTTGCTAGACTGTATTGTCTAGTGCTTTTGCTTTCAAAAGATTACTGCTAATAGAATCCTCGCTCTCCTAATTGTGTACAGGAGTAGTGATTCAATGGATTGTATGTAGTTTAGGATAGGCATTGAATATTTTATTCTGAAATATGAAGAGTTCAGACTAAAATATTGGTGGCTACATTCTTGATAAGTTTCACAGTTATCTTTTGCCACAATTTGCAGAAGCTTTGTTGTGTGATCGTCATTGGTTATATTTACAAGTATATCATAATTTTTAATCCTTAATTATATTGTGATGGAAGTATTCATTAATCTATTTTTGATGTATTAATGAATGCTTTGCTTTCCTTTTTCAGCTATACATGATTCTGAGGAAGAAAGCCTTGTGGAGGATTTTGGCAACTTTTGCATATCTCAATCTAGTTCATTTGTTGACGAGGATTATGTGAATATAGTTGTCAATTAAATTCAACCATAGCCTAAAAGCTCTTTTTTTTTTGTTTTTGGCATCAAAAGTTTGTACAAGTCTAGATGTTAAAACCTTCTGAAGCTGTGGTTGGTGGAACAAGCTTAAGATTTCAAGGAAAATGCCTTATTGCTATATTATTTTTGAGTTTCTACATTTTATATGACAAGTGCTTATTTTGTTGACTTTGCAAGTCGCCTTATATTTTAAGTAAAGGTGGTGACGCACACAGCAAGCATCACATGAAGTTTACGGAGAACAGGTACAATAAGGTGCCTGAGATTGTGTTTTGGAACCTTAGGAACTCTAAGGCCACTCCTGTTCCATCCAATCAAAGTGGGGTGGCTCTTGTATCTCCCATGAATTACCATGTACTTTGCAAAATATGGTAAGGCCGCAATAGAAATAAATTATATTTTTCTTTAATCTGGGAAGTCCCTTTGTCTATCACATATTGACCCTTAGTTAATGTACTAATTGGAACTTGGAAATTAGATATACGAATTGGGTACTCAGGTCCTTTCCTTTAGGGTGCAAGGGCCTGAAGTTATTGTTATTGACATTGTAATTTTGCATGCAGTCCAGCATAGCAGTGGACATTTTGTAGGTCTGTGGTCTTCCTCTTGAGTTATTAGAGTATAAATTTGTATAAAAAGTTTGGATGTCTTTTGGTGCAGTAAACATGGCTGGATTTTTAAATGTCCTATATGAATTATGGCATATGTTTTAGATCATAAGAACTTTGTTATTAGAGTGCATGTTAATTAAAATGTCTTTTTAAGTCTTGGGCATATACAACATTTATGATTTATGTAATCGATTCAACCAAAACCATGTCTAGTATTCTGCATAAATTATCAGAATTCAAACAGAATGCTAAGAAAATGCTTGCATTTAAATATTTTTTTATAAATTTTAAGGATCTTAATTTATTTTTAATTCTTGTGTTCCTTCTATGTTTATCACTTTAGTCATAATGTCTTTATTATATGCTTTATTTGATAAATTCCCCTTTGATGTGCAGAAAACTACCAGAATTCTCTATGTAACGAGATGTGCTCTTATGAACATCTCATTTTTCTAAGTTTTGATAGTTATACCATGTCAATGCAGATATTTTGGTTATACCATGTTTGTTTTGTTTCCATTTTTCTTTGTTCGTATTTCGGACTTCAGTGCTCTCTATCTATTTGATATGGCTTTCATTTTTCTTAAGGGTATTGGATGAGGAACCTTTATAGCCACTGTGAAATTGAGGAAGGGATTCTGTTAAATTGCAGGGCCAATAAAACTTCTTTTTCTTTTCACAAACAAACACTTAGTAAAATTCAAAAGCATTAATCTAAACTGCAGCTTACCAAATGCAACATTGTAAATTATATGGGTTCTTTGTTAGCTAGCAGTTGTAAATTCAACTAAATGAATTTATTTCACTCTATCATCTGTTTCTGGCTATAGCCGATTTACATGGTTTGTTAGTGCATTAGTATTCTTTACTTCTTTGTTTTCTTTTTCTATTTTCTTTATGGCTAAGATATATATTATTAACAAAAAACAAAGTACAAAACCACATAGATCTTTAATAACCCTGCACTCTCTTTACAGCACTCTACAGAGACTAGATTTACAATAATCATGGGAATAACATAAAGCTCCCTAGAAACACACAAATATCTGTGACAGCGTAAGACCCCACTTCTATTAACAGCAAATACACTCAACTCCTATAACATTAGAAAAGAAAACTTCTTTAAATTAAACCACTAATCGACTCCCTGCCCAAGCTTTGCCTATTTGCTCTAGTTGACAACCACAATTACTTGCTCTCTCCCTCTCTCTATCGGTTTAAAGTAAAAGTTTTAACTAGTTAGAGAAAAGAATGACACTCCTATTCTTTCCTTTATGACTATATTTTCATGGACTGTGATCTAATTTTACAAGAAATAGACAACTTTCATCTTTGGTAACTCATAATCTTATGGAAAATTTTGGAATAAAAAACTATAGGCTTTGTATTTGCTATGATCTACCCAAATTGAATGACACTTCCCAGGGCTAACTCAACTATATGGCTGGTGCTGACTACTTTCTGGTATTGCAGTTTTCAAGCTATAACAAGTTTTGTCCATGTGTTTAAAGATTGCTTTGAGAAAATTCTGCAAATGCATAATGTCTTTCATTTCTACATAAGTTTATCACTAATACAATCATCACATAATGTCTTGCTTTTTATTTTATTTTTTCCCCTTTCCTTTCTTTCATTATCCAATTTATTTTATTTAACTCATTGCTTCTTCTTTTTCTCCTTAGAAAAATACAAAAGCATGTGCTTATAAAAACAAAGTTATTGATAATTGGAGGACAATGACATCTTCTTGTGTGGGAGGGATAGAGCTCATGGAGCTGCTGCAAAATATATGAATGATGTAGTTGAAGTTATGACGAAGGAAGGAGAAAAGTGATGGATTCTCCTATTGCACAACAACACATCAATATTTGGTATCAATAAGTTATGCAATTAAGCCTTGCCAAAGAAAAAAGAGTACAAAGATCCACTTCGAAACAATTTTTTAGTTTGAGATTTTGAATGTTGTTAAAAAACCCTTGTATTTTGGGTAACTCTCTTTCTCTCAAATATTTTAGTTGGAAAGAATTGGCGAGACATTTTCTTAGTTGGCTATGATGGAAGATATTTAGTCATTATCTTGTCAACTAGCCATGAACCCATGCATTGCACATGATAATTTTTTTTAAGATGGTCTTATTAAATTTATTTTTTTACAATTAGGACTAATTTAATAAAGAGTAATATATTTCATAATCATATTTTTATTTATTTTAGGAACAATCGTAAATCATAAATATAAATTTAAACAATCATATTTTTATTTATTACAGGAACAATAATAAACCATAAATATAAATTTTATGGTACCAAAGTGAAAACAATAAAATTTTTCTCAAAAATTCAAATGCCAAGTTAACGAAAATATTCATTTTTTTAATAAAAGTTATTTATAAAATTTTTTGAATCATTAAAAAGAATATAAAATTTGGAAATTATTCTTTTAGTTTTAAATAAACTAGTTGTTAACTCATGCGATGCACGGAAAAGCTATTAAATATGAGTTAGAAGATTATTCACTCACACAAACAATCTTCTATTTTTTCCTATTTGATTTGATTTATTCTTTCTATTTTTTCTCTCTCCTATTTTTATCTTTAATCTTTATTTAATTTTTATCTTTTTCTTTTATCCACCATAGAAGTTAATACCTGATTAAAAAAAAAAAAAAAAAAAAAAAAACTCTATACTCTAAGTGTATGTTTAGGAACAGTTTATTTAGCTGAAACTGAAAACTTTTTACTGAAAGTACCATAAATAAAGCTAAAATGTAGCTAAAATAGTACAATGAGACCAATGAATAACACTAAAAAGTACAATGAGACCATGAATAGTAGCAAAAATTAACTAAATAGTAGCAAAATTTAACTAAATAGTAATATTAAAAAAAAAAAAAAAAAAGCCTTTTTAACCAAGCCGCAAGCTAAATGTATATCTATATATTAATTTAGACTTATAAAAAAAGGGGTTTGACTTACCTCCAATACTTTTTTAACTAGAATATCTCTTTATTTTAATGAGAAATTGTCATATTACTCACTAACTAAATAAAATGTGGAGATTAAGAGCCTGTTTGGTTTAACTGTTTCCGTAACTCAATTCTCAGTTTCCATAACTCATAACTCAAAAATGGTAGGACCCATAGCAAAAAGGTTGTTTGGCCAAACGATAACTCTGTTTCCATAACTCTGTTTCCATCACTCAATTCTCTGTTTTTTGAGTTATGAGTTATGGAAACTGAAAACAACAAAAGGCTGTTTTCAGTTTCCATAACTCATAACTCAATGGCATTTCCGTAAATAAACACACATGAGGGACCCACAGTCGCAACTTTTGACCACCTTTTGACTCTTTTTTTTTCTGGGTTGGCGTTGGCTCTTTTTTTTTTTTTTTTTTTTTTTCTTCTGGGTTGGCGTTGGCTGTTCGTTCCTCTTCTTTTCTTTTTTTTTTTTTTTACTGGTTCGTCTGTTCTGTTCTATTCTTTTTTTTTTTCTTTTTTCTTTAGTACCTAGACTCACCAAACTTAGTGAAAAAAAAAAAAAAAAAAAACCAGACCGAACAGCCAACCCAGGAGGAAAAAAAAAAAAAAAAAAGAAGAAGCTGCTAGTGGAAAAAAAAAAAAAAAACTGCACTGTGACAGGCGTGGGCCCTCTAAATAGTGTGAAAAATAGTGAGTGATGGAAACTAAGTGATGAAGGCAAACGGATGTGAAAAATTGAGTGATGAATGATGAGTGATGAGTTATGAGTGATGAGTTATGAGTGATGAGTGATGAGTGATGAGTGATGGAAATTGAGTGACGGAAATTGAGTGACGAAAAAGGCTTACCCAAACAGGCCCTAAAACTCACTACCACTTACTATTGTGTATTTAAAACAAAAGAAGATTTCTAGTTAAAAAAAATACTGAAAGTAAGCCGAATCTATAAAAAAAATTACTCTTCTACATGTTAATATCTTTTATTTTTCTTTTTTACTTTCTTCCCTCTTTTTTCTTCGCATATTATTTTCTCTGCTCCACAGTTTGCATCAGCCACTACCACACATTACCTCTCCACACTATTCAACACACTACTCCACGTCCACAAAGGGTAAATTAAGATCTGATTTCAAATAAAAACATATATTTCACTCTCTTTCAGTCTTTCCTCATACAAGTTGTAGATCTCTCTCTGTTTCCTCATATAACTAGCAGTCATTGCATCAAGTATTGATCCACGGACGAAGGGCTCTCTCAGCAACAATGGCCGAAGTTCTTTCTGCTTGGTAAGGGACTGCATTTTTGTAAAAGTACCAGTCAAAGTGCTAGTATGAAATATATTGGTCGTACCAGCCAGTACGGTACTATATTCACTCCCTTTGTTGAAAGGCTTAGAAAAGAGAGAGAGAGGATAGCTGCTTCAAAGGAAGGAGAAGAGAGATGAGAAGAGAGAATTTTTTTTTTTTTTTTTTTGTTAAGAAGTATTGGGATTTGTAATTTGTATTTGATGAGAAAAAAAAGATATTTATTATTATTTTTTTAATAATGCTGATGTGTAAAAATATGGGAGCTCTAAAGGTTTCGGTTTTATATATATGTATTGATTTTCGAGAAATGATGTGTCCACATCATTTTTAAAACAAATCCTAAGTGGTAGGTTGTTACTCGTTGTTACTATTGGAGCAAAAAAGTAATCTTAGTGTTAGTTTCAAATTTGAACCAATAACAACTAACTACCTGTGATTTGTTGTAAAAATGTTTTGGATATAGTATCTCTCTTGATTTTCCCAAGCCTTATTTTTACTGCCCTATAATCCAATAAAACTTAACAACAATTAATTGAACCAATTAGAAAAACAATTTGTTGTTGATAATCTATTAAGGTTATTTTCTTTGCAGAAATTGCAATTTAGTCAACCCAAAACATAGTATCAAATAAACAATTATTAGCAAAATCTAAGAATTAAATTTCTATAAATGCATTGTTATAAAATAATAATAATAATTAAAATACAATTGCAAAAGCTAAAATATGTCACCCATCTGATTATTTTTGTTTGACTAGCCTTTGCTTTTTTCTTTTTTCTTTTTTTGAATAAATGCCATTATAGAGTACTTCTAATACAACTATTATGAATACTTTATCCACCCAAAGGATTAAAAAATAAACAAAAATTAGTAAAGGGTTTCAAATGTATTTTGGTCATTTTCAAGTGTTATGGGGTATTTTTGGTCATTATTTTAGGTTTCTTGGTTATTTCAATCATTTTTTATGTTTCAGGCCAATTTCGATAATTTTTTAGGTTTTGTGGTCATTCAGTTATTTTTTAGGTTCTGAGGTTATTTTGATCATTTTTTAGGTTCTAAGGGTATTCCAGTAATTGTTGGGGGTTTCGAGAGTATTTTGGTGATTTTAAAGTTTTATGAGGTATTTTGGTCATTTTATAGGTTTCAAGGGTATTTCAAATTTTTTTAAGGTTTCAAGGTCATTTCGGTCATTTTTAAGGTTCTATAGGTATTTCGGTCATTTTTTATGTTTAAGGTGCATTACCGTCGTTTTTAAGTTCTAAGGGCATTGCTGTCACTTTTTAAGTTACAAGGTTATTTTAGTCATTTTTTAGGTTTCATTGTCATTTAGGTCATTTTTTAGTATCTAAAGGTATTTCGATTATTTTTTAGGTTTAGAGAGTATTTCGGTCATTTTTTAGGTTTTAGGGTCATTTCAGTCATTTTTTGGTTTTAAGGATATCCCAATAATTTTTTAGAGTTTTAGGGTTATTTTGGTAAATTTTAAGTGTTAAAATGCATTTTGGTAATTTTAATATATTTAAGGGTATTTCGGAAATTTTAGAGATTTTAAGAGTATTTTTTATATATTCGTCGATTATTAGGTAATTCGATGGGGTTGGGTTGGGTTCGCTATGCCCTTATGTAATGTTCATATGACCGAATGTGACGATGAAACTATTAAATGTGAGCAAAAAAAAAAAAAAAAAACCATTGAATGTAACAAAAGTATGGTCACATGTGATGTTGGCATTGCCCAATGTGACAACAAAACTGTCAAATATGAGGAAAAAATTAAAGTATCACCAAATGTGAGAAAGGTACTATTAAATGTGATGTTGGTACTACCTAATGTGATAGTGGAACCATTAAATGTGATAAATAAAATATGAAAACCACCAAATGTGACAAAAGTACAGTCACATGTAATATTGGTACTGCCCAATGTGACAATAAAACTGTCAAATGTGATAATAAAATTAAAGTACCACTAAATGTGAGAAATGTACGATTAAATGTGATGTTGGTACTACCTAAGGTGATAGTGAAACCATCAAATGTGAGGAAAAAAAATAAGAGAATCACCCAATGTGACAAAAGTACAATCACGTATGATGTTGGTACTGCACAATGTGAGGATGAAACTGTCAACTGTGAAAAAAAAAATTAAAGTACCACCGAATGTGAGAAAAGTACTGTCAAATGTGATGTTAATACTACCCAATGTGACAATGGAACTATCAAATTTAAGGAAAAAAATAAAGGAACCACCCAATGTGAGTGATGTTAGTACTACCCAATGTGACAATGGAATTATCAAATATGAAAAAAAAATTAAAGTACCACCCAATGTGAGAAATGTATGATCAAATGTGATGTTGGTACAACCTAATGTGACAGTGGAACTATCAAATGTGAGAAAAAAAAATAAGGGAAATACCGAATATGACAAAAGTACAGTCACATGTGATGTTAATACTGCATAATGTCAGAATGGCACCATCAAATATGATATTTTGATAACCTGGTATAGCAAGTTGTCTACTAATGAGTACCGTACCCCCCATAAAAAAGGAGATTACATTAGAATTACCCTCTAATCAAAGATATGTAAGTGACAAAATTACCACACAAAATTTCTCTCTCTCTCTCTCTCTCTCTCTCTCTCTCTCTCTCTCTCTCTCATACATATATTATGTGTATAAAAGTAACTTTAATTATAATTTAGGCTAAAATACACCATTAGCCCTTAAGATTTGTCATGCAAGTTTTTTTGGTCCCTTAAGATTTTAAGTTTCAAATGAGTACTATTTTTTTTTTTTTTTATACAAGTCTAAAGGATAAATAATAATGTGACTTTTTAAAGTGATGTGGCATCAGTATTACCACATCAAAAAATTGATGACCTAATACAACTCCAAACCAAGCCCTTTAAAAACAGGGTCTTCCCAATTCAAAACCAAATAAATCTATATATACCTAAAAGTTGAAGTGTAACATTTGTTGCTACTGATCTCCTGTTGTGCCACCTCATCGTCACATCATTGGCCATATAATATTATTTTTTTATTTTTTTTACACAAAATATATAAATAGATTATTGGCTTTACATATTCATCTTGGACAGTTTTAACATTTCATTTAATTTCGGCTCTACATATTCATCTACTTTAATCTAGAATTTATTTTTTATTCCAATTTTTTTTTATAAAAAATTTATAAATAGATTATTGACTTTATACATTCATCTTGGGCAGTTTTAACATTACATATAATTCTACCTTTACATATTCATCTACTTTAATTTAGATGTTTATAACTAAATAATGAAAAATTTAAAACCAAAAACAAAATCTATACATGTCTATACTATATATAATAATGGAAGTTTTGTAATAAATTTTATAAAGCTCTTTACACACTAGATCTTTGCTTTTCTTTTTTTGTTTTTGGCAGTACTTCCTTTGTTCAACTTTTCATCTTCTCCAACCATTATCTTTTAGTTCAATCTTTCATCCCCTCCAACAAATATTTTTAAAAATATTTTCATTCGATTCCCTTTAGATTTTAAATTTTTTTCCTTTATATCATCTTAAATTCTACAATTTCACTTTGTTCAACCTTTTATTCACTTCTACCCTTCCTCTTTCATCTTAATTTTCTTATAAATTTCTTCTTACTTCAATTCCACCTCTCTCCCCTATTCCTTCCAAGTTGTCCACGACAAAAAGGCCAATACTCACCCTCTTTCTCCAATTTTGTTTCTCTTTTGGTGGATTTTTTTTATTGTTTCAACCACTTTTTTTTCTTCTAATAATGGTTCTTTTTATTATTGTTGAATTAATTGTCACATCACATTTGTTTATCTTTTTGGCAAATTTGTATAATTTTTTATGCATATTAAGGCAGTTTGGTATTCCGATTCTTGATCACAAATTCTTTTTCTTTATCTCATTAATTGGTTTGATTTGATTTGAGTTAATAATTAGTTGTTTTGCAAGTTAGAATTTGATTTTTTATAGTGATCAATTTAGATGTTAAACTATGAGACTTTACTCTTTTTTTTTCTTTTTAATCTTTTAAGGTGGACAAAGTACTCTTAATAGTTGTACTAGAAGTACTCTGTAATGCCATTTACTCAAAGAAAAGCAAAGGTTAGTCAAACAAAAAATAATCAGATGGGTGACATATTTTACCTTTTGTAATTCTATTTTTTTTTTATTATTATTATTATTTTAGAACAATGCATATAGAGAAATTTAATTCTTAGATTTTGTTAATAATTTTTTATTTGATAATATGTTTTAGGTGGACAAAATTGTAATTTTGGCAAAGAAAATAACCTTAATAGATTATCAATAATAAACTATTTTCCTAATATGTCCAATTAATTATTGTTAAGTTTTATTTTTTTTTTAATTACATTTTTTGGTGTTTTGGATTTTTTGGTGTTTTGGGTTGTAAGGAAAAAAAAATAGGGTTGATAAAGTTATTTTAAAACTAAAAGAATAATTTCCAAATTTTATATTCTTTTTAATGATTCACAAAATGTTATTGTAAGGACCAGATTTGAGTCCCTAGCCCAAAAAGTGGATGGACTTAGGCCCAAAAAGCCCAAAACAATGAATTTGTAGAGAATGGGTTGGAAAACTGGGCTAGACTAAGTTGGACAACAGATAAGATGGATTCGAAAGACAAGAAAAAGAAGATGGACAAGTTTTAACTATAGAAAATCGTCCTCGGAATGGTCCGAGGAGATCAGTTCTTATATGTTTCTCTTATGTTTTATTACAATGTCAGTTCTTGATGCTATAGTATTTTTCTCTTAATTTCTCGATCCCCTTCTCTCACTACCCTTTTCTTCCTTTATACTACCTTCCCCTTTCATCTCTACCCTCCACATGCAAACCGGATGGTTGATGTTGATACTTGTCCCATCAGCCCCTTCTTGAAGTCTTTGTGTAGTAGCTGTAAGGCTGAAAACCACTATTCAGGTATCACTTCCACATTAATGCAGCCAAAGAGTTAGCTGCAGAGCATTTAATGCGGTAGTAGCAGCTTTCTCCTTAGATATTTTAGGATTCCCCTCTGTCCTATGTTTCTGCAATACTAATCCGTACCAATAGAACTCCCTGGAACGTTCCCTTGGATGGTAGACCACCTATTCGAACCTCAGCTTTGGTTAGCCGAGGCGACATTTGTCCTCGGCCTACCCTCTTGTGTCATCATGACCAAAACTGACCTCTTTGTCTGCTAACACGGACTCCCTTGATAATGTTTACTCTTCCTCGAACAACATCTAGTCCTCGGCTTGGACATTAGCCCAATATATACATGGATAATGAGCTCCTGGGCCTAATACTCCTATAGTTATAAATAACTTTTTGTAAAAAAATGAATATTTTCATTAATGTGCCTCTTGAATTTCTAAAAAAAAATTATATTATTTTAATTTTGGTACGAAAAATTTATTGTTATGATTTATGATTGTTCCTATAATACATAAAAATATGATTGTTCAAATATATATTTATGGTTTATGATTTTTTCTATATTACATTTATGTTTGTTACTATAATAAATAAAAATATAATATTATTACACGCACGGATTCGTGGTAAGTTTAATATAATAGTCCCAAATTGAACAATCATGGCACGGGCTCATCACGTGCAAGTGAGACAAAAGCGCCTGCAACAGGAAGAGTTATCCAAAGAAGTGGAATACAGACGCTACAATGCCATAGAGTTCGAATTTTAAATAAGGCCAGGAGATTCTTTTCAGGAGTTTATTTGTCGGGGGTTGTGGGGTCTAAGATACTTTATAGACCAATAGTGTATTCTGTTTAATATTTTACTTAACCAATGACTTTGACCTAACATAGGATAAACGTTTTGGGATTTTGAATGCTAACAAAGCTCAAATTCTCTCTCAATTTTAGATATAACTAAATGGCAAAAGAATAAAATGTCAAAGTAATGCATATAACTGTGGTTATTTTTATGCTTCTTCCTACCAAAATAAAAAAAATAATAATAATAAATAAAAATTGTTAAGATAAAAGTATCAATGGAGTAAAACAATTGCCTTGATGAGACTATCAATATATATATTAACACAAGAAACGTATAGAAAAGACCCTCATAAACTTTGGTCAAGACTCAAAATCAGCTCATGCCAATTAATTATGTGAAAACTAAGAAACTATTCCAAACGAACCATGCGAATCAACTTTTCCCAATGGATACGTCAGTATAATGACTACATGGCACAATCTAATCCATTGAAGATTGAAACCATGCACGGTTCTTTTCTGATCCAACATACATGAAGAATAACTTTGTGTGTGATTGGATGGCAGAATTTGGACACATAGATTTGGATTTGACAAATCCACCATTGAATTTGAAATAACTTCCAAGTCCATAGATTTTTAGAAAACCATAAGATATGTTTCAATATTTAGATTTAAAATTTAGGCATTTCAAATCCATCACTTTAAAATTCAAATTTAAATCCAAATCCAAATTCAAATATCCAAACATTTGTGTCTGAAAAATGGTAAATTTTAACGACGCCTCATGCATCATACATGCATGAACTTATACAAAATATTAAGTTCCTCTTTCAGTCTTTCTCCATATTCTTTTCAGTCAACAGACTCAACCAGATAAGACCTTCTTTCTCTTTTTCGTGACCTTTTGGATCAAAATTACTTCCTTTCACCACTTGATTTTTTGTCCTTGTCCATTAATTACTCAGGTTTCCCTATGCTGATAGAGAATAAAAGCCTTGCTCTGTTTATTTAGCAACTAGCAACATTTTATTTAGGGGGTAAAAGTGTAAATTTCACATAAAATATAAGAATATGCCTAAAAATATTTCTTAAGACCTGTTGAAATGCAAACACGTGTCAATTTCAGTACTCCTATGCACTTGACCCGTTGAGATACTAATACATACCCAAAAGAAATTAGACAAGTAATCATTTATGAAATAGAAGTTGACGAACTAAATTATCAAACATATTACCTACACAACCAAAATGCAAAAGATGCAAACAAAGATTGAATTGAACAAAAATTAAAATAATCTTCTACATCTTATCCAAGATAAATTTCAAATTAATCAAAACCCTAAAATTCATAAATGTAAACTCAGAAATCAAAATGAAAAAGAACATAGGCAAATCATTAAATAGGTCAACTACAAAGGAAAACACATGTATAGCAACCAAAAACTCAAAAAAAAAACCCAAGGTAAAAAATATTTAACTTAAGATTTCACAAAACACATGCATAACTCAAATTTAAAACTAAACCAGCTTTCCAATCTACAAACTTCAATTTTTTTCCAGCCCAAATTTCTTTTTCAAATGAAATACTCTCAATGCAATTACTAATCCTATCCTATCTTTGATGTCATCACAAAAACGAAAATAACAGTGCCTCCATGTCTTCTTCAATAGTAGGGTGCCACAAACACTCCAAAATCCTACAACAAACCCGAGTCCGATGCTAGTATAGAACCATATCCTTTCATAATCATCTCCACCTTGTTTGTCATCAACACCTGTAATACTTGGGCCATCAGATGTTTCATCTCCTGGGCACTTGGTCGGAAGAGGAGACCCACACAACAAAGGGTTTCCCTTGTATATGGTTACATCATTTAGTGTTTGGAGCTGATTACCAGATGGGATTCTTCCTGTCAAGTTGTTAAAAGATAGGTTCAAGTGTACTAAGGATGTCAAAGAAGACATGCTTCCAGGAATAGGTCCAAAAAGTCTATTATTTGAGAGATCAAGTGTTTCCAACCACCGCATGTTTCCTATATTCTTGGGAATGCTTCCATTTAGATGATTCATTGACAAGTTTAGTGTACCCAATCTTGTGAGGCTTGTTATTTGAATAGGAATTCCTCCTGTCAAACCATTCCCTGATAGATCAATGCAAGTAACAAATTGGAGAGTGCGATCATATTCATACTCTCTTCCTTTTGTCACTATGTATGCTTTCTCTGTATAGTTTTCAATAGTCTTGTACCCAAAGGTGTTGTGATCAACCATAGCAGTAAAATTGTTGAAACAATCTGGAATGCCCCCAGAGAGATTATTTTGTGCAAGATCTAAGATCTGAAGTTTATAAAGATTGCACAATTTTCGAGGGATGATTCCACTGAATAGATTTGATCGTAGGCGTAGCATGAAAATTTCTGATTCTATCCATGACGGAAGATTCCCCGAGAGACGATTCCCCCCAAAATCCATGCTCACAATAGAACAATTTTGCAAGGAAGAAGGAATTTCTCCACTAAGATTATTGTTGCTCAACACTAATATAGAAAGGTTTCCTAAGAAACCCATTGAGCTCGGAATTTTTCCACATATGTTGTTGTATGAAATATCCATAACACGCAAGCCCATTTTTGACGCGTTCCAATGAGGAGGAAGCTTTCCTGAAAGATTATTTCTCCTGAGGACAAGAATATTAAGATTTTTTATTTTCGTTATGGACAGAGGAATTTTACCATAGAGGAGGTTCTCTGAAAGATCTAAATGTTGCAAGCTTGGCATTAGATCACTAATATTTGATGGGATAGGGCCTGAAAACGAATTGTTTTGCAGAAATAGTTTAGTCACATTTGGAAATACTAATTGGTGAGGCAAGTTCCCTTTTATCTGATTGTTGGATAGATCCAAGTGGGTGAGTTGAGAAGATATCGTAGAGAGCCATTCCTCCGGTATAGTGCCTTTGAATCCAACGTTTGTTAGGGTGACATAGGTGAGCTCACTTTGAACTTGAAGCCATACAGGAAATTTGGGGCCAATAATGCGACAACTTTCTAGATGAAGAGATTTGAGCTTGAAAGGAGGACGCCAGTCATGAGTCACATTGAAAACTAGAGACTGACTTTTATTAGTTGTTAGCATAAACTCTTCTAGGCTTCTGAGATTCATCAACTGGGCTTCTGTTATGACACCATCCCAAGAATTTTCTAGTAGAAACAACTTGACTAGATTTGAGAGTTGCCCTAAACTTTCTGGAATGGTTCCATTCATCTCATTATATGAGAGGTCCAACTCCATCAAGGATGACAAATTGCCAATAGAAGCTGGAATTGAACCATAAAAACGGTTAACACCGAGATAGAGGTATTTCAAGCTTCTAAGACTCCCAAATGAATCAAGGATTATTCCTCCTTGATTGCTAGAAGTCAAATCAAGATTTGTGAGGCTCGTAAGACTAAACAGCCACTTAGGTATGGAGGTGTTAAATGGGTTGTATGATAAATCAAGGACACGAAGAGAGGTGAAATTAAGGAAAGTAAGGGAAGATGGAAGGTGTTTAAGCTCACATGAATATAAACTTAACTCCAGAAGGGAAGGAAGCATGTTAATTGCATAAAGCCAATCTGCTTTGGTATGATTGATCTTCACTCCCCCCATATATAGGTACTTTAAAGAAGAGAGACTTGAGACCCAATCCAAGTTTTTGGTAGACAAATTGTAGTTTCCTCCAAGGTCAAGATGCGTCAGGCTCGACAGATTGCCAAGATAATGAGTAATCTCTCCTGAAAGAGATGCATTGACATCCCTTGAAGGAGATGAATTAACATCGCCTGAAAAATATGCATATATAAGAGAGATTTAGATACATCGAGTTCTTTAGCATGCCAAAAGGTTCAGGAATTCGAATAGCTTTTTTCAATATTTCAAGTGAATCAAAGAAGAAGTTATTTTACCGAGCAACCGTGCATAATTAGACCTCCTATCGTAAGGATTACGGGAAGGAAGACCAGCCGAGCAAGCTGCACACACGGCGCGGTTTTGATTACTTTCGTAATAATCGAAGTGCCTGGGGCGTCCAGCTGGGTTGCTAAGACTGAGGTTGGTAACATGACCTGATTCGCTGTCGCACTCTACGCCTTTCCATTGGCAGCAATCTTCACCGACCCATGAAGAAAGCTTACCAGCTGGAATATCAATTACGCCTTCCTTGAATCTGACAAGTGCTTCTCTTTCACTTTTGATGCATTTCACTGTCACATTATTTTCAGAGCATGAACCCAGTTTGAATATCCCCAAGGACAAAAGAAGAAATACAAAAACAGTATGATTATAATTAATCATCATGGAGTATTTTACTGATAGTGCAATGCTAATGTTGAGTCTTGTGGATTTTTATGAAGCGAAAGCCATGCATTAACGATGAATATATATCACTGAAGTGTGAACTAACATAGAAGTCATTGTTTAATGTTTTATTTTTTTCCACACGGTAAGTGAAAGTTCTTGTTAGAATCCACACACGGTATGGACTACAGAGTTAAAGTAGCCTGCCTCGTGAGTCATGCGTAAAAAGGTTCATATGACTCATATTGCTTTTTCTACCTTTTCTTTTTCTTTTTCCACTGGGACCCATTTTCCACTCGGCGGAGACTACTTTTTCACTTTTTCCACGTTGCAGGAATCATCTGATTCATATTGCTTTTTCTACTTAATCTCTTTCAAACAATTCCATTTCTTTGGAGACTTGGCTGACATTTAATCCAGTTATACATATTAGACTCTTTATCATTTTATGTGGTTCAAAAATATTCTTACACCTTATCATTTTATGTGATTTTACTTTTAAGTATGGATAAAATTTAGGAACAAGTACAAGATAAAACTAACTACTCTCGGTACATCACTTTCAAATACACGTAAAAAAAAAAAATGTTCACCTCACAATCCATTAGAATTCAATATATGTGTTTTATATTTGAATTCACCTTAGCCACATACAAATATACAATTACTGCTCCTTTAAGAAAGAAATATTTATCATTATCCCAACTTTTTCTCTGTCACTTTTATAATTATTGCAAAGAAATAAATCTATAAATTCTTCTTTATTATTTTGGAGAGATAAATTTATAAATTTTTCTAGCAAAAATGACAATTTAAGTGTATTTAACTCTCTCTTGGATTTATGTATCATTGATTGATTTCAATTCCAAATCTGTAGTTTCACTTTTCTAACTTGATTACATTGTGTAATAAAACATTACTAGGTTTTTATTTTTCTTTTCTTTTCTAGGTTTGTAGGTGGAAAAGCAAATCCTTGAAGCAATCTATCTCTAAGAAGAAATGGTACAATGAGGTATAGTTTTCACATTATTAAAATCTCTTTTAATATTTTTTTTTCAAATTTTGTGACTTTAATGGTATGCTTCTGTGATTATTAGGGTAGAAAAGCGGAAAAGGTTCAAATTTGTTGAATCGGAGGGTTTTAAAACTTGGGTTGAGATTTTATAGTGGTTGATTTGCTTTGACCATAATGGCTTTTGTTGGAGGCTACTTGGAGATTGCACAACTATGGTGGTAGAACTTGAGATTTAGCCAAGGGTAGTTAATTAACGGGTTGAGTGTTTTGAAGGTATGGGTTTTTTTATTTTTTTTATTTTAATTTAAAGAGATTTTGTGTGTCCTTTTAAAAGCGGAGTTGTTAAATTTTGTCTAGAAGTTTCAATTTCAAGTTCAAATTTAAACATTTGTTTTTGTTATGTGCATCACATATTTTTTATTACAAAATTGATAAATACGAATTCCAAATAAAATCAATCTCTTTGAGATAAAGTGGTTCGCTTATGAGATATCAAAGTTTATTTTTCCTATTTACAAGCTTCAGTTTTTATATCTAAATGTTTGAATAGTGCTAATTTGGCCCATCCATGAACATTTTCTATTACTTTGATTTTATAAGTAAGTTGTGATTGGTAGATGTGTGATAATGAGTCATGTGAGGACACACTTTTACTACTCATAACTCGTTATATGGCGAATTATGACACAAAATTGTGCACTTTTATGTGTCCCTAGTATTACTCAAGTTTTTTTCAACTTCGAACAAACTGTAATCTAGATAGATTGGTCTGGTCAGTGGTCAAGTCAATGCTGATGACTCAATTGCTCATGCATGCATAAATAAATAATACAAACCTTTTTTTTTCTCTTTTCCCACTCAGTATGCCTTTTTTTTGATAAACACTCAGTATGCCTTTTTCCAATGGTTGATCACCCTTTTTGTTTTTAACGGTCCCACACGGTAAGCCAAAGCTCTTCCACATACTATCGCCCCGTGACTCGTTCGCGAGTCATAACGTAAACTGTAAACCATACAATTCCTTTTCCACACGGCAAGTCGGTAAACTTTAGTTGTTGTTGTTGTTTTTTTTTTTTTTTTTCAAATAATTGTATAATTTGGGGCTTACATACTTGGAGACACAAGAAGCACCATAACCGGCCCACAAGGATAGAGGCCATATAAGATTGTTTTTCTTTTCTAAAATGGGCTTTGACTCATCAGACTGTCAGAAAAGAATTGTTACAAATCGCAACCGCTATTTAAAATTCAGACACGGTGTGGACTAGTGAGTATGGACTCGTGAGCCATGCATAAAAACACTAGGACCCAATTACCACTCGGCGGAGACTACTTTTTCGCTTTTTCCACGTTGCAGTCGTATTGCTTTTTCTACTTTTTCTTTTTCCTTTAACTAAATGGGGGCTTTCACTCATCAGCATTAGGCTGTTAGAATTTTTTTTTTTTTTTTTTTTTTTTGGGTTGTTAAATTAAGGCAACGGCCTTTGTATGATATATATATATATATATATATATATATATGATTGATCATATTCAGTGACGGAACTACTCAAGGGCTGAGGGGGCCACCCCCCTCCAACGTTGGAAAAATATATATATATTAACAAAAATAATTTTAATTTTGGCTCTGAAATTTATATACTTGGCCCCCCCTTCCAAAATTTTACAAATTGACTCAAGAAATCCAACAAATAGATAACAAGAAAAATCTATAATAATAAAAAATTCACATATTTGGATAATAAGAAAAATATTTGGACAAATAGCAAAAACAATAACAACAAATAAATTACAAATCCTAGCAAAAAAAATTCACAAAAACCCAATAACCTTTACCCAATTTCACTCTCTCACTTGAGAGCTTTATGCCCCTCTCAAATGGCTCCACCCCCATAGCCATAGAGACAACTCTTATGTCACATATTGATCGCTCCATCCACACATCAGTTAGACATTGAAATTATTAGAATGTGTCAATTGACTTACAAAACTCTTGATTATAAAATCCTATTATTAATTTTTTTTCAAACGAAAAAATACAAATAATAATTAATAAATTAATGCTAATAATGCAACGTTGTCAACCTCTAGTATTGATATTTCAATTTTTTAAAATCTTTGAACAAAAAACTTCGACCCCTTAAGTATGAATCCTGGTTCCGTCCTTGATCATATTGTTACAATTGTATAAATAACCTATTGGCTTGTATTAGACCTTCAGGCAATAAGAACATACTCGTTTTTCCTTTATTTCATTCCTAATCACTTCTAAACAATTCCATTTCTTAGGAGGCTTAGTTGACATCTAATCCAGCTATCCATATTAGATTCTTTATCATTTTATGTGGTTCAAATATACCTATACACCTTACGTTTAAGCATGGATAAAACTTAGGGACAAATACGTAAAATAAAACCCACTACTCCCACTACACCACTTTCAAATATATGTTAAAAAAATGTTCACCTCACAATCCATTAGAATTCAATATATATGTTTTATATTTGAATTCACCTTAGCCACATACAATTACTGCTCCTTTAAAAAAGAAATATTTATCATTGATGGTGTTATAAAATACGCCAAACTCCTAAGCTCGTCCATATGGCTCGTCCTAAGGAAATGATGAATGGCATACAACTTATCCGTCCAAGGTAAGCTCGTTCATCCACAAAGTTGGTCGGATGAACTTCATGCGTCTTAAACATGCTTAAGCTACTTCTGTTTTCCTGTCAGGCTACAAACCCCTCTCCCAATGAACGATTATGGAAGACAAACCCGAAAAAATGTAACTTCCATGGTGGTTATGGAAGTTACCTCCGAATTCTCTGAACTTTACAACGGTAGGAGAGGTAACTGCCTTAGACAAGCACTATATAAGGGTTCTTCTACGGGAAGGTAAAGATTGAAATATTTTTCCATACAACTTGAAATTCTGAAAATACTAACTTTACCATCGGAGGGTCCTTGGCCGGTCTTCCCCGGTCTCCTCGATTTTGTGTTTATCTTTTCAGGATATTCTAAGTAACACAGAGATCATCAACGCCCGAGACATTCAGCCTTACTGATTTCCTTGTGTTCATCAGTTGGCGCCGTCTGTGGGAAGGTTTTGTTAGATTTTATCTGAGTTCTACAATTTCTTTCTCTGACAAAAAATGCTGCAATGGTTCGGACTAGATCGAGGGCTACCAGCCCAGCCCATCAAGAAAGTAGGGATGCTTCTACCCATCCCCATCGCGATCGTCAATCTGCGCCTGCCATGCAACCGACCTCTGTTCATATGCAATCCATGGCAGCCGCTATGGCAGAGTTAACTTGCCAGAACCAAGAACTGACAAGGGAGATTAATCTTAGGAAGCAACGGCATGAGGCATATGGGGAAGAACAAGACCAGAGCCAGGGAGATGGAAGAAATGCTGTGCAGGAAAGTCAATCAAAGGGCACCACATCAAGAAGGGTGCCACACTTGGAGAGAGAGATCGACCAGATGAGGAAAGTTATGGATGAGATGAGAGAGAATATGAGAAGAACAAATCCTGTAGAGGATTTAGTTCACCGCATAAATTCCCCTTTCATGGCTTCCATCAATGGTCACCCTTTGCCTCCAAAATTCAAGATGCCTTCCTTGGATTCATATGATAGAGCGCGTGACCCGTTTGATCACATTGATACTTTTAAGACTACAATGCACCTTCAGGGGGTCCCGGATGAAATTATGTGTAGAGCCTTCCCTACCACCCTCAAAGGTCCAGCAAGAGTGTGGTTCAGTAAAATACCCCCGAATTCGGTAAGTTCTTTCGAAGAGTTGAGCAAGTTGTTCGTTAATAACTTCATTAGGGGACAGAGACACAAGCGTTCGTCGTCCAGCCTATTGACCATTGAACAGGGGGAGAATGAAAGCCTGCGGTCCTTTATCACTCGTTTCAACAGGGAAGCCTTGACGGTGGATGAGGTGGATAACAAGCTATTATTGGCAGCCTTTCACAACGGGGTTAATTCTGATTTATTCATCCATAAGCTTTATGAGAAGGAGCCTCAGTCCATGGCTGAACTCGTCCATTCAGCCTAGAATTTTATGAATGCCGAAGACGCGATCAGAGCCAAGAAGAGAAAGAGAGCTTCAAGAATAGAAGCAAACCCCATGCGCTCCGAGCAAGTCCCTCATCCAAAAAAGGGACGGGCGGAAGATAAAAAAGACCAAGATGGTAAGAGGGCTGGTCCTTCAGCACGAAGTCAACAATACACGCCACTGAACACACTGCTTGAACAGGTCCTTATGCAAATCAAGGATGATCCTTCCTTGAAATGGCCAGAGAAAATGAAGGGAGATCCCAATAAGTGCAATTGAAACAAGTATTGCCGCTTCCATAGAGACTATGGGCATGACATGAACGAATGTTACGATCTAAAACAGCAGATTGAAAATCATATAAGACAAGGAAAGTTGAGAAATTTCCTTGGACGAGAGCATTAGGATGAGAAGTTGAAAGGGAAGGTAGAAGAGTCGTCGCGCCCCCCGCTTGGAGAGATAAGAGTTATTATAGGAGGAAGCTCAGCTGGTCAGTCATCCAAGTCTAGGAAGACGTATCTGAAAGTAGTGCAGAATGTTCAACTCTCTGGACGATCTTCGTTGATGATAACCACGGACGAGCAAGCAATCACATTCATGGACGCGGACGCTGAAAGGGTTCACCATCCCTGTTAGGACATATGTGTTACACATGTTATGAACATATATCATGATTTTATGTAATTGGCTTATCATTTGACAAAACGCACTTTACTTGTATTTGGGTAGATTTAGGATGTGTTTAAATACTTCAAGAAACCATGTTTCAAGATCAAGTGTTGAAGCCTTCAAGTCTGTCCAAGAAAACAAGTTGATTGTGCAAAATCATTAAAACTCGACAGTTGTATCTATCGAGCTTAAGAAAGTTGTTCAAAGTTCGGTGTGCTCGACACCTTCTCAACAGTTGCTCGACACCTTCTATCTGTCGAGGTTTAAGATTTTCAAAATTCAAATCTGATTTTCTTGGGATCCGTGAATTTGTCTTTGGGCCTTCTTTTCTCCTAACCCTAGACATATAAAAGGATTGTTTTAAGGGCCATCAAAGTGTTCACAACTTCCACAAGTTTTGAGCAAACTCTGTTCAAGCAAATTGTGACCGGAGACGAAGTTCTTACCCTAGTTCATCTCTTTCTCTTGAAGAAGTTGCTGTGTATGTGCACCGTAGGGTTTTGTGACCAAGCATCTTCTTGATCTTCATCGTGTGGATAAACTGAAGAACTTTGCAGCCAACAACCTTCATAGTTGGTGATTGAAGTCGCGTACTGGGATCCGCGCAATTAGTTAGTCACGTACTTGGGAGTCGTGCATCTGAAAGGGGAACTGTCACTACAGAACAAGTCCAATTGGGTATTGGGGTAAGGGTTCAACTGTAGGTTGGTAAGGTACTTGGCATTCCTTTACTTGTAACCGCTTGTTGTGATAATAGTGGAGTTTCGAGAGTGGTGACCTAAAAATCACCCAGTGGGGTTTTTGCCGTTAGGTTTTCCCCATTCGTAAATAAATCACCGTGTTATTTATTTTCCGCTCCATTATTAGTTTATTGGTGATTTGTTTGTGCTACCATGCGTTTGCATAATAAATTGATTAATTAATAACTTGGCTAATTAATTAATTAATTTCTATCACAAGAGTTCATTCAGTTTGTGGCCTATCAATCCCCATGATGATGCTATTGTTATTACTTTGCTAATTGCCGATTATACAACTAGAAGGGTGTTGGTGGACAATGGAAGTTCAACAGATATTTTATATTACCCTGCCTTTCAGCAAATGAGGCTCGGACGAGACAAACTTCGTCCAGTAAACTCACCCTTGGTAGGATTTGATGGAATGAAGGTGCAGCCTATAGGCACTGTCACATTACCTGTCGTGGTGGGGGCATACCCATAACAGGTAGCCAAGGACGTGAATTTCTTGGTAGTAGATTGTTCATCCTCCTACAATGCCATAATTGGAAGACCAACTTTAAATAGTTGGAAAGCAGTTACGTCTACTTACAACATGTCAGTCAAATTTCCAACGGAGCATGGGATAGGACAAGTGCAGGGAGATCAGCTGGCAGCAAGAGAATGCTACCTGGCCATGTTGGCCATGGACAAGCAAGTTTAGACGATGAATATTGAAGAAAAGAGAATGGTGGCTGAGCCCATTGAAGTGTTGGAAGATATTTCTTTAGACGAGAAAAACCTTGAGAGGTGCACCAGGGTTAGAGCAGATTTAGAAGAGAAGATTAAGAAGGACCTCGCCCGTTTCCTGAGGAAAAGTATTGATGTATTTGCTTGGAGTCATAAGGACATGTCGGGTATAGACCCTAGTGTCATTACCCACCGTCTAAATGTGTTTCCTTCCTCTAAGCCTGTACAACAAAAGAAAAGGGTGTTTGCTCCTGAGAGAGACAATGCTATTAAAAAAGAGGTGCAGAAGTTGACTGTAGCGAAGTTCATTCGAGAAGTTTATTATCCAGATTAGTCGGCCAATGTAGTAATGGTCAAGAAGGCAAACGGTGAGTGGAGAATGTGTGTAGACTTCACCGATCTGAATAAGGCTTGCCCCAAGGACAGCTACCCGTTGCCTCGCATTGACCAATTGGTAGATTCCACTGCGGAACACAAGCTGCTTAGCTTTATGGATTGTTGTGAAATTTTAAAATACTCGCAAGTGTACGAACCGTACCGAAGTATAGTTGGACAAGAACGAGGTCGAACCCACAGGGACTTGTTTGAACGTAGGAAAATTAATTAAACCTTAACCAAATTAATCCTAATCTAGTTTACTAAAAATTGGTTTTTTTTGCAATTAAAAATACTAAACAAATAATAAAATAAAGCAAATAGTTAAACTAAGCAAAAGATATAAAGCAATAAAAAGATGTAAACAATCAAGAGAAAGGAATTAAGGTTTTGGAATCCACCTTGGAAGTCATATCAGCATATATTTATGATCATTAATTTTTCCCAACTCACTACATGATAATCTAGAAATCAATCTTGCTATCATGGAAAATATCATCATTTAAACTCATTTTTAAAAATCTAAAGCATGTTCTTCTTCACTTCTTAAGTATAAAACCAAATCATCAATTATATCCGTAGCCAAACAAATCACAAGATATATCCAATTCTAAAAATCAAATCATAAATTGTATCCATTGACAAACAAATCACAAACGATATCCAATTTTATAATCAAGAATTAATAAACCAAGCATTCAATTAATTAAGACAAATCCTGAGAAAAACATGATTGAACTCATATCTAGAATCCCATCTTAGTCAATTGATATGAAGCAAGAACAATTTAAATCATTAAAGAACAACTATTGTGGGAAAAATCAAATCACATAAATATTACTAATAATCCTTAACAAGGTTTCATCCTCAACCCTAATTATAAATTTAGCTACTCATAGTAATTGAAAGAAAACACAAAAATAAAATACTAAACATTAAACTAGACAAATAAAATAAAACTAACTGTCATGGAAGAAAACCAAAGAAGTAGCCACAGCCGGAGCTCTATGCGTTCAGCCCCCTGAATTTTGCCCTAAAGAGCCTTTAAATAGGTCAAGGAATCCTATTACAAGTTGAATTCCCGTTTGGAGAAAATCCCAGATTTTTAGGCTTCAATTAACCGACGGTTTTGGCCCATTTAACGTCAGAATTTGGACTTTTGATAAACTAAAAAGTTGTAGATCTTTAAGTTAACGTTCCAGCCCAACTTGAATCATCTCGATTGGACATCTGAGCCGAAAGTTATGCCAAAAACACTAACTGATGTGCAGGCTGGAATCCTAATCCGAATTGGACTTGAACTTGGAGTAAATTTCCTTTGATTCCTTGCTCCAATTGGACTTAAATTTAATTGGATTGGCCTTTTCTTGAATTCATTCCTGGCTGGATGTAAGTTGGCTTGATTCAATTGGCCTAGCCCCACTTTGCACGTAAAGCCCTTGTTACCTACAACACAAAGATATTATATAATCAGTCACAAAATAACATAAAAGTAAGGCTAAATATGTAGATATGTGAGTACTTTATTGTATATATTTCATGCACATCATGGATGCTTTCTCTGGATACAATCAGATAAGGATGGACGACGCAGATCAAGAAAAGACATCATTTGTCACAAGTCAAGGCTTATTCTGTTATAAGGTGATGCCCTTCGGTTTGAAGAACGCTAGGGCAACATATCAGAGGTTGGTTGACCACATGTTTCGTCCACAAATTGGGCGAAATGTAGAAGTTTATGTAGATGACATGCTGGTGAAAAGTCAGGACGAGGGAAAGCACCTGGACGACTTGCAGGAAATGTTTGACACACTTAGGCAGTATAACATGAGGTTGAACCCCAGCAAGTGTGCTTTCGGAGTGTCATCCGGGAAATTCCTGGGGTTTATGGTTTCGTATAGGGAGATTGAAGCAAATCCAGATAAGATCCAGGCGATACTGAACATGGAACCTCCACGGAATATCAAAGAAGTCCAGTCTCTTACCGGACGAGTTACTGCCCTCAACAGGTTTGTCTCTAAAACTACTGATAAATGTTTGCCATTTTTTAAGGTACTTAAAAAGGCATTTGAATGAACGGACGAGTGTCAAAAAGCCTTCCAGGACTTGAAAATTTACCTCACTATGGCTCCTTTACTAAGTCCATCTGTGCTAGGGGAGGAGTTGTATTTGTACTTAGCAGTTACCCCACATGCCGTTAGTTCAGCATTGATAAAGGAGGAAGGAAGAGTGCAAAAGCCTATATACTATACAAGCAGAGCACTAAGGGGAGCGGAAGGACGATATCCGTTAATAGAGAAGCTGGCTTTTGCATTGATAACGGCTTCCAGGAAGCTAAGGCGTTACTTCCAAGCTCATATCATCAATGTCATGACCGATCATCCGCTTAAGAAAGCAATAAACAAGCTAGAAGCTGCAAGACGACTGGTCCAATGGGCTGTCAAGCTTAGTGAATTTGATATCAGATATCAACCAAGGCATGCAATAAAAGCTCAAGCCCTAGCAGATTTCATTGCAGAGTTCACTCCGAGTTATGAAGACTTAAGCGAGGTAGAGAATAGAAAGAAATAGATCGTCCATGTGGATGGATCATCTACACAACATGCAGGAGGCATAGGAGTTGTTTTATTATCCCCGGAGGGAGATAAATTGAAGCACAAGGTTCATCTACAGTATCAAACAACCAACAATGAAGCTGAGTATGAAACCCTTATTAAAGGGTTGGAGTTGGCTACATCTGTGGAAGCAGAATCGATACTCGTCTTGGAGACTCTCAGCTAGTCATAGGCCAAGTAAATGGGACATGTGAAGCCAAAGAAGAACGAATGAAGAAGTACCTTCATAAGGTGGTACGCCTCCTAAAGAAATTTAAGGAAGCTGATTTCATTCAGATCCCAAGAGAAGAAAATATGGAAGCAGATACTTTAGCAAAAGAAGCCTCAGCGAACGAAGTAATGGACGAGTTTGACGAAATTCAATACCTGCCTAGCATAGACTTTCCAGAGGTGCAGCAGATTAAGGGTGAAGAAAATTGGATGACTCCAATAATATCGTACTTGAAGGACGGAAAGCTTCCAGAAGGAAAAGACGAGGCCAAGAAGCTCAGACTCAGATCAGCCAGATACGTCCTCATAAACGAGGTATTATACAAAAGGGGTTTTTCACGACCTTATCTAAGGTGTTTAGCTCCGGAAGAGGCTAACTATGTATTGAGGGAGGTTCATGAAGGAGCATATGGCAACCACTCAGGAGCCAGATCACTTGTTCACAAAGTCATCCGTGCAGGCTATTACTGGCCAAACATGCAAGCTAATGCCAAGGCATATGTCAAGATCTGTGATCAATGCCAACGATTTAGTAATGTCCCTAGACAACCATCAGAATATCTCACCCCGATGATGGCCCCATGGCCTTTTGCACAATGAGGGCTAGACATCTTGGGTCCATTTCCACTTGGGACAAGGCAGATGAAATTTCTAGTGGTAGGTATTGATTATTTCACCAAGTGGGTGGAGGCAGAACCTTTAGCAAGTATCACGCAACAAAATTTCAAGAGTTTCGTCTGGAAGAACATTGTGTGCAAGTTTGGGGTGCCCAGAGTATTAGTGTCTGACAACGGACGACAATTTGACAATGCACTTTTCAGGAACTTCTGTGAACACTTCGGAATTCAAAATCATTATTCCTCGCCCACCCATCCCCAAGCAAATGGTCAGGCTATAGTTGCGAACTGATCCTTATTGAAAATCATCAAGACTCAGCCTGAGGGGGCAAAAGGAGTATAGCCAGATGAGCTACCAAGTGTTCTATGGGCATACAGGACTATGGTGAGAACCCCTACAGAGGAAACTCCTTTCAAGCTAGCCTATAGAAGCGAAGCAGTCATACCTGCAGAAGTGCACATGGCCAACCACAGGGTGACGATGTATCAGGATAAGGATAACGAGGAGCAATTCCGTTTAAACCTCGATCTAATAGACGAGGTAAGGACGGACGCAGAACATAGGACAGCAAGGTACAAAAACCTAATGGCTAGGCAGTATGATGCAATGGTGAAGCTGAGGCGATTCAACATAGGAGACCTCGTCCTGAAAAAGGTTTCTTTGGCAACTAAGAACCCAGCTCATGGGAAACTGGGGCCTAATTGGGAAGGATCCTACAGAGTTATCAACTATAAAAGGTAAGGATCCTACAACTTGGAGGCCCTGGATGGGAGAAAATTGGAGCATCCTTGAAATATTGAGCACTTGAAGAGGTACTATCAATAAAGATGTTAGCCTTAACGAGCGTTACTATGGACGAGCTTGGAGCCTATTTGTCTACTTATGTTCTACTTATGTTTAATGCTACTTTATTATTTATGTAGTGGTTATGAACAAAGTTATGGATTTGTTTGTACTTATTAAACTCCCTGGAAGGCATTTGCTTCTAAGCATGTGCCTCGTTTGTGAACAATACTTATGATATGTACATAATGTTGTGTGAATTCCTATTTTCATTCAAATTAGTTCACAAGAAGGCTAAGAGCCTAAGACGAGTAAATTCACTGGACATGGAGATGTAACGTCTGTAAACTCTCCTAAGGATGAAGGTATACTCGTCCAAATCATGAACGAGTAGAAGCCTTAAACTTGGGTGGAGTATGAAAACGTCCAAACAATGGACGAAGTAAAGCCCATAATACCTTAGTCCAATCCACAGACGAGGAGATACATGAGCAAACGCTCAATCTATTGATTAAGATCCCTACTAAAACAATCCAATCCATGGACGAGATAAAAGTTGGGCATTCATGAAGCGTGAAAAATCAGCTCTTCATGAAACGTGAAAAATCAGCTAAGTCTAAGGATGAGTAATGCTGATAATTATCATTTCATGAACGAATTACACTTAGTGAAATTCAAAATAAAAAATAGTTATATATAAATGAGCAATGAACGAGCTGAGCTTGAAATCTATTGTTTATAGAGATAAAAGCTTTTGTTCATATCATGATAAAAGAAAATAACATTCAGACTGTTCAAGGGCGGACAACCAACGTCCAAACACCCTTACGAAAGTAAAACAAACTGTTAATAGCTCGTCCTAAAACTATGGACGAGCTTAATGTATTTAAGTTACACTAAAAGGTCCCAAAACCAAGGACCAAACAAAAATCAAAAGCAAAAAAAAAGAAAATACAAAAGATAATCAAAAGAGGGGGGGCATTAATGTTGGGGTCGTCCTGGGATAGCTAGGTAGTAGCATCGTCCTCCATATTAACATCCTCGGAGCTGACCTGAAGAAGAGAACTAGTTGCTGCAACAAGGTTAAGCTTGATGGAGCTAAAGTCCACTTCAGGGAAGTTTTCCATAGCATCCATTCTAAAATCTTCAAAGCCTACTGCGTAATGTTCATCCAGACGATCAGTATATTCTTTGGACGCCTTGAACTCAGCAACTGCATCTTCTTTTGCCTGGGAGAGAAGGGTACTCAACTCATCATTCTTTATCTGTAACTGATCAAGACGAGTATCTTTCTCCACTATACTGGTTCTCAACTCTCCAATCAAATTTTGCTGCTCCGTTACTTCCTCCTTAGCTTTGGCAACCACCTCAGCCCATTTCTTGCATTCGTCCCTTATCTCTTGAATTCTCGTCTCCAGCAAGATCCTCGTCTTATCCAATTCAGTGGCTTGCTTGGATGCTGCAATGAATTTTTCCATGCCCTGTAAAACGATAGATCCAAAAAATGCTGGTTAGACAAAGAAAAAATTATGGGATAATAAGGACGAGACAAAAAGTACAGTTAACGCACCTTAAAAAGATCATGAACACCTGAGTGTTCAAAATCCTTTAGGGACATGTCATAACAAACATTTATGTCCTCGTCCTTCACAGCTTCTCCAAAGCGTTCCCAAGTCAAGTCCTCATTTTCAATAATGTTTGTGGGAACCCTGGGAGGAAGCTGGGACGAAGCAGGTGCAGTCGTCCTAGGCGAAGAAGTCTTGGATGGGGTAGTCTCGACTGGAGTGGACGAGTCAACATCAACAATTTGGACGAGAGGCTGGGATTGAGGAAGCTTGGGTTTAACTACTTGGGACGACCCACGCTTAACCCTTTTATCCTGTCGATTATCTCGTCGGCTGGGAAGACTTCCCAAATCAATATTCTTTGATAGGGATTTCCTTTTTTCCCCAGCCGACGGACGAGTCTGGGGTTGGGCCTCAGGACGACCCTCCTCACCCATGATCTCTTTTCCTTTTGTTTTCTTTCATTGTTGCCATTCCTAAAATAAAAAAATAACAAATAAAATAAAAAGTTTTTAGAACTAAAGTAGAACATAAAAATGGTAATATTTATCTAAAGTTCAAAAACTTACTTCTTCGTACTGTGATCTCGTGTGCAAGCGCTTCATCGGATGGATTAGGTCCTAATCCCCACTTGGCAAGACGTCTGAGCGTGACCAAGGAATGGAAGCTCCTATCCACATGTAGACGAGCCCTGTGAACACGATCTCAATAAAACTTGCTTAAAGACAGTCGTTCAACAGTTGTAAGCAAACAAGTAAGAAAAGGTTAGAATGTGAAAGAAAGAGAACAAAATGAAGAAAAAAGGGGAGAGATTTACCTTCAGGACGAAGGTTCCCTAGGTCCCTGGTGCAACGACCAAAGACGTCCCGGCCAACGTCCATAGGATTCCCAGCCCAGAAACCGGAGACGAAGAAAAATTCCTTCTTCCAGTTTCTATCAGACGAGGCCAAAGACTTGATCAATCTATAATCTATACCCCTAGCTGTGAATTGGTAGAAGCCAAGGGACTGATGTATTTCTGAGGGTTTGTAACAATAGAGAAACTCGTCCACTGTAAGAGGACGATCCCCTCCAAATACTTCCCTCCACAAAATTTGCATGGAGACAATTAATCTCCATGCATTAGGATTGAATTGACATACTCCTAAACCTCACCTAACTAACAATTCTCTAGCGAAAGCGTTCAACGGTAACCTTAAGCCCCCCAAAAAATAAGCCTCATAGACGCCTATTCCAAAGTGGGGGTTGCAGCACCATTCTCCACGGACGGGCAACCTAGGGTTAAGCTCGTCCGGAATTTGGTACCACTTCCTAATATTGTTGAGGCTTTGTTCATCCGTCTTAGAAGGGATGTCTATTGCACAGCTATAGACGGTGATCTCCGTCTCGTCCAAAGGACTAGACGGAGGGACGTTGGACGAAGTACCAGCTTGAGACCCTGAAGCCTTCCTAATTTGTTCTTGTATGACTTCTAAAGGAAAACCGGGGACACCAGAAGTGTACCCCTCATCTGTGTAGCTTCTCCCACTACTGCTATGGCTAGTGCTATTATTAGAACTACTATAACTAGATGAGTCACAATACTCGTCTATAGCTTTCTCCGTACTATTACTAGACAAAGAAACAGACATTTTCTCTGAAAAAATGAAGGAAAACCTAAAGACGAGAAAGGAAAGAATACCTGGCTCTAAGACGGAAGGAAGCTACGGACGCAAAGGGACTTCTAGACAGCTGACCTGGGCATTTGAAACGACACAACCAACCAGGATATAACACGTGGCTTACCCCTCAAAAAAATAAATCGACAAGACTGGTCACCGGTAAAATTAGGACACGTGGCATATTTAACTGTAGACATTAAATACACACGTCCAGGGAAATAGTGTCAAACTACACATTCCTTTAGACGATCCATGTGGACGAGGGGGCAACTGATGGTGTTATAAAATACGCCAAACTCCTAAGCTTATCCATATGGCTCATCCTAAGGAAATGATGAATGGCATACAGCTTATCCGTCCAAGGTAAGCTCGTCCGTCCACAAAGTTGGTTGGACGAACTTCCTGCATCTTAAACATGCTTAAGCTACTTCTGTTTTCCTGTCAGGCTACAAACCCCTCTCCCAATGAACGGTTATGGAAGACAAACCCGAAAAGATGTAACTTCCTTGGTAGTTATGGAAGTTACCTCCGAATTCCTCGAACTCTACAACGGTAGGAGAGGTAACTGCCTCAGACAAGCACTATATAAGGGTTCTTCTATGAGAAGGTAAAGATTGAAACATTTTTCCATACAACTTGGAATTCCGAAAATACTAACTTTACCATCGGAGGGTCCTTGGCTGGTCTTCCCCAGTCTCCTCTGATTTTGTGTTTATCTTTTCAGGATATTCTAAGTAACACAGAGATCATCAACGCCCGAGACATTCAGCCTTACTGATTTCCTTGTGTTCATCAATCATTATCCCAACTTTTTCTCTATATCACTTTTATAATTATTGCAAAGAGATAAATCTATAAATTCTTCTTATTATTTTGGAGAGATAAATTTATAAATTCTTTTGGCAATAAGGACAATTTAAGTGCATATAACTCTCTCTTAGATTTATGCATCATTGATTGATTTCAATTCCAAATTTGTAGTTTCATTTTTCTAACTTGATTACATTGTGTAATAAAACATTACTAGTTTTTTATTTTTCTTTTCTTTTCCAAGTTTGTAGGTGAAAAAGCAAATCCTTGAAGCAATCTAACTCTGAGAAGAAATAGTACAATCAGGTATAGTTTTCACATTATTAAAATCTCTTTTAAATTTTTTTTTTTCAAATTTTATGGCTTTAATGGATTGTTTCTGTGATTTTTAGGGTAGAAAAGCGGAAAAGGTTCAAATTTGTTGAAAATCGAAGGGTTTTAATACTTGGGTTGAGATTTCATAGTGGATAATTTTCTTTGACCATAATGGCTTTTGTTGGAGGCTACTTGGGGATTGCACAACTATGGTGGTAGAACTTGAGATTTAGCCAAGGGTAGTTAATTAACGGGTTGAGTGTTTTGAAGGTATGGGTTTTTTATTTTTTATTTTAATTTAAAGAGATTTTGTGTATCCTTTTAAAACGGAGTTATTAATTTTTGTCTAGAAGTTTCAAGTTCGAGTTCAAATTTAAACATTTGTTTTTGTTATGTGCATCACGTATTTTTTATTACAAAATTGATAAATATGAGTTCTAGATAAAATGAATCTCTTTGAGATAAAGAGGTTCGCTTATGAGATGTCAAAAAAAAATTTTTTTTTTTCCTATCTACAAGCTTCAGTTTTTATATCTAAATGTTTGAATAGTGCTAATTTGGCTCACATTTTCTATTACTTTGACTTTATAAGCAAGTTGTAATTAGTAAATGTGTGATGGTGGGCCATGTAGGGACACACTTCTACTACTCACAACTCACCACATGTCGAGTTGTGGTTTAAAATTGTATATTTTTATGTGCCCCTAGCATTACTAAGATTTTTTCAAGATTGAACCAAGTTTAGTCTTAGATAGATTGGTCTGGTCAGTGGTCAAGTCAATGATGATGACTCGTGAGTGGAAGAACCCCGCCTATTTCGTTGGTCATGTTCAATTGCTCATGCATGACTAACTTTTTTTTGAAGCAAGTTTGAACCTTTTTTTTTTCTTTTTTCCCACTCGGTATGCCTTTTTCCCACACGGTAAGCCAAAGTTCTTCCACATACTATCGCCCCGTGACTTGTTCGTAAACTGTAAACCATACAATTCCTTTTCCACACGGCAAGTCGGTAACTTTAGTTTGGTTTTTTTCTCTTTTTTAATTTGGAGACACAGGAAGCACCATAACCGGCCCACAAGGATAGAGGTTGCTTTTCTTTTCTAAAATGGGCTTTCACTCATCCAGAAAAGAATTGTTATAAAAATTAAGTTAAAATGCAAAACTGACGCTCTAACTTTCTTTAGATTTCATTTCAGTCCTCTAACTTTACTTTCGTTTATTTCAGTCCTCTAAGTTTCAGATTTATTCAATTAAGGTCTTTCCGTTAACTTTTGTTAAAATTTTTGAAGAAAAAAAATCTAAAAAATATTTTTCAATCATTAATTGAATTTTTTAATTTAAAAATTTTGAAGAAAATTTTATAAAATTGAAAAATTAACCACAACATATAACAAAAGTTGATAGAAAAACCTTAATTGAATAAACTTGAAAGTTAGAGAAGTTAGAGGACTGAAATGAAATCCGAAGAAACTTAGAAGGTCAATTTTGCATTTTACCCTAAATCCTAACAGCTATATAAAATATAATGCAAACGTAATCTTCTTATTATGACTGTCAGGACTCCTCAGATGCGTCTCATGAACAATTTACTTAGATTTTTCCTTACTTTAATTCAATAGCTACAACGAGTAGAGAGGACTGAACTCCAAATGCCATGGACATACCAAAAGTTGTCAATTAGTTTAAGTTACAAAGCTTTTGGCAAAGCTATGGTTTAATTTGAATCCATCCATGAACAACAAAAGGGAATTATGTACATTGTCAAAAGAATAACATCTAAAAATACAACAAAAGGGAAGCTTTATACAAGTATGGGCTGAAATAGTATATAATATGTATCTCTCCTTCATTATAAAGTAATAATAATCTATATATTACTAAAAGCTAAAGCGTAGCGTTTAATACTACTGTGCTGTGGTTGCGCCATGTCAGCAGCCATGTCATTCCATTTTTTTTTTTTTTGTCCTACAATTTGAAAATGGTTTTTGTAAATTTCAAAATTATAGTAACTCTTTCATAATAAATCCCAAGACATTCTTGCATTTTACCCTTAATTTTTAAAAAATTTGGCAATATGCCCCTATTTTCAAACTATATAAGGGCGTACCCCTGTTTCGATACTCAATTACCTTAAAATCGAATTTCAATTAAATACTCGATTTGTAGAAAATCGAGTTATGCCCGATCAAATTTTTTTTTAAAAAAAAAATGCATGGAACTCGAGTTCCAGGAAATCGAGTTCCACGCAAAAAAAATTTTAGTGTGATCGTCGCATACAAGGTTCAAGGAGCCCTATAGTGGCGTTTTTAAGCCCTATAGTGACGTTTTAAAGCCCTATAACGGCGTTTTCCTGCAAATTTTTTTTCTAAGTGTGATTGTCCCATGGCAAGTTGAGGGAGCCCTATAGTGGCGTTTTTTAGCCCTATAGTGACGTTTTAAAGCCCTATAGCGGCGTTTTCCTGCAAATTTTTTTTCCCGAAGTGTGATTGTCCCATGGCAGGTTGAGGGGGCCCTATAGTGGCGTTTTTTTTAGCCCTATAGTAACGTTTTAAAGCCCTATAGCGACGTTTTCCTGTAAATTTTTTTTTTTAAGTATGATTGTCCAATGGCAGGTTGAGGGAGCCCTATAGTGGAGTTTTTTAGCCCTATAGTGGCATTTTAAAGCCCTATAGTGGCGTTTTGAAACTCGATCTCCATAAAATCGAGTTCTATGCAATTTTTTTTTTTTTTTTTTTAAGTTTGATTGGGCATAACTCGATTTTAAGGTAATCGAGTTTCGAAACAGGGTCACGCACCTATATAGTTTGCAAACAGGGGCATATTGCCAAATTTTTTGCCAAATAGGGGCAAAAGGTTAGATTCTCCATAAATCCCAGCCCTATAATAAATCTGTATAATAAATCCTAATCCACTTCTTATTTATTTACTTCCACTATCAAGCCCAACCCAAACCCTTTTCAGCTTACAGGAAAATAAATAAATAAAATAAAAATAAAAATAAAACCGTGGAAGGTGAAAAGGAAAAACAAAAAAAAAACAAAAAACAAAAAAAAAAAAAACGTGGAAGGTGGAAGAGTGGAACCCTAAAGGGTTTTGCATGATATAACATGAGGAAAGCAGAGAGACTAAAACCGTGAAGGAAAAAAAAGAGTCTGAAATTGTGCTCCCCACCTTCCTGCTCTACTGTTTCACATTAATGGCCGCCTTTCTGAGTTCCTTCCTTCCTATCTTCCTTTCCACACAGTGGATAAATACTGACAGTGTCTGCTTCAGTTGAGGTATCTCTAAATCTCAGCTCTTTTTTTCTCCATTCTTTTGCTTGATGATTTTTGTTTCTTTTATTACATTTTGTTATATGGATTGGTTTGCTGCTCGGTTTTGAATCTTTGTTATTGTTCTGAGAGTTTGGGACTTTGACGGCGATATAATTGATTAATTGAGAAACAGAGGGAGATAGAAAAGCCCAAGAAAATTGATCGAATATGGACTCTTTAAAGATTATCTTTATCTCTGTGATGTGCTTTGGCAAATTGATTGATAGCTGCCATCATAGGCGGTCCGCTCTTTAAGTATTATCTATATTGAATACGGAGTGTGCTTTGGCAAAATATTGTATACTTTCCTTCTTACCGTTTTTCTTTTCTGTGTCTTATTTTTTATGCTAAAGGTAGGTTTTAATTTATGAAATAAGCTATAGTTGGATTGGTACCCAATTAGTTGTGGTGAAACTGTACTTTTGGCTTAGGTGATATTCCTGTATCTTCTTAGTTTGATTTTCAAAATTTATGTAGTTTTGTATAGTGCTTTATTTCCCTTTGTACTCTCTGTTTACTTGGCTTTTTTTTCTTTTTTTTTTTCTTTTTTTTTTTTTGTTGTGCCTCTTTTTCATTTCCGATAAAGTTTTACATCTACCGATCCCACCAAAAAAAAAACCAATGAGGGAGCTAACTCGGGTGTGTTTACAAGGATAGGAGAGGAGAGGAAAGATGAGGAATGGGGTGGGGAGTTACCCTTCCCCTGTTTGGATGTTTTGAGGGAGAGAAGATTTGAGGGGATTTCATAATATCATGAGTTGAAGCTAATCTTCTTACAGACTTTGTTTGAATGGACAAATACTTTGGGTGTTCTTACTTTATTGATTTGTGGTTGAAAGCCACTACAATTGGGAGTTTAGCCATGCCCACTTCCAAAGTAGTATTGTAGTTGTGGATTGCTCAGGAAAGAAGCTGAGAATTGCAGGCTGAAAGCATTACTGCTTAAAGTGAAATCATAGCACCTTGAAAGCTTGGATTATATTTATGGTCATTGAAAGTATAAGACATTTTCTTTTTGCCATTCATATAAAATCATAACTTTTTTGCTCTTTTGTTAATTACTTTATTTATTGATTAGCAATTAAGGTGGCTGTCAAACACAATACTAGATCTTAGTAAAATTGATTAACCTACTTTACTGTGAGACCCAACTGATATGGATTTTATATCTTTATTGAATTAGTTTTCCAAATGTGTGCTAAGTGTCTGTTAGGTAGAATTTGGTTATATAGATGATTCACGAAAATCCTTAATTTTAATTTGAGATGTGACTAACATTTTTCTTGGACTGTGACAAATGGGAGTTTTTCAGACATTACCATCATCTTTGATAGGCCAAAAACGAATTGACCCCTTATGATAAATTAATTTATTATTTAGTCAAGATTATTAATTAATCAAATTAACATGCAAACGCGTGGTAGCACAAACAAATCACTAATTAAACTAAGTGCAAAGGAAAATAAATTGACACGGTGATTTATTTACGAATGGAGAAAACCAACACGGCAAAAACTCCACCAAGTGATTTTAAGGTCACCACTCTTGAGAATCCACTATTATCACAACAAGCAATTACAAGTAAAGGAATCCCAGTACCTTATACCAACCTACAATTGAACCCTTACCCCAATACCCAATTGGACTTGTTCTGTAGTAACAATCTCTCCATGTAATGCACGGCTCCCAGTACGTGACTAACCAATTACGTGGATCCCAGTACGCGACTTCAATCACCAACTAGAGAAAGTTGTTGGCTGCAAAGTTCTTCAGTTCATCCAGACGATGAAGATCAAGAAGATGCTTGGTTACAAAACCCTACGGTGCACAAACACAGCAACTTCTACACAAGAACAATGAACTAGGGCAAACTCTGTCTCCGGTCACAATTTGATTGAACAAAACTTTGCTCAACACTTGTGCAACTTGTGTCCCCTTTGACGGCCCTTAAAATAATCATTTTATATGTCTAAGGTTGTGAGAAAAGAAAGCTCAAACACATAATCACGGATTAGAGTCAAAACATATCTGAAATTCTGTTTTTCATAAACCTCGACAAATACCCTATCTATCGAGCTGCTGTCAAGCCACGGGGCTAGAACAGCTCTTCAAGCTTGATAGATGGCTAGCTGTCGAGCTTTAATGACAGACACTTTTCAGACTTGAATCTTAGACAGACTTGCATGGCTTTAACACTTGATCTTGAAACAAAGTTTCTTAAAGTATTAAACACATCCTAGTTCTACCCAAATACAAGTAAAGTGTGTTTTGTCAAAAGATTAGTCAATTACATAAAATAGTGACATATGTTCCTAACAAGTGAATCACATATGTCCTAACAATCTTCATTCTTCATTGTCAATTTTTTTTTTTTTTGAAATAATACAATTGTTATACTAAGTGATAGAGGGAGATTCGAACCTTTGTTTTTCACTTTTATGAGATCAGATATTCTCTCTAAGTTACAAAGCTCTTAGCATTTTTCACTGTCAGTTAACATCTTTGAAAGACAGAAAACAAAAAGCCCAATACGTTTCTGAACATGTCCAATAATATTAGAACATAAAAGACTATAATTCAAACCAAGCAGGAAGGCCAAGTAAGTGTACTGTGTAGTGTGCACCACTATGGAACTGTTCAAAACTAGACAACTTCACTGCTTCGCATGCAACAACTATAATTAATATTTATGCACATTTTGGTTTAATCAAAGCTACCTTGAGATTTCATTTGGGAGGAGAAATTTTTTTTAAAAAAAAAAAATTGCTAAGTGTGCTTCTTTCAGTTTTCTTTTAGAGTTCTCACATGTCCAATTAAGCATTTTGTTAACTTTGGAATGAATTTTTCATGTTTACTCAAAGTGAGAGAAAATTTTTTATTTGAAATGGTTGAGATTTAAGGAGTTGTTGTTGCCGTTGATATCAATGACGATCTCTACTAATTTTTGCTGCATCAGTATTGGTAATCTAAAACTTGACCAGTTTGTGTTTTTAAATTAACCTTACTTCCTATAGAAAAGATGGTTTTTAATCTATTCTATATATTTATTTTATTTTGTTGAAGTGTTTGAGTTTGATTTAAACATTTTTCTTCTATCTTTCTATGTCTAACTGCAAAGGTGCAATGAGAGTTAAAGATGTATGCATCGTTTTCAGAATTACTTGCGATGAGCGAAACATAGAAGAGTGAGTTTATCTTCATTCCCATGAAGTTCTCTTTTCTCCTCCATTTGATGTTAATAGTTTTAGAACTAATCCCATTTAAATTTGATGATTTGTCTACACAAATCTGATGGACTATTTTGTGCATTTTTACAGATCTTGACTCAATATTGTTCAAAATCCTAAATTCCTTGATGTGTGCTCTAGCAAATTTTAATTTGAAAGTCAAATTACTTTGAAATTTTCATAGGATTTACTAAGATGTTCAAGTTTATTATCTATGTCCCTTCCTATTTCGCACTTTTTTTTTTTTTTTTTGGTGAATGATCTTAATCTATCTAGTAGATTGCATTGCACTATTGTTGACTACAAATATTTTTTACATGGGCTGCCAGTGGACTCTGATTATCACAATTGGGTATTATCTTAAAAACACTCTCTTTCTTTTTGTATCATTGTGTGCAAGTTTGTATTTTTTTTTTTTTTTAATAATTTTGGTTTGGTTATTAAGAAAGTGTAGGGATATAATACATATGATAAGTTTTGGATTTTTATTTAGTATGTTTGGGATTCAAGTATCTTTATATAGTTGTTTGGGCTAAAGTTTAACAGGGATGGTGAAGGCTCAGTGTGCTAGGATGATGCCTTTGAGAAGAGGTGATGGATTCCTAAAAAAAGATGAGAAGCTAACAATTTACAACTTTACATTAAGCAACATGGCATTTGGAATTGGAGTTAGACTTTTTTGGATGAATTATGTGGAAACTTTTGCAAATAAGAGGAAACTATACACAAGCTTTATAAAGTTTTATTCATTTGAAAACTATTTTATCAAATTTAGTTTGTTAAATTCTGATTAAGATGAATGGATAATTTAAAACAACGAGTACACTTATTTTTTATTTGTTCATTTTAAATGTTGTTACACACAGTATATAAATATATGGGATAATTACAGTAAATCCACCTGTGGTTAGGCCCGTTTTCACTGTGCCTACCCGTGGTTCAAAACTTATCACTTTGCCCACCTGAGGTGCCTTCCGTTAGGGATCTGTTACCCACCTCTCCGTTTGCCGTTAGAAAAACACATTTTTAAAGAAAAACAAACATAACAAAGATCAAAAAGTTAGGACTTTTTATTGCTTAAGAACTTCTTTGAGAACAAAACACAGGAATAGCACAGATCAAATGCTATTCCTGATTAAAAGTGATTTCATTGAGCATTTGTTTTTTTATTTTTGTTTATTTATAGATCTCTCCAACTTTTATTCAAACCAAACCAAACCCAAAAAAAAAAAAAATTCCACATCCCAGAAAAACACAAGCCACAAATCCAGAAAAAAATCATCAACGTCGCGATCTCGCGACGGCGCGATCTCGCGAACGGATCGCGATCTCGCCGGCGCGATCTCGTCTGTGAGATCGCGATCTCGCGACGGAGCGATCTCGCGTTCACGAGATCGCGATCGACGCTTCGCAAGATCGTGCCGTCGATCGCAATCTCGATCCGGCACGATCTCGCGAAGGCGAGATCGCAATCGACGGCGCGATCTCGCAAAGCGTCGATCACGATCTCGCCTTCGCGAGATCGCGCCGTTGATCGCGATCTCGTAGGCGAGATCGCGCCGGCGAGATCGCGATCAATCGGACTGGAGCTCGCGAGATCGGCGACTCCATTACTAGCACATACCGGACTCGCAGGAACCACAATCTCCAACAACTATATTTATATGTATGAATTTTTTTGTGATTGGTTGCAGAGAATGGAGGACAAGGATCAACAGCAAAATATATTTCTGGTAATTTGTTTTCTGGGATTTGGAATTTTTTTTCTTTTTGGGTTTGGTTTGGTTTGAATAAAAGTTGGAGAGATCTATAAAAAAAACAAAAATAAAAAAACAAATGCTCAATGAAATCACTTTTAATCAGGAATAGCATTTGATCTATGCTATTCCTGTGTTTTGTTCTCAAAGAAGTTCTTAAGCAATAAAAAGTCCTAACTTTTTGATCTTTGTTATGTTTTTTTTTCTTTAAAACTGTGTTTTTCTAACGGCAAACGGAGAGGTGGGTAACAGATCCCTAACGGAAGGCACCTCAGGTGGGCAAAGTGATAAGTTTTGAACCACGGGTAGGCACAGTGAAAACGGGCCTAACCACAGGTGGGTTTACTGTAATTATCCCTAAATATATATATATATATATATATATATATATATATATATTTTTTTTTTTTTTTTTTTTTGACGAAAGATTCACTCATTCATTAATATGTAAACGATCATAATGCAAAGCATCTACAACAGGTGGGGGCTCATCCTCCATCCAATACAAATCATCCACAATGTTCCTAGCAAATCTAGCTAAGGAATGAGCCACCATGTTCCCTTCCCTTTTAACACAGCTAAGACCAACAGATTGCCAACCCAAAAAATAAGATCTAATGTCATCAACTACATGCCCATACAAGGAATTATTTACTGCAGGTGCCAAAATTGCTTTCATGACATTTGAATTAGCTCCCTCAATTACCAGGTTTGAGAAACCAACTTCCATAGCAAACTCCAAGGCTTTGCGACAGGCCAAAACTTCTGCTTCATCGCTATTGTGCACATACTCACCCTTTGCCGACATAGCAACCATCACCTCACCTTCATGGTTTCAAACTATTGCGCCAACACTAGAACAATTTATATCCGAGAAGACCGCTGCATCGAAATTCCTGTGTAAGGGGCTGCCAGTAGCTGCGGCATCTTGGTGTTGCATTGGAGATAACCATCCTTGCTTGTGCTTTCTTGTACTCGTCTAACAGTTCAGCTGCCCTATTATTCAGCCACCGTGGGTCCTTCATCTGGCCTCCATGGACAACCACGTTCCTTTGATTCCAGATGAGCCAAGACTGGATAAAGAAAAGCTCCAACTCTGTTGTATCTAACCTGTCCGCCAACGATTCAACAAGCTGCAAAAAATCACAATGGTTAGTCTGAATTTTCTACAACACGATGAGGCTTCTTGCCCAAACATCTTGGGCTGCTCCACACCCCCATATAGCATGAACAGCATCCTCGGGTTCCCTCTGGCAGCAATGACACAAGCTTTCCGACACAACTTTTCATTTTGCTAGACTCATCCATGTGGGAAGAATATCATGGCACACCCTCCAGCCAAAAATTTTAATTTTCCCAGGTATTTTCAGCTTCCATAACGTGCTCCACAGCTGCTGCCTTCCACTCCTATTTGATGATTCGGCCCAGCCAGCTTTCCTCAACACCTATTGTGCAAGATGGTACCCAGACCGAACTAAATACTCTCCCTTCTTATTATGCAGCCATACCACTGAATCCTACACAACCCTTCGGCTCAATGGGATTCTACAAATAGATTCAGCCTCTTCCCGATTAAAATGTGCCATAATGATGTCCCTTTTCCACCCATGAACGTCCCAGTCAATAAGATCTGATACTCTCCAGCCCTCCTCCATATCATGCACCGGATGTAGAATTTTATTTGAAGGGTAGTTTGGAATCCATTTATCCTTAGTAGCCTCAATGGACTCTTCATTCCCTACTTTCCAACAACACCCGCTCTTCAAAATTGGTAAGGCAGCCACCATACTTTTCCAAACAAAAGAACTGTTTGGAGAATCTTTTGCATGAAGAAAATTACACCGAGGAAAATATCTGGCCTTGAAGCATTTAAACATTAGAGACTCATGATTTTTCAGCAACCTCCAACCTTGCTTGGCTAACATAGCAAGATTGAAATACCTCAAATCTCTAAAGCCCATACCCCCTTCCTTTTTTGGTTGAGTTAAACAATCCCAACTCTTCCAATGAATTTTCTTCTCATTGCCTATTTGCCCCCACCAAAATTTAGCACACAAGGAGTTGAGTTCATCACACAATTTCACCGGTAATTGAAATACCCCCATGGTATAAGTAGGAATAGCTTGAGCGATTGCCTTGATAAGCACTTCCTTCCCCGCCTTGGATAACATCTTCCCCTTCCAACCCTGCAATTTTTTCCAAACTCTATCCTTCAAGAAAGAAAAAGTTTGGTATTTTGCTCAAACCACCAATGTCGGTAAACCCAAATAAGAGTCAAATCGGTCCACCTCCTTCACACCCAAGAGTGACACAATCTCATCCCTATGGTTACCACGGGTATTGCTACTAAAATAAACCGATGACTTCTTCATATTAAAACATTGGCCAGAAGCATTAGCATAAACCTGTAGCATCTCATTGATCACCTGTACCTCTCCAGTAGTTGCCCGGCAAAAGAGAATAAAGTCATCTACAAACATTAAATTTGAGATTGTTGGCACCCTTCTACAAATAGACACACCCTTAATTCGCCTATCCATCTTAGCCTTTGCCAACAATGAAGTAAAACCCTCCGCACACAACAGGAACAGGTATGGTGATAAAGGATCACCCTGACAGATCCCCCTAGATGGCCTGATGTTGCCATATGGCTTCCCATTAATAAGAATAGAAAAAGAAGGCGTGGTGATACACCCCATTACCCAATTAATCCAAGTGACTAGAAAACCCAACTTTGCCATAATACCCTGCAGGAAGTGCCACTCAACACGGCCATACGCCTTACTAATGTCAAGCTTCAATGCAAGAGATCCCCTTTTGCCTTTTTTCCAAGAGTGCATGGTATGTAAGGTTTCGTAGGCCACCAATATATTGTCTGTGATGAGTCTCCCTGGGACAAAAGCACTCTGGGTAGGGGTTATAATACTTGGGAGAATCTGTTTCCAAGTATCATTTGGCTGCCACATCTATAAAACTCTAAAACTTAATACCACATGCAAAACATGTATAAACTTCAACATCAATGATGTACCAGCGGTGATTAAAGCTTGCAAGGTGTTCCATAATTATTATGAAGTTAGCAAAAAACTTGGTATAATTGTTGATGTCTGTTTAGGTTTTGTGCAAATGTGATTTTTACTTGATATCACTTGCTGAAAATGAATGGGAGGATTGCCTTTTTATTGCAGTTGTTCATCTTGAATTGGCTTGAGTTTTCACTTTTTATTTTATTTTTCAAATATTATTAAAACTATGATAGTTCATGTAAAATTAAAAAGCTTTAATGTACAAACTATACTTTCATAAGATTTTCTTGTGCATTGCACAGATTAGCGACTAGTAATAATAATACCAAAAGAAAACTGTTTCTTCGATGAGAAATATTGCTAGTATAATCATGCATATGTTACTCAATTCCTTTCTTCTAACAATTCATGGCGATCCAAACTCTCTTGCACTACTAAGTATTGTGGATGCCCACAAGCAATAGTTGAGGTTGCCTTTTTCCCATGCATTTTTTTTAGCTTACAGACTTTCTTTTAAAGCCATACAAAGCATAGGATTGGACTCACCACGATAAAAAAAGAGTTGCTTATACAAGTATCCTTTTCCTCCTGGACAAAAAGCAACCATCAAAACTGTGGGTGAGCCCAACAAAACATTACTAACCGAACACAAAATGTAATTACTAATTGCAAATCTCAATTAATAAACAAAGTTCCACAACTATAAAAGTACTCACACAATTCATCTGCATCAAACGGATCTCTTGGCTTTCCAAGCCAAATTTACAATGGGGATATTAAGGTTATCTGATTATTTGAGCTGCACCGTATACATGGAAAGCAAAATATTAAACCTTTCCCCTTCAAGAGAAACCAGAATTTTCAAGATTGAAAAACTCAACCTTTATCCTGCTAATACCCAATCCCTCTCATATATTGTTCTAGAAACCCAATGTGCTTACTTGAGATTGGACAAAAGTTAAAAACTTGGATAAAATACAGAGAGCGATACTGCACGTCAAAGTTTGTCATTATTTGTTTCAAGATGCTGCTCATACAAAGAATGATACTTTGCAGGAAGATAGTCCTTAAACCTATTCACAATGACGATAGCAAGGGTGAGAGCAGAAATGCTACAATTATTGAATATAAGAAACAAAATGTATGAAGAAGATAATTTTGGATATTTCAATTTTCAAAAAAGACTAGGGGAAGGGGAGACATTCTATGCATAATGTAAAAGAAAAACAACAAATAAAAGGTGTCACATCTGTCATTTTCAGGCTTAAACTTTTATCAATCATACCATATTAGCAACATTTAGAAAGCACAATACACAAATGAAAGAGTAAATAATTTTTTTGTCCTTAAATATCAATATCATAACCCAAAAGAATTTTATTAACACTAGTATCTGAACAAAGCACCCAACCTATGCCATCAATAATAGCATCCATAATCAATGTCAATCATGGCATTAATAGAAAGTACTATCTTATGAAGAACCCTCAGCCTTCAAGTCAAATTTTAGATGCAAAGCCACATAGGCAATTGCCGCCAATAGTATTAAAATCAAATAGCAATGAGTACCTTTCAAGAAGATGAAGCCTCTCTGGTCCAGAGAATAATCTCACAATGGATTGTAAAACTTGACTTATCTTCATTACTTTAGACTTAAGTGCCTTCATAAACTCCACAAATTTTTTATATTCTTCAGCACTAAGCTTCTCTTTAACCTGTAGGCATAGGTTTGAACAAAATCCAAAACCACTTTCTTAATTGACATTTTAAACAAGAAAGCAATACGAAAAACTTGGTGAGTCAAAGAATTGCCTCTAGCTCATTGGTTTCAGAGAAGAAACACAAACAAACATGACTGCTTCAATATGGTTCAGGCATCCAATGCAAAATTCCAAGAAAACCACTTGCTTTAGAGAAATGCTTTTTTAGGAGGCATGCAAAGAAGGGAGGGAAGATTCTAGAAGTATTGCAGAAAATGATGACAAAATGGCATATAATCAGAAACATTTCAAGTCACCAATAAGAAATAACCATGTAAAAGTTCAATTATTCTGCAGTTAACAAGTGGAAGCTCTTCTTGTTGTGTTAGAAGCCAGCCTCCTGTCCAGTTTCTTGCCACATATTTCTCATTTACAACAAAGGAACAATCACATAAACTAAATAATTTACTTTATATTGTCAAAACACTTCACCTGAATCAGAAAAGCAGATCCCCTGGATTCCTCGTTACCACTGGGCACAGGGTTGGACTGAACACCTTTGTTCTTCTGCCTGAAAAACTGAGCTTGCTTCTCTTGAGAAGTTCCTTGATCTTTATGCAGTACTGATGAACCAACTTGAGTATTTTGTGTGCTGATGCCATCAGAATTTTGCAAATTCTCAAGATTAACTGAATTGATACCCAAAGGGCCAGTTGTTTCAAACTTCTTTGCACCAAATGACTGATCATGAGAAACTTCAATTTGTTGCATCACAGCATTTTCTATGTATAATAATTTACGCTTCCTAGCAGAACAAGGTTCTATAATTTTTTCTTTGCTTGGTTTTTCATTTAATATAGAATAACCAGTCATATCAGTTATTTCATGATCTTGATGTTGCATATTTTTCCTTCCAGGCATCAAAATTTTTTTCTCATTGCTGATAAGATCACTCGGACACTTCAAAATTAAAGATTGACTCTTAAAGGGAGAAAGAGATGAGCGATTAGCAGGAAGAACTTCTCCCAATTGGCTTGAAGTTGAACTATTGCCTCTTTTAGTGTCACGTATGGGAGACAATGCCTTTACAGAAGAATCTTGACTCATTTGTGTTGCCTGAAAATTCCCGTAACCAAGAAATAGTTCACACAAATAGCATTATCAGAAAATACTTTTACATCTAAATATGTACATCTTCACAGATAAAAAGTCCAGGGTTTACCAGGGTGAAAAAAATTTCTGGAGGCTGCTCAGGTTGCGTCTCTTTTGTTTCTCCTGTGAAAGAACATATAGCATTAGCCACAGCATAAATAGGCTGCATTATTACAGAAAATTAGCTTTAATAATACACATGCCATAGGAAGGGCACAAATGACAAGCCAATGGCTCAATTCAAATTTTGGGAAGTAAACAAAACAACCAATAAATTCCACCTCTGTTTGTGCATAGTGTCATCATATATATTGTTCACAACCAATCCCAAGCCCAGAAATAAGAGAATTGTTGTAGGATGGAAAACAACACAAAAACTAGTCACTTTCTTATGAATGAATTACAGATACAAGTTGGGGTGTGTGGCCAACCCTAATTACTTTGTTGAGGATCCAAAGTGGACCCCACAGTTTGGGGTCTAATACTTGCTTATTATTGTCATTGTAGACAAAACAGCCTGTTAGATTTTATGAAGTGTAGAGAAAGAGAGTATAGAGAGAAGAGAGAACACAAGGTTTATGTGATTCAGCCTAACGGCCTACATCCACAGAGAGTAATCCTTGATGGCTACATCTTCACTATATTATCAATTCACTTAGTTACAATGAACCCTAAGTAGGGTTTATATAGGGAGAAAGAGCAAGTTTTAGGCATACATGGGCTTACAATAGAATTGGGCCTCTTGGGCCTACACACATAAACCTAATACCTCTAACACCCCCTCTCAAACTCAAGGTAGAGGCTTGATGGAACCTTGAGGTAAGAATGTAACTTGCAAAGATGAAGAAGCCTTGAAGATGAAGAAAGATCCCTCGAAGATGCCTTGAAAATGACCATGAAGACGACTATAAATAGACCGGATAATGAACATGCGAATTGCTGAAGATGACAGCGAACAACTATAAAAGACTGCCAGGAGATAATAAGGGCCGAAGAAGGCTACATCAGTGACCAAGGAGGAGGGGCTACTATGACCTGAGGACCGCTACACTGAAGGCCTGAGGAACTTTGGCAAACAAGGCGCTGTGATGAAGCATGTGATGATGTCATAGATGTTGAACCGAAAGAGACAAGGGTCAATTCATGTGATTTGGGTGCCTCAAATGGACAAACGGATCCCAAGATCAGAATCTACGCAAAAATAATCACTCAACTCTTATCAATGATCTAAGTCAAAATGGTCAAATGCTTAATCAAGCAATGTTTGGTGATGCTTGAAGCAAGACGCAACTGATGATTAAGGCTTGAACAAAAGCCAAACAAGCCAATAATTTCAATGAAGAGCACAATACAAATTATACCTTTAGAGGCTACCAGTAAGATGCGAAAGATGCATGTGCGCATTAAATATAGCCAAAATCACCAAAATTGTCGAGGTTGTATTGTTTACTTGACTAGGGCTGATGTGGTGGTCTTCAACAACAAGTGCCACGGATTTGAAGGCAAAAGACCCATTTGCGGAGTAGAAAATAATCTCAAAAGATCCAAAATTTGCAAATCAAACTGTGCCTTGTATATTTAAAAATGCAAACTCATTCGTGATTGAGTGAATTGCATACGTAAAGGACACGTTGAACCTGCTAATTATCACAACCCAATAGCAAGTCTTTGAACTATTGGTATGACATTCGGTGGTCAATACTTGTTATCACAAGCCAAGAGGATTCTTTAAGTCATTGATAAATCATTCGGCCAGAATGCCACTAATACAATAGTAATAGACTTGTTGGTCCCTTCCAACACAGTTGGTGCCGAATGCAATAGAAACACAGCCACGGCTTTAGATGATGGTATTGTCGTGTGTTAGGCAGCGGCAGTGAGTTTTGGCTTTTGATGGCAGCGGAAGACAAACAAAAAATGGGTCAAGATCAACTCTTTGATGGTGGTGGTTGAAAGGAGGCTCCATGACAGTGGCTTGTGAAAGACAGTGGTCACTTCTAACGGCAACTGGACTATACCAGAGAGTTTTGACTGCAATAGTGTGAGGCTGGAGAAGACGAACGCAGCGGAGAAACACTAAGGAAGACAAAGACTGCTATTGAACACACTGTAAGGACAGAAAACCATGGCCACAGGAAGGTGGCTTTGATACCATGTTAGATTTTATGAAGTGTAGAGAAAGAGAATATAGAGAGAAGAGAGAGAATACAAGGTTTATGTGGTTCGGCCTAACGGCCTACATCCACAGAGAGTAATCCTTGACGGCTACATCTTCACTATATTATCAATTCACTTAGTTACAATAAACCCTAAGTAGGGTTTTTATAGGAAGAGAGAGCTAGGGTTAGGCATAAATGTGCTTACAATATAATTGGGCCTCTTGGGCTACACACATAAACCTAATACCTCTAACACAGCCATTAAATTGTAACAAACACCTAAACCTAATCTTAAGTTCCCAGATTGAAGTTGGTTCAGGACCTAAGTGAAGACTTGGCTTGTATGTGATTGGCTCCTGGTTTCTTTATTCCAGTAAAAGCAACAGGATCAGGAAGTTACTAACCCAAAAAATATAAGGTAGACCCAAACAATATAAGGTAGACCCAGCAAATGGGAAGCCTGCAATTTTCTGTCAAATGTAAGCAATCTAACAGATTCAGGTTAGGATATTTCTTTTCAGTTCACATACCTATAACTAAACTACAGACCAGCCAGGAGAAAGAAAGTGTCCACAGGTAGCCATTGGACCCTTAATTGATATCTTTGTTTTGTGTGTGTGAGAGAGAGAGAGAAAGAGAGAGAGAGTGGGGGAGGGGGTGGGGGGGAGGGAGAAAGTATGGTATCAAGATTGATAGGGCAGTACCCATTTTTATATATTTTGTTAAAATTATTTCTGGCTAACCCAAAAAATGTAAGGCAGACCCAGCTAATGGGAAGCTTGCAATTTGATGCAAGTAATCTAACTGATCGGGGTTTGTATATTTCTTTTCAGTTCACATACCTATAACTTATTTTTTAAAGAATAAAGTCTAACTTTTTGATACGTCGATGGTTAGGAATGAGAGGATTGAACCTTGGATGTCTTTGTTAGAAACACCAAGAGTTCACATGCCTATAACTTTGCGATCAAGTAGCTTTACTTTCTAACTACAGAACAGCCAGGTGACAGAAAGTGTCACAGATAGCCATTGGACCCTTTATTGATATCTTTGTTTCAAGTGTGTGTGTACGTGCACACACGCAAGAGAGAGAGAGAGAGAGTACAATATCAAAAGACTGAAACGGAAGTACCCTTTTTTTTTGGTAGATAATAGAAATTTTAGTAAAGAGCAAAGAACAACGATGGTGAACCCACTGCACGTACCCATATTTATATATTTTGTTAAGATTATTTCTTGATCTAATCCATTCAAATAGATCTATTACCCATAAAGGCAAGAATCTTTTTACATTTTGTATGTATTGGTAGCCAAATGAGCACACAGACACATCTATATTTTTTGGGTCTGCAATGCATAATGTATAGAAAGCCCTCATTCTTAAAACATTCATAAAACAATGTGTCACATAGTTACTCAATATAAACTTCAAATATCTGAGAAAAATAATATCCAACCTACATATATATTTCCCCGACACTTCTGGGGGAATACATAGGTAGATATAAAAGTCATAAAAACAATGAAACTGGTCATGTTCTTTAGCAGGAAGATACTTACCTCTATTTTCTGTTTGTATTAACCTTAGATGAGTAGAACCTCGAGCTCCTGCATCCCGAAAAAACCGGGTCAATGTAAAAACTACATCCCCAAATTTGGAGTAACACTGCAAGAGTGAAATGAGTTAGCACTAGAGCTTTGGAGATCAGAATTCAGAAGGTTGTTCCAAAAGATGACAACACACCTTGATGTGAGGCTGTATCCAAAGTGATATTTGGGATTGTCGATATGGGTGTGCAAACCTGTTTATAACTCACAAGAAAAAGCATAATTCAAAAAATATATATACACGTAAATGTCAAGATTAAAATTTAACATAGTCACATCAATAAAAAATAATAATGATGAGAAAGGCATTAATTGGTTGCAAGCCAAAGTCCAAGATGGATTTCCATAACCTTCTCAGTGACCGGAAACAATAATGATCATTTTGCATTTTGCATGTAATTATGTATTGCATATTTTCCAAACAGGTGGTTAAATATCTTTTGCAGAATTCCACCTTGCACTTTACAAGGGGAGGAGATTCTATTTGAACTAGAGCTTAAAATTCAACAAAGATTAGAATGACAAAAGAAAAATCAGCTCCAGAAAATTCACAAAATTTGTTGAGTTCAGAATCCAACCATGAAGCTTCTGTACAAGGTTTAAAAAGAAAAAATTGATGAATGTCAAATAGTCAAGAATTAGGATGATAGTTCAGAAGTTTATCCGTTTTTTTCTTTTCCCCAATATTTCTTTGAACAGGAGGGGACAATGAAAAGGCCATCAGATTCTAAAACACATAGCAAATGGCTTACAACCAGGTAAAGTGGATATTACATTATTTATATACATTCTAAAATATCTGCTAAGCTAATGAATTGATGATATTATGGACACTATCTATAAGTTGTGAAGATAAAATATAAACTAAATAAAGAGAAATAAAATGAAATTAAGGTTTAAAAAAGGACAAGTCGTACAAAACAAGACAAATAAGAAAATGATCATCTCCTGATATTTTTGCTAAGTCACATGCTTGTGCATTCTGTTGAAATTAAAGACCAAAGTGACAGAACCAACAGAAAGAAAAACCTTTCATCACAGAAAATAATAGCTCCATAATCATGACGATGACGGATTACACGTCCAACGGCCTGATTCACAGCTCGTGATGCTTGTTGATTATACCAATCTTCTCCGGTTAGAACCTACAAAGTCAAAGTCAAATAAAAATTAGTAAAACAATTGTCAAAATCAATAATGGCATGTTTTGTTGGTAAGATTTTTTATTCTTTAGAATTTAAGATTCTCATGACTTTAAATTCCTAAGAATTTAAAATTCAATCTCAGAGTTTGGTAGCTCAAAACTAGTTTTAGAAATCTTGAGAGTTTAATGAACGTTCGATGTAGAGAAAACAACCCACGTGGTCATTATGGTAGGCGAAACCTAATAAGGAAAAATATTTTTAATGTGATTTATAAGGTGCACATTATAGTAGGTGAAACTTGATAGGAAATGTTAACTAGTTTTAACTTTTAAGCGTGATTTGTTACAATTCTAATTAAGTGCAAGACAGAAGAATAAAATTCTTAAAAGTTGAGACTTTATTATCCCATAAATTTTGGGAATGGCAATATCCTGAGATTTTCAGAACTTCCACAATATTAGTTAACCAAACACCCATAGTTTTGATAACTCTCAATAACTTTAAATTCTCACCTTAAATTCCTACAAAGTGAACACAACCTAAGGAAAAACATCAGGTACTTAAAATTGACATCTCAATCAAGCAGTAAAATGATTACCTTACACACTTTGCTTTGGGATTGTCCCTCTTGATCCAAGTACTCACGTTTTAAACGAACCTGATTTACTTCTCATATCAGTTGAGCAAAGCTAATATGTGAAAATAAGCATAAGATTCATGGCAGAACTATTTAAGTAACTACACGGCAAAAAAGATCAATCATGACATTCACTTGTTACAATTTAAGTATTCCTGGTCCCAGCAAATGGATAAACTTTGCATTATTTGTGGAAAACACAGTGTGTTATAATTATAGCAAACATGATAGCCAACTCCAATGGCAAGCACCCAAGGATATTTCCTAAACCAAATGCAGAAACATGAAAAAGCCAACCCTATAGATGTATGAGTAATAAAGAATATATAAACTAATATGTTGTGAAACTAATTGACTTAAAAGAAATGGGAACCCATAATAAATTAACATGACTTTACTTGTGTATGTAAAGACTTCCATGTAATATGGCAAAATGAAATTTATATCCCTGTTTGTCAATTAATGAATGCCACAAAAAATTTATGCACAACAATGCTATCCCATCTTCTGAAAATAATTAAGATCAAATGATGAAGGCTCAGGTAACTAAGATTGAAAATATATTGTTGTAACCAGCCACTTATGAAGAAGCTAACATTTAAACATCAATGGTTTTGTTATTGTTTTCATTTTTTATAAATATTAAGATTTGGTAAACAGATAGAAGGGCGTAGCCCCCAAACAATGGGTCAACGATTATAAATTATCACCATCACAAATGAATGCTAACTTCAGGAACAGCAATGGTTAGAGCTAAGCATTACATCTATCTATCTCGACATTAAAAAGTTTAACTTTGAGTCCAAAAATTGAAATCAAAATGCTAGCAAAACCTGGTCTAGATATTTGAAAGTCACATATTGATTATAAAGTATTAAGTCAAAGTCACCAAATGCAGATGAATCATAAAATGCCTTACAGAGTAGATGTCGCACTGCAGCTTCTTTAAGTATAGATAAAATGGCAAAGGATTTGCATGATATGCAAAAGAGCAAGGAACAATCAAGTCTCAAGAAAAAGAAAACGACAAAAAGATTATCAAACCTTAGGATCATTCATCGTAGCAAATGGCATACCAGTGATGACTACAGCTCTTCCAGCCTGGTCAGCAAAATCTAGTCCTTCACTTACCTAAATAACAGATAAGAATCAGCTGTGATAAATGGACTTGAACTTAAAAAAGACATAGCAGATATATAACCTTCATATTTTATTATGCTTGCCAAATTTGCATGAAGAAATGATGCTGCCAACCAAAGAAAAAGTTCATTTTCTGAAAATCTAGGAAATGCTAAATAATTTGGGAAAGATCTTGAAATCTAACTTTAAAACTACTTGCTAGCCAGGAAGATGACAACTGAAACTACAAGTTTTATCACTCCCAATACTTATATATACTAACAGTGTTGTTCACAATATTCAGTGACTCAGCAAGCATGTAACCAGAAGTATATGACCAAAGGAGTCCACCAAACAGAACATTTCAAGGCAACATATTGCAACTGCCTCAAAATACAAGGACCAAAGAGAGCAATGGAATTTCATGTGGTGTCTTCTGAGTGTGAATTGAGCGATGCCTAGACTGGTGTCGGATTCACTGCTGCGTTGGGCTGGTCTTCCGATTAAGAGTGATAGGTTGGCAATTTGGAGTCTGATTCCATCTTGTTTAATGTGGATTGTTGGAAGAGAAAGGAATTCTCGCATTTTTGAAAATAAAGATTCCTCAGTACCCCAGCTTAAATCGCAATTAAAGGAAAAATTTATTAGCATTGAACCAGGCTTTCTCTCCTTCCCCTAACTGAGGTTTTGATTTGTTGTCTTTCCTAGATAGCATGTTTCTTGATTGACTTGTTTTTATCTTTTTAATTTTTTCTCTGTTTGAGTGCTCCATAGCATGCTCCCTTCGTACTGTAGCCTCACTTTTTTTCTGTCCAATAAAACATTTACTACTTTATTGATCCAAAAATACATAAAAGCACCAATTCACAAAATTTTTAGGGTAGTAGACAATAAATATTGCCAAATACAGGACTCATCAAATGAACTTGCTAATGACGAATGAAACATTATCCATCAGCACTGCCTTGTGCGTGCAACATGCCATTTCTTCGAATATGCACTTCCTAGTAATAAAAACTTTTGTGTTACAACTTACACGTACGTCTATATGAACATTAAAGCCAAGAAGACACAGATTCATGATTCTTTACAGCATCTCTACTTACCATCTTGGAGCTAGTCAATTTTAAATGTGTATCATGCACTCCAGAGACTATCATAAAAAAAATAATAATAATTAAAAATTATTTGAAAATATCCCCAGATGACAATGATGCCAGATGAGTAACATAATTTCTATTTAACAATTTTAAAGCATCGTATACACATAAAGTTTGGAAACTTCCAAAACCCCTTAGTGGTTGTATGATAGTCAAAAACATGCAAAGCAAATTTCATCCAATCCAATTGGTCCACAAAAAAATTTAGAAGTCAGCAAATGCATAACAAACAAATATTTTCCTTAAAGGCCAAGTCAAAAACGTACCTTCCCACGACATACAGCAAAAAAAATTGCACCAGAAGCTGAGGTGTCCTTCAACTTAGCCATATAGTCCTGCCAAAACCAAACCAAATGGATTACCTAAAGACTAAAAGAGAAGACAGTGTACTCATATATATGTGACAAAATTAATTGGATATATAGGTAATGTTGGTTACCTCAATTGACAAAGAAAACATTGAAGACTGTCTAGGTTCTATCACAGGTTTCTTATGTTTGCAGATTCTTTCCCATATTGTAGTTGAATTTGCATGACTCTACAAAAAATGGAACATGATTTTTCATGAAATAAAAGCAAACAGATTTCACCCTTTCAAGTATTCAAACCCCTACCATATTCTTCCAGCACCCAATGCATTGGTCCATAATGTAGTAAGACGAAAAGAATACAAGCAGTCCATCGGGTACAATTCGAGCAAAGTTTACTGGAAGACAAAAATATAAGCATAACTTCTCAAATGAGCATCAACAATTATCAGGCTACCGATTTGAATAAACTTCAAATCTGATAAGGGAATATGCTTAAAATTCAGTGCAAAGCCTAAATTTTTAAAAAGTTATGAACCACTTGAGTTTTTAAGGGAGAAAATTATGTTGTCCTCCAGAAACAAACCAACAAAGCCTTATTCCCAAAATTTTGGAATTGGGCTATGGATCCTCAACAAATTAGCCATCCTCCAGAATATAGAAATATTAAAACATAGCTGGTTTTGACTTTTACTTCTTTTAACATTCTTTTCTTTTTTTTCTCAAAAACCCCAACTTTCTAGGGTTATCTGCGCTCATGCTAGCAAGCTAGAAGATTATCTTTTTTTTTTATAAGTAGCAAGCTAGAAGATTATCCTAGCTGATATGAATGAAAAGTTCTATTGAAACCTCACTGTACTACCAATATATCTTTTACACATCAACTGTGAGTTATCAACATGCCAAAGCTATTTAACATATCCCATACAGATATGTTAGTTGAATATCAAATAATCCCACCATTTAACTAAGGACCATGCATTCTAAGATTTCCCTTCATTGAAGAAACAATAAACCTTTTACATTTATCAAAACAGGCGGTGTTTGGATCATTGGCGTCATAATAAATAACAACACCTTCAGCCTATGAAAAGCAGCATTTGTAGTGGTTATCTTACATACCAATAGCATTTCCAAGCTCTTGTTTGTATTCTACAGAATCACGGTTCCGGTAAGAAGAATTGAAAGAGCAACTAGAAGGGCCAGCTGATACAACTCCAGCCCATATCTGACTTGGGGTGATGACGTGAGGATTTTCCAACCGAACAGGAAATTCTCTGAATAACCAATATTGCATTTTCTATTTAGAAATTGTGAAACATGGAATAACCTAATTAGCATAAGAGTCACTTACAATTTCAGTTCCTGCGCAAATGAATCCATGGGAGACAACGTCCCAGATGTCAATATGATTGAGCCCACATCCAACTTGTGGAATTCTTCCAAGGCAATTCCTGGATTGAAACACCACCAGCTGAGAGTCCTTGATGCCTTACCTGCAGAATCAAAACAAATAAAGATATATAAATTAGACTATGACAGGATAGCATATGTTCAATCACACACCATGCCGATCTTTTGGAACGCACATTTTCACTAACTCACTGTAAATTGTGAATGACAATTAGGGATATCAGAATAATACTTTCTTTCATTATCAAAAATTTTATTGAAAAAAAGGAACTACCTCATCCACACTTGGTGATAACGTGAGATAGCTCTACAGAATTACAACATATACGAATTACAATCTGAGATCTAGAAAATCAATAAAATTAATTATAGATTGAAATTCTCTATGACCCAAGAAATTAGATTACTTTCCTCCATCCAGTTAGAAGATCAAACACACATTTTGGCAGAACCAATTCCACCCCAACTACAAAGAAAATGAAGCCACAGAGATTGTAAGTGACTTCACAACATAGAAACAAGTGGTCCACAGTCTCCCTATTACACTTGTACATGTACCACCATTCTACCATAGGAATACCTCTCCTCATTAGACTCACCAAGTCCACATCTTCCCCCATGTCACCATAGCAAATCACTAGAGCCTATCAAGACCTCATAATAAGACAGAACATCAAAATCTTCTGTTGCTGTTCAACATCCACCTCGTTCAATCTGGACCAGCCCTATTTGGGATGTTGGAATACAAAATATCAAAGAAACCACTGACTCTGACTCCCAGTCATTGAAATCACAAATAAACCTAATATTCCAAGAGTGGGTCCTACCTTCTTGCCTTCTAAACAAAAATGAACTAGGCTTCCTTATCTTCAACAATCGCATATAACTCTGGGTATAGCTCTCTCAAAAAGATTTATCCATGCCACTTATTGTGTAAAAACCTCACATTTAACATCACCAACATCATATTTTACAACCTCCACAAATCTATCCCAAGCTGCTCTTACACTCCTCCATAAGCTACAACCATGCACACCTCTTACCTCTTTCATTGACCATCAATGTAACAACCCAAGGAAAAGCGCTAGCCACATCTGCGCTATACCTCAAAAGGATTAGTCACAATTGAGACTCCTTGTAGTTGTTAATAAAACCCAGTTCAACCTAATATATGCCCGATGTGAGACTCATCACACACCACACACATACACAATCAATCAAATTGGGGCATCACAATCTCCCCCACTTAAATCCCTAACGTCCTCGTTAGAGCTCAATATGTGGGGTAGTGTCTCTGATCCCACACGGGGTTACCGAGCCGGCTCTAATACCATACACTATTATGCATAATTACTTACAGCACTTGAATCACTCTAAAAGTCCAACCGAAACAACCTCCAAAAATCTCAAAACACTCTTAAATAGAACCTATAATCAACCATGGAAATTACTTAATATCCTCCACAAAATATAAAGCTTATCGAATTATACAAACTGACTCACTAGGAAAATATTTTGCTGAACTAAATGATAACACTGATGCAAAGCATCTCTACCCAAAAGTATGTTTCCTTGAATTTATCAAAACTCAGAAGCAGCAGCCAATACTTTAGGTTTTAATATATGTCCTAAACAAAAAGTAAAACCTTAAACATGAATTAGGCTCTATAACCATGACTTTGTTCTAAAATACACACTTTGGGCAAACCTAGGATTTAAGTTAATATCTATAACCCCAAAGAAAACGTTAAAGCCACCTAATATATATAACCACAAACAGCCATCCTAATATATATATAACCACAATTGAAAAGGTGAAAGCATCATGACTAAAGATTTGATCCATGACTTGTTCAAGGATATACACAGTGGCCAATTCTAGAATTTAATATATATATATATATATATACATGTCTCCCAATGGGTTTAATAGCATATAACCCCAATAAAACATGGTGAGCAAAACTATATGACTTGTTCATGGATTTAATATATATACGTCCCAATGAAAAAAACGTGAAATCCATATTCATGATTTTATAACTTTGGCTTTTGTTCTAGAATACGTACAGTGGCAACCTAGGATTTTATATATATAATTCCAAATGAAAACACAGTGGGCAACCTAGGATTTAAGCACTAACATAATAGTGTAAATCATATCCTAGGAAAATACCCCTTTAAACAATCTACACATCCCTAACGTTTTCCATGATAAAATTCTAAACCTTTAATTCTTTGTTTCTAACAGTGAGAAATCATACCTTGAACAATTTGGTTGCCTCTTCAATTGTATGTGTTCTAAACTCCAAGTAAAAAAATACACCTCCTAGTCTCCTTAGTGGTGAAACCCTTCTTATGAAAACCCTAATTTATCTCTTCCTCTACCCTATATTTAACGCATCAGAGATGTGAGCTTAGTGGGGTAATGGGCTGCAATTTCTAACAAAAGTACTTATGGCCCATCAATTATATATGTATAATAACCTCAAATAAAGATATGCGGGGTATCACAATCAACCCCATTCTTCACCAAAATATTTCAATAAAACCACCCTCTCCACAAATGAGTCTTTTCCTCTCTAAAAAGCCACGACCATTCACCCAACTAGGCTTGGTTAAAAGTGCTCAACCTATGCACACCCCATCCCGCATTATGCATGGGATATTAAATTTAATACTTCAATAATGCAATGCGGGATGGGGTGTGCGTAGGTTGGTGTTGACACTATCTTATTTTGTGATGCCTCTAGGGAACAGCTACTGCCCATAAGGTTGGTGTTGTCTTGTTTTCAGGCCTTTACGGGTTTGAAGGTCAATGTTGGGAAAAGTGAGATTGTCCCTGTTGGGGAGGTGAATAATCTAGATGCTCTGGCTAATATTCTTCAATGTAGAGTGGGTAGTTTGCCTATGAAATATTTGGGGATGCCGTTGGGGACTTTTTTTAAGACAGCTTCGATATGGAATCCTATTTTGGAGAAAATGGAGAAGAAGCTATCTGGGTGGAAGCGTCTCTATTTATCTAAGGGTGGTAGGCTCATGTTACTTAAGAGTACTCTCTCAAGCCTCCTAACGTACTTTTTATCTCTTTTTACTATTCCTAAAGTTGTGGCTGCTAGATTGGAAAGTATTCAGAGGAGTTTTCTTTGGGGGTCTTCTGAGGGAAGTTTCAAATATCCTTTGGTGGCTTGGGAAAATGTGTGTTTACCCGTCGAGATGGGTGGTTTGGGGATTAGAAGTGTGGTGTCTTTTAATCAAGCTTTATTAGGGAAATGGTTGTGGAGATATGAGCACGAAGATACCCATCTTTGGCGGCGAGTTATCTCTACAAAATATGGTGAGGGTCAAGGGGGGTGGTGTTCTAAAGTGTGCAGGAGGACTCATGGGTGTGGCCTATGGAGAAGCATTAATGAAGGGTGGGAGAGCTTCTCTAAGCATCTGTCTTTCGTAGTGGGTGAAAGCACTCGTATACGCTTTTGGCATAATAGGTGGATTGGTGATAATACTCTAAAAAATCTCTATCCTGATCTCTATGTGTGTTCAGCGGTCAAGGATGCTTGTATCTCTAAGGTTTTGTGGATGCCAGAAGGGGGTACTGTTAGAGTATGGGATTTAAGGTTCTATAGAGCTTTTGAAGATTGGGAGCTAGCTGCATCTTATTCCCTACTCCAGCTTATCCAAACTCGTATTCCTCGGGGTGATAGGAGAGATACCCTTTGTTGGCGGTTAAAGGGTGATGGTAATTTTGACACCTGGTCTTATTACCATGCGATTCGGGGTGCTTCAAATTCTTTGTTTCCTTAGAAGGGTGTTTGGAAACCAAAGATTCCTAGGCGAGTGGCATTCTTTCTGTGGACAGCTGCTCATGGTCAGATCCTCACTTTGGACAATCTAATGCTTAGGGGTCGCCCGATGGCTACTTGGTGTTGTATGTGTTGTTGTGATGGGGAGTAGGTTGACCATCTTCTTCTTCATTGCCCTTTTACTCATCCCCTTTGGACTTTTATGCTTCAGGCCTTTGGTATTCATTGGGTTATGCCAGGATCAGTGGCGGGTTTGTTATCTTGTTGGCATCAGTGGCTTGGGAAACATAATTCAAACATTTGGAATTTGGTTCCAGGATGCTTAATGTGGATTGTGTGGTTGGAACGAAATCGTCGTTCCTTTGAGGATAATGAGAAGACTTTGGACGAGTTAAAAGTTTTATGCCAACGTAGTCTTTGGGAGTGGTCTCATTGTTGGGGTTTTACTGATTGTTCTTCTCTCTCTGAGTTTGTCTTCCCTTAGCTTAGTTTCCTGATTTCTTGTTTTGCTATGCTGTTTGTTCTTTTTTTCTTGTTGTTCATCATCATGAACAACTTGTACTTTTCTTTTCTTTTTTCTCTTTATTAATAAATTTCTGTTTACCTATCAAAAAAAAATAATAATGCAAATGAGATATTATGGATTAATAAGCCAAAAATGAAGAGATCAAGACATAATAGAGAATGACAATACACACACACATAATAAATCAGATCTATCCCAAACAACAGCAAGTATCTCCAAATTACCCTTTAAGCCATCTGCAGCACTTGCTTCAACTTCCTGCACATGAACCTATAATGAAAAAAAAGGGGGAAGGGGGGGTTCCAATTCAGATACCTATATAGCAAAATGAAGATACACGATATAGAAACATGCACACTTTAAAAGCAACAGCCAAAAAAATTTTGAAATCAATCTCACCGTTGTCCTATTCAATTCTACTTACACGATAAAATTTTGCATGAGCATTGCCCTTATCTCTAAAAATTATATGAAGAATTTCATTAATGCTTTCCAGCCTGCAAACAGTCCCCTTTGCGTTGTTATGGTTTTCTTCCTCAAGAAGCACAGCAGCATCATCAATTATATTAGTGAGCATAGAGGTAGTTTCATGCGTGACATTTAGATCAGCAAGTAGTTCATAGATGTAAGGCCCGGGCCTAGTAAATCCCATTTCTTTGGACTGAATGGGCACTTCAGCAATCCGCTTCTCAAGCTTCAAAAGAAGTGCTGCAAGATATGTATTATTAGTTCATAACAAACACGACTAAGTAGAGTATGAATACCAGAGCTCCCATCAAAAATACTGATAACGTTCTGTAGAAAGCTAACTTAAACTTTACAACACAATGAAAGTCTCACATGCATGTGATTGATTACAAGGAAAAATACTAAATAAAAGTAGGATCTAGATCGGCCAAATTGCTCTCAAAAAAAATGCCAGAATAGTGGCAATATTCTTTATAATAAAAATAAAAAAATAAAATAAAATTAATGAGTTTACCTTTAAGGATGGCAAAATTATCTGGATTCTGTGATTTGTCATTTGATTCTTCCCTCCTTGCTATAGAAAGGTCAATACAGTTTTTCGCTTCAGAAATACAAGCTGTTAGAAGCCAAGAAGGCAAGTCAAAAGAGGCTGCATCAGCACATAAGCTTTCCTGCATTATATTCACATTAAATAAGAAAATATCCAATGTAACAAATGAATCAAGTTGCTATTCTGCATAAATATCAATTACTTTTGGGTTTTTTTTTTTTTAAATCACTAACAAGTTTAAAGAGTTGATAGCCAACTGAGTAAGAAGAGAGACATTCAAAAACCAGCACATATAGTTCCAAAGTTATACAGACATTAGATTTCCTTTGTCACAGATTTCAATTATATTCCCTTACCAGATTGTGAGCTTCATCAAATATGAGAATACTGTTGTTCCAATCAACACCTAAAATTTTTCGAAGATTCCGATCAATAAGATAGTTATAAGGTGCAAATAATATATCAGCAACCTTGTGGAGCTCTCGTGATACATAATAAGGACACCTACAAGAAAGAAGTAGCACGTAAATAGGAGGCAAAACCCATACAACTAAAGTCCAAACAGCTGACTATGATATTTCTTTTTAAGGAAAAAAGGTATTAAGAAGCAAATTGTATATTAAAATTTTGGTGTAAATAAAGAAAACTTAAAAAGAACCTACGGCCCAAATCTTCTTCCAACATTGACCAAATCCTCAATGTCAATAGGTTCATCTCCAAGATGAGGATTTTTCTTCATGTAGTCTACAATAGTAGCACAGATCATGAAAGTTAAAAATAAAAACAAATGCTAATTACAATCAATCAACTGACTCTAGTAGATAATCAAAAAATAGAGATTATAATTTCCAACCCCTTCACAACCATTCAAAAGTAAGCATAGTAGTAGGAAAACCCCATGAATATAAACCTGACCGGGTTATTCAACTTAAACAAGATCCGACAACTTTATCCTCATCTATACATTCATTTTAAAAGTTTTCATGCATGAGAGAGAGAGAGAGAGAGAGGTTTCTTGTCAATATATTTTTTCTTTCTATTTTTTTTTACTAGAGAAGAATCAGGAGTCCTTATATTTTTGCATCAGTTATGGACAAGCTTACGTGGCATTTTAATGATGAAATATTGAGGAAGGCGTCTACATGGTTTATCAATTTGTAAAAATAAATAAATAAGATAACTAGAGAGATGATGCATTGGGTGTTTTGAAACAATGAATTCCTCCGAAGCATATTGATTTCATAAAAAATATAACTAACGGAGTGCTAATTAGAGTGAAAGCTAGACAAGGAAATCAGTGGCAAAGCCAGGAATTTGTGTGGGGGGACCAATTGTGACAATTAAGTATTCTTTTCCTTTTTTTATACGATGTTCTTATAATATATTGTAGAATTGGGGGGGAAAATTCCTTATAAATACAAATCTTGATGCAAAGGAAAAATTATATAACCCAATATATGTATTACAAAAAATATATATTTTACCAAAGCCTTGAAATGAGAGAATTTCAATATTTTCTTCTCCAATGTCAACCAAAGCTGCATATGAAAATTGAAATTAAGATGGTTGTTCTTTTTTTTGGGTTTTCAACACTAAGAAACTATAATAGCAGAGCCTTTTCTTGTGGTATACTAGTGTGCACTGCCTACTACCTTGAGTCTTGTCCCTTTTCATTTGTACCAGTGGGTGTGGTGTGTTGTGGGTTCAAAACAGTGAGAAAAAAACACATAAAAAGAAGAAATCTACAGCTACGGCCTACATGCAATAAAGCTTCTACTACAGCCTACATGCAAAAATAAGGTCTATTAGTGCCACTGCTGCATGCAAAACCCATTTTGATGAAAGAATGGTCTGCTACAAGCAAGACCATCTTGTTTTGGTTTGAAACAGATGAATGGTTGGGGTTCATTTATAAAAAAAAAAACAAATGGTTGGGATTAGACATGTTTTCTATAAAAAGAATGGGACTACCTTTTTCCATAAATCTGATGGTGGGAGGGACATTTTGATATGTGCTTATATAGGCATCCCATATAAGCACATATACTCAAGGATTTTTCTAATCCTTGGGGGGACATGGCCTGGTCTCCTGTGGCTCCACCACTGAAGGAAACACAAGCAAATTTTAAATTAGGATAACATTAAGGATCAGCATTGAGTATTAATCTTGTGTTGTTATTAATGAGCTTACTAGACCATCTCCAGGAAAGGTCTTGTGGTGTATGTTATATGCAAATATCATGATAGTGTACAAAACAAATTTTACAATGGAAGGGTTTGAGCTAACCCTGACAGTATGAATCATATTTCCAATGAATAAATTTTGTTTGGAAGCCTCTTTCCATGTCAAATCTCCAGATCAATTATCCAAAGAGCCTTACCCATGATTAAAAACGTGTGAATTGCCAAGCACCCCATCCTGTAAGGGGTATGAGTGCCTTCTTACTAAATGTTACTTAAAATCCAATCAAAATACCACAAAAAATAAAATTCCTTCAACCTTATTTAAAGGCATTTATCAATGTCATAATGATCCAGGTGGAAACAAGAATTTGGAATCAACAACATAGTGATAGCAAAGGTAGTTATGCACCCAAAAGATGTTTGGTTCTAGACCATCTAGAATTCATGGTATCCAAATTATCATAGTTCATTCTCTTGATCTTTGAGCTGGAATCACTCTTCTATCCTTTATATGATATCTGGTTTTATATTCGATCTCGTGTTTCCAGAAGATAGTTGAGGTAATAGACCTTGCTTATAAATTCCCTTATTTTTTAGTAAGCCCAATTATATATCTATATATGTGTATGAAGGGACAAACATGTGCTTAGATTTTAACAGAATTACCAGCAACTTGAGAATGATGGGCACAAGTACGCTTTCCACGCTTTCTACACAGCATACGGCAGGCATTTGTTTGTGTTTTTCCACGAAGCAAACTCACTTTATCATGAATGCACAATTGTTCACGAGATCCTAATACTACCATTTTGGGCCTGCATATATTAAACATTAGCAAGTTTAAACATTCAACTCACCCAAAGCAATAATAACAAGAAGCTCTTATCACAAAAGAACAAGTTATTGAGAATCAACGTGTCATGGAATAAAGGTAATGCATCAAGAGGAAAAGCAATATTTATGGTTTATCCAATATTCAAAATTTTGTCAATGCACTTTAGCTCAAATGGAACCTCCTCCCCTTGTGAGAGCAACATGGAAGGGGAGGCCATGGGGTGTAAGACCCATCAAGTGTGAGTATAATTTATTAATATAAATCAAATATTTAGAATCTCACCGCAAGAGAGGTCAAACTATAAATCAACTCTGACCTGTAACAGGTTCTCTTTAATTCTTGAATAACTTGCCGGATCTGGCTGTGAGTGCGTGAAGCATAAACTATGGTGGGAAGTTTTGAGCGAGCACCCTGTGACGGAGAAACATCTGATATGCTACCTTCACTCTGACTGCTCCTTACTCCCATACCAGTCGAGAAACCCCCCAAACTCTTCCTCCAAGCAAGTGTGGCGCAGAGAAGACACAATGTTTTCCCAGTTCCTGTAGGGCTCTCCAACAGTGCATTGCATTTCTGCACATTGTATTAATAGAGATAAGAAATTATTAAAACTTTGTATCATTAAGTTAATAGATAATAGAATTGAGTATAGGCCTAGTGACACTATGCAGCTTCTAGAGTACATATCAGACAATCCAAACCCATACAGCTTCAGACTATATGTTACACTATTAACATCTTTTTATGATAATTAACAGTTAGAAAAATGTTTATATTGTTTTAGATCATATACTAGATATCTGTACACTTTTACAACAGAATTTACTTCAACGATTTTCTTCGGAGATTTATATTCCGTTTCGAAAGGATTTCTACTTACATTATGCTTTAAGCATTAAACTCCACTTTGAACAACATACCCCAATGTTCTATCATCTATGAGGAGTGAATTCAAGGAGGAGAATTTTTTTTTTTTGTCCACAAGAATACAAAAACCATGAAGGCCTAATATACCCAATAACCACAATCTAACGAATCAATACCAATTTAGTCCAAATAAATACTTACAAGTTTCTTGACCACAACCCCATTTCACAAAAACACCAAATTGATTAATTGAGTATCAAAAAAAACACAAAGCTACAGTCTTTCCCAGCTTCAGTCAACAATTTCAATTCTTTCTCCAAAAAAATTTATAAAAAAAATAAAAAACAAACGTTTTTTAAAAGCAAGAGAAGTACTTTCAGTACGCTACCATAACATGATACATACAGCTACCAAAACGGTGACGTTTGGGGGGATTGAAAAAGCTTACTTGTTGGAGAGACTGAATGACTTTTTCCATGTAAACAAGCTGAGAATCGTAGGCCTCGAATGGAAAATCCACATCGATGCCTCTGATTTTGTACGTTGGCATTTCTTATTTCTCCGTTCGGATTTTTTTTTTTTCTTGGGAATATTAGGGGAAATTTTCCCGAGAAAGAAAAAATTGAGAACGTTGTGTTTTGATCTTAAAACCCTAGAAAATGAATGATATAAAAAAAGATGTAATAGGTAATGTGTTTTTTCCCGCCAACTTACATTGTAGTGTGAGGGGTACTGCTGATAAACGGTGTCGTTTGGGAATTGACTTTTCTTTTTTTCTTTTAAGGTAATATAAATTTTTTTTTTTTAAACATAGAGATGATAGAAGTTTAATCTATGGATTCCTTTGCTAATTCCTCTTTATCATCAAGTTAAACATTAGATTTCTTGCTCGATGACAAGAGACTTTAGCAAATTTTTTTTACAAGAGATTTTAGCAATTGAATTAACTAAAACTCACTTATTGTATTATATAAAAATTATGTATGACAACATTTGATACAAAATTTTTTGTGAGTTAGTGTTTAGGGTAAACAGGGAACAATTTGGTATCTGACTTCTTAACTTGAAATCAACACAAAATGTCCTAATTTATATAGATAAATGTTAAATTTTCATCAACACAATTTTGAATTTTATGTTCTGTTTGTTTTGCTATAAAATATTTTTCCAAAATCATTTTCAGTATTTTGCCTTATTCATATATATTTACATGGTCGACTTATTGTAACTTTGATGCTATTTTGCACAAGTTTAGCTAATTAATGTAGGTGATTTTTTTGGTTAAATGTACAAAATTGACCTCTTATGTTATTTTGCATTCACTGATGTTACTGTAGCTTTCTATTTGATTTTCTTATTATTTTTTCTCTCTCATCTCTCATCTAATTATCTCTCCTCTCTCATTCAATTCTTTCTCTTCCTCTACCCTCTTTCTCCTCTTATCTTCTCTTAAATTCAACAACTAATAAAACAAAATTTTCAAACTTAATTTAAATCTAGATCCCAAATTCGTCAAACCCTCTCCTCAAAAAAAAAAAAATTCATCAGACTCATATAAATAATTAAACCCAAATTATAAAAGAAGAAGAAGTAGAAAATGCATAAATAATAGAAGAAGAAGAAGAAGTAGCAACAATCTAGTAGAGAGCCCAAAATCATTGCCCACTGTAGTGGAAAAATCTACCCAAAATCACCACACAAATTGCAAACCCAAAATCACTGCTCATAATCAAACTCAAATAGCAAAAGAAAAAGAAAAAGAAGAAGAAGAATAAAGAATAAGATGCCAAAGAAGAAAAAACGCATTAGGAGAAAGAAAGAAAAGAAGAAAGAAGGAAGTACACCCAGTTACGAGTGTATTTTTTCGAGAGAGAGAGTTCAAAGAAGTAATTATTGGAGTGTGTGGTAACTGGTAAGGTGGTGGGACTGTGGATGGGTAGGTGTGAAATAATAATAAAAACGTGAGAAAGTATTATTTAAATAAAGAAACGGTGTATTATAAATAATTTGACGTGGGTGTTTTTGAAAACTAGTTATATAAAATAGAAAAAATAGGTTTTTATACTAAAATAGAAGAAAAATTTTACTCATACTCATGGTAATGCTCTAAGTGCTCTAAATATGAGTTTCTTGTAACATGTTATGAATCGCAAGTGAATGCAAATATGTAGTCATTTGATTTTTAGAGGCCGTCTGGCGGAGCACACAATTCTCTCACTCTCAATTGTGTTCTACCCCTCTTTCCTTGCTTTCACATCTTCTACAATTTTCCATTGTTCTCTTACTTTAAGACATGCATTTGGTATATTTTAAAGTAAAATTATATTTTACCTGTGGTTTGATTCGATCAAATTTCAGTCTATCAACTTTTAATTGCTCATTCTCAAAAAACTTTTAATTGCTAGATCTCTAAAGTTTGGTCTAAAATGAAATGGCAAGACTTCCATTGGTAAACCTCATAATAATTTCATTTAGGGGACAAAATATAGTAATTGAAAGTTTATATAAAAATAGCGAAAAGATGAATAATAGGGTAAACTATAATAGGGATCAAAGGATTAGAAACATAAAAATCTAAAACATTGCATTACAGGTTACAACTACAAGTGCCATTCCAAATTCCAAGGGCCAAACTAGCAGCCATAATCAAATTTATTCATCTATGCAGTAAGCTAGCAGTCATAATCTAGAACCAGCTAAAAGCTTCCAATGGATCTAAGCTGTACGCTTCCTGTATTAATGGATATACTTAACTTTAAAAGGGTCATTGTAATTTGTAATGACAGATGACTTGAACATCCCAATTTGCTAAAAATAGAGCTTGCATCTCTATAAGGATGGACATCATGGTATCAAACACGATACCGTGTGCCAGATCCAACAACTCATTACAGTTGCACCATGCAGAACCTGAACTTTTTAGCATCAAAGGACTAAAGATTACTTATCAAAAAAAATAAAAATAATGATTGACATTCTTGCACGGCAAATCTTACAAGAATAAATATCAACAAGAAAGTCGACAAAATCATCACTGTGGACTTCAAGTGACAGAAAAAGATAACATAATGAAGCATGAAATCAAGCATACCATAACGTCTGAAAGAACAGATTCCAGAAATTAATTGTGCAGAGCATACCAACATAAAAACAATGGCACTTAGGACCATATCAAAATGTATTTCTCTTGTTCTTCCCCTACAACTGTCAGGAAGACTACCAACAGTATATCTTGAAAACCCTCAAAAAATATATAAAAACCGGATACTAAAGATCCACCCTAATTAACTATAAAATTTGGCGGACCACCCACAACAGAAAAGGTTTCACAGACCCGAAAGAGGCGGACACACTCCAAATGCTTTCATGATAGGTCCACCCACCAGTTTTTCCCTAGACTTAGAATCATAAAAGTACTTATACATAAGAACCAAATTCTTTCTTGAAAAACAAAACATTAAGAGGCAAGAACCACTTGAAAGGACTATGCGCAGAAGTTGTAGAAGTCTCCGTATCCATTGGTTCTGCAGAAGCCGATGTCTCAGCACTGCCATCTGCTGCCGGCAGTGCTGGCATTAGCATCAACTCCTTGAGGTTGCTGCTGCTCACTGGCCAAGGAGGTGGGGTTGGTGGGGCCTCAGGAGTAGCTGGCTTGGCTGGTGCTGGCCTTGGTTTCGTCATTATTGGTTTACAAAATCTGTCCAAGAAAGTATACTTTCAATATCCTTAGAGAAGATTACTATATTTAAAGTAGGGAGGACAAGAAAGGTTCAAATTTCCAGGATTTAGGTTGGCAGCTGGGAAATAAATAAATTATGAAAACAATAAATATACTGGCCATTATTTTTTGGCGAAACTACGTTGTTGGTCCCTAAAGTTTAGCTCCTGAGCTCTATGAGTTCCTGAAGTTTGAAATGAGCGCAATTGGTCCCTAAAGTTTCATAAATGAGCACTATTGGTCCTTTTTTAACTTTTGTTAGTTTTCTTGCTTATGTGTCTAACAGATCATCATTTTTAATGATGTGGCACCTTATTTTATAAAATTACACAACATTACACTTTGACCCGATCCAATTCAAACAAAATTACCCATGACATCCAGATCCAAAGAAAACAAACCAAAGAAGATTTGAGAGAGAGAGAGAGAGAAAACACGATTTGAGAATCTCGATCTCTGCCTCCCACTGCTGATCCTTCAGAGCTCCATCCACCCTCCCCCCTCTGAAATCCTGCTAGTTTCATTTCATTGTGGCCTCAAATTCTCCAATCAACCAATGAAGGTACTTTAAATGACCAATAACAAAATATAAGTTAAAAATGGATGAACCGAAAAGAATGAGACCTCTTTGTTCTACATTTTAATCATATAAAATGCTTCTATTTGTATGATATCATGTGTCAAATTGTCAATGGCTAAAAGGTTTACAAAAGCAACAACATCACTGTTATTTGTCCTCTTCTTCTTCTTCATTTAATTTTTTTTATCATTTAAAAAATTTCGTTCTACGAGACAGTATCCTTCCAATTTTCATAATCATTTGGTTTTACCTGTGGTTTTGCAGATGTATTTGACGTCAAATACTTTATTCCACAGATAAATGATTGATGAATGGTTTTGCAGATGTATTTGTTAAAGAGTTGCCACTAGAGGTTGCATCAAAAGAATGGGTGGGCGAAACTCTATTAAATCGGTGAAGGGAGCCTAGAGATTCTCAGATCATGTTTTCTCTCTCACAGGTTGATCATTTGTTGTGTTTAGATTTGGGTGTGAAGGGTTGATTTGGTTGAATTGGATGGACAAAAACACTTTAAACGGGTTCAGGTCAAAGTTTAATGATGGGTAATTTTTAAATCTAAAATAAGATGACACATCGTTTAAAAAATGTCACATCATTATCCTATTAGACACGTAGTTAACAAGCTAATGGAAGTTAATAGAAGGACAAATAATGCTCATTTTTGAAACATTGGGGACTAATAGTGCTCATTTCAAACTTCGACTAATAGCGCTCAGAAGATAAACTTTAGGGACTAACATTGTAGTTTCACCTTTTTTTTTTTCCCCACAACTGCTGAGATGACATGTTGTGATTGATGCACAATAGAACTAATATCAGTGGTGAGCCCAAGTGAAAGTGTACCAATCACAACTTACCACATCAGTTAGTTGTGAAAAAAGTTGCCCCTAACATTACTCTTACGAAAGCAGCAACTAAATAATTAAAACATGACAAAATTAAAATCCAGAATCAAGACAAAGCAGAAAATTATAGTAATCTTGCAGAATTTTAACAAGGAAAGCTAAAATTAAATTCTTTCCAAACAAGGTAATTGGATTAAGAGGTATAAAGAAAGAAAAACTACCTGTCCAGTGTGTCAGTCTTCTTTAGCACATCAGCAGATGAGAGAATTGGATTCACATACTTAGGAAGTGAATCCTGTTGGAGCTTTTTCTCTCTCAACCAAGCTTCTGCCTCTACACATTCATTTAGGACCTATAACATACAAAGTATAGTTTGAATTGTGAAGTTAGTTCTCTGTTAATACATGTGTATTAGAGATCAATACGGATATTACCTTCTCTTTTTCAGAGATGTCGATGTGATCAAATCTAGGATCATTTGAAACTGCTGCTTCTTTGTAGCTATTAATGCAACGAACAAGCTGATCAATTACAGCTCCCGGTTAACACTCTCTTTTGTAATGCTCCTCAATGGGATCACCATCTTGGCAATGTAAACACCTTTGCACATCTGCTGGAATCAATTCTCCAGCCTGGCAATGTAGACGCCTAAAGCCCAAAACTAAAAGCCAGATATTTGCCACTAAGCATGCTACCTTGTTTCTCATGTCATAGACATAGGCCTCAACAGCATTCTTCCTGTCATTTGTTTCTTCCATTACTCTATCTTGCAAAGCCATTCTCCAATGTCTTTTGCACATCTGCTGGAACCATTCCTCCATACACCAACTCTGCCTTTTAAAACAACAGTACTCTGCTGATGACAAAGCAACTGAGAACGGGAAGCTCTCGTTGACATTCAGATCAACAATAAAAGAATAAAAAATAAAAATAATATGAGTTTGATTAAGGTCTAATATGTTAAAAGTAAATAGGTACCCCCAGACGGATTACATGTATTTAGGGCAGTTTCCCTGGGTTAAAACATAAGAGAGGAATAACATAAAAACCCCTTGAGGATGCCCCTTAAATCACTTTTGGCCCGTGAGTGACGATGATCCCCCGCTCGCATTAATTTATTTGTTAAGAGCGAGGACCCATTAATGGCCCAGATTACCTCTTCTATTATCAAGAAATTCCATCCCCAACCCAATACCATGCGTAGGATTCCCAATCCAAAAACAACACAATATTTATCAAACCCCACAAAAAATTAAGATGTTATGTCATACTCGAAACGCATAAATAAAACAGGGTATTAGTTAAGAAAGCCTTAGAATGATTACCTGGACTTGACTGTAGTGAAGAAGATGCGACCTTTCTCAAATAGTTAGAGCCGAGAGTAATCAGAGGTGCTGGCTAAACAAAACTAAAAAGAGGGGGAGGGAGTTACGGCTATATAACTGTATAAGGTTAGAAGTGATTAGGGTTTGTTCCAGTTTTAATTGCCAAAAATACCCCTATCTTTTTTCTTTTTCTTTTTTTGGGCAATGGAACTTATTTCTTTAATAAAAGAATTTTCGCCTCAATTTCAAAAGCTAATAAAAATTTGATCCCTTTGCGTAATTCTCAAAACAAATACATATATATATATATATATATAAGGTAAGAATTGCTAGAGCTAAAAATAAGAGCATTCCCAACAAGGTGAGTAAAATTTTTAGCATATACCACCTCAAAACCCAAAATTTTAGCTTTTAATACCTCATTTTATAATACACCTAACATCAAACATTCTATATTTTTTACCATTTCATTTAAATATTTATTTTTTATTATTTCTTTATTCTTAAATTATATTTCTTCTCTCTCTTCCTCTCTGTCACTCTCAACCCAGCAAACTTGACCATCTCAACGCAGCAAACCCATACCCACCCCATCCACCACCACCGAAAAAAAACAACAACCACCCATACCCACCCCATCCACCACCACCGAAAAAAAACACCAACCACCCATACCCACCTATCTATCCAACAAACTCACACTCTTCCATCTCAACCCAGCAAACCCATATCCATCCCAGCCACCACCACTAAAAAAAAAAAAAACACTAGCAGATGCAAAAAAACCAACAGAGACCCACAGAGATTCACAAACCCAGAAAACAACAGCATCCACAAAACCCAAAATCAGTGACCGACGGAGACCCTCAGATTCACCACAAAACCCAGAAAAACAACATCATCCACCACCAGAGATTCAAAGACAACACCACAAAACCCAAAATCTGACCAAATCTCAGCCACCACCGGCAACCTAGCAACGTTGCGGCCAAAGAGTAGAGAGATCGAGTGACTAAGAGTAGAGAGATCGGCGATGTTGCGGCGACGTTGCAGACAAAGAGTAGAGAGAAATGAGAAAGCCGTTGGTGAATAAAAAACAATTTTTTTATTTTACAATACAGTTACAGTGCGCTCTCAAAAATGAGAGTGCACTGTAGAAGGATTGTAAATTTTATAGCATTTACCAGTTTTGATGGAGAGTGTTTTTTGGGGTTTAGCTGTTAAAAAATAAGATTTATGGCATTTAGGAGGCTTGATAAGAATGCTCTTACAGTGTAGTGATGAGGGGTATTGCCCATAAACGATGTCGTTTAAGAATTGACCTTTTTTCATACCATTAAATTTTAGGGTAATGTAAATATTTATATATATATATATATATATATATATAATATAGAGATGATATAATTTTAACCTTTGAATTCCGCTTTATCATCAAGTTGTTAAATTTCTTGCTCGATGAAAAAAGACTTTAGCAACTGAGTTAACTAGAACTCACTTAGTATAATTGTGGGTTTCAGTTAGCTTAACCGGTAACATCTCTGATGGTTGTATAAGATATTTGGGGTTCAATCCCCGTCTACACTAAAAATTGATTGGTGTCTTGGTCTGATGATAAAGAGCTATCATCAGGAGCAGACGTCATAAGTTGAAACTCTCTTAAAATAAAATAAAAAAGAACTCACTTAGTGTATTATTTATACTACTATTTAAGGAGCTTCTCTTGTTTGAGATTTTTTTTTTTTTTTTTTAAATGCCCCTATACCCCTATGTTTAAGTAGAGACAAAACTAAATGACAATCTGATAAAAATACAACTTCAACTCCCATCAAAACATTGCCTAAAAAATAAAATCACTCTCTTGTTAATTTTCAAATTTTTTTTATCTACTTATAAATTAGATTTTCAAAATAAAAATTATATATATAAAATAAAGACATAGGCCTTTTTTTTTTTTTTGGCTATAAAATAGGATCACTAAATCCAAAAAAATACAATTTTGGCTAAACTAATGAGGGTGATTTTTTGGGTTAAATATGCAAAACTGACCTCTTATGCAATCATCAAGAGCGGATGCCATAGATTAAAATTCTCTAAAAAAATAAGTTATCATCAGAAGCAGACGCAATAGGTTGAAACTCTTTTAAATATATATATCTAATTTCTCTTTCCATCCACTTTTGGTGTCCTAGCCCTATATGGAAATTTTAGAGACATCATAAGTTGAAACTCTCTTAAAAAATAAAAACCTATCTAATTTCTCTTTCCATCCACTTCTGGTGTCCTAGCCCTATATGGGATAGCCCTGTAAGTTGAAACTCTCTTAAAAAATAAAAACCTATCTAATTTCTCTTTCCATCCACTTCTGGTGTCCTAGCCCTATATGGGATAGCCCTGTATGGGAATCTTAGACCTTTTATCCAATACCAAAAAGCTCTCTAGTCTTGACATAAAATTAGAGCTCCCTCCGAACAAACTTGAACACATCCCTTCTAACCTCAGTCTCATCAGCAAGTTAGTAACTCCTAAGCCAACTAGTATAAAGTACAAACATAGTTAAAGGCGTAGTGTGTTTAGAGCATGGAAATCTTCATTCCCTCTTAATGTTAAATGGGTGGAGAAAGACACCTTCATGTTATGTTTCCAGCATGAAGTCAACCTCCATAAAACTTTCCACCTTTGTGACTACGTCCATGGTCCATCAGAGAAGGTCAGTACCTTAGGTGTTATTCTTTAGGTTCCCCTTTTAAGATTCAACCATGTGACTACTTAATTAAAAAATACACTTAAAACCCATGAGAAAAAATCCATATGGCATAATTATAAGATAGGAACCTAAAGAACAGCACCTAAATACTGTATCTAAGTCTTGCCCGTTATTTATATAGTCTTTTTATATATGGTAAGTACAACATTGTATTGTTCATCTGAAATATTAAAAGGAGCGGGGTGTATCTCTCCAAAAAAGAAAGAAAAATAGGAGCAGAGTAAAAGAACATGATTACCGTGTTATTCATTTAATAGCTTTCTATTGAAATAAATTACAATCATTCTCAAATTTACATGCTCATTCTCAACCAAATAAAAAAGACTTGCCTTTTACATTTTCATACCAAAATATTATTCACAATTATGTGCATGTGTAAAGGTTAATTTCTTCGTATTCCTCATTAATTATCAGTTGTCTCTAAATTTTCATGCTATTTCTTGCCATTTCAAAGAAACAAACCACGTGATCTATCCTAAACTTTTAAGGGGTCTCATGGGCCAAAAAATTGAAAATAAATTATTGGATTAATTTTCTATGACATTTGTTGATGTTCATTTTGGGAAGCCCAGTAGAAAGAAGAAGCCCAGCAACATGGGCAGAAAAGAGTTAATAAATAGATAGAAAAACCATTGAGCCCAAGCGGCAGGAATAATAGATCACAAGCCCATGAAATAAACAAATGGGCCTTGAAGAAGCAAATGGGCCTAAAAGGAGCCCAGAGAGAGAGAAATAGCAAACTCATGGGCAATATGTGATGTAGAAAAGTGAGAATGGGCCACAGTAAGCCCGAAGTAATGCAAGCAAAGAAAGTAAGGGGTTGATGGCAAGCCCATGAGCCCCAAGGGATGAAGGATAAGGTAATTGGGTTAGGGAAGCTGAAAGGAGTTAGTAAAAGCCTATGGGAACGCAGAGTTAGGAAAGGGTCAAGGAAGTCCAAGGAAAGCAAATGGGCCAAGGATATCCAAGAGGAAATAAATGGGACACAAGAGCCCACAAGTAATGTAACAAAAAGGCCCAATGACCATGTTGAGTCATTGAAAGAAGAACAAGTAATAGGGCCAAAGAAGCCTAGCAGGCTTGGGCCAAATGACATCACAGCAAGAATGGCAGAATAGTGCAACAGGAAATGATAGCAAGACTGTAGGAAGGAACAAAAGAATGGGCTGAAGAAGGAAAAGCCCACAATTGAACAAAGCCCAGCCCCTAAGTGGGGCAAACCATAAAGAAAGGGAAATCAGAAAACAGCTCACGCCATAAGAAGTCAGAGACGGACGGCAGGATGTGCAGAGGAGCCTCCAGACCACGGCAAATGCAACGGGAAAGTTTTGGACACATTTAGGAGTTAAGCACGCGCAAGGCCTAGACTTCGCTAGCCTGTACCCAGCCAATACAAGAGGTGGTGGGTCATGGGTCAGAGCTAAGAGGGTATGGCTTGGCGGTGGGGAGAGGGAAAACCTATTCTAGGGTTCCTGTTCAGACTCTTTTGGGGGAAATGTCCTACTGGAATGACATACCACCCAAAAGAAGTAAGGATGAGTTGGAACCACTAGGTGCATGCATGAGGGATGGAGAGAGAAAGAGAGCACCCACAACGTAGCAGGTGAGAGTGCCACGGCAAACAAACAAACAAAATAATCTTCTTTGTCTAGTGGCACAACCAACATAGGTAAGTGGTGATGGCTGGGCGATTGACAAACCAGTAGGTGGTCGGCAAGGACACCCAGACCAGACAAAGGTAGTTAAAGGCTAAAATAGTAAAATCTAGTCACGACAAACATTATAAAAAGGACCCTTGCCGTGCACAGTCGGGGGGATCGGAATCAAGATAATAGGAACCTCTAGGAGAAAATCACCACACCGAAACAAATACTGAGAAAAGAAGAGAAAAAGAAAGAGAAAATGAAAGTTAGAAATAAGGAAAGAAAATAGAGAGATAGAATGACAGGCATGCACCAATAGATTGATCTCCTCTCTCCCTCTACAAGTCTTGCTCTCTACCAAAGACAAAGGATTCTTTTGGGCATAAGCCATTCAGGTCCACTTCCCTCAAAGTGATTAATTTCTATGGCATGATTTTCCCTTGTAGATTATTCACATTGAAGAGGACGGTTCTCTCCTTTGTAACACCCCAACCCAATTTTATAGTTAACATATGCGTTCAAGTGATTAATAATTATTTTGAGTCACTTACTTTCTAAAATTAATATAAGAATATCTAATAAACATATTATTTTATAATGTCATTGAATAAGAATTGTAAAGAGTATAAATAATTGAAATGACTATTTGTATTATAAATATATACTTAGTATGTACAAAACTATATTAAGTGGTTTAAGTTATTAGATACATAGTTAGTATTTTAATTAGGCATATGATGCATGAGATGTTGTAGTGGAAATTCTACCCACACATGCAACCAATGGAAATTCAACACATAATGCCAAAGTACCATGCATGTTGACAAACCTTAAAGACCAAGACTTGGTCGACCATGCAATCACCAAGTTCCACCTCATTTCTTCTTTGACTTTTCTCAAGACAATTAGAACATCTAAAAAACTCTCTTGCTCTCATTTTCCACGGGTCCACACACAAATCAGAATTTCTCACCTCACTTGACTCTCTTTTCTCTTAAGGAAAGAGCTAGAAGCTCTCTTAAGTCCCTTTTGTTAAACCCGCGGGTCCACACATTAAAAGAAAGATAAGGCTCATCTCATTCTTCTTTCTACTCTTTCAAAGCAACTAGAATAGTCAAGAACACTCTCCCTTTCATTCCCACGAGTCCAACATCAAAAGAAAGAAAAGCTCTCAACTCTCCTCTCCCTCTCACACCTACGGGTCCAGTAGCAACAAGAATTTCTTTCAAATCTTCTCAAACTCTTGTTCCCAACTTGAAGTTAGAGTGATTCTAACTCTTATCACTCCAAAAATCCGTGTTTAGGGTAAGGGGAAAATCTATTTCTTTTATCTATTTATCCATTTAAACCTAAGTGATAGTTATATGATTTTGTATATGGGTTGGATTCTGGAGATTGTTGATTAATTCAAATTGAATCATTGTTTTGCTTGCATGTGTTCCTAGATGATAAATTAACATAAAATCTATTATGGAAAAGTGTAAAAATGAGTAAAATAGCTAGGTTAACTTTATGGAATTGTTAATTGAGGTGCTGAATGTGTAGTTGATTCAATAATTGAAGCTTGTTAAGAGTTGGTTCATGAACTTGCTAAGAGTTGCACTTATTGGTTAACCTGTTTGGTTGTCATAAATCCTGTATTTTTTTCTAGGATAGCTATGGGTAAAAGGTTTGTTAGAGATTATTATATAATATGTCTAGTATGTATGTATTAAATTTCATATGAAAATACTATCGTTTGATAATTGTTTGTGAATTTACAAGAAAATATTGCAAAACTGTCATTATGACAGATTCTGTGTTTACGCATGATAAATTATGTATTAAATTGTATACAGTAAATTTGGATACTAGGGATATTTCTAATGAAATTTAAGACATATATGGTTGTAATGAAAGTGGTCTCACAGAATTTGGATTAATATAAAAATAATGGTTCAATTTTTAAGTTGTATGAAATTCTGTTAGGACAGATTTGAGTATGTTGTATTGTATGATTTTTAGTAAATTATGGTTTTATACTTTGACTCCGAAATTGATATGGTATTTACTAAACATCCAGAGGAGTTACTCTGTAAAATTACATGAAGTTTGGATGTGAATTGATAGTATGTTTGTATTTTATAAGTGAAGTATATACTGCTGGAATAAAAAAGTGAACAGTAAGGGACATGCCTAATTTTGAAGATTTAATTCTAAAGTTAGGATGAATGATTTGAACTATAATTTATTATGCTCATCATTTGCTATGTCTGGATCATAGCTAAATTTTGTATACCTTGGTTTAAGGTGTAGTACTTAAAGAAGGGGTTCTAAACCAATCTACTGCTTTTTTATGTTGCCATGTAAGTGTATATGGTTATATGACTATACTTAAAAGATTTTACGTTTATGCGTACATTATTGCCTTAATTTCAAGCACATTTTAAAATGAAATTGGCACCTCTGGAGATATGATATAAATATGAAAATGATGGCTTTCTTTAGTTTGGTACATTATTTGTTGATGAATGTATTTTGTGTTTGTGGGAACCTCATTAAGGTGAGATTAAGATTTCCTTGATTCTAAGAGATAGGTTTTGAGATGAATGTATAAGTTAATTCTAAGGTATAATTAATAGTAATAAGTTTTGATATTTGATTTAGATGTTACTAGTACCCAGGTCTAAGCTCCTTCGACTTTAGGCTCTCGATTCCTCTACTTTCAGGTAAATGATAAGTTATATGAGCATTTGGTAAGTTATGAAGTTATTTTAAAGTATATTATGCATTAAAAGGTTTTTGATTAAAGATATGACATATAATCATGTTTTAGACAAAGGTATGTTCGTGAGTTCTCAAAACCTTATGTATATGATTTAAGCATATTGATGCTATCACTAATTCCACGAACATGATGTTTAAAGAAAATAATGGAAATGCATTTCAGTATGATGTATAAGTATGAAATATTTCGGATTATGTCCTCTGATAATCTGAACTCTGCTAGTAGAGGTTTAATTACTGGCTTTTCATAGAAAATGTTATTTGATTGGCCATTAAAAATGGGACTGACTTTACTGTACCCGCCTTTGTTGGTTACAGCCAACTTGTAGAGGAAGTCAAACGACCCCTATGGTTGAATATGTGTATTATGATGTGATCCCGAGAATACCTGGTATTATGGGGAATGCTAGATGCCTAGCACCGTGGTGCTATAAGCCTCCCAAATAAGTACAGACTTATCAAATATGAACTAATCAATATGTATGAACAACTATATTATATTATTGATCATGAGAGAACGATTTTGTTTAAATACATTATGAAAAGTTAAAAGCTCTCATGAAAAGAAGAAGTTTATAATGAAAAAAAAAAAAAAAAACTATTCTTTAAAGATAAAAGTTTCTGAAGTTTTGTTGTGCTTTAAAGATAAAGTTTCTGATAAAAGTACAAGTTTATGTTAAAAAGTTATTAGATATCTGTTCTTATGAAACGCTAAGTTTTATGACTATGAAAGTTATACTATTTTACAAGAAGAAGTTTATGAAGAAAAGTTTTGTTATTCTTTAAGATGGTTCTAGTTTAAGACAAAGTTACCAATTATCTGATTTACGTTAAAATGATTATTTTGTAATGATAATATATATATATATATGTATGTATGTATGTATGTATATGATTTTGAATAATCAATATCATATTTGGTGACTTTGTAAGAAATGAAGAAGTTCAATCCGAAAGTTTTGGTAATATTATTCTGATAAGAAAAATGAGAAAATTATTTTTCTATAAAGAGCGTGAAAGTTATTATTATGAATAGTATAAAATACTATGCATGAAAATATGTTCTCCTATCTGCACATTTATAAAATGAAATGATTTGATTTACATGCATTATTATTAAATTCGCATGTAACTTACCTTTACTGAGTTGTGTAGCTCACCTCTTCCACTCTTTCAGTCAACAGGTTTTATTTTTGGAGCAGAGGGAGCCTTAGTCGAGTTTTGGAAGGAGCTGGTTTTAGTTTGAAAAGTATAGATCCCAAACTAGCAACCTGATGTTTAGCTTTGTAGTATTGTGTATTTTAGGATCTAAAAAAAGTTGTGTACCTTAAAATATTAAAAGATGTAGTATTATGTGAAAGTGTGGAAATTGAATGACTGGTGGATTATGTTATTCTTTGAGTATAGTGTAGATACTCTGAATGTCAAGTGAAAAGTTATATAATTTAAGTAAAGAAACAAAGATAAAAAGAAAGAGGGAAACTTTTGTAAAAGCTCTTGAAAAAGTTTTAGTTGATTCTTGTTAATACCAGATTTAGGCTTGATATTAGCATGCCGGTCATGGTCACAAATCCGGGTATCGGGTTTGGGGCGTGACATCCTTGGTCTTGGTCTTGCGACATAGCTTGGCATAGCAGATTGATCATTTTCTTTCTTTTTGATAACTCTGTCTTATCTACTTAGTTCCACCATTCTCTTTACGAGGCTTTTCTTATCATTGTGATTATCATTCTAATTGGAGATTATTTATTCACTTTATTTAAAGGCAAAAGTACTTTATTTTATTATTATTGTTATCAAGTTTGCTTGCCATGACTCATCCGAAGTAGTTCCGCCTGTCATGGGCATATGAACGAAGTTCCTGGCAAACGAGGCATAGTTTGTGCACAAGCCGGACCAAAGTGAGTTGTAGTTGGACAAGTCTCAACTCTTTTACTCAGAACACTTAGGCTTAGTATAGCAAGAGATAGCCTAATCCAACATTGCAAAAAAGACCCACCACATTTAAATTGGCGACTTCACTGGAGAGTTGGGAAGTAGATAGGGATAGAAGCCCTTGCAAACAAATGTCACCAAAATCTAGGACGATGCGAAACAGGAGGGCTGTGCCTTCGCAGGCAGAATCTAGACCAACAACGCCTCACCCACAGCAGCCTAACCAAACAAAAGGTGTTAACAGAAGAGGGGTTGAACCACAACCACAACCAAGAATCCCCACTGACAATGCCAACGTCTTTATTAAGGTGTTGTAGTCTCTGCAGCATTCGCAGTAGCAAATGATGGAAGAAATTCGTCAGTTGAAAACAGACAAAACCAAGGAGAAAAGGAGCCAGCATGACCTGGAGCATGCGGCAGACAAAGAGAAGACATCGGCAAGAGGTGTCCCACAGAATGCGGAACAACGTTTCATCACTATGGCCGAAGTAGCAGCCCTCCTAAAGCAGGAGAGGGTCAGAGCACCTAAGGAGAGATTCTATGCACGGAGACCTCCTTACCCATTAAGGGTACTCAGCAAACCATACCCAGAGAGGTACGAACCACAGGTCTTCATGCAGTACGATGGAAGGAAGGGAAGTGCCATTAAACACGTGAGCAAGTTCATTGATACTCTTAGCCCTTATGCAACAAACGAGGACTTATGTCTTCGGGAGTTTTCCAAATCGCTATGTGACTGGGTATACACCTGGTACATCGGCCTAAAGCCAGGATCAATCCCAACTGGGGATGACATGGTAGATGTATTTTGCACTAAATACTCCCATGGAGAAGAAATAGTAACGTTTGCGATCTTACAAGTAACCAAGCAAAGAGATGGTGAGGATTTAATGGAATATATCAAAATGTTCAGGGATATAGCACTCGATGGCTATGATTATTGTGAAGAAAGAACATTGGTGGAAATGTGTATGACAAATATGATTAGAGAGTACAGGGTAGTCTTGGAGAACTTAGAATTCTCCCAGTTTGCACAGTTGTTGCAAAAAGCTAGGAAGACTGCTCGGTCGGTGAAGCCAAGTGCCAACAAAAGAAACGCTCCACAAACTATGGCAGTATCCACTAGTGAACAACGAAGGAAAACTGATGGAAGAGAAAACGATACTCCCCCACCAATACTATGTACCCCAAAGAAGTTGGATATACTCCTAGACAAGTGGATAGCAGACGGAGTCTTTAAGCCTAATAAAGTTTCTAAAGAGCCCACGGAGGAAGAGCGGAGGGACCCACGCTTCTGTTGTCTGCACAATTACGTGCAACACCCTACCGCAGAATGTTGAGCGCTCTGCAGATTGGTACACCGTAGGATCAAAGAAGGGACTCTAGAACTATCCCAGCAGGAAGTTCAAAGAAACTTGCTCCCAAACTACAAAGGGAAGGGTGTAGCAATGGTAGTAATTTGTATGGATCCAGGGGAAGATGAAGAGGAGAATCTAGCCCTGCCTGCCGCAGCAATTACCACCTTACAGAAAAGCTCCAAATTCAAGAATTTGTTTGACTAATTGGGGCTTACGGCGAAAGGGCGAAAGAACGAAAGTTAGCCATAGAGGCCCTGGTGAGCATTGCCTCCGGGGCAAGAATAGATTGTTTAACAGCGGAAGTTACAGATACAGAGCCCTCTTGCAGGAATCAAGTGAAATCACTTTTAGTGATGAGGATATGGAGGTGGGGTACCCAGACCACAGGAGGCCCCTTTACTTGGCAGCATCCATAAATCAAATCCCCATTAGGAGAGCCTTGGTGGATACAGGTGCTTCCGTAAATCTCATCCCATTAAGCACTTTACAAGCGGTAGGAATTTTAGAAAGAAAGATTTAGGGGTGCTCAATGGAAGTAACAGGGTTCAGAGGAAGGGGTGAATACACCGCAGGTCACATCCAACTGTGGTTAAAGGTGGGCCCCATAGCTTCCTTAGCTCGGTTGCACATGGTAAAGACGGAGGTCTCGTATCATGTGCTTTTGGGGAGGTCATGGTTGCATAAACACTGATTAGTCTCGTGCATCTATCATCAATGCGTGAAGGGAAGGTTGAATGGCAGAATGATATGTATAGTAGCAAATTTATCGCCATTTGAGCAGGCAGAGACTCTTCTAATAGAAATTATGTTCTACGACCAATGGGCACCATCTAGAGAGAACTCAGTATCAAAACCACGAGGCACCTTCATACTCAGATGGGAGGATGTCCATAATGACCCTAAACCTGATCTAAGGGAGTTACTGTCACAGAAGAAGAAAAGGAAGGAAGCGCCCATTGCAGAGTTAGATGATACACCACAATGTGTCAGGGTCTGAGGACTTGTGGCAGGATTGTATACAAATTATGAAGGTGCGCGGGGCCCATGAGTGAAATACAAGCAGGCCCCAGACAAAAGTGGCAGTACAAAAGCCTAGTGTGTTGCGTGGCTCAAGAAAACTCAGAGGAAGAAAGAAATGAAGAGAAAGAAGTCGTGGTAGAAAAAGATACACAAGTTGTGGTAGAAGAAAAGTTGGAAAAGGCTAACCTGAGGCCCAACTTGCAGGAACCAAGGCCCATCTCAATCAGTTCAAGGTTGTCAGAAAAAGAAAAGTCAGAATTGATAGTGTTGCTGAAAGAATACAAAGATGTCTTCGCATGGGATTATAGTGAAATGCCAGGGTTAGATCTGGGGCTAGTAGTGCATATGCTGAATGTGGATCCCGAGGCCAAGCCAGTGACCCAGCCTGTCAAGATATTCCATACCGAAATAGAAAGACAAATAGTCAAGGAGGTACAGAAGTTGCTAGCCGCAGGATTTGTTAAGCCTATCCAGCACTCGCGTTGGTTGTCCAACATAGTGCCAGTAAAGAAGAAGAACGGGCAGATAAGGTGCTGTGTAGATTTGAAAAAATGGGTGTCCCCTAAAAAAACATGCATGATGGGTTGTGAATTATGATAATGAGCTATTTTAGTCATGGTTTGGGAGTCACCACCAATGGGAATTCCACATCAATGCCTCTCATCTTGTACACCAACATTTCTTTATTCTCTATTCGTTTATTGTTCTTCACCGGTATAAAATTTTGCTATATAAATGAGTACATTGGTTTGGTTTTGATCACAAACAAAACCCTTGAAAACGAAAACATTATAAACTAATAGGTTTCGTGTTTTTCTGCTAGATTGCGATGCAGTGATGAAGGATACTCTACTGATAAAATATGCCGTTTCAACATTGATTAGGTTATACTATATAATACTCCATTTTTCTATATGGTACAATAATACTATGGGTTTACCTCAAAAAAAAAAAAGGTGGCAATGTTTGACATGACCTATTAAATCTACACTCATTTTGGAGTTAGTATTTAGTGTAAATGGGTTCTCGTGCCAAAACCAGTCCACCTGATATAACATGGTGAATAAATGGGTAAATTTTGTGTTGACCGGCTTAACTTGAAATCAACACACGATGACTTTTTCAACTGGACTTATTTCCAATAGTCATACAATTGGACTTGTTTTGAACGGACATGTTAGTCTATTTAACATTGATTCCAAAGTTTGCCTTTTTAGTTATCTTGGTATTTAGGCCATTGTCTCATTTGACAAGTATCTTGGATTTCCTTTAAGGCATTAGTTTTCTAATAGATCATGTCCAGACTAAACTTGTTGGCTAGAAGGCTAATTTTCTCTATTTTGCCGGAGGACCAATTTTGATCCAATCTGTGATGTTTGCCTTGCCAATTTACGTGATGCAAGGAGTTGCTTTTCAGTGCATCTTTGTAAGAAATTAGATGAATTAAACATCGATGGTACCTCCTCAGGTAATTCAGGGAAAGCTTAAGGAGGGGTCTCATCAGGGACTCACTTAGTAGCTAGATCATGGGCTTCTAGAGCAATAAAGACTTCTTCTAGTGTTGTTGTTGAGTTCTGGGCATTAAGGGATGGTTCATTTTGGCGATGAATTGTCTTAAAGTAGAGAAATATGAGAAAATTGTTGTTAATTTATTTGCCTCTTGATTCTCTTCAAATAATTCATCCTCGACTGTTTTGGATTATTGCAAGTGCCTACTAAAGAGGATCAATCATATCTTCTCTGAGGCTAATAAATGTGCGGATGCTTTAGCATAGCAAGAGGATGTCTTCAATATGAGGATTTTGTAACCTTTAGTGTGCCTCCTTCTGCTGATATCTCTCTTTTGTTGCATCTTGATGCTACTGGAATGCATTCAATTAGAACTGTATGTAATGCTTCACTACCCGTAAGCCGTAGCTGCTTGAGTAATGAATTCGTATTTTTCAAAATAATGATAGTAACAACATTTTAACATGCTCACCTAATGGTAAAATACCAGCAAAGCAAGCCCACACAAATTCCATCTGGTCTTTATTTGTGCATGAACCATAGTGCCAAACTCAGCCCACATTCTTCTCAAAAAAAATCAAACAAAACCCAGTTAAAGGCCCACAAAACCAAAACCCATATATGAAAACCCTTTAAAAAAAAAAAAAGCAAACAAAACCCTAGTCAAGGGCCCACAAAACAAAAAGGCCCGTTAAAAAACACCTCACCAAACAAACCCTTCACAATTTCAGACCCTCACGCCATAGATCTTTCTAGAAGCAAAAGTTATCTCTCTAGACATCTCTAGGACCACATTGAACCCCACAGTCAGTCTTTCCAATTTTGTTGCTTTTTCAAAAACCAAAAAAACAATACAACAAATTAAAAAAAGAAAAAGAAAAAGAAGAAAAAAGTGAAACTAGAAAATTCCACACAAAGCCCTCGGCCTCATAAATCTCGGTTCCTTATTTAAAGTTCTCGCTCTCTCTCTCTCTCTCTCTCGCACACACACATATACATAACAACACACACATACACGCACTTCACAACCTTTCTCTCTGTTTATAAAAGCCGTTTGGTCGCAGAGTCTTCCAGAACCCCCCCAAACACGTCTCGTCTTCTCTCTTTCTCTCTCCTTCTGTTCGATCGCTCTCAAGGTATCGTCTCCAAACCCTAGCTCAAATCCACTTCAGATTTAGATTTCTCTCTTTTTCTCTCTCTCTCTCAATCTAGGTTTAGATCTGTGAGTTTCTCTTCCTAGATTCGCTGATTTTTAGGTGCTGAATTGCTTTTTGTTTCGTTTTACTGTTTAATCAGCTTTTAGATTCTAGCTCTTTCTCTGTTTCTAGGTTTAAAGCTTTTCTTCTTTTTTGTGTTTTTTGGAATTTATTGGTGAGAGAGAGAATCTGGATTAATTATGGTGGAAAAGTTTGGGTATTCTGTTAGTTTAGGGATTGGATTTACGTTGATTCGATTGCTTTCTTCAAGTAAAATGTGTTTTTTTGTGGTTCAAATAATGTAGATTTGTATCATATGATTTTGATTATTCAGAGGAGGATTTTGATTAATTGATTATTGTGTATTGAGTTGCTCTAGTGTTGTTTTGATTTTTGATTGTTCTATGTTGCATGATTGTGTATGGAAATTATTGTGTAGCAGTGCATTTGGATTTGATTTGCTTTTGCTGTTGTTGAGATTATTGCTGCTTGTGTGATTGCTAGCTTGACTCTCAGTTGCTCAGGCCCGCTGGTGTTCATGATCTTAAGTGCTAAATGTTTTCCCTTGTGCGTGTATTATGTTTTAATTGCTTTAAGATCATTAGAGAAAGGTTTTAACTTGTTCGGAATGTTATTGATGATGGGGTTTATCTATTTTGTTTGGAGTTTTTCTTTCCTGGGTAATGATGTTTGTGTTGTTAAATTTTTTTTTGAAATTTCTCCTTGTTTCTGAGTGTTTTTAGTTGTTATAAATTAATGTATTCTGATTCTAGCAAAAAAGAGAAAAAAAAAAAGTATTCTGAATCTGACTCAGCTATGTTATTGTTCAGGTTTCTGTGACCTTGCCACCTACTAGACCAATTTTAAGTTATAAGTCGGTTTTTTATTTGTGAACATGAGTGTTGTCGGTTTTGACCTTGGCAATGAGAGCTGCATTGTGGCCGTTGCAAGGCAGAGAGGAATTGATGTTGTGCTCAATGATGAGTCTAAGCGTGAGACTCCTGCTATCGTGTGTTTTGGAGAAAAGCAGCGGTTTATTGGAACTGCAGGAGCTGCATCGACCATGATGAACCCAAAGAATTCGATCTCTCAGATAAAGCGGTTAATTGGTCGGAAGTACAATGATCCTGAATTGCAGAGGGATCTGCAGTCTTTGCCATACGCTGTTACTGAGGGCCCTGATGGGTATCCTTTGATTCATGCACGGTATTTGGGAGAAGCGAGGACATTTACACCTACCCAAGTTTTGGGAATGGTGTTGTCAAATCTGAAAGGAATAGCCGAGAAGAACTTGAATGCAGCTGTTGTTGATTGCTGCATTGGAATCCCTGTTTATTTCAATGAACTTCAAAGAAGGGCTGTTTTGGATGCAGCCACAATTGCGGGTTTGCACCCTCTCCACTTGATGCATGAAACTACTGCAACGGCCTTGGCTTATGGTATTTATAAGACAGACTTACCTGAAACCGATCAATTGAATGTTGCCTTTGTTGATATTGGTCATGCTAGCATGCAAGTTTGCATTGCTGGATTTAAAAAGGGGCAGCTGAAAATATTAGCTCATTCGTATGATCGATCTTTGGGTGGTAGAGATTTTGATGAAGCGCTGTTCCATCACTTTGCTGCAAAATTCAAAGAACAGTACAAGATTGATGTTTACCAGAATGCAAGAGCTTGTCTTAGGCTTCGGGCTGCCTGTGAGAAGCTGAAGAAGATGCTTAGTGCAAATCCTGAGGCACCTTTGAATATAGAGTGCTTAATGGATGAGAAGGATGTAAGAGGCTTCATTAAGCGTGACGAATTTGAGCAGATCAGCATTCCTATCTTAGAGCGTGTGAAGCAACCTTTGGAGAAGGCTCTTGCAGATGCTGGTCTTACTATTGAAAATGTCCACATGGTTGAGGTGGTTGGTTCGGGCTCTCGTGTTCCTGCAATAATTAAGATATTGACAGAGTTCTTCAAAAAGGATCCTAGGCGCACAATGAATGCAAGTGAGTGTGTTGCCAGGGGTTGTGCTTTGCAATGTGCTATTCTTAGTCCAACATTTAAAGTACGAGACTTTCAGGTAATTTTCATGGACAGAGGGTTGATACCCAGGCATTGTATACTTTTATAAATATATATGTGTGTGGGTGTGTGTGGTGGTTTTATTGCCTTTTTTTAAAAAAAAAAAAAAAATTATTTATGCTTGCATGCATTTAGGCTCTCCTTGAATTTCTCTCCCTCTCTCGCTCACACACGCACAAAATTGCTTGTCACTACTAGGGGTGTCAAAATCTTTAGTCATTATTCCCTCTTTTCCTTCTCTTGTTGTGCCGTATTATAGGTTAATCTCGGCCATTAATGAGTTCTCGCTTTTAAGAAATTAATGCGAGTGAGGGCTCATCGTCACACACGGCCAATAAGTGATTAAGTGATTAAGGGGCATCCTCAGGGGTTTTCATGTTATTCGTCGTCATGTTTTAACCCAGGGAAACTGCCCTAAATACATGTAATCTGTCTGGGGGTATTTACTTAAAAATATTAGACCTTAATCAAAGGCATATATATATATATATATATATTTTTTTTTTGGCGTTACTGTGATACCGATGTTTTTTTTTATTGTTGATCTGAAGGTCAACGAGAGCTTCCCGTTCTCAGTTGCTTTGTCATGGAAAGGTGCTGCCCCTGGTACTCAGAACGGGGCTGCAGACAATCCGCAGAGTACTGTTGTTTTCCCCAGGGGAAATCCTATACCAAGTGTGAAGGCTCTAACGTTCTACAGATCGGGCACATTCTCTGTTGATGTACAATATGTTGATGGGGCTGAACTGCAACAACCTGCAAAGATCAGTACATATACGGTAATATACCCTGGCAATGTTTAGAATCTAAACATTTTAATAATTTGGGCTACAGTATGATTGTCTAGCAATTTTTATTGTGTTGCCAATTCTGTTATGTGATGTGAATGTGCAGGTTGGTCCATTCCAATCTACTACAAGTGAGCGTGCAAAACTAAAGGTTAAAGTCCGCTTGAATCTGCATGGAATTGTATCTGTTGAGTCAGCAACTGTAAGTTCTGGAAGCTTCTTGCAACTCTAATTATGATTAGGCAATTTTCCTTCAAACCATTTCTTATTATTATTTTTTCTTTTTAATGTTTGTTTTAGCTATTGGAGGAAGAAGAAATTGAAGTTCCTGTCTCAAAAGAGCCAGCAAAAGAAGATGTTAAGATGGATACTGATGAAGCTCCAAATAATGCTGCTCCCCAAGGTTCCAATGAGACTGATGTAAATATGCAAGATGCTAAGGGAACTGCTGATGCCCCTGGGGTTGAAAATGGTGTCCCCGAGTCAGGAGACAAGCCTGTACAGATGGAAGCTGACACTAAGGTCAGTATTCATACCTTGAATGAGTAAACAATTTCTTCTGTGGTGCGTGCTTAATGTTATATATGTGATTCTCAAAAAGAAAAAATGTTATATACATGATGAAGCTCATTGTTAAATCTTATTTGCATGTATGTAAGCATTATTTGAGTCATGACATTGGGAAAGCTACCAAAGGGTTTATATCTATTGGGATCTAGGTAGAGCTTACATTGAGAATAAGAATATGTGCATGCTTTCAAATGATATGGTGTGCTTTTAATGCATTCAGGAACCCACTTGCATTATTTTTATCTTAGTTTGTTTGTAGCAATCAACTACTTATCAAATAAAAAAAAGTTGGTTTGTAGCGATCAACTATTAAAGCAGATACTTGGATCTTTGGTACCATCGTTGCAACAGCAGAGCTCCAATTGAGGTGATAATAAGCTAATACATCTAGTTCAACCATTGAGCTCCACTTGTCTGCTCCTGAGTGACAAACTTGAGCTCCACTTGTCTGCTCTTGAGTGACAAACTTGGGCTTGGAGACTGCTTCCTGCTCTTCCTCTTTTAAGTTTCTAGACTGAATTCCTATGTTATATCATGCATCAGGGCTTTTGGAATCTTATGGTTGTGTTATTTGCATACAGTATCACAATGAGTGGTAATCCTATTGATTTGTGATGCCTCCATCTCCCATTTCATTTGCATCTATGTGTTGTAATGCTTAATAGCATTAAATATTTGTTCTTTTTTTGAGGCATTATGTGGGTTCTTAACATGCAGGTTGAGGCTCCAAAGAAGAAGGTAAAGAAAACCAACATCCCTGTAGCAGAGTTGGTGTATGGAGGAATGTTTCCAGCAGACGTGCAAAAGGCAGTGGAGAAGGAATTTGAAATGGCTTTGCAAGATAGAGTAATGGAAGAAACAAAAGACAGGAAGAATGCTGTTGAGGCCTATGTCTATGACATGAGAAACAAGGTAGTATGCTTAGTGACAAATATCTGGCTTTTAGTTTTGGACTTCTAAACTAATACTTATTGTGGTATTTAAAAGAAATCTAATACTTCTTGTTTGTTTCTCTGTTTCTCAGCTTAGTGACAAATATCAGGAATTTGTCACTGATTCAGAGAGGGAAGGGTTTACTACTAAACTCCAGGAGGTAGAAGATTGGTTGTACGAAGATGGTGAGGATGAAACCAAAGGCGTTTACATTGCCAAGCTGGAGGAGCTCAAAAACGTAAGCGTGGTTTGATTTTCTAAATGGCTACTTTCCTTGCCCCCCGCCCCCTTCTTTTTCCTTTCCTGGCCCTGTCATACAGCCACACACAGAAAGACAGTGATTACTGATTTTGATATTTGTGTTACATTGCAGCAAGGTGATCCCATTGAGGAGCGTTACAAAGAGAGTGTTAACAGGGGAGCTGTAATTGACCAGCTTGTTCGTTGTGTTAATAGCTACAGAGAAGCAGCAGTTTCAAATGATCCTAGATTTGATCACATTGACATCTCTGAAAAAGAGAAGGTAATATCCGAATTGATCTCGAATTCACCCCCCCCCCCCCAAAAAAAAAAAAAAAAAACCATTTTACAACACACGCATTAACAGAAAACTAACTTCACAATTCAAACTATATTTTGTATGTTATAGGTCCTAAATGAATGTGTAGAGGCAGAAGCTTGGTTGAGAGAGAAAAAGCTCCAACAGGATTCACTTCCTAAGTATGTGAATCCAATTCTCTCATCTGCTGATGTGCTAAAGAAGACTGAAACACTGGACAGGTAGCTTTTCTTTCTTTTTACCTTTTAATCCATTTACCTTGTTTGGAAAGAATTTAATGAATTTAATTTTAGCTTTAGTTGTTAAAATTCTGCAAGATTACTCTAATTTTCAGCTTTGTCTTGATTCTGGTTTTTAATTTTGTCATGTTTTGATTATTTAATTGCTTCTTTCCTAAGAGTAATGTTAGGGATAACTTTTTTCACAACTAACGGAGGTGGTAAGTTGTGATTGGTACACTTTCACTTGGGCTCACCACTGATATTAGTTCTATTGTGCACTACCCACAAGAAGTCATCTCAGCAGTTGTGGGGGAAAAAAAAGAAGAAGTGTCAGTATATTTATTGTTTTCATAATTTATTTATTTCCGAGCTGCCAACCTAAATTCTGGAAATTTGAACCTTTCTTGTCCTCCCTACTATAAATATAGTAATCTTCTCTGACGATGTTGAAATTATACTTTCTTGGACAGGTTTTGTAAACCAATAATGACGAAACCAAGGCCAGCACCAGCCAAGCCAGCTACTCCTGAGGCCCCACCAACCCCACCTCCTCAGGCCAGTGAGCAGCAGCAACCTGAAGGAGGTGATGCTAATGCCAGCACCACTGAGGGGGCAGCAGATGGCAGTGCTGAGACACCGGCTTCTGCAGAACCAATGGATACGGAGACTTCTACAACTCCTGCGTAGTCCTTTAAAGCGGTTCTTGCTTCTTAATGTTTTGTTTTTCAAGAAAGAATTTGGTTCTTATGTATAAGTACTTTTCTGATTCTGAGTCTAGGGAAAAACTGGGAGGTGGACACATGAAAGCTTCTGGAATGTGTCCACCTCTTTCGGGTCTGTGAAGCCTTTTCTGTTGTGGGTGGTCCGCCAAATTTTATAGTTAATTAGGGTGGATCTCCAGTATCCGGTTTTTATATATTTTTGGAGGGTTTCCAAGAGATACTGTTGGTAGTCTTCCTGACAGTTGTAGGGGAAGAAAAACAGAAATACATTTTGATAGGGTCCTAAGTGTCATTGATTTTATGTTGGTATGCTCTGCATAATTAATTTCTGGAATCTGTTCTTTCAAACGTTACGGTGTGCTTGATTTTCTGCTTCATTCTGTGATCTTTTTCGGTCACTTGGAAGTCCACGGTGATTGACTTTGTCGACTTTCTTGTGGATATGTATTCTTGTAAGATTTCCAATGCAAGGATGTCAATCATTATCTTTATTTATTTTTGCCTTTTATGCTAAAAAGTTCATGTTCTGCTTGGTGCAACTGTAATTAGTTGTTGGATCTGGCACACGGTGTATCGTCTTTGATGCAAAGATGTGTCATCCTTATAGAGATGCAAGTTCTTTCTTTAGCAAACTGGGATATTCAAGTCATCTGTTATTATGAGTTGTAATGACCCTTTCAAAGTTAAGTATGACCATTAAGAGCATTCACACCCGGCATGCCATATGTAGGGTGCATTTAGCATTTTTGCCCAAAATCTCCCCCACATCCGGACCGGTAAAAGCCAAGTATTGCAAATTTTTTTGCAATTGTGCTACGGTGCAATTCTAAAGATAGAATTGTACTGTAGCACAATTTTAAACTTAAATATTATTATTTAATTCTCTCTCACTCTCTTACTTTTTATTAAATAATTCAAACACTTTCTCTCTCCTCTCTCTCTCTCTCTCTCTCTCTCTCTCTCTCTCTCTTGTAACTCTTCTCTTTTCCTTCTCTCTTCAGACCCAAAACCCATAGCCACCACACTTTATTTGTTGTCCTTCTCTTTTTCTCGTTGCAGATCGGTCTTGCTGACGGCGGCGACGTGCGTGCTTTCTCCCTCCCTGGTTGATGACAGCGACATGGATTGGTGCGGTTGTGGGTTTGGGTTCGACATGGTGGTTGATTGAGTGTGGTGGTGGGTGATCGGTGCAGATTGGTTGATCAGTGCGGTGGTGTGGTGGTTGATCGGTGCAGTGGTGGCGTGGTGGTTGATCGGTGCAGATTGGTTTGGTTTGGTGGTGGTGTGGTGATTGATGATGGTGGAGTTGTGGAGGTGGGGGTTGTCGTGGGTGGTGAAGGGGTGGGTTTATTGGCATGGGTCTGGGTTTGGGCTTGGGCTTGGGCTTGGGCTTGCCATGGGTCTAGGTCTGTGTTTACCGCTGTGGGTTGTGGGGATCGTGGGCTGCTTTTTTTTTTTTTTTTTTTTTTTTTTTTTTAGTGTTGAAGGTAGATTATGGGTTGCTGCTGGTGGTGGTGGTGTCAGGTGTGTGTAGTGCAGCGGTGGTGGGCTTGTGGTGATGGTGGTTTCAGTAAATGTTGTGGTTGTTGTTGAACAGAAAGAATGAGAGAGAAAGGGTAAATAATGTGTTGTATTGTAAATGATGGTAATTTTGAGATATATTATTTTATTATGTATAAATATTATTTTAATGAGTAGAATAGGAAAATAAAAGTTGGGATGTTGGGAGTGTTGTAAAATGGTATGGTATAAATGATAAAGTAGATTTTGAGCTGGTAAAATAGAATAGTTTGTAGATTGTTGATGCGAATGTTCTAATATAGGAAAGCGTACAGCTTAAATCCATTGGAGGCTTTTAGCGGCTAGCATACTGCAGTCATATACATTGAAGAAGTGGGTTCTTTCTGTCCTTCACAATAGTCTGTTTGGTAAGAGCCTGATTTTACATTTTAGCTTATTTGCTTGGGAAATGTTTTTAAAGCCTTGTATATTTTAGGCAAAACTATAATATTGGTCCCTCAAGTTTACTTTGTGTGCGTAATTGGTCCTTCAAGTTTGAAGCGTGCGCAATTGGTCCCTCAAGTTTTCAAAATGAGCAATATAAGTCATTTTACTAATTGCCATTAACGGTGTTACTTATGTGGCTAACGGAGCAATGACTTGGCATTTTATTTTAATGATGTGGCATATTTTTAATTAAAAAATTACAAACTAAAATTACATGTGAGGAACATTATTTACCAAATTAAAAAACTATTTTCTACCAATTGTAAACACCCCAGCCACGACTTAAAAAAAAAAAAAAAAAAAAACCCCAACCATGAGACAGAGAAGGGGAGAGAGGGAACAACAAGCCCTAGCCGTTGCAACGCTACCATACTGCAACGCTATTATGTCACCCTTTCCAAAATTGCAACGCTACCATACACCCAATGATTTAAATCATGTCTAGTGGAGAGGAGGCCCATCTTGAGATTCGGATTAAGCAAGTGTCTAGTTAGGTAGGCATTCTGATGAAGTGGGAAAGTCACATAGTGATCCTTATAGAACAATTATATAGAAAATTCTCTATCTACAACAACATGGGGAACAAGAAAAGCGAGAAAACCATTTGATCCTAGCAGGCTTTGAGGACATTTGTGGTTTTAGAGGCTGCAATTCCGTAGCGGCTACTTCTGGGGTTGCTGGAGATCCAATTCCAATATCTTGGGGCTATTTATTGCACTATCACCTACATAACTGGAAAAAATTAATCTATCATTGCGGCTGCTAGGGCTTGTTCTTCCCTCTCCCCCCTTCTCTGCCTCGTGGCTGGGTGTTTTTTTTTTTTAAGCCGTAGTTGGGTGTTTTTTTTTTTAAGCCGTAGCTGGGTGTTTACAATTGGTAGAAAATATATATATATTTTTAATTTGGTAAATAATGTTTCTCACGTGTAATTTTAGTTTATAATTTTTTAATTAAAAATATGCCACATCGTTAAAACAAAAGGTCAAGTCATTGTTCCATTAGCCATATAAGTAACATCGTTCATGGCAGTTAGTAAAATGACTTATATTGCTCATTTTGAAAACTTAAGGGACCAATTGCCCACACAAGATAAACTTGAGGGACTAATATTGTAGTTTCGCCAACATGAGGAAGAGTGTAGAGGGAATAGAGAGATACAGCAACCTAGATTGACGATCTGCACCGCACTTATCGCCGCAACCTCTATGCTAGAGACATCAACGTCGAATGGCTCACCACTTATCAGTAGGAGTTCCAATGGACTGCCAGAGTAAAAAGAAGAGAGCAGGGATAACTGAGAAGGCTAGAAGGGAGAGTAGTCGTGAGAGAGGGAGAGATAGTGTGAGAGGGACTAAGGTCAAAGGTAGTGAAAGTATCGACTAAAGCATCGGGTAAAAGCAAGAGCAAATGTAAAATATTTTACCAAAATTTTAAGTGTAAAATATTTTACATAAATTTGCCTAATTTGATTTGGTTGACTGAAAATATTTTACTGGAAAACAAACACCGTAAAATAAGAAAATATTTTACATCAAAACAAATGGAATGTAAGCTCAATTACCGAAAAGGCATTAAAAAAAAAGGATTTTACTAACGTGGCACACAATAGTATACCATTTTTGGAAAAAGTTTTATCAGAAATTGAAAAAGTTTTAACAGCTTTTTCAATTTTCGATAAATTTTTTTCAAAAACGGATTTGTTTAACCGGACCCAAAAAAGAATACTGGTTTCATGAAGCTTTAGGGCCTTAGGGCCTTAGTCTCTGGCGAGTGGGCTTGACGGCAAGCCTTGTTACTGTTAGGGAGTTTCCACCAAGGCCCTTGATGGTGACTGGTTGAATAGCATGGCCTTGGTTTCAGAGCAACTGATTACTTTTTTTCAGTTTTAGTTTGGAGGAAGGGATGCTTGGGTTTTTTATCTATTGCATGGATCTTGGCATGCCACGTGGGGAGCTGGGTTTTCTTGACGGTATATGGATCTTCATTTAGGTGATGACACATGGATGGGATCTCCATTTATGATCTTTACGAAAATTTGGACCATAGTTTGCAAAATTAAAAAAAAAAAAAAAAAAAAAGTGATTCAAACGCAACCTTCAACCAATAAGCCTCTTGTTAAGTAATACAAGTAATTGTAAAAAGAGGATGAAGTGCTACTGGATAAATTTTAGGTTTATATCTTACCCAAAAAAAAATTAAAATTTTGTTGAGGGAAATGTTTAAAATTTGAATATTTGACTTATTCTCAAGTATATTAGTTTTCTTAATCCATAGGAGCCAAACAATTATATGAATAATTTCATTATAGTAATGTAATATATATATATATATATATATTTTTTTTTTTGTTGTTGAAGTCGTAGAGTGATTAAGAAAATGAAAGAGAGAAGAGAGTAAATAAGAAGCAAAAAAAAATTAAATTTAAGTTGGTTCAACCTCATAACCTCACGGCCTATGTTCATAATAGAAAGCTTTTGACGACTACATTTTTACTTTTGAACTTTTATTTACAATGACCTCAGTCGTACAAGGTTCATATATAAACTTTAAGGTAACTCTAGGGTTAATTTGCTTGTTCTAAAAGTATATAAATCTACGATAGGTTTGGGTCTTTTAGGCCATGATAATGGTTTAGCCATCTTGGGCAATGAAATCTCTAATATTGACAAATATACAAATGTATGTGTGTCTATAACAAATATCAAATTTATTTTATATTTCATAGTATGAGTCACTATTTATCATCTCTAGTTACTAATAACTAATTTGTGCAATGGACACTAAAGAAGATATAATCTTTTTGGGTTGTATTGCCTCATCCAATAAAACATTGAGTCCTAATTAATTTAAACTAACATAGTTTAGTATTATTTGTAGCTCTAAAAATCAAGTTAATAATATATATATATATATATATTAGTATGATGATGTGACAAACATGTGGGCTTTTAAAAACTTATGTGGTAATAATATAAGAAGTAAAAAAAAAGTCAAAATCTTTCATTTAATATTAAAGAAACTAGTCGCTAGTTTGTGCAATGAACGAAAAATTAACAAGAAGATATTTATATGTGATACTATTTACTTAATAAGTAATAAATATAAAAAGTTAAATTAGAGAATTTGTAGAACACATGCTTATTGATTCGGGCATCCAATTCCTTCGATTTGAATTATCAGGAGGACATACTATATTTAATTAATCCACCATTAAATTAACAATAAATAAAAAGCAGTTTTTTTAGAATTCGTTTAGTATTTAATTGTTTGATACAAAATGATGTAAGTTCAAAGTGGCTTGAACTAAGATAGTTTAGTATTATTTGTAACTCTAAAATCAAATTATATATATATTGAAATATAAGTAAAATAATTAACAAAAATAAAACATTGGAACTTATTTTTTTTGGTTGGAGAATCAAATACATTGGAACCTAATTAAATTCGATTAGTATAAGTGGAATGCTATTTCACTATTCATAAGGGCAACTCACTAAAGTTTGGGTCAATTTCAAACAGCCCCTATATTATAAATTGATAATATAGGAATTTATTTGAAATTAACCAAAATCTTAGGGGTCTTTTTTATAATTTTCTCAAAAGACAATGGCCATATAAAATAATTGTCCAAAAGTGTCAACCCAATGAGGCGGTATGTGTTGTATCCAATATATGTAAATATTGGTTCACAATGTATGAGTGCCACACACTTTTGAGATCCATACATTGTGGGTGGGTGAGATTTTTTTAAAGGAAAACACGCGTGCACACACAAAAGAGATAGAAAATGAGGTTTTAACATAATGACATATTACAAATTTCACTAAAAAACCATAATAAGTTTTAAAAGAAAGTGACAAGTTATACCATACACAGTACATACTATTGATTAAGTAATGTGAATGAGAAGTTACATGTATTGAAAACATAATATACTTGTTCTAACTCAAAGACTATTGACATCTTGACCTAATGAAAAAAAAGCAATCATCATAGAGTGAATGTTATATTTTAAATCTTATTGTACAGTATCGTGTCTAAAAAAAAAAAAAAAAAAAAAAAAAACTATACCGATTAACACAAACTTTGCTATATAATGTCATATAAAACTAATCCGATAATTTATTTTCAATTTTTTCCCCTTGAGATTCCTTAGAAGTTTGGGTTATTATATCACATGAGTTTGTTTGAAATGGCAAGTAATTAATAGCATGAAAATTTGAGAATGGCTGTATTTCATTTCAATACAAAGCTATCAAATGAATAAAATCATGTTATTATACTCTGCTCCTCTTTTTCTTCTTCTTCTTTTTATTTTTTATTTTTTATTTTTTATTTTTTTCTGGAGAGGAATACCCCGCTTCTTTTGATATTTCATCTAGCCAATACAATGTTGTACGTACTATATACAGAAAGACTACTACTATATGAATAATATAAGGTTGCGTATTCCATACGCTCGCTTAATATGGAAACAAAAATAACAGCAAAAGTATATAGCAAACCATGGATATTTGAAGGTGTATTTTTTTGGGGGCCAGTGCATATCTGAAAATTAATGAGTGATAAATACTCCCATCTTTACTAAAACCTATTCAAATCTTTGCTAAAACCTATATAAACCCAACTTATATCACTCATTTCTTGCATATTAAAAAGCAAAGGAAAAAAAAAAGAAAAAGAGAAGAAGATGGTGTACAACGTTTCATTCCTAGATCAATATGGTGGGTGGTCCTTGATCTATATTGGCAGATATTTGTACGCAAAGATTTCTGCATCAAAGGCTAGTAAGTGGAATGTTGGGGGATTCTGGCATTTTACCCTTAATTTAAAAAATTTTTGGCAATATGCCCCTGTTTCCAAACTATTTAGGTACGTGCCCCTATTTCGAAACTCGATTACCTTAAAATCGAATTATGCCCGATCAAACTTAAAAAAAAAAAAAAAAAAAATGCATAGAACTCGATTTTATGGAGATCGAGTTCCAAAACGCCACTATAGGGCTCCCTCAACTTGCCAGGAAAACACCGCTATAGGGATTTAAAACGTCACTATAGGGCTTAAAAACGCCACTATAGGGCTCCCTGAACTTGGTATGGGGTAATCACACCCACAAAATTTTTTTTTGCAGAAAAACGCCGCTATAAGACTTAAAAACGCTGCTATAGGGCTTAAAAACGCCACTATAAGGCTCCCTGAACCTTGTATGGAGCGTTGCATGGAACTCGATTTCCAGGAACTCGAGTTCCCTACAATTTTTTTTTTTTTTTTTTTTTTTTTTTTTTTTTTTTTTTTTTTTTAAGTTTGATCGGGCATAACTCGATTTTCTACAAATCGAGTATTTAATTGAAACTTGATTTTAAGGTAATCAAGTATCGAAACAGGGGCACGCCTCTATATAGTTTGAAAACAGAGGTATATTGCCAAATTTTTTAAAAATTAAGGGTAAAATGCCAAAATGTCTGGAATGTTGTTGTTTGTGGCATTTCACCATGGTGGCGTTTTAAACGCTGCTATAGGGTATAGCAGCGTTTGCCAGTTATAGGTCTATAAGGACCTATAGTGTTGTCAATAAGGACTAGTGTTATCAACTAGTCCTTGTTTTTTGTAGTGGCTACATGATGGTGGTTACAAAAATAAATAACCTATCACAATATTATTAATAAAATGCATGCTTTTCATGTTTTGTTTACACATTTTCTTATCTGTGATGAATGTGTTTGCTTATTGTTGATGGAATATTGTTCACACATTCTTTGCACTATTCAAAGGCCTATCTCTGTCTCTCCTCTCAAAGAGTCTTAGAGCAATATTTTAATTTTTTTTGCCACTTTTACTTTCTCTTCCAGAAGTTTTAATTAATAACAGTGGAACACTTTTTGTTGGTTTTGTGTCGTTCTTACAACTCAAAAGAGCTCCCTGTTTGGCCGTGTTAAGTAAACACCTTGATCATATATAGCACAATTAGAATTACCTGACCAACAATATTCATTAATTTCTAATTTTCGAGAAACAAACTGCCAAAGTTTGTGAGTCCACTATGCCATAATAATATAATATGCCAATTTCTTAGCACTGCCCACAAAGTCTGAGATACCATGGACTCATAGCCCAGAAGATGTGCCATAATAGGCCAATTTCATAAGGCTGGTTATTGAGTTTGATCAGAAATTCTTTAGCCATTTTTAAGAGAGGATTCCAATGATTTTTTTATTCATTTATTTTTATCAATAGCTAGAATTGATCCTAAATGATATGTGTAAGGACGCGATTTGTAACCACCCAACACGATACTGGGTTCGCACGTAAATAGGCCCAAACAATATGATTTGTAGAGCGTGGGTGTAAAGAACTAGGTTAACTTTTTTATAATAAAAAGACTCACCCTCACGTATATTGAAAGCCCAAAGCTGGCACAACGATCGTTTTGTTTGGTAATCGATACAATTCTTTTTCTATTTTCGTTCTTCTTCTTTGGTTTAGGTTTTCTTTTCTTTCTTTTTTTTTTGTTCCGATCCTCTTTTTTTGCATGTTCTTCTTTCAGTTTATATACCACCCTTTGTATTCCATCCTCACCGCACACGTGTAGGTTGGGTTCGGAGGATCTCTTTCTGTCCCATCTAGCACCTCCTGGAACTTCCTATGGGCAGCTGTAAGGCTGCCTCCTTACTGTTCAGGTATCACCTCCACATTAATGCGGCCAGAGAGTTGGTTGAGAGGTAATTAATGCGGAGGCAGCTGTGGTTATAGATATTTGTTTGCCTTTTCTCTTTTACCCTTGGTCTGTTATCCTATCTTCAGTGGTGACATAATTCTGGAGTCTGGTTGCAACAAGACCGCGTCCTGATCGTCCTCGGTCGCATACTGCCGAGGAATATAGCGTCCTCGGACGAATACAGAACTCTACCTTCGTGATATTGACCACCACCCCCCTTCGGCAATTGCCTTGTGACCTGACATGGCCTCCTTGGATGGATATGCATCCTCGGAGGGGCCACAGGCCCAACGATCCTGACCTTAATGGGCCTGTTGATTGACAGGCCCCCACAATATGGATTATTGTATGCCTAATATATAAAATTTTAAATTTTGAAATAAAAAAGGAAAAGAAACTTAAAATACTTCTTGAAGTGTGATAATATAAGATGAACTTTGGTTCTTTTAAAAAAAAAAAAAAAATAGGTAAGATAAACTTTGGTTTCTTCCTGTGCTCAATAAGTCATATATCACGCCTAGAAAAATATTAAAGACATTTTATCAAATTATGAGTCATTTATCAACCCAGCCAACAGTGCTAGACATCCATGATACTTGGTTTTTGGGGCCAAAATGGACATTTGCCCCTTTTACTAAAACTTTCTAGCAAAATGTCACTGTTCATAAATTATCTAGCAAAATGCCCCTGTTTTAAACCCGATTTTCTAAAAATCAAGTTTCAATGAAAAACTCAATTTTTAGAAAATCGAGTTATGTGAAATCAAACTTAAAAAAAAAAAACATGGAACTCGAGTTCTATGTAAAATTTCCCACATTACTCGATTTTCATCAAATCGAGTTTTTCATTGAAATTCGATTTTCTAAAAATCGAGTTTCAAAACAGGGGCATTTTCTTAGATAGTTTCAAAATAGGAGCATTTTACTACATTTTTGGGCGAAAGGGGCAAATGCCCATTTTGGCCTACTTTTTGGTTATTGTACTATTTTTCTCTGTGTTCCTTAAATAAAATGAAGTAGGAAAAATGATAGGGAAAGACCAATGTAGGCGTGGTCTTTCTTCTCCTTGGGCAATGCGTTTTAACTTTTAACAACCCACTTGGTCTTTGACTAAAAATAATAGTGGGTTATTTTAAATCAGTTGGTCTATTCTTTCTAAAGAATGCAAACTGTTCTTACCATTGGTTTAGCTATGTGTAAACACAAAATCTCAATTTTTGAAAATCAAATAGTGAAATGTATTTCACAAGTATAAATTTGTATTTATTGATGAATGAGTATATTTCCCTATTTTTATCTTTTACAAAAAAGCAATGAACATCTGATTCTATTTTCTAAGAAATTTCTTCAATCAATCCATGATTTGTGTAGACGAAGTCTTGATTCGACCAAGAAATCTTCTTTCTTTTGGTTGGAAGATAGAGTGAACGGTCTTTAAAATAATTATGTAACTTTGAGCTTGTTATGGTGTACGTTGTCTTTCAAGTTCTTTTAGATTTATGTCTTGAGGGAAATGTTTAAACTTTGAATATTTGACTAATTCTTAGATATACATAGTTTTCTTAATCCATAGGTACCAAATTTTTTTTTCGAATAAATTTAATTACAATGATGTAATATATATATATATATATATATATATATTGTTAAAGTTGCTGAGTGATTGAGGGATTAAAAGAGAGAAAATAAGAAGCGGAAACAAGAAAGTTAACTTTGATTCAACCAGGGGCGGAGCAAGGATTTTTTGTTTGGGTGGCTAAATTTTGATATTAATATATTAGTCTCAAGTCAAGATAAACCATCACACACATACATAAACACACATATACAAATATAAATATTAATATTTTGATACTTGAGTAGGTCATAATTTATAAATATATTGTATATAAAATTAACAACTTTCACATATGTATATTTGCAAGATAATTTTTTAGGAAAAATTATCATCTTTTAAACTCCAGTACTATACAAAAGCAGTCTAGTTTTATATTAAACATGTACAAAAAACGAATTAGAGAAAACAAAAACTATCTTGTCTCTGTACTACTAGACCAATTGACAAATTCTATTGGTTTTTAAGAGCATCATTTGACAAACTCAAACATTTGGGGGGGGCCAACTTCTATTTTTGTAGCTAAATATTTAAAGTTTTTAATACTTATACATAATATAAAATAATTTTTTTAAAATTTTGGGGGGCCATGGCCCTCCCAAGCCTTGCAATAGCTTCGCCCCTGGATTTAGCCTCACGACTTATATCCACAACGGAAAAATCTTGACTACTATATTTTACTATTGAACTTATGTTTACAATGAACTTAACATAAGGTTTATATATTAGAAAACCCTAGAATTTTAGTTCACTTCACAAGAAAACAGAAGACTAGAAGGAATTTTTATTTTTATTTTTAAGTCACAACAGTAATGGTTGAGAATTAGCAAAAACCTTACTCATTATTTAGGATTTTTTTTTTTCTTTTTCGAAATAAAGAAAGAAACTTTTCCTTTAACTTTCATTTTTCTTTTTTATCGTTAAGGGTGAGCTTTACTTGATCTGAATTTCTTTGTTTTCCTTTGATTTAAATTTTGTTATTTGTGCCTAATCTTTGAAACTTTTTATCAACAAAATGGTTTACTGCTTTCTTTTTTCTATTTAACCTCATTTTTCTTTATCATAAATTTCTCCAGATGATCTATAATTTTTTTTTTTCTTTTTACATTTAGGATTATGCTATTGCTACCTCTGTTTAATCATGGGTAATTATTTAAAAGAAAATTGGGGTTCTTGAAGAAGTTAAAAAAAATGTTACTAGTTTTTTAGTTGGAGAGGGGAAAATACATATTTGAGGTGAGTCGAGGGCTGGGGAAAAGCCTCCGTCGAACTGGGGGAAGGGTGGCGGTGGGTGACATGCCTCATGGCCATCCTCATCAATTACCATAAATAGGCATGCATATATCATTATGCTTGTAATATACTTATATTATGTCCTAAATGTTGTGCACTTAGCTAATTTGATTTGTTTAAATCAAATTTAGTCCTAAACGAGTTTAGTTCCCTCGCCTCTTTCTTCATCTCCCTCCATTCCAAATTGACCCTGAAGCTAATTTAATTTGTTTAAATAAAGTTGTGTCATAAAAGTTACTGAGCATTTTATTTTATTCTATCTTAGAATCCTTCATTTTATTTTCTAAAGAAGTTTTGGAGGTCTCATGTTAGGCCTATAATTTTGTGATGCATATTGGTTTGTTAGAGGCATGGTGTGTGTTGTAAGGTTGAATTTTATCAACCATCTTGTTGGCTTTATTCCGTGCCAAATTTACTTGTATTTTAGCAATTAGTAACCCTGTATTTAGGTGGGAATCATGTAAGGGTAGTGAGTGAGAGAGTGTGAAGAAATGTTCAAGATTGTGCAAGGATGCAGAGACTCGCGGCTGGAACTCGCGGGTGACTCGCGACTGGCAAGCCGCCAAAGCTGGCACACGTGTGAAGTATGCAGGGGAGCTGAAGAGTCACGCCAGCTGTTGCACTACAGGACAAAAGTCCCAGGCTGGCCAGGCCGTTAGCTCACGGCTTGAACTCGCGACTCAGTCCAGTCACAAGGCCAAGTCGCCAGACCACCCTGTTTGGGAAAAACTGACTCTTCGCATTCCTTTCTCACCCTACTATATATAGACCCTTATACCCACGAAATGTAGAGAGCTTCTAGAGAGAATTTTGAGAGAGAAACCCTAGAAAAAAACAAGATTGATTCATCCACAATCTTCACATAGAGACTCTTCAAATTCCTTTACTCTCTTCCTCTCCATTGTTAAATCCTTAAGAGGTACATTACCAAAACCTTTTCTCACCATACCCATATCTGTGAGAAGACTATTTGGTGCTTTGGAAAGCAGTTAAGAAGAGACCAATTTCATATTGTTAGATGCTATGGTCAAGTAGCGGAATCTGGTAAGTTAAAGAAGAAATAGGTTCGGCGAAACCTCGTTGGAGTAGGAGCTTGGAGGGCTTAGGTACATTGGGTAGATTAGACTTGGAGGGTCTTCTGCTGTTCATGTATCCCAATTACATTCTTTAGTGGATTATTTACCGCTTGGAGGGCGGCAGAGAGGTTTTACATCGAGGGCTTCGATTTCCTCTTCAATAACACATCGTGTGTTGTCCTTGTGTTTGCATCTCTCTTCCTTTAATTTTTGCCATTTAATTTCTGCTGTGGATGTGATTTTATTTGGTTTATATTGTTTATCAATTTTGTATTAAGCTTATGTTCATATTCCGCACATTAATTGTTTGATATTAAACTTGAATTGGTAATTTGTAAATTGGGGGCCTAATCGTTCAAGGTGTTTTATACACTAATTGAACTTTCATGTGTTTTCATTGACTTGATTAAAATTGTCAAAACCATTTATATATAAATGGAACCAACTTGGGTCCAATGCTCTTGTACACTATACCTGTTAGAATTTGGACACGTGTCAAATAATACCTGCATGTTTACATCTCAACAAGTCCAATACATAGATGCAATTGTGCACTGGACCCAACCCTTACTCTAATTGATCAACCTAACATGGTTGGAGCTATAGAGGACTTTGATATAGCCTATGCTATATCATAATTTTGGTTTTCTTTGAAACTCTGATCACCAGCGTTTCTGTGAAAGATAAAAAGAGAAGATGAATAAAAAGGTCCAGAAAGTCATAAGCACACTATTATCACAACAACAACGTTCTATGCACAATAATTTATGGAACATTTTTCACAACCCGTTGAATTAGCAAACAATTTTCACAAGCATTTTTACAAATCACTTTTTTCCTTACAATAAACATTCACTGCATCAGAAATTTGTAAATAAAAAATAGTGTGTAGATTTATCATTTTCCCACTAAGGGTCTATTTGAGATCCGTTTATTTTGCTGAAACTATAATTTTTTTGCTGAAAGTACTGTAGATAAATGTAAAAGTTAACTGAAATAGTACAGTGAGACCTATGAATATTACCAAAAAGTGCAGTGGGACTCATGAATAGTAAAAAAAATAAGTTAAATAGTAAAATAAATTGGTTTTGTAAGCTGGACCCAAATGCACACTAAATGATATGCTAATAAAAACCAAGAGCACAACATTGAAAATACATTCACACACAGAGCAGCGATTCTTGGTGGGCCTTGAAATGGATATACGGGCTGAGTCACTTTGAAGTCCAGAACGTGACCCAACCCAGCCCAAGTTACAAAACTCCTTTTCCTCTACCTCTTGCGTCTGAGATTTTGTGAGAAACTAGCCTTTAAGTTTAAGTAACACTTCTTCTCAGTTAGTAATAGTTATAGTATTCCTCAAAAATCAGCTCTCTCTCTCTCTCTCTCTCTCTATATATATATATATATATGTGCGTGTGTGTGTACAAACGAACACATACATTAGCGTTGAGTGAAATTTCTTTCTTATAGCGTCTACCAACTGTTTGTGGAAATGCCTTAGTGAAGTATTTGATGATTTTTTTGGTTCTTTTTAAGGTTGTTCGAAACTATATCCATTCATGAAGTATTTATAAAGCTCTATTTTTCTCTCTGTTTTTTTTTTCTTTAATTTTTAGTTATTGTGCATCCAAGTTTGGAATTTCAAGTTCATTCCAAACTGAAGACATGTAACTTTGAACCATTCCTACTCTTTAAGAGTCTGAATTTCAAATTCATTTCCTATCCGCAGCGAAACACTGTGGTGTTCGGGTTTTATTTCGTAGTTGTTGTAGTATTTGGTGGGAAAAGAAAATCAACTTGGATATGTGTTAGTATATATTGTTGTTAGATATTGAATGATATATTTTATTTTTTTTACTTTGTGTATCAGAATGGTTACTATGAAGGAAACCCAATTCTCCATTCAATAAGATGAGCACTAGAAGTAGCTTTTTTACTGTGTGGAGTGTATTGTGAATTTCTAAACTCTTTGGCAAATGGCAAGGATGATTGTTGGATCAATTGCTTCAAAGCGATCAATATCTACTTTGTCTCATCTCTGTGAAAGAATTAAACAAACGGGTAAGGGGTTTATTATCTTAATGCATTGATGTTAAGCAAAGCATGGAAAGAAAGAAATGGATGTTACTGACTTTTGACTTTTGAGTGTGCTGAAATTTTTGTTTTGATTGTGTTCTTTTGGTTTGAGCTAGCAGAGAATGAGATTGTTCAAATGTTTCAATTATCTACTCCGAAAGATGAAATGCACAACTTGCCCATGAGGGGAAAGCTACCAAGGAAGGACCCCGCAGTTCGGACATTGGATGAGAGATTTATAAGGATTTTGAGAATATTCAAGTGGGGACCTGATGCAGAAAAGGCATTGGAAGTACTAAAGTTGAGAGTGGATCATCGCTTGGTACGTGAGGTTCTAAAGATAGATGTTGAGGTCAATGTTAAGATTCAGTTTTTCAAGTGGGCTGGGAAGAGGAGGAACTTTGAACATGACTCGACCACATACATGGCTTTAATCCATTGCTTGGACGAAGCTGGGATAATTGGTGAAATGTGGAAGACAGTTCAGGAGATGGTTAGGAGTACATGTATTCTTGGTCCAGCTGAATTATCTGAGATTGTGAAAGTCTTGGGTAAGGCTAAGATGGTTAACAAGGCGCTTTCTGTCTTCTACCAGATAAAAGGTCGCAAGTGCAAACCCACAGCAAACACTTACAATACCATGATCTTGATGCTGATGCAAGAAGGTCATCATGAAAAGGTCCATGAGCTCTACAATGAGATGTGCAATGAGGGCAACTGTTTCCCAGATACAGTGACGTATAGTGCACTTATATCAACATTTGGGAAACTAGGTCGTGAGGATTCTGCCATTAGGTTGTTTGATGAGATGAAGGAGAATGGCCTACAGCCCACTGCAAAGATTTATACGACATTGTTGGGAATTTATTTCAAGTTAGGTAGCATAGAGAAAGCTTTGGGTCTAGTCCAGGAGATGAAAGAAAAAGGGTGTGCTCCAACTGTGTTCACTTACACAGAATTGATAAAGGGGCTTGGGAAAGCTCGGAGGATTGAAGATGCTTACAGTATATATTTGAATATGCTCAAAGACGGTTGTAAGCCAGATGTTGTGCTCATAAACAATATGATAAACATTTTGGGAAGAGCAGGTCATTTGCAAGATGCTCTTAAGATTTTTGATGAAATGGAATCTTTTCAGTGCAAACCAAATGTTGTGACATATAACACTGTAATAAAAGCTTTATTTGAATCCAAAGCTCCAGCTTCTGAGGCTTCTTTATGGTTTGAGAAAATGAAGGCAAATGGCATTGCTCCCAGCTCGTTTACATATTCAATTCTTATTGATGGTTTTTGCAAAACTAATAGAGTTGAGAAAGCTTTATTGCTTCTTGAAGAGATGGATGAAAAGGGTTTTCCTCCTAGTCCAGCTGCCTATTGCAGCCTGATAGATAGTCTTGGAAATGCAAGACGGTATGAAGCTGCAAATGAGTTATTTCAAGAATTGAAAGAGAACTGTGGGCGTTCAAGTGCTCGGGTGTATGCTGTAATGATCAAGCACTTTGGAAAATGCGGGCGTCTAAGTGAAGCTGTAGATCTTTTTAATGAGATGAAGATACTTGGATGCATTCCTGATGTTTATGCTTATAATGCACTCATGTCAGGGATGGTAAGGGCTGGCATGATAGATGAAGCTCATTCCTTGCTTAGAACCATGGAAGAAAATGGTTGCAATCCAGACTTAAACTCACATAATATCATTCTAAATGGTTTGTCTAGAACTGGTGGCCCAAGGCGGGCTATGGAGATGTTTACAAAGATGATGCATTCAAAGAATACGCCAGATGCAGTTTCTTATAACACTCTTCTTGGCTGTCTCAGCCGATCTGGTATGTTTGAGGAAGCTGCTAAGCTGATGAAAGAAATGAATTCAAAAGGTTTTAAATATGATCTCATCACTTACTCATCAATACTTGAGGCTGTTGGTAAGGTGGATGATGTTTGTGATCCCATCACTTCGTGAAAAAGCTAGGTATGCCATACATCTTCCTTTTTCATTTTCTTCGGTTTCACAATTGTTAATGTGAAAAGGAAAAGGTTTTTCTGCACAAATGGTATGCATCATTTGTGCATATTTTGCATTTAAATCATTGAATGTGCTGTGTGAGCACTGAGCATGCTATATCTGTTTATATTGGGAGCAGTGATTCAATCCTTCATTATCTTCTAGTTTCTTGTCTGATATCTTTGTTGCAAATACTCATAAAAAAAACTGTCATCTAGTTTCTTTATTGCCTTTTAGTATGCTGTTGGGAGTTAGTCTTTGTCGTTATTATTTTAGCATGCTGTTAGTGCCTCTTCCTACAGAAAAACTTTGTGCTGAAGTGCTGAACTGTGTGATCGAATTAATAGTTACGCTCATTGTAGCCATACGTTGTCTCTCTATAAAGTAAATCTGAGATGTTGATAAACACTCCTTGGGGGCATGTGACATTATTGCTCTAAGTGGATTTCACCTGGAGATTCACATTTTGATGATCCTAAAATCTGGTGACCTTAAAGCATTTTAAATGAAGCCATAGGTGCTATTAGTCTAATACCCTTGATAGGGGAAAAGGGGAAGTATAAATGAGGTATTCTTAAAGCTCTTTTGATCAGATTATATGTGTGGCCTTCTGATACAATTTGGCTGTGAGGAGAGTGGGGTTATTCTAAGGAACTAGTAATAAGTTTGCATGCCTGTGTAACTTGTTTTTTCTTTATAGCAACATGAGTGATTTTGTTGTTTACATTTTTTCCCACTTAAGTAGGCACTAGTATTAAGTTTGCATGCCTGTGGAACTTTTTTTTTTCTCTATAGCTATGCATTTTTCTTTATTTAGACCTTTTTTCCCCTAAATAGTCTTAATTGATTTTGCTGACCTCTCTCATGAAAATATCAAATTGTCTGCAGGTCAGACTATCACTCTTAGGTAGTGGAAGCAAGGTCATCTCTCCTTGCTTATATCAACTCAGAATGTGTGCAAGAGAGCCACAAATGTTGAGCTACAGATAGTGGTTGTGGTTTGATCAGATTGGGTGATTGAAACCCAGAGGAGACCTGGTGTGGCAATTTAATATCGAACTGAGAAATATTGGTTGAATTGGAGAAGATTGTTTCTACACAAACAAATTGCGGAAGATCCTATTCATAAGTGGTTCTGTCTGTGTAATATCCCAAATGAAAATTGCTCTCTGCTCCAACACCTCGCATTACCTTGTCAGATGATTTAAGAGACAAATTGGGAGATTGAATGGCTGGGAATCTAATAGTATTAGAAGATCTTATAAATTAGTTTAGATTCTTGCTGCTCGGTCATCATTTCCTCTGGAGAGAAAATTCATGGCCATGCTGTTTCCCAGAAACGGAACAGTTAATAGTTTGCATATAAGAAGTTGCAAGATGTTTTCCAATCCATGTTGATTCACTTCGTAGTTCTTATGAAGAAACCATAGGGATGAATACCAATGAAATAGCCAGGTAAAGGCTCATTTTGGAATTTTGTTATATGCAACTCCTGACAACTTGTCTTCTAAATTTGATGTAAAAGAAAATGTTTATAGAGCTTTTAAAGTGAATACAAGCTGCTTGCACATCTGTTCTCCTAAGATTATTGTCAGTCCAGCCGAATGGAAGCTTAAATTTTTGTTCAGCTTATGGGTCATCAGACTTCTTATTGTTATGAAGGGAAAATCTGAGAAGTCAGTAATGCAACAAAGAGATTTATACAATGTTTCACCTAAGTTGAGCTTTATAACTCTAGCATGAACATAACACAACTGAAGATTTTGATTTGAATCTGCTTGAATGCATTATTAAAAGGGATGCAAATGGCCACTGAAATATATCTTTATGCAGCCTTTTATATTCTTTCGAACAATGAAAATCTAACACCTAAAGAGGTGTGGTGGGACAAAAAACAATGAAAACTGAATTGATCATAATAAAAAATTCAATCATATCACTTTTTCTTTTTTTCCCATTTTGAAGGCTTTCTTAAAATTTTCAAAACAGAACCTTAAAGAGCATAAAAAGTCGCTTCTATTATTCATTTACGCAATTTTTTTCCATTTGACCATGACCAGGCTCATCATTTTAATGTTTTAATAATGTGGCTAGTGTTACATTGCCCGCTGAACTTCCTGGTATTTCCTTTTTCTCTTATTATTACGTTGAACCGAATGTACACCTTCTATTCTATTAGGAATTAATTATTCTAGATGATCAATATGATGGAGGTCTAGATTACACCAGTATTAAAGAATATATATAAGAAACACTGCACGAGTCAATTAAAACTTCTCAAAATGCACTTTGGTACTTGCTTTATAAGAAAAACTCGAGTAATGTGTTTTAAGCAATAAGCATGTGCTTTGAAGACGTTGTGCACAATTTGTTGTATAAGTTAGCTCTTGGAATAAACTTAGAGATCATTCACACGCTTGGTTCCAAATGCATGCTCACTATTACAACCATACTATTATTACGGCATCTCTTGTGGGACTTTCTTTGGGCATTGATCTTCACTTTTATTGTATGAATAATTCCATATCAAATACGTCCAAAATTAACACTATTGTCTGGCATAACTAGAATAGGAGAAAAAAGTGGAAATAGATTGCATGAAATGAAAGATGATTGCGCTTTATAAGTAGTTGATACCTTTGAATGGTAAAGAGCAAGACATGACCTTGTCTTTTGCCTCTTAAGAGCAAGACACGCACCTAACTTTGATCTAAGGTTAACTTCAACTCCCAAGTGTATCAGATATTGTTTCACTTCATGAAAAGAAAAAAAGCTATAGAAAAGGATTTTACTGGAGTGGAAAAGATCAAAAGATTACAAGGAAAGAACAAACAAGTTTTAATATACATCATGGAACTTGTGAAGGAAAACATCAAAAAGCAAGCAGATTACTTATCATGCACCTAGAGGCATTACCCAACATAGGAACTGATATTAATATTAATATTCCTATTAACTTCTTAATTCTGAGCTCAAATGCTATAAATGGATATTCATATAGATAGAAGGTTACTACCCAAAAAGACAAGTAAAACAAAATTCCCACAAGCAACACACCAAATTGTAGTGATCCACTTAATTTTTTGTTATTTCTTCTAATACAACATATCCAGCAATATTGATAAATATTAAAAGGGGCAAAAAGGCCCTCAATGACTATACAACAAGTAGTAGTTGACATGCTAATTAACATCACAGAATGCTAATTAGGTCTCAAAACATCAACCACTGGCATTTTCAGCAGAGATATCATTCTCCTCATCATCGCCTTGCCTAATTTTCGCTATTTCAGTCTGCGCTCTCTCCAGGATCTGCCTCTTCTGCATCTCCAATTCCCTATGGAAATCCATTCTCATCTTCTCTAGCTCCACCATCTGCTGCCTTTTGTTAGTCTCAATCTTCTCATATATCTCACTGAACTTGTGAATAGAATCAGCAAGCAATCTAAAGGAAGACCCCTCATCATTGACCCTTCCAAACTTCCTTTTCTTGGGTGGAAGTCCATCTGAATCATCCTCCTCACGATCAGTAGGTTCTGAATTCCCAGGACTATCTCTCATCTCATCCAACCCATTTGCACGATTCAAATAAACTTTAGGATTCATAAATACATACTCCCCCGAATCCATACCACAGGAGAGGCCTGCTTGCTGTGGGGGTGATGACAGCAACACATCCATCTTCTTAAAATAAACCCATTTGCTCATGGCATCACCAGTCTCAGCCATCCTCATCTTCTCTTTTTTGTACTTCTTCTTCAATGTATCCAACCGATTCCTACACTGAGTATCTGTCCTCTCAATTTTTGAAATTTCTGATACCTTCTCTGCAACTTCTTGCCACTCTTCAGACCGAAGACTCTTCCTCCCACGATGAAGAAACCGGTCACCCCAAGCATCTAGTAAAACAAATGTCTCACGCTCAGTCCAATCAGTTAGTGAATTACGGCCACCAAACGATGGTTTTGGAGCTGTGGGAGGTGGGGCTGCAGCTGATGGTGGAGGTACACGAGGAGCAAATTCGTAACTAGAAACCAAACTCTTCAACTTCCGCTTTTTTGGGTGCCTTTCCAAATCAACATCTTCAATCCTTTGACTAAAACTTTTCTGCTTATCATCATCTTCGTCGTCTTCCTCCTCCTCCTCATCCTCCTCTTCGTCCTCATCATCATCCATCAAATCTTTGTGCACATTACGAAAACCATTATTCAGATCATCGGTCTCTTCCTCCTCTCCCAATTCTTCTTCGTCATCTTCATCCATATCATCCTCCTCATCAACATATTGACTACCAACTGGCCGAGAATATGGAGCATTCCGAACAGAAAGTTTCTGTCGACTCGAGGAACCATAACCCTGCTGGTAATTCACAGCATAGGGGTTTGGAGGATACCTTGCATCATCCTCAGTGTCATCCATTTTAGCAACAATTATAGATCAACCACAAACAATACCCAGAAAAACAACACTAAAAAATCTCAGCTTCTAGCTCCAATCCACTGATTCCTCCTCTTTTTTTTTTTTTTTCTTTTCTGGGTCTTACTTATTTACATGATCAAACACCAAAAAACAAAAAAATTCCCATAATTTTGTTGTTCCCACTAACAACCTATTTTCTAATTCCAGTCACTAATTTGCCTTTCCTAGAGTTAGATTCCCAAATAGACAAAACCCCAGTATCTTTGACTGTCTACAACACAAAAATGGAAACTGAACCTCAGTCTTTGAATCAACTTCTAGAAGAAGCAAAAACCCATGTTACATTTTAGAACATCAAAACTCAAAAATAAAAAAAATCAATCGCAATAAAAATCCAATCTTTTTCCAGTTCCAACTACCAACTCAACCTGTTCCATACATTCAAATTTCAAAAACTGAAAATGACAATCCATGATAAATTTATCTCAAAAGATAAATAACAATAAAAAGGCCTAATTTTTAAGCCCAAAGCAAGCTTCCTAAAGAAGATTTAATTAAAACCCATGATTCTTACCTCAAAGAACAAGCTTTCCCAGACTACACACAACTCACAAAGTCCCAAACTTTCTTCAAAATCAGACACTAACTTTCTTTTTTTCTTTTTTTTTTTGGGTTAAAACCCAAATATCAAAAATTTGTGAGAATTCGAAAGCAATTCAAAGAAAATGGGAATGGGAAAGAATGAAAGATAAAAATAGGATAGATCATAGTCATAGATAAGAGAGTGGAGAGAGAGTAAACGGGAAAAATAGGTAACTAACATTAATTTCCCAACTATCTAGTTAATAGGTTCAGTTTTGAAACTATTTTTGTTTCTAGCATCTCGACCCTCAAAGAGTCGATTTTGGGCAATAACTCGAGCATCAAACACTCGATTTTTATGCTCTAATTTCTTCCGACGTGGCTTAGTTTTACACGTGGCTAGACAGAAATCGAGTCTTAGAGACTCGATTTCTAACTCAAGAAAATTTTAAAAAACTTGCAGTCTCGTAGATTACCCAAAATACCAAAAAAACAAATTTAAGAATCAACCCCAAAGACTCAGATCAGAGCTTAGAGGCAAATCAGAGGGAGAGAAAGAGCTGGGTCGCGCGAGCCCAGGCAGCGCCATCCCAAAGGCTCAGATCAGAACTTAGAGGCAGAGAAAGAGCTGGGTCTCGCGAGCCCAGGCCGCGCGCTGCCTGGGTCTCGCGAGCCCAGGCCGCGCGCTGCCTGGGTCGCGCGAGCCCAGGCGAGACCCAGGCCGCGAGCCCAGGCGAGACCCAGGCGCCGCTCTGCCTGGGCTCGCGCGACCCACTCCGCTCTGCCTGGGCTCGCGCGACCCACTCCGCTCTGCCTGGGCTCGCGCGACCCACTCCGCTCTGGGTTTTTTTTTTTTTTTTTTCGCTGCTTTCTTCCCTGATACCCAGGCGCCGCGCTGCCTGGGTCTCGCCTGGGCTCGCGAGACCCAGGCGCCGCTCTGCCTGGGCTCGCGCGACCCAGGCGCCGCTCTGCCTGGGCTCGCGCGACCCAGGCGCCGCTCTGCCTGGGCTCGCGCGACCCAGGCGCCGCTCTGCCTGGGCTCGCGCGACCCACTCCGCTCTGGGTTTTTTTTTTTTTTTTTTCGCTGCTTTCTTCCCTGATGTTCTGGTTTCTCATTGATTTGGTTCTATATATAACCCTTATAAATCGAGTCTCTAAGACTCGATTTCTGTCTAGCCACGTGGAAGCCTAAGCCACGTCGGAAGAAATTAGAGCATAGAAATCGAGCGTTTGATGCTCGAGTTATTGCCCAAAATCGACTCTTTCAGAGTCGAGATGCTAGAAACAAAAATAGTTTCAAAACTGAACCTATTAACTAGATAGTTGGGAAATTAATGCTAGTTACCTATTTTTCCCAGAGTAAACAATAGCATTTTGGGGATAAAAGAGGGCTGCTGCTAATGTACGCCTGGTGTGCCTGCTAAGGTGTTGTTTGTAGTATGGGCTTTGAGGCCATAAGGAATTTTGAGGATGATTAGAGCTTGAGGTTTGTTATGTGGGTTTGGGCTGGTTGATCCAGTCCTAGACTTGGGGTCCAGATTATTTTGAACTTGTTCAATTTGATGTTGGGTTTGATCTATGCAATAACTACATATTTTTTTAGGAAATATGCAATGGCTACTTTAATGTCTTAAATTTGATTTTTGAGAAAATATACATGATTTTTTTAAATCAAAAAATAAAATACATGATTTTTTTTTAATAATTTATTAATTGGGAGAAGAGAAATTTAAAACCTTGACATTTTTCTTAAAAACACGAAAAGATATCAGTTGAGCAACAAAAGACTCTTGAGTCTTAGCACCATTTCCTTTAATATTTCTTTTAGTCCCAAATTTTTAGATGAGTCCAATCTAATCAAAAACTAAAGTGTTCTAATTTGGCTCATTTATTTTGTTATCTAGCTCTATATCACAAGTTTTCTTTATTCTTTAGTTTTTTATTTATTTATTTATTTTTTATTATAGAAAAACTCTTTAGTTTGTTAATTAAATTAACTTATTAAAATATTCTTTTTACAATGACTTATTATAAGCATTCCCATTCGGAAATTCTATCACATTCTATTTTATCATCTCAAAAAGCTACTTTATCAATTATATCATATCATTTTACAATATACCTAACATTCCAATTTTTATTTTACAATACAACACATTAAAATAATATATCTACACAATAAAATAATATATTCAAAACATAAATAAAAGCCAGAAATGAGACACGGAGAGAGAGAGAGAGATTGAGATGTGAGATAGAGAGTGGGAGGAGAGAGGAATGAATAAAAATATATTATTTCCTTTTACAATAGTGCTACAGTACCATCACAAATTTGTGATGGTACTGTAGCACAATTCTAAATTTTTTTAAGATACAAGACAGATACAAATTAAAATAATATATCTACACAATAAAATAATATATTCAAAACATAAATAAAAGCCAGAAATAAGACACGAAGAGAGAGACAGAGATTGAGACGTGAGACAGAGAGTGGGAGGAGAGAGGAATGAATAAAAATATATTATTTCCTTTTACAATAGTGCTACAGTACCATCACAAATTTGTGATGATACTGTAGCACAATTCTAAATTTTTTTAAGATACAAGACAGATACAAAACTGGATGTTGGTTTTTTTTTTGCTTTGATACTAAAATTTCTCATCATATACCATTTACCTTGCTCAATGCGAATGCTCTAATATTTACTAAATGCATATTACTACATCTAATCTATTTTTTTTTTCTTTTTTTGACTGAAAACATCTAATCTACTTCTAATCTATCTAATATAATATAACATATTATTACTGTTTACGGAAGCTCAAGTTAAGAGCCCACCATTTGGCATGTCCTTTGTCATGTGTTATTAAAGAGTGTAAATTACTTTCGACACCTACTTCTCCATGGCCAGAGGAAATGCCTCTGTACCAAATAAGCCTACTGGTCTGGCGTCAACCTTAGCAATTAGCATGCCTCCTCATCCTTGAGTTTTTTTTTTTTTTTTTTTTTTTAATGGGTCCTCATCCTTGAGTTAATAGACAAATAATGTTTAAAAAAAAAAAAAAAACTTTCACTTTATTCAAAACGACGTACTTTTGACGTTTGGATTCACCCTATGAATAAGGCATTGATCTTCACTCTTTTATTGTGTGAATAATTCGATATCAAATACGTCCAAAATAACACCATTGCCTAGCAAAACAAAAATAGGAAAAAGAGTGGACATAGATCGCATGAAATGAAAGATAATTGAGCTTTAAGAGCAAGACACACACCTAACTTTGATCTAAGGTTAACTTCAATTCCTAGTGTATCAGATATCGCTTCATTTCTTGAAAAAAAAAAAAAGAAAATAAATTAAAAAGGGTTTTACTGGAGTGGAAAAGATCAAAAGACAGATAACATCAAAAAGGCAACAGATAACTTATCGTGCACCTAGGGACACAGGAACTGATATTAATTTTAATATTCCTATCAACTTCTTAATTTTTGATCTCAAATGCTATAAATGGATGTTCATATAGATAGAAGGTCACTACCCAAAAAGACAAGTAAAACAAAATGCCCACGGGCAACACACCATACTGTAATGATCCTAAGAGATAATTTGTCCCAAAAAAAGGAAAATGAAAAAAAAAAAAAAAAAAAAATCCTCCTTCATCCTTAGAAAAACACTTCTAGGGCTTACTTTGGACTAAACATTGGAAGGAAGCTATGAGCAGCAATCTTCTTAGCAATGTAACTCTTCTTTTTATCCTTAAAAAATTACACAACCACATAATTGTAGACACCTCCACCAGATTCCGGCGGTAGATATTTATCTGTGACTGTTTCTCCCTCTCTCTCTTTGTTCTGAGAGCATCCCCATCAGCTCAGGTAAAGTCTTCTAAAATATAAAAAGGTACAAGTTTTACACATTTTGAGCAAAAAAACATCCATATCAGTGGGTGTAAAGATGTGTAAAAATGTGTATATATTTTCATGAGCTACAGTAACCGTGTATATTTACACGGTTACTGTAGCATGTGTATTTATTATTTTATTAATTTCCGTTCGCACCAATTTTTCTCTCTCTTCTCCGTGCACAACGACCTCAGCTCCTCATCTTCTTTTCCTTAGATGCACACAAACACATCCACACAGACAAATTAACACAGAAACACACCCACACATAAACAAACCCACACAAACAAACCAACAGAGAGATAGATCGGTGCTTGTGGAGTTTGGTTCGTGGATCGGCCGGTGAAGAAGTGATCTGGGTTGTGGAGCTTGGTTCGTGGATCGGCCGGTGAAGAAAGGATCTGGGTCGTGGAGCTTGGTTCGTGGATCGGCCGGTGAAGAAAGGATATGGGTTGTCGGAGCTTGGTTCGTGGATCGACCGGTGAAGAAAGGATCTGGGTCGTGGAGCTTGGTTCGTGGATCGACCAGTGAAGAAAGGATCTGGGTCGTGGAGCTTGGTTCGTGGATCGACCAGTGAAGAAAGGATCTAGGTCGTGGAGCTTGGTTCGGTTGGTGAAGAAAGGATCTGGGTCGCCGGAGCTTGGTTCATGGATCGATCGGTGAAGAAAGGATCTGGGTCGTGGAGCTTGGTTCGTGGATCGGTCGGTGAAGAAAGGATCTGGATCGGCCGGTGAAGAAAGGACTTGGTGAAGAAGTGATCTGGGTTGGTAGTTTTTGAGAAAGAATGAGAGAAGGTAGAAAAGAGAGAGAGAGAGGTGTTCTGTTCAAGAAAAATGAGTAAAGAGAGAGAGAGAGCGTGCGTATGTAGGTAAGGGTAGTTGAGAGAAATAATAAAAAAATTGAGAAGAATGAATATTTTATTGAAATATCTTGTAAAATAGATAAACTGATGTAGGTGTTTTATAAAAGTGATAGTGTAAAATAGAAAAAGTAGGTTTTTTCGTGTAAAATAGACAAAATTTAAAAGAACTGATGTGGATGCTCAACTCCAAACTCATTGAGTTAAAAAATTCGCATTAGTCTGAAATGGGTAGGTGAAATAATAAAATAATAATAATATATGATTATTTAAAGAAAGTGTATAATAGATGATCTAATGTGAGTGTTTTTACAAATTATTTGTGTAAAATAGAAAAAATAGGTATTTAATGTAAAATAGACATAAAATTTTAAACAAACTGTTGTAAATGCTCTAAACTTACTAAAAATGGAATAATTGAGCAACAGGATATGTCAACAATATTCACATTTAATCAGTTTAATCCCTCGTAAAAGTGTAAAACCAATCATACAAAAACTTATTTCTATCCTCTTTTTAAAGTAAAATTCTTGTTTCTTTTCTTGATGATTATTTAGAGAGTCATAAAAATAAAAGAAAAAATAGAAAGAACAATTTCCCCATATGTGGGGGATACTAAAAAGTAATAAGATAGCCATTAAAAAGAACAATTTCATTAGCATGGACAAGAAGAGAGAGAAAGAGAGAAGAAAAAAGAAAAGAAAAGATGTTATGTACTTGTGAGAACAAGGCAAGAGAATTTAAACCTGAAGATGAAGATGTCAAGTTAATTTGAAAGACCTAAAAAAAAAAGTTGACAATGATTATCCTTGTTAGCCAACAATTAAAGAACCCAATCTTCAGAAATGTAAAACTGATCCCAAAGATTATTCAAGTTCTGATAGTTGAAACTGAAGTGACAAGTGACAAAGATAAGGTTGTGTGCTTCTGGGACTCAAATTTTTTAAAATTGAACCAACTGAAGCCAGCTTTCATCAGCTACTTACATAAAATCTACCAACAACACAATAGAAAGAAAGAATTGCAGTTCATAATTGTATTTTTTCAATTGGCTATAAAATAATATGGCAATATCCGATATAGAACAAATTCTTCTATGATTACATAAAATACTCATATGTATTACAGAGAAAAATACTCACTTATTTACAGTTGTTAGAAAGTGATTTTCGGTTACATGGCATGGCCGAGATAGAAATATTTGTTCTTTGATTATATTAAAAAATATAAAATAAAAAAGGACGTCATTGAGTAAATATTTACTTATTTACTTATATATATATTGTAGGGTCGCAATTCGGGGTCCAAGCCCAACAGTTATGGGGTTCTGGCCCAAGGAGCCCTAAACAATGAATTTATAGAGAGTGGGTTACAGAACTAGGGCCTAACAGAGTGCACACTAGCTAGTATTGGGCCATACAACAATTGAAAACAAGAGAAACCCCTTCATGTCCACTAGATATACGGTCCGAGGAGACGTGGGAGATATATCTCTGTCCCTGCTCGAAGGCTATGGTTCTCACCCTCTTTCTCTGTCCTAAGTTCTTCTTTTTTCCCCGTCCCCCACTTCATGGGGAGTCTCCCCTCTTATATAGCCCCTTTGAAGTCATTAAGACCCTACACTTGTTGATCATCTGGACCTTCACTTGAGTGCCCGTCCCATCGGACATCTCCCCCATCTTTTTGTGAGTTGCGGTAGCTAAGGTAACACTGTTCACAAGTCCCCTCCCCATTAATGCGGCCGGAAAAGTAGCTGCCATGCATTTAATGTGGCAGCTTGTAGCCTCTCCCTTGGCATCCTACACTTTCCTCCCACTTACGGGCTTGGGGGACTCATCCCTGTTACTAACACTCGCTGGAGTGAATTCTTATAGCTGATAGAAGGCATGTTCGAGCCATATTTGGTACGTCCGAGGAGACTTTTCTCCTCGGACCGCCCTTTAAATAACTTTGGACCCATAAGAATTGGGCCGGGAGCCTTTAGGATACTCACACCTTCTTCTCGGACATGGTTAATCTTCCCATACGGGGCCCAAGGCCCATTGTGTGACCTTGGGCCTCTGCCCCTACAATAGCCCCTCAAAATTTCGGGTTTTCCCTCTCATCCGAGGAGAAAAGGTGGGATTTTGACACTTGTGTGACAACTTATTATAATTTCCTGCTTCATGCGTGTGGGATTACGGCCTCACGTGCCTCATTATTGCCTCTGGCGCTTCGTAACCCACGAGGCGCTATTAATTGCGCTAGACGGCTTTATGTTCCTTGCATCCAACGGTGGGGAAGTTGATCAACGGTGGGCATTTCTTCAATTTTTGGGGCGGGAGTAATCCTGTTCAGTTTTCCTTTGCTATATATAAGGTTTCTGAGGGGAGTTTTTTTTTTAGAAAAAGCACTCAAACATTCCAGAGCACTTCAGTATTTCGTCTCGCAAAACATTCACAAGTCCATAGTCACTTCCGTGAAGATTTCTGGTGGGTTCTTTAAAAGCTTGGAAGATTTAGAACCTGCGTTTACCGTAAGTGTTTATTTCCCCGCATTTCTAACTCTCCTCCATTGTTGTTCTTCTCAGCTCCATTCCATTAGAAAACCCTTTCCATGCCACTTAGGGTTAGTAAGATGGGTAGGTTTCAGAACCTGGTAGATTCTCCGGCCAGTATGGAAGGTTTCAAGGCCAAATACCGTATCCCGCCGGGAGTGGGTCTGGAATACTGCTCCTCGGAGGAAATTTTACTCAAGAGGGGGACGGGGCAGGTCGCCATTCCTATGATTGCTTTCATAGAGGGAGGAATGACGATTCCCATGGGGAGGATAACTAGGGATTACCTTCGCGGTCATAGGCTGGCCCCTCACCAGTGCGCCCTAAACATGTTCCGGATCCTAGGGTGCGTAGACGCTCTAAACGAACAGATGAACCTCGGCCTCACATGGCGCGATGTAGTTCACCTGTACGAGTGCCATTGCCTTAATGAATCGTATTACCTGAAATCCAGGTCCGACGAGGTGAGGTTGATATCCTGCCTTCCCAAGTCCAACAAAGGCCTGAAGGACGACCATTTGATTGTCTTCGGAGCATGGCACGACGGTTTTCGTTGCCTAGTTAGGGCGGGAGCACCAGGTGGGGCATCATAGGGTCAGGTCCCCTGGCGGGGATCTTAGTTTTGAGCTTTCATTTCACTTACTTCTATATTGATTTTGACTGTTTGCCTTCTAGGACTGACACATCCCTCCCTTTGGGCGTTTTGCAGATAAGGAACACATAACTCCGTGGCTAAGTTTGGTCAACGTCCCAGCCCTCAACTATCTTCTAAGGTCCGAGATCTTTGTGAGCGAGGACGGACAACTGCTCGCCGCTCACCTTATCTTAGATTACGAGCCCTTTTCTCGTGCTTTTGTGGATGTGGGCCAAGCAATAAGGGCTGGAAGTCCTCGATTAGCCCGTATAGACGTCTCTAAGCCAGGTTTCCTTGCCCGGAGGGACCTACCACCATTTCAACTGCCAGTCCAGTGCACTCCCTAGGAAGTAGCTATTCCGAGAGAGGCAATTGACTCCTCGCATTCATCTCTCGAGGCGGAGATCGATCAATTCCATTTCGCTGAAGAAAGTGAGGTGCAAACTAGGCCTGTAGAGCTCTCTGATTCCAGCTCGGATCTTGATCGCTTCTCGGCTGCTCACTCCTCTGGTCTGGTAATTGCTCGGATTGATTCGAACCAAGAAGTTGAAGAAGAGGGAATGGACTTGAAGCAGAGGTCCGGTTTGAGGGGGCTATTGTCCAATAGGAACAAGGGATAGTCCTCTAAGGATGCCCCCAAGGAGCAAGTTCCAGCGAAGCTTCCCCCTCCTCCTCCTTCGTCCACCGATCCCTCACTACAACCCATTCCCAATTTGAGGTGGAAGAGACTAGTGGAAGAATTGGAGGAGGGTGAGGTCGGCCCTCAAAAGGCTAAACAACAAAAGAAAGGCAAAGAACCTAAGGACAAGAGGGCAAAGTCCACTGACAGCCGAGATGAGGCTGAGCTGAGAAGGGTGCAACGCACTTGGTCCCCACGGCTGGAACTTGACGGTGCTCCCATCCCTTGGGATGCGACTCTTTGGGAGTCTCAGCGGGGACAGGCGTCGTACCTCGCTGAGGCCCTGCAGCAGCCCCTGCTTCTGCCCCGCGATATGGACGGGCTCAGAAAAACGGGGCAACCAGACCTCTTTATGTCATTGAAGAGGGATCTCGCTATGGTAAGACAAAAGTCTTCGCTAGGTCAGACTCCTTACTCCGTTCTCATCCAGCCATTATTCACGTTTTAATGATACTTTTATTACTTCTACGCAGGTCACCTAGCAGGTTTTCGTGGCCGAGGAGCGGGCGAAAAATTCACGGGACGAGGTGAATGCTGAGGTTCAGTCCCATATGGCCGTGGAGAAAGCTGCTGCTGTTCTTGGGCTGGAAAAAGAGAGCCTGAAAGAAAAGCTTAAGGTGGCTATTAGGGATCGGGACAGCACCAATGCGGGCCTTGAGAATACAATGAAGCAGGCTGAGGACATGCGCCAGCAGCTTCATTTATCAGAAATAAACCTTGCGACCGAGAAGAAAATGGTCTCGGATCTTAAGGCACAGCTGTTGCAGGTGAAGGAAGCGGCTAGATTGGCCAGGGAGGCGGCTGAGGCTACAGTGGCGGCCTCTTATGAACGCGAGGTGATGGATACTGAAGCTAGGCTGACCGAAGAGGTAGCTGTGGTTTGCAGGGACTACGTCGCTGAGTCCTGGGGAGTTGCCATGGACCGAGCAGCAGTTCCTGCGGATTCCGACTTTAGGAGGATCGAGAGTATCTTCTTCCCTGAGGATATTCGCAAGATCCCTAGCTCGGATCCTCCGGTGGATCTCCCCTCTGCTCCAACCACTGCTTCCGGTTCCAATATGCCCGAGGGAAAGAGTGGAAACGAGGAGGTGCAGCCACCAGCTAAGGATAAGTCGCCTGAGGACGCCCTTACGATAAGGGACGTTGTCGCGCAAGCCAAGGAAGCCGGTCCCAAACCAACGGCCGAGGATGAACTCCCCTTGGCCGCGGTCCTTGCTAAGAGCTCAGCCCAAGATAAAGCTTAGGATATTAGTGTAGGGCTTTGCTTGTAGTTGCTTTTTTGTCTTTCATTTCCTTAGCCTTTGTTAATGCTTGTAAAACGACACATCTTGGGACTTAATGAATGATATAATTTCTTTTGCATTTTGTTTTACTGCTTCGATTTTTGTTTTCACTGTGAATGAATCTTGACTATGTTATTAGACTTCCGAGGACAAGCCATTACTTGTAGCTTAAGCAATGCGGTTAAGTATGAATGAAAGAATAGTAGTTAATTTCGCCAAGCCTGTGGTCCGAGGGACGGGCAGGACTTGGGTACTGTTTAGCACTTAGAAATTTCGTAATGGTTAATTTCCACCAAGCCTGTGGTCCTAGGAGCCAGGCAGGACTTGGGGTCTGTTTAACACTTAGATAGATACTTCGTAGTGGTTAATTTCCACCAAGCCTGTGGTCCGAGGAGCCAGGCTGGACTTGGGTTCTATTTAACACTTAGATAGATACTTCGTAGTGGTTAATTTCCACCAAGCCTGTGGTCCTAGGAGCCAGGCAGGACTTGGATTCTGTTTAACACTTAGATAGATACTTCGTAGTGGTTAATTTCCACCAAGCCTGTGGTCCTAGGAGCCAGGCAGGACTTAGGTTCTGTTTAACACTTAGATAGATACTTCGTAGTGATTAATTTCCACCAAGCCTGTGGTCCTAGGAGCCAGGCAGGACTTGGGTTCTGTTTAACACTTAGATTTTCTTGATGTAGCTAGTTTCCCCATAGGTTTGAGTCCGAGGACCATGCAAGACCTTGGTTCTGTCTAGTACTTAGATTTTCTTGATGTAGCTAGTTTCCCCATAGGTTTGAGTCCGAGGACCATGCAAGACCTTGGTTCTATCTAGTACTTAAATTTTCTTGATGTAGCTAGTTTCCCCATAGGTTTGAGTCCGAGGACCATGCAAGACCTTAGTTCTGTCTAGTACTTAAAGGGAAAATAAAATACAAGACATAAAACCATCATAGACTCAAAAATTGAATTAAAGAGATGCTTTTATTAATAGTAATACCTTCTGAGGTTATTTACATTCCATGGGCGAGGTATAGCTTTCTCATCCAAATCTTCTAAAAAGTAGGCTCCTATGCCGGCCACCGAGGTGATACAATATGGTCCTTCCCAGTTCAGCCCGAGTTTTCCCCATGCGGGATTTCTTGCGGTGCCCAGAATCTTTCTTAACACCAGGTCCCCAGGTGTTAGTGGTCTTGGCTTCACCTTGGCGTCATAACCTTGCTTAAGTTTATGTTGATAGTAAGCGAGTTGGACCATTGCTCTTTCCCTCCTCTCCTCGATGAGATCCAAGCTTTTTTCCAGCAGCCCGTTGTTAACATCAGGAGAGAATGTGCTGGTCTTTAGCATTGGGAAGTTTGTCTCTAAAGGGATGACAGCTTCAGCTCCGTAGGTCATCGAAAAGGGAGTCTCTCCTGTGGATTTGCGCGGCGTGGTGTGGTATGTCCATAGGATATGGGGCAATTCTTCCACCCATCTCCCCTTCGCGTCATCCAACCGCTTCTTCAACCCATTTACTATGACCTTGTTGACGGCTTCGGCCTGCCCGTTCCCCTGTGGATAAGCCGGTGTGGAATATCTATTCGTGATTCCCAACTCGCTGCAATACCTTCTGAAAGCTTTATTATTGAACTGGAGATCGTTGTCCGAGATTAGGGTGCGAGGAACTCCGAACCTGGTGACGATGTTCTTCCAAATAAATTTCTTGATATCTACGTCTCTAATATTTGCCAGCGGCTCGGCTTCGACCCATTTTGTGAAATAATTCGTGCCGACGACAAGGAACCTTTTTTTCCCCACTGCTTTAGGAAATGGTCCTAGGATATCCAAGCCCCACTGTGCGAACGGCCAAGGGCTGGACAGCGGGTTTAGGGTCCCACCCGGTTGATGTATGTTTAGGGCGAACCTCTGGCATTGGTCGCACTTCTTCACGTATTCGTGCGGTTCTTTCTGCATGTTCAGCCACCAGTAACCTTGGGTTAGGGCCCTATGGGACAAGGATCTTCCCCCTGTATGGCTCCCGCAAACTCCTTCATGCAACTCCTCTAGGATAAGCTCCGTGGCATCTGGGTGTACGCATAGCAAGTACGGCCCTGAAAATGAGCGCTTATACAATTTCAAGTCCTCGGATAGCCAGAATCGAGGAGCCTTTCTTCTAATCTTATCGGCTTCGCTCTTCTCCTCGGGTAGGACGTCCTCCTTTAGAAATAGTATTAGAGGATCCATCCAGCTGGGCCTTGCCCTGACATTATGAACATGCATCAACCCGGCTTTCACTACTGAGGGCCTGTGTAGATCTTCCACGAGTATAACTCGAGGCAAGCATTGCGCCGAGGAGGTTGCTAACGTGGCAAGAGAATCAGCATGGGTGTTTCCGCTCCTGGATACATGCATTAGGCTGAAGAAGTTAAATCGCGCCTGCCACTGCTGAGCTTGGGCTAGGTACTCTTGCATTCTTTCATCCCTTGCTTCCAACTCCCCATTTACTTGTCCTATAACAAGTCTTGAATCCGAAAACATGTTTACGGATTTCCCGCCCAGTTTCTCAACCATAGACATTTCTTCTAGCAGGGCCTCATATTCTGCCTCATTATTTGTGGCCGAGAAGCCCAGCCTTAACGATTTTTCGATTGTAATCCCCTCAGGAGAAATGAGGACGAGCCCCACCCCAGAGCCCCTTTGATTCGTCGCGCCATCCACATATGCTTTCCAATAGGCGGGGCTCTGCTGAGAGATTGTGCCAACCGATTTTTCATCCATGTTTGGCGTCTCACCGCCTTCTTCTAGTGAGGGTTCAGCAAACTCTACGACCAGGTCCGCAAGAACTTGGCCCTTTACGGCGGTGCGAGGCATGTATTTAATGTCGAAGGCGCCAAGAATGGTCCCCCATTTGGCTATTCTCCCTGTGTAATCGGCACTTCTGAGTATTGATCTGAGCGGGAGTTGGGTTAGTATAACAACAGTGTGTGCCTAGAAGTAGTGGGGAAGCTTTCGCGTTGCTTGTACGATTGCCAGGATAGCCTTTTCCAGGGGAAGGTAACGAATCTCTGCCTCATGCAACGATTTGCTCAAGTAATAGACAGGCCATTGTGTGCCGTTGTCCTTTCGGATTAGTACCAGGCTCACTGCGTGGTGGGCTACCGCAATATAGGTGAATAGTACCTCGTCAGCTTCGGGACTAGACATGATTGGTGGCCGAGACAAGTATTCCTTAAGCTGCTGGAAGGCTATGGCGCATTCTTCAGTCCACTCGAAGCCTTTCCACTTGTTTAACAAGAGAAAGAAAGGCCTGCACCTGTCCACCGAGCGGGAGATAAAACGGTTTAAGGCGGCAATCATGCCAGTGAGCTTTTGGACCTCTTTGGGGTTCCGAGGAGGCTACAGGCTATGAATAGCTTTAATTTGGTCGGGGCTGACTTCAATACCTCTATGGGTCACCATGTAACCTAAGAATTTCCTTGATCCCATTCCAAATGAACACTTAGACGCGTTCAGGCGCAGCCTGTACTTTCTCAGAATTCCAAAGACATCGCCGAGGTCTCTGACGTGGTTGGACACCAGCTTGCTTTTCACCACCATGTCGTCTATGTAAACTTCGATGCTTTTACCCAGCTGTAGTTCAAACATCCTGGTCATCATCCTCTGGTAGGTCGACCCGGCATTCTTCAAGCCAAAGGGCATTACCTTGTAGTGGTAGTTTCCAACTGGGGTGACGAAAGCCCTTTTTTCTTGATCCTCGGCAGCTAGGGGTATCTGATGGTAACCTTGGAAGGCATCCAAAAAACTCATTCGGGGGTGTCCTACGGTCGAATCCACCAATCGGTCTATCCGGGGCATAGGAAAAGGATCCTTCGGGCAGGCCTTATTTAGGTCTGTGAAGTCCATGCAGACCCGCCATTTTCCACTTTTCTTCTTCACCACGACCGTGTTGGCCAGCCACTCGGGGTAAAATACCTCCTTGATAGCCCCTGCTTTCTTCAATTTCATAACCTCCTCTCTCATGGCATCTGCATGCTCTTTTGACGGTCGTCGAGGAGGTTGCTTCTTAGGTGTTATGGCCGGGCTAACATTAAGGTGGTGGCAAATGAAATCTGGATCAACCCCCGGAGCCTCGTAGGCGTCCCAGGCAAACATGTCCACATTCTGTCTGAGAAAGTCAATTAGTGTTTCCTTCTCTTGAGGCGGCAGCTCTGAGCCGACCTGAAAAAATCTTTCCGGGTCGGAGCCCACAAGAACTTTATCCAAATCCTCACAACTTGCTCCCTCGGCAGGTTTCTCGCTACACGAAGCCACGGCCGAGGTTGTTAATTGCTATAAGCCGTTCTCCGCTGAGGCGGAGGGTTCAGTACTCGGTCGTCGCGAGATGGCGGACACCATGCATTGCCGGGCCATGGCTTGGTCCCCCACTATTTCTTTCACTAGACCCTCCGACGGATACTTCATCTTTTGGTGTAAGGTTGATGACACAGCCCCTAGGGCGTGAAGCCACAGTCTGGCTACGATGGCGGTGTAGGGGGAGTAAGCATCTACCACTATGAAGTCCACCTCCACTATGTCCGAGCCTGTTTGTATAGGTAGCCTGATCAGTCCTTTCGGAGTGACAATTTTTCCCTCGAAACTTACTAGAGGGGAGTCGTATGCTATCAGGTTCTCTGGTTTCAGCTTCAGCCCCTTAAACAAGTCGGGGTACATTACTTCCACGGCGCTGCCCTGATCGACTAGCACCCTCTTCACGTCATATCCCCCAATCCTGAGCGTGACGACTAGAGCATCGTCGTGGGGCTGGAGGGTTCCCAGTTTGTCCTCATCTGAGAATCTGATTAGGGGCGTGGCCATCCTTCTAACCCTTTTGGACTCTCGGCCGTCAGCCTCAACGGGGAGTCGGCCCACCGACATCACTCTGAAAGGTTGGGAGCCGATTCTTCCTAGTATGGCAAGAATGACATTTATCGTGCCAATGGATGGTCTCAATGTGCTTTGCCTCGTTTCAACGTTCGACTGCTCCTGCCTTTCAACGGGATGATGTAAGAGGTGTCTCAACTTTCCCTCTCGGACCAACCGGTCTAGGTGGTTTTTCAGATTTCTGCAGTTATCGGTGGTGTGGCTCAGTTCTTGGTGATACTCGCAATACAGATTCTGGTTACGTTTGATGGGGTCGCCTGCCATCCTGCTCGGCCATTGAAAGAACGGTTTGTTCTTCACTTTCTCGAGGATCTTACATAATGGTTCTCGGAACACAACATGGATTGCCTGTGTCCCTGTGGATCCAGATTGCTCCGAGTAATCCCTTCTCGGCCGGTTACTGCTGTTAAAACGGTCTAACCTGAAGTCCCTCCTCTCCTGAGGGATAACCTTCGCTTTGCCCTTTCCCGTCTGTTGATCTTCTTCGACTCTCTTGTATTTGTCGATTCTGTCCATGAGTTAGCGCACACTGGTGACCGGTTTCCCAGTCAGGGACTTTCTTAAACCATGCTCTGTCGGCAGGCCCCTCTTGAATGTGCTGATGGCGACGTCATCGTAATTTCCTTCTATCTCATTATACATTTCCCAATATCTGTCTGAGTAGGCTTTCAGGGTTTCTCCTTCTCGCATGGACAAGGACAGGAGGGAGTCTAGGGGCCGAGGAACCCTACTGCTAGTTATGAAGCGGGAACCGAAAGCCTGTGTCAGCTGCTTAAAAGAGTTTATGGAGTTTGGTTTGAGGCCATCAAACCACCTCATCGCCCTGGGTCCTAAACTGGACGGAAACACCTTACACATCAACACCTCGTCCTTGGAGTGGACGGCCATCCTCTGGTTAAACTGACTTACGTGCTCTACTGGGTCCGTTCGACCATTATATATAGCAAAAGCAGGTTGGTGGAAACGCCGAGGAAGCTCAGCCCCCTCTATCCTACGCGTGAAGGGTGACTGGGAGATACGGTCCAGGGCCTTACTCATGGCGTCGTTGGCTAGGCCCCGGTAAGATGGGCTTTTGTGGCCGCATTTGTGAGGTTGCTCTTCATCATAGGAGAAGGTTTCACTTGGCGGGGTTCTTGATCTCCGCCTGTACTCATTGTCCTCCTCATTGCTAGTGTCCGGACTGAGGGAAGGATGCCTTCGCTGCACTCGGCGTAACTCCTTCTTCAAGTCGTCGATTTCTTGCTGTAGAGCCCTGTGATCGTTTTGCTTTTGGGATGCGTGACCTTTGCCCTTTAAGCGACCTCTGCTCGTGTGGGAGGTATTCACACTACCCTCTCGTCGCTTGTCTTGATCTTTCTCCCATTCGAGGTTCAAGAAGTTGTCCTGCCGTTGGGAGTTTGCATGTCCCATTTGGCGTGGAACTGATCCTTCCATCTCTAACGGTCTCACTTGCTGAAGCACAAGTTCTTCCCACAGACGGCGCCAATTGTAGGGTCGCAATTCGGGGTCCAAGCCCAACAGTTATGGGGTTTTGGCCCAAGGAGCCCTAAATAATGAATTTATAGAGAGTGGGTTATAGAACTAGGGCCTAACAGAGTGCACACTAGCTAGTATTGGGCCATACAACAATTGAAAACAAGAGAAACCCCTTCATGTCCACTAGATATACGGTTCGAGGAGACGTGGGAGATATATCTCTGTCCCTGCTCGAAGGCTATGGTTCTCACCCTCTTTCTCTGTCCTAAGTTCTTCTTTTTTCCCCGTCCCCCACTTCATGGGGAGTCTCCCCTCTTATATAGCCCCTTTGAAGTCATCAGGACCCTACACTTGTTGATCATCTGGATCTTCACCTGAGTGCCCGTCCCATCGGACATCTCCCCCATCTTTCTGTGAGTTGTGGTAGCCAAGGTAACACTGTTCACAAGCCCCCTCCCCCATTAATGCGGCCGGAAAAGTAGCTGCCATGCATTTAATGTGGCAGCTTGTAGCCTCTCCCTTGGCATCCTACACTTTCCTCCCTCTTACGGGCTTGGGGGACTCATCCTTGTTACTAACACTCGCTGGAGTGAATTCTTATAGCTGACAGAAGGCATGTTCGAGCCATATTTGGTACGTCCGAGGATACTTTTCTCCTCGGACCGCCCTTTAAATAACTTTGGACCCATAAGAATTGGGCCGGGAGCCTTTAGGATTGGTTAATCTTCCCATACAGGGCCCAAGGCCCATTGTATGACCTTGGGCCTCTGCCCCTACATATACATACATACATATATATATATATATATATATATATATATATATATATATATATATATATAATCAAAGCTGAGAGAAAATCCAATTAAATTCTAAATTGGAATTTAATTTTGCACCATGTGTCTCATCTAATTTTTAAATTTGTATGTCAAGTGAATTATTAAATAAAAAAATCAAAGAGTGTAAATTCAATTAGATTTTAAATTGAATTTTAATTGGAGTTCAATTTTACGCCATACGTCCTATCTAATTTTATAATTTTTGTGGCAAGTGAATTATTGATTGTAAAAACCAAAGAGTCTAGATTTAATTAGATTCTAAATTATATATATATATACCATAAAGGGGGAAGGGGACGCACCGATAAAGGGAAGAGACGGGAGCATAGTAATATTATAGTGAAAGTAATGTAAAAGAATATGTTAGAATAATAATAAGGCGGTAGAACCAGTCAAGCAGTATATATCAAAATAATTCAAAGTAAATTAAAGCAATTTAGAACCGTCCGTTATGGCGGTAATCCGTCCAAGGTGACGGTAGCAATAAGTAGAACAATGAACATAAAACTGAAAATACTTGTTATTGAAAGTAGTACAAAACACTTACAGCAGTAGTAGTAGTTAATACAAGATCTCAGAACAGGTTGATAGTTACAAAGCTTGAACTAGTCCCAGTTACAAGGTTTGTAGAATTACAAGGTTTATAGTGAACAAGGTAGTAGTAGTAGTAGTAGAAACAAGGAATTCTCTTTCTAAGAAGGCTTCCTAAGAGAAGGAGTTCTAGAGAGAAAATTCTGAAGTAAAACTTATAGTAAAACTTAAGGGACAACCCCCCTTAAATAGGCAAAATTCGGAGTGAACAGTGTCATGAACAGTAACGGATGAATAATGACAGTAAATAGTGACAGGTGAATAGTGACAGGTGAATAGTGACTGAATAGTAAATTTTCCCTTTTGTCTCCAAATCTTTGGGAATCATCCGTAGAGCTTCAATGTCTGAAAATGTGAGAACCGAGGCCAAAATAATGGGTGTCTTTAGATTCTAGACCACCCTTTAGGCCATATTATTGGTGTCCAAAAGAACCAATCACAAGAGACCAAAGAAAGAAGCTTTGTCATCTTGTGCCAATTGAGAGCAATTAATGGGAATCTTCAGAAGTATCATATTGGTGGGAAACAAGCTTTTAGCAGTAGAGAACATTGAAGTTTTTTGGCCATTATACAGGCCAGACAAATAGGAGAATCAAAATCTTCCGCCAAATCCGGAGTATCATGAAACAGTTCCGGATTTTTAGCAACATATTCGTCAAGGACATTGAAATATTTTGGCTTTTGTGCAAGCCAGACAAATAAAGTAGCATCAGTTTTGTAACAATAGTAACCTCAGGAATAAACTCATTAATCAATAGAGGGAGCATCAGATGGATAACCATCAAAAGGACCTGTTGGAGAATAGTCATCATAAGGACCTGTTGGAGAATAGTCATCATAATCATGCTCATGGTGAATAGCATACTTATTACAGAATCCACAATAAAGAAGTGGCTCAAACACCGGAGTTTTTCCTGGTATGAGAAGACTTCTTGAATTAGGATGATCTGCTATATGCAAATGAACAAGAGCATTAGCATAGGGTCTGGGACTAAAAACAGAAATTCTGTCTGTGCTACCCATGAAATGATAATCTTTCCATAAATTCTGAGCAACCTCAAGAATTTGATTATTGAAATAATTCCTCCAACATTCTGCAAGATCATAAGGTTTTTTGAAGGATAAGTGAGAATTTCCTTCAAGCCATTGTCCTTGGTGGGTGTAACCATTAATGAGAATGAGATGCTTTGAGGGCTGGACATTCATCTAGTTATCTCTTTCCCATTTTGGCAAAGTACTCCAGCATCTAATGGAAACAAAAGGGCTCTCAAACCCTCTAATAGCAGTCTGTATGATTTGTGGAAGTTGGCTGGCTTGTTTATGGCTTGTTAATTTTAAGAATTTGATAAAGCCATATTCAAACATTTGAGAAAGCCAGTCAGGATCCATATCATCATCATCGGAATCATCAACATCAACATAGGAATCATCATCATAATTAATCAGAAGACCAGGAAATGGGTGTTTCTTTTCATACACTCTGAGACTAGTCCCAAAGTGATCTTCCCATTCTAATTGGAGAAAAACATTATCACCTTCATCCAACTCATCTGGATCAGGAATAGTAGTTGTAACAAGTTTTTTGAAACATTTAAACCATAGGTCAAAAGACCTAAACATAGCCTTGCTTTCCAGAATACTGGATTGTATATCTGTAGGCAAGTTGGCAACAGCACTTCTTAATAGAGATTGGGTCTTAAGACTCAATCTTGCATAATCAGTGCCCATTAAAGTCATTTTATCCATAGAATGGATTTCCTCTTTGCCAAAGAGTTGACTAGTATAGGAATCATAGGGTTCACTTGTAATATTTGGTAGGTTAACAAGATGGCTTCTATAAGCCTCATTTTTAGAAACAATATTGGCATATTCTGAAGTAAGGTTAGCATAGTGGCTTGCATAAGCCTCATTCTGAGCAGTAAGGTTAACAAGGTGGATTTCAAGTGCTCGAAGGGTTTTTTGGAATAGTTTGCGGTGGTCTCTGGTATAAGCAGCTTGAAGGTTATCAAGAATAAATTTGATGGAATCTGGTAATTCACTATAGACTCCATTATGAAACTGTAAGGATCTAGATAAGACTTCCAGTAAAGCAATTATCATATCACCACTGGAATATGTCATTTTAGCTGGGACATATCCCTGAAGGGATGTTGATCCACTGGGTTTTACCCCAGAAGATGCGCCTTCATGCATTGCAAAAGGTCCCGCTGGGAGTCTTTTGTTTTGAGAATAGTCCTGTGTAGGAGCTTTTCCCTTGTTTTGCTTTTCCATAATATTCCACTTACTAGTGGTATAAATATAAATATTATTATTATCCCACTTATTAGTGGTATTTATCCACACATCATTGTTCGATTCCTGCAAAGAATCATTGATAATATTAGAATAGTTGATAGTACTTAACATTTTGGTATTATGAAAATTACCTTTAAAATCATCAGTGAAATATTGGCAAGAACTCATCACTAGTTCTTGAATAAGTTCATTCATGGGAGAATTTTTCTTATAAGACAGATTATTAACATCAATTTCAAACTTTGAAGCAAATTTGAATTTTACTTTTTATCCAAAAGGATCAGTAGTAATTCCATCATGTTCAACAAGAAAATGATATAAAGCATTTATAAATGGCAGACCAAGGATCACTTTGTCAGTCATATTTTTGACAAGAACAGAAGGAATCTTGAAACAAACATTATCATGGCACACACAAGCATTATTCAATTCATACTTAATTTTCATCTGAAAACCATTAGCAGAAACCAATCTTTCAGTAGATTTTTCAAAATATTTTGAAGGAATCAGTCATTCTTCAATACAGTTCATATCCGCACCAGAATCAATCATAGCAATAACAGTGAAATGATAATCAGGAGAAACAACAATTTTAACTTTTGTAAACCATTTTGGAGGAAGTATTTTATTAACAAAAGCAAGTTGAGGATTAGTGAAAGTATCAGGAATACCTTTATCAGAAAGAAGAGCCTGTTGACTGGATTCAGCTCCATCGTTGTGCTCATCTTGTTTATTTTGTTCATTATCGGATTTATTAAGATCTTTATCAATTTTTAACATTATCAATTCTTGTTTGAGATTATTGTTATCACTCTTCATGCTTTTAAATTCATGTTTTAATTCATTTATCTCTTGTTTAACAATATTAATTTCATGTTGGAGATCATTAACAGTTAATTCTTTAGATTTCTTTTTATTAAATCTTTCCAAAGTTTCTTCAAAGCTTATAGTAGATTTTGGTTTTTTACCAGTTTCATCTTTTATCAAATTTTTCTTAAACTTATCCAAATATTCTTTTTGTAATTTAGGATTTTGAATTTGATTTATTAGTTGAATTATTAATTTTTCATCTTCTTCAATCTTGGTGAGAGCATTAACAGTTTTAACAACATTGCAACAAGAATCTCTACAACCAATTTTAATATTAGGAGAAACAGAGGAATCATCAGCAGATTGATACCAAGAATTAGATGAAGAAGAAAAATCATCTTCCAAAGAATCAGACGAGTTGTTTGATTCAAGGATTCTGAATAATTCTTCTTGCCCTTTATCATCAATATTTAACATGTTAAATTTGTTTTTTAACTTACCAGCTCTTTCTTTACAGTCTTTACTGAAGTGTCCAGGTTTACCACAGTTAAAGCATTTGCCTTTTCCTGATCTTTGTTTAACATATTTCTTAGAAACATTTTTTTTCTTAGCATAGAAATCATTAGGTTTAACAAAGTTATTTCTGTATTTTTTATGGCCTCTATCATGTTTTTACTTTTTTGCCTGGAAGGAGTAATAGGAGGCAAACCATATTGTTCACAGAAATTACCCATTTCATATTTAGCTTTTCTTTTATTCTTTAATTGGTGTTTTAGCAATTTTTCATCATTACACATATTGATACCAAGTTTTTTAATAGTACTGAAAATGTCACCATAGGTTAAATTATCATAATCAATAGAATCATTTTTACCCATTAACTCTTGTTTTACCTTATGAGCAAAGATAGGAGGCAGACCGTCAATAAACTTTTCTTTCCAATAAGGCTTATGACAATCTTTCCGGAGCATCACTCTGGAAGTAAAAACATCTTGATACCATCTGTAATCAGACATAGTAGGACAACTCAAATTATTCAAATAGTCAGAAACACGAGATGAAATATTGGATGGAGTACCAACAAAATGTTTGAGATTAGTATAGATCAAGGTATTAACACCATCAGGAATACAACGACCAATACTTTCATCAAAAATAGGCAAACCTTCATCATTCTTTTTAACAGCATGTTTAATAGACTCTCTGGATTCTTCAGTGATGTATGAATCCCACCATCCACGAAGAGTACCAGAAAAACCAGTAACAAGTAAATTAACAATTTCAGGTTGATCAAGATCATGGTTATTTTGATAAGCAATACCTACCATAGACATGTGACTCATTTTATTAATGATTTCTTGTTCAGACAAACCATCAATATTCCATTCATAAAGCTTATCAACAGAGACAGAAAACTGTGTTTGAAAAGATCTCTCTTCAAATTGCATATCAAGAGGAGTGGGTTTTGAATACCAGTTTTTAGTAAAAGACATGGGTTTGGAGTTTCCAACAAATCTTTTAATTTCTGGTAAATCATCATCAAAGATACTTTTTGCAGAAACAGAAGAAACAGTATCAGAATCCGTATTTTCTTTAGAAACAATTTCTTTTTTATTAATAGTCCGAGCAGCAGGAGTACTCGTAGAAGTTCCCTCAGTTTTAACTTTTAAATCAGAAAGCATTTTTTCAACAATGTCAAGAGTCTTGGACTAAGAAGTTTTAAACATAACTTTTTCTCTTTGATTGGGTAAATCAATCAAAGGTTTCTCAGTCTTAACAGAAACAGATTTTTCAGAAACAGGTTTTTCAACAATTTTTTCTTCAATACGGTCAAGCTGCTAACCAATAATATGCAAAGATTGATTAGTAAAATTGTTTTGTTCAATAAGATTAACAATGGGAGTTTGATCATCAGCAATTTTGAAAGGAGAGGCTTTCACTTCCTCTTTTGTCACTTCATCCTTCTTAGTAGTTATCAAAATTGGCTCAAGAGGAGGATGACTAGACCTAATAATGGTTTTATCTATTTTAACAAAATTTGACTTTTTTATCACATTTAAATGCTGTATTAAAACTTCATCATTTGAAACATAATGGTTTTCAAGAAAATCAAAAAACAAAATATGTTTCTTCAGTTGATTCATCTTTTCCAACCATTTTCTCTTAACACGGTCTTTTTCAGACTGAGCAAAATTATTTTGAAAATATTTTCTTTTAGGTCTGTTTTTTAAAAGCATAAACTCATTGTACAAAGAATCCCAATCAATTTCAAAATCATCTTGTAAAACAGTTAAAACTCTTAATTGATTTTGGTAAACAGGAGGATTTTCAATAGAAGGAGAATCAAAGTCTAATGGAGTAACAGATACAGAGTCTTCTTCATCATCAACAACAACATTGCCATGAGGAGAGGAAGATTCAGCTTTAGTAGAATAGAAAGGAGTGCTAACTTGTGAATTACCACTGGAAACTCCTTTTAGCTTTAAATCAGAGGGTTTTCCCAAATTCTTTTTCAAAAAATCATTGATCTCTTGATCTCTTTTTGAAATACTTTCAGATCCAGCAAAGAAATGTCTTCCTTCGTTGATCCTCAAAGGTGGATTGTTTTGAAAACTTATTTTAACAGTACCATCAAGATATTGTTGAATATGAGTGAGATCTAGTTCATCAAAAACAGGTTTAGCAGGAGGGGATTCTTGTTCCAACAACCAATCATTAGGAAGCTTAACATCTTGCCATTGAATCATTTTTGAAACTTGAATTTTAGCATCAGGAGTTGAACATTGAATTAACATAGTTTTACCAGAAGGTTCTCTATGATTTATAGCACCAGGATTTATTTGAGTACCCAATAATCTATAATAAATGCGATAAATCAAAGCAAAAGGCTTACTACCTTCTTCCATGTGATAACCAGATGAAGCAATGTTCAAAGTTAAAGCTTTAACAATATTTGGATCATCCAAAGCAAGAGTGAGATTAGGATAACAGTTAAAATAAACAGGACCATCATACATAGAAGTAGTAATCATACCAAGAATGCTATCTTTAAAGATCTTAAATCTAGCATCTCTTAAACACATAAGAACAGAAGCATTAATACCCTTTCGGGTGAGTGGTTTAATAGCAACTTGAACCATACCGATATGCAAATAACTGAATTTTTTGGCAGCAAGGAATTCATTAATATTTCTTTTAGTGAACAAACAACATTTTTCATGAACTTTTGAAATAGAGAAAATTTGTTCAACAATTCTGGCTTTATAAGCAGAATAAAAAGTATTTTCAACAAAACTAGTTTTATAAACAGTTTTAGTATTAACTTTTGTAATATTCCAATTATGAAAATCAGGGATCAACTCATTATCATCAATAGTGTGATCTTCTTCATTTATAATATCAGGAGGACAACTAGTCCTGGAGCTGATAGAGGAGTTGGATCTCCACAACCTATCAATACTATCCTAGATTCAACACTCAGTTATCATGTTTTTCTCACAACCGTTGCATTTCGTAACACATACCCTATCCAACCTTATACCTCTCATGCCCTACACGCCCTCTCAGCTCAAACGAGCCTTACAGTTCGGTTCTAGGAATTTACTTTACGACTAGGGTGGCGCAAACGACGGTAAGAAGGGAACACAACAACGGAATATCAAAGTCTCGGGTAGACACAGACAAAAAGACAGAGAACACAACCACACTATCACCGGCCAGAAAAGAGTGGCTCTGATATATATATATATATATATATATATATATATATATATATATAACTGTGATTGTTTTTAAATATAGCACGGGGTTACACACTAATATAATATAAAATCCAAATAGTTAAAAAAAAAAATTTGCGTGTGTTTGACTTTGACGGGCTCTAACCAATGCACCATCGTGCACTCCTTACTAGTGAGCATTTTTGGTTAACCGCATATCTGGGTTTAGCTCATTTACTTTGTTAATCGAGCACCAAAGTGTTCTAATTTGGCTCATTTACTCTGTTATAAAGCACAAGATCACAAGTTTTCTTTAATTTATTAATTAACTTAATATAATCTTTACTTAATGCATATTACTACATTTGTTTAGTAATAGCACTTCAAATTGGAGCTCAGATTTGGTTTGTTTATGAATGAGTTCAGAAAAGTATCTTATAATGAGTGAATTTGAAATGCTTGTGAGCAGTAGTTTATTTAACAACTTTAATAAAAAAATTTCCTAATAATTTGAATACTTGAAACTCGTGAACCAAAAGTAAATACTAACTAGGTTTTATGTATATAATTTGACTCGATAATTGGGGTGAGAGATTAAATCCTAAAATTCTTCGTTAGAAACATTATAAGACACTTGACAAATACAACTATATCTCAATAAGTTAGAAGATTAGTGGTTACCAATTTGTTTATTTAGTAAAATATTTTGACAATATCAGAGAGTTAATAACAAACATTACTTTATACTTGGATGGAGGGTTTTGATGGGCTATGACCAATGCACCATCAATGCATTCCTTAAGTGAGCAAAAAGTGAGCATTTGGTTAACCTTACAAATTTGGGTTTAGCTCCTCTCAACCATTGCTTTTTTGCCCTCTTGCTCCTCTATCTATAATATATCAGCACCTATATTATCATGCATTGTAAGTGGGCCCCCATTTTATGCACAATCATTGATTGTGCATAAAAAAAGGATTAGATGAGGTGATATGTTAAATCTACTACTTAACATAGCAGCTCCATCAATGAGAGAAATAAAGTTCATATAGTTGAGGTTTCTGCTGCTAATTAGTGCTATAATTGAGTCTTATCATAGTACTGCAATAAAGAAGCACATTTATTTTATGTGCTTCCCCACTCCGCACTCTCTCTGTCCCATCCAACATATATAAAATTCATCACAATGCACAAGGGTGTGCTCCAATTTTCTCAAGCTATTTAAAGGATATACCAAGTAAAGCTATCTTATGGTACACTTTTTTTTGGGGCAGTGAAAAAATTGTACATTTTTCTTACATGTAAAAGGTAAACCTACTAAAAATGGAAGAGTTGAGCAACAAGACAGGACATGTCAATAATATTCACATGTAAATCAGTTTAATCCTTCATATAATTCATACAAAAACTTGTTTCTATCCTATTTTAAAAATAAAAGTCTTTGTTTCTGTAGGGGTAAAATTCTCAAAGTCAACAATGGGCCTTGGGCCCCGCACGGAGCCCAACCATGTCCCAAAGGGAAAAGGGGGACCAAAAGACTTCTGGCCCAATCCTGTTGAGCCCAGTTTATTTTAAAAGACGTCCGAGGAGGAATGTCTCCTCGGACACACAAATATGGGCCCAATATGCGCCCCCTCCACAGTGAAGAACCATCCCAGACGAATGTGGGTAGTAGGATGAGTCTCACACAGCAGGAAAGCGGAAAGTGTAAGACGTCCAGGGAGAAGCCACAACTGCCGCATTAAATGCAAGGAAGCTACTTTTTCAGCCGCATTAATGTGGAGAAGACAGGCGGACAATGTTACATTGGCCAGTGCAACTCACAGAAATATAAGGTGGATGTCCGATGGGACAGGCACTCAAGTGAAGGTCCTGATAGTTAACAAGTGTAAGGTCCTGATCAATTTAAGGAGGCTATATAAGAAAAGGAAATCCCCATGAAGAAGGGATCAGGAGATTGAGAGAAAAATAGAGAGAGGTTGAAGAATTCTGTAGTCTTTAACCAGAGCAAGAGCAAGAGGTGCATTTATTCGTCTCCTCGGACCGGTATCCCGTAAACTTAAGTGGAATATTCTCACGTTCAGATCGTTGCATGGCATACAACTAACTAACAATTCACTTCGTCCAGCCCTAGTTCTGTAACCCGCTCTCTACAAATTCATTGTCTAGGGGCCTTTGGGCCAGAACCACTTACTTGTTGGGCCTGGGCCCCAAAAAAGCCGCCCCTACAGTTTCTTTTCTTCATAATTAGAAGGATCGAATTGTAATAACCAATAGGAGAACCGTGCATAAAATAAATAAAAAAAGGAACAATTTCATAAATAGGAAGATGTCAAGTTTGAAAGACCTACAAAAAGAAAAAAAAAGGTGAATGATTATCCATTGTTAACTAACAAAGAACCTGATTATCAAAAAAAAACTAACCCAATCTTCAGAAATGAAAATTTGATCCCAAAGATTATTCAAATGCTGATAGTTGAAATTGGAGTGACAAGTGACAAAGAGAAGGTTGTGTGATTCTGTAATGAAAACTGAAATGTTTTGAATTATAAGTCAGTGCCTAAAGACATGAGAACGTCAAATTTTAAAAATTGAACCAATGAAAGCTAGCTTTCATTAGCTACTTACATTCTACCAACAAGCAACAACACAATAGAAAGAATTGCAGTTCATAATTGTATTTTTCAATTGGTCGTAAAATAATATGGCAATATCCGATATAGAAAGAATTCTTCTTTGATTACATAAAATACTCATATTATAAAGAAAAACATTCACTTATTTACAGTTTTTAGAAAGTGGTTTTCGGTTACATGGCAATGGCCGAAATAGAAATATTTGTTCTTTGATTACATTTATAAAAAAAAATTTAAAAAAAAACTCATCATTGAGAAAATATTTACTTATTTACTGTTTTTTGAAATTGATTTTAGTTCTCTCGCCCCATGTAATAGAAATATCAAATAGTTAAAAAAATATGAGAGAGAGAGAGAGAGAGAGAGAGAGAGGTATATATGTACAATTCTAGGATCGAGGTCGAGGGGTTTGATGGGCTCTGTCCATTGCACCATCATGCATTTCTTAGTGAGCAAACAGTGAGCATTTGGTTAACCGTACAAATTAATCTGGGTTTAGCTCATTTACTTTGTTAAATGAGTAGTCTAATCGAGGCTATGGAGCACTAAAGTGCTCTAATTTGGCTTATTTACTTTGTTATCAAGCTCGAGATAACAAGTTTTATTTAGTTCGTTAATTAAGTAACTTTTTATAATCTTTACTTAATGCATATTACTACATTTGTTTAGTAATAGAGCTTCAAATTGGAGCTCAGATTTGATTGGTTTAATGAATGAGTTCAGGCAAGTATCTTACAACGAGTTGAATTTGAAATGCTTGCAAGCAGCTTAGTTTATTTGACAACTTTAATAAAAATTTCCTAACAATTTGAATACATGAAACTCATGAACCAAAAGTAAATACAACTAGATTTTTATTTTTTATAATTTGACTCGACAGTTGGGACGAGCGATTTAAACTTTAGATATCTCCGTTAAAAACACTAAAATGTGTTAGTTAAACTATAAAACTCTTGACAAATACAACTAAATCTTAAGCAAATAAAGTACAAGCTTTTAAACTTAGAGTAATTAGCAAATCAAATTCAATCCAAAGTCTTAACATCTTCAGTCGAATCCTAGATCACTTTCTAGAATTTCTTTTTTTAAAGTACAATAAGTTACAAGATTATTGGTCACCAATATGTTTACATAGTAAAATATTTTGACAATATCAGAGAGTTAACAAGAAGCATTACTTTGTTATACTTGGATTGAGGGGCTTGATGGGCTCCGACCAATGCACCACCAATGCATTCCTTAAGTGTGCAAAACGTGAGCATTTGGTTAACCATACAAATATAGGTTTAGATCTTCTCAACCATTGCTTTTTTGCTTTCTTGCTCCTCTATATATCAGCACCTATATTATCATGCATTGAAAGTGGAGCCCCATTTTATGCACAATCAGTGATCTTGATGAAAAGAAACAAAAGGAAATAGCAATATGATAGCAACATACAGATAATGTTAAGGAAAAGCTAACCATGCCACACTAATAAGGGCAAACAACTCTTCTTCCCTGTTTACAGCTTCGGCTCTTTATGACTTATGGGTTAAGTTAATGCAAGGATTACTATATATAAGTGGGGTTATGATATGGGAAACTTTTTCAACTCATATTAGTAGAGGCATGCATTGTAATGCTCCAACATTTTTGTCCTGCAGCACCAAAAATACAGACATCAGTAATTAATAAAAAGTGCAAACCATTCAAATTTGTGTACGGTGGGCTGTTGATTGTCCTTATCTTTTCTTTTCTTTTCTTCGGGTGGTGGGGTGGGTTTAGACTTGAGAGAGGGGGGCAGGATGCTGCTCAAATTTCATCTTTCATGATTTGTTTCTGAGTTGGTGACAATTCACTAGATATTATCAATGCATAATTTGGTAATAATATGAGTTTCTTTTTTTCTTTTCTTTTAAAGATTGAAGTCAAAAAATTGATTACATATGTTGTGATTCTCTGAATTTGAACCCATTTTAATCTTTGAAATTTGAAGTAATCATTTTTAGTCCCTTAATTATATTATATGATCAAACTAAAAATTAGCAAACTCGTTGACACTCCACGGTGACTAAAAGCAATCACTTCTCTCCCCAAAAAAAAAAAAAATCAAACACTTGTCTTTTAAGAATTAAAAGCAATCACTACAAATTTCACTAATTAAAATCGCTTATATGCCTAAGTTAAGAACCATCAATGTAGGTTGATCTTAAAATCATAATTAGAAAAGAGGAATGATATAACTTGAATCTAAAGTCTATATCATATTTTCTTTTTATTTATAATAAACAAAGCACATACACGGGCTTAATTAAGGAATTAATATAAATGATAGGAATCTTTTTTTTTTTTTGGGTTAAAGTAAAAGATGAGAAAGTACTACTCTTTTTTTTTTTTGAGAGAGAGTTTCAACGTATGACGTTCGCTCGTGATGATAGTTCTTTATTATCAAACCAAAACACTAGCCGTTTTTTGGTGTAAGCAGTGATTGAACACTAAATTTCTTATTTAACCATAAAAAATTCTATTAGTTGAACTAACTAGAACTCACAAAAAATACTACTCTTGGTGATAGGAATGGAAGTACCACTAGATATGGTCATTGTCAATTTGTCATAAATGATAGGATTTCATTTATAAAAACTTAGACATGTCACATGTATGATGTTCAATTGGTTAGAAATGTGAATTTAATTAATATCATAAAAACTTAGAAATGTTACTAGTTGAACTAACTATAACTCACATAAAATATTGCTCTTGGTGATAAGAATGGAAGTGCCACTAGATATGTTCATTGTCAATTTGTCATAAATGATAGGATTTCATTTATAAAAACTTAGACATGTCACATGTATGATGTTCAATTGGTTAGAAATGTGAATTTAATTAATATCATAAGAATACATATTTAGAATATAAAAAATGTAAAGGTGTGCAATAATTGAAAAAGAAAAAGAAAAAATATTCCAAGATAAATGAAAAAGAAAAGGTCTATTATACAAGCAAGTATTCAATGAATCCTAACCAATCACCAATGATTCAGTCTTGTCGAGTCCAAAAAATAAATGATGCAGTCCTTTGGAAGAAAAGAAAAGAAAAAATAAAAATAAAGGCTTTTTTTTTTCCTTTGATTTATTTTTGGGTCATTAAATTCGTGACACGTGTCGAGCTACACCTAGCCTCATTATCAACTTAATTAACTCTACTCTCACACACACCCAATCCCCCACATTCTCCCACTCGGACACTCCGGCACGTGTCTGACACGTGCCGAGGGTCCCTCGTGTGAAAACATTATGAACTCCATTAATAGCCGTTGGATCGGCTGACAAGTGTCAGGGAATCTTCCTATCGTGACCGTCATTGCACGAGATTGCACCCACACTATCAAACACGTGTGGGTCATTTTCTGCAGTAACTAAAAATTAAAAATTCTGAAAAAAGCTGACTCAAGCTAAACGACAAAACAGAACTGTGAGTCTGTGACAAAAAATAATTATTAAAACAAATTAATTAATTAATTATAAATAAAGTGTTACTTAAAAAAAACAAGAAAATTAACTCCTGGAGGGGTTTGAGGAATCATTACGCGAGCCTGTAAATATAGTGTGGGACCCACCAAATCATGGAGTTCATGGTTATCTCACGCCGTTAACTCTAATTTCTTGGCCCCACTTAAAAAAAAAAAAAAAATTATACATAGAATATTAGAATTTATTATTTATAGGGTCTGATTAATGTATGCCATAAAGGCACATATTAGCCATCCATTTTTAAAAATATTTTATGGAGAATTGAAAAAACTGTCAAAAAAGTTAGTAACTTTTTCATTTTTCCATAAAAAATTTCATAAAATGGTTTATTTCTACATACCCTAAGGGCACACATTAGTAAAATCTTTATTTATATACACTTCTCTTCTCTTTCTCTTTTTTCAATAATTTTTTATTTTCATTAGTAAAATCTTTATTTATATATACTTCTCTTCTCTTTCTCTTTTTTCAATAATTTTTTATTTTCAATTTATTTTATTTTAATAAAGCATAAACTAATAAAATAAACTCTTTCAGATAACTGAAATAATTTAATTTTTTTACTGTTCCAAAATAAATGAAATGCCTCAAATTTAAAAGTTAATTTCTTGAGCTGGTTCATAAATATGTTATTATATTCTAGCTTGTTTTGTTTAATTGTTGAACCTAAAGTTAAGTTTGAATATAACTTATTTGTTAAATAAATAAATATAAACAAGTTGTTTTACCTAAAGTTAGGTTTGAATCTAACTTATTTGCAAAATAAACGAATATAAATAATTTTTTCTTAAGTCGAGTCAAAGTTGTTTATAAATAACTTGGTTCACTTTACAGCCCTAATTAGAATCTATAATTTCAATTGGATTCTTTTTATGATTTAGAAAACTCATTTGGATTATAGAAAAGTAAATAAAAAAAAAAATTATAGTAAATTGGTCATGTGCACACCATGTGATCTTGCTTTTTTAAATGGTCATGTTTTTTTAAATAACAAATTATAGTAAATTGGTTAAGTGCATAAAAAAGAAAAATCAATGAATAAGAGAAATACCAAAAAAAAAATTATTATTACAAGAAAAGAAAAAGAAAAAGAAAAAGAGAGAAATGCCAACATAATAGCTGCTGATTTGGCACTGTTATGCCACTTATTACAATGAGGTTTCCACCTAATGCTAGTTAAATATTTTTATTTTAATAATATAACATATAATTCATCAAACACATTAAGGAGCATTTGGTTTGGGAAATCCAGCTTAAAAAAAAAAAATTATTACAGGAAAAGAAAAGGAAAATAAAAAATAGAGAGAAATGCCAACATAATAGTAGCTGATTTGGCACTGTTATGCCACTTATTACAACTAGTGTGTAACCTCGTGCATATGCACAGGTACACTTAAAAACAATCACACTTATACACAAGAACACACATATATGATTTAGAATATAATTGGATTTGGATTCTTTGGTTTTTTCACCTAATAATTCACTTGTCACAAAAATTAAAAAATTAGATGGGACACATGGTGCAAAATTGAACTCAAATTAAAATTAAATTTAAAATCTAATTGAATTTAGACTTTTTTTTATTTTTGCACCTAATAATTCACTTGACAATAAAATTTAAAAATTAAACGAGACACGTGGTGCAAAATTAAACTCCAATTTAGACTTTAATTGGATTTTCTCTTAGTTTTGGCTATTAATATATATATAAATATAAATGAGGTTTCCATCTAATGTTAGTTAAATATTGTTATTTTAATGATATAACATATAATTCATCAAACACATTAAGGGGCATTTGGTTTGGGAAATCCACCTTAATTTCAAAATTCAAATTCTTTGAAATGTGATGTTTATTAATCTGAATACCTAGGAATGTACTACCATTAACATGTTTGGTTTGATTTAAAATCTTACAAGATTCTTGTAAATTTGAAATACTTATATTTAGTTTATTTCTAAGAATTTTATAGTAATTATTTATTTTTCCAAAAAAAATATCATTTGATTTATAAAGAAAATTTCAATTCGTTTTTATTTTTATTTTTATCTACCTCTAAATAAAAAACGATAAAAAATAAAAAATATAAATATAAATTATGAAAAATTCAATAAAACTATAGTATAACATTTTTTGAATAAAATGTATACTAAAAAAATAATTATTTAAAATTTTAATTTATAATTATTAGTTTTTAGTTTTATTTGTATTGGTTAAGGGGTAGGGAGGAATGGCATAAACTTTTCACTTCATAAAAATGTAATATTTTTTTCTAGACATAAGAATGTGAATATCCATCTGTTTTGAAAGGAATCTACATTCCTATAAAAAATAAAAAATAAAAAATAAAAAACTGTGTGAATGGAAACCCAAATACTCCTAAACCTCTGATTCTATTGTGTAATTTACAACCAAACTTGTGAACGCTAAACATCTGATTCCCTTGTGTGATTTGCAACCAAACTTGTGAACCCTAGGAAGTCTTTCAACATTTTCAAGAATCCTAAAACATTATTGCATACCAAACACCTCCTAACATTTTTTGTTATTGAGACAACAATAGAGTAATATTGAAATAGTGTGAAAAACTCATGGGCTATATAAATTGACACAATTTAATTTATAAGTACTAAAATGAAAATGGCACATATTTATAGGCTTTTTATTTTTGGACGGTCCCATAGTAAATGAAAAATTTCAATGTAAAAGTTAAATTTCAAATATTACCCTTTTGTAGTGGTACTCTGGTTATGTAATGTATTATAAACCTGTTTAAAAAACTTTATATATTACTTTTGTGTTTGTGTATTTTAATAAGTATTATTGTCTCCTAAAAAAAAATAAAAAAATACTACCCTTATCTTGTTTTAAAAGAAAAGTAGTGCCACCTCAAATAAAGTAAAAGATATTAAAAAAAAAAGAAAAGTAAAAGACATTTTAGAAAGACTATTTTACCTTTTCACATAATTTTGAGACACGTGAAGTTAACATTTAATTCATAAGTTAAGATAAAAATAAAGAATTTGTATAAATATTATAAAAAATTTAATCAAGATTTTTTTTAAGGATACCACGTTAATTTAATTGTGGCTATTTAAAAAACCAAAAGTAATTTAATGAGAATTTGTTTTCTGTTGAATTATTTTAGTCTAATAAAACTTGTATTTAATGATTTTTTTTTTTTTTTGGGGTGAAGTAGTTAATGAGTTTTGTTTTCAGCATACATGTATCAATTTACCATATTTTAAAGGTTTAGAAATTTAAATGATTTCATGAATTGGGATGGTAATTTCACCATGCCCCATCCCACTTGGAGCAGGATGAAATGTAAATGCATTTTGGTTGCCTTGCCATGATTATATTTTCTAAAATACCATTCTTTATTTTATTATTTTTTTATAAAAAAAATTCCATTAGTCAGGGTTTTGTTTCTTTAATTTTTCACATTTGTCATTATGGCGGATGAAAGTGGTGGGAATGGTTGTTAAAGTCTTAATTTTATGTAGTTGACTACTTTGCTTTAATGGAATAATGGATGAATTGGGACTTTGTACTACTATTTTGTTAAACAATTTGGTGTGAATTTTGTTATTTGTATTGGTGATAAAGAATAGTTGCATTGGGATATTGTCTTTCTTGAAACATTATTCCAAGGTAAAGGCTTTGGGTTGTGTTATATATTCTTTGATATTCATAATTTGTTAAATATAGTATTGGATTTTTTATTCACTTTTAATATTATTTAAAAAATTAATTATGTGTGGAAAGCAGTGGGAGATGATCTTTGGACTTTGAATCACAAACATGGGCACCACAAATGATACTATATATTAACACTTATATATCACTTTAACCCCTCTAAAAAACTCACTTGACAACACAAGAAAAAAGTCATAAGAAGTTTTAATACTTTCATTTTAATATTCTATATATTGTAAAATCATATGATTTAACAAATGACGTCCTTTATTATATTGTCTGTTTGGATTTTTTTCCCCAACATATTTGATTATGTATAATTAAAAAAAAAAAAAAATTAACGATAGAGTTGCATGTAAGTTGCATTTTTAAGAAATAATCCAATCATACTCTATGCTTGTTTAGTCCATCTTATTTTTTTCAACTTTTTGAAAACGTGATGTTTAAAAAAGATTTACTTATAATAAAAAAAATCCATAAAAGGTGAGGTTTAAAAATTGTACTTTAAAAAATTACGATTACAAAATAGGGTGCCAAACAGGTTCTCTATGTCATTTGTTGTTGTTTTTTTTTTCCTATTTATTTTAAAGATTTTATTGATTAAATAATTTTAAATATTTATGTTTTGAATGAAAATGACAATAGTATTTATTTTTATTTGAAACTTTGCTACCAAGTACCAACTATTTTAACCATATAAATCATAATTTATTTTATCCTATTAAAAGTATCATCTAATCTCATAAAAATTCATGTTAAAAAATTATTATGTAATATAAATTATCATTGTATTTTTTTGTAAACACTTATTTTATCGGTCAAACAAGTTAGGCATGCTAACATTTGATGATAAAGATGCCCAAACAGACATATACGACAGTATCCTTTGATTGAATCACTAACACTATACAAAATTTTAATTTATTAAAAATTGGAGTGCCGGTGGATTTTGTTTTTATTTTTTTATGAAACCTTATTTGCTTATATATTAAAAATTGCTTATAATATAGTTGTATTTATATATAAAAAATTGAGACTTTAATAAATTGTACATAAACAAATGAATAAAAAGATAAAAGAAAAGGCTTGTGTCACCGTTTAAAAAAAAAAAAATCAATGATGTATTTGTTATTTGAGGAAGTTTGACTTATTTATTTATTCATTTTTCCTCAATGAGGAAGCTTGAATTTCGATCAACTGTGGAATAATGGAATGTGTGGGGAAGAAGGGATTCTTTAAACACATGTTAAAGAAGAAAAGACATTAAAAGAAATAAAAGGGATTAATTTTGTGAGATAATTAAGTTATCACTTTTTTTATTTTTCAATTATTTAGGCCTGGCAAAGAAGAAGTGTTTGACTTAGTGTGCAGTGATTACTAGTACTATATATCTTGCTTAAAATAATGAGAACTCCAAGTGCTAAGCACATCTTAAATATTCAAAGATCAAAGGCAATTAATCATTTGGATGTTGATTTTGACAACACCGTTGCTAAGATTAAATACATGTATGTAGTTGTTGCTCAATTGCTCTCTCTCAATACAAAATTTCTCTACAACTCTACATGTTGCATACTGGGATACTATTGGATTTTCTGCTTACATCAAATAGCATTTTAAAATATATAATTTGTATATTCTACTAAGTGTGAAAATAATTCATTACGAACATATGAGTTATCATGTTTTTGCAGGATGTTTACTTGGATGTTCCTTTTTTTTAAAGGGAAAAAAAATGGCAAAGAGGGATTTGAACTTTAAAAGTCTCCATTAGAAACATTAGAACATTTCATTTGACATTAAAAAAAAAAAAAAAAGTGGATATTCTCTTATTTGTTTGTAAAAAGCTTAAGAAAATATAGATGTCTAAAACCATATATACAAGACCCCACATTTGTAGGCATGAAAATGTTTTTTTTTTTTTTTAATGAAAATATTATTCTCATTTAACTAAGGAATCTAATAAATAAATAAAAACTAACCTTGAAACTTAAAATTTGATTTGAAATGATTGAAAGGGTACTGTGTTTTTTTTTTTTTTTTTGGTCTACAAGTATTAATTTTTTTGCTCATAACTAATCAAAAAAATATTTTAAAAAAATAGTGTACAAAATTTATATGAGTTTATATTAATTTAAAGCAAGGTTTTTATGCATTAGAGTCATAGTGGAATGGTTCATGCTATGCTCTTTTCTTTTTTTTACCCCAAAAATTGAATCACACCCTTTGAGTTTGGGTGAATTGTTATTTTCATCCCTAAAATTTAATTTTTGAATTTTAGTCCTTGAACTTTAACATTTTTATCAAATTAATCATTATATATGTAAATCGCCGTCAATAAAATTTTCTTCAAGTCCAATAACACAACATTATATCACATATTGATATAGTGTTGGTTTTATAAATGATAATAAATAAAATGACCAACTTGACAAAATTGTTAAAGTTTAATGGCTATAATGACAAAATATAAACTTTTAGAGATGAAAATGACAATTCACCAAAACTTAAAGGATATATGATTTGCATCCTTACCTTTTTTTTCCCCAAAACTAATCAATAGACGTGCTTATCTTTTCTCTTTGACTCTTTTTGTTTTATGAATTCATGTGATGCTTTTGTTAATTGTTTTGCCCATGTTTTATTTAAAATTTTAGAGATAACGTTATTTGATACTTTCAAGAAAAATGTAAAGCATAAAAAATATTTCAGGTTTATCTATTACTAAGTATTTTAGGGAGAATTCTAACTATTACTCAAATATATATATATATATATATATATATATATATATATATATATATATATATATATCCTACAAAATTATTATTAGGAATAAGTCTTATGTAAATCTTATAAACCATTATGAATGATTTATATTATTGGGAATTATATTTCCAGAATTTGAAAATGGGATGGTATATATGATTCTTCAAACTAAACGCCAAATTAATGTTCTATCATTGTTCGGTTTGCTTTCCTATGACTAAGAAATGCTACCAACCCATTGCTACTTCTTTCCTTAAAAATAGAAAAAGCGTGAAACATTAAGCCAAACTGATTTTTCAGAGCAATTAATCATCTATTCCGATTTTTTCCCCCTCAAACTAATGCTATGTTTGGATGTTGGAAAAAGGAGGGGGAGTAGAGTAGAGGAAGGGAGAGTAATTAAATTACCTTGTTTGAATGTTTTTTAAGGAAGGAGGGAGAGGGATTTGGAGGGGTTTGAACTACTTCTAACCCTTCATTTTTAATTCCCCCAAATTGGAGAGATTTGGAAGGAGAGTGGAGGATAAAAATACTTGACAAAATGAATTACCAAATTTGCCCTCACTATATTAACAAAATTACAAATGAAAAGACTAATTACTCCCCTCTCCCTTACTTATGCTATGTTTGGATGTTGGAAAAAGGAGGGGGAGTAGAGTAGAGGAAGGGAGAGTAATTAAATTACCTTGTTTGAATGTTTTTTAAGGAAGGAGGGAGAGGGATTTGGAGGGGTTTGAACTACTTCTAACCCTTCATTTTTAATTCCCCCAAATTGGAGAGATTTGGAAGGAGAGTGGAGGATAAAAATACTTAACAAAATGAATTACCAAATTTGCCCTCACTATATTAACAAAATTACAAATGAAAAGACTAATTACTCCCCTCTCCCTTACTTAATTTTAAAAATATCCAAACAAGGTGGATGATAACTATTTCCCTCTACTCTCCTCTCCACTACTCTCCTCTCCTCTACTCCCCTTTACTCTCCTCCCTCTTTAAACTTCCAAACAGGCAGTAACATATTTTTTTTATTAGTAAATTACACATCTACTCATGAGTCTTGAACCCGTAACCTTACCTTCCACTCAAATACATTTTTTCTTTTATAAAAAAGTTTCAACTTATGATGTCTCTTTTAATATTTATAAAGAGATGAGATGTCATTTGAGCTACAACTCATTAGCAACCAACATGTTGCATTGTTTATACATTCCCATCTCATAGAAAAAAAAAGGTAAATACTAAACACACACAAAAAAAAAAAAAAATGAAAGATATCATAGAATTTCTTAATAGTGTTGACTGTATTATATATATATATATATATATATATATTAGTTGAAATTATATTTACTGTCTTCAATGTATAAAACAAAAACAATAAGTATAGAATACTAAATTTTCAACAAAATTTTTTACAATTATTAACATGATGTCATGCGATTGATACATAATAAAGGGTTTGGTTTATCTTTAATACTTTTTTAATTAGATATGTTCTTTTATTTTAAATATACAATAACAAGTAGTAGTTGGTTTAAATCTCTACATTTTATTTAGTTAGTAGATAATGCGGTAATTTCTCATTAAAACAAAATGAGATTTTAGTTTAAAAAGTACTGGAGGTAAGCTAAACTCTATAATAAAAATGGTCTTAGTATTTGGCTTATGTGTGTATGATATTAATCTTATCGCACGCGCAAGTCTTAGTATTTGGCTTATGTGTATATGATATTAATCTCATCTTTTATTATTATCTAGTGTCATAATTTTTCACTTATTTTAATCGGTTGTAAAAGAAAAATAAACTGAATAAATTAAAAACAATTTTTTAAGAGTAAAACATGAAGAGTGAAATTTAAATATAATCAGTTTTAAAAGGAAAAAAAAAAAAAAAGAATTTGGTAACTGAAAAAGTGAAAAACTTTATTGGCATATTAAAAGCACTTTTTTAGGAGTAAAACATGAAATGTGGAATTCAATTGACAATTTTTTATTTTTTTTATGTATTTATCCAGTTCGTTGAAAAACTTGTAAGATAATAGATTGAGAGTATTTTGGGCATCAATATTGAGGATCTCAAATAGGGGAAGTCCCTTAAATAGTAGTATAGATGATATTCCAATAACAATTTATATATATTAATAAAAAATACTGACATTGACAAATCTTTTCATAACTTGTTGAAAAAAAAAATCATACTTAATATTTTAAAATACACTTCAATTAAAAATTTAATACAATAAATTTAAATTTTGAAATGAAAGATAATTCTTAAAACCTGCCTTTAAACAAAAGGACAGGTAATACATAATATTTTTAATAATAATTTTTAAAAATTTGGTCAATCGAATGTCGGATAGAGAAAGTGTTTTTTTCCCTTTAAATTTGGGGTGAAGTGTAATTTTTCAGACCTCAAGGGAGAGGAGTATTATTATCCCAAAAAATATAGCTGTAAATGTAATATTTTAAGTTTCTAACCTTGGTGAAATAAAAATGAATGGTTAAAATGTAATATCATTAAATGTGTATACCTTGTAATTAAAAAATAAATAAGGAAAAAGAAAAAGGAAGTCTCGTTTAAGCCAAACGGAAAACATCGCTGTAAATGGGTGCAGTAGACGTTGGTCAGTTATTTTTGAAAGCACCAGTCATCTTTGTCCTTTTGTGCTGACTCCCTTAAGAAAAGGTAAAGAAAGAAACTCTATGAAAAATTGAAAAGCTTTATTATTTTTATCATAGGAATTTCTAAGGTCTATATCAATGGACCATTCTAAAGTTCCAAGTGCACGAACCATTTGTAGACCCCTCTCACCTATACATGCATAGCATCCAACTTGCTCCTTCATTAATAAGACCAAAATTATTCATCAATTTTTTTAAGGCCTCTATTCTCGTTGAGTAATTGAAATATGTTTAAGAGTTAGATTCACACTTACTCTATTTCTCAAAAAAAAAAGAATTTACACTTACTCTAACCAATGTTATACTACTTAGTAACTTTTAATTGAATTTGTATTTTAAAAATTTCACCGTTGGATTACATATTCTTTATGTTCTTAACATGCATGTAAAATTTCGTGCTAATAGGATATTGTTTACATTTGATTTATAAACTCATATTTTATACATAATTTTAAATCACAAAAAGTTAAATTTAAACATTTAATATTGATCTTTGATCATTAGAAATTTTTGCAAACATAAAAGATATTAGAAGAAAATGTAATCCAATGATGAATTTATTAAAATACACTTCTAATAATTGAAAATTTGAAACCATTAATACACATGATATAAAATCATACACTTTCCATATTAAGATTATGTATCAATATCATGTATATTAATGGTTTTAGATTTTCAATTAGCTTAACTATTAAGGTTTTCTCTTTGTTGAATAAATAATTTGGGATTGAATTTCGCTTACTAGGAAAAAAAACATATTGCTATCTTACATGATGGAAAGAACAATCATCGTGAAAAAAACGTTATAAATTTAAATCTTATCATATTTATATTATAAAAAAAAAAGTGTACTCAAAGATATAGCCATAATTTCAATTTGGAGGCCAAAGTATGAACCAAAAATATCTTGAAATTTAAGAATTAAAATAAAAAAAGTGCCAGGATTTAAAACTTAACTATTGAAAATAAAACAAACATTTATTCAATGTTAACAAAATATAAACAAGATAAGAGATACAAAATAATTATTTCTTAATACATTTTTGAGGTAGAAGAGACTGCTTAACCAAATTGTTCAACTAGAGGGCTTGGCTTGGACGATTTTACCACGTGTGAACGACCTCCCTACTTTGGAACGCAGGAACATTGCCCAACAATACTCACCACACTAAGCAATCTAAGGAGCATCGAAGTGATGATTTGACAATCGAGTGAACTTTGTGGATGAAGCTCATGGTATTAGCTTGGAACTTCATAGACGATTATGACCATAATCAATGAGCTATGTCTCGGAAGGAAAGGTTGGGGATCGGAACCCATGAGCTACATTCACAGGGTTCAACAGCCGGAACCCATGAGCTACATTCACAGGGTTCAACAGCCATAAGCCCATAATGTCGCCCATGACTAGAATAATTCCCTTGATCTCACCCATGATGACCACATTATGCCCATTTATGCCACAATCAAGACAATGGCTACAATTAAAGAGCAACATGTGCCACCATCAAGTCTATAAATTCATGGAATTTCCAACAAAATAAGATCTAAAAAGAAAAATATTCTCCTTTAATAAATCCACTAGCTTAAGTGTGAGTTTGGATAGCAAACGCGGTTGGCGTTTGCGTTTCCAAATTGGGTCCCGTGCACTGTTCACGGGACCCGCAAGTACAAAATTTAACAAATATAACTTTAAAACTAGATCCCATGGGCACTATTCATAGTTTAAAAATTATTTTGCTACAGTATTTTTAGTAATAAGCGATATTCAAACAGACTCTAAGTATCAAAGACCTTAGATTAGTGCCATCATGTTAGGTTGACTTTCTTACATCACAGACAGGTACTCCATTGTTGGGTGCTCTATTGATAGGATAGCCATGTGATTGTTGATTCATCATAAATTTATTATATATCATCTATCAAAATGGAACTTGACATTCTTTTAAATCTTGAAAATCGTATATGATTAAATTATTTACTAAAATTTTCAACAATATCTCTTTTAATGTGTAAAATCAAAGAATTTTTCATAATATCTTCTTCATTTTTGTTGTGAAAACCTATATTTGTTAATATTCATGGTTGAATATACTTGTTCCATAGTTGTAATGGAAAAGTTGGAAGAGCAAGTATAAGTACAACTATTTTATAAATGAGTTAGTAGAATGTTGATATTCTACTTCTTACCTACCATGGGGCACAATTTTATTAAAACAAAAGTACCTACTACCATCCCTATTAAAATTTGATGATAAAAAAGTTAATATGAAATATATTGACAAAAAAAGATTGAGGAAACACACATATCCATATGCGAAAACAATAAACTACCTTAAAATGTAAATAAATTAGTAGCATTAATTTAAGGTCCTTAGCCTCTTGTTTTTTTAGTATGCCCTTAATTTATCCTATTTAGAAAAAAAAAAATTACTAAAGGAATTTAGTTGCATAAAACACCAAAAATATAGAAAACATTTTATTATAATTTATGATTTTTTTGGGGGGGGGGGGGGGGTTGATGAGGGCCGCACATCATATAGCAACCGGCTATTTCATTTTTCATTTTTTGTTAACCTTTTTCAGCCAATGAATTCTAGGGATCAATGGTGTGTTTGAATACCGCTTATTTTGCTGAAACTGAAAAATTATTACTGAAAGTACTGTAGATAAAGGTAAAAGTTAGTTGAAATAGTACAGTAGAGCCCATAAATAGTGCCAAAAAAGTGTAGTGGGGCCCATGAATAGTAACAAAAATAAGCTGAATAGTGAAATAATTTTAATTTTTAATCTTAACCCAAACGCACACCAAGTATGTTTTTTGGGCCAAATTTTAAATATTTATATTAGTACTTATTCAATTTGAGAATGATAAGGCAGAGCCCTATATATGTGTATATATATATATATATATATATATATAGAATTTAGGAGTCGAATCTATATAAAGCCAGGGGGTCATGTTTAGGGATGGCAATGGGGCGGGGCGGGGCCGAAGGATGGGGTCTTCGTCCCCGCCCTGCATGGTTTTGTCTTGCCCCATCCCCGCCCTGCCCTGCATGGCGGGGAAAACTTTCTCACCCCATTCCCGCCCTTTGGGGCCCCGCGAAACCCTATCCCACCCTGTAAAACTCTACTTTTTGTTAATTTGTCCTACAACTAGTACAATTTTTTTAATGAAACCTATTTCATTGGTAAAAATATATTTGAAATTACAACTAAATTTATCCCATCAAATCAAATCAATTTTTAGAAAAAAATTGAACAATATATCCAAGTGTTAAACAAGACAATCATTAAAAAAAAAAAAAAAAAAACTCATAGTATAACACATAACAAAATAAAGGCAGAGAACCACATTAGGTAGAACAAAATAAGCTAATATTGATATGTTTGTTTAAATAGTAGCGTTTTAAGGTATAAAAAATTTACAATTATAACCCTTAACAACGCGGGGCGGGGCGGGGCGAGGATGGGGAGGGGTGGGGTGGGTCTAAAAAGTCTAAACCCATCCCCGCCTCACCACCTTTGCGGGGCAGGGAAAACCCGTGCGGGGCAAAGCGGGGAGGGGCGGGGAAAAATTGCCATCCCTAGTCATGTCCCTCATTGGTCCAAATATAACTCCAAGTCTCCAACCTCATCCATGTGTGTAGCACTGCATACTACACTAATGTCAAAATAGGGAATATCTTGCATTTTTTTTTCTAGTATGCAAATTTTGATAAAATTCATTTAGAGTATTGTTCGATAAACCTAATTTTATTGATTTATTTTAAAAATAAATTATAATAAATAAATAAATAATCGCGTTTTTAAAAAGTCGCATATAATCAAATAAAAATAATTTGAAACAAATAAATGAATTAAAAATTAAGTACATTGATATTGGAGAGAATTTAAAAATTAAGAAAAAAGATACTATACTATTTTAGCTACAAAATTAGTTGTAGCCTTAGGCTACAAACTTACTTAATATCTTTTTATTGGATGTGAATTTTGACAAATCCACCATTGGATTACATCTTCTTCTTATATTCTCCATACTTGCAAAATTTCAAGAAAATTAAAGATCAATAGCTATGTCATCAATAAATTTTTTAAATTGCAAGTTTTTGTAATTTAAAATTATGCACAAAATATAAGCTTATAGATCATATAGTAAATGATATCCGATTGACACAAAATTTAACATGTGTATTAAGGGCGTAAAGAACATGCAATTCAACGGTTGGATTTTCAAAATATGTTGTAGTATTTATTTTATTGAGTGAGTTTGTAGCCTTAAGTTACAACCAATTTTGTAACTAAACTTTGTCCTTCCCTTTATGGGTTAATTTTAAGATATATCATGTTCTATTCAGAAAAAGGAAAAAGGAAAAAAGAAAAAAAGGATATGTCATTTTTTTTTTTATAATCCGATAATTAAGGGTGGGAGAATTTAAATCCAAAATATCTCTATTAATAACATCTATAAATGTTAGTTGAATATTTAAATTACAATATTATTGACCAAATTTTTGAGAAGTGTTATGTTCATACCATTTTCATAATACTTTTACAAAAAAATCGTAGGTGGTAAGTTGTTATTAGTTCTAATTTAAATTCACAACTTAAATTATTTTTTTACCCGCCCATATCGACCAATAACAATCTACCACATAAAATTGGTTATGAAAGTATTGTGAAAATGTCGTAAATATACAGCATTTCTCTAATTTTTTAGTAAAGTTGAAAATGGGTGGTCAAATATGTAGCGTACCAATCTTTTGCGTGTGAAATGAATACACATGAGAAGCCGCGTGTTGTTTAAACACCAATGGTTGGAATATACGTAGTTTTATACTATACGTTGTACTATGCGTCTAGCTTTGTTAATCATGAGAGAGAGAGAAAGTGAGGAGTATATCAGAAGCCTCAGTGCCTCACTGTTTCTCTGATTTTGATGCATACAAGAGAAGAAAAAAAAAAAGAAAATTTTTTTTAACTAATAATAAAAAACAAAAATTTATATAGATAGGTGTGCTAGGCAAGTTTTTATGCACTTTGTCAATATCTAGCTCTGCTGCATTTGGATTTTCTCTTCAGAGTCTGGGCTCAGAACCTCATCCATGAAGTTTTCCTGAGGTTAAACCCAGGTGGGTTTTCTTTAAATTTGTCATTTTCTATGGTTTTGTAGCTTTTGCCACTGATCCATTTGAATGCATTATTGGGTTTTTTTGGGGACCTTAAAATATGGGTCTTGATTTTAAAGCTCAGAAAAGATTGATCATTTTGTAAAGTTTATTACCGTTCATGTATGTGTTCTTGGGGTTTCATTTTGATGCATGCATGGAGCTTTTTGGTTTTGGAAATCAATCCTGCTTCAGTGATTTTTAGGTACCCTTTTGATGCATTTGGTTGATTGATTAATCAATTTTTGTTCTTGGGCCTGAACAAAAAGGTTTTGTTCCTCTTGATTGCTTTATCAACCCAGGCATGTTTAGATGATTTTTTTTTTTGGGAAAATCAGGTGGTTAAGGGTGCTTTTATGTGTATAATATATATCTGATCTTAGTGTTCTTCTACATAGATAAGATATATTTGATATTCCCATAATGGGTTCCTTGTTTTAAGCTTAATGCAATACTGTTTCTGTGGTTTCAGAGCTTTCTTGAATGTTTCTATTGGAGTTTCTCATGGGTTTTATGGGGGATTCTTGGGTAATTATAATCTGGGCAAATTTTCATCTTGATGATCAATCTATGGTAGCTTCAATTGTTCTTATTTCTGAATGTTCTACAGGGATTTTAAATTTGGGTTTCTAGATTAATGGTTAATTAGTTTCTTTCTTTGTTAGATGCTCATGGATTGAAGATTTATTTTGTTTATATTGATTTTGATTTGACTTCTGGGTCTAAGGAACTCTTTGTTCCTTTTTTTCCCCCAAAAAAATAAAAAATAATTTTATCTTGCTTTCAATGGATTAATGGTTCTGAACTATTGAATTTGAATTGGAAATTCAAAAGCTTTTCCTTTTCTTCATCACTAATGACTTATCTGATAGTAGGACCTATAATCGGTTTTCAAGGAAGCTTGCCATAAATGGGTACCTTGTTTTAAATATATTTTAGTATTCATAGTGTTATTTTCCTCAAGCCCCATTAATGGCTCTATACATTGTGGCACATTCTTTGGACTAAAGAAATATGATATGTGATCTTTTCTTCTATTAGTTTAATCAATATCTGGAATCTCCATTTCCACTTCTACCCCAATGTACAACTGGAAACCTCCATTTGGGGTAGCTACATCAACAAGCAGTGTTTATCACATCTTGCTTTAACTAGTTCATAGCTGCTTGGTCATTGTTTACAGTTTTGCTCATTATTTTAATTGCTTTGTGATTGATTTTATACTATTTTTATTAGTACTTTCATTTGATGCAGTGAGGAATAAGAGGACTGAGGTTTTTAGATAATGCTGAGGAAAGACATATGGACAGTAGTCTGATGGCTGATTCTGATTCAGAGTCTTTGCAATCTGATGTATTGGGCCTGAGAAATATAAGCAGCTCACTTTTCAGTATTCCTGGTTTCATTGTAGGGTTTGGTTCAAAATGTTTATCGGAGTCGGACTCAGTCAGGAGCCCTACATCTCCTTTGGATTTGAAACTTTTTTCAAATCTTAGTAATCCGTTTAGTCTTAAGTCCCCAAGATCACAATTCCAAAGTGGGCAACGAAAGAAGTGGGATTGCAATAAAGTAGGCCTTGGAATTGTAAATTCACTCTTGAATGAAACCAAACCTTCTGTGGAAGTACTTGATTCACCTCGGAGGAAGAATGTCATTTTTGGACCACAAGTGAAGACCAACATTCATAATACCCCAAAGCATTACCTTGAATCACTTAATTCTTCTGCAAAATCCAATTCTTTGCCTAAAAACTACATCTTTTCCCCACGTCCCAAAACCAGGACTCTTAGTCCCCAATTAGGTGGCGCAAATGTTGTCTTTGGGGTTGAAGGAGTTTCTTCAGAAGTTGAACTGATTAAAACTATTACATCTTGCTTGTCGGATACCACCAGGTCTTCCTCCTCACATATTGACTTAACTCAGACTTGTAGTTTGAGTTTGAAGAATTTTTGTCCTGAGAATAAAACTTCCATAATGAGTTCACCTTTGGTAATTAGTGAAGGTTCACAAGTAGTAAATTCTTTGGGTAACAAACCAAGTTCGCTTCCAATTCCGATTGGCTTGAGCCATGGGCTTATAGATTCTCTTTCTGCGAAAGAGATAGAGCTCTCTGAGGATTATACCTGTATAATTTCTCATGGTCCAAATCCTAAAAAAACTCATATTTTTGGTGACTGTGTTTTGGATTGTCCCACAAATGAGTTGGCCAATTTTGGTAAGAAGGAAGAATCAGGGGTTAAATCGCCTGAAGTGCCTAAGAATCCAAATGGATTAACCCCATCTCACTCTGATGAGATTTTCAGCTTCTGTTATTTTTGCAAGAAAAGACTGGAAGAGGGGGAAGACATTTACATATACAGGTTTGTTTTGTTCTAACTTCTAAGCTCTCTATGCCCTTTCTAGTTTACTCTATGCCAGATTTTAAGGCTTTGATTTCTTGCAGAGGTGATAAAGCATTTTGCAGTTTTAAGTGCCGTGCTGACGAGATTTTTGCCGAGGAATCAGAGATAGCTTACAATAACACTTCTGAAAGTTCTCCTGAATCAAGCTACCATGAAGATTTCTTCATAATGGGTATGCCCTTTGCTTCATAATGGGCTGTGATTGCTGTCTCCAGGCTCCCATGTCAGTGATTGATGAAGTTGTCAAATTGGTGCAGCTAGATCATCTATTTATAAAGAGCTGTGTATGTTAATCTGTTTGCAGCCATGGATGATCTCTAGTACATTTTGTCATTTGCTAGTTGTGTTTCAACTTTTTGAGGTATGGGCAAGTCATGGTAGGCACGGCATAGAGCTTTTTCTGGAGACATAGATATAGTCCGAAGCTTGTTGTTTATCCTATAATTTTGATTAGATGGGTTGGAAGTGGCTGGAAGCCCTCGCCCATCAGTTTTCTTATCTTTTGTATTCCTGCCTTTGCCCTTGGTGAGAGTTCATGTAGCAGCTTTTGAACCTAATGAACTCGTTAATGCATGCATGCGGCATTTACAAATTAAATGGAACTTAATTATTTGTGATATCTCTTACTTGATCTTTGACAATTAAAAGATTGGAAATGATGACGGTTCTTGTTTCTTGATCCTGCAAGAGATTTAAAAATATGTTTTCTCATTTCTGTCTTGATATAATTCCTACATGGCTAACCTAATGACAATCTTTTGCTTACTAAGACTTGGTCCAGTAATACAAAATGCCTTATGAATATTGACAACCTGAATGCAGGACTTTTGCTATAGCTGATAGTTTGTAAAATCGATGGTGGGATTCTTGCTATGTTTATTAAACTTTAGTGCTTTCTTGATTCCTTTTCAATAGTTAGAAACATTTGAAAGAGGCATATTACTGTTACCCAAAAAAAGCTCAATCATCATTTCATCTTGTTGCAATTAGAGTTTGTGCAGAGTCTGCAGACTAGTTTGTGCTTTTTTATGGACTACTCTATCTGGCAGCCGGAGCTTTTTTTTTTTTTTTTTTTAAATGAATCAGCTTGAGTTATTGTTTGTTGCATTCCAGGAGTCTTATAACATGTAGAGCTCTCACTCTATCTTGCGTGCAAAAGACACGTTACTAACTAGACAACAAGCTTAACACATATTTCCTTTGCACTTCTACAACATAGCATAAGCTAATCATGAATTTCCAAAGTCTCAGCACCCCAAAGCACCAAGAACACCATCTAGTACCAAAAACATCTCAATTTTGAAATATTATATTCAACTTCTAAAATCAGTACCCTTTAAAAGGGATTATTAATTGGTTTTCAAAGTTAGTACATAATTTGACTAGAACCTTGATCAATAAATTATAATAACAGCTATAGAAGTCATTTCTAGTCCTATATTTTCATATTATGCAATCATGATCTTAAGCACCTTGCTGTGTCCTTGGTGTGTAAATTATATTTAGCTAACCGATATTGTAAAGAAACACCAACTAATTAAGTAATTAGCATTCTTTTCAAAGCACTAACCTTTGTGGTGGTCTCATGGACTGATGGACTGGTGTATATCAAATGAAGCTTTGAACAATTGAACCCCACACATGATTGCAAGTCGGTTGTTAAGATAACAGAAGTACCGAGGCCAGAACTCTTAATGTGGGCTTTTTCCTATTTAATTTAAAATAATAACAATGAGATAGTTTAATTTATAAATTGAAAAATGAGGTGTCCTACTCCAATATCACCCCCCCAAAAAATAAAAGTTGCCCCATTGATCTTTATATTTTATTTTTTAGTGTTTTTATGAGATCATCAATAAGAATAGGGGTACTTGACATGCACCTAAAAGAGATACACAAAGTAAGACTATTTATTTGTTTGGTCAAACAAAAGAAAAAAAGAAAAAAAAAAAAGAATAAAACCAGAACTAAGATAGTTAATTTATTTTATTTTAAGAAAAAAAGCCTAACCCCATTTATTCTTTTTTCTTAATGAGGAACCCTTCTTCATTTAGCTCACTTTGATGGGTTCTGACTTCTGAGGCAAAAAAATGTATATAGTCAAGTAGTCAAGTGATTTGGACATGGGTTTTAGCTAATCTGAATATGTTCCTGTCAGGTTTTACTAATCTTGAATATATTCTGCTTGAGTGGGCTGGTCTTTCACTCTTTTCTCATTTGTTGAGAGAAGAAGAGGCTAAGAAGATTATAAAAAGGTTATGACTTGGCAATCTATCATACTTGGATTTAGGATAGAAAAGCATTTTCCTTACTTGGCATATTTGTATTGGTGGAAATGCCAAAAGGAAAAGGAGTCTGATCCAGCTTACATGGACCATAGTCTGAAAAGAGCTCTAGATTAGAAAAATATTTCGGAATTGCCATACAATGCCCAATAAAATGCCTCAACATACAAAACCTGTTGTCACACTATAATTTTCTTTACAAAGAGTAAGACTACCATAGACGATATTTTTCATAACAGTTTCTACATCAATAATTGTGTTAGTTATTTTTTACCATTTATTTTCATATGAGCTGCGATTAAAACCGTTTTGTTATTTATCAATAATAATTTGTTATGTTGTCATCTTGACAATTGTAAAATATTTTATGAAAATTTCTGGGTTCTTGAGCTATTGATACAATGTTAAATTAGTAAGGTAATAATGTTAGTTTGAATTACTTTCTGGATTAGTAATTTTTTTTTTGTGGGAAAAAATGAAAAAAAAAAGTACTTAAAGAAAAACCAATGAAGAATTAATACTTGACGAAGAAAATACCTAGATTGCACTAGCCACTTCAATGTTTAATTGCATTATCGAACATTGTGATGGTTCACTTGTGTTGGAAGCTTATGCATCTTTCGAGGCTACAATTGCACATGCCAATAGATATAGAAGTGCAAAGCAATCATAATTTACATTTCATAGGATATGCCAATTTTAGAGAAATGTACTTTTTTTTAAGTTGTAATTTGTAAAAGAATAAACACATTTGTTGGAACTGTTAACTTTGTTCGCAAGTCATTGCAATTTGCAATTATCTCATTGGGGTTCTACTCTTACCGACGCACTTATTGATAAGCCTTAGTAATGGTGCTTTGCATTGTTATGTGAAAAACATAGACAGCATCTACTTTGCCCTTAAAAAATTGCATGATACCTTTGTTTTAAGCACTTACTATATATATATATATATATATATTAAACATTGGAATCGGGTTATTGCTTATAACAAAAGATTATTACAATTCCAAAGAACAATCTCCTTGCCATTAGCTTTTGTTAATGCTTCACTTAAAATATTTATATACCTAACTATTTGCATTGACCTCAGCAATTAAAAAAAAAAAAAAAACCTTCACTTTGAAAGTATAAACAAGGAATCACGTACCAAATCAAATTACTTGTTTCCCTATTTATGAGAAACTTTTTTGTTTTTAATTGGTTGGAATACTCCTACTACTACCTGAACGGCTGAATCCTTCTCTCTCTTGGTTAACCCCAAATTACTAAGAGGTACCACTTAAACTAAAGAGTGGTCATTTTTATGAGAAACTGATAAAACCATTATTGTGTAAAAATTAATTGTTCACAACTGTTGAGAGTATATCTTATGATTGATGCATAATAAAAATGTTGTTGATGATGAGTTTATGTGAAAGTGATGTTACACTGATTATCATTTATTGTAGGCAGATGGAACAAGAAATAGAAGTATGGAGCTCAGATTTCCAATGACTCATGGGTCCGGAAACATGCTCAAACGAAATGACCTATTCACTAGACCAAATAGCAACTAGTAAGATTGGTTGGAGGCACTACAAAGATTAAGACAATGAAATGATTCACATAATAAACTCAGAAAAATTGCAAAGTAACTAGATGATGGAATGCATACCTTCCTTATACCCCTCTAATGTTAATTGAGGTGACATAATTTTAGGGTGCCTTCCTTACAACTTCAAGGAGGGATAGCCTTGTTACTTTACATCAAACGCTTTATGGGGGGTTTGTGATTGTGAGGATTAGTTAATGCTGGACGTAACAAATAGTCATTTTTCTGATGCTCCTTTTAGGTAGACGAGGTTGGCAACTGACCTCTATTTATGTAAGTCCTTTTCCCTAGTAGAGGCTGAGGTAGACTATCTTAATGAGAGATTTAATAATTCTAAGCACAACTCAATTGTACTAGGATATTTTGACCGAAGGGTCATACTTGGAGATGTGATCGATCAGTTAGCTTGAGCTCAATAGAAGGCATTTGGGTTAAGCTTCACACTTTTAGGCTGTACCCTTTGAGTTGGACCTAGGGGCGGAACTAGGATTTTTGGTTTGGGGGGCCAAGATTAGGCCATCAAATCGATTTGAAATTTAAAAATATCAAAGAATATATGTGTGTGCACACGTTCATACATTAGTTTATAAAAAAAGTTAAATCTTTTACTCTAAACTAAGTCATATATATATATATATATATATATATATATATATATATATATGTTGTTTACAAAAGTTACATGTTTACAAAATTATCTTATATGAGAGTTTTACATATTTCTAACTTCTATTGATTATACAAAAGCTCACTAATTTTCTATAGGCATGTATACCAAACATTCAAAAATGAATTAGCATCTTCATTGAAAGTTATGCTTGACGATGGTTTTTCATTAAATACAATTCTTGGTAGTGAAAATATTAACAATTTCTTTTCTTCTTTTTTTTTTTTCAAGGAGAAGAAAATTGTCATAGACAAAGGTCACTTAAAAAATAGGAATGAGAAAGGGAATGGAAAAGCTAAGCTTAACTAATGGCTTAACATAATTGACATAAGGGAGTGAGTATCAATATATAGTAAAAAGCTATGGTAAAACTAAGCATGCGTTTGTTTTAGCTTTTAGAAGCTAAAACACGCTTTTTGAAACCAAAAAAATAAAATTTGCGTTTGGTAAGGTTTTAAAAGTTTATTTTTCTAAAAAGTCACATTTTGAAATGTGAAGGAAGAGCACTTTAACAATGGTCAGTTCTCAGAGACTTTTGCAAAAGCCAATGCGCGTTTCATAAATATTACCGTTGGAGGCAGTGTTCAATTACCAAATTGCCCAAATATTTTATTGAAAACCCAATTTTACCCTTTCATGAATCAAAGGATAACACTTCTCTGGAGCCCACCTCACGCCAGATTCCTCTCGCCCAAATATGTCTTATATATATATTTTTACTCAATATTTACAACGGCTAACAATAAAATCATTTCAGATCTTTTCTCTCTCAAACATCTTTAAACTCAATCTCAATCAAAATACAAACTCAAATCACAATTTCAAAATTAATCAAACCAGAAAAAAAAAAAAAAAAAAAAAAAAAAAAAAAAAAAAAAGACAAAGCAAATCTGACTTATCTGAGCCGCGGTGGGGAGGAGGACAAGCGGTGGTGGGGAAGAGGACAGGCATGCGTGAACATCCTCCGGCGATCTCTGTGTGTGTAATTGTGTGAGAGTGAGAGAGAGAGAGAGAGAGAGAGAGAGAGAGAGCTTTTGGTACCCATATGTTCTAGAGTGGACAATGGTAGAAAAGAAAAGCAAAAGTAAAAGTGAAGATAGAGAGTTACGTGTGTGGAGGAGAAAAAAAGCGGAAAAATAAATAAATAAAAGAAACGTGTGGATGGAAAAAAATTAAAGAGATAGGGAAAAATAAAATAAAGAATAAGAAATTAAAATTGAGAAATACTACTGCAATATTTTCACAATATTTTTATAATAAATCTTAAATGATGGGTTGTTACTAGTTAATATTGGTGAGAAAAAATTAATTTAAGTGGTGTGTTAAAATTAAAATCCCTTATATACTTAATCAAAAATTGATTTTTGAGTAAGTATATGAAGTAGTTGATTTAAGTATGAAATAAACTCCTTTATATATATATATATATATATTGTCTTTTTTGGTAATTTACCTCTCAAACTGCCACTTTTATAAGTGCTACCCAAACACTTAGGTTATATTTGGTAACGGTTTTTGTTTTCTATTTTCAAAAACTTGTTTTTGGGAATAAAAAAAAAACAATTTTCTTGTATTTTTGCAATAAAAAACATGTTTGGTTAGTTGAAATTAAAAAGATAGTTTTTTGATAAAAAAAAAATAGAAAATACTAAAATATGTTGTTATTAGGATTTGAACACTAATGCTAACTCATTAAATGAGATAGATTCATTAAATTAAATGTGTGCTTTCATTAACTTTTGAAAATTAGAAATTGAAAACAACCTTTTGCATGTTTTCAGTTTCCTTTACAAATTAAGTTTTGAGAACGGTTTTTGTTTTCTATCCATTTTGGGTTGCCAAACAAGTTTTTAGGCTCAAAAATAGAAAATAGTTTTTGGAAATAGAAAATAAAGGGAAAAAACAGTTACCAAACATACCCTTAGCTTTTTCAAAAAACACTTTTTAACAGCTTTTACCAAACACTCAGCTTTTACAAAAGCCCAGTTTCATACCGCATTTTTTAAAACCCCCGCTTTAAAAAAAAACACAATATCAAAAAGCTGAACCAAACTCACCCAAAGTTAATAGATTAAAAAATGACTAGATAGTATGACTTCAAGTTTGCAAAGCAAGCTTGAAAAGATCACTTAATGAGAGCAGGTGCAGGGGCTGTTAAGGATAAGGTTGCCAACCCAAAATAATGGTGCTGTGTAGCTGTGATGTAGTTGCATAAATTCAAATTTAAATCAGATCCGTGTAGCAGTTGTAGATAGATATTTCAGTTTTTGATTTGAATTGTAACAGAGTTTTAGATTAAGATATGATAAGATAGGATAGGGTAGAGTTATTTATATTTTGAACTTCCTTTGTATTTGAATTTGTATAGTTGTATAACTCTATAAATGATAAGTCCCAAATCAGATTGGATTGGGTTTGTAAATTATATCAGATAACTATTGTCTTTACATGGTATCAGAGCTGTTTGTAACTCACGTTTAATTTTTTTTTCCTTATGGCCTCTCCCTTAACGTCCACTGCCTCTACCCTAAACACAAGGACTACACCTTCTCCCACCACACTCACTCCCATTTATGGAAAGCTCAAATTGTTCCATATTTCAAGGGGCAACATCTCTATGGCTTTCTCGATGGAAATACTCCTGCTCCACCTCAATCTCTCACTATTGAAGCCGATGGAGACGTACAAGTCATCCAAAATCCAGACTTCGGTCATTGATATTTACAAGACCATATAATCCTCAGTGCCATAATATCCTTCCTCTCTGAGCGTATTCTGGCTCATGTGGTCAAATTCAACACATCAAGGGACGTGTGGCAAGTCTTAGAGAAAATGTTTACCTCTCAGTCAAGAGCATCCACTATTAGCTCGCCACTCTGAAGAAAGGCAATTCCTCAATTGCTGATTATTTTCACTAGTTTACAACACTGGTTGATACACTTGCTGCTACTGCTCATGCCTTGAACGATTTTGAAATCATCTCTTTTCTTCTAGTTGGTCTGGGATCTTAATATGTTTCCTTTGTTACATCTGTGACCACAAGAGTGGATCCTCTCACTGTTGATGAATTATATGGGCATCTGTTAGCTCATGAATTGTGGCTTGAACATTAACAACCAACTGTTGACCTTCAACTTGCCAGAGCAAATTTTGTAGCAGGACGTGGAAACTCCCGTGGTGGCGGTGGCGGTGGTAGTCCTTTTCATTCTGGGTGTGGGTCTTCCTCTAGCACTCAGAAAAATTCTTGAGGCCGTGGGCGTGGAAATGGTTCTCCAACAAACCGTCTTGTGTGTTAAGTTTGCCACAAACTTGGTTATACGGCTTTGAAGTGCTATCACAGGTTTGGTAATTCTTATTCCGCCAATCCTAGCAGCAACATGCATGCCTTGCTCACTACTCCTCAGACGGCTCCTGATCTCAATTGGTACCCGGATTTTGGAGCCACTCATCATCTCACTGCTGATCTTGCAAACCTGAATGTGAAGGCTGACGAGTATCATGGTCCTGACCAAATTCGCATTGGTAACGGTCTTGGTTTGACTGTAAAACACATTGGTTCTACTCATTTATCTACTCCAACTTCTTCCTTTCTTTTAATGATGTTTTACATTTTCCTCATATTACCAAAAATTTGATTTCTATTCACAAATTTACTACTTACACAAATACAATAATTGAATTTCACCCTACTCATTTCTTTGTGAAGGATCGCACAACGGTGAAGGTTCTGCTACATAGGTTGAGTAAAGGTGGACTGTATCTATTTCTTCCTGCTTTCAATAAAATTCCTTCGTCGTCTTTTGCCTTTGTTGGTGAACGTACTTCTCCAAATCAATGGCATTCACGTTTGGGACATCCTGCTTTTAGAGTTGTTCGTCATGTTCTTTCTAGGTTTAGCTTGCCTTTTAGTTCAAATAAAACTGTTCACTCTTGTTCTACTTGTTTCAGTTCTAAGAGTAAACAACTTCCTTCTGCTTTATCATGTACTCAAGTTAATTCTCCCTTGGAATTAATTTTTACTGATGTTTGGGGTCCTTCTCCTATTTGTTCTAAATCTGGTTCTAAATATTATGTTTCTTTTATGGGTGCTTACAGTCGCTATACTTGGCTCTATCCCATGACAAATAAAAGTGATGTTCTCTCTATTTTTATTAAATGGCAAAAATATGTTGAACGATATTTTAATACCACAATTAAAATGGTTCAATCTGATTGGGGTGGAGAATATCGCTCTCTATATAATTTTTTGCAAAATTGTGTCATCACTCACCGTGTTTCTTGCCCTCACACCTATCAACAAAATGGTGTTGTTGAGCGTAAGCATCGTCATGTTGTCTAGCTTTACTGTATCATGCCAAGGTTCCACTTCAATATTGGGATGAAGCTTTTCAAACAGCGTGTTATTTAATTAATCGTCTTCCAACCTCCATTCTAAAGAATCAATCTCCTTTTGAAAAACTTTTTCACCAAGCCCCTGATTATAATTTTTTACGTGAGTTTGGTTGTTCTTGTTGGCCAAATTTGAGACCCTACAACTCCCATAAGCTTCAACCATGTTCTATTCCATGTGTTTTTCTTGGTTACAGCTTGCTTCATAAGGGCTATAAATGTTTGCATCTCTCTTCAAATCGTGTTTATATATCTCGTGATGTTATTTTTGATGAAACACACTTCCCTTTTACAGTTAGTTCTGTTTCCTCTCAATTAAATTCCATGACATCAGGTGCAAATTCATCTTAGGTACAGCCTACCAGCTCGTGGACAGCATAGCCTACCCGTGTTGGGCCTCAATTTTCTCATACACCCCTTTCTCAAGCTTCGGCCCATTCTCCACTTGCTCCTACTGTAACTCTCGGCCCAACAGGTGCAGCCCAGCCCGCCTCTTGCCTTATAACTACATCTGATTAGGTACAAGCCTCATCACAGATTCACGCCTCCTCACAGATTCGCGCTGAGTCTTCTATTTCGGATCTCCCTTCGCTCAGTCAGCCCTCTGCCACTTCACACCCAGATTTGTCTTCTCATCCCATGACTACTCGCTCCAAGAATCACATCTCCAAGCCTAAGTCCTTCACTGATGGGACTGTGAGATATCCTTTGCCTCATGCTCTCCTTGCAGATGGTGTTAATGTGAATGTCTCAGCTGAACCAACTTGCTACACCTCGTCAATGAAGGATCCTAAATGGTGTGCTGCAATGAATCTTGAATTTGATGCATTACTCAAGAATCAGACTTGGGATCTTGTTCCTTCTCATCTTGCTCGGAATATTGTTGGCTATAAGTGGGTGTTTCGGATTAAGAGGCTTGTCGATGGCTCAATTGAACGATACAAAGCATGTCTTGTTGCGAAGGGCTTCCATCAAGTTCTTGGTGTCGATTATGGTGAGACTTTCAGCCTTGTGATCAAACCCACTACGGTATGCACAGTCTTGTCTCTTGTTGTGTCTAAAGGTTGGGTTTTACGTCAATTTGATGTTCAAATTGCATTTTTACATGGCAATTTGTATGAGGATCTTTACATGTCTCAACCTCCGGGGTTTTCTCATCCTTGATTCCCTAATCATGTCTGCAAATTGAAAAAGGCGCTCTATGGGTTAAAGCAATCTCCTCGGGCGTGGTTTTCTTGCCTCAGTTCTCGGTTACTTGCATTGGGTTTTCATGGTTCACGGTTTGATTCCTCTCTGTTTATTTATCATAGTGTTGTTGTCACTATTTATTTTCTAATATATGTGGATGATTTAATTGTTATTGCATCTCAACCTTCGGCCATTGATGTTTTGCTTCGTCACTTGCAACTTGATTTTGCCATTAAAGATTTGGGCAATTTGAATTTCTTTCTTGGTGTTGAAGTCTTGCCTATTTCTAATGGATTGTTGTTATCTCAGAAATAATATATTATGGATCTTTTAGGCAAAACAAAGATGCTAGAAGCAAAGCTCCTTAGTTCTCCAATGGCTTCCTCCACTAACCTCTCTGCCTTTGAAGGGGATCCTCTCCCTGATGCTACCTTATACAGAAGCACTGTTGGAGCCTTGCAATACTTGTCTCTCACTCACCCTGACATTAATTTCATTGTCAACAAACTTTCTCAGTTTATGCATCGTCCAACTACCATTCACTGGCAAGCTGTCAAGCGACTTCTACATTACCTCAAGCAAACCATTCACTTTGGTTTACAGTTGAAGCGATAAAAATCTCACTCTCTTCAGGTTTTCTCTGATGCGGATTAGGCTTGATGCCGCGATGATCGACGTTCAACTGGGGGCTTTTGTGTATTTCTTGGTGACAATCTCATTTCTTGGGGCTGCAAATAGCAAAAGACCGTTGTTCGATCTAGTATAAAGGCAGAATATAAAGCTATTGCTAATGCTACTCCAGAAACTAAGAGCCTGTTTGGATTCAATATTTTGATAACTCAATTCTCAGTTTCCATAACTCATAACTCAAAAATGGTGGGACCCATAGCAAAAAGGTTGTTTGGCCAAACGATAACTCTGTTTCCATAACTCTGTTTCCATCACTCAATTCTCTGATTTTTGAGTTATGAGTTATGGAAACTGAAAACAACCAAAGGCTGTTTTCAGTTTTCATAACTCATAACTCAATGGCAATATTGTAATTAAACACACATAGAGGACCCACAGCCGCAACTTTTGACCACCTTTTGACTTTTTTTTTTTTTTTTCACTTGTTCGGTCTTCAGTTCTGGGTGTTTTATTTATTTATTTATTTTTTAGCTTCGGTGAGTTTGGGTACTGAAAACAAAAAAAAAAAAAAAAAAAAAAAAAAAAAAAAAAAAGAAAAGAAGAAAAGAAAAGAAAAAGGTGCACTGGCTGACAGGTATGGAGCCCATAAATAGTGTGAAAAATATTGAGTGATGGAAATTGGGTGATGATGCCAAACGAGTGTGAAAAATTGAGTGATGAGTGATGAGTTATGAGTGATGAGTGATGAGTGATGTAAATTGAGTGATGGAAATTGAGTGATGAAAAAACCTTGCCCAAACAGGCTCTAAGTGGCTGTGTGCTCTTCTTTTTGAGCTTGGTGTCCCTGTTGCTTGCTTTCCAGTGTTATGTGTGACAACATTGGTGCCACTTATTTATCGTCAAATTTGGTTTTCCATGCACGTACAAAGCATGTTGAGATTGATTTCCATTTTGTTCGAGATATGGTTGGTGATGGTTCTCTTGTGGTTCGCTTTCTGTCTAGCAAAGATTAGTTAGCTGATATTTTTACAAAGCCTCTTTCTTCTTCTTGGTTTGCTATGCTTCGGACCAATCTCATTGTTCTTCCAGAACGGTTGAGCTTGCGGGGGAGTGTTAAGGATAAGGTTGCTAGCCCAACAAAATGGTGTTGTGTAGCTATGATGTAGCTGCATAAATTCAAATTTAAATCAGATCCGTATAGTAGCTGTAGATAGATATTTCAGTTTTTGATTTGAATTGTAACAGAGTTTTAGATTGAGATATGATAAGATAGGATATGGTAGAGTTATAAAACACACAAGTATGGAGATACCAACCCAAGATAGGGTAGAGTTATTTTAGTTTTTATAAAACACACACCAACCCAAGAAATGCCACCAGCAACTCGCTGGTTCTCGACCAATTGATAGGAGATGTCATTGATAATACAAGTATGGAGATACCATTTGAAAACTATTGATATAAACTATCCAATAGACATTACATTCATTAAATAAATAAGCTGTAATCATAAATAATATTTGTGGGGATGCAGGCCCAAATATATATTGGGCTTTGGGCCTTGTCTGAGGAGGCACAGTGGTCCGAGAATAGATCAATAGTGAGGAAGAAGTAAGACTTTGAACTTCACGAGCAAGCTATGATTGTAAAGGCTGGGAGAGGTAGACCGATGAGGAGTATCTCCTCAGCTAAACGTAGAAGGGGTCAGAAAGTGTGTTCTGTCATTTAGAATGACGTTCCAGGAAGTTTTGTTGATAATGATATGCACTGCGAACGTACAGGACAAATGGGAGCTAAGAAATATCTAAGAAAAAGCTACTACCACCGCATTGAATGCTTTGCATCTAACTCTCTGGCCACATTTATGTGGAGAAGACCCCTGAATAATATTGCATTGGTCACCCAACTCATAGAGGTCCTGTAAGGGTGTCCGATGGGACAAGCACTCAAGTAGTGGCTTGGACGATCGACAAGTGGAAGGCCAGGATCATTCAAAGGGAGATATAAAATGTAAGAGACCCCTGAGGAAAGAGGGATCAAAAAATAGAAAGAGAGATCGAAAAATAGAAAGAGAAATACTATAATAATCAAGAACTGAACTTGTAATTAAACTTGAGAATCAATATATAATAACTGATCTCCTCGGACTGTGCAGGACAGTTTTCTTTAGATTAAACTAGTCAATCTTCATTTTCTTGTCATTTGAATCCACTTTGCCTGTTGTTTGATTCATTAAAGCCCAGTTTTCCAACCCATTCTCTACAAATTCATTGTATTGGGCTTTTTGGGCCTAAGTTCATTTATCTTCTAGGCTAGGGACTCAAATTGCGTCCTTACAATATTGTATAACTAAAAGAAAAGAAATGGACATATAAAAAAATGGCTTACAAATTCAAACATATATTCATAGGGAATTACATTTTTTTTTTTAAAATTGAAAATGACTCATTTCTAATGATACACCAACAACCAAAGAGTTTGCTATAAAACCCCATTTTGATGAACAATTCATAACCCAAATGCATAATTTATGCAGTAACCCACCAACAGTTCAACCCACCAACCAAAAAAAAAAAAAAGAACTCTTAGCCTTCCTTGTGAGATTCAAACTCTCCAATCTGTTTCTTATCAGGTTGTAGTAGAGGTCTTTGTCCCTCCCCCCCCCCCCCCCTCTTCTACTTTTTCTCATCTATTTTTTTCTGTCTCTCAGTTTCTTCGACACTTGTTATTCTTCTTTCTTTGTTTCGTTACTGTTACTATGGATGTAGCCATGGAGGAACTTTGGAAACACTTCAAGTTGTCTGATGAGGAAAAAGGAATAATGGTTGTGAAATCTCATGAAGTTGCTGTCTCTAAACAACAAGCTCAGTTTAGCATCTTGTTTAAGTTGCAAACTACCAAAGTCTTCAATAAGGAAGCCTTCAAATCTACTTGTTTAAGTCTTTGGTGATGTTCTCGGGGAGTAACCATAAAAGAGGCGAGTCAGAATTTATTTTTGGCTATCTTTGGCTCAGAGGAACATGTGAGGGAGATCATTGATAAGAGTCCATGGTCATTTGATAAAAGACTAATTTTGATGAAACGTTTCTACGGTGATATTAGCCCAGCTAATGTTAGTTTTACTCATTCTCCTTTCTGGATTCGTATTTTTAATATTCCAATTAAAAGTATGAATAAGGATGTTGGTGCTCGTATTGCTAATGAGATGGTGAACTTATTACGGTAGATGCTCCAAAAAGTGGTTTAGCTTGGGGACCTTTTCTTCGAATTAGAGTAAGTATTGATACCACTAAGCCTCTCATGCGTGGTAAAATGATTCAGATCGAGAACCTCGATGCAGGATGGGTTGTTTTTAAATATGAAAGACTTCCTATTTTTTGTTATTGTTGTGGTATTCTTGGTCATCAAGATCATGAGTGTCCTCAGTTGAAAACGGGATGTTTTTCAGTTGAAAACGGGATGTTTTTCCTCTGATGAAGATGAGTTTCAGTTTGGACCTTGGCTTCGCTCTATTACTCTAAGGGGTGGACGTAAAAGAGAGTCGGGTATTCCTCATTCAGAGGCATGAGACGAGGATGATGATGATGATCTGAAGGATTCTTTACATATTGGAAGGCTGCTGAAGGAGCTTCCCATGGTGCCTGTGATCAGAAATCCAGTTCAATTGGTGGTTACTCTAAGAAGCGATACAACTATTTCAGCGCAGGAAAATATTTGCTCTTCTATTACTCAGGAAGATTCAAATGTTCGAAAGGACACAGCTGATCTGAATTTAGTGTTGGATTCAATCCAAAATCAAATTTGATTATTCAAGATCAAATTTTGGATTTGAACCAATCCAAGATCTTGCCCACTAAGGTAATTCCCTCTTTAAATCCGGATGTTGAAGATGGAGATAAGGAGGATCTGTTGAGTTTTCAAACACTTAGTGATAAGGGTATTAATATTGGGGAGGTTATCCTGGAATCATTTTCAAACTCTAAGATATTACATTCTAACTACCCTGATTCTAAGGAAAATACTAGGAATTTTGAAAATCCTATTGAAGAGCCTATTGATAATCATGGGGATATTGAGATGGAATTTATTGCGGATGTGAACGCTGAGAATTCAGAGCAGAAAAAATATTCCTTTCGTAGTTGGAAGCGTGTTTTGTGAAACAAAGGAGATTCAAATTCAAAAAGCTCTTCCAATCCTTCACACCTCCATTCCAAATAGCCTGTTGTAGTTTATGATCTAAATACCAAATTCGAACCTCATACCAAGCAGATGAAACTAGTTTCAGATTTTCCTATCACTGGGGTTGGTACTCAACCTCCCTGTCCTCCATAAAAATTCTCAATCTAAACTGCAATGGGCTTGGGATCCCAGAGGCAGTTCATGAACTCTACTATTCGGTTAGAGAAAAAGGTCCCTTAATTTTTGTTTCTTTGTGAAGCTCAACTTGATTTTCATGGTTTTTGTAAACTTGAAGAAGAAATAGGGTTTGACATAGAGCATTGAAGTCCCACGTATCTTCACTCTTCTTGGAACTGAGTCTGGTCTCTTAAAACAAATCATGTAATCACTTGTTATGAGAATGTTCTTAGCACAAGCCGTTTGGCTTAAGGCTTCATTTTGGAACACATTCAGGTTGACTATACATATTTGGTTTAAGGAAGTCATAAATTCTACCCCTAAAGAATTGTACTCCTAGGAAGATATTATGGCATTGCGCAAAGATTGATATGGAATCGTTTTGATGCTAATGATTACAAGCTGCTACTTACATAATGGAGTTTGTGGAATGTGATTATTGTTGAATTTGTGGATCTTTTCAACTCAAAATAGGATCTGTGTCATTGGAAGTGGCTTGGATTCATGAGGATATTAAGCTGATATAGGAATATTTTGTTAGTATATTCTTTGTTATTGTTTCTTTATGATGTATTCATGTTGCTTTAGCTTTAGCTAGTGCTGCAAAAGAGATTGAGGAGAATTCTCCTTTTCTCTTCCCCATTGTATAATGTGTTATTAAATTAATAAAGTCTACTATCGTTTCCTCTTAAAAAAAGAAGAAGAAAAAGCATTTAACAAAGAAACTGAATGCATAATTTAGGACCCAAATCAAGCACAAATTGGTTTTCAGCTAAACACAAATAGAGCACAACCCAATTGAGTGTATGGAGAAATGGATTACCTTTTTTTAGTGAGTGTGTGACTATTTCACGAGTTTCTAGGTTTGGGTATTTGATTGTTTTAGTGTTTCGTTTGACTATGTGGGGTTGGTAAGGAAGAAGCTAGGACTAATGGGTAGGGGGTTTCAGTGAGGCAGGGTGGTCGGAATGTTTGGGTGAGTGTGTGGGTTTCGGTGAGGAAAAAGCTCAGATTGTGTCGGTTTTAGTGAGGAAGAACTGAGGAGTGTTTGGATTAAGGGTTTCAGTGAGGAAGAATTGAGGAAGAAGAAGCCTGTTGTAGACACTTGATTTTGCACCCATAGTTTAATCTAGGAAGATGACTAGAGTGACCATTCATATACCCAAAATTTAGAGTTGCATTACATGCATTAATTCATTCATTGCATATCATAAAAATGATCTTGAGGTTCTAACAGTCGTGACGGTATGTCCGATTTCCAAATCAGGCCGTCGGATTGAAAGATATCGCATGATCAAGTTTGCATAGTTTGCATGCATTTTGTTTGGGTGGAACCAACCACGCATGATTAATTTAAATTAATTCTGATTGGCTAAACAATTAAGATTAATTAAATAATTTTGTGATTGATTGTTAGTTAGTGTTAAAAATAGACTTGCTTGCATGGGAATAAAGTGGATAATCAGAGAACAACGAAAGTGTGGATAATCAAGCCTTTTTGGAATACTTATGTACAAGATAATTATCACTTTAAAGACTTGAATATCCAGAAAAGGAGATTAATTTTTAGAATACGGATTAAAAATGCGTCTAAGTGCAATTCTTAACTTAAAAACCCTTAAAAAAGGAGTCTAAATTGGACCAAAATTTAAATGCGGGTTCGGCACCCAATTCGTATCTGATCATTCAGCTAATTTTTTGAAGCATTCCAACCTCTATAAATAGAGGATGCCTCTCAAAATTTAGCACACTTTCTGTCCCCTCTCTTTCTGGCTCTTCTCTTTTGATTTTTCAAATCCCTTTACGTTAAAGACGTTTTGGAGGCTCTTGCCTTAGGAATTTCTTTTTTGTAAGTAAAGTATTTTAGGCTTCAAAGAGTTGAATAAATTTCTTTGAATCCTAAAATATTCTTTCAACTAGAAGAGTATGCTCATGCAAGAGGTATTCTATTTTTTTTTCTTTTCTTTTCTTTCTTTTCTTCTCCATTAGTTTTGTTGATGATGCATGAATATGTTTAACATGTTTTATTATTTCTTGCTCTTAATGTATAATTACCATGTTCTGCTTGAATTTTGCTTTAACATGTTCTTAGATGTTTGTTTATTGTGGTTCTCTTTCTTAAATTTCAAAGTCTACTAATGTCTATAAAAAATTTCTTTAAAAAACTAAAAAAAACTGATATGATCTTTCAGATTTGATTTTTCTAAACCAAAAACTGATCTGATCCTTCAGATCTGATTTTTCTAAACCAAAAAAAAACTGATCCGATCTTTTAGATCTGATTTTTTTTAAACTAAAAACTGATTTTTATTTTTCAGATCTGAATCTAATTTTTCTAAATTCAAAACTGATCTGTATTTTCATTAAATACAGGTTTGATTTTTTTTAGAAAAAGTTTTCTTTGACACAAAACTACAGATTTTGAAATTTAATAAAAGGACTGAAAGTTAGTTTTTTATGAATGTGATGCATGCGTAATAATTTCATCGTATGAATGTGGATCCTCTTTCAAAAACCTTTTTTTTTTTTTTTAATTCATAAAAACAGATCTGATTTTTCTTAATAAAATCACCATTTTTTAACTTTACACAAAAACAGATTTGATTTATTTTTCAAGATCTTATTCCTTTTATTCATAAAAACATATATGATTTTTCTTGATAAAATCACTTTTTTTTTAAAAAACTTTACACATAAACAGGTCTGATTCTTTTTTAATAAAAATCTTATTCTTTCTTTTACATAAAAAAGATTTGATTTTTCTTTACAAATAAAATTTTCTTTTATACATAAAACGAATCTGAATTTTCTTAAAAAAAGAGGACACATCCATAAGGTAAATTTATTTGAATTAATTTTAGTCAAGTGTCTGTCATGTATGTTCGACATATCATTCACATCATGCAAAAGAGGGTATATTGGTCATTAGAGTCTAGAAGACCAGACTCTGTCTAGACGGAATGGGTGCCTAACACCTTCCCATTCTGTAACCTAGCCCCCAAGCTTAGGATTTTTGGATAGATAGATTAGTGTTTTGTCTTTCTTTAATTTTGGTAGATTGTAACTAGGACCAAAAACTTTGTATTCTTTTCCATAGATTGTAACTAGGACTCAAAGCCTTGTAAGGTTTAATTTACCTAAATTGTACGGTTATTTATTCAATCAATAACATTCAAAGTATTCTAAATATGTATTTTGTATTTAGTTTTTTCTTTTTTCTTTTTTGCATAAAAAAATAAGTGGCGACTCCACCACTTACCCAAAAAGAGAGGTGCCTTTAAAAGCACGCAAATCTCTCTTTTTTTTTAGAGCACCCGAGTTTGCGGTCTCTCACAGCTGTGTTTGGATGAGGAATTTGGTTGAGGAAGAGGAAGATGTGAGGAAAGAGTATGGAGTGTGTAGTTGAGGAAGAATAAGAGTGAGGAAAGAGTGAGAGTGTGTGGCAAGAAATTTGCTTTATGGAACTCGAGCCTTAGGTGTGGTTAGAGTATACGAAAGTGTGTGCTTAGAGCATACGAGAGTATACCAGGCATGGTTGTCAAAATCGTGATCTGGATTGTAGGATCGTATGATTTTACGATCCCAACTCACTAAAATGTTTAGGATTGCACTAAGATCGTAAAAATGGTAGGATCGTATGTAGGATCGTGTAGGATCGTATGGGATCTTACCGATCCTACCAAAAGCATAAATTTTTGGTTATTTATTTATTTTTATTTGTTTATAGGATAAAGTTTTTGTTTTTATGAAGTTTTAAGGATTTTTATTTTTTCATGTTGTGATGGTATGACTTTTTATTTTATTTTTATAAAATTATGTTAACCTAAACAAATGTTTTTTAGTTTCTAGTTCACTTGTAATCAAAATGAAGGAATGTTTTGTCATTTCTAAATGAAGAATTTGATGTTGGCTTTGCTGCCTTTTAAGCTATAATGTTGTTAAATTTGTTTGATCAATATACTAATTTGTGTTCTAATATTATTAAAATATTTTTTTATATATAATTTTATCAGTTATGCTTGTATTTGTATATTGATTGATTGATTGATTTTTGGGATAATTACACATTACCCACCTGTGGTTTACCTCTAATTCTAAGTGCCTACCCGTGGTTTGAATTTTGACACTTTGCCCACCTGTGATTCTCACCGTTATTGTGCCGTAACCCACCTCTCTACTTTCCGTTACTCTAACACAGAAAATGTAAAAACAAAACCCCAAACGGATCAAAACACTCCTCACATGAAGAACATACACAAACACATGAAGAACATACACAAAGCTACTATTAACAAAAGTTTAACAGCCCTACTTTTATATTTATTTATTTAAATAATAAATTGATCGAAGTGGTGACATATTTTCTTTTAATTACCTAAACTAGCCAAAAGTTGTAATCAATTCCCAGAACTTACTCATTCTCAAAAAAAAAAAAAAAAAAAAAAAAAAAAAAAAAAAAAAAAAAAATCCCAGAACTTAGCAAAAGTCTCCACTCACTTGAACGTGGATCGATCAAAGCCATTAGCTAAAAAAACCCTCTTTGAGATACGGATTTAGCATTATGCAGACGGCAGCTTTCCTTCCTTCGCCTCCCTCTTTCCAACTCCCTCCTTCTCTTCTTCCCCACCGGTCCCAACTCCGACCGGCTCAGCTTCTTGCTTCTCTCTATCAAAGCTTCCCGTTTCGATACCTGGGGCGCCAAAGACGATGAGGTTTTACACGAAAGTACCGGATTCAGCGGCGACGAAACCGCACCCTTCTTCGAGTTCTTGGGAGCGGCGTGGGTCAATTGCTTGGAGTTCGGCGTGGGTCTGATCGGTCCACCCAAAACACCTAGAATCCGAATCAAATCCCGATGCCACCACTCGGTTTCATTGCCTGGGTTTGTGACTTGTTTGCAGTTTTGGTGGTTCAGCAGTTATGGGTTAGAGTTTGTGACTTGTTTGTGATTTGATTTTGGGTTTGTGATTTGTTTGTGGTTTGATTTTGGGTTTGTGACTTGCTTGTAGTTTTGGTGGTTGGGGTTTGAGGTTGTGGGCGGTGGTGGCTATGGCAGTGGGTTGTGGTGGCTGGTGGCAGGGGCAGTGGGCAGTGGGTTTCGATTTTTTATTATTGATGATTTAGATGTTTTATTTTGGGTTCAACTTCCTATAATTTTTCAGATTTTTGGTATGTTCTTCATATTCAAGATTTGAGTGAGAGCGATATAGGTTTTTGAAAAACTTACTGCTTCATACTAAACATATGTAAAGAGAAAAAAGTTTCAGATGCCAAATTGATCTTTGCTTTTTTCATTGAAATTGATCTTTGCTTTTTTCAATCCATGTTTGTGTATGTTCTTCATGTGTTTGTGTATGTTCTTCATGTGAGGAGTGTTTTGATCCGTTTGGGGTTTTGTTTTTACATTTTTTGTGTTAGAGTAACGGAAAGTAGAGAGGTGGGTTACGGCACAATAACGGTGAGAATCACAGGTGGGCAAAGTGTCAAAATTCAAACCACGGGTAGGCACTTAGAATTAGAGGTAAACCACAGGTGGGTAACGTGTAATTATCCCTTGATTTTTTTGAGCATGCTCTTTAATTTTTGATGAGTGGTAAAACTTGAATAGTTGAGTGTAAAATTGTATCTTGATGTCTTTTGCAGTTTTAGTATACAAATATATAATGTCTACATAGATGATGAAATGGATAATGATGATTAGGAATATATAATGTCTACTTAGAATGAGAATATTTAAATGTTCATTTCACCTTAATATTCATCTTGCTTTTGGATTTCATATTGTAGTTAGCTAGTTTCCATTTGCTAACTTATTTTGGATTTCAAACTTGGAACTTAGAATTTGGGAAATATTTTCCATATGTTTTGATTAATATTTTGGTATTTGGTTGCTGATTAAATATTTATTGAACTTTTTAAATACATTGGGTTAAATTTAAATATATTTTTTTCGTTAGTATAGACTTAGCGATGTATGACATGCAAATTACATCATATAATGCAAATCTTAGTTTTTTTATGGATGAATTTATAATTTACGTGATTATTCAATATACAAAGTCATTATCAATGTGTTTTTTGCTTTAAATCTGAAAATATGTAGGATCTTACGATTCATGATTCGATCTTACGATTCATGATTCGATCTTACGATCTACGATCCCATCTACCTTTAACAATCCTATGTAGGATCTCGATTTTGACAGCCTTGATACTAGGTGTATTCCACATGGATTAAACACCATGTCAACTACATCAAAAACATCGAAATCAAGTCTCTTAGGCTCGAGTTCTTATATTGAACTCGAGAGTCTCTTAGACTCAAGATGCTAGTTTCTTAAATAATTTGGAAATGATGCTAACTAATGAAATTGTTAGTAGCACGGTATTATTTTGCAAAAAAATCCGCCCTTTGGACGTTGGCATGGTCTAGATTTGGTCGTTGATGATTATATTTAAATGTGGAGGTCGAGATATGGTAGGCTACCAATGGTATCGGTAAGTTTGAAGAAGATGGAGATTAAGATCTCCCTCGGCTTTTGCCACCTTATGTTGCCATCAACTCTCCACTCGAGATTCTGACAGAGCCAATTATCAAACCTGTTGGCTTGTTGACTTGATAACCAGTTGATTAATGGTTGACATCAGTTCATCGGTTAACCTTTGCTCCTAATCTGATGTTGTTAGATCTAGTGGTGGGTTGAGGGCAAACCTAAACCTGCTTGACCCGTGGATAGTTTTAGTTGCAATTTCACCTAATATATTTACGGACAAGGTCTGACCCTAAACATGTTTGGTTCTATCTTTTCCAACCCATTACGTGACAATTTATAAGAATAATCATTTCTATTATTTAAACAAGTTATATGACTTATTAAAAAAGTTATGTGACTAAAATTACACATAAATGATTTCTTTAGTCTCCACATAATAGGTTGGAGCAAAATAGTTTTGTAGCAGAACTTTTGTGTAGGTTTGGTATTAGCTTATAAGCTCAGCTTTTATGTACAATTAGTCACAGACCCGCGCGTTGCGCGTGATTATTTTTTATGGAGATCTCATTATTATTATTATTATTTTGTAATTTGAACTAATTTAATGAAAAGTAATGCATTTCATAATCATATTTATCACAAAATAATTTTTTATTATTGTAGAATTTTTTTATTTAAAATTTGAAACCTTAATTCTACCATAGTTGGTTGACTAATTTTTACATTTCTAAGTCAATTAAACACGTTTTGCATGCTACATGTAAACCTTCTTTTCCATAAGGGTTGAAATAAAGTGCGTAATATTTTTTTTCTATGGAAGTTAAAAAGAATAAAATTCACCTTGTCTTGATGTTTTCTAAAAATTAAATTTGGAGATTCTCTTTCAATAATTGTGAAAATTCCATGCAATAATTTAGAAGGTAATACATGCTATATGTTCATGCTTTGATTGTGTAATTGTATGATTGATTTGGGTTGTAATTTATAAGTTGAATATGGTGGTATATATCCAAAAGGGCCTAACTATGTTGTTTAGGATATTGAATATAGCGTTGTGTGTGATTTATAGAGTAGCGACGGTTGTAGTAATTAAAAATTGGTTTTTCATTGTCTTTTAAGTTAATAAAAACCTTACATCTACTTTTTCTTTTCAAAAAACCTTTACATATTTTTTTAACGTGAATCTTTACATATACCTTAATAAGTAAACCCTATACATTTCATTTTCTTAGATGCATAAAAAAAAGACATCTATTCCATAATAATAGTGGCTAATTAGTTTTTTCATGTTCTCATTTATAACGTTTCTTACTATTATCATATTTTACTGGCTGTTGATTTTCATAATAGAGGCATTAAATGAGAGTTAAATTCTTCAAACCTTTCATTAGATTTTAAAAGTCATGGTGTGTGAAGAATATAAGCATTTAAGGACTTTTTTTTATATTTTATTATTTATAAATAATGTTAAATGAAATGTCAAAAAAAAAAAAGATTTTGAAAATTTTCATCTTTATTTCTTATATATTATTATTATTATAAATTTAGTGTTTCTAAAATAGCATGTGTTTTGTATTCTCTTTTTCTATTAATGCATTGTAACGTTTTATGGGAATACTTTATAAGAAAATTGTTTATTCTTTTTTTTTTTTTTTTTTTTAAATTGAGTGTTTCTAAATTGATATTTGTTTTGTATTTCATTTTTCCATTGATGCATTGTAACATTTCATGGAAGTTAAAAAGAATAAAATTCACCTTGTCTTGATGTTTTCTAAAAATTAAATTTGGAGATTCTCTTTCAATAATTGTGAAAATTCCAAGCAATAATTCAGAAGGTAATACATGTTACATGTTCATGCTTTGATTGTGTAATTGTATGATTGATTTGGGTTGTAATTTATAAGTTGAATATGGTGGTGTATATCCAAAAGGGTCTAACTATGTTGTTTAGGATATTGAATATAGTGTTGTGTGTGATTTATAGAGTAGCGACGGTTGTAGTAATTAAAAATTGGTTTTTAATTGTCTTTTAAGTTAATAAAAACCTTACATCTACTTTTTTCTTTTCAAAAAACCTTTACATATTTTTTTAATGTGAATCTTTACATATACCTTAATAAGTAAACCCTATACATTTCATTTTCTTAGATGCATAAAAAAAAGACATCTATTCCATAATAATAATGGCTAATTAGTTTTTTCATATTCTCATTTATAACGTTTCTTACTATTATCATATTTTACTGGCTGTTGATTTTCATAATAGAGGCATTAAATGAGAGTTAAATTCTTCGAACCTTTCATTAGATTTTAAAAGTCATGGTGTGTGAAGAATATAAGCATTTAAGGACTTTTTTTTTTATATTTTATTATTTATAAGTCATGTTGATTTTTTTTTTTTTTAAATTGAGTGTTTCTAAATTGATATTTGTTTTGTATTTCATTTTTCCATTGATGTATTGTAATATTTCATGGGAAGACTTTATAAGAACAATTTTTATTTATTGAATAAAATATTATACGTTTAATTTAAATAAAAAAATGAGACAGAATATAAATAATTATGATATGGAGGATGTTGCTAAATTTAAATGTTGAATAAAATAAGATGAGAATAAAATAATAAAAATGAAATTTATAGCAATAAACACCATATTATTTTAGTTATGCTATGTAATAAAATAATATTATATTTTTATATACTATCTTTATAATGCAATAATATAAACATTTAACAACCAATGAGAATAAAAAGATAACAACATAAAATATAAAACTAAATCGTATCAAGCTGGATTACCTGTCAATTCCAATTTTAGCAAACTAACTGACTTCTAGTAGTCTAAAACTGATTTCTACGATGCATTTGATGGAGCTTTCAATACTGCATTAGTATATTTTGATGGTCAACCTATTACACTAAAATTAAAAAAATATATATATATACCAAAAATTGAAGGAAAAAAAATATATATATATACATATATATATATATATAGAGAGAGAGAGAGAGAGAGAGAGAGAGAGAGAGAGAGAGAGAGAGAGAGAGAGAGAGAGAGAGAGAGAGGCTTTTGTGTGTGGAAAAATAGAAATTATGCATGGAATAAGAGGGAGAATGACAATTTTATAGCATGAGGATAAGAATAAGAAGAGTAAAAAATAAAGGAAGATAAAAAGATAGAATAATATTAATATTGAGAGTAGTGGGAATATGAAAAGTTGAAATGGAATGAGAAAGGTTGAAGAAAGTTAAGGTAAAGAGTAGTGGGGATATGAAAAGTTAAAATGTAATTGAAAATTTAATAATAAATAAGAATAATTAAAAATAAGATAAATTAAATATGATATTTTGATTGTAATATAATAGAGTTTTTAATTCACTTTAAATGTTAAAAAATTGTATAAAAAAATTGGAAAAAAATTGATAATGACATGGCTGCTGACGTGGCTCAATGGGAGCGTAGTAACATTAAATGCTACCCTTAAACTTTTAGTAATATTTGTTTTGTATTTCATTTTTCCATTGATGCATTGTAACATTTCATGGGAAGACTTTATAAGAACAATTTTTATTTATTGAATAAAATATTATATGTTTAATTTTTAAGAAAATGAGACAAAATATAAATAATTATGATATGGAGGATGTTGCTAAATTTAAATGTTGAATAAAATAAGATGAGAATAAAATAATAAAAATGAAATGTATAGCAATAAAAACCATATTATTTTAGTTATGCTATGTAATAAAATAATATTATATTTTTATATACTATCTTTATAATGCAATAATATAACATTTAACAACCAATGAGAATAAAAAAGATAACAACATAAAATATAAAACTAAATTGTATCAAGCTGGATTACCTATCAATTCCAATTTTAGCAAACTAACTGACTTCTAGTAGTCTAAAACTGATTTCTGCGATGCATTTGGTGGAGCTTTCAATACTGCATCAGTATGTTTTGACGAATAGAATATTATACGTTTAATTTTTAAGAAAATGAGACAAAATATAAATAATTATGATATGGAGGATGTTGCTAAATTTAAATGTTGAATAAATTAAGATGAGAATAAAATAATAAAAATGAAATGTATAGCAATAAACACCATATTATTTTAGTTATGCTATGTAATAAAATAATATTATATTTTTATATACTATCTTTATAATGCAATAATATAACATTTAACAACCAATGAGAATAAAAAAGATAACAACATAAAATATAAATCTAAATTGTATCAAGCTGGATTACCTGTCAATTCCAATTTTAGCAAACTAACTGACTTCTAGTAGTCTAAAACTGATTTCTGCGATGCATTTGGTGGAGTTTTCAATACTGCATCAGTATGTTTTGACGGTCAACCTGTTACACTAAAATTAAAATATATATATATATATATACCAAAAATTGAAGGAAAAAAAAAATATATATATATATATATATAGAGAGAGAGAGAGAGAGAGAGAGAGAGAGAGAGGGGGGCTTTTGTGTGTGGAAAAATAGAAATTATGCATGGAATAAGAGGGAGAATGACAATTTTATAGCATGAGGATAAGAATAAGAAGAGTCAAAAATAAAGGAAGATAAAAAGATAGAATAATATTAATATTGAGAGTAGTGGGAATATGAAAAGTTGAAATGGAATGAGAAAGGTTGAAGAAAGTTAAGGTAGAGAGTAGTGAGGATATGAAAAGTTAAAATGGAATTGAAAATTTAATAATAAATAAGAATAATTAAAAATAAGATAAATTAAATATGATATTTTGATTGTAATATAATAGAGTTTTTAATTCACTTTAAATGTTAAAAAATTGTATAAAAAATTTGGAAAAAAATTGATAATGACATGGCTGCTGACGTGGCTCAATGGGAGCGTAGCAAAATTAAATGCTACGCTCCAGCTTTTAGTAATATATTGATTGATTGATTTTTTAAAACCTTAAATTTCTCCACTTTTTTTAAAGTACAAGTACACTTTAGCACAATTTCAGCATTTTTTTTTTTGGGTGCAAAAAACTAGATAAGCTGTCTCCAAATGGACACAAATTGTCTACATTTATTTATGTCAATTATGTCATTTTAATTTTCAAAATCAAGGTACCACCGCACATCCTTGGTGCGATGGTCACTCCACAAGTATATGTGCTTGTGTGGAGTGGGGGGTAAGGGCTGGGATTTAAGTCTCTAGGAGGGAGTTTCACACACATATACACATAGATTATGTTAGAGTAGAATTTTTATATTATATAAAAAAAAAAAAAAATCCAGGTCATTCATATCAGATTTCATCCCTGAACTTTCAATATCAAGACAATGAAACGCTGAATCCTGCGTTGCGTTTTTTTTTTTTTTTTTTTGCTTTCATGTGTTTCAGGGAGGAGACAAAATTTACTGTTCATGAGACAAATGTCATTATTCACGCACTGTTCCGATACTGTTCACGCACTGTTTATGAGACCCATAGTCACTTTATTCAGAAAAAAAAATTAAAAATGGGTCTCACAGTATTATTTACAAATTTAAAAATTATTTTGTTACAGTGTTTTCAGTTTCAATTTTTAGTTTTAGCAAAAATAAGCTCTATCTAAACAAACCCAATATATGTCAAAGTTGAAGATAAAGTTGACCAAATTATGAACTGGTCTTGCTGGTAATTACAACAAAAAACTTGGGAGATTTTTTAAGTTACTTCACGACTGGTGATAGTAACACAAACCCGTACTGAAAGATAGAAAGAAAGAAAGGAAGAACAATCTCCTCTTTACATTTACAGTGTCACAACCTCTCTCTCTTTCTCTCTCTCTCAAGCAATGGGCTTTTTTGTGGGAAGCTCTTGCTTTTTACACTCTCCCCCCTGCCAATCTCGCTTTCTTTCTTCTTCTTCTTCTCAACCCATGATCTTGTATTCTTGCACAAGAAATGCAGAGACAAAGAGGAAGAACGTTGCTCCAATGGCTTCTACGCACCATGAGGACCCAAACCAAAGCGTTCACTTAAAGAGGAGGGCGATTCTGTTTGTGGGTATTACGGTTCTTCCCTTATTGCAACTCAAGGCTAGAGCTCTTGAAGGTTTAGCAACAAGTAAGACTAAAATATCAAAACTCTTTGGCTTTCAAAGATTTACATATACTGCCGCTTCATTCTTTTTATTTTATTTTATGGCTCTATGTAATAAGTTCTATTTTTGTAACAAGTTTATGACTTTGGTGATATGGGTCTTCAAGATTTTTGCTTTTCTAATTTGTTCTTTATAAGAAAAGTTGATTGGAACTTAATCTTCTTCTTCTTCTTATTATTTCTTTTTAATAGGGTTAGTTACAATTATTGTTTTTTTTTTTTTTAGTTTATACACTTTCTTTAAGCAACTCTATATTATTGGTGTGGTAAATTTTGAGTTTTGTCTGTTTCTTGTATTGGTTTAGGTTCTTTTTCAAGAAAATTTTTTCTGGGGTGGCTAAAATTTTTGTTAATTGCCACCTCTTTGTGCAACTGAATTATTAATTTTAATTAATATTCAGCTATTCCATTTATGTGTGATAATAATGGCTGGTTACCTCTAACACCTGTCTGTTGAATTGGTTTTTTGCTGGGTTAGCTTAAGGAGTTACTTACATGAATAATGGTAGGGGAACCAAAACAAAATAAAAATTTAAAGATAATCAATAGTAATGTTATCTTGATTTGAGTCACTAAGTGCTGTGAAAAATAGATTAGTATAGCAATCTAAGTTAGGTTTCTGTAATAGGGGGAGGATGACAAGAAATTAGTGGCAAAGGTTAAGTTTGGTTTTAATAGTTTAGCATGAGTACCTGTTAAAAAAGTCAGTTTGAAACAGAAGTATGGATATGAATCCAAATCGGTACTTAAACATATCTATTACTTTCAAAACCATAAGTATAAAGTCTAATAATTATGATTATTAATAAAGGAACTTGTCTTATTATGCTATTTGCTTTAGGTAAATTCAACAACAGTCTATTTGGATGGTAAAATTTGATGGTTCTTAGTAGTGTAGACCAGTAGTTTGTGCCTAGCTTTGGAATTATAAAGAGAGAAGTAAGCTCAAAGCTAATTATGCCATGGCTATTGCCAGATGTGTTTTTACTGTACCATTATAAATACCCTTCTTTTGTCACTGAATTAAAGAAGGGTAAGTATATACTATTATCAATGTTTCACCTTCATGATTGAAATGATGGGATTAATATGACACCCCCCTTTTTTTTCTTTTAAAGAATGATTTCATGAAAGGTGTAACTTTAATTTCAGAGATCAAGTTCTAATGTCGACCTTGCATTTCAGCATATGTTTATTATAGCCCATTATGTGTGCACCCTTATATTTCTTGGTGGTTGTGACTTAGATATAAAACTTTCAAGAATTCCACAAATGACTCAAGGTATCTCATATGATATAGTTTTAGGAAAGGCTTTTTCCAATTCCTAAATACAAATACACAAAATAATGTAATGGGAATGGATGAATTTTAAATTAGTTATTGACTAAGAGAGAGATGCTGAGGTTTAAAATGTAGATTGGATGGAGAAGTTAGTGTCATTTGGGAACAATATTGTGGCATGAAACCTTTCATATTTCATTGCTTCTCCTTGATATTCATGGTATGAAAGTTGCATTAGTAATTCCTGGCATAAAGTTGATTGCCCCTCACTCTTCATTCGTAATGAAGTGACCAAATGTTATGCTGGCGTCAACCTTCCAAAACCCTCCTCCTTTTTTGAGGATTGGGATCGGCTGTGAATTTCACTGCCCCTCACTCTATGTATCGAAAATTTCTTCTTAAGCCCTGGAATTATAATCACATTCTTCTTCTAGTCTTTTTAACTTGTATGATAGTTACATTTATATGACTAGACTTATGATTTGAGGGGATTCTGAAGTACTTTCCAACCATCATACTAGCCTGAGATGGATCATCTAGGATGTAACCATGTCCAGGAACAAATGGCAAGATCTAAGCTTAGATGTAGCAGTGCACATTAGTGACTTGGCATATGATGATGTTTTTCTAGCAAGAAACTCCAATTTTGATAAGAGTGTTAGGAAATGCTTTTTTTTATAGATTAAAGAAAGTGAATGTCACAAACATATTTCCTGTACAAATATGTCTATAAAAGAAGGTGAAAATAAGGGACTTATGCTTATTTGTTTTTTTGGTCATATAGTTTGTTCAAACTTAATAAGGCTTGGAGGATATTTCTCCACCAAAGGATCTAAAGTATATGGATTCTGCAACTTGCCAGCTTATATTGACAATTTGATATATACACTAATGGTGAATTGATACAATGTTTATTAGGAGCTTTCTGATTTTCATGGACTTCTTCAGTTTTAATATGTTGTATAATCTCTCTCAAAAAGATTCTGATTATGTGCTTAATCTTTAGGTGCTTTCTCTGTCATGGTCTATTCTTTCGTTATCATAACAATTATTATTGTGTTTACCCGATTGCAATCTCCTCAGTATGATTGTTTATAAATTTATTCATTTTCTTTCAGAAGAAAGTGAGCTAATGAAACCAGAGGAGAACCAAAATGCAGAGGTCTGGATCTCTGCTAGATTCACAAATGAGTCCAGATTAGTATATTCTGTTCTTTTATGTTTGTGTCTTTGAAACTTGATGTGTTCTCAAGTAAGTAGCTTTTATGGACAGCAAGCACTTCAAAGAGATGCTCCGCCAAATCCCTTCCTGTTTCTGCTGAACGGACTTGCAGTATTTGGTTCTGGTGTTTTTGGTGCGCTCTACGCTTTGGCTCAGAGAGAAAAGACAGCTACTAATGCAATAATAGAATCTGTAAGCCTGTTTACTTATGAAAAAAAAAAAAAGCATCTTTAAGCTGCCAATGCCTTTTACAGTCAAGGTTTCTCATAAGCTAATATGACTTGGCACCTTTGAGCATTCAAGAGATACCCTTCTAAAGGGCCTTTTTTGTTTTTTGTTTTTGTTTTTTTTGTTTTTTCCCCTTGCGAAAGGAACATGAGGTAGTTTTGAAGAAAAAATTTGCAAGAAAATTTTTACTTGTTTTGAGCTGAAAAAAGATTAAACAACTCTGACTTTATTGCCAGAACTTTTTATTACTTTGGCTAGTTGTTGGATTTTAACCCATGCATTGGTTGAGTTTCACAGATGAAGTCCCAACTGAAAGAAAAGGAAGCTGCTATTGCTTCATTAGAGAGAAACTTTGAATCAAAGTTACTGAAGGAACAGGAAGAACGAACCAAGCAACTCATAAAGGCAAAGGAGGAGCAGCAGACCTTATTGAGCCAACTAAATGCAGCAAACAGGACGATCACAGGTTTGGGACAGGAGCTGAAAAGTGAGAAAAGATTGATTGAGGAGCTTAAAGATCAAATTGACAGTCTTGAGATCAACCTTTCAAAGGCTGGGGATGATAAAAAGGAACTTGAAGACAATTTGAAGGAAAAGCTCGATTCAATTCAAGTCTTACAGGAAAGGATCAATTTGCTCAGCCTAGAGCTCAAGGATAAAGAAGATAATATTCAAAATCTTAGCTCTTCTCTTGCTGAAAAGGAATTAGAGTTGAACAACTTGAATTTTACCTACAAGCAAACTAAGGACGAACTTGCTAAAGCTCATTCAGAAATACAAGGAATGGAAGGTGAATACCTAAAAATTCAAAATGAACTAGAATCGAAAACTTCTATGGTGGATGAATTAAATACAAGAGTAAGTTCTTTGACTTTTGAGAGAGATGATTATAAGAGGAAATTGGATGTAATTAAGGAGGAATACAATGATCTAAAGTCATCTTCTGAGAAGAAGGCAGCTTCGGATGCTAAGCTTTTGGGAGAAAAAGAAGAGGAACTTAAGCGGCTAAAGCAGAAGCTTGAGCTTGCTCTAAATGGAGTGAGTGAAAACCGAGCAATAATTGCTGATTTGACCCAAGAAAGAGACAGTTTGAGGGGAACGCTGGACACAGAATTGAACAATGTAAAGCATCTGAAACTTGAACGCCAGAACACACAAGAAACCCTTGGAAAATTTAGAAATGAAGTTTCTGATCTCACAAGTCAACTAAAACTGTCTATAAATCTGTGCTCAGAGCATGAGAGTGAGATCTCTAGGGTCCAGGCAGAGTTTAGTGAAGTGAGGGAATCACTGCAGAGGAGTCTTGATGAGGCAAAACTAAGTAGTGAAGTTCTGGCTGGTGAGATGACAGCATTGAAGGAAGTTCTGAAGAAAACAAACGAGGAGCTACAATTTGTGTCCCATGAACTGACAACTACAGTGGAAGATCGTGATAGACTACAACAGGAATTGGTTGGTGTCTATAAAAAAGCAGAAAATGCAGCCAATGATTTAAAAGAAGAAAAAAATGTAGTTTCTTCTTTAAGCAAAGAACTACAGACTTTGGAGAAGCAAATCTTGAAAGACAAAGAGGCTCGAAGATCTCTTGAAACAGACCTGGAAGAGGCTACCAAATCACTTGATGAGATGAACCGAAATGTTTTTGTACTTTCTAGAGATCTAGAGAAGGCTAATTCTCAAATTTCTGACCTTGAAGATGAAAAGGAGGTGCTTTACAAGTCTCTTACAGAGCAAAAGAATGTATCTAAAGAGGCCCAGGATAACATGGAAGATGCTCATAACCTTGTCATGAGACTAGGGAAGGAAAGGGAGAGTTTGGAGAAGCGAGCAAAGAAGCTTGAGGGTGAATTGGCGTCTGCCAAGGGTGAAATATTGCGGGCAAGGAGTCAAATAAATTCGTCAAAAGCTCATGTAAATAATCAGCAACCACAGCAAGAAGAAACTGAAGGCAATGTCACAGTTACTGCAAAGAAAAATGTTAGGAGGAGAAAGGCTAGTTCCCAATGAGTTAGTGAACTATCATGATTTCTGTAACCTTCCCCCATGTTCAAATGTTCTTGTATCCTCAGAAATGAGTTTTTTTGGGCTCTCTTCTTCTCTGACATTTTTTTTGGTGCGAAACAATTATATATATAACAATGAGGGGTGAAAACTGATTAAAGCATGTATGTTAGGATTCTCATTGATGAGTTTTGTTTCCGTTGTATGTTTTTAAATGTATAGTATCAATTCCTGTAATTTCTTTGACTGGATGAAGTATTCTACTAATTTTTTTGTTTGTCTGCTTGGTTTTTATTTATTTATTTAATAAATGTTTTTTTTTTTTTAATTATTAATCTATATAACATAAGGTTGGAACATATATACTTGGTATGTGGGTGTTGAACAAATTTGCACTGTGCACTAGGGTATAGAATAATCTGCAATTGGTTTGAGAAACCCCATGTGCAAACGTTTTCTTAGATGATATTAAAATGTCTAAAGAACTAACTAAACTGTCACCGAAGTATGAAACAAAATGACTTCATTGTTCTGTAGTACTCGGGTTACCTCCTTAACTAGTTGACTGAGCTATTTTCCTAGTTCCTAAAGTACTTTGTCACATGCATGACTCTCAGATAACATAGTTATTTCTAGACCCCAAAGTTTTGTGAGCATTGTTTATAATGGAACTTTAACTCCAAAGATAATAAAAATGACCATTTGACTGGTAATATCTTCATTCCAACCAAAGTTTCCAAAAATTGTTTTGCACCCTTTACAATGAAACTCCTAGTCAATTCATAGAACCATATCATTAAGTTCACATCCTCCAACTAATCAAAAGTTAAAAAGAAATATGAGGAAATGTCTAGTAAAGTTAAAATTTTATGGCTATCTACTAGGAAGTACGGACACTTTATTTAGGGTATCATACTTGTGTCATTCCAGTGTTGTACAGATTGTTTCATGTTTTAATTTTTTAAAAATTGCTCGTGTTATCTTGTCATACCGGTGTCGATGTCCATGCTTCCTAAGCTGCTTGCCTAAAATAAGAAAAGGGTGTGGCTAGCCAGGAAAATGTGTTTTTAGAAAGTCCATAAGGCAGCTTAATCAAACATTAGATTACAATTGTCAAATTGTGTCAATATGTTGATTTCAGTTCAATCAAAGGGAATGGATCTTTCACATCAAAAAATAAATAAATAAAAGGGAATGGATCCTTGGTGTCTACACCAAATATTTTTTGACCTAATTGATTTCATTGGACCTAATCGATTGTAACTAATAGTGATTGATCTGAGACTTTTTAGGATTTATTTATTTAGTGTAATTGGTTACGAGTTATTTATATTCTTTACTTGTTCGTTAATATAATTTAGGAGCACTATTTTAAAGGCCCAAAATTAACTATTGTAAATAGATTGATCATTGATTAATAAAATGTGGTTGAGTTGGGAGAAATTGTGTGTGCCTAAATCTTGTGGAGGGATGAGGTTTAAATTGTTGAAACCTTTTAATTTGGCTTTATTAGCTAAACAAGGTTGGAGGTTGCAGTTGGCTCAAAATTCTTTGGTGTACAAAGTGTTTAAGGTGAGATATTTTAAAGACGGTGATTTCTTTCATGCTTCTTTGGGGAATAATTCATCATATATTTGGAGAAGCATTTTATCAGCTCAAGGGATTGTTAGGAAAGGGGTAAGATGGCGTGTGGGGAATGGAAGGTGTATTAGGATATGGGAGGATTAGTGGCTCCCAAACTCTTCCTCATATAGGGTGATTTCTCCTAGGAGTCTAAATCCTCACATTTCTATGGTTGATGACCTTTTGATCTAGAAAATAAGAGTTGATATTTGAATTTGAAGCTGAGATTATTGGGGGAATTCCATTGAGTGACCGGCTTCCTGAAGATAAACAGATTTGGGGTGCAACATCAAATGGATTGTTCACAATAAGAAGTGCATATCAGATTGCTATGGATCTTAATAGAAAAGAACCCGCTGGTTCCACCTTATTGGGAGTGGTATGCGATTATTTTGGAGGAAATTGTGGAATATCAATGTCCCTTATAAGATAAGACACTTTGCTTGGAGAGTAGCAAAGTATATTCTCCCAACAAAAGCAAACTTAGTTCACCGACATGTTCTTCTAGATGATACCTGTGAAGAATGTGGTTTAATGTCTGAATCTATTGTTCATTTTTTCTGGGAATGTCCTAAGTCTCATCACACTTGGATGTTATCAAAGCTTTTTAAACTTCTGGCCCTTTGCACTTTCGAAACTTTACGGATTTTCTTTGGTATTTATTAATGGAAGCTAACTGGTCTGAAGAGGATTTGGCATTGGCTGTTGCTATTGTTTGGGCTATGTGGACTAATAGAAATGAGGTGCGACATGGGGGATTAAGGAAAAGTGGAGATCAGTTGTTATTCTGGTGTAAACAATACTTAGATGACTACTGGGCTGTGCTGGAAGCTTCGGTAAAGATGCAGCAGCAGTTGGAGTCGAAATGGTTATCTCCGGATGAGCCGCCTTATAAGATTAATGTGGATGGGGCTGTTTTTGCTAGTAAAAAATAAGCTGGTGTGGGAGTGGTAATAAGAGATCATGAGGGTAATTTTATTGCTGGGATTTGCAAAAAGTTTTAAGTTCCATTGGGGGCTATTGAGATTGAAGCAAAGGCTCTTGAAACTGGAATGTTTTTTGCAGTTGATATGGGTATTCAGGACTTTATCTTGGAAGGAGACTTAATTTGGTTCGGGCTCTGCATGATGACTCTCCTGCTCCTGCCTCTGTTACTAATCTGATTTATGAAGTTCAAGTTATGTCCTACGAGTTCCGAAGAGTTAGATTTTCTCATGTTTGTAGGATGGGCAATGTCCTTGCCCATCTTTTAGTTAAACATGTTATAAGTATTGATGATTTTTCAATTTGAATTGAAGAGAGGCCTTGTTTTCTAAAACAAACTCTTCTTCACGATGTATCAGTTACTATTATTTCCTAATAAAGTTTTTGTGTGTTGGGAATCTCATTCCAATACTTGCTTCTAACTCCAAACAACTTTCTAAAGGCTTGATGCTATGCTAATTCCTAGGCTTTTATCCTTACATTGCTTGGTGTGATTGTCTTATTCTATATAATTTTATTTATTTATTTATTTATTTTTTCTCGTTCCACACACATCCTCCGTTTGAAATTGTTTTGTACTGAATCAGTCCTTCAGCCAAGTCATATCAAAAAAATGCATTCTTGAGTTGGATTATTATTATTATTTTTTTTTGGGGTTTAAAATTGTAGAAAAGATAATGGATTTTGTGAGTTAAAGCAATTGAAAGATTCGTTGGTGAAACAGTGTACTCTAACTTTGATGGGACATGACACTAAACAATTCAACTCAAGAATAGATTCATTTCCGAGGGTAAAAGGGGAAAATATTTTATGTAAAAGGAAAATATTTTCTGTTGTTTAACTGTGTTGTGAAAATTATGCTAGAAAATTATTTCTTGTGTTTGGTCTAAAACATGCAAAAAACCTATTTCCAGAAAAGGGAAACACAAGTCAGCCCCCATCCACCACTTGGTCCAGCCAATGCCACCGCCACCGCCATCACCAAGGAAAAGCACAACTCACCACCAAACACCCAAAATCCAGATCGAGAAGGGGGAAAAAACCACCACCATTGCTCCGTTGCCACCAAAATCCACCGAAACACCACCACTCACACCACCACAACAACAACAACAAAATCTGAAATCAAAGAAAAAGAATATCAAACACATAAATATGTGGGGGGGGGGGGGGTTTGGTTTGGGTTAGAGAGAAAAAGTGAGATGAGAAGATGAAGACCACCATGGAGAAGAGAGGGAGGGTGAGACTGATCCAGATCAAGCTATGGCGGTGGTGGATCGAGTTCATGCAGAGGTGGAGGAGGTGTTTGACAGGTTTGCGGTGAGGTGGAGTGAGAAGATGAGGGAGAAACTCACTGTGGGTTGAGAGGAAAACGGCAGAGAGGTACGTTGGAGAGCTTGGTGGAGCATGGCCTGTGGTCGGTTGTTAAGATCGGAGCTCAACCTGTACTCGTCGGTGCATGGCTGGCGATCGGAGAGGTGGGTCTTGGGTGTTTGTGGATCGGTGATGAGGGAGGGGTGGGCTGAGATCAAGTGTGTGATGTCTGTGAGTGCGTGTGAGGATTGTGTGAGAAGTGTAAAACATTTGAAGGTAAAATAACTATGTAAACGATTTTACAATGTCTTTTTACAGTCAACGTGTAAAAGATTTTCTATTTGACCGTATTTACCGTTGGTGCCAAATACACACAAGGGTGTAAAACATTTTCCTAAACTAGTTTTCACCTAAAACAAACGCAGCCTAAGATAGGTTAATTGTATGGGTAAAAGTTTATAAAAATGCCATGGTAACTCGGAACTTATCACCTGAAAACAAGAAAAACTCATTCCTAGTTTCCACGACTCAAACTCAATTTTTTGAATATTATGAGCTATGGAAACTAACCCAAACAAAGCAACTTCGAGTGGAGTCCACAAAATTTGGGAAGTGAGTTATAAAAACTAGCAAAATCAAACATAGCTTAAGGTACCATTTGGATCACATCCACGTCCACGCGATTTGGGTTTCAGTTATATTTTTTTATAAATTTTTTTTTTTATTAGCACCTTTTATGAACATTACAAAGAGGTAAATGAACAATATATAGGCAAATAAACAGTATTTTTTAACGTGAACAGTAATTAAAAATTATTTTTTTTATTATTTTCAGTTTTCAACGAAATAAGTGGAATCAACTTATAAGTTAAGCATGAACTTTGAAGTGCAATTGGCTCTCAAAGTTGTCTTCAGACCAGGCTTCATCGTTCCAGAAGCAATTTGAAGAGAGAGCAGGGTTTCCTTCTTGAGAGAAAAATAATATCTACTGCTATAGTGCTACTTGAAATTCAAAAGTACTACTTTATATTAGTAGGCGAAAAAAAGGAAAAGAAAACAACTCTCTCTCTCTCCAAAAAGCTCTATTCTCTTTCTCTGTTCTTTCTCACTCTCTCAACGCATCTTAAACGATCAGCTTTTTACTTCTTCTTCTTCTTCTTGTTTAGTCTTAAGGAATTCGATGGATTGTAATTCAAATCTGATTTTCATTACAATCTATAACAAAAACTAGGATTTGCTTCAGCAACTGACATTTTATACTTGCTCTGGGAAAAAGTTTTCACATTTATATAGGCTAGTTTCAGATCCGAATCCATAAGACACATGGGTTTGAGTATAGGAGGAAGATTGAGAACCTTATTGGAATTAGATTGATTTGGGTGTTGAATTTTGTTATTGAAGAACTGGGTTTTCTTGGGAAAGTAGTTTGGAGTTCAGAATTGTGGGTTTCAAGTGTATGGCTTTGATTATTTTGAGTTTTTGAGAATTGGGTTTCAAGGAATTGGGTTAAAAGAAGCAAAATTTTGTGACTTTGGAGATTTGGAGGGTGGTTTTGGGTGTCTGAGAAGAGGTTGTTGTAGTCATGTTCTATGGTACAGCGGCATGGGTCCCTTGGCATATTGTTGCCCAGATTCTTTGCTTTCGATGCTTATACTATCTCTCCCTAGGACTAGGAGTATTCTTGACATTTCTTGTCGGGACTCGAGTGTCTCGGATGAGCCCTGTGTATTTCTTTGATTGTGCTGCCGTCACTACCTCTACCGTGACCGGTTGGTGTGTCATTGCTTCGTCTTTGCTGAGCTCTCTTGCAGGGTGAGAATTCCATTTCAGTTTTTTTTATTTGTAATTTCATTTCTTAGATTGTTTGGTTTTAATGTATGTGGCTTAAATGTCAATCTAAGTTCTTATTTGGTCCGTCTGGTTAGACTTTTTGGGAGCCTAAATGAGGTTGCTGTAGTCATGTTCTATCGTGCAGTGGCATGGGGCCCTTGGCTTATTGTTGCCCAAATTCTTTGCCTTCAATGCTTATACTATCTCTCTCTAGGAGTATTCTTGACATTTCTAGTCGGGACTCGAGTGTCTCGGATGAGCCTTGTGTATTTCTTTGATTATGCTGCTGTCACTACCTCTACCGTGACCGGTTGGTGTGTCATTGCTTCGTTTTTGCTGAGCTCTCTTGCAGGGTGAGAATTCCATTCCACTTTTTGTATTTGTAATTTAATTTCTTAGATTGTTTGGTTTTAATGTATGTTGCTTAAATGTGAATCTAAGTTCTTATTGGGTCTGTCTGGTTAGGCGTTTTGGGAGCCTAAAAGAGCATTTTTAAAATCCAAAACTCCATTTTACAACAGCAACTCCTTGTAACTTTTTTACAAACGCTCATTTTAAACTCAAAACATAGTTTTGTAACGGCTTATACAAATGCATCCTTTGTATTCAACACTACATTTCTGAATTATGAGAAATTATAAATATTTGTAGAGTTCTATGATCTATCTCCTGCCTTTTACTGTTCAACTCAAGTTTTTGTGAGTTTTGTGATGAAGTATATGATTCTGCTTTGGTTATTCCTCTCAACCAATCACCAAGTTGTCCTTCTTGTATTTTCCTTAAGTATTTTTTATTGTTTCCAATTTGTCTTGTAACCTCCCAGTTAAACATCCACATGTAGGTGAAATTATTTTAGAAACATGTCTTTCAATTACTTTAACAAAGAATATGACTTCTGATAGAATAGAATGGAAGAAAGAATACATGTGGAAAACCCTAATTAATCTATTGAGGATATATTGCCGACCCCAAAAATTTGGGATTAAGGCTTGCTTGTTGTCTTTCAATTACTTTAGTGTGCAAAAGGTTGGTTATAGGGTTGTTTCTTGTTGTCATTTAAAGTATATTGTTAAGCATTCATCTATTGCATGTAAACCAATGACAAATATATAATTTTATACATTGCGCTTTTGGAATCTTTGGGCAATATCCTCTTAATTTTCCCCCCTCCTTTTAGATGATTATACATATGATATGCCAAGTATGGTGACTATGGGTTTTCATGGTCAACTGTTTTTACCATTCCTCCTCTTCATTTCTCATTTTTACAATTAGTTTTTCTTGCCCTCAAACATTTGATTTTGGCCTTTAACGTTTGAACTTCGTTCTTTTGAGTTCAACTGTTTAACTAATGATTACATACTTTTTAAATTGGTCCATTAACGTTCCTTTTGTGTATTATTAACGCAAGATGGCAATGTGATCGATTGTAATCTTGTTGCCAATTTGGGCTTGTCTTGTTTAATATTGGACATCCTCAAACTTGAAGCTAATTGAGGGATCTCCTTAATGTAGTCACTCTAAGATTTGAGCATGGGTAATTTTTCTTCCTCCATATATGTGTAGTTCAAGACATCCTAATGATTTTCCATTTTGATTGATGTGACTTGTGCTACCCTTATCAGAAAAGTTGGTGGCTACTTCTGTTCTTGGCCAAAAGATGTTGGTCATTTTAAGTCTATTTGAACAAAGAGTCCTTTTTTCCCTCTTTCTTTCTTATCAGTGCTAGAAGCTGTACTGGTTTTCACTTTGATCTCATAATGTCTCCAAAATTTGGTGGGCATATACTATTATTGCTGGTTTCTAGTTGCATGTTGTTGTTAATAAAAATGGGTTATTCATGGGGATAAATGAAGACTATACTTATATTGCCAACATAGATAATTTATGGTCTAGCCATCTAGGTCACTCTCTATCTGTTGACTGTTGTTGCATGCTTTGACAGGTGGTATTCATGTGATTGTTAGACTTGTTTTTCTGCTTTGTAAAGATGCCCCATACCTTTAAACTCTATTTATGCTGGTGTTTCCAACATGTCTTTTATGCAGTTTATCATTTAGAGATCATTTTAACTTGAATTAGATAAAGGAACCATATTAAAATGTAACCTTTCATGTGAATGGTAAGTCTAGAGGCTATTCCTAATAATGGTTTCTAGATATGTATAACCTTTTTTTTTTTTTGGGGGGGGGGGGTTTCAAACGAAGTGGCTTCTCTTGTTAATGAGCAAATGTTTCTTGTTTCTGCAGAGCTGGCATTATGCTTCATTTGATTGTGAGGGCCAAAAAGTGCTTAGACTTTTCAGCCACACTGTACATCATCCATCTCTTTATATGCATCATATATGGAGGTTGGCCTTCTTCAATAACATGGTGGGTTCTGAATGGCACTGGAGTTGCAGTGATGGCTTTGCTAGGTGAAAATCTGTGCATTAGACGTGAACTGCGAGAGATTCCCATTACACGATTCCATTCAAGTAAGAAATTTTCTTCCGCATGTTCTTATCAAGATAAATTTTCTTCACCCCTATATGTTATATTGCTGAAAGAGTTTTATGTTAAATGAATCTGTACCTGTTTCATAGTTCACTATCAAACAGTAGTTATCCCCCCAAAAGAAAAAGTTCCCTTTCAAACAGTGCCGCCTGTCTAATTTTTAGTGAGGATGAATCTCTGGTCTGGTATTCAACTTCATATTTTGCAATGTTATGTGTTGTGCTGTTTTATAACTCTGTGGGGGATTGCATGTTACAGTGTGGATTATGATAGCATTTATGCTTAAATGTTTGCAATTGCACTTTGAATGGTTTTTTTTTGGTTGGAAAATGATGAAAGCAATGCTTTATATTGATTTTATTTATCATGATATAATCCAAGACATTCGCAGTGTCCTTATAAGAGCAAGGTGAAGGGTAAGGTCTTTTTTTCTAGACCCACTAGGTGTGTGTGTAATTACCAATCAAATGGAAAAAAAAATCCATAATCCAGGAGCACCGGCACTAATGCTTGTTAGACGGAATGAAACATTAAACTTCCACATCTCCCCCTGTTCTCTTGATGCTCTACCCCTTGGGTCAACCTTCTCTTTTATGGAGTTTTTCAATTGGTGACCCCTTGTGGGTTGATCATAGCTTGTACTCATGATCTCAAGCAGCCATCAATTTTTATTTTTATTGTTGAGGTGGATTGTTATATTTCTTTCCGGCACTTGTTGAATGTGTAATGGTTCACTTGCTTTATATTTTCATTAGTGATTTTGATATGGTATAATATGGCTTGATAGTGTGATATACTTTTAAATCCCTTCATGTGCACTGAAGAAGTTGCTGGTTGATATTTGTTTATTTATCTACTTAGTGTGCGTTTGGGATGAGCTGAATTTTTCAGCTTATCTTCACTTTTAACTTATTTTTGCTACTATTTATGGGTTCCATTGCACTTTTTGATATTATTCATGGGTTCAACTATATTATTTAGCTTATTTTTTAACCTTTTTTCTACACTTTCAGCAAAAAAATTTCAGTTTTAGCTAAATAAGTTGTTCCAAACGGACACTTATTGATATGAACTGCGAAGTTTTGGCTTTTTCTATTTGATTGAATCCATGAGTGAGTATCTTTGGTTATTTACCTCCCATTATATGTTAGTCCATCCCTGTGTTATGCGTACGACTTCTATCAACCCATTGTACCTTGGAAGCCTCTAAAAATGTCTATTTTGTTATTCTCAAATACACTCTTTTTTATTAATTGGAAACTCATATATATTACTTAAACAGGTTAATCAACCATTTTGGGAGTAAGCCCCTTTAATTAACTTAAGACAGACTTTTATTTAACCAAATTAGTTGTAAGTAGCAGTTTTCAATTAGTTCTCATGAATGAATAAGATTCCTGGAAAATTAAGTTGTTTTATGGTTTTTAATGGGGATGCTGATGGTTCACTTTTGAAAGGGAAAAAAAAATTGATTCACTCATGTGGTTTATGTACCTAATGATTCTAGATGGTCCCTTACACACTTAAATAAACAGGTTCATTATTTCAAATCCACTTTCTTTGAAATAAAACAGGTTTGTTGCTTTATAAATGGATTTCATTTTTATTTTGAAAAACTTAAACTCCTTGGGAAGTCGATTCTGTTTGAAAAACTTAACACCTTAGATAAGCTTGATTTGGATTGACATATTTGGGTCCTGTAATGTGATTCTTTGTTTTCTGTTGCTCTTTAGTCTTTAGTGTCAAATCATGAAACATTTTTTTTTGGTTTTTGTTTTTCCTCTGAATGGATGATTGTTGGATAGGCTGTTGAGGCATCATTAGTTTTCATTATCATGTTTTTGCAAGTTGCAATATAAGCTGTATTTTGACTGCATTATCAGTTTGGTTGGTTTACATTTTATCCAATGATTTTTCTTGGGGTTGCAAAACTCATGGCTTGAAATAGAGTTCTTCACTGGATTAAGTTTCAGTTTTCTACAAGAGTTGGATGAGTGTCCTTTTTTCCCCCTGCTGTAGGATCAGCAGAATTGATTTGAGACTATTTCCATGCAGATGTTTGACTGATAAAGAAACTGGACAGGCAAGCACAAATTTTCAGCAATGGCTGTTTCTTCAGTACTTTGGAGGATCTCCTGGATGAAGCTCATGAAGTACCAAATTTAATCTGTGCTGATGAAAAAAAAAACCTTTACCTTTGGATTCTTTCCTTTGCTGATGGCTATGACAGAAGATGACCAAAGAAATTTGAGATGACGTTGAAATGATGGGAAGAATGAGAAATATGAGACTAGGTATGCATAGCATCACGAAATGTTTAATGTATAATTTTTAGGTAGTTTTGGAAAATGTGATGATTATTGTGCGTCTGATATCATTCCTGGTTTAAAGTAATATGCTTAGTTTATTTCGTTCTTATTCTTTAAGATGATCAGTTGGATGAGTTTCCAGATCACAGCTATGAAATTGGTTAAGTTTTTGATAGTTGTGCCTAAATGTTTTTATAGGGTTAGTTCACTAGATTGCTGGATCTTTGTTTATTTTTGTCAAACGACCATTGGATCTTTATTTCTTATTTATTTCTTATAAGATGCATGTTTCTCACCTACTTCACAAATTACATCTAAAGCTGGACCAAGTATTGGTTTTGAACACATCTTAGAAAACATTGGGCTTGGTCTAGGAGGCTAGTAAACTGTCCTAATACCCCGCATATCTTTATTTGAGGTTATTATATATTTTGATATGAGATGGGACACTTAGTGTAACTTTAAAGAGTTACAACTTTTTTAAACCATTGAATTTAAGTAGATACCACGGTCAAAAAAAGACTCTCATTAATGCTAATGTTCTAATTGATCTCCTTTATTATCCCTTGTTTAATACATTTTATACTTATTTCTAAACCTAAAAAAATTTATACGGCTGACTCTTTCTCTCTCCACTGCACATTTCTCTCTCTTTCTCTTTGCACGTTTTTCTCTCTATCTCCTCCACAGCTCTTCCACCTCCACTGTCAGATTGCAGGCAGCAAAAAAAAAAAAAAAAAGAAGCCAAAGATGGTGCAGATTCAACAGATGGTGCAATACTCGTTAATGGTAACGAGGCTGAACAAGAGTGGGGCATGAATAATAAAGGAACCCCGTCTGCCTAAAAGCAATCGGTCATGGATGGAAATATCGTGAACATCACAAAGGAAGAGTGGATGCGGATTCAACAAATGGTGCAATACTTGTTAATGTTTTGTCATTGGCATGGTAGCGCATTGAATTTTGTCATTGGGCACATAGTATAAAATGTTTCTTAGCTTCAATTATTTGCTTTTGTTACTCTCTTTTTTAGCATATTCTGAGGTCTTATCCTCAGAATCTTTTGTGCCGTTGTGAATGTAGAAAGAACTAAAGTAATGATTATTACTGAGATTTTAGTTTTCTTTTCATTGTTCGAATTCAAAGAACTTAACAGTAGCTTATAAAAAAACTATATAATCACATCAAAGTTATTACAGTCTCCAAATTAAAATTTTGCTATAGTCTTCAAATGAAAATTTTGTTACATTTCTCATATATATGATTTAGGACAATTGAGTTCAAAAATAGCACACACCCGTACATTGAAAAAAAAAAAAAAAACCTATTATAATTTTAAAGGTATGGTTAAATTCAATCTCCTTAGAATCAAAGAGAACCAAGGATGGTAATGCTTTCCAACTATAATTATCATCTACATGTCAAAGGACCAAGGACGGAAATGCAGTGGAGAACAACACGTACGGCATGCTGTGGCTTTTTTTTTTTTTGGTTGCCGGCGACCTGGTTGTTGAGGTGGAAGAGCCATGGAGGAGATAGAGAGAGAGATGTGTCAGCTGTATAAATCTTTTTAGGTTTAGAAATAAGTATGGAATGTATTAAATAAGGGATAATAAATGAATTCAATTAGAATATTAGCAGAGGATCTTTTTTTTTTTTTTACCATTGGATCTACTTAAATTTAATGATTTAAAAAAGATGTAACTCTTTAGAGTTACACCAGGTGTAAAGAGTTACACTTTTTCTACACCGTTAGATTTAAGTAGATTTAACGGTAAAAAATATGAACCCATTAATGTTGATTACCATATCATTTATTATCCCTTAGTTTTTGAATTTCCATATCTGTCTCTATTCCCAAAATGTGCATACATTCATCTCAACCAAAATACTTGAAACTTTTTATTTTCATATATCTGTCTCTATTTCCATATTTTTTTGAATTTCCATATCGTGACCCTTAGGAATAGTTTAAAAAAGAATTCAAAATCTTAGATAAAGACTTAAGTACCAGTTCACTACAAATCTACATTAAAAAATTCAGCGACACTGCATCCTCAGAGAGGAAAACACCACCTCTACTCCAAGTTATACAAAGACTTGAAACCAATTCAAAGGTTTCTTTTGTGATTGATCTCAAAGTCCTGGACTTTAGATTTATTTTGCGACTTATACAAACAAAACAAATTGTTGGTGCAATTGTTGAAACAAATCTTTATAATGCTCCAACATAACGATTTTTTGTAAAATGGTATATTTGTGCAAACTACAAATCTTTATAATGGTATCATTCGTGCTATTGTTGAAACAAATTATAATGCTCTAACACAAATCTTTATAATGGTATCATTCGTGCAATTGTTGAAACAAACTATAATGCTCCAACACAAATCTTTATAAATCCAATTATAAACTCAATCACGTCTTTTCATGATTACTATATTGAATAGGAGGATGAGAGAAGAGAAATAATGTGAAAATTTTTAGGAGTAAAAACAGTTATGGAAATTCAAAAAATAAGGAATAATAAATGATATGATAATCAATATTAATGGGTTCATATTTTTGACCATTAGATCTACTTAGAGTTACACCATGTGTAACTTGAACCCATCTCATATAGTCATCATGAAAAGACATGATTGAGTTTATAGTTTGATTTATAAAGATTTGTCTTGGAGCATTATAGTTTGTTTCAACAATTGCACGAACGATACCATCATAAAGATTTGTAGTTTGCACGAATAATACCATTATACAAAAAATCATAAGTATTTTTGTTAGTAATTGCAGCCTACTACCCCACTAACACTAAGCCCACATCTCTGATGCGTTAAAAATAGGATAGAGGAAGAGATAAATTAGGGTTTTCTTAGGAAGAGTTTCATCACTAAGGAGGCTAGGAGGTGTATTTTTCCCTTGGAGATTAGAACAAATACAATTGAAAAGGCAAACAATTGTTCCAGGTATGATTTTTCCATTTGTTATAAACAAAGAATTAAAGGGTTAGAATTTTATCTTGGGAACGTTAGTGATGTTTAGATTTTTCAAAAGGAATATTTCTTAGAATTGTTGTTTACACTCTTACGTTAGTGCTTACAGATTTCATTCTCGAAAAAAGCCATGGAGTTAACAAAATCTTAATCTTGAATATGGCTTTAACGTTTGGAGTTATATATATTAGGATAGCTTTCACGTGCCCACTGTGTGTTCTAGAACAAGAGTCATGTTTAAATCTTAATCCTTTGGCTCTTACGTTTTCTTTGGGATATATATATACACACACACTAAATCCTAGTTTGAAGGGAGGTCTATTTCTTGCTTGATTGGCTGTCATGCCAGTTCTGCTTTCAAAGACCACTAAAGACAAAGAATCTAGTCCTCTATGGACTGCCTAAGACAACGAAGTTTAAAATCCACCTGCTGCCCACGGTGTCTGTTCTTGAACAGAGTCTTGGAATTGCAATTCCTAATTCAAGAACATGGCTTTTAACGTCTTTCAATTGTGGCTATATATATATTAGGATGGCTGTAAGGTTTTCAATTGTGGTTATATATATTAGGTGGCTTTAACGTTTTCTTTGGGGTTATATATATTAACTTAAATCCTAGGTTTGCCCATAGTGTGTTGTAGGGGGCTCAGGCTCGGGTAGTCAGTACCGGCCCACTTAACTTAGGCCCAAGATCAGCCTGAGTAGTCAAGGCCAGCCCAGAAGATGGAAGTGGGCCCAAACCCTGTTGGAATGAGCCAAGCCCAACTATATGTATGTTAGGGCTTAGAAATTATCATCCGGGGGAATCCCATAGTGTTCGGCCCACTACTAACCGATGAGACAGTGGGAAATTGATGATGAAATGATTAAATTCAGGTCGACTCTTGAGTATTGTCAGTGCCTTTGGGGAGTTCGCTGCTGAACACCATTTGGCGTCTGGAACAAGTTTCAAGAGAATCTTCAGAACTATGAAGCACGGGTGTGTTTTCAGATTCGGGTGCGGGTGCGGGTGCGAGTTTACGTGCGAGACTTAGCAATTTTTGAAAAAATAGGGTGCAGGTGTGGCGGGGTGCGGCGATTAAAAAATTATTAAAAAAATTTTTATTTATATTTTCTATATATTGCTAAGCATACTTTTTCACATTATATAAATATATACCAAATTTAAGAACAATAGTAGATAATAATTAAAACATGATGTTTATAAATTAAATACAACCCATAAGTTTGAAACTAAAACATTCCATGATGTTCGGAAATTAGAATACAACCCACAAGTTTGAAACTAAAACAAAATAAAAGATAATCAACAAGACAATCAAATACAACCCTCATCATTATCATCAGGATCAATAGCTTCACTTCAAACTTCACTTTCACTAGTAGTAACTAGTGCTAGCATTCCCATTCCCAATAACCATGCTCCAACTCTGGCTCATCAAGTGTAAGGGTAGCATTCTCAAGAATTCCAACTCCTCCATGTATGTCATTGTCATTCCAAGAGTCTCCTGCAGTATCCCACATCTTTGTTGCTGCATTTACATACTCCTCATTGCGCTTTGACAAGAGTCGAAGATTAGAATGCACATATACCAAATCCTCAGCACGTGTAGGAGCCATTTTGTTTCTTTTTAAGGAATGAATGAATTTGTATGTGCTCCAATTCCTCTAAGCACATGAGGATGAACAAGGTTGTCCAAGAAGTTTAAGGGTAAGGGTTTGAAGAGTTGGAAATGAGGAGTCATGGTATTGCCACAAAACCAAAGGTTGTAAGGCCCACCCATCTGTCAAGGCATCTGGTGAAGGAAACCTTCCTCCTGAAAATGCAGCAAACTCGACTTTCACCACCCTTAATTCACTCTTAACCTAATCATGCACTCTCTGCATTTCCAATCTATGGCTTGTTGTCACTTTAATGCATGCTTTAGTACCTTTATTACTAATTTTTAACAAATGAGCCTTAACCCTAGAATAGGATCCCAAAAAAATTCCACCACAATAGTTGCACTTAAATTGTGTGTTTCCACATGATTTAGAAGTAGAACTAGGTGGTTTTTCCAATTTTGTCACATACTGCCAAAGAGGAGCTTTAGCATTTGGCCCTTCTTCATCTAATGAAGGTGAAGTTTCTGTGCTAGTAATTTCATCCATTGCAAATTCAATAATTTCAATTTAACCTACAAATAATTTGACAAATATATAATAACTAAATAAAAAATCAAACCCAATTCACAACTCACAACATTACAGACAGCTTATATAATTTTGTTTTAAAAAAAAATTAAAAAAATCAAATTACAATGATTAATAGAGCATGTGAGAGTATAATGGAGGGTGGGAAACTGAGAATGAAAGCTTTGATACCTGAGTTGAGAGTTGGGTTGGTGAGCTTGAGAGTTGAAACCTAGTGATGGTGGAGATTTGAGACCGAGAGATGCAAAGAATAGAGTGATTGTGGCTTAGGGAGAGGCTGTGAGACTTTGATATTGTGTCTTAGGGAGTGAGTTTGAGTTTGTGAGGGAGAGAGGGGAGACGGAAATCAGAGAGGAGAGATGGAGAGTAGAGATCCAAGAGGGAGACGAAGAGCAAAGATTGAGAAAAAGAATGAATTAGAGAGTTTAGGGTTTTTTGGTTTAAAGCTTAAGTTCAAACGGTGCGTTTTGCACCTAAAAAATAAAAAAAATAAAAAAAAAACCTTGAATTTTGGCCTGAATTGGCGGTTTCGGCCGATACAACCCAAATTTGCGTGAATTGACCTTATTTGGCACGTATCGGGAAATGAAAAAAAAAAAATTGACTCGGCACCGACGTGCGGGCAGTGGCGTCACTCGCTGCACCTCGCATCGGGCTGTGTCAAACGCCGGTGTGGCACCCCTGTAGCCGCGTCGGTGCTTTCCAGTTTCATAAGACATGATTGTTTCTTGGGATTTTGGGTAGAAGTGGGATTGTGTGGAAACTGGTGAAAAAGTAATGATTTGAACCCCACTGTGGAGAGTTTATATAAGGAGAGTGAAGGCAAACAATTGGGTTGGTTGGAAAAACTGGGGAAAGAGGGTGAGAAAGAAAAAATAGAGAGTGAGAGTGAGAAAGAGGGAAGAACAATCAGAGAGGAAGAGGGTGTTGGTTCAAAACTTACAGAGATAACAGAAATTGGACTATCTAGGTCATGTTTGAAGCCATTATTCGTAGGATTGTTAGGAAGCCCACTAACAAATAAATTGGGAACCTAAGTTGCTTGCCTAGGAAAGCCACACTCGTAGGTTCAGGTACCACATGTATTTTAGAATAAAGTCATGTTATAGAGCCTGATTCATGTTGAAGGTTTTACTTTTTGTTTAGGACATATATTAAATCCTAAAGGATTGGCTGCTGCCTCTGAGTTTTGATAAATTCAAGGAAACATATTTTTGGATAGAGATGCTTTGCATTAGTGTTATCATTTAGTTCAGCAAAGTATTTTCCTAGTGAGTTAGTTTGTATAATTCGATAAGCTTTATATTTTGTGGAGGATATTAAGTAATTTTCGTGGTTAATTATAGGTCTTCTAAGAGTATTTTGAGACTTTTTAGAGGGTGTTTCGACTAGACTTTTAGAGTGATTCAAGTGCTATAAGTAATTATGCATAATATGCACAATTTTGTTTATTAGGTTCCTAGAAGTCAAAGGTTTTCAAAAGTTATTTTTTTAAGCATACATTTTCTAAAGTTTATCAAAAGCATTTTTACATCATTGAAAAGGAAACTTCGACTTTTAAATAATGTTTTAAAGAGAAACTTCAAATTGTAAATAATGTTTTGAACATCCGAATCTCATTTAAAAGATGATTTCTAAACTAAACAATTTTCAGAAAATAATTGAGTTTCAAAGCAAGCTTTCTAAAAAAGTTCTTGATCTTTAAATTTGTTTAAAACCAAGTGATTTCAAATTCATATTCCTATTTTCCAAATGGTATTTAAAATGCATCTTTTAGCAAATTGAGTTTTCAGACTTATTCAAGAATTTTAAAATACTTACATAAACTCCTCAGTTCCTATTTATTCCTTAAGAGTGTCAAGCATCCTTTGATTTATGCTTCAATTCAATATTGTGATATTTGATATGTCTCTATATTTGGAATAATTGTTCATATTAAGTAAATTATTCTATTTTTTATATATAAATTTTGCTTTTGTGATATGTGACTCAAAATAAGTGTTTTTAGAATTGATTAGATATATGTGTGTGGTGAGCCTTTTTGTAATGTTGGGCTGGGCTGCCTCCTGCTGTACTGGGCCCAAGTGTTCTAGATAAGGGAGTTGGGACTGGTCCAATTGTAACCTACCTTGGTTCAGCTTGTGCACAAACTACACCCTGTTTGCCCAACTTTGGTCATATGCCCATGACAGGCGAAACTGTTATGGGAAAGTTATGGCTGACAGATGTAATAAAGATAACAAAAGAAATATGTTTGCTACTTAGACAAAATAAATAAAGGGGAGCGACAATAAGTGCCCTGTACATAAAATAGCAGAAATAAGTAGGGAAGAAATAGTAATGAGTTTGTTGAATTAAAGAGGGAAATATCAGCCTGCCATGCCAGGTTATGTTACAAACTGAAACCAAGAAGGGAACCATTTCCTCAATGCGAATAATCTCCCCAGAAAAAGAAATTAATCACTTTGAGGGAACGGGCTTGAATGGCCTGTGCCCAAGAGAATCCTTTGCCTTTGATAGAGAGCAGAGCTTTAGAGGGAGAGAAGGGATCAACCTATTAGTGCATGCCTGCCATTTTATGCTCTCTGTTTCTTTCGTTATTTCTAATTCTTCTTTTCTTTTTTCTTTTCTTAGTGCTTGCTTTTGTGTTGTGATTCTCTCCTAGAGGTTACTATTACCGTGATTGTGATCCCTTTATTGTGCACGGCAAGGGTCCTTTATATAATGCTTGCCGTGATTGGCTTTTACTATTTTAGCCCTTAACTACTTTTGTCTGGTCTGGGTGTCTTTGCCGACTACCACTGGTTTGTCAGTCGCTCAGCCACCACCACTTACCTGTGCTGGCTGTGCCACTCCCCATTACCAAACAAAGAAGACTATTTTGTTTGTTTATTTGCCGTGGCACTCTTACCTGCTACGGTGTGGGTGTTCTCTCGCTCTCTCTCTTTCTCTTTCTCTCTCTATCCCTCATGGCATGCACCTAGTGGTTCCAACTCATCCTTACTTCTTTTGGGCGGTATGTCATTCCAGCAGAATATTTCCCCCAAAAGAGCCTGAGTAGGAACCCCATAATAGGTTTTCCCCTCTCCCCACCGCCAGACCATACCCTCTTACCTCTGACCCATGACCCACCACTTCCTGTATTGGCTGGGTACAGACTGGTGATGTCTGGACCTTGCGCGTGCTCTACTTCTGTTCATGTCCAAAACTTGCCCGCTGCTCATGCATTTGCAGTGGTTTGGAGGCTCGTCTGCACATTCTGCCGCCCATCATTGACTTCTTATGGCGTGAGCTATTTTCTGATTTCTCATTATTTATGGCTTGCTCCCTTTAGGGGCTGAGTTTTGCTTGATTGTGGGCTTTTCTTTCTTCAGCCTACTCTTTTACTTCCTTCCGCAATCTTGCTACCATTTCCTGTTGTATCACTCTACCATTCCTGCTGTGATGTTATTTGACCCAAGCCTGTTGGGCCTCTTTGGGCCTACCACTTATTCTTCTCTCAATAACTCAGTATGATCATTGGGCTTTTTATTACATTGCTTGCGGGCTCCTGTATCCCATTTATTTCCTCTTGGGCATCCTTGGCCCATTTGCTTTCCTTGGGCATCCTCGGCCCTTTTTCTAATTCTGCGTTTTCATGGGCTTTTACTAACTCCTTTGGGCTTCCTTGGCCCAATTACTTTATCCTTCATCCTTGGGACTTATGGACTTTCCATCAGCCTTTTGCTTTCTTTGCTTGTATTACTTCGGACCTGTTGTGGCACATTCTTACTTTTCTACATCACATACTGCCCATGGGTTTGCCACTTCTTTCTCTCTAGGCTCCTTTAGGCCCGTTTGCTTCCTCAAGGCCCATTTATTTATTTTATGGGCTCATGATCCATTATTCTTGCTACTTGGGCTTAATGGTTTTTCTATTCACTTACTAACTCTTTTCTGCCTATGTTACTAGGCTTCTTCCTTCTACTGGGCTTCCCAAAATGAGCATTAACAATGTGTAAGCCCGCTCATAGGGTTGTATGTGAGAATAAGAGTTGATTCCTCACTAGCAGGGGTTAGATGTTGGTATCCGCTCACAGGATTGTATGTGAGAATATGTGATATGTGTATATGTGACACTGTGCTATGATCAATTATTTGTATGTGTTTTTGAATGGTTTTAAGATTTGATTACATATGTATTAGATGACTCATCATGTGTTTTGGAAAACTATATTTGATACCATTGAGTGAATTTGTGAAATCAAAATACTCGTGATTTACTTGACTCTATTCTGTGGTGTATTGTGTATAATTACTTACTAGATGTGTGGCTTACCCCATTAATTACAATTTTCAGATTAAAGTTTAATTGGGAAACATAAACTTTGGATCTCTTTGTAAGGTGCAAGGTAGAGCATGAGAGTTTTTTAGGCGACGTCAATAATGCTTGAAGCCCTAAAAGATTTTTAGTTATTTTTATTTTACTTAAGATTTGTGGCTCACCCCATTAATTACAATTTTCAGATTAAAGTTTAATTGGGAAACAGAAACTTTGGATCTCTCTGTAAGGTTCAAGGTAGAGCGTGAGAATTTTTTAGGCGACGTCAATAATGCTTGAAGCCCTAAAAGATTTTTAGTTATTTTTATTTTACTTAAGATTTTACAGTATTTGGAGATTAATTCTAAATTGTGGATTTTAGTATTGTAAGAGGTTTATTAAGAGCATTGTTTATATGGAGTTTATTGAACTTTGGAAATTAATTATGTTTATTGAGTTATATAAGAACAGTAAGTTGGTCATGCATTTAAATTCATGTTTCATGGATTTGGGTCGTGACACCCACCACATGTGACATACTTGCAAACTCAAGATCTGAATGCATGCAAAAGTAAACACCATATTGCTCTCACTTCATCTTGGAAATCCACTTTACTTTCCTAAGTGAACTTAATTAAGTCCTTATTTTGAATTTTTTTGGTTGCATATATAATTCCTTTCCTTCTGTTCAGCTGTCTAATGGATCATCTGCTTGAACTTGCGTCTTCCTCGCTATCTTGATGCATTTTCAACATGGCTTCCCTCTTGTTTTTATGATGTCTTTAACCCAAACTAAAAAACTTCTCAATGGTGCATACTTTGATATTTGTTGCTCGTGAGCAAACCAGATTAGAAGGCTTCACCTAATCGTGTTAACAGTTGTGGCCATGTTTTGTCATTCATGCTTTTGTTTCTTATCCTATCAGCTTGTATCCATCTTGTCTCCTTTTAATCTACTGTCAAGCTAAGAAACAGAAGTGTGTGGATAAGATGTTTAAGATGACCCAGCTAAAGAAGAAAGTAGAGAGAAAAAAGAAAAACAAGGAAAAACTGACCAAGTTTTAGGCTTATTGATGCATCGTTGTTGATCTTGTTACCCCATGTGTGGATCTTATTCTACTTGACAGGTATTATGCTATGTCTTAGTATTATATGATTTCTTCATTGTAATGCATAGCAGTGGATATTTTCAGTTCAGGGTCATATTTTAAGGTTGGAAGTCTTCAAATTAATATCTATGGGTTTTATCTCAAGGGATGCTCTACTCCTAAAAAAATTAGATTATTAAGAATGATACGAAAGGTGAGGTTGTGCATTGCAAACTTCTTGAATCAGTGTTGCAAACTAATTAAAAATTAGCTTTCTTGTTGCTTTTTCAAGAAGCAAAGAGCATGCCTAATAGCTATTTTTTTTTTCAACTCTTTTTGCAAAAAAAAAAAAAAAAAAAAAAAAAAGAATCATTAAAATTAAGAGCTTGATCTTGAAGGAAATGATATGAACATTGATTTATTATTATACAAACACTTTCTTAAGGTGTTGTATGTTACATAAATTATACTGTATTTTGTTTACATATAAAAAAGATATGAACAAAGATAATTTACTATTCATGTGCCTTTTGGTCTCTATCTTTTTGGATATATTTTGATTGAACCATTTATTGAATTTAGTTTTAGCTATCACGGTTATTTAGTTTTTATAAAGAACAAGAGGATCCTATAAAATGATATGTTTGAATTTTTTAAGACTAGATTATTATCATATTGTTCACCAATAACTGTTTTCAAATTTGCCATATAATTAATAAATTGTATAGAAAATTTGAAAATTCTAACCCTCCAATTTTCAAAGAATTACATTTTTTTACCCAACAATTTTATAAAATTACGAAGATGCCATTTGATTCACAAAAATTAAACTTTGACCCTTTTCACTTTTCAAAGCACATTTTAACCCTTACACTTTTGTAAAATTACATTTTGATCTAAACATTTTCTAAAATACAATTTCAACCCCAAAACTTTTCCAAATTATTTTATTTTTAACCAAAATCTTTCCAAATTGCATTTTGACAGCTCAACTTTCATAAAATTGCATTTTTCTGGCAATTTGTTAGTCTTCTAATCGAGTCTAGCTTTTGTTTGTCTGCTTGGTTTATTTTTTTTATTTATTAATCTATATAACATGAACATATATACTTGGTATATGGGTGTTTAAAAAATTTGCACTGTGCACTAGGGTATAGAATAATCTGCAATTGGTTTGAGAAACCCCAGGTGCAAACGTTTTCTTGGATGATATTAAAATGTCTAAAGAACTAACTAAACTGTCACTGAAGTACGAAACAAAATGACTTCCTTTTTTTTTATAACAAAAATGACTTCCTTGTTCTGTAGTACCTGGGTTACTTTGACATTTAATACTAATAGTGCTCTCTCCTTAACTTGTTGATTGAGCAATTTTACTAGTTCCTAAAGTACTTTGTCAAATGCATGACTCTCAGATAGCATAGTTATTTTTTGACCCCAAAGTTTTGTGAGCATTGTTTATAATGAAACTTTTAACTCCAAAGATAATAAAAATGGCCATATGACTGACTTGTAAAATCTTCATTCCAACCAAAGTTTCCAAAAACTGCTATGCGCCCTTTAAAAATGAAACTCCTAATCTATTCATAGAACCATATCATTAAGTTCACATCCTCCAACTAATTAAAAGTAAAAAAGAAATATGAGGGAATGTCTAGTAATGTTAAAATTTTATGACTACTTGCTAGGAAGTATGAACACTTCATTTAGGATATCGTATCCGTGTTGTACCAACCGTTTCATGCTATAATTTTTTTGAAATATTTTGTGTCGTCATACCTGTGTCCTTCTAGAATGTCTATAAGGACAACTTAATTGAACATTAGATTACAATTGTCACATTGTGTCAATATGTTGATTTTAGTTCAATCAAAGGAAATGGATCCTTGGTGCCTACACCATATATTTTTTGATCTAATCGATTTCATAGGACCTAATCGATTGTAACTAATAGTGGTTGATCTTGGGACTTTTTTAGGATTTATTTATTTAATGTAATTGGTTACGAGTTTGAGTTATTTTTATTCTTTACTAGTTCGTTAATATGATTTAGGAACACTATTTTAAAGGCCCAAAATTAACTATTGTAAATAGATTGATCATTGATTAATAAAATGTGGTTGGGAATCTCATTCCAGTACTTGCTTCTGACTTCAAACGACTTTCTAATGGCTTGATGCTATGCTAATTCCTAGGCTTTTATCCTTACATTGCTTGGTGTGATTGTCTTATTCCTTATAATTTTTTATTTATAATTATTTTTAATCGTTCCACACACATCTCCCATTTGAAATTGTTTTGTACCGAATCAGTCCTTCGCTCAAGTCATGTCAAAATAATGTGATAAGCAGTAGGTAAATTGAATTCTTGAGTTGGATTATTATGTTTTTGGGGGTTAAAATTGTAGAAATGATAATGGGTTTTGTGAATTAAATCCAATTGAAAGAGCCGTTAGTGAGAAAGTGTAGTTTGATTTTGATGAGACATGACACTAAGCTGAGTCTCTTGCATGTGTAAAACTTTACAAGAAATACCATGGTAATTTATAACTCATCACTCAAAAACAAAAAAAAACTTGTTTTTAGTTTCCACAACTCAAACTTATTTTTTTGGGTGTTGAGTTATGAAAACTAACCCAAATAAAGCAACTTTGGGTGGAGTACACAAAATTTTAAAAAATGAGTTATAATAAAATTGAGTATTGTGTGATGGAAACTAGCAAATTAAACATAGCATAAGTATTTGTTGGAGGCATGAACTTCGAAGTGCAATTGGCTTTCAAAGTTGTCTCCAGACTAAGTTTCATAGTTCGAAAAGATAATTTGAAGAGAAGAACAGGGTTTCCTTGAGATAAAAATAATATCTACTGCTATAGTGCTACTTGAATTCAAAATTACTACTATATTTTAGTAGACGAAAAAACAGGAAAAGAATTATATAGACCAAAAAAAGAAAGAAAAAAGTAACAATGAAACTCGACCACAGTGGGAGTCGAACCCACGACCTTTTGATCCGAAGTCAAACGCGCTAATCCACTGCGCTATGCGGTCACTTTGGTTGGTTGTCCTATAAACTTATATACATACACAATGTCACTTTCGGTTTATTATAAAAGGATAAAAAGTAAAAAAACAAGAAGAAAAAAGAAAAAAAGAAAAGAAAAATCATATCTCTCTCTCTCTCTCTCTCTCTCTCTCTCTCTATATATAGAGTAGGAAATCATTGCAATTTACAAGTTCTCAAACTAGAAATGAATAATCTGGGTTGTACACCAAATTTAATTGGGGAAATAAGTGATAGTTTAACTAAGTGTTAAGGACATAGACGCGGTTGAATTTGAAGATAACTAGAATGTATTCTTTGATGTTGGCATGTTGCTTTCGGAAATTATAACAAAAATTGACTGATTAATCTAGTATAACAAACATGAGTGTAGATTTTCAATCATGTGGCAGGTTTATTGTGTTAGACTTTAGTCCTAACAGCATTGATTAGGATAGATGCACCAAATCACTCATAGGATTCACTTTGTTTTTAGTTTTTAACTTTAAATATACATTTTTCCATTTGTAAGTTGCAACTATACATGTAGGAGAATTACAACCTTTTGAATAGCAAGCAAAAATTTTAATAGACTTCCTATAAAAATCTTTACAAATCAAAATTATGCTATTTTTTTTTTTTAAAAGAAGTGTTACGTCCAATAATAGCCAGTGACAATTTGTCATTTAAAATTTATTATGAAAGTGTAAGGAAAATGGTATAGACATAGCATTTTTTTTTAAAGATCTTAAATTTTTTTTCTAGCTATTAGTACCAAAATAGGAAATTGCTTTTAAATTTTTTATTTTCCCTTTTTGGGTGCACGAAGTGGTTAGTGACATGTTCTATTTTTTTTCATTATTTTTTTTAATAATTTCTTTTAGTATCTTCTGAACATATTCACATACTATGATCTATATTAAAACTTTAAAACATGATTTTTTTTCCTCGAAAAGACGTGCTTATTAAAAAAAAAAAGTGTTTTCCTATATATAGATGCATGTAATATTTCTCTCAATATTTTTTGCTCAATAATATTTCTCTCAATATATGAACAAAAATGGACCTCTCTCTCTCACACACATGTATATGGCTAAATGCTAATTGAGTGAGTATATTCAATAAAAAATGAGAGATTACATGTGGAAAGGTGACCTAAAAATCTCCTCTAGAAGGCAAAACACCCAAGGAATATCTCAAATACTAGTTACATAAGACAACTTTGGCATGTGAAAAGGTTGGTATAAAAAAGGGAAAAGGTAAATTACATTTTAAATTTAATATTTTGTATTTCAAAAGTTTTCAATTAGATTCTAAAGTTTCATATTGTTATATATATATATATATATATATATTAAAAGTGGAACTGTTACAAATTAAACCTATAATTTGGTTTAGTTTGAAATTGAACTTTAATTTGGTTTAGTTTGGAATTAAGGACACACTCATTCTCACACTTTGCTTATATGTCAACTTTTGATTGAATTTTATCATTTTCAAGTACATTGTGTGGACCATGTGAAAGTGTTGAAATCCAATCAAAAGTTGACATATAAGCATTGTGTGGATTTGGATGCAGGAATGTGTGTGTTCCTAGCATTTCTTAAATTGTTAATTTTTTTTAGGAGGTTAATTTTTTTTTTTTTTAAGATCAATCTCCAAGTTAAATTTAAAAATTTCAGAATTTAAAATAGTATAATCTAAAAGATTCAGGATTTGATTTGAGACTAAGAAAACAATCTCAATTAGTAAATAAGTTTTAATCTGAAATCAAATTTAAAAGATAAGATAAGATTTAAATGTGATTTGTTTTTTTTTTTTTTTTTTGATAAAAAATGTGATTTAAAATTTTAAACTGTACTATATCTAAAATAATAAAAAGAGACCTCCAAAATATATATAGGAATTTTTTATTTATTTTTATTTTTTCCTTTATTTTTTTCTTGGGCTCGTGTGTTTGCGTACGGGCTTCTGTAATTTGTAGCTCCACGCATGGTTTTCCAACAACAAACGAAACTCATCAACGAGAAAGAAACAACTCTTTCTCTCTCTCTCTCTCTCCAAACTCCAAAAAGCTCTATTCTTTGTTCTCTCTCACTCTCTCAACTCATCTCAAACGGTCAGCTTTTTACTTCTTCTTCTTTGTTTAGTCTTAAGGAATTGGATTGTAATTCAAATCTGAGTTTCATTACAATCTGTAAGAAAAACTAGGATTTGCTTCAGCAACTGGTATTATATATTTTTTTCTGGGAAAAAGTTTTCAGATTTATATAGGCTAGTTTCAGATCCGAATCCATAAGACACATGGGTTTGAGTATAGGAGGAAGATTGAGAACCTTATTGGAATTAGATTGATTTGGGTGTTGAATTTTGTTATTGAAGGACTGGGTTTTCTTTGGAAAGTAGTTTGGAGTTCAGAATTATGAGTTTAAAGTGTATGTCTTTGATTATTTTGAGTTTTTGAGAATTGGGTTTCAAGGAATTGGGTTAAAAGAAGCAAAATTTTGTGACTTTGGAGATTTGGAGGGTGGTTTTGGGTGTCTGGGAAGAGTTTATTGTAGTCATGTTCTATGGTACAGCGGCATGGGACCCTTGGCTTATTGTTGCCCAAATTCTTTGCCTTCAATGCTTATACTATCTCTCTCTAGGAGTATTCTTGACATTTCTAGTTGGGACTCGAGTGTCTCGGATGAGCCTTGTGTATTTCTTTGATTATGCTGCTGTGACTACCTCTACCGTGACCGGTTGGTGTGTCATTGCTTCGTTTTTGTTGAGCTCTCTTGCAGGGTGAGAATTCCATTTCACTTTTTTTATTTATTTGTAATTTCATTTCTTAGATTGTTTGGTTTTGATGTATGTGGCTTAAATGTGAATCTAAGTTCATATTTGTGTTCAGCACTACATTTCTGAATTATGAGAAATTAGAAATATTTGTAGAGTTCTATGATCTATCTCCTGCCTTTTACTGTCCAACTCAAGTTTGTGTGAGTTTTAATTCATGGTATGATACAGATACGATGATGTTGTTACTAAACCTTTATTAATTGTGATGAAGTATATGATTCCACTTTGGTTATTCCTCTTAATTAAGCACCAAGTTGTCCTTCTCATATTTTCCTAAGTATTTATTTTTTGTTTTTGGTTTTTTTTTTTTTTTTTTTTTTTTTTTTGAGAAGATTTGTTTTTGGTTTCTGATTTGTCTTGTATCCAGTAACCTTCCAGTTAAACATCCTCACGTAGGTGTATTTATTTTAGAAACATGTCTTTCAATTACTTTAACAGAGAATATGACTTTAGATAGAATAACTTATCAAAAAAAGAAAAGAAAAAAAGACTTCAAATAGAATAGAATCGAAGAAAGAATACATGTGGCTGACCCTAATTAATTTTTTGAGGATACATAGCTGACCCAGAAATTTGGGATTAAGGCTTGTTGTTTTCTTTCAATTACTTTAGTGTGCAAAAGGTTGGTTATAGGGTTGTTTGTGGTTGTCATTTAAAGTCTATAGTTAAGCATTCATCTACTGCACGTATACCAATGACAAATATATAATTTTATACATTGCACTTTTGAAGTCTTTGGGCAATATCCTCTTAATTTTTACAAGATACATATGAGATGCCAAGTATGGTGACTATGGGTTTTCATGGTCAACTGTTTTAACCATTCCTCCTTTTCATATCTCATTTTAACAATTAGTTTTTCTTGCCCTCAAACCTTTGATTTTGACCTTTAACGTTTGTGCTTCATTCTTTTGAGTTCAACTGATTACATACTTTTTAAGTTGGGCCATTAACGTTCCTTTTGTGTATTATTAACACAAGATGGCAATGTGATCATTTGTAATCTTGTTGCCAATTTGGGCTTGTCTTGTTTAATATTGGACATCCTCAAACATGAAGCTAATCTAGGGCTCTCCTTAATGGAGTCACTCTAAGATTTGAGCATGGGTAATTTTTCTTTGTCTTTATATGTGTAGTTCAAGACATCCTAATGATTTTCCCTTTTGGTTGATGTGACTTGTTCTACCCTTCTCAGAAAAGATGGTGGCTACTTCTGTTCTTGGCCAAAAGATGTTGGCCATTTTTAGTCTATTTGAACAAAGATGTTCCCCCCCCCCCCCCCCCCCCCCATTCTTTCATATCAGTGCTAGAAGCTGTACTGGTTTTCACTTTGATCTCATAATGTCTCCAAAATTTTGTGGGCATACTATTAGCTGGTTTCTAGTTGCTTCTTGTTAATAAAAATGGGTTATTCATGAGGATAAATGAAGACTGTATTTGTATTGCCAACATAGAGAATGTATGGTCTAGGTCACTTTCTATCTGTTGACTGTTGTTGCATGCTTTTACAGGTGGTATTTATGTGATTGTTAGACTTGTTTTTCTGCTTTGTGAAGATGCCCCATACTTTTAAACTCTATTTATGCTGGTGTTTCCACAACATGTCTTTTATGCAGTTTATTACTTGAGATCATTTTAACTTGAATTAGATAATGGAACCATTGTAAAATGTAACCGTTCATATGAATGGTAAGTCTAGAGGCTATTCCTAATAATGGTTTCTAGATATGTATTACCTTTTTTTTTTTTTTGGGGGGGTGGGGGGTGGGGGGGGGGGGGGGTTCAATCGAAGTGGCTTCTCTTGTTAATGAGCAAATGTTTCTTGTTTATGCAGAGCTGGCATTATGTTTCATTTGATTGAGAGGGCCAGAAAGTGCTTAGACTTTTCAGCCACAGTGTACATCATCCATCTCTTTATATGCATCATATATGGAGGTTGGCCTTCTTCAATAACATGGTGGGTTCTGAATGGCACTGGAGTTGCAGTGATGGCTTTGCTAGGTGAATATCTGTGCATTAAACGTGAACTACGAGAGATTCCCATTACACGATTCCGTTCAAGTAAGAAATTTTCTTCCGCATGTTCTTTTCAAGATAAATTTTCTTCACCCCTATATGTTTTATTGCTGAAAGAGTTTTATGTTAAATCTGTACCTGTTTCATAGTTCACTATCAAACAGTAGTTATCCCCCCAAAAGAAAAAGTTCCCTTTCAAAACAGTGCCGCCTGTCAAATTTTTAGTGAGGATGAATCTCTGGTCTGGTATTCAACTTCATATTTTGCAATGTTATGCGTCATGCTGTTTTATAACTCTGTTGGGGATTGCATGTTACAGTGTGGATTATGATAGCAGTTATGCTTAAATGTTTGCATTTGCACTTTGAATTTTTTTTTTTTTTTGGGTTGGAAAATGATGAAAGCAATGCTTTATATTGATTTTATTTATCATGACATAATCCAAGACATTTGCAGTGAGCTCTAGCTCAAATGACACCTCCTCTCCTTATAAGAGCAAGGTGAAGGGTAAGGTCGTTTGTTCAAGACCCACTAGGTGTGTGTGTAATTACCAATTAAAGGGAAAAAAATCCATAATCCAGGAGCACTGGCACTATTGCTTGTTAGATGGAATGGAACATTAAACTTCCACATCTCCCCCTGTTCTCTTGATGCTTAACCCTTTCGGTCAACCTTTTCTTTTATGGAGATTTTCAATTGTTGACCCCTTGTGAGTTGAGCATAGCTTGTATTCATGATCTCAAGCAGCCATCAAATTATTATTTTTTATTTATTGTTGAGGTGCATTGTTATATTTCTTTCCAGCACTTGTTGAATGTGTAATGGTTCACTTGCTTTGCATTTTCATTATTGATTTTGATATGGTATAATATGGTTTGATAGTGTGATATTCTTTTAAATCCCTTCATGTGCACAGAAGAAGTTGCTGGTTGATATTTGTTTATTTATCTACTTAATGATATGAAGAAATTTTGACCTTTTCTATCTGATTGAATCCATGAGTGAGTTGTGTGCAAGTTAATCTTTGGTTATTTACCTCTCATTAGACATTAGTCCATCCCTGTGTTATGCATAGGACTTCTATCAACCCATTGTACCTTGGAAGCCTCTAAAAATGTATATTTTGTATTCTCAAATACACTTTAAAAAAAATAAAATTGGAAACTCGTATATATTCCTTAAACAGATTAATCAACCATTTTGGGAGTAAGCCCCTGTAATTAACTTGAGAGAGACTTTCATTTAACCAAATTAGTTGTAAGTAGCAGTTTTCAATTAGTTCTCATGAATGAATAAGATTCCTTGAAAATGAAGTTGTTTTTTGGTTTTTAATGGGGATGCTGATGGTTCACTTTTGAAAGGGGAAAAAAAAAAGAATCCACTCATGTGGTTTATGTACCTAATTATTCTAGATGGTCCCTTACACACTTAAATAAACAGGTTAATTTATTTCAAATCCACTTGCTTTGAAATAAAACAGGTTTGTTGCTTTATAGATAGATTTCATTGTTAATTTGAAAACTTTTTTTTTGATAAGTAATAAAAATATATTAAAAAGTAGGGTGTCACTTGAGTATACAGGAAGTATACATCAAGGACAAAAACAAATCAAGTGCATTAAGTACAAAAGTCCATGAAACCGTGGACTGAAGAAAAAGAATGAAAGCCTAACACCGCAACCCAATCCAGAAGAGTCTTAAGGAAGAAGAGTTTAAGATCTGAAATTGATCTCTCTAAATCCTCAAAATGTTGGTTATTCCTCTCCCGCCAAATGCTCCACATCAAACAATGGGGCATAGCCATCTAAATAGTAGCATTTCGATGCCTCCCAAACTTTCCTTGCCAACAAGCCAACAGCTCCACTACTGTCCATAGACCACAAATCAAAAGCAATAGGGCAATGGATAAGGTGGTGGTCTACTAATTCCCCATTTCTTTTACACATACAACACCAATCCAAAATCAAAATCTTCCGTTTCCTAAGATTTTATCGATAGTCAAAATATTCCCTAAAGCTGTAGTTCAAATAGAAAAAGCAACTTTAGAAGGGACCTTAGACTTCCAAACAGTCTTCCAAGGGAAAGACTGATCGAAACTTTTTGTTAGAACCTGGTAATAAGAATGAACAACAAAACCTCTTCCCATAGCAGGTTTCCAACGCATCTTTTTTTTTTTTTTTTGATAAGTAGGTTTCCAACACATCTTATTGTCCCCAACTCCTCTCAAAGAGGCTCCATAAATTCTAGACATTAAACTGTAAAAGGATTCCAATTCCCAATCTTCATTGTATCTTCTAAAATTTAGATCCCAGAAAAGAACACCATTTGGGAACTTCATCAAATCAGCTCATAGGCCTCCTTATTTCAACTTAAAGAAAAAGTCTCGGATAGCACACACACAAAGAAGTGTCCCCACACCAAATGTTCTACCAAAATCTAACAGTAAAACTGGCCCCAACCTCAAATTGGATGTGACGAACAAAAGATGGCCAACCATGGCTAATAGACTTCCACAAACTCACTCCATGAGAGCCAGTAATGGGAAGAGAGCACCAACCTCCCCCTTCACAACCATACTTTGCCCCTATCAGTCTCCTCCACAAGGCCTGTTGCTCATTCCCAAATCTCCATAACCATTTTCCAAACAAGGCTTTATTAAAACTTCTCAAACTTCTAAAAGCTAAACCTCCAGAATGAAGAGGAGCGCAAACCGTAGCCCATTTCACTAGGTGAGTTTTTTTTACTTCCCTTTGAAAACTTAAGACCTTGGGAAGTCGATTCTGTTTGAAAAACTTAACACCTTAGATAAGATTCAATTTGGGTGGACATATTTGGGTTCTGTAATGTGAATCTTTGTTTTCTGTTGCTCTTTAGTCCTTAGTGTCAAATCATGAAACCTTTTTTTTTTTTTTTTTTGGTTTTTGTTTTTCCTCCGAATGATGATTGTTGGATTGGCTGTTGAGGCATCATTATTTTTCATTATCATGTTTTTGCAAACTGCAATAGAAGTTACATTTTGACTGCATTATCAGTTTGGTTGGTTTACATTTTATCCAATAATTTTTCTTGGGTTTGCAAAACTCATGGCTTGAAATAGAATTCTTCACTGGAGTAAGTTACATTTTTCTACAAGAATTGGATGAATGTCCTTTTTCCCCTTGCTGTAGGATCAGCAGAATTAATTTGAGACTATTTACATGCAGATGTTTGACCGATACGGGAAACTGGACAGGCAAGCACAAATTTTCAGTAATGGCTGTTTCTTCAGTACTTTGGAGGATCTCCTGGATGAAGCTCATGAAGTACCAAATTTAATCTGTGCTGAGAAAAAAAAAAAAAAACCTTTACCTTTGGATTCTTTCCTTTGCTGATGGCTATGACAGAAGATGACCAAAGAAATTTGAGATGACGTTGAAATGATGGGAAGAATGAGAAATATGAGACTAGGTATGCATAGCATCACGAAATGTTTAACATATAATTTTTAGGTAGTTTTGGAAAAATGTGATGATTATTGTGTGTCTGATATCATTCCTGGTTTAATGTAATATGCTTAGGTTATTTCGTTCTTATTCTTTAAGATGATCAGTTGGATGAGTTTCCAGATCACAGCTATGAAATTAGTTAAGTTTTTGATAAATGTGCCTAAACTACTTATCAAAAAAAATAATTGTGCCTAAATGTTTTTATAGGGTTAGTTCACTATATTGCTGGATCTTTATTTCTTATAAGATGCATGTTTCTCACCTACTTCACAAATTACATCTAAAGCTGGACCAATTATTGGTTTTGAACACATCCATCTTAGGCAACATTGGGCTTGGTCTAGGAGGCTAGTGACCTGTCCTAGGTGTCTTACCTTGAGTGAGTAGCTTCTTTCTTGGTTCTTGCTTAAGCTTAGTAGAGGGTTTATCTAATAAACTTATCATTAGTGCTCTCTCTCTCTCACATGCACGCACACACCCACCACATGCGTACATACTTGCAAACTCAAGATCTGAATGCATGCAAAAGTAAACACCGTATTGCTCTCACCTCATCTTGGAAATCCACTTTACTTTCCTAAGTGAACTCAATTTAGTCCTTATTTTGAATTTTTTTGGTTGCATATATAATTCCTTTCCTTTTGTTCAGCTGTCTAATGGATCATCTGCTTGAACTTGCGTCTTCCTATCTATCTTGATGCATTTTCAACATGGCTTCCCTCTTGTTTTCATTATGTCTTTAACCCAAACTAAAACTTCAATGGTGCATACTTTGATATTTGTTGCTTATGAGCAAAGCAGATTAGAAGGCTTCACCTAATCGTGTTGTGGCCATGTTTGTCATCCATGCTTTTGTTTCTTATCGTATCAGCTTGGATCTATCTTGTCTCCTTTTAATCTACTGTCAAGCTAAGAAACAGAACTGTGTGGATAAGATGTTTAAGATGACTGAGCTAAAGAAGAAAATAGAAAGAAAAAAGAAAAAACAAGGAAAAACTGACCAAGTTTTAGGTTTATTGATATATCGTTGTTGGTCTTATTCTACTTGACAGGTATTATGATATGTCAAATATTATATGATTTCTTCATTTTAATGCATAGCAGTGAATATTGTCAATTCCAAGTCATATTTTAAGGTAGGACGTCTTCAAATTAATATCTATGGGTTTTTATCTCAGGGATACTCTACTCATAAAAAAAATTAGATTATTAAGAATGATACGAAGGGTGAGGTTGTGCATTGCAAACTTCTTGAATCAGTGTTGTTAAAAGTACATTTAGGTGTTTTTAAAGCGCAAAGCTCAAGCTCAAAACCATAAAGTTCTAAGTCCTTGGCCAAAGCAAAGCTTGCTTAATGAAGCATGTCTTAAGCACGCTTTCTTGTTACTTTTGCAAGAAGCAAAAAGCATGCCTAATAACTGTTTCTGCTAAAAAAATATGAATCATTAAAATTAAGAGCTTGATCTTGAAGGAAATGATATGAACATTGATTTATTATATTACAAACACTTTCTTAAGGTGTTGTATATTACATAAATTATACTGTATTTTGTTTAAATGTTAAAAAGATATGAACAAAGATAATTTACTATTCATGTGCCTTTTCGTCTCTATCTTTTGGATATATTTTGATTGAACCATTTATTGAATTTAATTTTAGCTATCATGGTTATTATTATTTTTATAAAGGACAAGAGTATCATATAAAATGATATGTTTGAATTTTTTAAGACTAGATTATTATCATATTGTTCACTAATAACTGTTTTCAAATTTACTATATAATTTGAGAAAAATGAAATAACTTGTGTAAAATTTGAATTAATAAATTGTGTAATTGTACTGTCCATTTTAGCTAATAGACAAATATATTACTATTTTGAGTGTATTAACTTATTTTTATTACATATTATGTATCTTTAGAGGTCATATATTGTATATAATAAATGAAAAATATGCTCATTACTTTAATCAGGTCTAATGCCTCATCCATTAGACCACAATATTATTATATATCACTATTTTGAGTAATTTCTTCTGGCTTGTTAAGACTAAGGAATATGCAAAATGTATCATCCATTAGACCAGAATATTTAGCTTGGTGAAGGAACAATCGAAGAAGATAAAACCACAGTGCAAATTTTGTGAAAGGATGGATCTTAGACTCTTCATAGAAAAATTTCCATCCAATATGAACATGATCATTGCCACTACATGTAATTCAAGCCTATCCTTAAGCATGCTAATATAATAAATTTGTTCATTGAACTTGCTTTAATCACTTTTATCTTTTAGGTACGAGAGAATTTGAAACCAATGACGTCTATTATATGAGGATTCTTCCTTGCCTTCAAGCCAAAACATCAATGGATTTCTTTTTTGTAGACGAGATTTGAATTGAGATTCTTTATTCGAAAATAAAATACTTTATTGGTTGAGTTAATTGAAATCCAGTAGATCTTGGATTACAGGATACAATAACAATTTGATATGCCAATAGGATTGATCTTCCAAATTGTAGTAACATTAATTTTTGTTGGGTCAAGAGCTTTGTAGCTCAACCATTTGGACCTCCCACTAGACATTCAATGGTTTAAATCCCCCACCCCAAGTATCAAATTATCAATATATATAAGAATTTTTTTTGTCCGGAAGATTGTAATTTCATTAATGAGAAATGTCATTCTCTAAAAATAAACAATAAAATACATATATGAAAATCAGCGGTTAGGATGAAATTTAACTACCAGGATCCTCAACCTGGTGAGCTGCACTAATTTAAACTTCAAAATCTCTTCTTAAAAGAGCATAAATTTCATCTTGTCCACTGAAAAATGGAAAAAAAAAACAAAAAGGAGAAAAATCTCATAGCCTTAAAAACTCTTCTATAAGGAAAAACAATAGAAATTCCTCTCCTGAGTCCTGACTTTAGAACTCTTCCTAGACTGCCACGGTCTTCAAGTGTTAAGTCATCTCTTCATGTCTTTCCATTGTTCTGCAGAAGCTCATTTTGTAAATCATGGCTGAGCTCTCCACAAAGATGAAGTGTGAGCTACAGCTTCTCCAACAGAGAGATAGATACCGTGTGGCCCAAAGGACTCTGTGATTTCTGATTGATCTAGCTTTTCCGTCACACTTCCGACAGGATTTGCCAACACAAGCTACATAACAAGCAGATAATGAACAAGTTAGCAATATGCTTTCCTTAATCACAGATTTTTTAACTTGCTATTATCACTATTTTTACCTTAAGTGATCTTTTCTCCAACATCTTTTTGATTTCACATAGTGTGTCAATGCCACTTGTGTCTATTGCTGTCACAGCTGAGAAAATAATAAAATTGTAAGCCAAAATGTACCAGAACACTTGCAACTTGCAAGTTTAATGATACTTCACAACTTCAAGTTTGTGCTCAAGTTGGATAACTGAAAGTACCTGTCATGTCTAAAATTACACATTTCAGTGCACTCTCATTATTTTCTTTTACCCACTCTTCCTCCTCTCGAACCCATCTTAATATCCTGCACCAAGAATTTTTACTCAGTAAGAGATCTATAAGTCTAGGAGATGCTTAAAAGTATCATTACAGTTGCCTAATGCTATGCTGTAATTTAGATAACATAATGGAACTGACCTTTCTTGCAAGTAAGTTGAGTTTGCAAAGTAGATGGGAGACTCAACAGCAAGAATGAGAAACGAGGGGATCCTTGAAGCTTCTCTATACCGGCTGAGGTTTTGGTATATTTGAGTGCCCCGGATATTTCCTAAGATTAGAGTGTTTGGCCTGGTGACATGCAAGAGAATCTTGAAAACTGAAACTGCAACCTGAAATTTGCAATTAAGGTGTTAAATATATCCACCATGTGATGAAATCATTTATGCATAAAAGAGAACAAGAAAAGCTCTAGTCTTTTCTTTCCTTCATTCTTTTTTTCTCTTTCTGTTTCTAATACTTTGAAAAATAACGAATAATAAAGAAGACTTCAGCTTACCGCAATGGCGAGACCTAGTGGCACTGAAATGAAAAGAACACCGAAGAAGGAGCAGAAACAAGCCATGAAATCAAGTTTGTCAACTTTCCACAATTTGAGTGCTGCCTGATAATCTATTAGGCCAATCACTGCTGTTATGATGATGGCTGCTAAGATGACATTGGGAGTGTAATAAAACAGTGGCATGAGAAACAGCAGTGTCACAAGCACAGCTGAAGCCATGACTATATTTGACACTGCTGTTTGCGCTCCAGCGTTGTAGCTTACAGCAGATCGAGAAAATGATCCTGAAAGATTAATTACAAATATTTGTGTTGTTAGAAACTGTCGTGATTATTACATTGCAGCATAAGTTGTACAAAGGGCCAAATGAGAAGGTATCATAATTACCTGTAGTAACATAGCATGAAGAGCATGTACCAGCTATGTTCATAACACCAATTGCCATCATTTCTTTGTTTCCATCCACTTGGTAATTTTTAAGAGCAGCAAATGTCCTCCCCACAGCAATTCCTTCCTATAACCATACAAAAAGGCCAAAATTTAGAAAGAGGTAACATTAATATAGCATATAAATCTTAATTATGATTAATTAGTTGCAGACCCACGCGATGCGTGGGGAAGCTTGGGCGAAAGTGTCCACTAAGTACATATGGTTAAGTGGTTCTATGGTGTCCATAATGAGGAAAGTCAGTGGTAACATGGTAGGAAAGCCATTGTCTATTAAGTACTACTTGAAAAGACCACAAATGGATAATCTACTCAGAAGAAATAACAGGCTAGTATTGGACAACTTACAGTGAGAGATAAGATTCCAGTTACAATGCCAGTTTTGATAGCTACAGCTAGATGAGGGCCACTGAGGTATAGCATGTTTAGTGAAGGAGGGTTAAGGCCCTTTGGTAAGTGACCAATCTGTTCCACATAAAAAAAGAGAGATCAATATAGTAGTAAGTAGTAGGGAAAAAAATCATAAAACCTGTTAATAATTTTTTATGTAAAAGTACCAAAGAGAATTCTAGCACTTACAATTGGAATTCCATGAACCTTGGACTTGAGGAGGAAAACTATAAGGGTTGAGAGGATAACTGATGTTAATGGGGCAGCTGCTGAGACCCAAAAAAGCTTTGGATTCCTATTGCTCTGTGTTGTTTGATAACAAAGTTACAACCAAAAGAACATAATATTTTGATGATTGAGTAATAAGTGAAATATGATTTTCAGCAACAGAGAAACACTTACAATATGCCTTGCAGTCAACAGAAAGAAGAGGAAACCAAAACCCATAACAATGGTTTGCCAAGACCACTGCAAACATCAATTGTAACAAAATTAGTGAAAATATTATTGATGATTGCAATTGTGTAATACCAGTATATTACATCATTTTTTTTAGCAATTTGTCTAATTTAATAAGGTTCCATCTCTTTCAATTTTGAAAAAAGAACTCTTATATTATCTACAAAAATTGTACAGTAAAAATTTGTCACAAAGAAACAAACATTCTTTTTTTGGTGTAGGAATTGTTGAATATATTTAAAATAAATCCAATCTAAACTATGAACTTATTTGCAATGTCCACCATAAACTACAAAATTCCAATCTATGCCCTAATTTGAGATTAATTTGCAAAGTATTTCATATTATCCAAAATTATTGTTAAAATTAACAAATTAGTGGGCTACTTAAGTTTGAAATTGTAAATTAATGAGCACTAATATGTTAATCTGGACATATTAATGTACACTATCATCCTCCTACTAATATTAGGGTGTACATCACAAACTAATATTGATTTGGGATGTTGATTGCAATGATTTAAAATTTAGGGTGAATAATTGAACATTGAAAATTATCCCCCTATGATTGAATCTCCCCTTCCTCCTTAGAAAAGAAAATGACCATGTAACTTAGGGTGGATAGCTACAATTTGTCTTAAAAAATACATATAATCATTCTCCGTGGAGAACATAGGCACCGGCCACTGTCTTTCTAATAATTAACTAAGGTTGGGTTACTTGGATTTATTTAAAGAAAGCATAACTACATTTCTAAAAGCTACTTTTGTGTAAAAAATACAGAGATATCTTTGCTTAAAAAAAATCAGAACTAATTCCCAAATGATACCTACTCTTTTTTTTTGGATCAAATTGTACCTACTCAATAGTCAATACCTTACTTTTATTATAATTATTTTTGACATAAAAAAAAGGACATCACTTTTTCTTTGTTAAGAAAAAAAACCCAATAGTACATGAGTTCACATTCTTCAATTTCCTACCGCTAGTCCTACTTTAGTTTTGATTAAGGTGCTTTCTCTTTAGAGATGCCTCATACCTCATCTTTGGTGCTTATAACAGAGGAAACAACAGGAATAATTTGCATTTTGCTGGTGAAGTGAGCAATCCCGAGCAATCCTTTAAGCTGTTGCAATGACACAATAACTGCTGCGCCAGCCATAAACCCAACTAGAGTTGCCTTTGAGAGGAAATCAATTATAAAGCCTAGCCTGGGAGTCACAAGACAATCAATTTCTTAAAGTCAGGAATAGAGAGAATTGATTATGTTCTCTTTATTAATATCCATGCAAAAATTCTTTTATTTTGCAACAGAAAAAAGATACGAAGGTGAAACATTCTTTTAAGGTTGTTAATAAATGTGTTACTTAAAAGAACTTTTCTTTTTTTAATGTGCCGTATTTACCTAATCTTAACCGTTCATCTACTATCATATGTTAACAACTTTGGAAATCAAATTTCTCATAAAAAGGGTATGATGCATATCAATCACTTCTCTTGGCCCTACAAAAGTGGGAGATTTACGCACGACTTTTTTATTTTTTTATTTTTTAATTCTATGTCAACGGTTAAGATTAGGTTGATATAGTATACGATAAAATTTTTCTTTGTAATCAAACCACAAAGACAGTCTAGGATGGGCACAATTTGATACCTTAGAAGACCTAGAGAAGCCTGAAATAGGCCAGCAAAGAAGGTGGCAGTGAAGGCCAATCTAAGATAGAGAATTTGATCTTCAGTAGGAGAAACTGCCTCACTTAACATGGACCCCATGACCAAAGATGCTATTGAGACAGGGCCAACAGCAAGATGTCTAGAACTTCCAAGGATTGAGTATATCAATGGGGGCACAAAGCTCGAGTCTGCATGAAACACAGTTAAACTTGAATTAACTTATCATTTAAAAAGAATAATTGATTACCTTATTTATTACTCAATAAGTTAAAGTATGAAGTAAAAGGAGTGGTATTGATACTAACATAGTCCGACTATTGGTGGCAAATTGGCAAGCTTTGCATAGCTGATTCCCTGCAACATTACAAACTAATTTAGATTACCAGAAAAACAACAAGAAGTTCTTGCTTAAAAAAAAAAAAAAATCTTTTTGGTTGCTTACAGAAGAAGTTCCGAATTATCAAAGTGCAATTAATTAGTTTCAAAGAATATTTCTATTATTGTTTTTTTGATAGAAGAATATTTCTATTATGGTACAAATAAAATGTGCTAGTAACATACTCCTTACGATTGTAACCACTTGGGTCTTACACGTGGGGTTTTCAACACAAAATGAGAGGTCTCAAGCAGTGGCGGAGCCAGGATTTTAGTCTAGAAGGGGCAAAATTAAAAAAAAAAAATAAAAGTAAGATTAATCTAAAAAAATATTAATCAATAATAATAACAAAATAAATAAACAATTGTAAGAAAATATGAATATATTTCATAGTATTAAAATAAATAAACAAAAATAACCCATTCATAGTCATAACTACTACAAATTTTACAAACTGATGTGGTAAAAATGTGATTAGTGTTACTTAAACAATATAATGAATATATGTTTGAAATTATTTTTTGTGATTGGTGAGATGCCAATTTGTAAGATATAAATAGTAAAATTTGTAATACCTCTAACATCATTCAATAATAAAATGCTATAAAAAATATCACAGGGAAACTTGTGAAAATAATGATATTAAATAAAAAAGAAAAAATAGTGAAATTAGTGCAACACTTGGACAGATAAAAGCTGCTTATAAGAATAGTGAAATTGGTAAAAAGGTACACAGTTTGGTCTTTGAGAGTAACTGCTTTTTCCTGTGTCACTTTCAAGTGGGAGTTCTTTTTTTTTTTTTCTCAATGTCAAGGAGTAACTAGAGTAGACTACATATGCAACGATATTTTAGGAGGGGGGGGGGGGGGGGGGGGGGGTGGTGCCCCCTCTGGCTCCGCCCCTGGTCTCAAGTGCTGATAAATAAGCACCAAATACCTGAACTGACTCAAGTGCTTAAACTAGCAAGATGTGAGAATTTCTTGAAGTTGATGTGAGAATTTCTTGAAGTTACTTATTTTAACTAGTATTATAATGTAGTAAACTTCCAAAAACATATATGGATGGACATTAAAAATATATTTGATGATGGTTAAAGACAAAATTCATGTTCAAAGCCGTGTTATAATTTTATACAATATTGATTATATCAATAAAAACAAATCCACTTAAAAGAACCCAATTCATGTAGTCCACTCCTCGACTAAAGTAAAAACGACCATCATTCCCGACAGAGATGGAGCATGTGCAGAACACAAGATTACTTTGGGAAATCTATTAGATACTGCTCCGGGCTCTCACACGAGGAGGGGTGGGCCCCACAAATGGGACGCCTCATGTGAGAGCCCGGAGCACTGCTCTTCAACTATCTAATAATTTCCTGAGTGCTTTGTCCACCGATCTTTTTTCATGAAATGACAAACACAAACAAAAACAAACTCACACACAAAAGCTTTTCAATCTTCAATGCATTATGGTAACTAGTCTCACCTGTGGGATAGCCAGGCTAGCAATGGTAAGACCAGCGATGACATCAGACTTCAGAAGAGAAACATTGTACTCAGAGCCCCATTGGAATATAGGAAAGAAAAACTGAAGACAGATGATCAACTTCTTGAACCATGTTTGATTCTTGCATCTATAAAGTGGGTCATCGGGGAAGAAGATCTCAGTGAGCCTGTGCTTGAGTTTCTGCAAAGTGGTCAGCTTTGGTGGCAAGCAAACCTTGTGAAATTGCATTGGTGGTGGCATTACTCCTACCTCTGCTGATGAGATTGTCACAGCGGTTTCTAAACATGAAACGTGTTCCACTCTGTTAGAGTTAACACCCATTTCTATGCCAAAAAACGAAGAAGAAGTACAAGAAGTACCAGTGTACCCCCAAGATGTTGAAGAAAAAGTTTGAGAAAACACTATTGAGTATTACACTATGAAACACTGAAAAAGAAATACCCAGAATGTTTTGGTAAAAAAAAAGGAAGATGGTATGATGGTTTTATAGCAGAAGCAAGGAGGGGAGAGAGCGAGAGCAAGTGCCACGAAAGATGGTAGTTATTCAGCAGTTTGCCATTTGCTTGATCGGGGTACTTTGGTCATTTAGATGGATTTGAAATATATAATCTTTTTTTTATTTGAGAAACAAATATAGGAAAAGGGGATGAGATAAGAAAATATACCCACACAATTTTTTTTTTTGAAATATATAATCAAATCTCTTAATTTAATTTTTTTTTTTTTTTACAACTACAGGTGTCAATCTATGACATAATCTTCAGTGTGTCTTTATCAAACCTATTAGAAATGATCACTTTTATTACTTTAACTTAGGAGACCTTTTGTTTTTGTGTGTGTTTCTTATAGAAAAATAAAATAAAATTAGGAGACCTTCCATTTCAAAAAAGAAAGAAGTAAACTTAGGAGACTTTTCTTTCAAAAAGATAGAAAAAAAAAGGGAGACCTGTAATAATAATAATAAAAAAACTTAGGAGAACTTGGTTAAAAAAAAAAAAAAACGTAGGTGACCTTTTACTTAACGCTTTAAAAATACTCACACTCCTTAAAATACTTTTCAGGTGTTTAGTGTAACAAGTAATTTTTTTTAATTTTATTTTTAAGTACAAACCACTAAAATTGGTAACACAGCCATTGAAGCCGCTAGTATGGTGGCCAGAGTTGGTGGTGTGGCAATCGAATTGCTAGCATTGGGCACTAGCTACCAAACCGTTGGTTCTAGTTGTTAGATCACCGGATTTGACAACTAGACCAGCGACTCTGGTGACTTGGTCGATAGCCTGGACCATTAGATCGGTGATCTAGCCACTAGAAGGGGGGGGGGGGGGGAAGGGAAGGAGAACTATTGTATGTTTTTGCACAATGTTTTACCAAGTTTTTTAAGCAAAGTGTTTTATAACATTTTAAAAAGGATTTTACGGTCAATGAAAAATATTTTCAAGTTTGATCAAATTTTACAATGAAACAAATATGGTGAAATGCTGAAAATATTTTCTGTAAAGTATTTTACAGCGAATATAATTATGCTAACTCATTTCCATGATGCCACCCCTATATAATTATACTATGTTTGGTTGAACCTAATAGGAGGGAAGAGAAAGAAAAAGAGCAAGGAAAGAGAAAATGAGAGAATATATATATATATATATATATATATATATATATATATATATATATATATATATATATGAATATAAAGAGAAAAGGCTTAAAAAAAAAAAGAATATAAAGAGAAAAAGAAAAGAAATGATTCAGTTATTTGGTTTGTGAAAAAAAAAAAGGGAAGTGAAATGATGCACTTCTATATTGATTGAACTATATGCCTCATATAATAAATAAATAAATAAACATATATATATATATATATATATATTTTTTTTTTTTTGATTTCATTTGTTTATGATACCCATATACCTGTTTCTGCTTCAAAACCCATATCTCTTGTTATCCCGTTGAAGTTGAAGTTAGGCAAATTTTTGACATTAGGGAGCTCCATTTTTAGCACCATGAAGCATATAGACAGTCTAGGTTCTAACGACAATCTAGAATAACATCATACAATAATGATAAGATGGATGTATAAGATTTTTTTTTTTTTTTTTTTTTTTTTTTGAGAAACAGATATTGGTTAGGACATGAGAAAGATGATTATAGACATATATTGTACACGTCACTTTTATAATCATCCTTTTTCATCTAATATATTTCTTTTTTATGTAGAGAGAGTATTTTTTGACTCTTTTTGAAGGTTTCCATATGACTGTATTCTTTTCATGTGATTTCCTTTTTTTATAATAAATATCATATCTTCCAAGGTTGGAAATATTTGTTCTTAGACTTAAATGTCTCCAATCCCATTCTGTTTGTTTCGATGAAAAATCTTATGTAAAGATAGTTTTTCGTATTTTCTAGTATTTAGTAGTATCAGAAAAAATGAGTCCAAGGAAAGTTTGGTCAATAGAAAAAGTATGACTTATTTTTAGAAATTTTTTTCCATTAAATGTTTTTGGAAAACAACACTATTTCACATCAAGCTAAATAAGGGAAGTTATGTGATTATTTTTCAACTCATTTAAGCTTGTTACCAAATATAGAAAAATAAGATAGTTTTATAGAAAATACATTTTGGAAAATGACTCATTTTTCTAGAAAATATTATCACTGAAACAAACAGAGTGGGACCAAGTGAAAAAATAGCTAGTTTTGTTTAGATATGAAAAATCCCATTGACCTCCCCTAAGTTTTTTAGTTATTACAATTATCACCTCTCTAGTTTGGAATAAGACACTAACTTCCTTTAAAATGGAAACTATTTAAACTAACCTTCATTGGATGACTTAAAAACATTGTACGTTGTTAGACCCCTAAACACAAGTTGTTTAACCTAGTTATTTAGCCAAGTGATTACTTAGATAAATTATTCAGATCTAGGTTAACACAATAGAATCATATCATGTAAATAATATAGAAATATAAAGAACACAACGATATGATAATCCAGGAAAACCTAACCGGTAAAAAACCCGAGGAGGATTTAATCTAGCTATCCTCAAGGTAAAACAGATTCCCTATGAAAGAATTGAAGTTTGTACAATAAGACTTAGACTAGTAACATCCTATTACTACCTCATGTAGAAAACTTACTACCACGATCACGTGACAGCTCCGAGTCCACGGACTACTTCTTTCTTTGATCCACTGCTACCACAAGTTCTCCTACTTGTGACTTGAGACTCCACTCAAAGGTTTCAGATCTTCTTTAAGTTCTTTAAGCAGTAATTGAAAAGATCATCAAGCTCTTAACATGAATCTTGATCTTGATCACCCTAAATGTGTGTATGAAGGTAAACACCTCTAGATCTCGCAAAAGATTCAACAATAACCATCAAAAGACTTTAGAGAGCTTTTGGGTACAAAACCCTAGATCTACAAAAGAGGCACAAGATGCACTCTAATCTCTCTCCCCAAAGCCCTTATAAAAACGTGCTTAGGGTTTCCTTTATATACTAGGAGAAATAAATCTAAAACCCTAATCCTTAATGGGCTTGAACTGCTATTTAGGGTTAATTCAAATTCTGTAAATACGATTCTCGATCGATCGAGCCTTACTTTCGATCGATCGAGCTTTGTAATTTTGCACAGCAAGTTTTTGCATTCAGCTCGATTCAAACTATAACAAATAAACTTTGAGCAAGCCTAAACCTAGACTCATTGTTTTGGTCATGGTTTGCCAACATATACAAAATGAAGTTTTAATACATTTAGTTCCTAAAGTCTTAGAACCTAACAAACATGGCTTTAAAAAATCTTAAAATTTCTATTTCATCCTCCACTTAAACTGTCAACCACACCTCTTCCAATAGGAAATTAGGGATTTTTTAAAGCGTATTTTAAGTCATTCAGGGGAGGAATAAGAGATCTGGGATTCAATCCTTGCATATACCAGAAACTGATTGATACGTCTTGGTTTGATGATAAAAAACTATTATCGGAAGTGGACGCCATAGATTGAAATTGTACGTTTTTAGACCCCTTAAACACAACTAGATTAACCTAGTTAATTAGCCAAGTAATTACTTAGTTAAATTATCAAATCTAGGTTAACACAAATATATCATATTATTGTAAAGTGCGGAAAATAAAGAACACAACAATATGATAACCCAGGAAAACCAAACCGGTAAAAAACTTGGGGAGGATTTAACCTAGCTATCCTCAAGGTAAAACAAATCCACTATGAAAGAATTGAGGTTTACACAATAACGACTTAGACCACTAACATTCTATTGCTACCTTGAGTAGAAAATTTACTACCACGACCATGTGATAGCTTCGAGTCCACGGACTACTTCTTTCTTGGATTCTCAGCAAGTACAAGCACTCCTGCTTGTGTATCTTTAAGCTCTTGAATCAGCAACTGAATTGATCATCAAGCTCTTGACATCAATCTTGAGATTGGAAACCCTAAGTGTATATGAAAACAAATACCTCTAGATCTCACAAGAGATTCATACACACAGCATAAAGAGCAACCTCAAAACGTGGCTAGAGTTTTTCCTTTTATACTTAAGGCAAAACATAAAATCTTATACGTCAAACGGGCTTGGGCTGAGTTAGAAAATTCTGTAAAAAAACAATTTGCATGAGTTTCGATTGATTAAGTCTAATTCTCGATCGATTGAGCCAGGCAGATTTACACAGTAAATCTTGCAGTACACTCGATTCCAACTTTATACTTAAACATACTTTGAGTAAGTCTAAAACAAGACTAAACGTTTTGATCATGGTTTGCCAACATTACAAATTGAAGTTTTAATACATTTAAACCTAAAGTCTTAGAACCCAACAGAAACTCTCTCTCAAAAAAAAGGGGAGGAAAGTGTAAATAGTTTGCATTTTGGGATGTGAGTTTTAAAAAAAAAAAAAAAAAAAAAAAAAAACTTCAAGTTAGTTGAATGCAATTTACACATTTAGATAAGATATAAATTATAAGGCTCAATAATTTTGAGTACTCAATATTTGAAAAAAAAGAGTAATAAATGAGATATAGAAAGAGCATGAAAGTAATTTTAACTCATAATATAACTCATATTTTTTTTTTTTGGATATAAGAAAATGGTATCCTTGTCTTTAGCTATGCTATTCCAATAGCCAATAGTGTGGTGAATTGAATTTGGGATTTTTGGATTCACATGCCCCAAACCAATGAGCCCAACACTCGAGTATCTCATAAGGGATAAAAATCTCTTTCCAATGCAAAAACCCTATACATGCATGTCATCAGTATTTCTCTTTTGTTTTGGTTTGTTTGTTTTGTTTTTGTTTTTGGTTGTTTTTACCCTTGTGCCAAATAAAACTTGTAACAATTGAATTAATAAAAAAAAGAAAAGAAAAGGGAACAAAGCCTTCTTCTACCCATTTCCTTCGTGATATATCCCTTGTCTCATATTTCTATCAAATCAAACAAAGTGTTAGAAAAATGACACTAGTAGCGATAAATTATTATAATGTCATGGGACTTTAACCTATATTATTTTAAAAGATGCCTTTTAAATGGTTCAGAGAATTTTTCCCCCTGATGAGATACTCTATTTCAATTTTTCTGCAATACGTAAAAAAATCAAAAAATAAATTTATTAATTAAAATGTAAAATATTAAAATATTTTTAGAATACTCTTTATTTTAAAAATCTTATTTGTATTTTAACCAACAACTTTCTACATTAAAGTAGGTAAACTTTTACTTTAAAAAAGCTTTGTATGTCTAGAAATCACTAGTTTCTAGACTAGAATTGAGGATAGGTTATGGTTTAATCCACTTGAGGAAAAGGCTATGGATCCCTCATTTCGATCTTATGCCTTGTGGACCCATCTAGTCCTTCAAGGAATAATTTCTTTAGCGGGTAGAGAGTTATCATGATCATACTCAAGTAAGATTGTTATGACTGATTGTCTCCCATTACCCATTTAATTAAAAAAGAAAATTAACATAGCAATTCATTTTCATTATTTTGGCAGCAACGAAGCAAAAAAGAAAAGAAGAAGAAGCAGGAAATCATTAATTAAATTCTACGTTTCACCTATGACTTGTTCATAAATCAGTTTGGTAACTATTAAAGAGAAGGTAAAAAGAAAAAGTTTCTCTTAGTGTGTGAAGTTGATTGTCAGTAAATAAAACTGATTACCTAGGAGAAACACAAAATTTTATCAACAAATTTTCTTATTTCTCTGCCCCTAACACAAATGAACACCAGACAAATTGGAGTAGTTTCATAAGTTTGGGACTTAAATTGAAAAAATTAAAAACCTAATATGTAAGCTAATTAAAATCGGTATAAATCTAGGCTATTTTTTTTTAATGTAAAATTTCCCCTATATTTTAAGATAGTCATGAGAGGAAAGATCTTTTGAGAAAATATCTTTCTTCTTCTTCTTTGTTTTTAACAAGATTATTTATTTATTTTATTTTATTAAAAAGATGGGTTTTACTAAAAGGAAATAAAAGGTAAGAAATAATGGAGAAAAAGGAGTATCTGGGGGTAAAGTGTCAGCACAACAAAGTGCACAACATTCCCCTAAAAAAAAATAAAAAATAAAACAAAGTGCACAACACTGTACGTGGTAGGTCCAAAATGACAACACTCCTTGTGGATTCTGGTTACTCGAGCTATAGTAGTTGTGTGGGCAATGTTTGCAAGGTGGAACTTGGAATATCTGTGGGGCCATCACGTTTTATGGAGAATAATCAATTGTAAAAATCCTACACGGACTTCCTGTTTACACTGCTTTCTTTTATATCCTGCCCTATTGCAATACAGGTTGTTGAGTATTGTCAACAAAAAACGAAAGAAGAAAAAACCCCTTGTCTCTTCCAATCAGGATCTCCTCCACTTTCATTATCTCTGATAGATCCAAGTCTCATAGAAGATATATTTTATATATATATGCAATGAAAGGAATTTTGAAAACACTCAACTTAAGATCACATGCGTTGTATGTGTATCCAAAAAGAAATTGAAAAGATAGGGACTTCTGGGGAAAAAATTGGCTTTTGCCCCTTTCAAAAAAAAAATCTAGCATTTTGCCCTCTTTCTCAAATTAATTAGGGAAATGTCCCTATTTTGAAACTCAATTTTCTCAAAATCGAGTTAAGCCCTATAGTGACGTTTTTAAGGATCCTATAGTGACATTTTAAGGACTTATAGTGGCATTTTGTAATCCGATTTCCATGAAGTCAAGTTATAGGTAAAAAAAAGAAAAAAAATTGAATGTAACTCGACTTCATGGAGATTGGATTACAAAACGCCACTATAGGTCCTTAAAACGTCACTATAGGTTCCTTAAAACGCCACTATAGGGCTCCATAATTTTTTTTTATTTTTTTTATTTTTATAACTCGATTTTGAGAAAATTGAGTTTCAAAAGAGGGGCATTTCCCTAATTAGTTTGGGAAAGAGGGCAAAATGTTAGATTTTTTTTTTGAAAGGGGCATTTGCCCATTTTCTCCGGACTTTTGGTATTAATTTACTATTTCATTTTTATGTACACTGTAAAAACTGATTTCAAGATTGGGATTGGAATAAAGGGGGGCAAAGGGTGAGTTGTTTCAGATTCGTCTTTAACAGAGAGCCAGCAAAATCTGCTGTGAACCCACGTTTCAAGACTACTCTAGAAGATGCATTTGAGATAGGACAAGATATAGATGCGCTTCTTTAGGTGCTACTGTACTTTAGTTTCTCAAATTAAATTTAATCGTGTGATTGTATTGACTAATAAGTAGTAAGTTATATATCCGAATTTACATGTTGACATAAGAAGATTATACTATTTGTGTTGCATTAGTCAATGCAACTAAGTGATTGGATTTTGTACGGTACCGAGATCCCTAGACTTGTATGGGCCCTGGGCCCAGGCCCAACGTAGCGGCCCAATTGCCCTAAGTCCTTGAAACTACCTTCGTGCAAGAGCAGAGTTCGGGTCACGGATCCTGGGAGGTGCTCGGCATGAGTTTTCCTTAACAAACTCATAAATCCTGTCCGGGGAGGCCACGAAATGGTCGGGGAACTGCATTACCGAGCACAATTGACTAGGCTGGAACCAAGTTCCAAGGCCGCAATTACTGCATCCCACCTTCACCTAAACACCCACTTAAAGCAAACAATATTGGACCTTCAATAGCACTATTGGCAGCTGCAATCATAATCCCTCCACTAACCTTGGCTATAAATAGTAGGAGTTTGGGAAGAGAAAGGGGTTCAGAAAAAAGGAGAGTAGAGTGAATATTGTATTGAGTCTCTCTGCCGAGAACGACCCTTAGTAGGAAATTCAAAAACCCACTTTACAAATAAATTGTTAGCCCAAGTGTATCCAGGCCCAACAGCCTCACTTCCGGAGCCTACAATTGGCGCCTACCGTGGGGCCCTCCTACGAAGCTGTGGTTCAACCGAGACTCAAACAAGCGAAATGTCTGAAGAGCGTTTGGGAGAGCGTGTACCGAGCAATTCGGCAGGATCTTCTCGGGGATCGACGTGGAGGGAGAGAAGGCATAAACGGCAGGAGGATAGAGAGCAACCCAGAGGAGAGGAAAGGTCCGGATTAGGAGAAGGGTCGGACCAGACACACCGAACGGTTTCAGGCGTCTCGGCACATCAGCAGCATGATGATAGAGACCGAGAGCTGGAGCGGTTGCGCAGGTTGGTAATGGATTTGGAGCTGGACGCATGGGGTCAGCGCCAAGAGAGGGAGCGCAATCCCCAGCAAAGGAGAAATCGGGGCGAGGAGGGTTCCAGCCGATCTAATACGCAACGCTACCGAGACCGTTCACGCTCTCATGAGTCACACCGACACTCCCGGGAGAGACGTCGTCAGCGGAGCCGGTCACGGTCGCATGGATACGGTGACCAAGGGTCAGAATCGCCAGAGGAACGGCGGCACCACAACGCCGCCATGGACGCCATGAGCTGAGCCTTACGGTTGGCCGCTCGGTCGCCGTTCTCCGATGAGATTGAACGGGCCCCAATGCCGAGCAGATTCACGCGCCCGCCATTCAATTCCTACGAGGGTAAGACAGACCCCGTGGAGCATGTCAGTCATTACATTCACATGATGTCTTTGCATGCACGCAATGATGCGCTGATGTGTAAAATATTTCCCTCTAGTCTCGGCTCAACGGCCCTGAGATGGTTCAATGGGTTACGGAAAGGTTCCATACGCAGCTTCGCCGAGTTGATTCAAGAGTTCGGCAGTAGATTCGTGACATGCAGCCGAGTGCAACAGTCGGTTGACGCGCTACTTTCCATGAAGATGAGGGATGGAGAAACCCTTCGGAGTTATGCCAGCCGATACTGGGAGCTCTACAACGAGATTGGTGGAGGGAATGAGAAAATTGCAGCAAGCACCTTCAGGATAGGGCTCCCCGAAGACTCTGAATTACGGGAGTCGTTGACAAGAAGACCCCCCGAGGACATGAGGCAGCTGATGAGACGCATAGAGGAATACAAACGCTTAGAAGACGACCGGCTGCAGAACAGGGGGAAAGCCCCATTTATTGCGAAGCCTCGGCAAGGCGTTGTGCCGGCAAGGCCCAAAAAAGACTTCAGAATGCAGGAACCAGAGGTGCAAATCGAAGGAGTTAATGTGGCGTTTAAAGAGTCCGTACACAAAATCTTGGAGCGGATCAAGAACGAGTCATTCTTCAGGTGGCCAAACAAAATGGGAGGCGACCCGTCCTGGAGGAACCAAAACCTGTACTGCACCTATCACAGGGACAAAGGACACACCACCGAGCAGTGTCGGGTATTAAAAGATCATCTCGGGCAGCTAGTGAAGGCGGGGTACCTAAAAGAGTTTGTAGTAGACTCCACTAACCGAGAAACCGGCCAGGGCGTCCAACAGAAAAGGAACCCCCTCCCGCCCCCACTTGGAGTAATCGAAGTTATCCACGCTGCACCAAGAGGAACGGCAGCGGCAAAGAGGGTATTAACAGTGGCATGCGCGGGAGGAGAATCCGCCGGGAAGAAGAAGAAAGTTGAACGGCCGACCATCTCATTCGGAGATAACGATTTGGAAGGAACGATCCAACCTCATGACGATGCTTTAGTGGTGGCGGCCAGGATAGGCAGGTTCCTGGTGAAGAGGGTAATGATCGACCAAGGGAGCGGAGCTGACGTCATGTACCCGGACCTCTTCGTGGGGCTCGGATTGAAGACCGAGGATTTGGAGAAATATGACACGCCACTGGTCTCATTTGACGGGAGAGTCGTAATTCCCGAGGGACAAATCTCTCTCCCGGTAGACATGGAAGGCAAGGGAGTTATTGTTACCTTCATAGTAGTCCGGTCATTCTCACCATATACCGCGATCTTGGGGAGGCCATGGATTCACGCCATGAAGGCTGTTCCGTCCACCCTCCACGTGAAAGTAAAATTTCCTACTGAGTATGGAGTTGCCGAGGTAAGGGGGAACCAACAAGTGGCGAGGCAGTGTCTTGTTGCCGCGGTCAGATGGAAAAATGAACAGCTCGGGCAAGCTGAGCAGGCCGATAAAGAAACTTCATAGCAATTACAGAACCCCCGAGGGGAGACGGGGGCGGACGTCGCCGAGGAGGTATTGAAGGTTAGAATTCTTCCAGCTACTGACAGGTATTTCCAGATAGGTACAAGCATGAATGACCGAGAAAGAGTAGAGATGTTGTTGCTCCTTTTGCAGAACGTAGATGTTTTCGCTTGGAACCCGTATGAAGTGCCCGGCGTAGATCCCGAGTTCATTGTCCACAAACTCAACGTGGACCCATTATTCCCCCCGAAGAAGCAGAAACCGAGAAGAGCATCAAAGGAACATGTCGATGCAGTAAACCTGGAGGTCCAGCGGCTGAAGGAAGCCGGAGTCATAAAGGAAATATTCTTCCCGAGATGGCTAGCAAACACTGTTGTAGTGAAGAAGAAGAACGGTAAATGGAGAGTTTGTGTGGACTTCACAGACTTGAACAGGGCATGTCCTAAGGACCCGTTCCCGATGCCCAAGATTGATCAACTAGTAGACGCCACGTATGGACACCCGAGAATGAGCTTCCTGGATGCCTTTCAGGGCTACCACCAGATTGCCTTGGCACCCGAGGATCGGGAAAAGACCGCATTTATCTCCCCGGGAGCAAACTATCACTACGAGGTCATGCCGTTTGGATTGAAGAATGCCGGTGCCACGTACCAACGAATGATGACAAGAATGTTCCGGGAAAAAATTGGAGGCACGGTTGAAGTATACATTGACGACATGGTGGTAAAAAGCAGAAAAGAGTCACAGCATACGGAAGACCTCCGGGGAGTATTCGAGATACTGCGACGGCATAAATTGCGCCTGAATGCCGAGAAGTGCACTTTCGGAGTGGGGGCTGGGAAGTTCCTGGGTTATCTGATTTCTACTCGGGGGATAGAGGCTAACCCCGACCAAATAGAGGCCATGAACCGCCTCAAACCACCAAACAATCCTAAGGAGGTGCAAGTGCTCACTGGGATGTTAGCCGCCCTAAACCGGTTCATCTCAAAGTTTGCCGATCGCTGCCGACCGTTTTATCAACTTCTGAAGAAGTGGAAGGGGTTTCGCTGGGACGAGGGATGTGATGAGGCTTTTCGAGAGCTGAAGGAATACTTGGCAAAGGTGCCGAAGTTGACGGCCCCGGAACCCGGGGAGGATTTGTTTATGTACCTCGCAGTCACCGACCATGCCGTAAGTGCTGTGTTACTATGGGACCAAGGAGTACAATTGCCCGTGTATTACATAAGCAAAACCTTAGTTGATGCCGAGACAAGGTACCTGCCCTTGGAGAAGTTGGTTTTAGCCCTGGTGCACGCCACGAGAAAGTTGCCACATTACTTCATGGCTCATACGGTGTTCGTCCTCACCGAGTATCCATTACAGTCACTGTTAAAGAGATCAGACTTCACAGGCCGAATTGCCAAATGGGGGACTCGGCTGGGGTCGTTTGACATAAGATACCGACCAAGAAGCTCGGTGAAGGGACAGGTTCTCGCAGATTTCATCGCAGAATTCACACCCAAGAACGACGGCAAGGTAATTTGTAGTGCCGAGAAGCGCCCGTGGAAGGTATTTGTGGACGGCGCCTCGAATGCTATGGGAGCCGGGGCTGGTATAGTCATAATCACCCCCGAGGGCATACGATTGGAACACTCCTTCAGATTGGGATTTAAAGCCTCAAACAATGAGGCTGAGTATGAGGCCCTACTAGCCGGTCTGAGGGCCGTATTGCATCTGGGTGCGAAAGATGTTGAGGTTTACTCGGACTCACGGCTGGTTGTTTACCAGATCACAGGAGATTTCGAGGCTCGGGACTCCAGAATGAAGGCTTATCTAAGTGCAGCCAAGCAAATTATCGGTCAGTTCGGAACGGTAAAGGTGTCCCAGGTAGCTCGGTCTCAAAACAAACATGCCGACTCACTTGCCACGTTGGCCTCATCAGCAACCGAGGATACACCCCGGCTAGTCACAATAGAACTTATAAAAGAGCCAAGTATCAGTGTGAAGTGTATTCCCGACCAAGCCAGAATAGAGGTCGTGGAGGTAGCAGTGGCCAAGCCGTGTTGGATGAACCCGATCATAGATTTCCTTGCCGAGGATAAAGTTCCAAAGGACGAAGGCGAGGCCAACAAGATTCGTAGGATGGCTCCCCGGTACTGGCTGTCTTCGGACCACAAACTGTACCGAAGGTCCTTCGCAGGCCCTTACCTTTTATGCTTACATCCCGAAGGAGTCAGAGAGCTTCTGACTGAGCTACATGAGGGAGTGTGTGGCGGCCATGTTGGGGGACGATCTCTAGCACACAGAGCGAATATGTTCGGAGCTGCGAACAGTGTCAAAAGCACGCCCCTTTGATCCATCAGCCTGCAGGTCGTCTAAACCCCGTCAGCAGCCCGTGGCCGTTCGCGCAGTGGGGGCTTGACATCCTCGGACCATTCCCCCGAGCAACGAGGAACCGCCGTTTTGTATTGGTGGCTGTTGATTACTTCACAAAATGGGCGGAAGCCGAGGCCTTGGCCAATATCCGAGATACTGACGTAAAAAGGTTTGTATGGAAAAACATAGTCACAAGGTTTGGGGTGCCAAATTCTCTGATAACCGACAATGGGCTATAGTTTGATAGCAAAGCTTTTCGGGCCTTCTGCAGCGAGCTTGGCATCAAAAACAAGTATTCAACACCGGCTTACCCACAAAGCAACGGCCAAGCTGAGGCAGTGAACAAGACTATTTTGAACGGGTTGAAGAGAAGGTTGGACGGGGCGAAAGGAAGATGGGCAGAAGAGCTACCCAGTGTATTATGGGCTTATCGCACAACCCCCAGAAGATCCACGGGTGAGACCCCGTTCTCCCTGACATACGGAGCAGAGGCCGTGATACCAACCGAGGTGAGCTTGTGCAGTGCACGGGTCGCAGGGTTTGACCCCGTCCAGAATGCCGACCTGATGATGGAGCATTTGGACTGGCTAGAGGAATGCAGGGAGGCGGCGACCATACGGCTCGCCGAGTATCAGCAAAGATTAGCCCAAAGGTACAACCGGAATGTAAAGGAAAGGGAGTTCAGTGCCGGAGAACTGGTCCTGAGAAAAGTCGTGGGAAGCATGCGAGACCTATCTGCAGGCAAGCTTGCTCAAACCTGGGAAGGACTGTACAGAGTTACAGCCATCGCTGGTGCAGGGGCCTACTTCTTGGAAGACCTCGACGAGAGGCTGCTTCCCCGGCCGTGGAATGCCAGCAACTTAAAGAAGTTCTACGTGTAAGCCAAAGCTTGTATTTTGCTAAGGTTGAGATTATGATGAAGTTCATTTGTATATGCTGTTTTTGTTCTCGTCAATACACACCAGGAGAACTGCAAACAAAAACTCTAAGGACAGAAACCTGGCCCTCGGCTCGATTAATATCGCCGAGCAGGTGGAAACCTTATCGCTAAAATTCTAAGGACAGAAACCTGGCCCTCGGCTCGATTAAAATCTCCGAGCAGGTTGAAACCTTATCGCTAAAAACTCTAAGGACAGAAACCTGGCCCTCGGCTCGATTAAAATCGCCGAGCAGGTGGAAACCTTATCGCTGAAAACTCTAAGGACAGAAACCTGGCCCTCGGCTCGATTAAAATCGCCGAGCAGGTGGAAACCTTATCGCTGAAAACTCTAAGGACAGAAACCTGGCCCTCGGCTCAATTAAAATCTCCGAGCAGGTTGAAACCTTATCGCTAAAAACTCTAAGGACAGAAACCTGGCCCTCGGCTCGATTAAAATCGCCGAGCAGGTGGAAACCTTATCGTTGAAAACTCTAAGGATAGAAACCTGGCCCTCGGCTCGATTAAAATCTCCGAGCAGGTTGAAACCTTATCGCTAAAAACTCTAAGGACAGAAACCTGGCTCTCGGCTCGATTAAAATCGCCGAGCAGGTGGAAACCTTATCGCTGAAAACTCTAAGGATAGAAACCTGGCCCTCGGCTCGATTAAAATCGCCGAGCAGGTGGAAACCTTATCGCTAAAAATTCTAAGAACAGAAACCTGGCCCTCGGCTCGATTAAAATCGCCGAGCAGGTGGAAACCTTATCGCTAAAAACTCTAAGGACAAAAACCTGGCCCACGGCAGGATTAAAAACACCGAGCGGGGGGAGACGCCTTTGGGCCAAGAAGGTAAAGGATCAAAAGATGAAATCATATTCCTCGGCAGGGTCAAGCCACCAAGCATATGGGAACCCCAACCCTCCGAACATTAAAATTCATCTCGTACTATTCAAAGCACGGCATGATAGGCTTTGGGTATCATCACATGCACGGCATAAACATTGACACAGTCAAAGCGAAACAATCAAAAAGATAAAATTCATTCAACAAACCAAGACCAAAGTTAAGCAAGGAAGTTGTTTACCGATCAAACGGGCAAATTAAACCATAAATTGTTCGTCCGCCACATCCCAGCGACATAGGCAAATAAACCAACAAACATGAAAACTACAAGTGCGATGAAAATTAATGAAAGCGTAAAATTAATCAGCTGGAAGGTCGGGTTGGATCTCTCACTTCTGTCTGGTTGGTGAGGGGGAAACACGAGTCTTCGCCGAGAAGGTCCTGTACGGTTGGGATGCTGGTGGCTTCCATGTCCTCTGGCTCGACATGGGCGTCAATTTGTTCAACGAGCTCCCTCATGCTAGCCGTTTCCTCCTCGTCAACAGTAACTGGGGGATCTTGCGCGGCAGTTACATCTCTCGGAAAGGGAATCTGGCCGGGGTCTCTCAGGTGGGAATCCTCGGCAACACCCAGTGCATGAAGAGCGGCATACCACCCAGCCTCGAAACCCAACTTCCGAGCCTGAGTCACGACCGGCTCTGCAGACTGCTCGGCATCAGCGAAGCCTTCGTTATACCACTTCTGCTCGCACTCCGTCAGGGCCGCCCTAAGGTCAGCTACCTCCTCGGCGTTGGAAGTGTTCAGGCTGATGGCTTCGGCCAGTTTCACGTCTGTTTCGTTCTACTTGGTCAGAAGCTTGGCACATCTTTTTTCTGCCAGCGCCCAGTTTTGCTCCGCTACGGCGGCCTTCTTCTCGGCGTTCTCAGCTGCCTTAAGCTTTTCTTTCACTGATTTGGCCGCTGACTCCCGCGCACTCTTTTCGCGCTCGACCTCCTCGGCAAGATCTCGTGCCCGGTCGGCCATTATGTGAGCCAATTGAGCAGCCTAGCAATCACAAAAAGTTAGCGATAAAACAGAAATATAATGTACGGGAGAAAATAGATGAATAAAGAGTTACCGCAATAGCATGCCATTCTAATCGGCGCCCCACAGACTCCTCAGATCCTTCCTCAAAGGCGTGCACGTCCTCTGGAAGAAGGAGGCCCTCGGCCAGGGTTTGGGCAATACGGCCACCCTTGCCTTTCTCCCATATCCGCACGCAAGCAGTTGAAGGCAAAGGCTTGCCGTCCAACAGAAACTTAGGCTTCCACGCTGGAGCCGCTTGAGAGGAGGACGCAGCCCCCGGACCAATCTGGGTCTGCGGCTCACGAATGACAACCCCCCCCGTTGGGTGCGAAGGGGTCTGGACGACTGCATCTCCCGGCCCTGTGGAAGGTTGATCGGTGACCTTTTGTTTCTTCCTGGCCCGTCCAGTTTGAGATGGAGGCGGGGGCTGCGTGGGCTGCCGTGCACCGGGCACGAAGCGATCGATGGTCATGACCCTCCTTGACACCATCCTTCCTCCGGACCGGGTATCTTCAGCCGACAAGGTAGCCGCTTCAAACGCTGGTTGCTGAGGCTCAACGATTTGGTTCTCGGGCTGCACCTGCTCCTGAACGGGATTCTCTTCCCGGATAGCTTCGTGGGCTAACTCTCTGAGGCGCCGAGAAACGCGTTCCGCGGACTCGTCTCGCAAAGGAGCTAGCTCGTCCGAGGCGGTGAAGCGCCGTCCAAATTCCCTCGCCTCCCCAGTTGTAAGCTTCGGTGGCAGGAAGTTGGTGTACCGAATGTCGATGTATGACAGCAGGGGACTATCCACCAGAAGTGCTTGTTTAAAATTCTGCCAGGTGGAGTAGACCGGTTCTACTCCGAGGATCAGGTGCGAGGCTCGGAGTTGTCCGTCCCAATGCACGTATATCTCGGAGCGAAGAGTGAAGTTCAAATCTTTGACGTGGACGGCTCTGAGATCCAGAACGAAAACTTTACCGTCTGCAAAAGAGCAAACATCATATCAATATCTGTTAATGAAGCTTTACCTTAATGAACAGAAATGAAAAAGGGGAGGAAAGCAGTTAGATTAAGGGAATGGTACAAACCCACTTCACGCCGTGAAAGGGGGCAAGGGACGTCCTCGGCAAACCAATTGCCGCGCACGCGAACGAACTCCTCGGCGGAGTTCCTATTCGAATCGGGCAGGCATGATATCAACCGTACTCGATTATCTCTTGTCTTTAGGTAATAGTTGGTAGCTTTGTTCCCACAGAGGCTATACATGTGGTTAATGTCATGATGATTTAACTGTAAATTAAAGGTGTGATTCAACCTACTGACGCAGCTAACCACCCGGTAAAAATTGGGGGAAAGCTGGTCGGGACACAGTCCGTAGTACCTAAGTGTATCTGTGAGAAGGGGGTCCACGGGAAACCTAACCCCGCCCTCTAAGATTGACATCAAAGGAAAAAAGACTGTGCCTTGTCCTCGGTGGAGAGCGATGTCACTCTCATGGCAGTATGCCACTTCCACGTCATCGAGGATGCTAAATTTGCTCCTAAAGGTGGCCAAGGCAGCCGAGGTCTCTAAAAGGTAAGAGTAACCCATCCCTGACGCTTAATACTGTGAAAGGGGACTTGAAGAAATAAAGCTAAAGGAATAGGAAGGGGAAGAAAACTTACTTGGGGTTCTAAGGAGGAAAGGAACACTGAGCAGGTGAGAAAGCGCAGAGAGAGTTGGTCGGCAGAGAGTAAACTCAAAAAATCGGAGATGAAGGAAAAATGAGAGAAAGTTCTGAGGGGAACTATTTATAGGATCAGGAAGAGGGACGAAGAAACGGTTAATCAAACAATAAATGGGCACGCTTTACGAACGGCCTTACGAATACCAAAGGAAGCCCATTCGCGTGTCGCTTCGGTTCACGAACCGTCAGGTAATAATGACGACTGTACCTGACGCCGCGAAACGGCACGTCTTTTGAGATGAGCATTAATGGGAAACCATAATCACGAGTCCCAGGCCCTAGGATCCCCGAGAGCAAGAGGCCCGTCCAGCTCCTTGATTCTTCCCGGCAACCGGGGATGAATCAAGGGGGGGCTAATGTACGGTACCGAGATCCCTAGACTTGTATGGGCCCTGGGCCCAGGCCCAACGTAGCGGCCCAATTGCCCTAAGTCCTTGAAACTGCCTTCGTGCAAGAGCAGAGTTCGGGTCACGGATCCTGGGAGGTGCTCGGCATGAGTTTTCCTTAACAAGCTCATAAATCCTGTCCGGGGAGGCCACGAAATGGTCGGGGAACTGCATTACCGAGCACAATTGACTAGGCTGGAACCAAGTTCCAAGGCCGCAATTACTGCATCCCACCTTCACCTAAACACCCACTTAAAGCAAACAATATTGGACCTTCAATAGCACTATTGGCAGCTGCAATCATAATCCCTCCACTAACCTTGGCTATAAATAGCAGGAGTTTGGGAAGAGAAAGGGGTTCAGAAAAAAGGAGAGTAGAGTGAATATTGTATTGAGTCTCTCTGCTGAGAACGACCCTTAGTAGGAAATTCAAAAACCCACTTTACAAATAAATTGTTAGCCCAAGTGTATCCAGGCCCAACAGCCTCACTTCCGGAGCCTACAGATTTGATTCGGGAACCTAAGAGTACTCTACCTAAATTTTGCATTCGAAGACAAAATAATTTGGTAACTTTTTTGAGTGAAAACCAGGGGTAATTTGAGTACCTCCAATCTTAGAAAAGAATCATCTCTATTTAAAATTGACTCCTAAAAGTAAAGAGGGTCATATTCTGATTGAAGATAAAGAGGGTCATATTTTGATATTCCTTTAATCGTAGCTTCCTCTTTCTCTAAGAATTTCTTGCTATACACCTGTGTTATCTATTTACTCCATAATTATTAAAATTAAGTAAGTTGAAGCCACTAAATCATACTTTTTGTGGTTTCACTTTCAAACCAAATGTTCTGGTTGAATTTCTCAATAATTTAGAAAAATGTACAAATAATATGTTACATTTAAAAAAAAAAAAAAACTTTACAAAGTAGACATGCTTGCCTAAAACTGCCCCCATGTTTTTGTCTGTGAAGGAGATGCTATGACTTATGAGAGGAAGGCATCTAAAAAGAATTTAAGCAAAATAATAATAATAATTAATAATCTATGTTATTTCATGCAGTGCAAAAGCTGAACTCCATTCCATCTTATATTACAGGTACGTCTGGCAGGCATTGCCTAACATTGGCGGGCAGGACAGCAATAAACAAAGTGATAAGATTTCATTCATTTATTTCTGCTTTTTATTTATTTATTATTTTTTTATCAATTAGAAATACATTTTTTTTAAGGTAATTATTGATTGTGATCAACAAATATTGGCAAATGACATAAAAGAGTTCAAATCTAAAAGTGTAAATTGCACGAATACCTATCCAATTACATTAATTCTGGTTTGGCTTTGGTCATTGTTGGTTGTTTGTTAAACGTAAATTTATTTAACTTATTTGTTTTAGTATAGTTTTATTTATTTTAAGATCTTACATTTTTTAGGTATACCTATATATACACATATATTAAAAGTTTAAACAAATAAGCAAATAAACTCTCCAACAATTATAATTCTTTGCTAATCAGTAATCACACACTCAATATTCAATCATTTTAATCATATCCCTATACTTTTTGATTGGATTAATCATAATCATTCCGTTCATGTTAATTAATAATTGTTAACTGCACTATTCGGGTTTAAGGGATATCCTAGCTATATATAGGAGTGTCACTAGACTTTAAAAAAAATGATGAGTGTCCTAACATTTTACCCGAAAATATATATTATAAAATAAAAAATCTTCCACATACAGTTAAACCCACTTTATTAGGCTTCTCAAAAAAAAAACCCTCTTTATTATGATATGACACTGAGTGTAACCAGACTTAAAAAAAGAAAAAAGAAAAAAAAAGAAAAAAGAGAGAGTATAAAATCTCCCATATATTACCCAAAAAAACAAAATCATAAAATCTCTCTCTCTCTCTCTCTCTCTCTCTCTCTCATATATATTAATTAAAAATTGTATAAAATCTCCCATATATATATTACTCAAAAAATAATAAAAAAAAATCTCTTACACACATATATAAGGTTCTAACACTGCCATGATAACTTTTAGCCTATATAATATAATATGCTAAAATTAATATAAATTTTTTTTTTTTTGAGAGAGTTTCAATCTATGGCATCCGCTCTTGATGATGCCTTTTATCATCAGACCAATACACCAATTGATTTTTGATGTAGGTATGAATTGAAGTCTAGATCTTTTATTCAGCCATAAAAAACTTTACTAGTTGACCTAATGATTTATATGTTATAATTATACTACTAAAGCAAATCGATTTATTTATGTTTTATGCAATGGACTTTCGACTATAATAAACTTTGGTGAACCTAAATACATTTTATCATGGCTTAATGATTATGACTAAATTTTTTTTTCTTTTCCGTTTAGCTTAGAGGGCTGTTGTGACTCGTAAATGTTCCATCCTTGAATCCTGACTCTTCTTGAACGGAACGGAATTCTATTGGTACCGCCAAAATTTTGACACCTTTACTCCACTGAAAGATTCCAACCCTTTTTTTTTTTTTTCCTTGGTTGCTGAATGATCGAGTCTAGCTTTTCTTATTTTTTAATCTGTGAAAAGATTATAATGCAGAGAGTATCATGATGTTGTAAGACAAGGTCAAAAAGTGAAAAAAAAAAAGAAACCGCCCCTTTTGAAACTGACCTACTTACATGCAGAATCCTTTGTTTATTTTGTATTAAAATATTCATGTATGAGTGACCTAGTTAGTTAAGTGCTGAAGTTTTATATAGCATATTTGTACCAATAGTAAGATTATTATAATATATAATTATGTTCAAATTGATAAATTTAATTTTTTAGATAAAGTGGTATATACTCCTGTATTTTATATATTTTAATTTCCACACCCTCCCACTAAATCTTACAGAACACTTTTTTATGGGAAAATCTTACATAACTTGATTGGCCAATCAGCATTGAGCTAATTGACATAGTACCATACTATAGTAGTACATTTTCTCCTCCTATTAAAGAGGAGGTCTAAAGCTCAACCCACTGTAAAAAGACAAAAACCTTAGAAGAAGTAAATAAGATCTATTGGTTTTCAAATCTTAATGTGATCTCATATATTTTTCAGACAACGATGTCTCATAGTTGTTAGAGAGTTAAAAAGATTATATAAAATAATTAAGATTGCATTTTCTTTCTTATGTCGTATACTTTGTGGATTAACATAATCTAATTAGTCAATGAGGCCTCACAGTCAAGTAAGGTAGTATTTCAAATCTTTTTCAAGGCGTGAAAGGAATATTTCGATAACTATAAAAGAGGCGAAAGTATATTCTTACATGAGTAGAGGCCCACGCATTGCGAAAGGCTCGTTGCATGGAGCTGAAACACAATATACTATCCCATAAAGGAGAATATCATTATTAATTTCTTTTTTATGTTACTGTCTTTTGTAGAAGGGGTGCAATATATCAATATGCCATCAATAAGTTCTCCAAGTTACGTGGCTGCAATGTAAAGTGCAAATATTGATTGTAGCACAAAGAGAGGGTGGCACTTCTTCATCTGAAAATTCCAGCAACAGAAGTGTTTTTTAGGAAAATATATATATATATATATATATATATATATATATATATATATACACACACACTAAACATATCAGCAAGATTTTTTTTTTTGTTGGATCTTTTTATGAAAAAAGCACGTGTAAGTGTAAGAATATTATGTAGCAAATTCGGACCCAAGAAAAATGTGCCTTTCTAATTTAATGAATTTGAAGAATGAGTGAGTAGATTTTAATGATATGTTACATCCATGATCTATCTTTTTCACTTTGGTAAAAATGGTAGGAAATTTTACATAAAAACGAAAATTGTGAAGCTGTTTGATTGCTGCAAGAGCTTGCTTTTTCCGCATTACAAAAAAGGATCATTTTCATTTCAAGATTTGTCTATTTCCTGTTTCATATTTTATTTTAAAAATATAAAGGTGTATGGATTATTATTATTTAAAAATTTTAAATTATGTGATAATCTGTACGCTGTTAGTTCAAAAAAAAAAAAAAAAAAAATCTGAACAATAAATAGGACAAAAATGATAGGATTTGAAATGGAAAGAATCTTGTGCCCCGCAGTACAGGTTGATGTCCCATAAATTATGGGTTTAAATAAAATTTATTTTTTGTTAATTGCTAAGTAACACAAGGAGGTGAGAGGGACTAATCATACACATAAGCCACGTGTCCAACCAATACTTATCTAAAAAAAAATCAGATATGTACATTCTTCATCTCATAGCATGTAGGTTCCATAGTTGTGTGGGGATCCACACTGAGAGAGGATGATGATGAGTAAAGCTGTGGTCATAAAAAAAATTCACAACACTATCAAATTTGTCTATCACTTTAGTAGTTCACACACAAGTCATTAAAAAAAATAATTTTAATTGCATAGTATGGTGGGCTTAAGTGTGAAGTGATAGCAAATTGGGGGATGTTGAGAAATTGTTGAGTTTTTGTAATTACCATATCTTTATTGATGATTTATATATCCGATGCATGAGGTATCTTCTTATGTCTAATAGTTTTTTTTTTTTTTTGGGGGGGGGTGGGGGTTTGGGTGGGTGGTGTAAACTCTCGTCCAATAATTTAAACCAGTCTAAAAGTTAAAACATATGCGTATCATGTGGCAGCTAGACATTGGCTGGAGTAGTTACAAATAAATATGGAAATTAAAAGAAAAAGGGTTAGAGCTTGATTAAGAAACCACCCCAATAATCAAAGATTTTCTCAATTTGAAAATGGATTCCTTTCTTGGTTCAAATTAAATATTACAAAAATTTAAAGGTGTACAAATTGTCATGTCTTTTAAATTTTAAATGACGCGATAATCTAGAAATTGTTAGATTTAAAATATAAAATTTTAACCATAAAATGAACTCTTTCTATTTCAAGTGAAATGAAGAGGATCTTGTTTCCAAAAACAAGAAAAAATCAACAAATGCGAAGCTACATGTATAGGACTTTCACTTGATAGAAAGGGACCTCCAACAAACAACACACACTAAAGTTCCAATTGTTTATTCTTGTAATCTACATTTTAGTTTATGTTTATCCTTGATTATACTTTTTCAACACGTTAATTAAAGTAAGTTCATGTTCAGCACTTTAATTTTATGTTCGATTTAATATTATGCTTTACTATCTTCAGGATTTGAGTCATCTTCATTTTAAAGTGAAATGAAGAGTATCTATTTAGAGGCAACGATTCAAAGCGAAGTCTAAATTATGCTAACTTAATTATTTAAAAACTGATGACCTACTAGTAAAAATTAATTATGGTTAAACTAAACTAGGATAATAAGTTTTTGAATAAGTTGACATAATTTTGATCCTAAATTTATTTCACTTTGAATTATATATGACCTTTAAATGAATAGAGTTCACCTCAAAGTTTAAATGAATAGAGTTCACCTCAAAGTAAAATGGAGAGGAACCAAGTAGTTAATGTAATCATTTTTGAAAGACGTGTAACTATGATTACAATAGGACAATTTAGCCCAAGTCCTCCTAGTAAAGACAATATCCAACCCGTCATCCTCGAATGCAACATCAAAAACACATTCTCCGTCAAGCTTGAGTCAAGCTGTAGACTAGAGTAAAAAATTTTCCATCCATCTACAACTAAATTAGACAGGTAGAAAATAACTAATGAACCCTAAAGTAGTGGTTGCTTCGTCAGATTGGACTCATCAATAAAGAGTTCCTCACTTTTTGACCCACATTGATTTAAATTTAGACCTACTATCAACATGGATATATCAGTTTCTTTGTTCAATTGTACGATAAGCTGTACCTATAAAGTTAGTTTTTAAAGTAATCCTCGAAGTTAATGGCACTGTGTTGGGGTTAGGTTTGTTTAGGAGCATATCACAGTTGATATTTTTTTTTGATACGATCACAGTTGATATTAATTTAGAAGGATATACGATCATGCCGGAAACGTAGACACACCAATGGATATGCCCCATGTAAACAACTTGGTCCAAAAAGGAAATCTAAACATTGATATCACAATCCTGCCAAATAATTCAATCACTCATTTCGATAGCTTAGGTATCCCTTTTATTAAGAACTTGCCAAATTGCATCATTATAATACTCTAATGTCTTTAGAGAAAGTTACTACAAAGTGTATATCGAAGAATTTCATTGGCATAAAACAAGAAAGATAGGCTCACACCGTGTTTTTTTTCCCATTTTTGTAGGCTCAATCTGATATAGTAGCACAACAAGGAACTAAAAAGCGTGTTGGTTTGGTCAATAATCTACAACACACAATCTTTCTTCGAGTATTTTCTTTCGTTTTCTTAAACACATTATCATATATAATTATTCTTATTCTTATTTCCTTTTGTTATTATTGTATAGAATGGTAGCTCCTGTTTCAAAAAATGCGACAAAGTGGACTGAAAAAACCCACTTGCATTATTGAACTACAAGATTTGGAGTGGCTGTCCTCTATCACTAATTGAGTCTATTATGGTTTTCTCACATGTGTAGCTCGTTTGTAGTTTTTAATTGCACTACTTGCTCTTTGCTTTATGAGTTTTAGCTTAGCATGACATGTAGCTAGTGATGAGTAACAGTTCAAACATAAGCTACTAAGTAAAGGTAATGACTTACCCATTAGAAAACATTAACCTAAAAACTACTATAGCATAGTATTTGGCTAATCCAAACTTGGGATCCTCCTCTAGTGCAAAATCTAATAAGATCAAAAGTTTCAGCCTGTTGAATGTTCTAGAATGCGTCTTCTACAGTAAAAACAATGTCATCAACCACTACTAGTTCCATCCAATTGAAACATGGCTGTAATTCGCGTTTTTGCTACGTTAACATCAATAGCCACTGAATTTTCATGGGGGAGAAGAGAATAATTTTGACTTCCCATTTGAACTTATGCTTGATTGTTGTAGATTCTTATCTTTTTAACCAAAAAAAATGAAAAAGGCTATAACCTAGGGCTAGGGCAAAACAATGAGACCCATACGCGGCGGCCAGTATAAGCATTCGATTTCTGCCCATAATTGGTCTGGAAGGGCAACCACCATTTGTAAATAGAAACATATGTGATATGTGGTGCCCATATGCACGATTGATGGACATGTTTGAATCAGAAATTCTCTCTTTTGAACCATCCCTCCTCCCTCTGATTAAAGGAAAATATGCTTCTTGTTTGTGTCAACAAGATTTGACACGTACACATGGAGTGCCATCACTGACTGAGAATTTAACTGGAATTTGAATTATAGAATCATATTGGGCACTTTTGGGGTACTTGGTTTCAACTCATCAACTATCTACGTCTATTTGGTGACAGGGAATTTATTCTTCTTGATGATATGATAGAAAAGGAGAAGAAAGAAGAAAAAAAATATTTTTTTTATATAAAGATATTTTGAGCTCTCTAGTTCGCCTTTAACTTTAATGGGACTTTCGAACTAGCTAGAGAAAAAAGTGTTTGAAATGCAAGGGTATTCCAAAGAGACTCTTACTTTGACTGAATTCAAATGGCCAGCAAGTAGCAAAGGACAGCAAATCAGTTGGCATTTGGATCCCCTCTTTTGATCTTTTTTCTCGGCTTCTAGCCCCCACATTGGCTGGGTTTGTTTCAGGGTAGAATGTTTTAGGACAGAAACATTTTTTTTTTGGTGTTCGGTTGTATTTCTAAAAATATTCCGAAAAATTATTCCAGTGTTTGGCATGATATAATTTTTTTTTTTTTTTTCCATTCTTTTATATGAAAAACCCCCAAAAACCTCCAACTGACCAAAATAATCTCTAAAGGTCAATAAATATTAATATGCCCTTGGATCCACCAACATAATTAAAATAGCCCTGAATTGTCAAAAAGATTAAAATAACTTAAACCTCTAAAATCACTGAAAATATTCCCAAAATTTTCAAATTGACCAAACTACCATTGGACCACCAAAATGGACAAAATGATTTCAAGAGTATTTTGATTATTTTGGGGGGTTCTAAGGGTATTTTTGTTATTTGGACATTTTAAGGAAATTTTGGATATTCTGGTGGGTTTTTTTTTTTTTTTTTGGGAGGGTGGGGGTGGGTATTTGGTTATTTTTTTTTCAATGGCATTTGGTCAATTTGAACGTTTTAAGGGTATTTTTGCTATTTTGATGGTTTGAGGATATTTTGATCATTTTGGAGATTTTAAGGACATTTGGTAATTTCAAAGATTTTAGAGACATATTGGTCATTTTAGATTTTTAGGGGTAATTAGGTCATGTTGGACGTTCCAAGTGCATTTTGGTTATTTTGGAATCTTCAGTCATATTTTGGGAATTTCAATGGTTTTTTTTTTTTTTTTTTTTTTTGTGTGTGTGTATATGTGTGGATGTTTGGAGGGTATTTTAGTAATTCTTGACATTTGGGAGGGTGTTTTAATTATTTAAGAAATTTCAAGAGTATTATGGTTATTTTAGAATTATTATATTATATTTTAGTCATTTTGGGATATTAGGGGGGTATTTTATATATGAGTAATGCTATAGGTACAAACTATTTTACAACATTTTTATAAACTATTGATGTAATAAATTCTTACTAGTTCTAATCTGAGCCATCATTAATATCACATTTTTATTTATCAATAATTATTTGGTAAATGGATAAATGTTAAGCCACATCAGCAGTTTGTAAAAATATTATAAAATAGTTTGTGTTTGTAGCATTACTCTTTATATATTTCAAAGTTTCTCACTCCCATACACAAAAAAAGAAAAGAAAAAAGAAGAAGCAAATAGGGGTGTGGAAACTAAACCATAACATGCACAAATAAAACTTGAGTTGACTTAGTTTCAGTAAGCGCAATTCGTTGTTATACTCAGCCTTGACTCACGTCGCATCGAGACCATGATCTTTCGTCTCATGTCCTCCACAGAACTTTGTTCCTAGGCTAATTTTTTCTTCATATTCTCAGCAAGTCGGCTGATCTTAACTTAGTCTTTCTCAAACTCTCTCACATCGATCCTTTAGTTCGTTGCACTTTGAACCACGTACAAAACTTGACTTTGTTGTTTCAGCTTCGATTTGAAGATCATTGCTTTGAATGATGTGATCCGAGTGATGGTAGAGATTTGGGGGTTTCTAGAGTATGGGTGATTTGAGCTTGATGATGGGTTAGTCATCATCATGAGTGGTAATTGAAATTTGTGGGTCAATGATGTGTTGTTGATTTGAGTTTGATGTTAGGTTGGCCATTAGACAGCTCTCTCTCTTGTTTGTTTGACGGATTTTGTTTTTTATTTTGTAGAAGAGTGCTGCTAGGGGTTGTGTTTGGTAGAAGAGAAGAGATCATGTTTAATTTAGTTTATCATTTTTATTCCTCGTTTAACCATACAATGTTGTTATTGGCTTTATTTATTATTATTATTTGGTTATATATATATATATATATACCAGCCTCATCGCGTGCGCGTGTGATGAGGCTTTTGTTTTTGTTTTAGTGCCATAATTTTCTTTTTATTTTCTTTTTATTTTTATTTTTAAAATTTTGGATAAGTTTGTTTTGAAGACATGAATTAGTAGGTGAGTGTCCTATTTTGTAGGTATTTTAAGTGAAGTTAGCTATATATTTTTACCTAGTTGTCTTCAAGTTTTTTTTTTTCTCCTTGTAATACGTAAGGTTTAGGGGTATTTTCGAACCATAAAAAAATCCAGTCTAAAGAGGAGAATCCTCTTATATATATACTAGTCTCTGAGCACGTGCATGCTCAGAAGTTTTTCTATTTTTTTGGATAAATGTTAGTAATTTGCATCTATTATAATTTAGAAATATATATATTTTTATTTTTTCAAACAAATAAAAAGGATAAACTTTAGAGATAAGCAGTAACTGCAATTTCTTTTTTGAAAGGAAAAAGATCATAAATTTTAAGAATTCTCTTTTTGAATTCAAAATTAAATTTGTTATTTGACATTCATGACTCTATTTCTAAATGAAGAAATCCTTCATTAACGAGGGTATTTTTGAACCATATAAAAGTCTAGTTGAAAGAAGAGAATCCTCTTATATATAGTATAGATATTAATATATATATATGTGGGGTCCAATAAATTGTGGCCTTGGCCCATTTGTTTTACATTAGGGCCCAAGGCCCTAGCCGAGGAAGCGGGTAGCCGAGGGTAGGTAATAAAAGTCCAAATAATCGTGAGACACAGCCGAGAATGATTCTGTCCTCGGTATATCCGAGGTCCCCCTGGAAAGAGGGGCAAAAGCGGTCTAAGAACAGTAAGCAAAAAAAAATCTAAAATATCTAGGTCGATAGAGAAGAGTACGCTGGAAAGTATAACGACTAGGGAAAGTTGCCCTTACTGCCATTCAATACTCTGCACCTGACAGAGCCATACTCCCCAGCTTTTACAACCACCCCCAACCACTCTGGATATGGGCTGATGGGACAAGTATCAGTCTTAGAAAAGTCGACCCTACACGTGGATGAAGGATAAGGAACACAGGCTAGTATAAAAGGAAAAGTAAGCATTCCATAAGAGGGGCTGGGAAAAATGGCCAAAACCAGAGCCTCCCAGCCCGCCTCTAGGAGAAAGACTCCCAGAATGTACACGATTTATTTATGTATGAACACCGCGGAATACCACCGACTTGTGATCAAGGCCTAGCCTTTCAAACTCACGCTCTATAAATGATATTGTTTGGGCCTTTTTACGTGCGAACCCAGTATCATTTTGGGTCGTTCCAAATCGTGTCCTTACAATATATAAATATATATATATATATATATATGTATGTATATATATATACATATATGTGTGTGTGTGTGTGCAAGGTTTTCAGACCCGGACCGTTCATTGAACCGTCAAAGGGAGAGGTTTAAGGTTTTTGAAGTTGAACCGAGGTCAAACCGTGATGACGTCATAATTAATTTAATAATTAATTAAAGTCTAAATATAGATATTAAATTTATAAAACTAGCAAAATTGACAATATATCTATATATGTGAGGGAAATTTAATGATTTTCAAGCATATATTTAATAATTAAATAAGAAAGTTAATAAAATAAAATAATAACCATGAAAACATTAAAATTTATGATTAATTTTTGAAGTAAAGTTGAATATCTTTGAAGGATTTTGTAAGGGCACGATTTGGAGCGACCCAAGAACGATGCTGGGTTCGCACGTAAATAGGCCCTCACAATATCATTTATAGAGCGTGGGTTTGAAAGGCTAGGCCTTGATCACGAGACGGTGGTTTTCCGGGGTGTTCATACATAAATAAAACATGTACATGCATAAATAGATTGTGCACGCTCTGGGAATCTTTCTCCTAGAGGTGGGCTGGGAGGCTCTGGTTTTGGCCATTTTTCCCAGCCCCTCTTATGGATTGCTTACTTCTCCTTTCATACTAGCTTGTGTTCCTTATCCTTCGTCCACGTGTAGGGTCGACTTTTCAGGACTGATACTTGTCCCATCAACCCATACTCAAAGTCGTTGGAAGTGGTTGTAAAAGCTGGGGAGTATGGCTCTGTCAGGTGCAGAGTATTGAATGGCAGTAAGGGCAACTTTTCCTAGTCGTTGCCCTTTCCAGCATGCCCTTTTCTTTTGACTTAGATATTTTAGACTTTGTTCCAGCTGTTATTGTACCATTTTTACCCTTTTCTTTTGGTGAGATCTTTGGACATGCCGAGGACTGAATCGTCCTCGGCTGTGTCCCAAGGCTATTTCGTACCTACACTACCGAGCCTGGGCTATAACCTTCCTCGGCTCGGGCCTTGGGCCCCAACGAATGGATGGGCCAGGACCACAACTTACTGGGCCCCACAGATTTTAATTATAATTTTTTTTTATTCCTTGTAAGAGATGGATAATTTAATTAAGTAGAATAAAATTGTGTTAAGTTGTTTTTTTTTTAAAAAAAAATTTGCTAAGGGGTTGGATCGCACGGTTCTCACCGGTTCGTGCGGTCCAACCCCAGTTTTAGCGGTTCACGGAATTAACAAAAAATCCGGTTCTTTAGGCTTAAAAAACCGGTTTTCATCCCAGTTCCCGATTTTCACGGTCCAACCTCCCAGTCCGGTTCGGTTCTGAAAACTATGTGTGTGTGTGGACAAATTTAGCTACAAAATTGGTTGTAGCTTAAGGCTACATCCTTACTCAATAAAATAAATATTACTACATATTTTGAAAATCTAACCGTTAAATTGTATGTTCTTTACGTTCTTAATACATTTGTTAAATTTTGTGTTTAATTGGATATTATTCACTATATGATCTATAAACTTATATTTTATGCATAATTTTAAAATCACAAAACTTGCAATTTAAACAATTTATTGATGATATAGTTATTGATTTTTAATTTTCTAGAAATTTTGCAAGCATGGAGAATATAAGATGAATATGTAGTCGAATGATAGATTTGTCAAAATTCACCTCCAATAAAAAGATCTTGAGTAAGGTTATAGTCTAAGGCTATAACGAATTTTGTAGATAAAATTTTTCTAAATATATATAAATTAGGTTTTATTTGTATTGGAAATCCATGAAAAAAACATGTTTTGTAAGTTGTTTTAGTACTTTATTTTTAGCTATCACCATCTTCTTTTTATCGTCAAGTTACTGTAATTTTAACAATTTTCAACACCTAGTCGAATGATCGAGCACTTAAGTCGACTGATTGAAGGTCGCATATTAGATTAGATTGCGATTTCAAGCCCAGCCCACTGTCCAAGCTTTTAGGGTTTTGTGCTACTTAAGTTAGAATATAGAAGAGACCTTATAGGACAAAATCAAATAAAGAGAAGTGCTACATATTCTGTATCTAGGGTTTTTGTACCCAAAACTTTCTTAAAGCTTCTATTGGTGATATTCTTTGAAGTAACTCCAGATCTGGTACTATAGAAGTTACTATTGAATCTAGCAACCGATGTTGCTGGAAATCTAAATCTTCAAGTGGAGTCTTGAAGCCATGGATTGGAGGTTCACGTTGGAACATCTCCATATAAAAGAAGTTTGCGGATCTCAGAGCCGAGTTTGGTAATTTTAGTAAGTTTACGAAGAATAAAGTTATTTAATCTGTAAACTTTTATTTGATAGTGGATTTGTTCACATTGGTTATGAGAAGGTCAATTCCACTTGGGTTTTTAATGTTAAATTTCTGTTTTTGCACAATATTGGTGATCAACAAAGGCTATTCATCATAACTGATTTAATTAACAACTTAGCCTTAAAACTGGTTAATTGATATTTTAACAAGGGTCAAAAAATAAACAAATATACATACACACATACACTGACACATATTTTTTTGATAAGCTGCAATTCATTAATCAAAAGATTGAGAAGACAGGGAGCATCTTCCTTACAAACATCAACTAAACTACCCATTTATTTGGTACTTAGAGCATTTAAAATGAGTTTAAAAACCTTCATTTTTCTTAAAATTTTCTATCCCAAACCCATATTTTGCCTTCTAACGAACTCGCCAGCAGGGTATCAATTTTCCCTAAAGCTACAATAACTCATCAACATTGCTGAGTATTGTAGCTACACTATATATATTTGAAATATTTTATTCCCACTCTCCCTCTCTCTTTCTCTCCAATGGTAGTGGTTGTTTCATGGAGGTGTAGCGGATCATGGTCTACTTGCACATTGGATCGTGCCAGGGACGGATCCAGGATTTTAAGCTAGGGGAGGCTAGAGTATAAAGAAAGAAAGAAAAAAAAAAAACTCCAAATAAACATTCATATAGTACTAAAAAATTATAAATACACAAAATCGTTGTTTCTAAATACATTAAGATGCAATCATTTACCAACAAAGGTAAAAACAAAAAACAAAATAATATATTTTTTTCAATACAAGGCTAGCTAGGATTTTTTGTTGTTGTTGTTGAAGTTAGAGCATTCATAGTGATGGTGCTAAAATTTTTAGCTTTTAGCACTTCAAAAAGTTACTTTATCTATTTTATAACCTCACTTTACAATACACCCAATATCAAATGTTCTATTTTTTTTATTACTTAATTTAAAATAATATAAACAACTCATTAGAATAATAAAGGAAGAGAGAGAGAATTTGAGTTTTTTAATTGAAGGAAGAAATATAATCTTAATAAAATATTGTATTATATTTTTTAACAACTTGTTACAGTCAACTGGTATTTATACTAGTTTACTGTAATCGCAAAAAATTTAGCTTTAACTTCTCCAATAACACATGATTTTTTGGTTATTTGGTGATAAAATAGTTTTTTTTTTTTTTTTTTTGTTGCTAAAATACAATTTCCATTGTAAATATTTTTATTGTTTTTGTTAAATTTTTGGGTTGGATAGTTTTGTTGATGCTAGCTAGAATTATTGAAAAGAAGGGAGACCTAAAATTTTGGAAGGAGGGTCAACTAAAAAATAAAATGTCAAATAACTAAAAAAAAAAATATTTGGACCCATGGGGGGCCGGGGCCCCCTTGGCACCCACCTGAGTTCATCCCTGGATCATGCTCCGCCTCTGATAGATTGATGCACTGGACTTACCGTTGCTACATTGGTATAAGACCTCATGCTCTACCTTTTAAAGTTTGACATCGAGTGTTGAAGAAGACTTGATTATTTGTGGTAGATTTGGTAATTAAATTTGTTGGAGGAGCCGACTGTATGGGTTGGGTGAAACTAGTGCCAAAGTCCAATGAAGAAGAAATTGGTGTAGGGTTACGATAATGAAGAATAAAGCTTGAATATTTAAATGGAATAGAAAAAAAAAAAAAAAAGGTGGGTGAAAAAAGGCAAGTTTGTCCGAGGGAGTATCTAGAAAGGTAGGTAGCTACCAAAAACTTTATATCTTAATTGACATCTCCTAATATTTCTAATAGAAATATTTAGGGTTCAAATATCCCTCTCCCAAAACTATCGATAAATATATATATATATATATATATATATATATATAAAGGAAAAGGAATATAGGTGGCTAAAATATTAAATGGGGTTTCTAGCAAAAAAATTGCTTGAACTTTGTAGAGTTCACTGTAAATGCTCTTAATGGCCATGTTAGACCCAAATATGGACAAAATGATAATTTTGAAAATAGAATCAAATTTGATGGACCAAAAAAAAAAAATCTCAAATTTAGGAGGCCACAATGGAAATAACCTAAAATTTTAGGGCTAAAAATATAAACTATATATATATTGTGGCGGGCGAAAAGTGGCTTAGATAAATATGGTTGATTTTAATCCAGTTACTATTCACTCACACAATTAATTTCTAGAGATGGGATGCAAGGTCAAATTTTAAATACCCAATATAAAACAAGAGATGAAAGTCAGATCAAAACCATATGCGAAGTGATTAATATTCAACTGGAAATAGCTTAAAAAGTGGTTAAGTGTTCATCCTTGGGTTCAATCCGAGGATGATGGTACAATTGGATGATTTTTCTCTTCTTTTTTTTTTCTCTTCCAATCTGGACCTTCCACTGATCCAAATGCTTCTTGGCTTTTTATAACTCAGCAAAGATGCATCTGGATCTTACATTTGGAGGGTCATGATTAGAATTTCTTGATACTTATCCCATCAAGATCTTACTAGAAGGTTTTTACACTAGGGTATTAGTTGTGGGAACACTATTCAGGGTCATTTCTCCATTAATGCGGTCAGCTAAGTGGTTACAGTGTATTTAATGCAGAGGGGATGGCCACTTTGTCCTTCCTTTTTCTTTTCTTCCTTGTTCAATACCAAGTTAACTTTGTCTCCCCTCGGATTGCGCCATGCTCCTTTTGACTCTGTCCCTCGTCTTTCCAAGGTTAGGTAGATGTCCTTGGCGCCCTCGCCAATTATAGTTGTTCAGCCTAAGCCTGAGTTAAGTGTACACTTTTTGAGGACAACCCACCTAAGTTTCCCAAGGTTCACCTCTACATGAACTTTGTCAGCCATTTGGATCCCCCCCCCCCCCCCCCCGCCCATATATATATATATATATGTATATATGTGTGTGTGTATGTATGTATGTATGTATGTATGTATGTATGTATGTATAAATTCTTACTGTCAACCTATTACATTGAGTCAAATTCTCTTTCTTGATGTACAAGATATATCAAATAGCATGTTCTTTTCTAAACTAATAATATTCAATAGGAAAAAACTTAGGTACAACACCTTAGGTACTGTTCCTTAGGTTCTCCACTTAAAATTGAGCCATGTGACTACTTAATTAAAAAATACACTTTTATACTATGAGGAAAAATCCACATGGTAGAATCTGAAGAGGGAAACCCAAGGAACAACACCTAAGTATTGTACCAAAGCTCTCGTTTAGAAGTAGAGAATGGAATAGAATGGAAAGGAAATAAAAGAATAATTTTAGAATATTCTTCTTTTCCCTTGTTTAAGAGTTTTAATGAAGGGAATGGAAAGTCCATTCCCTTATTTGGGAGTTTAAGTGGGAGGGAATAAAATGAGTAGGAGGGAACACTTATTCCTCTCCATTTCTTTAAAATCTCAAATTTTCATTCTCCTCGAAATTGGGAGGAATGGGAGAGAATGAAATTAGATTTAATGAATTTTTTTACTAAAACTCCCAAAATACCTCTATATGTTCAACCCTTTATTTTAAAATAGGAGACTAATAGCAATATTTTCATAAAATGATTCCATTTCATTCCCTCTCTATTACTCCCTAACAAGATTACTTACATTCTATTCATTTTCATTCATTTCCATTCCTTTATTTAAAAACATCCAATTAAGGTTACTTCATTCCATTCCATTCTTTTCCATTCCTTTCCCTTACTTAAATACATTCCATTCCATTCATTTCCATTCTCTTATGATCATTCCGTTCCATTCTGTTCCATTCCCTTCCCTTATGAACTCCCAAACGAAGCCTAAGTCTTGCCTTATTCAATATAAAGAGAGTTTAAGGAAATATGAACGGTGGAAATAAATTCGAATATTTCTTATTTTCTTATATTTGAACTTTTTATGAAAAATATTTAAGAAAGCACTATTTGATATCATGCTTATTTGATTATTTGTGTAAAATGCCGTGTCCTTGTCATTTACAAAATGGTAGGCCCTGGTTGATCAATTATTGAAGTCATCCTTGGTTTGACCTTCTTAGGGCTTCCTCGCAGTGCTCATTTTCGAGTCTGGACCATAACTATTATTTCAAAGTAAGCTAAGGGAAATGAAGATGAGGGTTCCCTTGTGACTGTGCTACAAGTATAGTTGGTAGTAACAAGATTTCAACAAAAAAGAAAAAGAAAAAAAAGACAAGATTGCTAAAATTAGTACACATATATATAATAATATTTTTTTTTTAAAATTTGGGGGCCATGTCCCCCCTAGTCCAATAATAGTTCCGTCCTTGTTGTCACACGATTGAAATTGTGTTTTTAAAACACAATTTCAAAAGATGGTACACGAAGTGTGTAATAGAAATGACTTAATAACATTTTCCATCTAGAAAATGGGGGGAAATAGTGCCCAATTCACATCCAACCAAAGAAAAGGAAAAGCCCGATCGGCCAAGTTATCCAATGACCAAAGTCAAAACGAGTCTTGCTATTTTGATTATTGTTACTACAAGATTGTAGTGCATGATCACTAGGGTCTAACCCTATCCCCCAATGGATGAACATGGGGTAACAGAGCAGACTTAAGAAGGGTGCTGAGTGGACTGGTTTATTCTAGGAATATACCAGTCCTTTCAGCTTTTTTGCAACACTTCTTTGTGTGGTTTTCTAAGTTCCTCTTTTTTTTTTGTGCCGATGGTGGTGGTTTCCTACTCTGATCATTACTTAAATTGACTTATTTTTTTTTGGGATTCTTTACGTACTTTGGTGCTCCACCGAGGTCAACTTACGAGATTTTGATTTGTTAAAAAACGATTCTGAGCGTTTTGTACCACAAAAATCATAGTGGCTGGGGCACTAAAAAACATAGAAATTTGATTAAACCTGTGATAGGTTTTCTGCACAAAAACAATGATGTTTTGCGAAATTAAACATTGGGCTGTAGTTTATCCTGTATGCTTCAGCATGCAATTACCTTGAAGGATCAATCTAATTAATGGTAGACAATGGAATTACACTTTAATATATCGTAAACATAATCATAAGACATTCGCATTGGCAATAGATGCTGGTGGAATTGAAACATATATGTATCATTAACAAGATTTTCGATTTTCGATTTCCTCCAAATCAGGGTGGAGAAATTAATAATCAATGTATATTAAATCATATGATTCATTACATCATTTAAAAAGTAACATAATTAATAAGTAAGTCATGCGAGTAAATATTCTTTTGAATTGTCATATAATGGATCGAAGAAAATTTTCTCTAGACTGATTAGGAGGAAAATTTTGTCTAAACAAGATATAATGCATTTGAAAATTTTGTAAGAGGATGCTAAAGTAATGAAATTATGAAAACCTTTATGAAGAAGCTTAGAAAATTTGTTTTAAAAATATACTTATGAGGAAAGGGCGTTGAAGTATTTTGTGAAATTTTTTCTTCTTTTATGTTTTTTGTGGATGGAGCGAACCGTAAGTGTATTGAAACATTTACATTGGTTTGAAATTGTGAATTATATAATATAATTAGAGGTAGAAAGTGCACCTTTGTTTTCACCTACTAGCTTGTTTAATAGAACACTTTCGTTATCTTTTTTTTTTCTCTGATAAAAGAACACTTTAATTATCATTGCTCCTAGTAGTGATTATTATCCTAATTAATGCTCCTTTATCCTTTTTATCTCTCTTTTTCCCCTTTTAAACAATATTTAATTAATAATTCTTTGTTTAATCATTAATGGAAATATGATGACTTTAAGTTCTTACTCATAATGATTATCTCCCGGATATGCTTCAATGTCGTTTAGTGTACTACGCAAAGAGATTGGTTGCACAAAAAGTAATACAAAAAATTAGTAATTTTCATTGAAAAGGTTTCTACGAGCTAAGCTTGTTGTGCTCTATTATTTTCTTTTCTTTTGATAATTCGATATTTGGGTTATATTATTAGTACTTTAAGACTATAAATCTTAACCCCAAGTTTCGAAGTCAGTGAGATAAGTTCCACTCTTTATTTAAAAGACTATTCAAAATTTGATATGCAAGGCATTTATGCTGTTTTTGACCAAACAAAACGGGCATCTAAGATGTATTCCCTCCATCCCACCTTTTTTTGTCCTCTATTCCATTTTGAGATGTTCTAAAATATTGTCCTGTTTCTAAAAATAAAAGTCATTAATTTACTAATGTTCCTATTATACCCCTATTAATTTACTAATTCAATTTTTTGATAAATTTTTTTAAGGGTAGTTTTGGAAACTTATACATTTTTAAAAGGTAGACAAGACAATAAATGATGTTCCCTTAAAAAATTTGACTTTTCAAACAGGACAAAAAAAGTGGGACTAGGGAGTATAAGATTGAGAATTAAAAAAAAAAAAAAAAAGATTTGAGAGTTTTTATATGATCTTCGGACTTTGGGGTCGGTCATTTAGACCCACATCGGCCGCATCTTTTCCAATATGCTAAGACTACTTAATAGCTATATATGTAGGCATTTAGGTTTATTAATACCAAATATTTAGACTTTAATTTAGCTAATGCAGTATGCTAGCACGTGCGAATAATGTCTTCTTATGTGAATTAATATTCCTTTCAATACAATTCTAATAGAGTGGGCAAATTGCTTTCATCTTGGGCCATTGTTTAGAGAACAACAGATTGCATTAAAAAAAAAAAAAAAAAAAAAAAAAAAACCCTCCAACTTTAGTTATTACCTTTGAACTTATGCTATCAGGTTACCTAGTAATGGAAAGGTAGGAAACGATAAATTTATAAGTACTTAATTAAAGTTTGTTGTTGATGATGTAGAATGTAGTTGATTGTACAGTGAAACTGAATTGATGTATACCTGTAATGAACCACAATATCATATTGGCATTGATGTGGTGCAAACTAATTCCCCTTGGATAATTGGGTCATTATATATTTTATATTGGACAAATTAAGTTTTCATACAAATCAATTTGGAAGATTACTCCAATCCATTATGTGGTCTATTGTAAGATCACCCAAGTGTAATAAATCACGTGATAATAATTCATTAAATCATTTACACAAGTTATATGACACAAGACACATCAAACTTAGGATTGAGGATAATTGATGCAAATAAGGTCAATATTGATAGCCAAAATTTTAAAGGGCATCTAAGCCTAAAGTAAATAATAAACCCAATAGGCCTTGAATAGGCACAAGACCATGAGCAGACAAAGAAAATCATGAATAGGTGCAAGAGCCCACTAATGAGTATGAAAGCCCATGAATGAGTGCACAAGCCCATAATTGCAAAAGCTCACTAATGGGCAAACCCAACTCTATCCATAACTCTTTCGGCCTTGAAAATCCAGTATCTAGCAAGGCCCAAACCTAATAGCAAAACTTGGGCCTAACAAATTGCAGAAAATAGGTCAAACTCATCCGTCAACAAGGTAGCTTAAGTCTTATATTCAGTTTGTTAAGAGTCTTGTAACTTAATGACATTGATTATCAATTCTTTAATATGAGAGAATTTGCATTTTAATTGCTTATCTTTCACTTTTAACTGATGAGGGTGGGGGGAGGAGTCTCATATTATGCTTGTCCCTAACTAACAAGCAAGCGGTCACACTTGTAACCATTAAGTCAACCCAAGCATTTAAGGAAAGACAATAACCGTCAATTTCAGAATTCTCGCCATAAAATGATTGTTATCTCAACTGTACCATAAAACTAATAACTAAAAATCAAGAAATGTTCAATGTTTTAGTATAAATTGGGTTCCATGCATCAGTTATGGTAAAAGAGTGATTAATCTCCTATTCCTTGAGTTTTATTCTAAAAATAAAAGAATAAATTTTTCCTACAAGCCATTATAAAGGAAAGTTCCTCCAAACCCCATTATGTGACAACTCAAAAGATTATTCACATGTATTTTTAGTCACGTAACTTTTGTTCAATATAAAATTACGTCATTTTAACTAGAGGGTCTTTAATGGCTCAATTTCGATAGAGATTAATGGGAGGATTGAATTGAACAAAGTTGAAAGTTAGAAAATTGAATTGAACGAAAATGAAAATCAGATGACTATATTGAATTTTAAAGAAAGTTATACATTATGTTCAATTTGTAATTTAGCCTTATTTTTCTAAAAATTGCATCTTACATATAGTAGGTTTTTAATAAATATTTATTGTTCAATTATGATATTATTAATATAAGTTTTCTTTAATGTACATATAATCTCTAATTAATGCGTATATCACACATATAGTCTATCAAAATTTTGGCCGGCATTGAAATAATACGTCAAACAAATGATGAGTACTTATTTATTTAGAGTAAAGAAAGAGGAATACTTTTTAAGAAAAGAAATTTAAGATTGACATCCAAAATTGCTTCCTCCAAGCTTATAAAGTTATAATGACAAGACAAGATGAGAAAATACAAGCACAGACAGTATAAAAAAGTTTTTTAAAATTCTAGCAGTTGGTTTCGTAGTTTCTAAGCTTTTATGATATTCATGACATTTTGAGTTTGAAATTTATTGCTAGCATTTTAGGGTCACTAGTGCATGTGTGTGGGATAGAAGCTGGCTACACACGCTTGAAAGAATAGTCATATACTCAAACAAGTTCGGATACCATTGTTTCTCAAAAGAAAAAAAAAATCTTTACAATTAATTTCTTCTTAACATGTGTATTATCCAAGTTGTATTAGTATCTTATACGTTTGTCTGACTTTTAATCTGTGGAATAAGTATAAATAATAATCCCAAGTATTCGGTATTCCCAACCCCTTTGTACTATAAGGTCAAAGTTAAACACATGATAAGGCAAATCAGGTCAAAGTGAAAAGAGTGTACAAAATCAATCTTTGCCGTCCATCCTAATGCGTAAGAATAGTCAACGGGTAGGGTTGCATTGGATGACAGCATAGGGAAGACTCTTGTGAAACTCAATCTCTGCCGTCCATTCTAACATGTAAGAATAATCAACGGTTTGGAATCGTAGGATGACAACATAAGAAAAGTCATAGAATATGGAAAATTTAGTAAACTGAGACTTTGAACGATGCATGAACTGAACTTGCAGTTCCTTAGCTGGAAAGCAGAAAGCTTCCCCTAATATATATATACAGAGAGATACACTGCTCCATATTCTTACACAAATTCGATCCAGCCAATATTTTACAAGCAAATATTTTCTACCATTGCCTTTATCTTAACTTGAAAAATGGTGAGTTACTTTTTTTTTTGGTCTTTAAAAAAAAAAAAATTATTATTATTATTATTATTTTAAAATTATAACTTCTATTTCATAATGCTTATTATTTATCATAAGGTCAAAACACCAGTCAGTTTTTGGTATTGATGATGTTCGAACCCCACATTTTATACTCGTGAGACAAGAGACTTTATCAATTGAGTTAACCGGAATCCACTTATGAGCTGTCTTTGAATAAACCCCATTTTTTTTTTTTTTTTTTTGAGAAAGGAATAAACCCCATTTTTAAAGCCACAATGTTCCATTCTTGAAAAGAAAAAATTAATTACTTTGTGAAATATGCATTTCCATTTTTTGAAAAGGTACAACGCTAATTTTGAAGGTATTACCATATTTAGTTCGTTGAAGATTCTTTAAATTTAGTTAATTAGAATGTCTTTAAATTTCACATTAGTGGGTGACCAATAGGCATATTTGAATCTCTAGGCAAGATGCCTATGGCATATAGAACACAGTTTTAACTTTTTAAGTGTAATTGAGAATCAAATTTTAGTGCTGGACTGACAAGGTTGTCCTTTTGGTATACAGGCACACGCACAACAATCTCTCTCGCTCAAAATTGAGGTATTGTAAAGTTTTACTTAACTCATTTGCTTTTACATCCAGGTAAATTCCTTGTTATATTAATTTCTTCAAATTGTTTAATTAACCTGCTGATTGAATATTTCTGCATCAGAAAGAATATGTTCAAAATTCAGAAAGAGTAAAATCTGTGGATCTACATCCAACTGAGCCATGGGAGTTACATATCTTTTCAGTGAAAATTTAATTACAAGATTTTCAACTTTAAATAAGTTAATTTTTCTGTACTTGAAAATACAAGGATAATACAACTAATGTATGTTGCATACTACTTTCTGATGTAGGATTCTAGCAAGTCTGTATTCTGGAACTATATGTATCTGGAACTACCAATCACAGGTAAAGCAATCTTATGTTACAGATCTACACCTTGTATCTTTTTCAAATAGTACAATATGACTAACTAAAACATTTATGAATATTACGTAAATATGAGAATGCAAGTGGTATTCAGAAATTTAGTTATAAGTTCTTTGAAACATTTTGCATTTGTAATTGATTTTTCTCCAAGCATTTGGTTCTAACTTGGTTATACAATTCCAGACTGTGGAGAAGTCTTTCAAGGACACTGAGTTACCAGGTAAATGACATATATTTGCCTTCCCCAATTGATAATGTCACAAACCATATCTTTCTTGCATTCCAATTTTCCTCAGAGGTGGTCTTATTTATGTTCTACACATCCCTTTATGTGCTTGCAGTCAGGTCAGCAAAGTTCATAGCACGTGAAAACTGGATAGTTGCTGCAGCAGACGACACATTTATTCGTGTCTACAATTATAACACACTAGAAAAGGTTAAAGAGTTTGAGGCACATAAAGACTACATTCGGTGTGTGGCTGTCCATCCTACCCTTCCATATGTTCTGACAGCTTCCGATGACATGGTTATAAAGCTTTGGGATTGGGAGAAGAATTGGCTATGTACTCAAATCTTTGAGGGACATTCACATTATGTGATGCAAGTTGCATTTAACCCAAAGGATAACCTTAATTTTGCAAGTGCATCACTTGATGGTACCATAAAGGTATTATAAGGTTCATTGGTCACTACCTTGTTAACTGCATTTTATGTTTTCAATACTTGTGTGACACCCCATGATTTGGTAATGGTTAATCCTGTAGATTTGGGATATTTCCTCCCCTGCTCCAAATTTTACATTGGATGGCCATTTGAAAGGTGTGAACTGCGTTGAGTACTTCACAGGTGGCGATGAACCAAAAATCTGTGGTTCTGATGATTTTTCTGCTAAGGTTTGCAACCTATTGCTCTTCATTTTGAGTTATGCAGAGAGTTTAATTTCATATGCTTTTGTCAGTGTGGGTAAAGATTTGAATCCATTCATTGAAAAATTCTCTATGAACAGGTGTGGGACTCTCAAAGCAAAAGTTGTTTGTGTTAAAGATATATTAGCCCATTAGCATAGGCCCAAGCCTAATTCTACTTTGTGTGCAAGTCAAGTCTCCTACTTATACTAGAAGTCTATTAGTCTAAGGTTTAGTCTACTATATATACACATGTTATAATTCATTGTAACACAGGATTTGTACTACACTATAATATATTATTGATGTAGCCCTTTAAGGTTTTTTCCGTGGATGTAGGCCGTTAGGCTGAACCACGTAACTCTAGTGTGTTATTGTATTCTATACTTTATGCTTTTGCTTCCGCATCCATACTAGCATATTCAACGTGGTGTATCAATGCTAATATTTAACAGTTTGCAAACACTAGAGGGCCACACACACAATGTTACCTCAGTATGTGTTCATCCCGAGCTTCCCGTAATTATTACTGGTTCCGAGGACAGGACTATTCACATATGGCATGCAACAACCTATAGGTAAGATCTGTATGATTGAAAATTTCCACATTCTATGTTCAGTAGGCTGACAGATTTTTCCATCAAATTCTCTTCCTTATATTGCTTTCGAAGAAGACTTATGTTATGTACTTGCCTTTTATCTCTACTAGAGCCCTTGTAGTTGTTGCACATGCACCTATAAATTTCTTTGAATTTTATTTGAAACTTTAGTATGACTTTGGTTAATTCGTCTACGTTTTGGTTTCAAAGCTTCTATATAAATCTGATTAATTTGCAGGCTTGAGAACACATTAAACTATGATCTTGGAAGAGTTTGGGCAATTGGATACAAGAAAGGATCAAACCAGTAAGATTCTTGATTTTTCTTCATTTATTTTTTGGGTATGTGTGTTCAGAGTTGCAGGAGATGTTTAGATCACTATCAGATAATGTAAACATGTGAATGAGTCATTGTATTATCAATTTTGAGCCTATAGCATATTGAAATTTATTTATTTTCTAGTGTGGAAGTGTAAGAAAAACTGTTTTCTGCATGCCAGTTTTAAAATTAAATACTACTACATTCCGTTTATTCCTTACTGATATTCCTACTCCCTACAGGATTGTATTTGGTTGTGACAATGGAACTATTATGGTTAATATGAAAAGTACTTGAGGTTTTCTGAACCTACAAGTTGAGGAGGAAGAGTTGGAGGAATTGATTCATCTACTACTGCTGCTACAAATAGTATATTTGGTGTTCTGTATGAATAATTCTATTTTCGAGTCGCAGAGGAAGACTAGAAAAGGAAGAATTTGAATAATCACTAGTGTTGTTTTACTACTTACTGTTATGGTTATAACTATGTAATGTCACTAGAATAAACTTCAATGGCATGGATCTATCTTTGTCTTCAGAGTGGAATAGTACAGATCGTGAAAATTATTCAGTCACATATACTTTCATCTAATTAAATAAGTCCTCTAGCTAACATCTGCAAGTAAAAAAAAAAGAATCACATTAAAAGCTGATGGAAGACTTCTTAGTGGAAACGTGGTAGGCACCTTATGAGCATTGCTATTATCAGAATTTTTTTTGGAACAACTGCTCAAATTACACGAATTCGCTCTTCATTTAATCTCAGATGCACTATTTTCCACCTACACACACAGACAAATACCAACAAAAGGAAACGTTGTCAATGTATAACAATTATTTAATCAGCGAGCCTGTTCTTAATAAATAAAATGGAAGAATTGATTAATGCTGCATACACTAAATGTTATTGGTTGCTTCAAAGAAATCAAGGCCTCTAAGTTTGATAAAATGGGTAAATTTAATGGGAGTCCTAACCTCCTGTGCTTAAGTGCTTCTTTGGAGAATAAAAGATGGTTAAGATTCTTTAGACTGCAGTGGAGCATTCGGCATAAGCCAAACCTTATTTGTTTCAGCTAAAATATCTTAAAAGAGTGTTATATTAGGTCTATATAATTCCCAATCCTAAAATATTACCTTCACAAACGTAAAAGTATCCAACTATAACTGCATATGGATATGAATAATTTCCAAGTAGTAAATGGTAATAGTAAACTGTCCACATTTTAACAATAGTTCTCAAAATTGAAATTAAAAAATATTTTGGTATAATATGGAGATCATCATTCACTCATACACCTAATTAGCTATAGATTTATTTCATCATGAAAAATAAAAAATCCTATAGGTCAACTTGAATTTCAAATAATGCCAGTAATATGCCAATTCTCATCCTTCTATCTGCTTGCTTTTAACTATGACAATCAATTGTGTTATCTGCAAACCAAAAATGTTGCTGTTGAAATTAATGGATCAAATTAGTCTCTCTCCTTAACATGCCTTCTAGCAGCAAAAATAACAAACATGTACCTAGTCAATTATAGGTACTACTAATTAGAATTGAGATAATTAATGTATCAATTTTTAAAAATGTTACACAATTAAAGAATAAATGTGGAGAGAGGAAATCGTTGTCAAGTTCCCAACTGGAGAAAGGGTTTTTGAGGATAGTTAATCATGGGGAAGAGACTTGTTCCAAGATTGAAAGATCTACATACTTCACACGAGACCAAACCAATGGGTTGGTTGGAGGTTCTCCTAAGAGCAAGTGAGATAATTTGTTGATGAGAGAGCAAATTCTATAGAGTAAAGGTCTATGATTTCAAACCTTAACGTAGAACAATGTTTGCCACAATTAACACATACGATGAAATGAGCTGCAAAGAATAAGAGCATAGGGTGGAGATATTGGCTTGGATTTCAAGCCAGGCTAGTGGACATATACACAGTAGTACACTCATGGTTACAACCTATTAGGAGTCTCTAGTACACTCATGTCTCATGATAAATTTGATAGAGCTCTTAATTTATTTGCTTATTTTTGAAAACATGTTTTGCAAATATACTTTCAACTAGTATTATTATTTTTAGCACATGTGAGTGATACTAGTAGCTCTACTAATTTTCATATGGAAGAATATATATACTTTTGAGTACACGTGTTGACTGACTCACCATAGTCTTACATAATTCATTACCAGAAAATGCAAGGAAGTATGGGAAGATAATTAGTGCATGGTCCTACAACAAAATGTCAAAAAAAAAAAAAAAAAAAATTTGTTTTAATTTTTTTTTTGATTAAATAGAATGATAAAATGTAGGGTAAATTACGTATTTGCTCTCTATTCTTGTTGGTACTAATTTTTCATTTTGTAATTTTATCAAATAGTTAGAGGATACATAACAAGAACATAACTAAATAAAGATAAAATACAGCAAGAAAAGGATACATAGAAATAGAGTGAAATAGGCCTTTGTAGCATACCTTGATAAGTCATGCTTAGTTGCACTGGTGGTGCTAGGACAACCACCTCAACCAGTCCAACAAAGCAAAAGTAATGAGATGATTTGTATTTTTGAAACTTTAGTTGAAGACGATCAAAATTAGATGATGCTAATTAGAAGGATTTGTATTGAGAGAAGGTAGAGAAGAGTTTCTGGATTTCTGAAAAAAAAAAATGGTTTAAAAGATGGACGAGGTATTGAGCGGTAAAAATAAAATGAATTTGGGTGTTCAAAGTTCAAACAGTATGTAGTTTGGGTTTAACAATAGTTTGGTTTCTGTCTAAAGAGATGATGTTTTATTATTGGTTGGGACTATTTGGGAGGATCACTTCCGCAATCCTCCTATATGTCCTAATAGTTTCTCTCACTTGAAAGCTAAGTTGTAATTAAGGGTCTGTTTGGAATCCGCTTATTTTACTGAAACTGAAATTTTTTTTTCTGAAAGTATTGTAAATAAAGGTAAAAATTAACTAAAATAGTACAGTGGAACTCATGAATAGTACCAAAAAGTGCAGTAGGACCCATGAATAGTAGCAAAAATAAGCTGAATAATAAAATAAGTTGGCAAAAATAATCTTTATCAAACGGACACTAAATTGGATTTTCTCTTAATTTTGATGTTAAGAGATTTAAGTGTCATTATTGTTGTCTTCTTGACTTTTGTGTGAGGTGTTAATGCATCATTCATTTTTGGCTCAAAAATTAAAAAATTTAGATGGACACGTAGTGGAAAATTAGCTATCTAATTTAGAATCTAACTAGCAAAGCACTCGTGCAATGCGCGAATAATGCTTTAAAATGTCTTGTGAAAAAATTATATAAAATTTTCAAAATATGTTAAAATAATAACATAAAGTAATGTCGCGATAACATAAAAATATTTTTTATTAAATTAAAATAATACAAATTTAAAGGTATAAATAAATTTTTTTTATTTTTTAATCTCAAGAGGACAAAGAATTTGACTATAGCATAATGGTCATAGAAATTAGTTAAAATAAAAAATTTGTAAGGTTGAATTTTATCAACCATCTTGTTGGCTTTATTTCAGAAAGTATTGTAAATAAAGGTAAAAATTAGCTAAAATAGTACAGTGGAACTCATGAATAGTACCAAAAAGTGCAGTAGGACCCATGAATGGTAACAAAAATAAGTTGAATAATAAAATAAGTTGGCAAAAATAATCTTTATTAAATGGACACTAAATTGAATTTTCTCTTAATTTTGATGTTAAGAGATTTAAGTGTCATTATTGTTGTCTTCTTGACTTTTGTGTGAGGTGTTAATGCATCATTCATTTTTGGCTCAAAAATTAAAAAATTTAGATGGACAAGTAGTGGAAAATTAGCTATCTAATTTAGAATCTAACTAGCAAAGCACTCGCACAATGCGCGAATAATGCTTTAAAATGTCTTGTGAAAAAATTATATAAAATTTTCAAAATATGTTAAAATAATAACATAAAGTAATGTCGCGATAACATATAAATATTTTTTATTAAATTAAAATAATACAAATTTAAAGGTATAAATAATTTTTTTTTTTTTTTAATCTCAAGAGGACAAAGAATTTGACTATAGCATAATGGTCATAGAAATCAGTTAAAATAACAAATTTGTAAGGTTGAATTTTATCAACCATCTTGTTGGCTTTATTCCGTGCCAAATTTGCTTGTATTTTAGCAATTAGTAACCCTGTATTTAGGTGGGAATCATGTAAGGGTAGTGAGTGAGAGAGTGTAAAGAAATGCTTAAGATTGTGCAAGGATGCAGAGACTCGCGGTTGGACTCGAGGGTGACTCACGACTGGCAAGCCGCCAAAGTTGGCACACATGTGGAGCATGTAGGGGAGCTGAAGAGTCATGCCAGCTGTTGCACTATAGGACAAAAGTCCCAGGCTGGCCAGGCCATTAGCTCGTGGCTTGAACTCGTGACTCAGCCCACTCGCGAGGCCAAGTCGCCAGACCACCCTGTTTAGGAAAAACTGTCTTTTCACATTCCTTCTCACCCTACTATATATAGACCCTTATACCCACGAAATATAGAGAGCTTCTAGAAAGAATTTTGAGAGAGAAACCCTAGAAAAAAACAAGATTGATTCATCCACAATCTTCACTTAGAGACTCTTTAAATTTTTCTACTCTCTTCCTCTCCATTGTTAAATCCTTGAAAGGTACATTACCAAAACCTTTTCTCACCATACTTATATTTGTGAGAAGGCTGTTTGGTGTTTTGGGAAGCAGTTAAGAAGGGACCAATTTCATATTGGTAGATGCTATAGTCAAGTAGCGGAATTCGGTAAGCTAAAGAAGAAATAGGTTCGGCGGAATCTCATTGGAGTAGGAGCTTGGAGGGCTTAGGTACATTGGGTAGATTAGGCTTGGAGGGTCTTCTACTATTCATGTATCCCAACTACATTCTTTAGTGGATTTTTTACCGCTTGGAGGGCGGCGAAGAGGTTTTACACCGAGGGCTTCGATTTCCTCTTCGATAACACATCGTTGTGTTGTCCTTGTATTTGCATCTCTCTTCCCTTAATCTTTGCCATTTAATTTTTGCTGTGGATGTGATTTTATTTGGTTTAGATTGTTTATCAATTCTGTATTAAGCTTTTGTTCATATTTCGCACATTAATTGTTTGATATTAAGCTTGAATTGGTAATTTGTTAATTGGGGGTTTAAACGTTCATAGTGTTTTATATACTAATTGAACTTTCAATTGGTATCAGAGTGGGTACACTTATTGTGGTTAAATACCTAATTGTGATCCTTGACCCCTTGTGTTTATTTGCCATGGATAGTGCTTTGTATGCCTCTTTGTATGATTTGGTTGATGATGAATGTAACATGCCATGTGTTTGTGAAAATGTCTCTGTGAGTGATAATCCTCATAATTGTGATGTTATATTACATGAATCTTTGGATGTTGTTGATATTCCTAACATCAAACTCTTGAAGAAAAAGGGTAAGAAGTTTAATAAGGATTTGAGCAAGTTATTTTGTGAAAATGATGATTTGATTGCTAAGCTCAATGAATCCAACAAATTGGTTGAAAATTATAAGAAACTTGCTGAAAATTCTCTTGAAAAGCTAAAAGAGTTTGAATGTTTGAATATGGACTTGGATGATAAACTTGTTTTGTTTAACAAACTTGTTGATGAGCTAAAATGTAAAAATGAATCTCTTAAGATCCATGCCAAGTGTTTGATTACTGAACCTATTGCTAAAAAGGATGATAATATTTGTTGCAATCATGTTGTGGTACCCGATTTTGTGCCTATTGTGTGTTCTACCTCAAAAGACAAATTGGTGTACATTCCTCCACATAAAAGAAATCAAAAGGTAGAGAGAAAGGCTGTTAAGTCAAAGCCTCCATTTAGGTCTCAACCTAAGGTTTTGAATGGATCTAAGTTTGTTTCAACTTGCCACCATTGCGGCGTGATCGGTCACATAAGACTTCAATGCTCCAAGTTGAAGAGAGAACAAAACCATGTTGTTAGATCCCTTCCCAAAAGGCCTAGTAGACCTAAACGCATTGTTTGTCACCATTGTGGTGCCTTTGGTCATCTAAGACCTCAATGCTCTAAGTTTCATGCTTTTAAAAGAATCAAAAGAAAAGAAAGCCTTGAGCTTCTTGGAAGTTGTGCTAAAAAGAGTAAATCGGATTTGAGTGAAAATCGCATGTTGTTAAAGAAAGTGTTTAATGCTCTTAACTCCTTGACTATGTACATCTCCGGTTTTCATTCTTCTAACCCTCATCTCACTTCTCATAAGACACTCATTCCAAACAATCGTTGTGTTTGGATGAGGAAGGGTTCCTATGGTTGAGCTTTTGCTCTTTTGGTCCTTGATCTAATTCTTTCGATTTTTGTAGGACCTTTCATGCATTAGATGCTTCATTGTCATGCATTTGTGCATCATGTATCTCTTTATATGCATTGTTTTGATTGTTTTTGCATTTGATCTTATTTTTTTTGTTTTAGTTTTGTGTGAGTAAAAATCCAAAATCACATAAAAAGTGAAAAAAAAAAAAAATTCAAAAAGTTTGATCGTATATGTTTGAGCACATATCACATGTGAGTTTTGCCTTGTACCTTCGTACAAATGACTTTATGTATTTACGAGCTTAGCTTGTTCTTTATGCACTTATTTCTTTGTGGGAAAAATCTTGAAATTTATGTGTGATTGTTGTAAATTGATCTTCAAGCTTGTCATGAATGATTGGTCAATAGTCTTGATGGTTTTGATACTTGCATAGACTTGTGCCTATATATCTTCCCACACTTTTATATTTTTTTTTGCTTAAAGAGCTCAACCAATGTAAATCTCAAAATGAAAAGAGATAATGAGCTACAAAAGCCGTCACACATATTAGTATTTGACTAGGAAAAAGGGAAAGCGACTTTTATGAATATGTATGATGCCCAAAAAGTCAAAGGCTTGTTCATCAAATTGAAATATAAAAAATTTCAGGCATCGATCTCAAAATGAGATGTATTGATTCAAAATGATCAAATGTTATGATTTATAAAGAAGCCAAATGAAAAGCTTCAAAGATATGTAATCATTTTCTTGTGGGAGGTCATATATATTTATTTCTATAATTGAGATAGACCACTTGACTTAGTACTGGTTGTGTATGACTTGGTTGAATTGATCATTGAATCTTCACTCTAGACTATGGACTATTCCACACTTGATACACACACACAACACACATGCCTAATGTTCAATGAATGCCTTATTCATTTGTTCGATTGTACTTGTTTAAATGTGATGTGTGTGTGCTCAACTTTATATGGATCAATCCAAAAAGATTTTTGATCATTTTATATGTTTTTGGAAGTGATTTTTATCACTCTCTGTGTTCATGTTTAGTGCTTACTTTGTTTTTTATTGTTTAAACATATTCTGTGTTGAAAAACAGGTGTCAGAGTTTTTTGCGACTCAGCTGGCGACTCACCAGTTGCGAAACCCTAGTCGCGAGTTCATCCAGAAGCTTTGGCGACTTACTCGCAACTCACTCGCGACTCGCGAAAATTTTCGTGACTGAACCTGGCGACTTGCCCAGTCGCGAAATGCCCAGAATCAGCTTTTTAAAGAGCTTTTTCGTGGGAAACCTGTTTTAAACCTCTCCCATCCTCTTTTAAACCCTTCTTTCAATATTTTTACATCGAAACCCAATCAATTTGAATGGTTTTTCATTCCTTAACATCTCTAAGGTAATTTTAAACTCTTTTCATTATTTTGGATCCTTAGATTATGTTTTGGAGAGTTTCGTGCTTTTGGTTGGGATTTTCATCATAGGGGTTGGGAAAACTTAATTTTTGTCAAATTTTTTCATGGGATTGGTTTCTTTTGTTGATTTGCATTGGATGTTGGCCCCTTGTGGCAGAAAGAACATGTATTAAGGGTGGATTTCATAATGTTCATGCATTGTTTCTCATTGTTGTTCATAGTGTGCATGCTAGGTGTTTGATAAAATGCCTTTTAGGCATTTTCTCGCTTGTTTGGACTCCGATGAGAACCAAACTTTGGGTTTCTCATGTTTCCTCATTAGGAACATGTTTGGTTCATTGGTTGTGTATTTAATACACCTTGCCCCACATGTGCATTTTTCATGCATTGGTCATGCATTGCACATAGCCACCTCTTGCACACACCTTTGCTACCCTTGTCATGCATTGGTCTATACCTTGTTTCTTCATCCTAGCATGTCATGTTTACCTTATGCTTTGTAGCACTTTGTTTTGTCTTAGGATTGAGCTTTATTTTCTCATTCATCTTGCACCCCTCATGCATCATTAGTATTGTTCGTTCCTTCATTTCTTGCCCTCTTTTCTCCTTGACCCTTTATCTATTTCTGACAAAAAGGGGGAGAGTATACTCTAGAGAGTATACCAGAGTGTTTTTGTCATTTCTATATAACTCTTGTGCACATCCTTAGGGGGAGAAATTCTATTTCTCATGCACATTTGTAGGGGGAGAGATATTCCATAGGGGAGATGCATATACCAAGGGGGAGAAGACATTGAGTTAATAAGAAAACTTTGTTTTGTTTGTTTCTCTTTATGTTTGTTTTCTTGTATTGCATCATGTTTGTGTTTTGGACATGCATATATCCCTATGCTATTGTGCTTCATTGAATGCATGTTCGGATGATCATTTGCTTTGCTATGTGATCATTGTAGTCATTTCTATATGACTGTTTTGGTGTATGATCAAGTTGCTCACATGTTTCACATCATGTTTACTTGATCGCAATTTACTTGTGACATTATACTTGTCCTTTTATTACTTGCTTTACCTTGAGGGTCTAATGTGTTTTGTGCAAGTGTTTCAGGTTACAAGTATATATGTTCCAAGTGCATCACAGCTTCTCATCATTTTGAGGGGGAGAAACTTTAAGCACTTTTAGTTTATATTGTTTAAGTTTATATTCAGTATTTTGTGTTTTGTGCCCATGTTGCTTTTGTAAGCTTTTAGGGTTTGTTTCCATGAAAATTTGTAGGCTTTTATGGTTTGTACCATGCTATGCAGCCTTTATGTTCTGTTGCCAATATTTCTAGATAAATGTTATGCATTTTCTTTAAGTATTCTCACTCTTGTGCCCTTGTAGGATTTTGTTCCTAGATGCATATATTTTATGTATTGTGCATTGGTTGAGTGTAGGGCATGCAAGTGATTTGCATTGAGCTTATTGGCTTGTATGTCCGGATGTTCATTCCAAATGTGAATGAGCATTGTGGTCACTATTTTATAGTGATTGCCTGTTTGGTCAAGTCATGGTTTATTTCTCATTCCATTTTGCTTGATTGCATTGTGCTTGTCTCATATGCAATTACAAGTTTTCTGCATACAATGATGATACTGTGTTGTTATGTTTCAGGAGATTCTTGTTCATATGATTCAAGAGCTTATCAGATTCTAGAGTTAGGTGTGAGTGAGTTTTTGTTTAACTGTTCCCAACTCACATGTTAAGTCTAGAGTTTGTTTTAGGGTTTTGTCACGGAATAGCCAAAGGGGGAGATTGTAAGGTTGAATTTTATCAACCATCTTGTTGGCTTTATTCCATGCCAAATTTGCTTATATTTTAGTAATTAGTAACCCTGTATTTAGGTGGGAATCATGTAAGGGTAGTGAATAAGAGAGTGTGAAGAAATGCTCAAGATTGTGCAAGAATGCAGAGACTCGCGGCTGGACTTGCGGGTGACTCGCGACTGGCAAGCCGCCAAAGTTGGCACATGTGTGGAGCATGCAGGGGAGCTGAAGAGTCATGCCAGCTGTTGCATTACAGGACAAAAGTCCCAGGCTGGCCAGGCCATTAGCTCGCGGCTTGAACTCGCGACTCAGCCCAGTCGCGAGTCCAAGTCGCCAGACCACCCTGTTTGGGAAAAATTGTTTTTTCACATTCCTTCTCACCCTACTATATATAGACCCTTATACCCATGAAATGTAGAGAGTTTCTAGAGAGAATTTTGAGAGAGAAACCCTAGAGAAAAACAAGATTGATTCATCCACAATCTTCACATAGAGACTCTTCAAATTCCTTTACTCTCTTCCTCTCCATTGTTAAATCCTTGAGAGGTACATTACCAAAACCTTTTCTCACCATACCCATATTTGTGAGAAGGCTGTTTGGTGTTTTGGGAAGCAGTTAAGAAGGAACCAATTTCATATTGGTAGATGCTATGGTCAAGTAGCGGAATCCGGTAAGTTAAAGAAGAAATAGGTTCGGCGGAACCTCGTTGGAGTAGGAGCTTGGAGGGCTTAGGTACATTGGGTAGATTAGGCTTGGAGGGTCATTTGCTATTCATGTATCCCAACTACATTCTTTAGTGGATTTTTTACCGCTTGGAGGGCCGCGGAGAGGTTTTACGCCGAGGGCTTCGGTTTCCTCTTCGATAATACATTATTATGTTGTCCCTATGTTTGCATCTCTCTTCCCTTAATCTTTGCCATTTAATTTCTGTTGTGGATGTGATTTTATTTGGTTTAGATTGTTTATCAATTATGTATTAAGCTTTTGTTCATAATCCGCACATTAATTGTTTGATATTAAGCTTGAATTGGTAATTTGTTAATTGGGGGTCTAAACATTCATAGTGTTTTATACACTAATTGAACTTTCAAAATTCATCATTGAAAAGCGAAAGTTTAAAATTGCACACACATGTCGATTACATTTTTCACTTAAAGTAAAGAGCCATTAAAGTGTAAAAGAACAACATAATAATATTGTAGTTTAAATAGTAACAAAAGTATTTTAATCTATTCCATATATTGATGTTTACTATGCGGTGTAATAAGTTATTTGTTCACTTAATCATAGCTTTTGTTTTGTTTTGTTTTTGTATTTTTTGATACAAGATAGAAATTCTACTCTAGCCTAATCTAAGCGTATATGTGTGTGAAGCTCCCTCCTGGAGACTTGAACCCTGGCCCTTCCCCCCCCCCCCCCCCCCCCCACACCCCAAAAGCACTTATAGCTTTTCTTTCTTTAATACATTAGAGTTAGCAAAAGTTATTTATAATTGGCTTAAGGAAATATTATAAAAATTTTATGACATCATGTTTATATTAGTAGATTATGATTGTCGTAGATTAAATGAAATATCATTCTAATACAATTTTAATATGATATTTATGTATATTTCCATGAAATATGCATATTTTATTGCCCATGTACATTTTGAAATATAAAATATTTAGTTCACAACTTGGGATCGTATTGTGAAGTATGTTGAACACATCCATTTTCAAAGACAATTTGAAAGAAAATATAAATTTTTAAAAAAAGTTTATATATATTTTGTAAATTATTTTGGAGAAGAGTGCAAAAAATGCGAGATGGAAGGCTAAATATAAAATTAAGGTAGCAAAGTGCTACATTATAGAACCTCATGGTTTCCCACATTAGATTTTTGCTTTCTTATATATAAAAAAAAAAATTATCAATAATTTATATGTGCATTTAATCCAGGAAGACATTCAATGAACTAATATCATACATATTTAAATTGACATAAATGTAATTTTTGTTGAGGTGGAAGCCTAAATGAAGAATGTGCCACTAGGAAGAACCTCATGCTCTCTCCCATGAGGTGTCTACTTATATATCTATATATAGATTTGAAAGAAAAGATCAATTTTTTTTTAAAAGTTTATATATACATTTTGTAAATTTTTTTGGGGAAGAGTGCAAAAAATGCCAAATGGAAAACTAAATAAAAAAAATAATGCAGCAGAGTGCCACATGATAGAATCTCATGGTCGCCCACATTAGATTTTTGCTTTCTATTATAAAAAAAAGATCAATAATTAATACGTGCATTTAATCTAGGAACACATTCAATGAACTAATGCTATACATAATTAAATTGACATAAATGTAATTTTGTTGAGGTGGAAGCATAAACGAAGAATGTTTCACTTCACAGAACCTCACGCTCGCTCCCATGAGGTTTTCACTTATATATATATATATATATATATATATATATATATATATATATATATATATATATATATATATTGATTTGAAAGAAAAGATCAATTATTTTAAGTTTATATATATATATATATATTGAAATTTTTTTTGGAGAAAAGTGCAAAAAATGCTAGATTGAAGGCTAAATAAAAAATTAATGTAGCAAAGTGCCACATGATAGAGGCTCATAGTCTGCCACACCAGATTCTTGCTTTGTTATATAAAAAAATGATCAATAATTTATATGTGCATTTAATCCAGAAAGACATTCAATGAACTAATATTATACATGATTAAATTGACATAAATGTAATTTTGTTGAGATGGGGGCCTAAATGAAGAATGTTCCACTTGGCAGAACCTCAAACTCTCTCCCATGAGCCCTCTGCTTTTATATATATATACACAAATATAATGATTTGAAATAAAAGATCAATTTTTTTTTTTTTAAAAGTTTATATATATATTTTGTAAAATATTTTGGAGAATAGTGCAAAAAATGCGAGACGGAAGGCTAAATAAAAAATTAATGTAGCAAAGTGGCACACTATAGAACCTCATCGTCTCCCACATTTGATTCTTGCTTCCTTATATAAAAAAATGGTCAATAATTTATATGTGCATTTAATCCAAGAACACGTTCAATGAACTAATATCATACATAATTAAATTGACATAAACGTAATTTTTGTTGAGGTGGATGCCTAAATGAAGAATGTGCCACTGGGCAGAAGCTCATGCTCTCTCCCACGAGGTGTCTACCTTTAAATATTTTGGAGAAGTGTGCAAAAAATGCCAGATGGAAGGCTAAATAAAAAAAAAAAAAATAATGTCACAAAGTGCCACCTAATAGAACCTCATGGTCTCCACTCTAAATTTTTGCTTTCTTTTATATATATATATATATATATATATATTATCAATAATTAATATGTGCATTTAGTCCAGGAACATATTCAAGGAACTAATACTATACATAATTAAATTGACATAAATGTAATTTTGTTGAGGTGAAAGCCTAAATGAAGAATGTTCCACTTGGCAAAACCTCATGCTCTCTCCGATGAGCTCACTGCTTTTTATATACAATATTGATTGATATATATATATATATATATATATATATATATATATATATATATATATATATATATATATTGGTTTGAAAGAAAAGATCAATTTTTTTTTAAGTTTATATATATATTTTGTAAAATATTTTGGAGAAGAGTGCAAAAAATGTGAGATGGAAGGCTAAATAAAAAATTAATGTAGCAAAGTGCCACATTATAGATCCCCATGGTCTCCCACATTTGATTTTCGCTTTCTTATATAAAAAAATGATCAATAATTTATATGTGCATTTAATCCAGGAACACCTTCAATGAACTAATATCATACATAATTAAATTGACATAAACAAAATTTTTGTTGAATTTGTATGCTTTTCTTCAAACTTACATGGATTTGAATTTGTCATTTATTTTTTTGCAAAATTTGTCATTATTTAAATATATATATTAGTTTATTTTTTGGGTTACTTTATCCTAATTTTTTTTTTTGACGTTATCTAAATTAGATTTTTTTAATAAAGTTTACATTAATGTTAATACATATTAGCTATCATTTGATACTTTATCCACAAAAAAAAAAAAAAAAAAAAAAATTAACGTTTAAATTAGGCTAAAAGTAAAATTGTTACTTTATAAAAAAATTGATACAATACTTATTGTTATTTTATCCAAATAAGTTGATAAGAAAAAATAGAATTATATATATATATATATATATATATATATATATATATATATATAAAAGATCACTTTTTTTTTAAAAAACGTTTATATATATATATATATATTGTAAATTTTTTTGGAGAAGAGTGCAAAAAATGCAAGTATGAAAGCTAAATGAAAAATTAATGTTACAAAGTGCCACATGATAGAACCCCATAGTCTCCCACACTAGATTCTTGCTTTCTTATATAAAAAAATGATCAATAATTATATGTGCATTTAACCTAGGAAGACATTCAATATATTAATATTATACAGAATTAAATTGATATAAATGTAATTTTGTTGAGGTGGGGGCCCAAATGAAGAATGTTCCACTTGGCAGAATCTCATACTTTCTCCAATGACCTCTCTGCTTTTATATATATATTTGAAAGGAAAGATCATTTTTTTTTTTTTAAGTTTATATATATATATATATATATAAATATATATTTTGTAAATTTTTTTGGAGAAGAGTGCGAAAAATGCGAGAATGAAGGTTAAATAGAAAATTAATGTTGCAAAGTGCCACATGATAGAACCTCATAGTCTCCCACACTAGATTCTTGCTTTCTTATATAAAAAAATGATCAATAATTATATGTGCATTTAACCCAGGAAGACATTCGATGTACTAATATTATACATAATTAAATTGACATAACTGTAATTTTGTTGAGGTGGGGGCCTAAATGAAGAATGTTCCACTTGGCAGAACCTAATGCTCTCTCTCCCATGAACTCTCTTCTTTTATATATATATATATATATTGATTTGAAAGAAAAGATCTATTTTTTTTTTTAAAGTTTATATATATATTTTGTAAAATATTTTGGAGAAGAGTGCAAAAAATGCGAGACGGATGGGTAAATAAAAAATTAGTGTAGCAAAGTGCCACATTATTGATCCTCATGGTCTCCCACATTTGATTTTCGCTTTCTTATATATAAAAAAAATGATCAATAATTTATATGTGCATTTAATCCAGGAACATGTTCAATGAACCAATATCATACATAATTAAATTGACATAAACGAACTTTTTGTTGAGATGGGATGCCTAAATGAAGATTGTGTCATTGGGCAGAACCTTATGCTCTCTCTCTCATGAGGTGTCTACCTTTATATATATATATATATATATATATATATATATATATATATATATATATATATATATATATTGATTTGAAAGAAAAGATCACTTTTTTTAAAAAAAAGTTTATATACATATTTTGTAAAATTTTTTGGAGAAGAGTGCAAAAATTGCGAGATTGAAGGCTAAATAAAAAATTAATGTAGTAAAGTGCCATAGGATAGAACCTCTCTCTCCCACACTAGATTCTTGCTTTGTTATATAAAAAAATGATCAATAATTTATATGTGCATTTAATCCAGGAAGACATTCAATGAACTAATATTATACATAATTAAATTGACATAAATGTAATTTTGTGGAGGTGGGGGCCTAAATGAAGAATTTTCCACTTGGCAGAACCTCATGATCTCCCTTATGAGCTCTTTGCTTTTATATATACTAGTATTATGCCTGTGCGATGCACGGCTTAATAAAAAATATTTTGATAATATAATTAAATTTAATAACAAATAAAATGAAAAAAGAATTAATTCAAAATTTAAGATTAAAAAATAAATTGTACTCGTACACTTAAAAGAAATTTAATTTTTATTTATTTATTTTTTATATTTAAATCATTTGTTTTAGTGTTGATTTCATTCAAATGATTATAAGTTTTATCAACCTTAATCCAGCATATGTATCTATATGTAACATTCTAAATTAATAATAAATAAAAATATAATACTCTAACTTAATGTAACAGTCTAACTTACTAATAAATAAATATAACTCCCTAACTTAAAGTAATGTTTGTAATTGTATTGTGTTTTAGCCTTTAAGAACACATATGTTATTTTTTTACCATAAAAAAAAAAAAAAACACAGATATTAATATTACACATGAAAAAAATAATGAATTTAATAATTGAAACATTTGAAAACAAAATTAAGCCAAAACCTCAATTCATTAATGAAAAAATATCCAAATTTTTGAGCTTAAAAAAAAAAAAAAAAAAACAGAGTTAAGTAAAGATAGACTTACATAGAAATTTGGACGGATGGATTCTCTCGTATCCAATTCCATGTTTGACAGCAAATTTTACTTTTAATTAAAGAATATAGATTACATGAAACAAAAGACCAAACAAAAGCCATAACAAATTAAATCCATTATAAAATATTGATGTCAACAACAAATAATCATATAATAAGAAATTAAAAAAATACAAATATATTGCTTGCTATATTGACTTCTAAAAAAAAATCATATTATAAGAATTTCGGCCTATCTATAAAACTTGTTGATAAAAATCATATTATATATAATAAAAAGGCAACAAATACACAAAATCTATTCAATTTGATGAAAGAAAAAAAAAATTACCAAAAAAAATTAAAATAAAATCTAAACAATGCCTCACACCTTTTTGTGAAGTACATGGTAAATCTGATGATCGTAATACCCGGTCACGTCTTGCAATAAATAAAACAAACAAACCAAAAATAAGTGATTTAACTTTACAATGAGATGAGACCAAAAACAAAAAAAGGAAGTGAAAGTATTTTAAGGATTGGCAATTTTTACATGGACTTCCAAATGGTCTATGGTGGTTTCATGACGGCCTCCATTGCAGACTCTGTGACAGGCTCTGTGACGGCCCCCAATGTAGGCTCCGTAACAGGCTTTGTGACGGCCTCCATTATAGGCTCTGTGACAGGCTCTGTGCCGGACCTTCTTCATTTAATGTACCACAAAGTCAGAAAAATCAAAGGAAGAATATAACAAATAATTGTAAAGTACGTAATAGAAATAATGAAACATCAAAAAACTCTGTGTATATATAGTGGAAATTTTAGGTTGTGAAGAAGATGATATGAACAAAAATAAGTAGTTTAGGTGAAACTCAAATACCTCTTTTTTTTTTTTTTTTTTTTTTTTTTTTTTTTTTAGGAAAAAGATGACATAAGATGCAAATTTATCTACCAAAAAAAAAAAGAAACGTAGGGAAAAAAAATTGCAAGTTCTATCTTTTTTTTTTCTTTTATGTTTTTTTATCTCTCTTTTTTATTTAAATTCTATCCTTAGGTAATTCTATTCTATTGATTTTAGGCTTTGTTGATAACATTTTAGATAAACACAACTGTCATAGTTGTAAATGAACTACTACTTTCTTCCATTACTTGATTTATCATATTTATCCAAAAAATATGTATATATCTATTCTTAAAATCTAAAAATTTATTAAAATTTCTGCAATTTGGTGTAGCCACGTGGCGCAACTACAGCGTCTAAGCCCAACTTTTATTATATACTAGTTAAAGACCCGTGCGTTGCACGGTTTTATCATAAACTTATAGAATATATACATATTTTCATATATAGGAAGTGTTTTTTTTTTTTTTTTTTTTTTTTTTTTTTTTTTTTTTTATAAATTATAGCTAAATGCTAATTTCTTGAGATTTGGGGGAAGGGGTAGCACATATCTTTAGGGTAGGGTGCATCCAATGGAACTTCGATCATAAACATTGAGTACCTGTAATATAAGTATGCAATCCGTAACAGTTCTCAAAGCTAAAAAAAAAAAAAGTACTATTATTAAAATTTAATGATATACAAAATAATATAAAATTTAATGATTGATAAAAGTCATCAAATTTAATGAACAATTTATCATCAAATTTATATTAATATATGCTTAATAATAAGCTAAAAAGAAGATTGTTCTCTAAATCAAAATTGTGAGGATGAAAGTAACATTTCACCATTGAACCCGTGTCATAACACACACACACACACACACACACACACACACACAAAAAATCATGTCTAAGCATATTTAATGATTGATTCTCAAATTACAACCATATAAATTGGATAAAACTTAAGAAAATTAGGTTAAACAAAAGACAAAAAATACAGAAAACCTATTCAATTTGATGAAAAATAAATTAGAGTAAACAAATGATTCACTCATTCAAATTTGTTCTTTTAAAAGTATTAATTAAGAGTATGATACTATTTTAAGTCTTAAATTATACCTAAAACATCATTTTTTTTCATGAGTAATAAACTTTATTAATAATGTAGATTATTAATAACTAAACGAAATACAAAAGATTATGGACGAAATGGAAGTGATTCCATAAAATCTATAAAGAGTGTTGCTATTTGTAAGACCCCACACAATGAGACCTATATCATGAACCATACAAATATGACACAAACACAACTATACATCAATTCTTAAACACACACATGTTTATCAATTAATAGCTTAAATACATGATTAGTCAGTAAAGTTTAGAGTGATTATGTTTAAGCCCTCAGATGACGTGGTCAAACTAAAAATGCTCCGTAGGGACTAAAAATAAATCGTAATTAATATCAATCACTTTTTAAGTTTTCTAGGAAATAAAAACAATAGCTTTAAACTTTAGTGAAGTACTAAAATCATTTTTGGTCTAAATAAAAAAGATACTTTTAAAAGTATAAAGAAAATAAATAAATAAATGAAGCCTAGGCAATCACACTCTTATTGAATGAAATATATTTGAATTTTGACAAAACGACAAATAAATAAACATTCATCAGTCACTTTTTTTTTTTTTTTTTGGATTAAGAAAAAAAAGACTGAGAATAAAGATTAAGAAATTAAATATGAAAATAAAAATAAGAAATTTAGTGTGAAGGAAGAAAATTACAATTTATTGACAATTTTGTGTCTAATAGTAAGCGTAAGTTGAGCTCTCCAATCATCGTTCAATGGTACGGTGGATTCGGTTTTGATAGTTTGTTTGTGACCAATATTCTCCTCCATTTTTCTAAACCACCAAAAAACAACCTTAGCTATTTTAAACTTTTAAGGGAAGAGTTTTCAAAACAGAAAACGAAAAACCAGAATAGTAATAAAGACCTAACGTGTTATTGAAGAATCCAAAAGCAACCAAGGAATACACAGAAACCTTTCTTACAGCTTTCTTTAGATTTTCGCCCTGTAATTTTTCTTGTGTTCTTCTTCTTGTTGTTGTTCGGGGAAGAGAGAGAGAGGAAGTCGAAGAGTTCATGGTATTGGAATAAGATTATGAAAACGCTATTTAAATGTTTTGAGGTTAATTTGGCACTTTGCTTTTGTGCCGAAACTGGAAATGTGTGCTTTTATAACCTTAGCTATTGTTGCAAAAAGTTGAATTGCACACGCTCGTGTATTGCGTATCTATCCCACACACACTGTAATTCTCACTAATCCAAACTTCAAGTACATAAGTAGCGTAAGCTAGATTGTTATTAGATTTTTTTTTTTTTTTTTTTTTTTTTTTTTTTTTTTTTATGTTAAAGTTAACGTGAAGAAGTACTTTTTTTTTTCCAGTATATATAAATATATATATATATATATATATATATATATATATATATATATATATATATATATATTTTATAGATATACACTTTAGACATGAAGCACTTTTTTTTTTTTTTTTTTAAAATAAACTACTTAATGATAAGAATGAATTAGAGTCATGGTAGTATACTCTCACTTTTATATTAGATAATTTTAAGTTGTGAAGAAGTTGATAATTTCATATGAACAAAAAGAAAATGGAGTTTACCCAATCAAGAAGTTTAGGGTAATTACATATTAGTTTTTTTTATAAATAATTTATCCCAAAAAAATAGTTAACGTTATTAGCTAGATTGTAATTAGATTTTTTTTTTTTTTTTTTTTGTTTACAGTTAAAGTTAACGTGAATATGTATTTTTTTTTCCAGTATTTTCTTTTTTAGATATACGCTTACTTTAGACATGAAGCACTTTTTTTTTTTTTTTTGGAGATAAACTACTTAATGATAAAAATGAATTAGAGTCATGGTGATATACCCTCACCTTTATATTAGATAATTTTAAGTTGTGAAGAAGTTGATAACTTGATATGAACAAAAAGAAAAAGGAGCTTACCTAATCAAGAAGTTTAGGTATATTTTATCCCAAAAAAATAGTTAACGTTATTAGCTAGATTTATATTGTTATTAGATTTTTTTTTTTTTTTGAGATAAACTACTTAATGATAATAATGAATTAGAGTCCTGCTAGTATACTATTCCTTTTTAGTTCTTTAAAATTCTAAAATTTTAATAAAATTTATGCAATTTGGTGAAGCCACTTGGCACAACCACGGCGTCTAAACCCAACTTTTATTATATATAATATGATATAACATGATATATATATTGATTTGAAACAGAAGATCAATTTTTTTTTTTTTTTTAAGTTTATATATATATTTTGTAAAATGTTTTGGAGAAGAGTGCAAAAAATGTGGGACGGAGGGCTAAATAAAAAATTAATATAGCAAAGTGCCACATTATAGATCCTCATTGTCTCCCACATTTGATTTTCTTTTTCTTATATAAAAAAAAATGATCAATAATTTATATGTGCATTTAATTCAGGAACACGTTCAATGAACTAATATCATACATAATTAAATTGACATAAACGTAATTTTTGTTGAGGTGGATGCCTAAATGAAGAATGTGCCACTGGGCAAAATCTTATGCTCTCTTCCATGAGGTGTCTACCTTTATATATTGATTTGAAAGAAAATATCACTTTTTTATAAGTTTATATATATATATATATTTTGTAAACTTTTTTGGAGAAGTGTGCAAAAAAATGCCAGATGGAAGGCTAAATAAAAAAATAATGTAACAAAGTGCCACCTAATAGAATCTCATGGTCTCCCACATTAGTTTTTTGCTTTCTTATATAAAAAAATGATCAATAATTAGTATGTGCATTTAATCCTGGAATACATTCAATGAACTAATATTATACATAATTAGATCGACATAAATGTAATTTTGTTGAGGTGGAAGCCTAAATGAAGAATGTTCCACTTGGTAGAACCTCATAATTAATGTAGCAAAGTGCCACATTATAGATCCCCATGGTCTCCGACATTTGATTTTTGCTTTCTTATATAAAAAAAAATGATCAATAATTTATATGTGCATTTAATCCAGGAACACATATAATGAACTAATATCATACATAATTGTTGAGATGGAAGCCAAAATGAAGAATGTGTCACTGGACAGAATCTCACACTCCCTCCCATGAGGGGTCTACCTTTATATATATATTGATTTGAAAGAAAAGATCAATTGTTTTTTTTTTAAAATTTTTTATGTTTATATATATATATATATATATATATATGTATTTATTAAAATTTTTTTGTAGAATAGTGCAAAAAATGCTAGATGGAAGGCGCTAGAAATAAAAAAAAAAATACATGTTTTATGATTTCCCAAAGAATAGCCGGTTGAGAAGACCTTCCAACAAACCAATTGACAACCAAAATGAAATTCATATTGTAGACACTCAAATTTGCACCCATGATTTAATCAAGAAGAATGACTTGAATGACCATCCATGTACCTCAAAAATCATGATTGCATTAGATGCATCAACTTGTCTTTGCGTTACATGCATTAATTCATTCATTGCATATCATAAAAATGATCTTGAGATTCGAACGGTCACAACGGTGTTTCCGGTTTCCAAATCAGACCATTGGATCGAAAGATATTGCATGTCAAGTTTGCATGGTCAACATGCATTGCGTCTAGGTAAGGTTGACCACACATGATTAGTTTAAATTAATTCTAATTGGTTAAACCATTAAAATTAATTAAATAATTCTGTAATTGGGTTGATAATTAGTGTTTACAATAAGGATGCATGCAAAGGAATAAAAAGGTTGATTGGATAACAATAAAATTGTGGATAATTTGAACTTTATCAAGATTTATTTTAGGGTATTTATCTACAAGATAATTGTTCTTAAATAGCCTGAATTGTCCAAAAAAGAGGTGAAAAATCATAGACGGAGGATGAAAACACGTCTAGGTACAAGGATCGGTCAAAAAATCCTAGAAGAGGAGTCCAAACGGCACCCGAACACGAAAGAGTGTTCGGTGTCCTAAGGACAATTTGGCACATTTGGAGTGCTGAACGGCACATTTGGAGTGCCGAACAACACTCTAAAAGGGTCGAATTTTCTTTTGTTGGGTTTTGGCCTAACAGCCTTCGGGTGACGATAATGCATACCCTTTTCGATCTTTTCGCAAAAGGGTGCATTTGGATTCACACTTTAATTGTCCGTGCCTATTTTTTTAGAGTCCTCTGACCTCTATAAATAGAGACTGAACCTCATAATTCAGCACCTTTTTTTTACGCTCTAGGAGGCATATGTTTTAGGCTCCCAAATTGCTCATATTTTCTGATCCCCTCTCTGAGTGTTGCTGCTTAAATTAGGGTTTTTAGGTTTCAAAGAGAATTGCATAAATTTCTTTGAATCCTAAAACATCCTCTCAAAAAGAAGAGTGCTCATGCAAGAGGTTGCTTTCTAACCCTTTTGTTTTAATGCTTCTCTTATCATGATGATGTATGTTTAATTGTTTTAGATATTCGTAGTCTACCTTGTTAATTTAGTTTATGAAAATATGTTCATTGATATAATCTGTTTCTTAGTTTTAAAGATTTGCATGTAGTCAACTCTTTTTCTTAAAATAAAATCAGATATGCATCTTCCTTAGATGTAGATCTGAATTTTTCTTCACAATGAAACAGATCTGCATCTTCCTTAGATGCAGATCTGAATTTTTCTTCAATAAAAATGGATCTCATCTTCCTTAGATGTAGATCTGATTTTTTCTTCAAAATAGAACGGATCTCATCTTCCTTAGATGCAGATTTGATTTTTTCTTCAAAATAAAACGGATCTCATCTTCCTTAGACGTAGATCTAAATTTTTTTATCAAAACTGATTTGCATCTTCCTTAGATACAGATCTGAATTTTTTAGTACATGCAGATTTTTGAAATAAAGAAAAAGATAAAACATGATTGTTTTTGTGTTTGTTGCATAAATTTAAATTATGAGTGAAACTCTCTTCTTAAAAAATATTTTTCATTCTTTTAAAACATATAAAAATAGATCTAATTTTTCTGTCATTAAAGATTTTTTTTTTTTTTAATCATTACAACACCGATCTGAATTTTTATCTCCAAAAACCACTTTTTCTACATACTACAAAACAGATCTAGTATTTTGACAAATTAAAATCAATTTTTTTAATCATCAAAACAGATCTGATTTTTTTTAAAAAACAAAGGAGAGACTTCATTCATACATAAATTTATGTAATTTAATTTTTAATTCACATGTTCAACATATCATTCATGACATGCGTAAAATGGTACATTGGTCACAAGAGTCTAGAAGACCAGACTTTGTCTAGGCAGAATGTGTGCCTAACACCTTCCCATTCCGTAATCTAGCCTCCGGATTTAGGTTTTTTAGTTAAGTAGATCTAGCCTTGTCTTTGTTTATTTTGGGTAGAATGTAACTAGGACAATAAGCCATGTATTTTTGGTAGATTGTAAGTAGGACCCAAAGTTATGTAGTTTTCAAATTTTCAAATATGTAATATTTATTCAATCAATGAAGAGAACAATTCAATCATGTATTTATTTTTTCTTATTTTTTGTATAAAAAAAAATAAGTGGCGGCTCCACACCAGTTACCCAAAAAGAGAGATGTCCTAAAAGGTACCCGAATCTCTTTTTTGAAGGACACTTTTTTCGAGGTCTTTCAGAGTGGTGACTCCACTAGGGATGTTGAGGGCTAAGCTTTGTATTAGACTTAGGTGACCAAATATGTACCTTTGTTTTGCATGGTCTTGCATGATATAGTTGTTGTTTGTTTTTTTTGTTTGATGGGATGTTGTATGATATTTTGGTGTATGGATTTTGTTGTTTGTATTGTTTGTTAAAATCTTTTCCTAATTGTCATTGTGTGTGCCATCCAAACAATATGTATGCACCCCTTTTCAACAATTTTGTGGTGGTAGTAACCATGGATCACCGGTCTTCATTAGATTCGGGTACCCAGTGGCGAACTCACCATCTCATAGCCCAAAATCACTGGATCATTTCCTACTGACTATAATGGACAAACCATGCCATTCGGACCAACGTAATGTTCATTATATTACAAGTTGGGAAGTGTAATGTCCTAGCTATGAGAGACAATGAAACAGCAAACCCACCTTACAATGAAACAGCAAACCCACCTTACAACATAATGACTTAGAACCCACCCTTAGGTTGGTCCCAGTTAAAATTGCATTGCATGTTGCGTGTGTTTGTTTTGGATGATTGATGGATGTGGATGGGGTCTTTGCTTTGATTAACCCAACCAAGCCTATCATTAGGGGAGAATCTGGTCAAGATCTAAAGGAAGGCTGCAAAGAGAACCTAAGCCCGACACTCAAGCTAATAGCTCCAATTCCATGCCCGTCACTCCCATCACAATTCTGAAGCCTTCAAGCATAGAAGAAACTCCATTGCTGCAACATCACAACCCCATCTTTGACCCCCAAGATAATTCAAGCCATAAGAAGTTTAAAGCTTCTAGCAATATGGCAGAAGAGGGAGAACACCCAAACACAGAGGAACCCATGAACACCCAAGAGCTAGGTTGAAAATCCATGAACTACGTGATGACCTGATCCTTCTGCTAAGGGGGTGCGTAGGCAACCATGCATTGGTTCGGTCACAATTTCCCAAAACCCACCATTTGCCCATTATCCAAAATACCAAAAATTCAACCATCCCATTAAACCATGACATTACATAAAATCCAAAAGCTCAAACCCTAAACCAAACCATAAAAAAGTTCCAAACCCCAAAAGCCTATACCTTAAACAGAATCCCAAACCTACAAGTCCTAAATAATTCCTAAACATAAGAGTTTTTATATCAACTTCTAAAATAAACATGTTCAAAGCCAAAAAATAAGAAGGTCACTTTGTCTTCAATCTTTTCTTTTTCTGTTGATCACCAATTCCTTCTGTGAAAGGTACTTTGTCATCACTGTCCCTTCTTTTGAATTCAAAGTTGTCTTCATCAGGTTTTTCCCAGTTGTCTTTAAGGAATTGCTTTCTCATAGCAACCATCTCAGCTTCTTTGTCAACAATCTTGTTCACCAACCAGGTAGAGTATTTTGTAGTCATCTTGTGAAAGTGAACCTTAACAAAAGATTGGTCCACTCGGTCAGCCATCTTTAAACTTAATAGCATGTTCTTTACAGAAGTAGGATTTGTATCCACAGGAGAGAAAGGTCTTCTTCTTTTGACACTAGGCATTCTTTGCTCATATTTGAATTGCCTCAAGAGTCTATCTTCCTTGTAGAAAGATGTCCTTCGCAATCCAACAAGGAAGATATGATCTGATCTTGGAGACCTCAGTAGAGGGGGTGGGCATTTCCACTTATAATAGTCCTATTGAATTGAGGTATTGGATTTCTTGTCTAAGAATTTCACCTAGTCACTCTCTATTTGGCACTCAGTTTTGATTATAGCCTTGCTAAGAAAACTGCTAGGCCCATAATTACTTGTTGTAGGCTTAGCAATCTTGTCCAGTCACTCCATCAGCCATATCTGCAAAGTCAAAGGACTCCCTGAGAATTTTTGAGATTCTCCACCATGAAATATAGCATCCAGTCCTAGAAGAGTTTCTGCCAAGACCAAAGGAATAGGGTTATCACCATCCTTAATTTGATTCATAACACTTATAGCTTGAGCATCCACAAAACCATGCCTTCCAGAGCAAAGCGAAAGTTCTCCCACCATGCATAAAGCCAAATTGAAATTTTTTTGCATATTGTCGGTTACTCCATAGGTGTGTTTGTCAATTAGCCGAGAGATAATGGCACAAAGATTCACCATATGACCTTCAATCATACTATCAGTAATAGAAGTGGGAAGACCAAGAACATCAGACAAAGATTCCTTATGCCTAGGATTGTAAGAAACCGCTACAGATTTTTTGCTTAGATCATAGCCCAAGATAGCACAAAATTCTTCAATTGTCGAACATAGTTCAGCGGTGCTAAACCGGAACACATGATCTTCGGTATCCCAGAATTTCACAGCAACACGAAGGAAGTCCCACTTGATCTTCACATTCCTCAGAGCCTTGATTCCCTCTAATTTGCAGGCTGAAAAATTGGTTTTGGTACTAAAATCAAAGCTATGATCCCATCTGTTGATATCATGAATTGTTGAAAGAGAAAAATTATGATTGCTAGCCATGGATGACTTTTGCTTGTGATTATTATGTTTTACTAACCTTTATGAAGAGACTTGTCGCAGGAGAATTCGTTTAAATAAGCTGCATCAGTTCCTAATCAGGTTTGAAATAGGTTTTAGAGAGTTTGTAGCTGACTAGGAAAGTATTTCATGATCACAAACGAAGTAAAAATCTTTCAAAAAATGTGAAAATGCGAAATGCGCATTGGAAAAGCATGAGGAGTTGGCCCACCATGGCATGAGCGTCGCGGCGTGGCCAAGTGCAATTCGGCACTCTAGAAGTGCTAAACGACACTCCAAAAGTGCCGAATGGCACTCCTCATTTGCCAAGTGGCACGCAGCCCCTCAGTCCTACACTCATGCAATTCCATGCAATTTTACATTCTTGTGTAATTTTTTAAGACCGTTTGACACTCAAAAAGATTTTTTTTAATCAAATTGGGACATTTTGACATGTCTAACCCACTTGTTTTCAAAAATCATCACTATCATCATTGTTTTAAAAATTGATCAAATCAAGTTTTTTTCAAGACTCATGGATTTATATTCCAAACTAGGGGAATTCGCCCATGCCTCCTTCATTTTTTAAAGAATTAAAAAAAAAAAAAAAAAAAACCATCATCATTTTTCTAGAAAAATCATCATTGTCAAGATTTCCAAAAATAATGCATTCATTTTAAACTAGGGGCATTTGGCTCCACCTCATTCAAATAAGTGCAGGTTTCAACAGAGCCAAGCAAGATAAGTTTAAATTAGTACTACAAGATCTCATTAGGTGAATTCTAAACTTGTCTTAGTTAAAGTCTTTACATGATCCAAAGGGCAAAGAGCTAAAACATGGAAACTAATGCAAGATTGTCTAAGGAACACTTCCTTTTATTTTGCAGGAAAAATAAGAATACAAGTCATACATCATTAGGACTTCGAGTCCGCCTGCGTGAGGATCTCCTTGATCCACCTCTAGAGGAGCCACCTTCAGTATTTCCTTCTTGACTTGAGAAAAAGTGAGGATCGTACTAACGATTTTCAAGTTCAAGGCTCCTGACCCTTTCCTCTAAAGTTCTTTTGGCAGCATCAGCAGTTTCCATTCTATGTGCCTGAAAAGTCAGCAAAATCAGGTGTTAATTCCTCTATCAAGTAAAATTCAAGCCAAAGACACTCAGAAGGCAACATGGCACACCCAGTTCAAATCATTGAGCACATATTGGGAGGACTGGGTGTGAGCCAATGACTGCAAGCCTCCAATCATTTGCATGCTTTATTCCACAAGATCCACATCAACCTAAAGTGCAACTCTACCAGATTAAGAGCCATTCATCTAGTTAAGAAGACATAAGGATAAAGAACTGAACATTCAAGAACATACCGGATCGGGCCAAGGAACATTTGGTATGTGCTCTGTCCTAGTCAAAGGCATGGAACTATACGTTCCATCAGGATTCATCACATCATATTGCCATGCCGAAAAATGAGGATAAGTCTCCATGAAGGAACTAGAAGAATTACCAGCATGGTGAGGAGAGGGAATCTCTTCCTCTTCCTTTCCTTCAGAAGATGGAGGCTAAAAATCCAACATACAAGTGTTATTACCAAGCAAAAATATGAAAAGGAATTTATAAGATCAAGAAATTTGACTTGAAAAGGGAAGTGAAATATCATTCTGCCAACTAAGCAACCTTGCAGATGATCTTGGACAAATTCAGAATAATTTCCTTCTACTCCTGCAACAATATAGCCATCATGGGCCCTAGCAATCTCTTCATCAGCTAGAAAGTCAGCCAACCGAATAGTGCAACGAGGAGTTGGAATTGTGGTAGGAGGATACACATGTTCAACTTGGGTCAACACCCGATCACCAAGATACTAATACTTTCCATGCCCATATTCAAACAATACTTGGCGGCCATTCTGTTCTAGAGCCCGCTCACACTCAGCACACCCTTCACATCTAGCCCAAGGATTTAAGTTCATCTGAAAAATCACAAAAAAGGAACTTAGAAAGAGAAGAGATTGAACCATAACTAAGTGACAAAGATTTAAAAAGGAGAAGGAAGAAAGAACTCACATCATCAATTGTCAGGTTATCAATCACCAAGCGCCAAATCTCCAAAGAACGCCTGGAGGGTATAGACAAACGATGTTTGGGCAACCAACAGAGAAATCTAGGAAAAATGCTAGCAACTTCCTCCCGAATTTCAGGACCAACTCCAAAATACTCATACATCCAGACCTGAAAAATTCACAACACCATTACCACATAACCAAAATAACCCATACATAGCCAAAATAATTTTTCACCACCAACACATAGCCAAAATAAATACCAAACCTCACCTACCAAAAAAATGGAGCCCCACCCAAGCTTGAAAGGCTTCGCCTAAATAATTGGGTCATGAAATGCATCAGAGTAGCATAGGCCATGCCGCCCCAGTCATAATTCCGGATTTGTTCAATTTTTCTCAAGCTCCCCAAGTAGCGCAGATTCACAATACTACCTAAATCTGAACTCAGAAAGGTCCCAATAAAAGGAAGCATGAACATGCGTGCACCCTTTGCCATAGTCTCACATTGGGGAATATTCTCGCATAGCCAAGACAAAGGGATGTTGTTACTCCTCATTCTAGAAAGCACTACACCTAGAAGTTTCTTGAGCTAAGTTGAAGTAAAGGAATCATTGACAAGAATTCTTTTACCACCCAATCTCAGACCGATGATAACAGAGAAGTCATAAGGTGTCAACATTACCTCCCCAATGCCTGGAAAATGGAAGGTACAGGTAGTGTCACAAAAGCGCTCTGCCAAGGCGAGAAGTAACTGAAGATCTTTGTACTCATGTGTCTCATGATCTAATAAAACTTCGAAGAAAGTACCAAAGCCTGCTTCATTGATGATGTTTTTGATGCAAGGAGACAATGGTGCCCATGCACTTTTCAACATTTGAAGATTGCCTCAACTCTTGAGACTCTACAACATAAAAGTTCAACTTATCAATTTCCATAACTAAAACCCATATGACCAAAGAATCCATACAAAAAAAATATTCTCACAACCAATGCCCCACCAAAATTTCACCACAATCAAATTTTTTCACATATCTATACACAATTACCAAATTTTTCCATAGCCATGCAAAAAGAAAAATTCCTACATGACCAAGATAAAAATTCCCATAAGTACATGCAAAAATAAATTCTCGTATAGCCAAAATCATAACCACACAATTCTCCAAGAATCAACATCACATACCCAACCAAATTTTTCCACAAGTCAAAATTTCATACCCACAAAATTTGCCCATCTCCACAAATATATCCATGCACATACCCACAAAAGTTTGTCATATAAGCCTAACCCAAAATTTTCACCATGCCAATACTCCCAAAATCCAAACCAAAATTCATCCAACAACATCACAAAATACCTACATTGTCAAAATTCAAAAAGCCACCAACATTGTCCAAGTTGCACCATGATCAAAGAAAAAGCAACACTTCAAGAATGCTCTAAAACCAACATTTTCAAACATGATCAATCACACAATGCCCCAAAATTTCAACAATGACAATATCTCACCATGAGACTTTCAATAAAACATGCAACAACATTTTTCCAAGCAAAGAAACCAAAGAAAAACTCACCATAGTGTCTAAATGACAATATGGAGCATGGGTCCTAGGGTCTTGAAGAAGTCCATCATCATCATGCCACTCAAATGTTGGATCATATTTCTTACCATGAAAAGCAAGAAAAGAAGATCCCTTGGAGGAAGAAGCCATTTTGATGCAAAGAAAGTGGGTTTCACCAAAAATGGGTGTGTGATGAAAATGCTCAAAATACAAAGATCTAAAGAAATATTGATGGAGATGGATGAAGGAAGGTGGAGAAGCTTAGAAAAGTGTTTTTTGTGAGAAGAAATGGTGAGATGAAGAAGAAAAATCAAGAGGAAGAAGGAGGTAAATAGTGCCAATGGAGGAAGAAAAGTTGATGAAGATGAAGCAAAAAAGAAAAGAGAGAGACAAGGAAGTGGGGGGGGGGGGGGGGGGAATTTTGGCCCCCACACACTTAAACTCAGCCAAAGTTGAGTCAACTCAGTCAAATTGGGTTGACTTAGTCAACCCAAAAAAAAAAAATTTCTTTTTGAAAGTTTTCAAGTATCTTTCAAAATCCAAATTCTCATTCCCAAATTTTCAATCTCACATTCTCAATGCCCAAATTTTAAACATAAATCTTTAGTTTTCCAAAAAAAAAAAAAAAAAGTTCAAACCTCGGATTTCATGATCAAAATTCCAAACCCTAATTTTCAAAATTTTAAGGCTCAAAATTTCAAATCTTAAGTTCCTGATTTCAAGAAAAGGTTTCTAGGTTCCAAAGTCTCAGAATTTGAAATAAAAGTTTCAAAACTTCCAAGTTTAAAAAATCAAATGTTTTTCAAAAGAAAAATCTTTTGTCAACTGAACTTTTCTTGATAAAGTTCAAATCAATAATGACCAAATGAAAATCACACAAATCAGAAATAGTGGGACCACGAAGCACCTATCAGTTAAAGTCTAATTCTAAATTTTGATTATTTGCAGGCAACAATTCCAGATCCAGATCAAAGTAGAAGAAGACCTTTGATCGTCATTCCAACAATTCTAGATCAAAGTAGAAGAAGACCTTTGATCATCATTCCAACAATTCCATATCAGAGTAGAAGAAGACCTTTGATCGCCATTTCAACAACTCCAGATCAAAGTACAAGAAGACCTTTGATCGACATTTCAGTTCCAAATCAGACTAGAAGAAGACCTTTGATCGACATTATAACTCCAGATCAAAGTAGAAGAAGATCTTTGATCACCATTCCAACAATTCCAAATCAGAGTAGAAGAAGACCTTTGATCATCATTTCAACAAATTCAGATCGAAGTAGAAGAAGACCATTGATCATCATTCCAACAATTCTAGATCAGAGCAGAAGAAGACCTTTGACCACCATTTCAACAAATCCAGATCAAAGTAGAAGAAGACCTTTGATCATCATTCCAACAATTTCACATCAGAGTAGTTTAAGACCTTTGATCGTCATTTCATCAATTTCGGATCAGAGTAGAAGAAGACCTTTGATCGACATTATAACTCTAGATCAAAGTTGAAGAAGACCTTTGATCGTCATTTCAACAATTCCAGATCAGAGTAAAAGAAGACCTTTGATCGCCATTTAAATAAATCCAGATCGAAGTAGAAGAAGACCTTTGATCATCATTCCAACAATTCCAGATCAGAGTAGAAGAAGACCTTTGATCGCCATTTCAACAAATCCAGATCAGAGTAAAAGAAGACCTTTGATCGTCATTCCAACAATTCCAGATCAAAGCAGAAGAAGACCTTTGATCATCATTCCAACAATTTCAGATCAGAGTAGAAGAAGATCTTTGATCGCCATTTCAACAAATCCAGATCAAAGTAGAAGAAGACCTTTGATCACCATTCCAACAATTCCAGATCAAAGCAGAAGAAGACCTTTGATCATCATTCCAACAATTTCAAATCAGAGTAGAAGAAGACCTTTAATCGCCATTTCAACAAATCTAGATCAAAGTAGAAGAAGACCTTTGATCGCCATTCCAACAAATCATGATTGCATTACATGCATCAATTTGTTCTTGCATTACATGCATCAACTTTTCTTTGCATTATGTGCATTAATTCATTCATTGCATACCATAAAAATGATCTTGAGATTCTAACGGTCGCAATGGTTTTTCTGGTTTCCAAATCGGACCATTGGATCGAAAGATATCGCATGATCAAGTTTGCACGGTCAACATGCATTGCGTCTAGGTAAGGTCGACCACACATGATTAGTTTAAATTAATTCTAATTGGTTAAACTATTAAAATTAATTAAATAATTCTGTGATTGGGTTGATAATTAGTGTTTAAAATAAGGATGCATGCATAGGAATAAAAAGGGTGATTGGATAACAATAAAATTGTGGATAATATGAACTTTATCAAGATTTATTTTAGGGTATTTATCTACAAGATAATTGTTCTTAAATAGCCTGAATTATCCATAAAAGAGGTGAAAAATCATAGATGGAGGATGAAAACACGTCTAGTAACAAGGATCGGTCAAAAAACCCTAGAAGAGGAGTCTAAATGGCACCTGAACACGAAAGAGTGTTTGGCATCCAAAGGCCAATTCGGCACTTTTGGAGTGTTGAATGGCACTCTAAAAGGGCTGAATTTTCCTTTGTTGGGCTTTGGCCTAACGGCCTTCTGGTGACGATAATGCATACCCTTTTCGATCTTTTTGCCAAAGGATGCGTCCAGATTCACACTCTAATCGTCCATGAATATTTTTTAGAGTGCTCTGACCTCTATAAATAGAGACCAAACCTCATAATTAAGCACCTTTTTTTTACGCTCTGGGAGGCATACGTTTTAGGCTCTTAAATTGCTCATATTTTCTGTTCCCCTCTCTGAGTGTTGCTGCTTAAATTAGGGTTTTTAGGTTTCAAAGAGAATTGCATAAATTTCTTTGAACCCTAAAACATCCTCTCAAGAAGAAGAGTGCTCATTCAAGAGGTTGCTTTCTAACCCTTTTGTTTTAATGCTTCTCTTATCATGATGATGTATGTTTAATTGTTTTAGAAATTCATATTCTACTTTGTTAATTTAGTTTATGAAAATACGTTCATTGATATAATCTGTTTCTTAGTTTTAAAGATCTGCATGTAGTCAACTCTTTTTCTTAAAATAAAAATAGATCTGCATCCTCCTTAGATGTATATCTGAATTTTTCTTCACAATGAAATAGATCTGCATCTTCCTTAGATGTAGATCTGAATTTTTCTTCAAAATAAAACAGATCTCATCTTCCTTAGATGCAGATCTGAAATTTTCTTCAAAATAAAACAGATCTCATCTTCCTTAATATCTGAATTTTTCTTCAAAATAAAACGGATCTCATCTTCCTTAGATGTAGATCTGAATTTTTTAATCAAAACTGATTTGTATCTTCCTTAGATATAGATCTGAATTTTTTAGTACTTGCAAATTTTTGAAATAAAGAAAAAGATAAAACATGATTGTTTTTGTTGCAAAAATTTAAATTATGACTGAAACTCTCTTCTTAAAAAATCTTTTTCATTATTTTAAAACATATAAAAATAGATCTGATTTTTTGTCATTAAAGATCATTTTTTTATCATTACATCACAGATCTGAATTTTTATCTCCAAAAACCACTTTTTCTACATACTACAAAACAAATTTGGCATTTTGACAAATCAAAATCAATTTTTTTAATCATCAAAACAAATCTGAATTTTTTTTAAAAATAAAGGAGAGACTTCATTCATAAATAAATTTATGTGATTTAATTTTTAATTCACATATTCAACATATCATTCATGACATGCATAAAATGGTACGTTGGTCATAAGAGTCTAGAAGACCAGACTCTGTCTGGGCGGAATGGGTGCCTAACACCTTCCCATTCCGTAACCTAGCCTCTGGATTTAGGTTTTTTGGTTAAGTAGATCTAGCCTTGTCTTTGTTTATTTTGGGAAGAATGTAACCAGGACAGTAAGCCATGTATTTTTGGTAGATTGTAACTAGGACCCAAAGCTATGTAATTTTCAATTTTTCAAATATGTAATATTTATTCAATCAATGAAGAGAACAATTCAATCATGTATTTATTTTTTCTTATTTTTTTGTATAAAAAAATAAGTGGTGAGTTACCCAAAAAGAGAGGTGCCCTAAAAGGTACCCGAATCTCTTTTTAAAGGGACACTTTTTTCAAGGTCTCTCACACATATCAGCTCAAACCAGGCCCCATCAACAAAGGATGTAGTGAAAATAATTAGATAACATGAAACTTGGTAGAAAAATGAGAGATTTAGCTTAGCATTATTAGGCACATTGGAAGCCTTTTGGTACATTCTTTCCACAATAATTCAATAGCAGGCTTAATGAGAGGGGAACATTAAGATTGATGCCTAGAACATTGGCCTTGATAGCAGTGCAAAGACAAATAGCTGCCTCAAGATCAACAAGACCATGGATGAGGCTGCAGCAAGGGGACTTTGGTGGGATTCCCACAACATGGTGCACCAAGTCATTCAACAAGTTAGCACACACCCCTAGCTTAAGGGTGTCCATGGGGCAAGTGGATGGGTTATTAGTAGGAAGGTTGGGTTGTGAGTGTAGTGGAGTGTGTTTTGGAGTCTTCAATGGTGGTGGACAAGCGACATTAGTTGAAGTGACAATTGTGAAAAAGAGAAGGTTGAGAGACAGTAGAAAAGCCATGGTTGCACTAGCCTTGGGAGCCATTTTTAGACACACTTGCCAAGGCTATATGTTTGTAATTAAGGATGGGTTTGGGTTGGTGGAGGTATGGTGAAATGGGATAGTGTTTATATAGATGGAGATTGTGGTTTCTTAAGAGTTTATAGAATAAAATGATTGATGAGACCCTCGTGGGCACATTGGCTTGGATCAAAAAAATAATGCAACAAAGTGCCACATGATCGAACCTCATGGTCTCCCACATTAGATTTTTGCTTTCTTATATAAAAAAAAATGATAAATAATTAATACGTGCATTTAATCTAGGAACACATTCAATGAACTAATATTATACATAATTAAATTGACATAAATGTAATTTTGTTGAGGTGGAAGCCTAAATGAAGAATGTTCCATATGGCAGAACCTCATGCTCTTGCCCAATAGGTCTCTGTTTATATATATATATATATATATATATATATATATATATATATATATATATATATATATATATTGATCGATTGATATAAATACATATATATATATATATATATATATATATTGAGTTGAAAGAAAAGATTAATTTTTTTAAGTTTATATATATATTTTGTAAAATTTTTTGGAGAAGAGTGCAAAAAATGCTAGACGGAAGGCTAAAAAAAAAAATAATGTAACAAAGTGTCACATGATAGAACCTCATGGTCTCCCACACTAGATTTTTGCTTTCATAGATAAAAAATTGGTCAATAATTAATATGTGCATTTAATCCAAGAACACATTCAATGAATTAATATCACACATAATTAAATTGACATAAATGTAATTTTTTTGAGGTGGAGGCCTAAACGAAGAATGTACCACTTGGCAGAACCTCATGCTCTCTCCCATCAGGTCTCTACTTTTATATATAATTTTGAATATTGATGATTGATTGATATATATATATATATATATATATATATATATATATATATATATATTGATTCAAAAGAAAAGATCAATTTTATTTTAAAGTATATATATATTTTGTAAATTTTTTTGGAGAAGAGTGCAAAAAATAACTTATGGAAGGCAAAATAAAAATATAATATAACAAAGTGTCACATGGCAGAATTTCACGGTCTCCCACATTAGATTTTTTCTTTCTAATATAAAAAAATGATAAATAATAAATATGTGCATTTAATGCAGGAACACATTCAATGAACTAATATTATGCATAATTAAATTGACATAAATGTAATTTTCTTGAGGTGGAAGCCTAAATGAAGAATGTTCCACTTGGCAGAACCTCATGCTCTCTCCCATGAACTCTCTGCTTTTATATATATTGATATTGATTTTTATATATATATATATATATATATATATATATATATAAAATGATTTGAAAGAAAAAATCAATTTTTTTAAGTTTATATATATATTTTAAATTATTTTGGAGAAGAGTGCAAAAAATACGAAATGGAAGGCATAATAAAAAAATTACTGTAGCAAAGTGCCACATTAAAGAACCTCGTGGACTCCCACATTTGATTTTTGCTTTCTTATATAAAAAAAATGATCAATAATTTATTTGTGCATTTAATCCAAGAACACATCAAATGAACTAATATTATACATAATTAAATTGACATAATTGTAATTTTGTTGATGTGGAAGCCTAAATGAATAATGTTCCACTTGGCAGAACCTTATAGTCTCTCCCATGAGGTTTTCGCATTTACATATATATTGATTGATTGATTGATATATATATATATATATATATATATATATATATATATATATATTGATTTGAAGAAAAAAAAGATCAAATTTTTTTAAGTTTAAATATATATATATATATATATATATATATTGTAAATTTTTTTGGAGAAGAGTGCAAAAATTGCCAAATGGAAGGCTAAATAAAAAAAATAATGTAACATAGTGTCACACGATAAGACCTCATAGTCTCCCACATTAGATTTTTGCTTTCTTATATAAAAAAAAAAATGATCAATAATTAATATGTGCATTTAATCTAGGAACACATTCAATGAACTAATATTATACATAATTAAATTGACATAAATGTAATTTTCTTGAGGTGGAAGCCTAAATGAAGAATGTTCCACTTGGTAGAACCTCATGCTCTCTCCCATGAACTCTCTGCTTTTATATATATTGATATTGATTTATATATATATATATATATATATATATAATGATTTGAAAGAAAAAATCAATTTTTTTAAGTTTATATATATATTTTAAAATATTTTGGAGAAGAGGGCAAAAAATATGAAATGGAAGGCATAATAAAAAAATTACTGTAGCAAAGTGCCACATTAAAGAACCTTGTGGACTCCCACATTTGATTTTTACTTTCTTATATAAAAAAAATGATCAATAATTTATTTGTGCATTTAATCCAAGAACACATCAAATGAACTAATATTATACATAATTAAATTGACATAATTGTAATTTTGTTGATGTGGAAGCCTAAATGAATAATGTTCCACTTGGCAGAACCTCATACACTCTCCCATGAGGTCTCCGCAATTACATATATATTGATTGATTGATTGATATATATATATATATATATATATATATATATATATATATATATATAGATTTGAAGAAAAAAAAGATCAAATTTTTTTAAGTTTAAATATATATATATTGTAAATTTTTTTTGGAGAAGAGTGCAAAAATTGCCAAATGGAAGGCCAAATAAAAAAATAATGTAACATAGTGTCACACGATAAGACCTCATAGTCTCCCACATTAGATTTTTGCTTTCTTATATATAAAAAAATGATCAATAATTAATATGTGCATTTAATCTAGGAACACATTCATTGAACTAATATTATACATAATTAAATTGACATAAATGTAATTTTGTTGAGGTGGAAGCCTAAATGAAGAATGTTCCACATGGCAGAACCTCATGCTCTCACCCAATAGGTCCCTGTTTATATATATATATATATATATATATATATATATATATATATATATATATATATTGATTTGAAAGAAAAAATCAATTTTTTTTTCAGTTTATATATATATTTTGTGAAATTTTTTGGAGAATAGTGCAAAAAAATTCCAGATGGAAGGCTAAATAAAAAATAATATAGTAAAGTGCCACATTATAGACCCTCATGGTCTCCCACATTTGATTTTTGCTTTCTTATATAAAAAAAAAAAATGATCAATAATTTATATCTACATTTAATCTGGGAACACATTTAATGAACTAATATCATACATAATTAAATTGACAAAAAAGTAATTTTTGTTGTGGTGGAAGCCTAAATGAAGAATGTGCCACTGGGCAGAACCTCATGCTCTCTTCCATGAGGTGTCTACTTATATATATATATTGATTTGAAAGTAAAGATCAAATTTTTTTTTTTTTTTAAAGTTTATATATATATATATATATATTTTTTTTTTTTTTGTAAAATTTTTTGGAGAGTAGTGCAAAAAATGCTAGATGGAAGACTAAATAAAAAAATAATGTAACAAAGTGCCACATGATAAAACCTCGTGGTTTCCCATATTAGATTTTTGCTTTCTTATATAAAAAATGATCAATAATTAATATGTGCGTTTAATCTTGGAACACATTCAATGAACTAATATTATACATATATAAATTGACATAAATGTAATTTTGTTGTGGTGGAAGCGTAAATGGAGAATGTTCCACTTGGTAGAACCTCATGCTCTCTCCCAAGAGATCTATGCTTTTGTACATATATCAATATTGATTGATTGATTGATTGATATATATATATATATATATATATATATATATATATATATATATATTGATTTGAAAGAAAAGGTCAATTTTTTTAAGTTTATATATATATATATATATATTGTAAAATTTTGTGGAGAATAGTGCAAAAAATGCCAATGGAAGGCTAAATAAAAAAATAATGTAACAAAGTGCCACATGATAAAACCTCGTGGTTTCCCACATTAGATTTTTGCTTTCTTATATAAAAAAATGATCAATAATTAATATGTGCATTTAATCCTGGAACACATTCAATGAACTAATATTATACCTAATTAAATTGACATAAATGTAATTTTGTTGAGGTGGAAGCGTAAATGAAGAATGTTCTACCTGGAAGAACCTTATGCTCTCTCCCATGAGATCTCTGCTTTTGTATAAATATTAATATTGATTTATTGATTGATATATAAATATATATTGATTTGAAAGAAAACATCAATTTTTTAAAGTTTATATATATATATATATATATTGTGAAATATTTGGAGAATAGTGCAAAATATGCCGGATGGAAGGCTAAAGAAAAAAATAATATAGTAAAGTGCCACATTATAGACCCTCACGGTCTCCCACATTTGATTTTTGCTTTCTTATATAAAAAAAAATGATCAATAATTTATATCTAAATTTAATCTAGGAACAAATTTAATGAACTAATATCATACATAATTAAATTTACATAAACGTAATTTTTGTTTTGGTGGAAGCCTAAATGAAGAATGCCCCATTGGGCAAAACCTCATGCTCTCTCCCACGAGATGTCTACTTATATATATAAATATAAATATATATATATATATATATATATATATATATATATATATATATATATATATATTTACATATATATTGATTTGAAAGAAAAGATCAATTTTTTTTTTTTTAAAGTTTATATATATATTTTGTAAATTTTTTTGGAGAGTAGTGCAAAGAATGCTATATGGAAGGCTAAATAAAAAAATAATGTAACAAAGTGCCACATGATAAAACCTTGTGGTTTCCCACATTATATTTTTGCTTTCTTATATAAAAAAATGATCAACAATTAATATGTGCATTTAATCCTGGAACACATTCAATGAACTAATATTATACATAATTAAATTGACATAAATGCAATTTTGTTGAGGTGGAAGCGTAAATGAAGAATGTTCCACCTGGAAGAACCTTATGCTCTCTCCCATGAGATCTTTGCTTTTGTATAAATATTAATATTGATTAATTGATTGATTGATTGATATATAAATATATATTGATTTGAAAGAAAACATCAATTTTTTTAAGTTTATATATATATATTTTGTGAAATATTTTGGAGAATAGTGCAAAATATGGCAGATGGAAGGCGAAAGAAAAAAATAATATAGTAAAGTGCCACATTATAGACCCTCATGGGAAAAAAATAATATAGTAAAGTGCCACATTATAGACCCTCATGGTCTCCCACATTTGATTTTTGCTTTCTTATATATAAAAAAAATGATCAATAATTTATATCTACATTTAATCTAGGAACAAATTTAATGAACTAATATCATACATAATTAAATTTACATAAACGTAATTTTTGTTTTGGTGGAAATCTAAATGAAGAATGCGCCATTGGGCAAAACCTCATTCTCTCTCCCACGGGGTGTCTACTTTTATATACATATATATTGATTTGAAAGAAAAGATGATTTTTTTTTTTTTTAAGTTTATATATATATTTTATAAAGTTTTTGGAGAATAGTGCAAAAAATGCCAGATGAAAGGCTAAATAAAAAAATAATGTAGCAAAGTGCCATATGATAAAACCTCGTGGTTTCCCGCATTAGATTTTTGCTTTCTTATATAAAAAAATGATCATCAATTAATATGTGCATTTAATCCAAGAATACATTCAATGAATTAATATCATACATAATTAAATTGACATAAATGTAATTTTGTTGAGGTGGAGGCCTAAACGAAGAATGTACCACTTGGTAGAACCTCATGCTCTCTCCCATCAGGTCTCGATTGTTATATATAATATTGAATATTGATGATTGATTGATATAGATATATATATATATATATATATATATATATATATATATATATATATATATATATATATTGATTCGAAAGAAAAGATCAATTTTATTCTAAAGTTTATATATATTTTGTAAATTTTTTTGGAGAAGGCTGCAAAAAATAACAGATGGAAGGCTAAATAAAAATACAATATAACAAAGTATCACATGGCAGAATTTCATGGCCTCCCACATTAGATTTTTTCTTTCTAATATAAAAAAATGATAAATAATAAATATGTGCATTTAATGCAGGAACACATTCAATGAACTAATATTATGCATAATTAAATTGACATAAATGTAATTTTCGTGAGGTGGAAGCCTAAATGAAGAATGTTCCACCTGGCAAAACCTCATGCTCTCTACCATGAACTCTCTACTTTTATATATATTAATGATTTGAAAGAAAAAAATCAATTTTTTTAAGTTTATATATATATTTTTTAAACATTTTGGAGAAGAGTGCAAAAAATACGAAATGGAAGGCTTAATAAAAAAAATTACTGTAGCAAAGTGCCACATTAAAGAACCTCGTGGACTCCCACATTTGATTTTTGCTTTCTTATATAAAAAAAATGATCAATAATTTATATGTGCATTTAATCCAAGAACACATCAAATGAACTAATATTATACATAATTAAATTGACATAATTGTAATTTTGTTGATGTGGAAGCCTAAATGAATAATGTTCCATTTGGCAGAACCTCATACTCTCTCCCATGAGGTCTTCGCATTTACGTATATATTGATTGATTGATTGATTTATATATATATATATATATATATATATATATATATATATATATATATATATTGATTTGAAGAAAAAAAAAGATCAAATTTTTTAAAGTTTAAATATATATATATATATATATATATATATATATTGTAAATTTTTTGGAGAAGAGTGCAAAAATTGCCAGATGGAAGGCAAAATAAAAAAATAATGTAACATAGTGTCACATGATAGAACCTCATGGTCTCCCACATTAGATTTTTGCTTTCTTATATAAAAAAATGATCAATAATTAATATGTGCATTTAATCTAGGAACACATTCAATGAACTAATATTATACAAAATTAAATTGACATAAATGTAATTTTGTTGAGGTGGAAGCCTAAATGAAGAATGTTCCACATGGTAAAACCTCATGCTCTCACCCAATAGGTCTCTGTTTATATATATATATATATATATATATATATATATATATATATATATATATATATATTGATTTGAAAGAAAAGATCTATTTTTTTAAGTTTATATATATATTTTGTGAAATTGTTTGGAGAATAGTGCAAAAAAAATTCTAGATGGAAGGCTAAATGAAAAATAATATAGTGAAGTGCCACATTAGAGACCCTCATGGTCTCCCACATTTGATTTATGATTTCTTATATAAAAAAAATGACCAATAATTTATATCTACATTTAATCTAGGAACACATTTAATGAACTAATATCATACATAATTAAATTGATATAAAAGTAATTTTTGTTGTGGTGGAAGCCTAAATGAAGAATGTGCCACTGGGTAGTACCTCATACTCTCTCCCATGAGGTGTCTACTTATATATATATATATATATATATATATATATATATATATATATATATATATATATATATATATATATATATATATTGATTTGAAAGTAAAGATCAATTTTTTTTTAAATTTATATATATATATTTTGTAAATTTTTTTGGAGAATAGTGCAAAAAATGCTAGATGGAAGGCTAAATAAAAAAAATAATGTAACAAAGTGCCACATGATAAAACCTCGTGGTTTCCCACATTAGATTTTTGCTTTCTTATATAAAAAAAATGATCAATAATTAATATGTGCGTTTAATCCTTGAACACATTCAATGAACTAATATTATACATATATAAATTGACATAAATGTAATTTTGTTGTGGTGGAAGTGTAAATGGAGAATGTTTCACTTGGCAGAACTTCATGCTCTCTCCCATGAGATCTCTGCCTTTGTACATATATTAATATTGATTGATTGAGATATATATATATATATATATATATATATATATATATATATATATATATATATATATATATATATGTATATATATATTGATTTGAAAGAAAAGATCAATTTTTTTAAGTTTATGTATATATATATATATATTTTGTGAAATATTTGGAGAATAGTGCAAAATATGCCAGATGGAAGGCTAAAGAAAGAAATAATATAGTAAAGTGCCACATTATAGACCCTCATGGTCTCCCATATTTGATTTTTGCTTTCTTATATAAAAAAAAAAAAGATCAATAATTTATATCTACATTTAATCTAGGAACGCATTCAATGAACTAATATCATACACAATTAAATTGGCATGAAAGTAATTTTTGTTGTGGTGGAAGCCTAAATGAAGAATGTGCCACTGGGCAAAACCTCATGCTCTCTTCCATGAGGTGTCTACTTATATATATATATATATATATTGATTTGAAAGAAAAGATCAATTTTTTTTGTTAAGTTTATTTATATTTTTTGAATTTTTTTGTGGAGAATAGTGCAAAAACTGCCAGCTGGAAGGCTAAATAAAAAAATGATGTAACAATGTACCACATTATAAGACCTCGTGGTTTTCCACATTAGATTTTTGCTTTCTTATATAAAAAAATGATCAATAATTAATGTGCATTTAATCCTGGAACACATTGAATGAACTAATATTATACATAATTAAATTGACATAAATGTAATTTTGTTGAGGTGGAAGCATAAATGAAGAATGTTCCACCTGGCAAAACCTTATGCTCTCTCCCATGAGATCTCTGCTTTTGTATAAAGATTAATATTGATTGAATGATTGATATTTATATATATATATATATATATATATATATATATATATATTTATATATATATATATTTATTTATTTATATATATTTTGTGAAAGTTATTGGAGAAGAGTGCAAAAAATGCCACATAAAAGGCTAAATAAAAAAAATTATGTAGTAATGTGCGACATTATAGACCCTCTTGGTCTCCCACGTTTGATTTTTGATTTCTTATATATATATAAAAAAATGATCAATAATTTATATCTACATTTAATCTTGGAACACATTTAATGAACTAATATGATACATAATTAAATTGACATAAATGTAATTTTTTTATTTTTTATTTTTTATGGTGGAAGCCTAAATGAAGAATGTGCCACTGGGTAGAACCTCATGCTCTCTCTTATGAGGTGTCTACTATATATATATATATATATATAGATTTGAAAGTAAAGATCAATTTTTTTAAGCTTATATATATATTTTGTGAAATTTTTTGGAGAATAGTGCAAAATATGCCAATGGAAGGCTAAACAAAAAAAAAAAAAAATAGTAAAGTTTCACATTATAGACCCTCATGGTCTCCCACATTTGATTTTTGCTTTCTTATATAAAACAAATGATCAATAATTTATATCTTCATTTAATCTAGGAACAAATTTAATGAACTAATATCATACATAATTAAATTGACATAAACGTAATTTTTGTTTTGGTGGAAGCCTAAATGAAGAATGTGCCACTGGGCAAAACCTCATGCTCTCTCCCATGAGGTGTCTACTTTTATATATATATATATATATATATATATATATATATATATATATATATATATATATATATATTGATTTGATAGAAAAGATCAATTTTTTTTTTTTTTTTAGTTTATATATATATTTTGTAACAGTTTTTGGAGAATAGTGTAAAAAATGCCAGATGGAAGGCTAAATAAAAAAATAATGTAGCAAAGTGCCACATGATAAAACTTCGTGGTTTCCCTCATTAGATTTTTGCTTTCTTATATAAAAAAATGATCAATAATTAATATGTGCATTTAATCCTGGAACACATTCAATGAACTAATATTATACATAATTAAATTGACATAAATGTAATTTTGTTGAGGTGGAAGCGTAAATGAAGAATGTTCTACCTGGAAGAACCTTATGCTCTCTCCCACGAGATCTCTGCTTTTGTATAAATATTAATATTGATTGATTGATTGATATATAAATATATATTGATTTGAAAGAAAACATCTATTTTTTTTAAGTTTGTATATATATATATATATATATATATATATATATTTTGTAAATTATTTTTGAGAATAGTGCAAGATATGCCGGATGGAAGGCTAAATAAAAAAATAATATAGTAAAGTGCCACGTTATAGACCCTCATGGTCTCCCACATTTGATGTTTGCTTTCTTATATAAAAAAAAATGATCAATAATTTATATTTACATTTAATCTAGGACCAAATTTAATGAACTAATATCATACATAATTAAATTGACATAAACGTAATTTTTGTTTCGGTGGAAGCCTAAATGAAGAATATGCCATTGGGCAAAACCTCATGCTCTCTTCCATGAGATGTCTACTTATATATATATATATATATATATATATATATATATATATATATATATATATATATATATATATATATATATATATATATATATCTATTGATTTGAAAGAAAAGATCAATTTTTTTTTTTTTAAAGTTTATATATATATTTTGTAAAAGTTTTTGGAGAATAGTGCAAAAAAGGCCAGATAGAAGGCTAAATAAAAAAATAATGTAGCAAAGTGCCACATGAGAAAACCTCGTGGTTTCCCACATTAGATTTTTGCTTTCTTATATAAAAAAATGATCTATAATTAATATGTGCATTTAATCCTGGAACACATTCAATGAACTAATATTATACATAATTAAATTGACATAAATGTAATTTTGTTGAGGTGGAAGCGTAAATGAAGATTGTTCCACTTGGCAGAACCTCATGCTCTCTCCCATGAGATTTCTGCTTTTGTATATATATTAATATTGATTGATTGATTGATTGATATATATATTGATTTGAAAGAAAAGATCAATTTTTTTTAAGTTTATATATCTATATATATATATATATATATATTTTGTGAATTTTTTTGGAGAATAGTGCAAAATATGCCAGATGGAAGGCTAAATAAAAAAATAATATAGTAAAGTGCCACATTATAGACCCTCATGGTCTCCCCACATTTGATTTTTGCTTTCTTGTATAAAAGAAAATGATCAGTAATTTATATCTACATTTAATCTAGGAACACATTTAATGAACTAATATTATACATAATTAAATTGACATAAAAGTAATTTTTGTTGTGGTGGAAGCTTAAATGAAAAATGTGCCACTAGGCAGAATCTCATGCTCTCTCTCATGAGGTGTCTACTTATATGTATGTATATATATATATTGATTTAAAAGAAAAGATCAATATTTTTTTTTTAAGTTTATATATATATTTTGTAAATTTTTTTGGTTAATTGTGCAAAAATTGCTAGATGGAAGGCTAAATAAAAAAATAATGTAACAAAGTGCCACATGTTAAAACCTCGTGGTCTCCCACATTAGATTTTTGCTTTCTTATATAAAAAAATGATCAATAATTAATATGTGCATTTAATCCTGGAACACATTCAGTGTACTAATATTATACATAATTAAATTGACATAAATGTAATTTTGTTGAGGTGGAAGCATAAATGAAGAATGTTCCACTAGGCAGAACCTCATGCTCTCTCCCATGAGATCTCTACTTTTGTATATATATTCATATTGATTGATTGATTGATATATATATATATATATATATATATATATATATATATATATATATATATATATATATATTGATTTTAAAGAAAAGATCAATTTTTTTAAGTTTATATATATATTTTGTGAAATTTTTTGGAGAATAGTGCCAAAAATGCTAGATAAAAGGCTAAATAAAAAAAAAAAATGTAGTAAAGTGCCACATTATTGAGCCTCTTGGTCTCCCACACTTGATTTTTGCTTTCTTATATAAAAAAAAAAACTGATCAATAATTTATATCTACATCTAATCCGGAACACATTTAATGAACTAATATCATACATAATTAAATTGACATAAATGTTTGCTCAAAAAAAAAAAAAATTGACATAAATGTAAATTTTTTTTTTTTTTGGTAGTGGAAGCCTAAATGAAGAATTTGCCACTGGGTAGAACCTCGTGCTCTCTCCTATGAGGTGTCTACTTATATATATATATATATATATATATTGATTTGAAAGTAAAGATCAATTTTTTTATGGTTATATATATATTTTGTGAAATTTTTTGGAGAATAGTGCAAAATATGCTAGATGGAGGGCTAAATAAAAAAATAATATAGTAAAGTGCCACATTATAGACCCTCATGGTCTCCCACATTAGATTTTTTCTTTCTTATATAAAAAATTGATCAATAATTAATATGTGCATTTAATCCTGGAATACATTCAATGAACTAATATTATACATAATTAAATTGACATAAATGTAATTTTGTTGAGGTGGAAGCGTAAATGAAGAATGTTCCATTTGGCAGAACCTCATGCTCTCTCCCATGAGGTCTCTGCTTTTGTATATACTAGCTTTTAACCCGCGCAATGTGCGAGATCATTTTATGTATTAATGAATGAACTTTACATTCAAATAAGACTTAGTTCTCATGCTTCCACTGCATGCATTCAAGTATATATGTTCCATCTATAATTTGTTCTGCTGAAATAATTTTCTTCATTTTTTGTTTGTTTTTGGATATTAATCTTTTTCAAAAGATATGAGGTGAAAACAATAGCCTGTGTATACCTATAAAAATGGTTTGATTAGAAGTAATAAAGTTATAAGAATTTGATATCATTATGTTTCTTAAAAAAAAAAGGGAAGAGTGGAGAAGAAATGGAAAGGAAAATTTAGATTGTTAGATCTATATATCTGAACCATGTCATACTATTTCAGAAAACAAAATGTTTTAACTTATCATATTTCTTGGGTAAAACTCCATAGTGTTCCATTAAGCAACTGAGCCTGCATTCAACTACTCAAAAGATTTTCTCAAAAAAAAAAAAAAAACAAAACAAAACAAAATACTCAATAGATTATGAGAAGAAAACAATAGCCGATTTGACATCACTACATTATAGTCATGATACAAATTCTTATGTAAAATTATATAGAAAATTTTGATGCATTCAAGTAGATATATAACTGATCCAAACAACCACAATACAATTATATACACTATATTGACTTGGTCAAAAAATTAAAATAACTAAAAACATAGTAATCAAAGATGAAATGAGCACCCTTTCCAAGCTCTGCAATTTGTTTCATAGCAATAGACACAAGAAAATTATTGATAAAATATGAATATTCATAAAATTTAACCTTTTGCATGTTTAACTTAGTTCTGTCTCTTTGTTACAACAGGAATGAAAGAAACTGAAAAAATATAACCATTAAAAATTCATGTTTCCTTAGTTTCATTTGTATATAAAGTGTGTGAGGACACCATTTTTGTTGATACAAATTTAATATTATGCTTTATATTCATTGTAAGTAGGTTACTTAGAACATATCTGCCAAGAGGGACGTAGTAGTCTCTAAATTTGTGAGAATGTCCTCGCAAATCAAAATGGGAAATTGCTATTAACGTACAAAATGCAATAAATCCATCTACTTTCAAGCTGCAAATTCCCTCTCAAACTTTGATTTTGACTTTAAATCCTAAGTTTGGCATCAGGATGAAGCAGCAAACGAAGAAAAGAAGAAGTTCAATATTGTTTATGTTAAGTTCTAAGGAATTAGGAACTAATGTATTAGAACTTCAATGTGTAATGTTGGCAAACCATGATCAAAACATTTAGTCTAGATTTATGCTACTTAAAGTGTGTTTTTGTGTAAAGTTAAAATTGAGTGTACTGCAGGATTTATTGTGTAAATCTACAAGGCTTGATCGATCGAAAATTAGACTCGATTGATCGAAGCTCATGCAGATTGTTTTTTTGCAGAATTTTCCAACTCAAGCCCAAGCCCATATGACGTGTAGGGTTTTATGTTTTGCCCTAAGTATAAAAGGAAAAACCATAGCCACGTTTTGTCGTCGTTGTTGTTTATGCTGTGTGTATGAATCTCTTGTGAGATCTAGAGGTGTTTGCCTTTATACATACTTAGGGTTATCAAGATCAAGATTGATGTCGAGAACTTGGTGATCGTTTCAGTTGCTGCATAAAGAGCTTAAAGAGAACACAAGTAGGAATACTTGTGGTTGATGTTGAATTCAAGAAAGAAGTAGTCCATGGACTCGGAGCTGTCACATGGTTTTTCATAATGGATCTGTTTTACCTTGAGGATAGCTAAGTTAAATCCTCCCCAGGTTTTTCACCGGTTTGGTTTTCTTGGGTTATAATATCGTTGTGTTCTTTATTTTCCGCATTGTTTCAATGGTATGATTTACTTGTGTTAAACTGGATTTGAATAATTTACCTAAGTTAATCACTTGGCTAAATAACTAGGTTAATCTGTTTGTTTTTAAGGGGTCTAAAAACATATAGTTTACCCAAGAAAGAAGAAAAAGAAGAAGCCTGAAACTAGGAAAACAATTCCAAAGGATAGATTAAGTAGTCTACATAATTCATTGAAATAATCCAATATTAAATCCTAATTTATGGTCAAGTGCAGATTTCTTCTTGGCATTCTCTATTCTTTAAAAAGACTTTTGAGAGAGGGCTTAGTTTTTTGTTCTTTTGAGTCAAAGTAGTGTAAATCTCATTCAAAACTCTAATGTGATTCTAATTGACAACAATAATCAAACACATTCAAGGCAATTCATCAAATGACAAAACACCCAACTCACATTTGCACCAAATCTAAGCTGCCTAACTCACTGGCTTGATGAAAGAAAGTCCAAAACCTCAACTGAAATTTTTTTACTACAAATAGGCAAGTACATTTAGCTGAAAAAAAGAAAAGAAAATGGAAGTTTAAAACTCTTCCTAAACCTATATAAAAAAGAGGGAAAAAAAAAATGAAAGAAAATGTTCATCAAAGTATCCTTCACAGTAAAATATATATTAGTGCAAGGGCATGTTGTACAGCTCCTCATTTGTCCTACTTGCAGGAATGCTATGTATAAAATACAATATCACTCCATTTAAAATCAACTCCAACTATCTTTTATAGAATTTATAGTGTCCTTCTAGAAACAAAATATCAAGCACATAGTATGACACAAAACATAGAAATTAGTAGAGATCAAAATACATGCAGCAAGTAAACTATTTAATAGAATTTTCAAATTTCAAATTTCTCAAATGAGCATTAAAACCAAATTATGCTCAAGTAGAAATTGTCCATCAAAAGAATAATGACTGCTACAAAAAAGCTTACCAAAGATATAGGATGGCAAGATGCAGAGAAATAAGTTTCAAAGAACAAAATGCCCATTGTTCCTAATTTCCTGCTTCTTTGCCAAGTTTGCATTCTATTACATGTTTGAATATATATTTTTTACATGTTCAAATGTATATATATTTTAAAAAATCAATAGAAAAGGGGAAAATCCCTAAACTTACCATTAAATTATGATATTCATTGTAACGCAATTACATGCCTCAATCATTGTGATTTGTGAACTCTTTGACCTTTACATCACAACCCCAAGAAAAATAATTAAAAAAAGAAGCCCTCAAAGAACTTGTAAACAATGAAATAGAAAGAACATAGGAAACCAAATTATATAGAGGAGCAACATGTGAAAAATAACACCTAGTATGAATTTCAAATTAAATACATAGATAACTATCACAATCAAATTTATAAATAATTGGATTGTAGTATTTTTATGAATTGCATCAATAACTAATAAGCAGAATTTTTGAAAAAAAATTTTTGGTTCAATGAACGAAGCAAGTTAAATTATTGATAATGAGGAGATATCTAATAGAATTTTAATAACAATAATTAATAGTTCTTATGTGATTATTTAATATTTAAAAAGTCTATATTGACATACCACTTACAGTTTCATTACAACCTAAACTAACTTGGATTTGGTTAATAACCCAAAACAAAATGAATTCTAACCCAAATACCTTAATCAAAACCAATCCAAGATTACATTACATTACATTACTCCAGTATTTCAGAAACCAAACACAGCCAGCCCAACATGAATGATATGTAAGTAAGTATTTACATAAAGAATCCAAGCTAGCTGGGAAAACAAAAAATCACAATCAGATTTTTTTTAGGGTAAAAAACAGTGCTTTTGGTAAAAAATTGCGATAACAAAATGAAAAAACTACTTGATGAGGGAACATTGTTGCCACCACCATCATCATTATCGTCATACCCAACTATAGACATGTCTTCTATACATTGAAACTCCATTCAAAATTAACACCCATTTATAACAAAAACTACTTCCTACTTGAATAATTAAAAATTTTCCCTCACCACTTTGGCAAGCTTTATAAATGCAAGAAACATCTAGAACTCCTACTAAAAAAGAGCTAATCTTCACCAGCTGTTTTACAATGCATGTCAAACCTCGCTTGAACCCTCTGACATTCAGCTTGTCTTTGTCTTTTCTATACTTTCTTCAAAAATATATTGGACACTCCTGACTGTGAACAAATAAGTAAATCACAGCCACAATAACTGAGCCAAACACCACATCATTTTTTCTTATATGCTCAATTTTTTATTCAAAATTAGCACTCTTCTTCTTACTAAATTCTGAGATCTCTTATGTAACCCACTCAATCATTGTTTTATTTTAATATTCTTCACATGTAAGCAATCACTCAAACTTGTTTTCATAACTCATGTTTGTGTCATAACTCAAAGCTTTCTTAGCCCTACAACCCATTAAAAAAAAAAAAAAACTTTACTAGTAGTAGAAATTTTTTTGGATATGGGTTCTCATTTAAACTCTAATTTTCTTTTCTAAGAAATGCTTCCTTATCTGTATATATCTAATTGTGTTTTCTGGATAAGCAATAAGTAGTTCAAAATTCCTAGTTATCATGCTTTTCATAGGAATAAGCCACCAAATTGTTCAAAAAGTTTTTCATAGGCACAAACCATAGTAGAAAATTACAAAAGCAGTAAATGATAATAAACCAAAATACAAAACTCAAACAATATGATCCATACAAACAAAGAACTATAATAACTCTCTACATCGGAATGGTAAAGGTTGAGCATAAGGAAATAAATTCATAGCTATAAATAATTATAGATATAAACACATTCAAAAATTTGTTTTTAAATAATTCAGTGACAGGAAATTAAAAAAGGCCACAGATATAACAAAAATGGGACAATGATCATTTGACAATCCTAACATTTTTTTTACAAATCAAATAGAAGAAGGAAATTAAAAGGAAGCAAAAACTTACAAAAGGATTTAAGTTTGACAGCTTTTCAGCAGCAATTGCATGATGGTAATCTTGCCTACCACATCCACTTTGGGGTGTTTAAAACTTTTTTCTACACCTACACATCAATAATACTATCAATGTTAACTTTGGAGCAAATAGTAGATCACTAATTTTGTTGGTCCATGATTGTAAGAATTTACAAATAAAATAAAGACTAAGCTTCTAGCTTACTATTGTCATAAGGTAAGGCAGTATTTATTACATTTGAATTAATATCAATATCAATCGATTGTTTTTATTACTAATGTCATAAATGATGACATAGTTTGTCTTTATAAAGGATGGAAGAACATAATTCTTTAGAATGCAGCTCTTAATCTACAATTGAAAATATTAACTACAAAATAAGATCATTCTTATCTGATTAAAACCATTATAGAAGGAAAAAAGAATAATTGTTTATAATATTTAGCTTTCTGCATCAAATAGGGAAATAAACACCAAACAACAACTTTATTTTAGAAAACAATAAAGCTTCTATGAGAAATTCCATAAAACGTACTCTAAATTTTCTAGATTTAGCCTATCAAGTACTCAAAACACAGATTTTAGAAATATATATATATATATATATATATATATATATATATATAAAGGGGGAAGGGGACGCACAGTTGATGGGAAGAGACGGAAGCACAGTAATATTGTAGTGAAGATAATGTAAGTAACTTGAAAGTAAATAGCTTGAAAGTAAAGAACTTGAATGTAAGAACAATAATAAGGCGGTAGAACCAGCCAAGCAGTATATATCAAAATAATTCAAAGTAAATAAGAACAATAGTTTAAAATAAATGAAAGCAATTTAAAACCATCCGGTATGGCGGTAATCTGTCCAAGGTGGTAGTAGCAACAAGTAAAGTAATGAACATAGAACTGAAAATACTTCTTATTGAAAGTAGGATAAACACTTACAGTAGTAGTAGTGAATACAAGATCTCAACAGTTACAGGTTAATAGTTACAAAGCTTGAACTAGTCCTAGTTACAAGGTTTGTAGGATTACAAGGCTTGTAGTGAACAAAGGTGAACAAGGTTGTAGTAGTAGAAGCAAGGTGGGTTCTCTCTCTAAGAAGGCTAGTTCTAAGGGAAGAGAAATCAGAACTAAAATTTTGCTTCTGAAAAGCCCCTAAACATAAGGGACAACCCCCCTTAAATAGGCAAAATTCGGAGTGAACAGTGTCATGAATAGTAACGGATGAACAGTAACAGTGAATAGTGACAGATGAATAGTGACAGGTGAATAGTGACTGAATAGTAAAATTTGGAATTTCCCCTCTTTTTGACCCAATCTTGTGAGGAATCCTTACAAGATTATGGTAATACTCCATAGGGGTCAGCAATAGCCCTAAAAGTGTAGGAACAAGGCCTCATTATTGGTGTCCTTTAGAGACAAAAGAAGCTAATAAGAAAGAAGCCAACAAAAAGAACTAATAGGCATGCATTTTGTTGTCTTCACGTGAACATCCTTTGGAAGCATCATAATAGTGGAAAACCAGCTTCTAGCAGTAGTAAATATTGGAGCATTGGCCATTGTGTAGGCTAGACAAATAAGAGAATCAAAATCTTCCGCAAAATCCGGAGTATTATGAATCAGTACCAGATTTTCCGCAACATATTTGTGAAGGACAATAAAATATCTTGGCTGTTGTGCAAGCCAGACAAATAAAGTAATACCAGTCTCGAAATGGTAGTGACCTCATCAATCAGTAGAGGGAGCATCGGAGGGATAGCCATCAAAAGGATCAAAAGGACCTTGTGGAGAATCACATTCATGCTCATGGTAAATAGCATACTTATTACAGAATCCGCAATATAAAATTGGCTCAAACTTTGGAGTTTTTCCTGGGATGAGAAGACTCTTTAGATTAGGATGATCTTTTGTTTGTAGGTGAACAAAGGCATCAGCATAGGGTTTGGGACCAAAAACAGCAATTCTATCTGTGCTTCCTATGAAATGATAATTTTTCCATAGATCATGAGCAACTTCACGAATTTGATTATTAAAATAATTTCTCCAGCATTTTGCAAGACCAAAAGGATCTGTAAAGGATAATTGAGAATTTTCCTTGAACCATGGCCCTTGGTGGGTATAACCATTAATGAGAATGAGATGCTTTGAGGGGTTAACATTCATCCAGTTATTTCTTTCCCATTTTGGCAGAGTGCTCCAGCATCTAATAGTAACAAAAGGTCTAGTGGAAGAGTTTTCAAACCCTTTAATAGCATTCTGAATGATCTGTGGAAGTTGACTGGCCTGTTTATGGCTTGTTAACTTTACGAATCTAACAAAGCCATATTCAAACATTTGGGAAAGCCAGCTAGGATTAGGATAATCATAATCACTATCATCTGAATCTTCACCAGTGAAATATGAACCATTATCAAAATCAATAAGGAGACCAGGAAATGGATGTTTCTTTTCATATACTCTGAGACTGCTCCCAAAGTGATCTTCCCATTCAAGCTGAATAAAGACATTATCACCTTCGTCTATTTCATTAGGGTCAGGAATAGTGGCAGTAACAAGTTTTCTGAAATACTTGGACCATAGGTCAAAAGACCTAAACATAGCCTTGCTATCCAGAATACGAGATTGTAAATCTGAAGGCAAGTTGGCAACAACACTTCTTAGCATGGATTGGGTCTTAAGACTCAATTTAGCATAATCAGTGCCCATTATGGTCACATTATCCATCGAATGGATTTCCTCTTTGCCAAAGAGTTGACCAGTGTAGGCTTTAAGGCGGCTCACAAGAGCCTCATTTTTTGAAATAAGGTTATTTTCAAAGTCAATATTTGAAGCAAGGTCATTTTCTAGAACAAGGTTACTATAATGGCTCATATAAACCTCATTTTGAGCAATAAGGTTAACAAGATGGATCTCGAGGGCTCTGAGGGTTTTTTGGAAAATATTATGGTGGTTCCTGGTGAAAGCAAACTGAAAGTTATCAAGAATGAATTTAATAGAATTTGGTAATTCTGAATAGGTTCCATTGTGGAATTGTAGATTTTTTGACAAAACTTCCTGTAAAGCAATTAATATATCACCATTGGAGTATGTCACCTCTGCTGGGACATCTCCTTGAAGGGATGTTGATCCACTGGGTTTTACACCAGAAGATGCACCTTCATGCATTTTAAAAGGTCGTCCCGCTGGGAACCCTTTGTGTTGAGAATAGTCCTGTGCAGGAGCTTTTCCCTTATTTTTCCTTTCCATAATAATCCACTTACTAGTGGTATGAATATTATTATTGTCCCACTTATTAGTGGTATTTATCCATGCATCATTATCCGATTCCTGCAAAGAATCATTGATATTGTTAGGATAATGAATAGTTTTTAACATTTTGGTGTTATGAAAATTACCTTTAAAATCATCAGAATTCATCATTAGTTCTTGAACAAGTTCATTCATGGGAGAATCTTTCTTATAATACAAATTATCAATATCAATTTCAAATTTTGAAGCAAATTTGAATTTTACTTTCTGTCCAAATGGATCAGTAGTAATTCCATCATGTTCAACAAGAAAGGGATACAAAGCATTAATAAATGGTAGACCAAGAATCACTTTATCAGTCATATTTTTGACAAGAACAGAAGGAATCTTGAAACAAACATTATCATGGCACACCTGAGCATTATTCAATTCATACTTAATTTTCATTTGAGAACCATTAGCAGAAACCAATCTTTCAGTAGATTTTTCAAAGTATTTTGAAGGAATTAATTCTTCTTGGATACAGTTCATATCTGCACCAGAATCGATCATAGCATTAACCGTGAAATGATAATCAGGAGAAACAACAATTTTGACTTTTGTAAACCATTTTGGAGGAAGTAATTTATTAACAAAAGCAAGTTGGGGATCATTGAAAGTATCAGGAGTACCTTTATCAGAAAGAAGAGCCTGTTGACTGGATTCATCTCCATCACTGTGCTCATTTTGTTCATTACTGGATTTATTAAGATCTTTATCAAGTTTTAACATTGTCAATTCTTGTTTGAGACTATTGTTATCACTTTTCATGCTTTTAAATTCATGTTTTAATTCATTTACCTCTTGTTTAACAATATGAATTTCATTTTGGAGATCATTAACAGTTAATTCTTTAGATTTCTTTTTATTAAATCTTTCCAGAGTTTCTTCAAAACTTATGGTTGATTTTGGTTTTTTACCAATTTCATCTCTTATCAAATTTTTCTTGAATTTATCCAAATATTCTTTTTGCAGTTCAGGATTTTGAATTTGATTTATTAGTTGAATTATTAATTTTTCATCTTCCTCAGTTTTGGTGAGAGTATTAATAACATTGCAACAAGAATCTCTACAACCAATTTTAATATTAGGAGAATCAGAAGAATCATCAGCAGATTGATAGCAAGAATCAGATGAAGAAGGAAAATCATCTTCCAAAGAATCAGATGAGTTGTTTGATTCAAGGATTTTGAATAATTCCTTTTGCATATTATCATCAATATTTAACATGTTGAACTTGTTTTTCAATTTACCAGGTTTCTCTTTACAATCTTTACTAAAGTGTCCAGGTTTACCACAGTTAAAACATTTACCTCTACTGGATCTCTGTTTAACATATTTTTTAGAAACATTTTTCTTCTTAGCATAGAAATCATTGGGTTTAACAAGGTTATTTCTATATTTATATTTTTTATGGCTTTTATCATGTTTTTTACTTTTTTGCCTCGAAGGAGCAATAGGAGGCAAACCATATTGTTCACAGAAATTTCCCATTTCATATTTAGCTTTTCTTTTATTTTTTAGTTGGTGTTTTAGCAATTTTTCATCATTACACATATTGATACCAAGTTTTTTAATAGTACTGAAAATATCACCATAGGTTAAATTATCATAATCAATAGAATCATTTTTACGCATTAATTCTTGTTTTACCTTATGAGCAAAGATAGGAGGCAGACCGTCAATAAACTTTTCTTTCCAATAAGGCTTATGGCAATCTTTCCGGAGCATCACTCTGGAAGTAAAAACATCTTGATACCATTTGTAATCGGACATAGTTGGACAACTCAAATTATTCAAATAATCAGAAACACGTGATGAAATATTGGATGGGGTACCAACAAAATGTTTGAGAATAGTATAAATCAAGGTGTTAACACCATCAGGAATACCACGACCAATACTTTCATAAAAAATGGGCAAACCTTCATCATTTTTTTTAACAGCATGTTTAATAGACTCTTTGGATTCTTCAGTGATGTATGAATCCCACCATCCTCGAAGAGTACCAGAAAAACCAGTAGCAAGTAAATTAACAATTTCAGGTTGATCAAGATCATGGTTATTTTGGTAAGCAATACCAACCATAGACATGTGACTCATTTTATTAATAATTTCTTGTTCAGACAATCCATCAATATTCCATTCATAAAGCTTATCAGCAGAAACAGAAAACTGTGTTTGAAAAGATCTCTCTTCAAACTGCATATCAGGAGGAGTAGGTTTTGAATACCAGTTTTTAGTAAATGACATGGGTTTGGAGTTCCCAACAAACCTTTTAATTTCTGGGAAATCATCATCAAAGATTCTTTTTGCAGAAACAGAAGAAACAGTATCAGAATCTGTATTTTCTTCAGAAACAATTTCTTTTTTGGAAATAGTTCGAGCAGTTGGAGTACTTGTAGAAGTACCCTCAGCTTTAACCTTTAAGTTAGAAAGCATTTTGTCAACAATTTCAAGAGTCTTGGACTGAGAAGTTTTAAACATAACCTTTTCTCTCTGACTAGGTAAATCAATCAAAGGTTTCTCAGTTTTAACAGGGACAGATTTTTCAAAAACAGAAACAGATTTTTCAACAATTTTTTCTTCAATACGGTCAAGCTGTTGACCAATAATATGCAAAGATTGATTAGTGAAATTGTTTTGTTCAATAAGGCTAACAATAGGAGTTTGATCATCAGCAATTTTGAAAGGAGAGGCTTTCACTTCCTCTTTTGTTACTTCATCCTTCTTAGTAGTTATCAAAATTGAATCAAGAGGAGGATGACTAGACCTAATAATGGTTTTATCAATCTTAACAAAATTTGATTTCTTTATCACATTTAAATGTTGTTTTGAAACCTCATTATTTGGAACATAATGGTTTTCAAGAAAATCAAAAAACAAAATATGTTTTTTCAATTGATTCATCATTTCCAACCATTTTCTTTTAACACGGTCTTTGTCAGATTGAGCAAAATTATTTTGGAAATATTTTCTCTTGGTTTTGTTTGTTGCAAGCATAAATTCATTGTACAAAGAATCCCAATCAATTTCAAAGTCATCATTTAAAACAGTCAAAACACTTAATTGATTTTGGTAAACATGAGGATTTTCAATAGGAGAATCAAAATCAGATGGAGTAATAGAAACAGAGTCTTCCTCATCTTCATTAGCAGTTTTACTAAATGGAGTGGAAGTTTCAGGTTTAGTTGAATAGTAAACAGAGCTAATTTGGGATTTATCACTTGAAATACCTTTTAGCTTTAAATCAGAGGATGTTTCCAAATTCTTTTTCAAAAATTCATTGATCTCATAATCTCTTTTTGAAATACTTTCAGATCCAGCAAAGGAATGTCTTCCTTCGTTGATCCTCAAAGGTGGATTGTTTTGAAAACTTATTTTAACAGTACCATCAAGATATTGTTGAATATGGGTGAGATCAAGTTCATCAAAAATAGGTTTAGTAGGAGGGGTTTCTTGTTCTAACAACCAATCATTAGGAAGTTTAACATCTTGCCATTGAATCATTTTTGGAACTTGAATTTTAGCATCAGGAGTTGAACATTGAATTAACATGGTTTTACCTGAAGGTTCTCTAGGAATCAAAGCACAAGGATTCATTTGAGTACCCATTAGTTTATAATAAATGCGGTAGATCAAAGCAAAAGGCTTACTACCCTCTTCCATGTGATAACCAGATGAAGCAATATTCAATGTCAAAGCTTTAACAATATTAGGATCATCCAAAGCAAGAGTAAGATCAGGATAACAGTTAAAATAAACAGGACCATCATACATAGAAGCAGTGATCATACCAAGAATGCTATCTTTAAAAATCTTAAATCTAGCATCTCTTAAACACATGAGAACAGAAGCATTAATACCCTTTCGAGTAAGCGGTTTAATAGCAACTTGAACCATACCAATATGCAAATAACTGAATTTTTTAGCAGCAAGGAAGTCATTAATATTCTTTTTAGTAAACAAACAACATTTTTCATGAATTCTTGAAATTGAGAAAATTTGTTCAACAATTCTAGCTTTGTAAGCAGAATGAAAAGCACTTTCAACAAAACTAGTTTTATAGATAGTTTTAGTATCAACTTTAGGAATAGTCCATTTACGAAAATCAGGGATCAACTCATTATCATTAATAGTGTGATCTTCTTCATTTACAATATCAGGAGGACAACTAGTCCTGGAGCTGATAGAGGAGTTGGATCTCCACGACTTATCCATACTATCCTAGGTTCAACACTCAGTTATCATGTTTTTCTCACAACCGTTGCATTTCGTAACACATACCCTAACCAACCTTATACCTCTCATGCCCTACACGCCCTCTCTAGGCTCAAACGGGCCTTACAGCTAGGTTCTAGGACTTCACTTTACGACTAGGGTGGGGCCAACGACGGTAAGAAGGGAACACAACAACGGAATATCAAGCATTCGGGTAGACACGGACAAGAGACAAAGAACACAACCACACTACCACCGGCCAGAAAAGAGTGGCTCTGATACCATAAAGGGGGAAGGGGACACACAGTTGATGGGAAGAGACGGAAGCACAGTAATATTCTAAAGCATTTTCTTATCTTTCTTATTCTCTCTCTCTCTCTCCTTCACTCTCCTCTATCTCCCTCACTTGCTAATCTAGCATCAAGCTACTATCCCAACTCTTATAACCTGCATTTAGTAGGTAAAATTTTCTGAGTTGTTTTCCATAGATTCTTCAAATTCCATAACTTCTTCTAGACTGATCTCTATGCTTGACATCAGCCCTTGTTGCAAAAAATATGCTGACCTCACTATAAACCTACCTTGAGCATTTATTATCCACATAATCTTATCTGGTGTATTCCTTATTGAGTAAGGATTTTAACAATGGGTTGGGTAAGTACACTTTGGGGTGTGGAGCTATGCGGTTTTGGCATGTAACTAAAATGTAGTTAGCATTACCATTAGAACAATATTTTTAATGTAAAGACCATCAATTACATAAAGTTAGGTTGATGTTTGGGTAGAAAATGCCTAAGAAGTTCTTGGAGGACTATTAGCTATGGAAAAAAGAACTGTGTACATGTTATGTAATATTACCAATTATATCACATTTGGTTCAAAATTCATTTTATCCACCATGTTGATATCTTCTAGACTTCATCCTTCTAAACTTTTGTTCATATTCATTGTTGATAAATGAATAAATCATTTATATTTATCACGGTATGGGGTGGGGAAAATCAAATCCAAACATCACATTAAGTCTAAGAGGGATTTCATCGAACATGTTGAATGTAATAAAAACAAATATGTAGAACAGTGCAAATTTTTATCTACAATCAAAGAAACCCAAAAATTCAAATCGGGTCCAATTTAGTAACATCATAGATACAACAGCAAACAACTAAACACAGAAAGAGTATCTGAAACAGGAAAATTAACAATGTTATGCCGACCCTGTGTGTATGAAGTTGCAGAAACGAAACGAACAAAGCATGAAAAGGGGAAGAGTTTCCTTTTCTTTTGCCCATTTTTGTTGAATGAATGGCAACAGAGGATGATAACCTTTTTGTTGAGATACAATGCCAAATTGATCCATGAAGATCTGAAGAGTAAAGACATACACCCAAAACAAATTGAACCCAAATATCCAAAAAAAAAAAAAAAAAAAAAAAAAAAAACCAAATCTAAGATAGATAACTGATATTAAAAACCATTATAAACCAAATTCCTAACTCAAAACCGAATCTAAGTCAAAACCTGAATTCAATCCAATCTAATGAAAATTCCCAGACCTAAATCATATTTGACCCCAAATTTAAATAACTAAAAAACAGAAACCATACCAGTGGAGAGTACGGGTCTGATAGAGGTAGATGCATGATTGTCATCTCAGGTTTTTCCACTCTCCACTTTCTATTTCTGATCGGATTTCTCTTTGTTGTTCGCTCTCCAGTTTCTGACACAATTCTACACTCCCACGTTTAGATTAAAAAAAACACTCCAATGCCACGAAAATACTCTATAATTTATCTAATAACCCTTCTTCTTCTCTAATGAACCAGATAGCAAATATCTAAAATTGAGAAAACAATCATTTTGATAGAGATTCCAAAAACCCAAAACAAAAACTAATCAAATCTAAACCTACCCAACAAAAAAACTCAATTAAAAGTAGCATTTTATACCCAAACCTACAAAATTGAGAAAAAAATATACTGTCGTCGATGTCAGTTCCGGCGATTTGGTGGTCTAAATCTAGCAAGGGAACGGACGATGTATGGTTCAGACAAACTCTGCCCTCTTTCCCTTTTAATTGTAACACACAATGGACAGCCTTAGGAACTTTGGCACTTTCTCTGCTTCTTTCATCGCCTCTCCCTTTCATCTGCTTCTTTCTCTGCTTTCATCGCCTCTCCCTTTCATCTGCTTTCATCGCCTCTCCCTTTCTTTGTCTCTATCTCCATATCTCAATACCTCAAGGACGTTTAATCGTATTTAACTTTGATGAGTGCCGGTTGCGGTGGTTTAAGTCTGGCAGGGGATGGCGATGGCCGGCCGTACGAATCTCCAGTGTAGCGCAAGGTTTTCTTTTTTCTCCTTCCCTTTCTCTGTATCGCAGTGTCGCTAGGGTTTTTCTATTTGAAACGCTTTTTTATTTTATTTTAATCGGTTTTTTTTTTTTTAATATACACAAAACTGTCAAACGGTGTTACCATTGTAAAACAATATAATGTATCATTTTTTAACTTAAATGTGGCTGAATTTTAGATAGTTAGTTATCCTACATGGCAGCACCTCCTTAATTGTAGGAATCAACTTTCTCTCAACTTCAACTATTATATATAGCTAGCGGCGAGGATGTGAAATAAGTAGAAGGGAGAATTCGCTGAAGAAATCAATTTGTAAAGATAGAAGCTAGCTAAAACATGCAAATCAAAGCAAATTGAAACGGGATTACAATAAATGAACAAAATGTAATACTAAGTATGAGATAAGTAAAAGGTAAATCCAGCATTCAAGCAAACTATATCAAACTGTAAAATGGTTTTATCTTTCAATTATATTGTCAATGTTCCTTTTAAATGAAGAGGTCAGTTTGTTTTTTCAATAATCAGCATATATAAAGGTCGATTTGATTTATAGATGGCCTTTAATGATTCTAGGGTTTTGCCATTCTTGTCCATGCCATAAGCATTAATATTCATAACAAATTAGTAAATAACAAAATACTGGAATTGTTTTTCCATGAAATCAAAAGACCAAAACCAATAAACACCAAAAAAGAATAAATGCTATAATGGCCACAAACCAAATATAAAACTTGGTTTGAAACTGAAGTTAATGATTACATAATCATCACCAATAGAAATTCAAATCCTTCAAAACCAACACAATGTAATCATTGAGCTACACTGAATAGTAAAATTAAACAAAAACAAATAAGCCAAATTAATTGCAAAGCTAAGCAAACATAATAATCAAGATCCATGGACTAATGAAAAACATTAATCGAAGACAATTAGTGAATTAGTGGATCAATAGAAGTACGCAAAATATTGTTGTTCTTTGGTCATTCAGGTGGAACCAAGAATTAAAGACGTTTGCATAATATTTTATTGGCTTTTAAAATAAAAAGGTTTTTCTAAAGATTAACCAACTAATTGAAACATTAATGTGTACACCACACAACAATCTTTAGTAAATAATCCCTAAATATTCAACAACATAATTTTAAGCAATATGTTGGTTAATTAATCAAATTCAATAAATGAAAAAGAAACATAATTGACTGCCAATAAAAATTCATTCATTCTTTAAAACAATTATACATTCCTTTAAACAAATATACAATCAAACGGAAAACATGACTTTTTAGCACAAACAGTAAAGAGGTTTTAGACTTTTTAGTTTCAAATAGTAGATGCTCAGAGCAGCAACATTGAGAAATCAACCATTATTAAATGGCAAACATGTTTTTCCCTACGTATATTCAAGGGCTAAACCCCATGACGCCACCCACAAAAAAATTGGATTATGATAAATCAAGAAAAAAGCATCAAAATAAAGAATATAACACATCAACTAACAAAATGTTGACCTTGGGTATAGGTGCTGCAAAAAAGAAGCGAAACAGAGTGGATGTCAAATTTTCTTTGAGAAAGGTGCTGTTTGTTTAAGGATGTGGTAATTCAAGTCAGTCCAATACGTGAATATGGTGGAGGTACCAAATGCAAGCCCTTAAAAGCATAGCAAAAAAAAAAAAAAAGTCATAACAGTTTTATAATTCAGTAAAATACAAAATAAGATTTCATTGAATTAAAAACAAATGAAGAAAAAAGCAGATTAAAATATGCAATTCAGAGCCAAATCAAAACCAAACAGATCAACGGAGAAAATTTAATTCAAATTATGAGATAAATAGAGGGAAAATTAGGCTATCCAAACCTCTTAGTTTGATGCAGCAACTCTTCTTGCAAAATACCATTATAACTCTTAAATTATCAAATATAAATATATATATATATATATATATATATATAAATGGGCTCAAGTTACATCTGGTGTGTAAGGTTGAATTTTATCAACCATCTTGTTGGCTTTATTCTGTGCCAAATTTGCTTGTATTTTAGCAATTAGTAACCCTATATTTAGGTGGGAATCATGTAAGGGTAGTGTGTGAGAGACTGTGAAGAAATACTCAAGATTGTGTAAGGATGCAGAGACTCACGGCTGGACTCGCGGGTGACTCGCGACTGGCAAGCCGCCAAAGTTGGCACATGCGTGGAGCATGCAGGGAAGCTGAAGAGTCGTGCCAACTGTTGCACTACAGGAAAAAAGTCCCAGGCTGGCCAGGCCATTAGCTCGCGGCTTGAACTCGCAACTCAGCCTAGTCGCGAGGTCAAGTCGCCAGACCACCCTGTTTGGGAAAAACTGTCTTTTCACATTCCTTCTCACCCTACTATATATAGACCCTTATACCCACGAAATGTAGAGAGTTTCCAGAGAGAATTTTGAGAGAGAAACCCTAGAGAAAAACAAGATTGATTCATCCACAATCTTTACATAGAGACTCTTCAAATTCCACTACTCTCTTCCTCTCCATTGTTAAATCCTTTAGAGGTATATTACCAAAACCTTTTCTCACCATACCTACATTTGTGAGAAGGTTGTTTGGTGCTTTGGGAAGCAATTAAAAAGGGACCAATTTCATATTGGTAGATGCTATGGTCAAGTAGCGGAATCCGGTAAGCTAAAGAAGAAATAGGTTCGGCGGAACCTCGTTGGAGTAGGAGCTTGGAGGGCTTAGGTACATTGGGTAGATTAGGCTTGGAGGGTCTTCTGCTGTTCATGTATCCCAACTACATTCTTTAGTGGATTATTTACTGCTTGGAGGGTGGCGGAGAGGTTTTACGCCGAGGGCTTCGGTTTCCTCTTCGATAACACACCGTGTGTTGTCCTTGTGTTTGCATCTCTCTTCCCTTAATCTTTGCCATTTAATTTCTACTGTGGATGTGATTTTATTTGGTTTAGATTGTTTATCAATTCTGTATTAAGCTTATGTTCATATTCCGCACATTAATTGTTTGATATTAAGCTTGAATTGGTAATTTGTTAATTGGGGGTCTAAACGTTCATAGTGTTTTATACACTAATTGAATTTTCAATTGGTATCAGAGCGGGTGCACTTGTTGTGGTTTAAATACCTAAGTGCGATCCTAGACCCCTTAGCTATGGATGAAGCTATGGAAATGGCTATGCTAAATTGTGGTTTAAATGTTTGTGATAATGACTATATGAGTATGTTTCAAGGGTGCCCTAACAAAGAACTCCTAGAGTTATTAAAAAGAAAGAAACATGCTAGAATGTTTGTTCACATGCTGAAATTTCTTGAAAATGAGAATCACATCTTACACAATAGTCTATGTGAATCTAATTCATTGGTTAAGAAGTATAAAAGAAGAAATAGAATATTGTGTGATAAGGTTGATAATCTGAAAAAGAAAATTCAATCTAGCAAGAGCATGGAAAATGAAGATAAGTTTCTGTTTGAAGGTCAAGAGTGCTTGTCCCATGCTTGCCTATTTGTGCACACCTCATTGAAGGTATTTAATTCATGTTTATGGTATCTTGATAGCGGCTGTTCTCATCATATAACAGGTGATAAATCACTGTTTAAGTCACTCAAAGAAAAGATTGGTGACTATGTAACATTTGGCGATGGGACTCATGCTCAAGTTCTTGGCAAAGGGACTGTTGAGATACCTGGATTACCTCTATTGAAGGATGTCTTATACATCAAAGGGTTGAAGGCAAATCTTTTAAGCATCACTCAAATATGTGATGAGGATTTCCTTGTTCAATTCTAAAAAAAGGGGTGCATAATCATTGATGAATAAGGGATTCAAGTCTTGGAAGGAAAGAGGACTACCGACAATTGCTACGGAGTGGTTCCTACGGCCCCAATTTCCTGCAAAATTGCTCGTGTTGACATGTTGGAACTTTGGCATCAAAGATTCGGACATGCAAACTTCAAACAAGTGGCTAAAGTCTCCAAATTTGAAGCTGTTGAGGGACTTCCAAAATTTGGAAAGGTGGAGAAGATTTTTTGTGGTGCATGCCAAATGGGGAAGCAAACAAAGGCAAGTCACCACAAGGTGAATGTGATCGCCACTTCACAATGCTTAGAGCTTCTTCATGTTGATCTAATGGGGCCCACAAGAACTGAAAGTCTAGGAGGAAAAAGGTACATTATGGTCATTGTTGATGATTTCTCAAGATACACTTGGGTTGAATTTCTTAGAGAAAAATCAGAAGCATGTGAGAAATTGAAAATTCTTTGCAAGAGACTATAAAACGAGAAAAGGGTTCCTATTGTTAAGATAAGGAGTGATCATGGCAAGGAGTTTGAGAATGCGAGATTTGAGTCGTTTTGTGGGAAGAATGGAATCAAAAAGGAATTTTCAGCTTCCAAAACTCCTCAACAAAATGGGGTGGTTGAGAGGAAGAATCGGGTGATTCAAGAAATGGCGAGAGTTATGCTATTCAACAAGCAAATTCCTCAAAAGTTTTGGGGAGAAGCTGTGAACACCTCATGTCACATTGGCAATAGAATATATTTTCGAGCTGGAACAAAGAAGACCGCATATGAAATCTGGAATGAAAAGAAGCCAAAAGTGAAGTACTTCCGAGTATTCGGAAGCAAGTGTTACATTCTCAATATCGTGAGAACCTTGGGAAGTTTGATACGAAAAGTGATGAAGGCATCTTCCTTGGGTATTCTACTAATAGCCGGGCATATAGAGTATTCAACAAGAGAACAAAGACGGTAATAGAGTCCATTGATGTGGAAGTTGATGATGCTATAACAAAGGTAGAGATGGTTGATGATGGAGAAGGGCCAAGCTCCAAAGAACTCACAGTAGAGGTCGAAGCACAAGATATTGACGTTGAAGGACCTACACCGGAAAAGGAATCAACTCCTGTGAACTCAAGATCAGAAGCAAGATCAATGTCTAGAGCATCAAGTCCTCTCACTCCTCCGGAAGTTCATCCTCCTATCTCCCGGAATGATGAAGTGTCCACATCAAAGAAGCCATCATCAAGAGTGATAAAAAACCATCTAGGTAGCAACATCATTGGATCTTTAGTTGAAGGTCTTCACCTTAGAAAGAGAAACTACTCTGCATACATGACCATTGCACCTGTGCAATCTTTGGATGATTTGAGTGTGTTGGTGGAAGAACTTGGTGAGCATACTGAATTGGAATCAGTGGGGATAGTAGAAGAATCTGATGATAAGGAAGATGAAGGTACAGTGGGACTGCAAGAGACCTACAATTCCCTCCTTGAGAAGACCAGTGAATATGCAAAAGTGGCTGAGGCAACCAGTAAAAAGATGAAGAGGGCAGAGGAAGACTATAGGAGTCTTCTAGTGCGATACAAGGAGACCAAATGTGAAATGGAGACACTGAATGGAGAGCTGACTGATGCCAACTTAAAGATAAAATTCCTTGAGCTTGAGGTGGTTCAAGCCAATGCTAAAGTAGAGCGAGTCTCCTCCAAGAAGCTTGATGAAGTGCTTGCTCATCAAAAACCGTTCTTCGATAGAACCGGATTGGGATATACTAGAGAAACTAGTTCAGCTGTGAATATCTCCAAAGAAGTGAAGTTTGTGAAGGCCAAAGAACCGGTTGTAGTTGACCCTACTGTGGAGAAGGCAAAGGTTGAAAAGAAGAAGATTGTGGCTGACCAAAGGGTGTTGAATAAGCCCCGGAACCAATCTATGGTCAGGTCTGAAGCCAGAGGGACATCTCTTCCAAGATCACAAAGACGCCTTAGAACGAACCATGTTTGCCATAACTGTGGACTTCAAGGACACACCCGACCTAATTGTCATAAGCTTAGAGCATTGAAGAATGCAATTGATCTAAGGTCAAGAGGACCAAGAAATGACAAGAGGACTTGGGCTGTTGAGTCATCAAGAGGTCGAAATGGTGATCCTGGAATGAGGGATGTGATGAGGATGATTGATGCATTCACCACCTGTTTGGCAAGCTTCAACAAAAGGTTTGGAAGCCAAAACACTCGTACCCAATCCTATAGGGATATCACCCCAAACGCACGTGCCATGTGGGTGAAGAAGGGTACTCATGCATAAGCATTACAACATGTCCATGCATTAATACTTCCTATGCTTTGTGACTTTGATTGGTTGAGTGCTTTCTGTTATCGTTCCAGCATGTGTTGAAAATTATGCTTGTTTGCTTTTTACTTTGAATGTTTTTACATTGTTTTTGATCAATCTTTTCTAGTTTTTGTGTCAAAAATCTAAAAACGCATAAAAAGTAGAAAATCAAAAGGTTTGATCATCATTATTGAGTTTTGTCTCAAAACATGTTTTGCCTTGTACCTTTGTACTAATGGCCTGGTGCATTTACGAGCGTAGTTTGTTCCTTGTGCACTTATATCATTGTGGAAGAAATCTTGACATCTATGTGATTGTTGTAAATAGATCTTCAAACTTATCATGACTGATAAGTGAATAGTTTTGTTGATCTTGAGACATGCATAGACTTGTGCCTATATATCTTTCCACTCATTTATTTTATTGTCTTTGCTTAAAAGAGCTCATCAAATGTAAATCTCCAAATGAAAAAAAAAAGAAAAAAAAAAGATATTGAGCTGCAAAATCCTGTCTCACATACTAGTATTTGACTAGGAAAAAGGGAAAGCGACGTTTATGAAAATTATATGATGCCCAAAGAGCCAAAGGCTAACTCATCAAATTGAAATATCAAAAATTTCAGGCATCGATCTTACAATGAGATGTATTGATTCAAACAGATCAAATGATATGATGTGTATGGAGCCAAATGAAAAGCTTTAAAGTTATGTTATCAAGTTTTGTGGGAGGTCATATATGCATATTTCTATAATTGAGATGGGTCATATTATCTAGTGCTAATTGTGTATGTCTTGGTTGAATTGATCATTGAAGCTTCAAATTAGACTAAGGACTATCTCATTGATGATATCCACACACATCACACAAGTCTATGTTCAATGAATGCCATATTCATTTGTGTGATTGTACTTGATTAAATGTGTTTTCACATGCTCAATCTTTGTTGATCAAATACAAAAAGATTTTTGAGTGTTTTAGATGTTTTTGGAAAGTATTTTGTTTTTGCAAAAATTGTCAAAATCTTCAAAAACTGTGCTGCCCTATTCTGGCGACTCAGTCGCGGGTTGATCCAGTCGCATGCCCCAGTCGCGAGCCCACACAGAGATTTTTGGCGACTCACTGGCGAGTCAATGTCCCAGTTGCAAAAAATACTTAGAATATTTTTCAAAATTTGGTTTTTTATGTTTCTCGCGGCTTAGTATGGCGATTTGTTCGCGGGTGAAAGGTCCAGTCGCGAGGGGTACACAGAGATTTTTGCGGCTTACCTCGCGACTTCCTCGCGGGTAGACCTTCCAGTCACGAAAAACACTTAGAAAAATTTTCAAATTTTTGGTTTCTAGGTTTCTCGCAGCTTGTTTTGGCGATTTGCATGCAACTTGGTTCAATCGCGAAAATCGCGTGTTTTGCATATTGAGGGTTATTTTCAAGATCATTTTCAAAAACTTTTCATTTTTCCTTCATGCATCATTATCACTGTTCATACCTTCATCTCTTGCCCTCTTTTCTCATTGATCCCTTTGTCTATTCGTGTTAAAAAGGGGGAGAGTATACTATTTCTTGTGCACATTTGTAGGGGGAGAAATTCATTATACTTGTCCTTTTATTACTTGCTATACCTTGAGAGTCTAATGTGTTTTGTGCAAGTGTTTTAGGTAACAGGTATAAATGTTCCAAGTTCATCACAGCTCCTATGATTCATGATAGGGGGAGTGATATGATAGGGGGAGAAAAAGAAAAAGAGCTTTGTGTTATATTAACTATGTTTTTGCTTTGCTTATAGTTCATGTTTATGCTTAGCTATTTAAAATGTCTTGTTTGTGCCCATGTTGCTTTTGTAAGCTTTTAGGGTTTGTTTCCATGAGGTTTTGTAGGCTTTTATGGTTTGTACCATGCTATGTAGCCTTTATGTTTTGTTGCCTAATACTTCTAGCTAAATGTTATGCATTTTTCTTTAAATATTCTCACTCTTGTGCCCTTGTAGGATTTTATTCCTAGATGCATATACTTTATGTATTGTGCATTGGTTGAGTGTTGGGCATGGAAGTGATTTGCATTGAGCTTATTGGCTTGTATGTTCGGATGGTCATTCCAAGTGTGAATGAGCATTGTGGTCACTATTTTATAGTGATTGCCTGTTTGGTCAAGCTATGGTTTATTTCTTATTCCATTTTGCTTGATCGCATTGTGCTTGTCTCATATGCAATTACAAGTTTTTCTGCATACAATGATGATACTGTGTTGTTATGTTTCAAGGGATTCTTGTTCATATGATTCAAGAGCTTATCAGATTCAAGAGTTAGGTGTGAGTGAGTTTTGTTCAACTGTTCCCAACTCACATATTAAGTCTAGAGTTTGTTTTAGGGTTTTGTCACGGAATAGCCAAAGGGGGAGATTATAAGGTTGAATTTTATCAACCATCTTGTTGGCTTTATTCCGTGCCAAATTTGCTTGTATTTTAGCAATTAGTAACCCTGTATTTAGGTGGGAATCATGTAAGGGTAGTGTGTGAGAGAGTGTGAAGAAATGCTCAAGATTGTGCAAGGATGCAGAGACTCGCGGTTGGACTTGCGGGTGACTCGCGATTGGCAAGCCGCCAAAGTTGGCACACGCGTGGAGCATGCAGGGAAGCTGAAGAGTCGTGCCAACTGTTGCACTACAGGACAAAAGTCCCAGGCTGGCCAGGCTGTTACCTCGCGGCTTGAACTCGCGACTCAACCCAGTCGAGAGGTCAAGTCACCAGACTACCCTGTTTGGGAAAAACTGTCTTTTCACATTCCTTCTCACCCTACTATATATAGACCCTTATACCCACGAAATGTAGAGAGCTTCCAGAGAGAATTTTGAGAGAGAAACCCTAGAGAAAAACAAGATTGATTCATTCACAATCTTTACATAGAGACTCTTCAAATTCCTCTACTCTCTTCCTCTCCATTGTTAAATCCTTTAGAGGTACATTACCAAAACCTTTTCTCACCATACCCATATTTGTGAGAAGGCTGTTTGGTGCTTTGGGAAGCAGTTAAGAAGGGACCAATTTCATATTGGTAAATGCTGTGGTCAAGTAGCGGAATCCGGTAAGCTAAAGAAGAAATAGGTTCGGCGGAACCTCGTTGGAGTAGGAGCTTGGAGGGCTTAAGTACATTGGGTAGATTAGGCTTGGAGGGTCTTCTGCTGTTCATGTATCCCAACTACATTCTTTAGTGGATTATTTACCGCTTGGAGGGTGGCGGAGAGGTTTTACGCCGAGGGCTTTGGTTTCTTCTTCGATAACACATCGTGTGCTGTCCTTGTGTTTGCATCTCTCTTCCCTTAATCTTTGCCATTTAATTTCTGCTGTGGATGTGATTTTATTTGGTTTAGATTTTTTATCAATTCTGTATTAAGCTTATGTTCATATTCCGCACATTAATTGTTTGATATTAAGCTTGAATTGGTAATTTGTTAATTTGGGGTCTAAACGTTCATCGTGTTTTATACACTAATTGAATTTTCATGGTGTAACTCCATAAGAGTTACAGCTTTTTTAAGCCGTAGATTTATGAGAGATCCAACGGATAAAAACAAAATACTATTATCCATTACAACATTAAATACTTACCTTATTAATAGTCTCTTCATTATCTCTCTCCTCATTAAATATTTCTTATGACTCTTTTTCTCTCTCCTTATTAAGTGTTTCTTTCCATTTTCTTTGCAATTTCTCCTACATTTCTACTTTCTTTGTTTTTTTCTCCCTGAATATCACTTTCCATATACCTATTTTACAAAATGTTCAAGCAAAAATATTCATGGCAGGAGCTGCAAAATACTATTCATGCAACCATCTTTCGTTAAGGCATGGTACATGGTAAGCTTTCAATTCAAAGCTTGCATACTAGAGCAACGTTGTCAAGGTTTTACTGTACGTTGTTATATATATATATATATATATATATATATATATATAATAGTATTGTAGCACATAAACATTATAAAAATTATAAAAAGTTTGTATAATTTTTTATAGTTATATGTGTGGTAGCCAAAGGTAATCCAGGTAGGCAAAAAAAAAAAAAAATTGCTGTCCTCAATTTAACATAACATTATGAGATTGAAATAATCTTTTTACTCAATAACCCTTTGGGATGCCATTTCCTCGGTAGTTGTAGAAACTATCTAGACTAGCCTAAAGTGGGAGAAATTATAAGGTCCTCATGGTGGACGAGTGATGTGGCTCACTATTCCACTAAAAGACTTACACATATTTAAAATTGTTGAGTTTGAAAAAAATTTTAAACAAAAACTAATTACTGACTCATCAATTTTAAATAAGTGAGAGTCTTTTAGTGGAATGGTGAACAAGCGATGTGGTCCACCAGAGGACTATATAATTTCTCCTAAAGTGGCCTAACAGAGGAAGGTAGATAGATTTCTTTCCAAAAACTTTTTAGTTAAAAACAACCTCTAAAAAAAAAAAAAAACTTTATTTTTAATAGAGTTTTTCATTGATGAAAGATAGTTTTCTTTTGACCTTTTTTTTTTTTTAATTTTATTTTTTATATGCTATCAAAAATTAGAAAATACGAAAAACTATCATGATATAAGGTTTTCCTTCTAAACAAACAAGGCGTAAAAGTATTCTAATTTTTGGACTAAAAAGTTGATGACTTTATTGAATTATGTTACTTATTTAGACATCTCCCTCCAATCATTTAAGAGCTACAAAATAAGAACTAAGACAAACTTTAAATACTAAAAAGTAGGAAAAAATTAATAAAATATAGACTCAACAATATCTAATCTAATCATATTTCTCCTAAACATTAGGACCTAAAAAATAGTAAAACTTTAAATCTGTAAAAAAAAAAAAAAAAAAAAAAAAAAAAAAAAAGAAGAAGCTATTTTTAAGTAACATTGTACATGAAATGGGGGAACCTAATTAATAATCACTTCTTACACCTTGTGCGGCATATAATAGTAAAGGAATTTAGAATTGAACCAAATAATACCTCCTTAATTACACCTTGTATAAGGAATCTCTCTTATAAATAATTATAGGGACCTGGGGTCGGTGACCAATATTGGCCCTGCATTGTTGGGGTAGGCCCAGCCCAATGGCAAAAGTACAAGGGCATAGGATCAGCGCTTAGAGGTGGCCTACCATATTTGGGTCGGGCTAGGCCCTTTACCAACAAGTGGGCTAGGGATGGCCGAAGGGGGGACAATTAAGACTCTGGTCGGTCCCACAAGCACAGTTAGTGCCTTGGGGAAATTCGTTGCCGAGCACTATTCGGTGTTAGGTGCAAATTTCAAGAGAATCCTCAGAAGGGACCAATTTACTTGGATTCTGGGTAGAATTGGGATTACATGGGAATTTATGCAAATGTAATTATTTGGATCCCCACGAAGGGGAGATTGTAAAAGGGAAGGGATGATGAATGGAAAAGGGGTTGGGAAAAACAGAAAGGGGTGAAAATTTACGAGAGAAGAAGAAAGAGAGGGACAGAGGAGAATTTAGGGAAGGGTAAAAACTAGGCTTGGGAGTAGTAGGAGTTAGAGGGTTAGGTTGTCAAGGAAGCGTTTGAAGCTATACCTAGTAGGAGTGTAAGGAAACCCACCAACGAATAACTTAGGAGCCCAAATTCTCCTTCCCTATAGGTAGAACCACCGAATTTGGGCACCACAATAACATTTCTTTTTATGAACAAAAGAAGGAACTATATATGCCTCAAAAGCCTAGTACTGGTGAGATCAAGGCCTGATTTTGCTTCAAATTCCAAATACCATAAAATTTTAAGAAAGGGAGAAAGGGAGTTAGCCATGTGTTGAGGACCAAAATGTGACAAGGAAGCCCATTCCATGAAAAGTAAGGAAAGACCATGGGCCTTAACAAAAGAAGGCCCAGTTCATGAAGTTAAGAAGGACCATGAGAGCCCAAAGGCCCAAAAAGAAGGAAAAAAAAAAAAGAAAAAAGAAAAAAGAAGGACCCAGACTTAGGCCACGAATGGGATCTCTCCATCCTCTAAGAAGCAAGTCCTTTGAGAGAAATCCTGAAGATCCTAAGAAGGATGTAGATAGTTTAGAAGATCCTAAGGACATAGACAGCCTAGAAGATTCTAAGAAGGATGTAGGCGACCTAGAAGATAGAAAAAGTCACTCACATGTATCCTTGAAAGAAGGAAAAGAATAAAAGATTCATTAGATGTCTTGTCGAAATCAAGAGGTAGAGAGAAGCGAAAGGGACAAGTGATGTCCTCAAGTTCAGTACTTGACGAAGGAAACAAGGGATCTCAGTCAAGCAGAGGACATGCAGCAAAGGGGAGTATGGTCAGAGGCTTTCCAAGCTTACCCATTGCTAGGAGGAATCTATACCATTTCTGGGAAAATGTTAAACCAAGAAGAGTCAACATCAAGGCCCTAGGACCTTGATGTGTCCTTTTAAAGCCTTGAGAAGAGGACCTTGGCTAACACATGGAAAGCCAAGGTGTATGTTTGGATTCCCTACAAAAGTCATTAAATATCCAGCAAACAAGGTATCATCTTTGTAACCCATGGTCTAAGCCCATAGGATCTCAAATTGGTAATAAGGGAGAAGTGGTTTGGTTGGTAGGGGAGTGATTTCTAGTGAAAAGAGGAACCTGATGTTTTCCCTTGGTTAATGTATTTGCCTGGAATGCATGAACCAATGGAAAACTCAGTTCTTCTGTGTGCATGGCATCCCCCCACAACTTCCTCTTAGTTGTCCTTATCAATCAAAGCTATCACCCATTACATTAAATATCCCACCTACTCCTTTGACTTTCCAGAAAGGCATCTTCCACTTGTAGCTAAAGCCAAATACTTTTTTGAGTTATAATGGCCAAATTAAGCTAAACATTTGCCCAATGAACTCTTTTAGGTTCTTGTTAGAGGACATGGTTTTACCCAATAGACCAAGGATGTCCTCACTTAGGAGTCCCAGACCATGTCCACTATAAAAGAACACCAAAGCATAGCAGAAGAACATCAATTTGGCGCCGTTTATGGGAACGACTTTCTTCGCACCTAGGTTTGAGAACGTAGTTCCATTCAACTTGCAAGTCCAGATGGATTCCAATGCTAACCAAGATCCTGCAGCATTAGCTCTGCAAATCCAGATGCTTGCAGCCAGCGTGAAGGAGCTCGCCAGGCAGAACCAAGAGATAAGGCTGCGACTACAACAAGAAGACAATTGTTCGGAGACCAACCATAACGATGATGGAAAGAGCCAAAGAAGACGACCAGGTACTCCAGATGGGGCGAGCTCGGATCTTCTCAGAGAAATGAGAAAAGAGATGGATGAACTGAGGAACGCGATCAAGGAGAAAACAAACTGGAGTCTAGACAGAATGGTTAAGAAGACAGATTCACCCTTCACCATGGCAATCCTAGAATGCTAGGTACCCTCAAAGTTTCGTCTACCACAGCTCGAGCCATTTGATGAACTGAAGGATCCTTTGGATCACCTCAACACTTTCAAGACGACTTTAGGTCTCCAACAGCCCCCTGACGAGGTAGTATGTCGTTCTTTCCCCACCACTCTTAAAGGAGCAGCCAGGGAATGGTTCACTAAGCTACCAATGTCGTCCATCGATAACTTTAAGCAGCTAGGTAGTTCCTTCCTCCGTCACTTCGTTGGCGGGCAGCACCCGAAAAAGCTGGCAAACCATTTGCTTACCATTAAACAAGGAGAGAAAGAGACCCTGAGGTCATATGTAACGCGTTTCACTCGAGAAATTATGGAGGTGGACGAAGCAGATGATAAAGTGCAGCTGACGACCTTCAAAGATGGATTGAAGTCCAGGGAGTTCGTGGTCTCTCTAGCAAAGAATCCTCCTAAGACGATGACATAAATGCTCTTGAAAGCGTAGAAGTATATGAATACTGAGGATGCCCTAGCAGCAATAGAAGGAGTAGAGAAGCCCAAGGAGAAGAGGAAAGAGAAGGAGGTCGACCGAAGAGGGCGAAAAAAGGATCGGGCAGATCGTTAGAATGTTGAAAGGAACAGACAGAGAGATAACAAAAACCCTTGCACGGTAAAGTTCACTCCCTTCGTTATGCCCGTTGACCAAATTTTGGCACAGATTAAGGACGAGCACTACCTTAAATGGCCTAGGCCATTACATTTGTCGCCCAACTTGCGTGATAAGAGAAAATACTATCGTTTCCACAAAGATCACGAGCATTACACAGAGGACTACAAAGACCTGAAGGAGCAAATATAAGAGCTTATACGAAAAGGGAAGCTGTAGAAGTTCGTGAAGAAGGGAGATTCCAGCAGATCCAGGGATGATAACAAGGGTCAACGCGAAGCCTCTCAAAGGGACGAAGACCACATATCCCTCCGTCCATAAAGTGCCATAGAAGAAATAAAGACAATCACAGGAGGACCGTCTACAAAAGGATCATTCAAGTCCCTCAAGAAATTATACCAGAGGCAAGTAAACAGTGTTCATGGGATGCCACCTCTGAAACAAAGGCGGACAGACCTAGATATTCTATTCTTAGAAGAAGATGATAGAGGAGTGAAACAGCCTCATGACGACCCATTAGTTATTATGCTCATGATTGAAGGATTCAATACCATGAGGGTTCTGGTAGACAATGGGAGCTCGGCAGATATTATTTATCTCTCTGCCTTTCAGCAGCTAAAAGTAGACTTGAAGAGACTTTGTCCATTCGAATCCCCCCTCGTCAGTTTCAGTGGAGACAAAGTGTTCCCATGGGGAATAGTAACGCTGATGGTCACGGCTGGCTCGTACCCCCTCTAGGTAACCAATAAACATAACTTCTTGGGAGTAGACTCACCTTCATCCTACAATGTGATCATAGGAAGGCCTACCCTCAATCGTTGGAAAGCGGCCACTTCCACGTATTACCTGAAGGTGAAGTTCCTAACAGAACAAGGAATTGGGGAAATAAGAGGAGACCAAGTGTTAGCGCGAGAATGCTACCAGGCAGTCTTGGCGTAAAAAGAAAACCATACATGGATAATTGAAGAAAAGACGCCGAAAATTGCAAAGAAGCTGGAGACGGTTGAGTTAGTCGAAGGAGATCCAGTAAAGACGACCCAGGTAAGGATGAGTCTGAACCTCCAGACGAAGAAAGAAATCATTAGCTTTTTGAAGGATAACCTAGACGTGTTTACCTGGAGTCATGAAGATATGCCTGGCATAGTAGCAGATGTCATTCAACACCACCTAAATATGGATCCTGAAAGGAAACCTATCCAGCAAAGAAGAAGAGTTTTTGCTCCTGAACGGAATAAAGCAATCATGTACGAGGTGAACAAGCTGCTCGCTGTCAACTTCATCAGGGAAGTCTATTATCTTGAGTGGCTGGCCAACGTTATCATGGTCGAAAAGGCAAACGGGAAATGAAGAATGTGCGTCGACTTCACGGATTTGAATAGCGCTTACCCGAAAGATAGCTTCCTTCTGCCCAGGATTGACCAACTTATGGACTCGACGACCGGGCATAAACTTCTCACCTTTATAGACGCCTTCTCCGAGTACAACCAAAGTCAGATGGTAGAAGAAGATCAAGAGAAGACTGCCTTCATCACCAGCCAAGGGGTTTATTGTTACAGGGTCATGCCCTTCAACTTAAAGAACGCGGGAGCCACATACCAGAGGCTGGTAAACTAGATGTTCATTAAGCAAATTGGGAGGAACGTAGAGGTATATGTGGATGACATGCTCGTCAACAGCAAGGAGGAGGAGAATCACTTGGACGATCTTAAGGAGATGTTCAACACACTTAGACAGTATAATATGAAGCTAAACCCGGCTAAATGCGCCTTTGGGGTCTCCTCTGAAAAATTCTTCGGCTTCATGGTATCACGGAGAGGAATAGAAGCAAATCTAGAAAAGGTGAGAGCCATCCTCGAGATGTCCTCCTCGAAGACGATCAAAGAAGTACAGTCCCTCACAGGAAGGGTGGCAGCCCTCAACAGGTTCATCTCCAAAGCAACAAACAAATGCCTTCCTTTCTTTAAGACCTTAAAGCAGGCTTTCGTTTGGACAGACGAATGCGAAGCAGCATTCTAGAAGCTAAAGCATTACCTGAGCAACCCCTCGCTCTTGAGTCTATCTAAAGAAGGGGAAGACCTGTCCCTGTACTTAGCTGTGTCCACAACTGTGATAAGCGCAGCCTTGATCAAAGAAGAAAATAGGGTACAGAATCTGATGTATTACATCAGCCAGGCCTTCTAAGGAGCTAAAGCTCGATACCCACGAATAGAGAAGATCACCTTCACCTTGATAATGGCCTCCAGAAAGCTTCGCCCTTACTTTCAGGCTAACCCGATCATAGTAATGATGGACTAGCCCATTAAGAAAGCAATGAATAAACCTGAGGTCGCTGGACGAATGGTACAGTAGGCCATTGAGCTTAGTCAGTTTGATATAGAGTATCAACCCCGAACGGCCATAAAAGCCCAGGCGTTGGCAGACTTCATAGCGGAATTCACTTGCCCTGAACATGAGAATAACTAGGAAGAACTTTGGAAGATCCATATAGACAGGTCATCCACGCAGAAGAAAGGTGGAGTAGGTGTCGTCTTCACTTCCTCTGAGGGGGACACTTTAAAGTACGGAGTTCAACTTAAATTCCCTATAACTAACAATGAAGCAGAGTATGAGGCTATACTAATGGGGTTAAGGATCGCCCAGGCTCTTGGAGCAAAAAATACCTTGCTAAGAAGTGATTCACAGCCCGTCATAGGGCAAGTCATGGGAGATTTCGAAGCAAAGGAGACAAGGATGCAGAGATACCTCAAGTTGACGAACCAATTGGTAAGCAAGTTTGATCGGGTAGAGTTTCCTTAGGTCCCACGAGATCAAAATGTAGAAGCTGACGAAGTGGCTAGGAGTGTGTCAACAGATAATTAGGCAAAGGTGATTGCTTGGAAAGTGGAAGAACAGAACTCTCCCAACATCGAAGAATTTTAGACCTTCCGAGTGCACACTTACGTAGGATGGACGAGCCCAATCCTATCCTATCTTAGGGATAGACGATTGCCACCAAATCCTGACAAAGCCAAGAAGATCCAAAAACGGGCTGCCCGGTTCATAGTGCTGAATGATGAGCTTTACAAAAAAGGCTTCTCACAGCCTTACTTGAGGTGTGTTGAAGAAGAAGATGCCAAGTATGTTTTGGAAGAAGTTCACGGGGGCATTTGCGGTGATCACATGGGAGCAAAGTCCCTCGCAAGAAAGATCATGAGGGCAAGCTATTTCTGGCCCACAATGCAACAAGGCAACAAATTTCGTAAAGAAGTGCGACAGCTGCCAAAGGTATGGGAACGTCCAACGAATCCTAGGAGAGAAAAATGATGCCATCACTTCTCCCTGGCCATTTGCACAATGGGGAATTGACATCATGGGGCCTTTACCACAAGGAAAGAGGCAAGTAAAGTTCTTACTCGTCGCTATCAACTACTTTACAAAATGGGTGGAGGCAGAAGCACTAGCCACGATCATAGAAGCAAAGGTACGAAGTTTTGTATGAAAAAATATTGTATGCAGGTTTGGGATCCCACAGACGATCATCTCAGATAATGGTTGTCAATTCGACAGTCAGGGATTCAGATCATTTTGTTCAAGCCTTGGCATCAAGAACAAATATTCATCCCTAAGACATCCTCAAGCCAATGGACAAATGGAAGTAACGAATCGAATGTTGCTGAAGATCATCAAGGCCCGATTAGTAGGGGCAAAGGGAGCATGGCCCAAGGAGTTACCAAGCGTTTTATGCGCTTACAAAACCACAGTAAGAACCCTAATAGGAGAGACACCCTTCAACCTGACATATGGCATAGAGGTAGTCATCCTCGTTGAAATAGGGCTCACTAGCCTTATGAAGGAGTTCTTTGACGAATGCAGCAACGACGACCAATTGAAGCTGAACTCGGATTGTTTGGACGAAGTCAGAGACCAAGCCTCTCAAAGAATGGCCAAGTACCAGTAGAAGATGGCCGAGTACTACAACCAAAGGGTAAAGCTCAAAAGGTTCAACATTGGAGACCTCGTCCTGCGAAAAGTGACACCTGCAACGAAGGATCCAGCACAAGGAAAATTAAGGCCAACATGGGAAGGACCATATAAAGTCGTCCACTACCCTCGACGTGGAAGTTATCACCTAGAAGATATGGATGGGAACAAGTTGCCTCGTCCATGGAATGTTGAACATCTGGAAAGGTATTACAAGTAGAAACTGTAGCCCGTTTGTAAGTAATCAGTGATACCTAATGTTTCTTTTTTCAAGAAGATCAATAAACTCATTATCTAGCATTTAACACATTCTGCCTAATTCTTCCACTCATGTCTGAAGTAAATCACCAATGAGATATAAAAATTCCCTACCAAGTTAAAATGATAAGATTCCTCAAGAGGATGTAAATCATTTTAACTAAAAAAGATGATAACATTCCTTAAATGGATGTACATCGTCCACACTAAGAAAAGATAATAAGATTCCTTAAATGGATGTACATCATCTACACTAAGAAAAGACGATAAGATTCCTTCAATGGATATACATCGTCCATACAAATAAAAGACGACAAGATTCCTTTAATGGATGTAGGTCGTCCCAAACCAAGTTGAAACGATAAAATTCCTCAAAAGGATGTAAATCATTTTAAAAGATTCCTCAAATGGATGTATATCGTCCATGCCTAGTAAAGACGACAAGGCTCCAGGACTTCGAATGGGTGAAGATCGTGTAATTGGAAACAAAGTCCAAGACAGTAGAATGATGAAGTAAAGTTCATAATTGGGCAAAAAAAAAAAAAAAATCTAAGTCCTAAGAGGGAGGAAGAGCATGCCCCAACAAGATTTTTTTTCTAAGTCCCAAGAAGGACGGAGAACATGCCCCAGCAAAGCAAAGCAAGACAAGAAATATAAACCATTCACAAATCATACAAAGGAACTAAACACACACACACACACACACACACACACACACTCATATATAGAGAGAAAGGTTGTAATTGTTCAATAGTCCCAAAACATGCAGGGCGTCCAAAAGGTGTAAATTGTTCAATGGCTCCAAAACATGCAGGGCACACACACACACACACACACACACAAATGAAAAAAGCTAGGCTAGAGGAGCGTCATCCCCTTTTCTAGATGTTGGAGGGTCTTCACCAGCAGCAGCTTGGACAGCCTACGCTGCCTCGTCTGCTTCAATCTCTTTGTCTATGGCCTCAAAATCCAAATCCTCCAGATCTATCTCAGGGCCGTGCTTCACTAAGTATCTCCTCAACAATTCGAAACCTTTAAAGTACCAGCCAAACAAAACTGCATTATACTCGTCCGTGAGTTGAAAAGCATGGACGGCCTTGGCAACAACACTTTTCATTTTCTGGTTAGCTGCGGCGATCTGCTCGTCCTTCTGCTTCACCAGTAGCTTCTCTGCATTCAGTTGCTCAGTCAAAGCCTGGATCTTTTCTTTGGACGCATTGTTGGCATCCATGGCCGCTATCAGATCCTTCCTCAGGCCAGAAGCTTCTGCCTCCAGCTCTTCCACCTTGGAAGTGGCCACCACAGCTTTCTCCTCGTTCATCAGGTACTGGGAAGTAATGTGCATCATCTCCCCCAACACCTGGCAAGCATAGTCACGCAAAAAATCTAGAGCAACTGAGACAATCTACGCCTAAGGACAGAAGAAAGAATAAATTAAAAAAAAGGAAACGGTAAACTACCTAGACAAGCTTATGCACATAGCGGTTTACCATCTCATGGGAGGGCACGCTAGAGATCTCCTTTAACTCCTCAGGCTTCACGACCTCGTTTGCCCGAGCCACAGCCGTCCCAACATTCGCCCAAATGCTGGCCCCCACTTTCTCTTTCCCTTTATCTCTAGTCTTGCGCTTCTTGGTATGAGGAATGACCTCCTCGATAGAAATGCCAGGGGAAGCGGCACGCCCTTCGTCCAGGGTAAGAGTGGACGATCCTTTCTCCATCACTTCCTTTTCTTTTTCCTTTTCTACAACCCTTAACCTCCGCGTACCAATACTGGAGAGGGGCTCGTTCTTCTTTGCTTTGATTTTGGCATATAACGCCTGGTTAAACTTAGTCGTCATCTCTACGAAAAGAAAAAACCAAGTAAAAATCAGACAAAAAAAGGAAAAGACGATCCATTTTTCGGATCAAGATAACTTACTCTTCTTCTCTTCCCACTCGAGGGCACGGAGGACGTAGTAAGAAGGCTCTAGTCCCAAACAGTGACGAGCCAAAGTCCTTGGATCAACCAGCTCGTCAAAATCTTCAATGGTACTAGTGTACTTAATAGCCTCTTAAACACGCTCCTTGAAGATGCTCTCGAGCTCAGGACGATCTTTCACTGCAAAACAGAAGAATACGCAAGGTTAGAATGAACGATCAATACAAGTAGTAGATTGAAAGAAAAAATTCTCATAGGAGGCAAATGTACCAAGCTGAGGGGTCTCCCACTGACGCAGAAACCTAGGGATGTCCCCCCAAAAGTCATCAGAAAGGGTCTCCCAACCATCTCCTGACACGAAGAAATATCTAGACTTTTAATAATGGAAAGACGATGGGAGGTTGACAATGAGACGAGACTTTCTATCCTATGGCACGAGCTCATAATACCTAAACTCTTTGGACTCTTTCAAGCGATAAAGGTGGACAATCTCATTGAGCATGATCATATCCTTGTCAGCTATGGTCGTCCAAATCACCATGCAGCTTATGATGATTCTCCAAGAATTCGGTATAAGTTGCCCCAGACCTATCTTCAGGTGATGGAGAAGGTCCGTTATAAACGAGTGGATGAGAAATCTGAGGTCGCACAAAAACGCAGCCTCATAAAAACAAACCTCACCATGAGCGAAGGCACAGGATTTTTTGCCCTTCCTGGGAAGACGAACCTTGGTCTCCGCAAGGAACTGAAACCTATCCCTGAACCTACCAAAGGTATCTACTTTCAGAGAGCACTTTTCTTTAAGGGCATGAAATGGTCGGGGTGCAGCAAGAACAAAGGGACGAGAGGGTGAAGGTGTAGAAGAGGGCACAGAAGTAGCTGTGTCCATCTCAACCCCAGCCATGCCAACACTGGACGACAGGCTAGTCTCCAAGTCACTTGATCTAACTTCGGAACCCATACTTTCCCTCAAAACCTCACACACAGACCTAAACCAAGCAAAAGATTGGTGCAACAGTGGGTACAGATTACTCAACACTAGACCTAGGGTACTATCATCTAGAACAAAATCCTTAATCCGTGGGCGGCAGTCACTAGAGGAGTCTAAAAGCGCACCTAAACAAGCAAAAGAGAAGGCAATGGAGGGAGAAGTGCACATAATTTCAGAATAATCAACCATTAAGGGGAGCAATACAACTCTAAAAGGAAACAGGAGAACAAAGAAAGGAAAGCAATAAAACTCCAAAAGAAAAAGTGTAAAAAAAGGGGGCGTACCTGAAAAACTGATAAGACAAAGAGCAAAACACAGAAGGAAAATGGAGAAAGGAAAAGGGAAAGACAGGGGTTAAAAAGGGTGCCTCGAAGAACACGGGAAAACTGAAAGGTCTCATCAGAAACAGGACCCCTCAACCAGTCCCAAGGCAACACGTGGCCACGTCGCACATCATGCCCCCACTAAGCAATTAACGCGGAAAGGTGGAAACCCAAGCGCCATAACCATTGAAAAAAAAAAAAAATTCATATTCCCATGGTCATCCCAAAAAAGGACGGCCTTGGAATGGGGGTGCATTTGATAGACCCAGTGGTATCCTTGTCCAAAAGAAGAGGTTATGGACAAAGGTAACCTCAATCTCCGTCCAATATAATGTCTGTTAGATGAAGAAAAGGTCGTCCACCAACAATCAATGGAGAAACATAACAGTAATAAATCTCCTTCCAGTTGGAGAGACAGAAATCCTATCATTAACACCTCACAGAGGCATTATAGATACCACATTGAAAGCACCATTAAAATACCTCCAACAGCTAGGAAGGAGAAGCAGGTGTATATATACCAACACCCTAGGACCTGAGAAGGTACGGATTCTATACAGAATATATTCTCACATCTTGCTACCAAGCTTTCTTTTCTCTCTCTCTCTGTTATCTAACTTTATCATCAAAGGCTTTGTGGCAGGCACCACACCGGTGACCCATACACCTTTCAACTTTCGTTCACTCTTGCAGCATCTCTGGCAGTCTTGGACAATTCTCTCTGGATGATCATTCTGACTGGCGATTTCAACATCATCAATTGTTATCTCAACTTTACCATAAAACTAATAACTAAAAATCAAGAAACGTTTATTGTTTTAGTATAAATTGGGTTCCATGCATCAATTATGGTAAAAGAGTGATTAATCTCCTATTCCTTGAGTTTCATTCTAAAAATAAAGGAATAAAGTTTTCCTACAAGCCAATATAAAGGAAAGTTCCTCCAAACCCCACTATGTGACAAGTGACAACTCAAAAGATTATTCACATGTATTTTTAGTCATATAACTTTTGTTCATATAAAATTACGTCATTTTAACTAGAGGGTCCTTAATGGCTCAATTTTGACGAAAATTAATGGGAGGATTGAATTGAAAAAGTTGAAAGTTAGGAGATTGAATTGAACGAAAGTGAAAATTAGATGACTATATTGAATTTTAAAGAAAGTTGTACATTATGTTCAATTTGTAATTTAGCTTTATTTTTCTAAAAATTGCAACTTACATATAGTAGGTTTTTAATAAATATTTATTGTTCAATTATGATATTATTAATACAATTTTTCTTTAATGTACATATAATCTCTAATTAATGCATATATCACACAAATATTCTGTCAAAATTTTGGCTGGCATTGAAATAATTCGTCAAACAAATGACGAGTACTTTGTTTTTTTTTTTTGAGTAAAGAAAGAGGAATACTTTTTAATAAAAGAAATTTAAGATTGACATCCAAATTAGTGCATGTGTGTGGGATAGTATTTTAGGGTCATTAGTGCATGTGTGTGGTGAGCAAGTTTGAACACACTTTTAAGCATTTTAAACAACTTTACACATATTTCAATACACTTTTTCACTCACACGAATATCAAAAACACCCAAACAACATTACTCAAACTCCTCTACCAAACGGGCCCTCAGATACCATTGTTTCTCAAAAGAAAAAAAAAAAAAAATTACAATTAATTTATTCTTAACATGTGTATTATTCAAGTTGTATTAGTATCTTACAAGTTTGTCCGACTTAATCTGTGGAATAACTATAAATAATAATCCCAAGTATTCGGTATTCCCAACCCTTTTGTACCATAAGGTCAAAGTAAAAAACATGATAAGGCAAATAAGGTCAAAGTGTAAAGTGTGTACAAAATCAATCTTTGCCGTCCATCCTAACGCGTAAGAATAATCAACGGGTAGGGGTGCATTGGATGACAGCATGGGGAAGACTCTTGTGAAACTCAATCTCTGCCGTCCATTCTAACATGTAAGAATAATCAACGGTTTGGAATCGTAGGATGACAAGATAAGAAAAGTCATAGAATATGGATGACAGCATGGGGAAGACTTTGAACGATGCATGAACTGAACATGCAGTTCCTTAGCTGGTAAGCTTCCCCTAATATATATATATATATATATACACTGCTCCATATTCTTACACACAAATTCGATCCAGCCAATATTTTACAAGCAAATATTTTCTACCATTGCCTTCGTCTTAACTAGAAAAATGGTGAGTTACTTCTTTTTTTTGTTGAACATTGTGTTATTTGTGGTTTTTTTTTTTAATTAAAAAAATTATTATTATTTTTTTCTATTTCCTGATGATTATTATTTATCATAAGGTCAAAATATCAATTAGTATTTGGTATTAGTGGAGTTTGAATCCCAAATTCTTTTTTCGAGAGTCAAGGGACGTTATCAACTAAATAAACCGGAACCCACTTCTTTCAATAAACCTCTTGAAAAGAAAAAATCAATTACTTTGTGAAATATGCATTTCCATTTTTTGAAAATGTACAAAGCTAATTTTGAAGCTATTACCATATTTAATTCGTTGAAGATTCTTTAAATATAGTTAATTAGAATGTCCTTTAATTTCACATTAGTGGGTGACCAATAGGCATATTTGAATCTCTAGGCAAGATGCCTATGGCATATGGAAAGAACATAGTTTTAATTTTTGTTAACTTTTTAAGTGTAATTGAGAATCAAATTTTAGTGCTGAACTGACAAGTTTGTCCTTGTGGTATACAGGCACAAGCACAACAATCTCTCTCGCTCAAAATTGAGGTATTGTAATGCTTTACTTAACTCATTATTGACTTTTACATTCTTTATTATATTAATTTCTTCAAACTGTTTAACTAACTTGCCGATTGAATATTTCTGCATCAGAAAGAATATGTTCAAAATTCAGAACGAGTAAAATCTGTGGATCTGCATCCAACTGAGCCATGGTAGTTACATATCTTTTCAGTGGAAATTAAAATTTAATTAAATGGTTTACACCTCATAATTTAAATAGTTCATTTTTTTGTACTTGAAAATATATAGTATTCATTATAAGGATGATACAACTAATGTATGTTGCATACTACTTTCTGATGTAGGATTCTAGCAAGTTTGTATTCTGGAACTATATGTATCTGGGACTACCAATCACAGGTAAAGCAATATTATGTTAAAGACCTACACCTTCTATCTTTATCGAATAGTACAATATGTCGATTAATCTAGACTAACTAAAAAATTTATGAATATTACAAAAATATGAGAATGCAAGCAGGTATTCAGAAATTTAGTTATAAGTTCTTTGAAACTTTATGCATTTGCAATTGATTTTTCTCCAAGTATTTGGTTCTAACTTGGTTATACAATTCCAGACTGTGGAGAAATCTTTCAAGGACACCGAGTTACCAGGTAAATGACATATATTTGCCTTCCCCAATTGATAATGTCACAAACCATATTTTTCTTGCATTCCAATTTTCTTCAGAGGTGGTCTTATTTATGTTCTACACATCCCTTTATGTGCTTGCAGTCAGGTCAGCAAAATTCATTGCACGCGAAAACTGGATAGTTGCTGCAGCAGACGACACATTTATTCGTGTCTACAATTATAACACACTAGAAAAGGTTATAGAGTTTGAGGCACATAAAGACTACATTCGGTGTGTGGCTGTCCATCCTACCCTTCCATATGTACTGACAGCGTCCGATGACATGGTTATAAAGCTTTGGGATTGGGAGAAAGATTGGATATGTACTCAAATCTTTGAGGGACATTCACATTATGTGATGCAAGTTGCATTTAACCCAAAGGATAACCTTAATTTTGCAAGTGCATCACTTGATGGTACCATAAAGGTATTATAAGGTTCATTGGTCACTACCTTGTTAACTGCATTTTAAGGTTTCAATACTTGTGTGACACCTCATGATTTGGTAATGGTTAATCCTGTAGATATGGGATATTTCTTCCCCTGCTCCAAATTTTACATTGGATGGCCATTTGAAAGGTGTGAACTGCGTTGAGTACCTCACATGCAGCGATGAACCAAAAATCTTAAGTGGTTCTGATGATTTTTCTGCTAAGGTTTGCAACCTATTGCTCTTCATTTTGAGTTATGCAGACAGTTTAATTTCATATGCCTGTGTCAGTGTGGGTAAAGATTTGAATCCATTCATTGAAAAATTCTCTATGAACAGGTGTGGGACTCTCAAAGCAAAAGTTGTTTGCAAACACTAGAGGGCCACACACACAATGTTACCTCAGTATGTGTTCATCCCGAGCTTCCCATAATTATTTCTGGTTCCGAGGACGGGACTATTCACATATGGCATGCAACAACCTATAGGTAAGATCTGTATGATTCAAAATTTCCACATTCTATGTTCAGTAGACTGACAGATTTTTCCATCAAATTGTCTTCCTTATATTGCTTTCGAAGAAGACTTATGTTATGTACTTGCCTTTTATCTCGACTAGAGCCCTGGTAGTTGTTGCACATGTCCCTATAAATTTCTTTGAATTTTATTTGAAACTTTAGTAAGACTTTGGTTAATTCTTCTTCGTTTTGGTTTCAAAGCTTCTATATAAATCTGATTAATTTGCAGGCTTGAGAACACATTAAACTATGATCTTG